>JAGIQG010000002.1:38574741-40049741 GCA_024679065.1 Sphyrna mokarran
GATCATTTATAAAAATTACAAACAGCAGGGGCCCCAAAACAGAACCCTGAGGCACACCACTCGTCACCGAACTCCACGATGAATATCTCCCATCAACCACCACCCTCTGTCTTCTATCTGCCAGCCAATTCCTAATCCAATTAGCTAAATCACCCTCTATCCCATACATCTGCATTTTCTGCAGAAGTCTTCCATGGGCCACCTTATCAAACGCCTTACTAAAGTCCATATATACCACATCAACCGCCTTACCCCCATCCACCTCTCTGGTCACTTTCTCAAAAAACTCAATGAGGTTAGTAAGGCATGACCTACCCTTCACGAAACCATGCTGACTATCCCCAATCAATTCATTTCTCTCTAAATAACTATAAATCCTATCCCTAATAATTCTCTCCAATACCTTGCCCACAACAGAAGTAAGACTCACTGGCCTTCTTTATCACCTTCTCCACCTGTGAGGACACCTTCAGAGACTTGTGAACCTGCACCCCCAAGTCTCTCTGCGTCTCTATGCTCCGTATAGTTTTACCTTTTATCCTATAACTCTCTTCTACATTTTTCCGGCCAAAATGCATCACCTCGCATTTTTCCGGATTAAATTCCATTTGCCATCTATCTGCCCAGTCTACCAACCTGTCTATGTCCTGTTGTATTGCCTGACACTGCTCTTCTGTACCCGCCAATCCAAGCATCTTGGTGTCATCAGCAAATTTGCTGATCTCACCACCTACCCCTACTTCCAAGTCGTTTATGTAGACCACAAATAGAAGAGGACCTAGTACTGAGCCTTGTGGCACTCCACTAGTGACAGGCTTCCAGCCGGAAAAAGAGCCTTCCACTACTACCCTCTGTCTCCTCCTCCCGAGCCAGTTCTCGACCCATCTACATACCCGACCCTGTATCCCATGCGCCTTCACCTTCTCTATCAGCCTACCATGAGGAACCTTGTCAAACGCCTTACTGAAATCCATGTAGACGACATCAACAGCCTGTCCTTCATCAACTGTTTTTGTCACTTCTTCAAAAAATTCCACTAGATTCGTAAGACAAGACTTCCCCTTGACGAAGCCATGCTGCGTATCCCTGATCAGATCGCAGCGCTCCAGATGCTCATACATCCTGTCCCTAAGGATCCTCTCCATTAGCTTACCTATAACTGAAGTCAAGCTCACCGGCCTATAGTTCCCTGGGTGATCCCTCTGACCTTTTTTAAACAACGGTACTACGTTTGCTATCCTCCAGTCCTCTGGGACCTCACCTGTGTCCAAGGAAGAGACAAAGATTTGCGTCAGAGGCCCAGCCAAGTCTTCCCTCAACTCCCTTAGCAGCCTGGGGTAAATGCCATCAGGCCCCGGAGCTTTATATGTCTTTAAGCTGCCTAACAGCCCCAACACCTCTTTCCTCGTAATCCTTATTTCCCTCAACCGATCCTCAACTTTGTCAACATCAGGCACAGACATCTGTCCAGTCTCCTGCGTGAATACCGACGCAAAGTATTCATTCAGGATCTCCCCCATTCCCTCAGGCTCTAAGCATAGATCCCCTCCTCTGTCCCTAAGAGGTCCAATCTTGCCTCTAACCATCCTTTTGCTCCTTACATAGGTGTAAAATGCCTTTGGATTTTCCTTTATCCTACCTGCCAGAGCCACCTCGTGGCCCCTTTTTGCCTTTCTAATACCCCTTTTAAGATCCCGTCTACACTCTCTATAAGCTTCCAGCGCTGTCTCAGTCCCTAGTTGCCTAGATCTAATGTAAGCCTCTCGCTTTTTCTTGATCAAGTCCTCAATCTCCCTGGTAAGCCAAGGTTCTCTAATCCTACCTTTCCCATCCTTCCTCCTTGCCGGCACGTATCTTTCCTGCAGAGAGTTTAGTTTTCCCTTGAAAGACTCCCACATGTACCTCGTCGACCTGCCCTCAAAAAGCTTATCCCAGTCGGTATCTTTAAGATCTTGCCTAATCTGGCCATATCTAGCCCTCCCCCAGTTAAATACCCTCCCTTTTGGGCCAGTCTCGTCTGAAGAGGGGTGTTATAGTTTGCAGAGGGACTTAGACAAGTTGCAGAGCTGGGCCGAGAGGTGGCAAATGGAGTTTAATGTGGAAAAGTGTGAGGTAATGCACTATGGCAGAAATAATAAATGTGTAGAGTATAGGGCAAATGGTAGGATTCTTAGTAGTCTAGATGAACAGAGGGATCTTGGTGTGTATGTGCATAGATCCCTGAAAGTAGGCAGTCAGGTCGAGAAGGTTGTTAGGAAGGCATATGGAGTCTTGGCTTTTATTGGTAGAGGGATTGAATTTCGGAGCCGCAACGTCATGTTGCAACTGTACAAAACTCTAGTGCGGCCGCACTTGGAGTATTGTGTGCAGTTCTGGTCCCCACATTATAAGAAAGATGTGGAGGCATTGGAGAGGGTACAGAGGAGGTTTACCAGGATGTTGCCTGGTATGGAGGGCAGGTCTTATGAGGAGAGGCTGAGGGATTTGAGGTTGTTTTCGTTAGAAAGGAGGCGGCTAAGAGGGGACCTAATCGAAACATATAAGATGATTAGAGGTTTAGATAGGGTGGACAGTGATAGCCTTTTTCCTAGGATGGAAAAAGCTAGCACGAGGGGACACAGCTTTAAATTAAGGGGTGATAGTTATAGGACGGATATCAGAGGCAGGTTCTTTACCCAAAGGGTGGTTCGGGAGTGGAATGCCCTGCCTGCAGCAGTTGTAGATGCGCCAAGTTTGGTGGCGTTTAAGAGGTTAGTTGATAAGTATATGGAAGAGAAGGGTATGGTTTAGTTTGGAGGGGCATTGCTTTTTATATTGGTCGGCGCAACATCAAAGGCCGAAGGGCCTGTTCTGTGATGTAATGTTCTATGTTCTATGTTCTATGTTCTATTTTCCATTAATATCCTAAAGCAGACAGAGTTGTGATCACTATTTGACACATGCTCTCCTACCTCGACGTCAACCACCTGGCCTGGCTCATTCCCCAGAACCAAATCCAGTATAGCCCCCTCTCTAGTCGGGCCATCCACATACTGCTCCAAGGACCCTTCCAAAACACACTGTACAAATTCCTCCCCATCCACTCCTACAGCCCTGGGCACACTCCAATCTACTCCAGGAAAATTGAAATCTCCCACTACTACCACCCTATTTTTCCTACACTTATCTAAAATGTCCCTGCATATCCCTTCTTCCGCGGCCCGCGGGCTGTTGGGCAGTCTGTAGTAAACACCCAACAGAGTAACCACTCCCTTCCTATTCCTCAACTCCAGCCATAGAGACTCAATTTCTAAATCATCCATACCTCCCTCCCTCTGCACTGCTATGACGTTGTCCTTAACTAATAAAGCCACTCCCCCGCCTCTCCTCACACCAACTCTGTCACGCCTAAAACACTTATACCCTGGAATATTCAATTGCCAGTCTTGCCCCTCCTTCAACCACGTCTCGGTCACCGCCACCACTTCTAAACTCCTCGTGAACATTATTGCCTTCAGTTCATCTGTTTTGCCAGTCACACTCCTCGCATTAAAACACATGCACTGAAGACCCTCAGCTCTCGGATATTCCTTTCTACCTACTGGTGTTACCCTATCATCCCTCTCTCTCCCACTCCCAGTTCCCGCTGTCTCCCCACCCTCCCTCCCTATTAGTTTAAACACTTCTGAAACACTCCAGCTAACCTCCCAGCTAAAATATGTGTTCCCCTCCCAGTCAACTGCTCCCTATCCCTCGTGAATAGGCGACCCTCCCTCCTGAAGACTTCCCAATGATCAATAAATATGAAGCCTTCTGCCCTACACCAATCCCTCATCCATGCATTTAGTTGGAGTGTCTCATTTATTACCCAATCGGTCCCGGGCACAGGCAGCAGCCCAGAGAACGCCACCCTGGAGGCCCTACCTTTCAGTTGAGCCCCCAACTCCCTAAACTGTCTACGTAAGTCCCCCCTGTGCTTTCTTCCTACATCTTTCTGTCCTATGTGAACTATTACATTTGCCTTAGACCCTTCTCCCTTCAAAATTCCCTCTACCCTCTCTGATACATCCTGGACCCCTGCTCCAGGGAGGCAGACTACCATCCTGGAGTCTCTCTTTTGCCCACAGAATCTCCTATTGATCCCTTCTTACCTTGTTTACCCCAATCCAGTGCCAGGATCTCCACATCTTGGCCATAGAAGACAGAGGGTAGCAGTCGAGCAATGCTTTTCTGAATGGAAGTTTGTGATAGCAGTGTTCCACAGAAATCAGCTCTGGGACTTTAGTTGTTCATAATATATATAAATGACCTGGAGGAAAATGTAGCTGGTCTGATTAGTAATTTTGCAGCGACACAAAAATTGATGGAATTGCAGATAGTGAAGAGGCTTGTCAGAGGATACATCAAGATATAGACCAGTTGAAGACTTGGGCAGAGAAATGGCAGATGGAGTTTAACCTGGACAAGTATGAAATAATGCATTTTATAGGGTGTAATACATGTCAGAATTATACAGTAAATGGTAGAACCCTTGGGAGTATCGACAGGCAGAGGAATCCGGGTGTATATGTCCACCGAGGACTGACAGTGGCAACACAAGTGGATAAAGTAATCAAGAAGGCATACAGCATATAGCATGGTTGCCTTTATCGCTCAGGGCATAGGGTATAAAAATTGGCTGGTCATGCTGCAGCTGTACAGAGACTTAGTTCGGCCTCATTTAGAATATTGTGTACAATTCTGGTTGCTACACTACCAGAAGGATGTGGATGCTTTGGAGAGGGTACTGAAGAGGTTTACCAGGATGTCGCCTGGCCTGGAGGGTGTTAGCTATGAGGAGAGATTGGGTAAACTTGGTTTGTTCTTACTGGAACAATAGAGATTGAGGAGCGACCTGATAGAAGTTTACAAGATTATGAGAGGCATGGACAGAATGAATAATGAGATGCTCTTTTCTAGGGTAGAAAGATCAAGTACTAGGGGACATTGGTTTAAGGTATGTGGGGAAAAGTTTAGAGATGTATGAGGCAAGTATTTATACATAGAGGGTGGTTAATGTCTGGAATATTTTGCATAGGGAGGTGGTGGAAGCAAGTAGGATTGTGACGTTTAAGGGGCAACTGAATGAATACATGAATAGGATGGGAATGGAAGGATACAGACCCTGTACGTGCATATGGTTTGTGTTTAGGCAGGCATCATGATTGGCATGGGCTTGGATGTCCAAAGGACCTGTTTCTATGCTGTAATTTTCTTTATTCTTTATTTTCAATGTAAAAAAAGAGTTTAAAGTGACTCTGTTCACTTCATTAAATTTGTTCCAGGTAGATTGTTTATTGTGATGAAAATGAGCAAAGTGCTGTTATAGGGCAAGCCAAGTAGATTTGATTTGATTATTTTTACATGTATTAGTATACAGTGAAAAGTATTGTTTCTTGTGTGCTATACAGATAAAGCATAATGTTCATAGAAAAGGCAGCAGTGTAGTTACAACACTGGCATCTACCCAACAATGTGGAAAATTGCCAAGGTGAGTTCTGTACACAAACATCAGGACAAATCCAACTTGGCCAATTATCCCCCCGTCTACCCTCAAACATCAGTAAAGTGATGGAAGGGGTCATCAACTGTGCTATTATGCAGCATCTGCTCAGCAATAACCTGCTCAGTGTCACCCAGTTTGCTTTTTGACTTCATTACAATCTAGATTCAAACATGAATGAAAGAGCTGAATTCCAGAGGTGAAGTGAGAGTGACAGCTCTTGACATTAAGGCTGTATTCAACCATCAAGGAGCTGTAGATAAACTGGAATCCATTGGGGTCAGGGGGCAAACACTCCACTGGTTGGAGTCATACCTGGTACATAGGAAGATGGTTGTAGTTATGGAGGGTTAGGCATCTCAGCTCCGGGCATCTCTGCAGGACTCCCTCAGGGTAGTGTCCTAGGCCAATAATCTTCAGCTGCTTCATCAATGACCTTCCCTCCTTCATAAGGGCAGAAGTGCAGATGATTGCACAATATTAGGCACCATTTGTGACTCCTTGGATTCGGAAGCAGTCCATGTTCAAATGCAACAAATCTGGAAAATGTCCAGATTTTGGGCTGACAAGTGGCAAGTAGCATTCACACAAAACAAATTCACAAATACCAGGTAATGACCATCGCCAGTAAAAGATATTCTAACCACCATCACTTGACATTCAATGGTATAACCGTCACTGAATCCCCCATGGTCAACATCCTTGACATTACCATTGACCAGAAACTCAACTGGACTCATTATATAAACATAGTGGTTACAAGAGCAGGTCAGAAGCTAGGAATATTGTGGAGAATAACTCACCTCCTGACTTTCCAAAGCCTTTCCAACATCTAAAAGACACAAGTCAGGAGTGTGATGGAATTGTCTCCATTTACCTGGATGGATGCAGTTCCAACAACACCCAAGAAGCTTGACACCATCCAGGACAAAGCAGCCCTTTGACTGACACCACATCTACAAACATCCATTCCCTCCATCACCGATGCAGAGTAGCAGGGGTGAGTACTATCTACAAGATGCACTGCAGCAATTCACAATAGATCCTTAGACAGCACCTTCCAAACCCATGGCTATTTACTAAGGCAGCAGATTCCCCTCCAAGCCACTCACTGTCCTAACTTGGAAATATATCTCATTTCCTTCATAGTCGCTGTGTCAAAATCCTGGAATTTCCTCTGGAACTGCATTGTGGGTTAACCCACAGCATGTGGATTGCAGTGCTTCAAGATGGCAGTTCACCACCACCTTCTCAAGAGCAACTAAGAATGGGCAGTAATTGCTGGCAAGTCGGCAATGCCCATGTCACACGAATGAATTTTAAAACATTAAAAAAGGGAAGGAGAGGGTGCAGAATGCATTGTTACAGTCATAACTAGGACGTTAAAAAAAAATCAGCTTAATATAAAGTAGGTCTATTCAAAAGTCTGATGGCAGCAGGGAAGAAGCTGTTCTTGAGTATTGAATATTTGTACAGAAAGATTACCAGTGAAGGCTTGTCGTGAAGGATATAAATAGTTTAAGAAATAACTAGATGTATTTTTGGAGAGAGAATGGTACAATATAAGGGCACATTTAATAGGGGCTAATATTTTCCAATTCTGTAAAGGTTCTTCTGCTTTCTGTACTTTCATTTCATTTGAATGTGATGCATTTCACTTCTTTATGTAGCTCAGGAATGGTAACATCCTAATTCCTGAGGAACTCCAGTCTGGAAAAAGGAACATTAACCATTCCCCTTGTTCTTTGCCACTCAGCCAACTTTATATCCATGCTCACACTACACTTTTCTGTTCCACTGCTTCAACTTTGCATCCCGTTAAGTGGCACTTTACCAAGAAGGAGATTTCAGGTTTGATAGAGAGGCAAAAATAACTGTTCACTAATAAAATGTTCAAGAAATGGAGACTAAGAGATACAGGCCGAATACTGCTAATGGTCCCAAGAGAGTCAAGCAGATAGTTTAATATGATGATGATGGATTCTTCTGTTTTTCCAACAGATGAGTGTTTGGCAAGGAGGCCAAGTGTTCACCATGTAGGTTAGTATCATCTCATACGTGATGCTAAACCAATTGTAAATATTACACGTGAAGTCACTGTTGGGGGGTGGGATGGTAAGGGTGAAGGTACTGGCTTTAAGCCATCTTCATTTATTCTGTAGGGACCTGACTCCACTCTCCTGAAACATTGATGACAGAGACATCCCCATTTGGATCTGAGCAGATTCATTTGTTCCCATGTACTCAGAGTAAGCCCAACTTAAAGTCTCTGAGATTGGCTTTACCAATGTATTTGTGTCTGACTTTGGGGCATCCTATTATGTAGCTTCCCATGTCCAGATTGCCTTAAAATACCACTTTTGGTATCCGGGAATCCTCTATGCGAACCACATGGCTGACCCAGCTGTATGGTGAACATGCTTTCAACGCTAGGTATACGGCATCCTGCAAGAACTTTGGTGTTAGGGATTTTGTCCTGCCACTTAATGTGGCAGTACAGTGGCATAGTGGCTAGCACTGCTGCTTCTCAATGCCAGGGACCTGGGTTCAATTCCTGGCTTGAGTCGCTGTCTGTATGTGGAGTAAGCATGCTTTCCCTTTGTCTGGGTGGGTTTCCCCTGGGTGCTCTGGTTTCCTCCCACAGTCTGAAAGATGCACTGGTTAGGTGCGTTAGTCAAGCTAAATTCTCCCTCAGTATACCCAAACAGGCGCTGGAGTGTAGTGACAAGGGGATTTTCACAGGAACTTTTTGCAGTGCTAATGTAAGCTTACTTGTGATACTAATAAATAAACTAAACTAAATTAAACTGAAGCTGCAGATAGATCTGAAGTAGCAAACATGGGATGCATCTAGTCACTCCACATGATGCCAATAAGTTGGACATGCCTCAAAACCACAGATGTGAGAATCACTGCCTGGTAAATTTTAGTATTTTGTTTTGGGGCAACTCTATGCTCTCACAAAAGCTAAATGCAAAACTTGCTTCTGTTAGGTGATGGGTGATTGTATCATCGAACATGGTGCTGTTGGAGCAGATAATCCAAAGATAGCCGAATGTCTGATTTGAGCTGAGGGGTATACGGCTTGTTGGGACTATGGAATCTTGGAGTTTATGGCCAGGTCCAAAATCTCTGTCTTTTTCTGACTTACTGTAATTGCCAAAGTATTCTGAGGTTTCAATAAAGCAGTCAACAAGCAGCTGGAAGTCCTCATAAGTGTATTCTGTGAGAGCGCAGTCAACAGCAAACAAGAGTTCCATTAGTGGCTGTTCTGTGATGGTTGTGCAAACCTTATGCCTGTGGAGAGGTTGCCATCCATCCTAAAGTGATGTGTACTCTTCTGTAAGATCTTTAGATGCATCCAGGAGCATGGCCAACAAGCAGATGGTAAACAGAACTGGAGACATGACGTGGTCTTGTTTAGTGTCATTGGCGACAGGAAAGGTATCTGATGAGGCATCATTCTTCATCATGCTATCATTCCATCATGAAATGTGTGGATAGTCTTGATCATCTTTTCATTGCCACCTGTATACAACACCTAATACAAGACTTCCTTGTTAACTGTAACATCCATGGCAGATGGTGAAACGGGAATTCGATAAAAATCTGGAATTAAAAGTCTAATGATGATCATGAAACCATTGTTGATTGTTGCAAAAACCCATCTAGTTCACTAATGTTCTTTAGGGAAGGAAATCTACTGAGCTCACCTGCTCTGGCCTACATGTAACTCCAGACCCACATAAGGGATGGGCAATAAATGCTGGCCCAGCCAGCGACACATACATCCCATGAACAAATAAATAAACAAATAAATAAACTCTAAGAAAGGTGTCTAACACCAAAAGACCAAAGTCACTAACACCAGAACATTCCTTATTTTGAACATGGGATTTTATTTGAATTTTATAAAGTTTGTTTATTAGTGGCACAAGTACATTACATTAACACTGCAATGAAGTTCCTGTGAAAATCCCCAAGTCACCACACTCTAGCACGTGCTCGGGTACACTGAAGGGAATTTAGCATGACCACTGTGCGTTTTTCAGAGTGGGGGAGAAAACTGGGAAAGTAACAGGAGATATGGAGAGAATATGCAGACTTTGCTTAAATAGTGATCTGAGGCTAGGAATTGAACCCAGGTCTCTGGCGTTGTGAGGCAGCAGTGCTAACCACTGTGCCACCATGAATTTGATACACAGGCAAGAACATTTTGCATTCAACATGGATGCCATACTAGAATTCTGGATAAAAGAAGTTTGTAAAATGAGTGAATGCTGTTGAAAATAACGCTTTCAAAAATCTTTCCTGTAATGGAGAGAAATGAAATACTACAATGATTGTCACACATGAATTCACTTGCCTTCTGTTTGCATAGGGGAATTGGAAATATCCTTGCAATCTTGGGGCACAAGCCTTGGCCATTGGCTTTGCAACTCCAAAATATAAATAGATTAAATAAAAAAAAACATGCAGAGCTTTCCCCAATCACCAAAATACAAGCATCGTTTCCAGGAAAGATACAGGTTCAATTCCCATCAACTATTAACTAAGGTCTGTTTGAAATTCTATTCTAAGGATCAGTACAGGGTAAATTTGGCACTATGTTTGAAGGAACCACAAAACCACTCTTCATTGTTTAAAGGCGAGGAGTGTTTATAATTAAATGCTTCTCTGAGAAAAAGTGCTGATTATTTGCAACTGAGCAGTTGTGTTGTGGGTTTTTTCCCTTCACAAGCTCTTGAATTGGTTCTTCAGCTACCTGAGTGTAACACAGTGGGGGGATGGGAGGAGATTTGAATTGTTTACGTTGCATGTAGCTGTAATGCTTTTCTCTTGCTGCTGATGCTAGTGCAGAAATGGCAGCTCAACTAAGCATCCCTGTGGTGTCTCAATCATTCCGTCTGGAACTCATAATAATCTGGACAACATTGGAGTGATTGCTATTCAATAGAGATACGTTGCATCCGCTGGTTACATGTAGCAGGGCACAATTGTTGTCCTTTTCTACATTTGTACGACACTGACAATTTTAAGAATATGATGGCAACCATTGTATTAGAAGTCTCAAGGGTGAGGGGATTCCATACCCAGGCTACCATAAAAAGGGAGAGGAGGGATTAAAATTAAATAGCTGTGATTACCAGGGCAGACCATATACTTGTTGGAGAACTTGCCTGATTTTTATTCAGTTATGGATGAAATAAAATACATACAAACATTTATTTTAGCAGCAGCAAGTGACAATTTTGTTTTGACAGTATTGAAATATCAAACGCTGTATGCATATGAGAAATACTACCTCGCAGCCCACATCAAATAGCCAAGACGGTGCTGTCCCTGGATCAGCCGGGGCAGATTTTGGGGCAGCAATCATCCGGTGGTAGAGGTGTATCTGGACAATATCCGGGGAGGGAGGAGGGGAACTGACAGATCTTTCTTATACACCGAGAACTCTGTGCATGTGCAATAGTGCCATCTAACTGAGAGCAGTTGGCTTTTCAGTGGGAATTGACTCTATTCACTCCCCTATTGGCTTGAATTACACTTTTATTTCAGTTGCATAAGATCGCATATGAAAACTCACTGAGAAATGGACTTAACTCTTACCTGTTTTCATGCTTGTTCAGCACTTTGATCTTACCAAAATAATTCTCTCTCAGGCAAATGAACAGTACGGAATATGAATTTCAGTGTCTGTGAGATGCTAGGTATTTAGGTATGTCCCAACGACTGACAGATCATATTAAACAGCAAGTCCCTTTGGTTGTTCACAACAGGTCATGCCCAATCACTCATGCTTGAAATATTTGAAATTCAGTGTCCAACATCAGATGTTTTTATGCAATTGGAACAATCCTGACTGAGCTAAGAATGACACTGACAATCAATTTTCTGCCTGATAGCATCAAAATTGGCCTTGCTTCAATTTAGAATTTTAACTTTTGGGCCACACCTTTCATTCTCCATAGCTATCTTAAAATAATAGATCATTGGTCCCAAAGTGATTTCTCACTAACACTTCTGTCACTTGCCTTTCCTTATTTCCAAAGAGGAGGTCAAGTTTTGCCCCCTCTCTAGTCAGGCCATCCATATACTGAATGAGAACTTCCTCCTGAATACACTCGACAAATTTCTCTCCATCCAACCCTTTAATACTATGGCTGTCCCAGTCAATGTTGGGAAAATTAAAATCTACTACTATTATCACACTATTTTTCTTGGAGCTATTTGTAATCTTCTTACATATTTGCTCCTCAATTTCCCACTGACTATTTGGGGACATATAGTACAACCCTATCAAAGTGATTTCCCTTTTCATATTTCTCAGTTCCACCCATGTAGATTCAGTAGCCAAACCTTCAGATTATATCCCCTCTCAGTACTGCTGTGATGTTTTTCCTAATCAAAAGTGCAATTCCCCCTCCTCTGTTATCTCCTGTTCTATTTTTCCTATAGCCTCTGTACCCTGGAACATTGGGCTGCCAAAACTGTTAGAGGGATTAGTGAGATAAGTATATGTGTTTAAGTTATGGGGAAAGGGTCAATGTGGGATTGTTGTCTTGATGGGCCAAATGGCCTCTTTCTGCTCTGTAAGGTTTCTGTGTTTCTGTCCATGAATAAAAAATAGTTTCTATGAAGTAGCTACTTAGGGTCTGTGAATTATACAAGAGTACTTCACCAAAAAGAACTAAGTAGCTACCCTATTCTAAGCTGCAGCCTTGTCTTCAATATCTGTTGCCACGAAGGTTGTGGCCACACTCAATTTTTAAGTCACTAAGTCATTTTGGGTTGCCACGGGAGATCTGTGCAATGTCAGCTGTCTGGCCATGTTTTCATCATTCAAGTGATGCACATTTCCACATGATTAATTCAGTTTGGCTTCAGCAGTAAGGAAGCTGTGAGACAGGACTATCCAAGTATTCACAGAAAGATGAAATGCAGAAACAGGCCGTTCAGCCCAGCATCCCTGTGCTGTGTCACTCCAAATGTATGCCAAAGAATTAGGGTCAGCTCTGAAAAAGTCATCCAGACTTCAAACATTGGGTGGAGTTTTCCCATCTCTGGAATCAAAAATCGGGTGTGACAGGAGATTTGGCGGACCATTTAAAAGTCAGGAATTTTTGAGCTTGGGTATGCATGGTTGGAAAATCCCACCCATTATCTCTGTTTCTCTCTTCACAGATGCTGCCAGACCTGCTGGGTCATTCATGCATGTTTTGCTTTTATTATTAAATAATTGGAGGTTGGTATTTGTCCAATAGATTGGAAGCTCCTAAGATCAACCCACTTAACATCTTATTCCTGAGTCCAAGTCCTCTCTGTGCAACAATGAGATTTGCCGTGTACATATTTGTCATTATAACAGAGAAGGGAAAGGGCTGGAAGGGATAATCAAAGGGAATGTGGCACTTAAGGAGAATACACTCTTCAAGACCTGCACCCTTCAAGATGCACCCTGGACATTCTCTGTTCCACCTTCTTCCGTTGGCAAAACGATACGTGAATCAACTGACTCAAGAACAGCTTCTTCCCTGCTGCCATCAGACCTATATTATATTAAGTTGCACAGTGGTTAGAATTGTTGCCTCACAATGCCAGGGACCCAGGTTCGGTTCCCAGCTTGGGCCACTACCTGTGTAGAGTTTGCACGGTCTCCCCATGTCTTCATGGGTTTCATCTCAGTACTCTGGTTTCCTCCCACAGCCCAAAGATTTGTAGGTTAGATTGGTTGGCCATGCTAAATTGCCCCTTAGTGTTAGGGGGGTTAATAGGGTAAATATTGGAGTTACGGGGATTAGGGCCTGGTGGGATTGTCGTCAGTGCAGTCTTGATGGGCAAAATATCCTCTTTCTGCACTGCAGGATTTTATGAATCTCTCTGATTGACAATGTCCACTCCTGCTTCCATGTGTACCAAATGCACATCTGATGATTTCCAGACTCCTGAACTAACTTAACATTTGCACCACATTGGCCTGGTGTATGGCTGTGACCTGGAGTTTTACCGTGACCTGAAACATTGCTGTTCCTCTCCTCCCACATGCTGTCTGGATATGATTGACTTTCCTATAGTCATATCATTTAGATTAGAAATGGAGGTATTTAAGCACCTATATTTCTGATTGAGATTATAGCTGTCGTATTATGAATCTTGCTGAAATCTGGATGATCTCTTCTACCAGCTCAGGCAAAGAGCTTCCTTGCACCTAGGATGACTTATCATGGGCATCCTTTCTTGTTAGTATATTGTCTTTGCTCGACAGCTTTGCCTGAATTTCAATGTTCTTTAAGCCTCCTAGTAATGCATCTCCAAGGTTGATTTCTAAATTCATGCTATACCCATAGTGACAGGAGAGTTCCATCAATTCAGCAGTGTGATAGTCTCACTTGGCAATTGCATCCTTTGATGGAACATTATTCTCAATACAGTTTCAGTGGTGAGGAAAAGGTTTATATCTTAGCCTTCCATATGGACACAATCCATCTTGGTCAATGATGTTTTGTGGCAGACCCTAGTCAAACAGGGCAGAAAGAAACTCGCCTACATTTGCCCACTTGAACTGGTACATCTTCTATGCACTGCTCCACCAAGTAGCCTGAATGAGGCTGAGGATAGGAGAAGTGGTAGCCTTATGACTAGATTATTAATCCAAAAACTTAACTAATATTCTGGGGACCTGGGTTTAAATCCTGCCACGGCAGATGGTAGAATTTGAATTCAATAATAAAAATAATATCTAGAATTAAGAATCTACTAATTACCATGAAACCATTGTCAATTATCGGAAGAACATTCACTAATGTCCCTTAGGGAAGGAAATCTGCCATCCTTACCCAGTCTGGCTTACACGTGGCTCCAGAGCTACAGCAATGTGGTTGATTCTTAACTGCCCTCTAAGGGCAACTAGGGATAGGCAATAAATGCTGGCTAGCCAGGGATGCCCATGTCCCATGAATGAATGAAAAAAGGACTGACTGTTCATTTCATACCTAAAGCGTAAATGCTTTATAAATGTATATAGATAGTATTTCAAATGTGTTGTAACATGCAAAAATGGCAGATTATCTTGTATCATTCTCCTTTAGTGATATGAATAACTTCTGCTGTTTTCGACCTTTTGCAGTTTTCAGAATCTGTGACTGGTGTAATATCTTCAGCAGTGAGTTATAATATGATGTTCTTCCTTAAAAACTTCCTTAAAAGCGAGCAAAAAATTATGCGGACACAGGGAGAATGTGCAAACTCTACACAGACAGTGATCCAAGGCTGAAATTGAACCTGGGTCCCTGGCGCTGTGGGGCAGCAGTGCTAACCACTGTGCCACCTTTGTTGGCTAACTCGGATTCTCAAAATTGTGTTTAATCAGGGAGAAATATAGCACATGAACTTGACAGCAAAAGGGGATTAAGATTTAATTTCAGCACTGATAATAAAAATGAAAGCCTGAGATTTATAGATTACTTACATCATTTATATAACTGCCGCAACGTTACCTCGGAAGGAGAATACAAGAAGTCCCCAAGACAACACAAAGGTTGGTAGATTTGCAGATAGCGATGAGGACCATCAGAGGATACAGCAGGATATAAATCCATTGGAGACTTTTGTGGAGAGATGGTAGATGGGGTTTAATCTGGAGAAATGTGAGGTAATGCATTTTGGAAGGTCAAATACAGATGGGAAATAGACAGTAAATGGCAGAACTCTTAAGAGTATTGATAAGCAAAAGTATCTGGGTGTACAGGTATACAGGTCACTGAAAGTGGCAATGCAGATAGAGAAAGTAGTCAAGAAGGCATATGGCATGCTTGCCTTCATCAATCAGGGCATCAATGAGTTTAAAATGGCAAGTCATGTTGCAGCTTTATAAAATATTAGTTAGGCTGTACTTGGAATATGGTGTTCAATTTTGGCCACCACACTATCAAAAGGATGTGAAGCCTTTGGAGAGGGTACAGAAAAGATTTCAGAATTTTGCATGGAGGGCATTAGTTATGAGGAGAGATAGGAGAAACTTGGTTTGTACTGACTGGAGCGATGAAGGTTGAGGGGCAACTTGATAGAAATCTACAAAATTATGAGGGGCATGGACAGAGAGGATAATCAGAAGCTTTTTCCCAGAGTGGAAGAGTCAATTACTAGGGAGCATAGGTTTAAGGTGTGAGAGGCAAAGTTTAAAGGATTTGTACAAGGCAAGTTTTTTTTTACACAGAGTGACGGGTGTCTGGAATTCGTTGCTGGGCAGATATTGCAAGCAGATGTGGTAGTAATTTTTAAGGAGTGTCTTAACAAATACATGAATAGAATGGGAATAAAGGGATGTGATCCCCAGAAGAATAGGAGGTTTTAGTTCAGTCAGGCAACATGGTCAGTATAGGCTTGGAAGGCTGAAGGGCCTGTTCCTGTGCCATAATTTTCTTTGTACTTTGTCATGTTCCTTTATGCAAATCTTGACTAATTCTTACAATTACAGAATTCCAGTATTAGATGGCAATAATATTAATTGCTATTGCTAATAATAGGAGGGACGTATGTCTCCCAGGAGTTGGCTTACGATACAGTTAAACTAGGCTGAATTATTTACAGTAGGGATCAGTAAAAGTATGTCGACTATTGAGGAAATGCAAACAGAGCACAAAATAGTATTTGAGTAAGAAGGATCAAATGATAAAATTTGTCAACAGTACAATATTAAATCTTCTAAATTAACAGATCACGTAAATGGGATGTTCGTTTGAAATTATCCCTGAAAGCTGATTCATTTCTAAGCACTGAGAATTAACTTATATATACAAAAGACATGCTAGTATCTGCCAGAGAAATTAGTGGAGAAATTCATAAGAATGTGAAGCTCAGTAAAGTGTTCAATTATGTCATGAACGGTTGGCCTAAGGAGTGTGATGATGAGAAATTGATTGAGTGTAGGTCATGACTGTCTCCTATTGGGATTAGCCATCATTGTTCTGCCAAGGTTCAGAAATAGATTGTTAGAGACAGCACGGTGTTTAGCACTGCTGCCTCAAAGCACCAGGGACCTGGGTTTGATTCCAGCCTTGGGTCACTATCTGGAGTTTGCACGTTCACCTTTTGTCTGCACAGGTTTCCTCCAGATGCTCTGGTTTCCTCCTACAGTCTAAAGATGTGCAAGTAACGTGGATTAGCCTTGCCAAGTTACCCCTTTGTGTCCAAGGATCTGCAGGTTAGGTGGATGTGGATTGGCCATGCTAAATTGCCCCTTCATATTCAAAGATGTTTAGGTGATGGGGATTAGCCATGGGAAAGGTGTAGAATAAAGGAATAGTGTGGGGCATGCGAGGGAGCCTGTGTTAGATGGACCAAATAGCTTTCTTTTGCACTGTTTGGATTCTATTCTATAGGAACTTCATCAAGAGCAAGAGCACACAGCAATAATCCATATGAATAGTAGTTTTTGGTATCCAAAGGTAAATAGAGATATTGAAGAGTTGATGAAAAGACAGAGTAATGATGAGTCATGATACATGAAACAGTGTTCAATGCTGGTCAGAAAGTCATAGTGAAAAACCATTGAGTTGATCAGAAGTATGCTACTGGGGTTGTTGTAAAGAGACTATGTGCATTACATATCTACTCAAGATGGGGGAGAAACTTCGTCAATGTCATATATATCATTTAAATGGATGAGGAAATCTAACAAAGAGAGATCATAAGAAAATTTCCAAGGGTCCAAATTCCTCCTACAGTCCTATATGAAAGCCAGAAAGAAAATGAAACTCGAACAATAAACTGAAAGTTTGGCAATGTTACAGAATTCACTGGTGGAGCATGGTGAGTCAGGGTATTGGGCAATGCTAAATTGCCCCTTCGTGTCAGGGAGAGTGACAGGGTAAATATGTGGAGTTATAGGGATAGGGCTTAGGTGCGATTGTTATCGCTGCATGCTCAATAGGCCAAATGGCCTTTTTCTGTACTGTAGGGAATCTATGATTCTGTGAAACTAAGTTACAATCCCAACCATTCAATCAAGTTGGTAATCAAAGTCAAAGTTGAAATGTGACACAGTAAGAAATGTTGAGGGAGTCAAGTAAAGCTAATGGAAAAGAAAACAGATACCCAGACCAGAATGAGAAAGAAGCCATATAAGTTCATAGAAATTTCTCATCAAATGATGATATTTTTGTTGAACACATACTGGTGTTAAGTAAATTATTCTGTAGTCCCAATCATGTGTGTTTTGGATGTGATCACAGTTAGAACACATGCAACACACTTATTCAATTTCAGCTATTGTTAAATTTGATTGAGCCATTTGTATTCTGGGAAATTATGTCCATATAACATTTTACATTACATTCAAATGTTTTCTTTAAGTAGACATGAAGTGTTACGCAGTATCTTTTCTTCTGCCCCCTCTGTTGGGGAGATGTAAGTATAGTTGCTCAACGATGGTTGTTCCTCTTGTAGGTGCATCTTTTCTCAGTGCAATCACAATCCCTGCAATGCATAATCTCTTATATATATCCTGCTAAACCCCGAACACTAGGGTTAAATTATAATGACCAATCAATCTAACTTGTGCATCTTTCAGACTGTAGGAAGAAACCCAGGGAAATACAGGGAAGAATATCCAAACTCCAGACAGTGACCAGAGGCTAGAATTGAACCTGGGTCCCTGGTGCTGTGAGGCAGCAAAGTTAACCACTGTGCCGCTCCACCCAACTGTCCTCTCTCATGACTTCAGCAAGATGCTTACACTGTACAGTCATAATGGACAAAGATGAATAAGCGTTGCCTTCAAGGATAGGCTGTTTCTATTTGCTTTTAAATAAAAATGGATTGCAGTGTGTACATCATTATATCAGTTCATAATTACAAATTGTAATTACAAGATGAAGCTAAGTTGCAGAATTCTATCACATTCATATTGACAGACAGAATGTGTGGGCTGCTCTTTGCTAATCCATATCATTACATGTCTGCGGTATACAATTGAATAGAGAGTGTACCTAACTCTGGATGTATATTTAATTATGCCATGCATGACTGTTATTAGCCAGTTCTCCTCCTCCTTCGAACAGGTTGTCAGTCAGTTGCCTTTGGGCTGACAGAAGGCATTCTGTATGTTAGTGGTTTATCTCTGACCTTCCTCAGCAATGACACTTTACTGATGAACACAACGTTTCTTACATTCCTGGCGGTTTTCTGACAAGCATCTGTTTCACTGTCTGACCTGGAAGGTTTATTTTAAGAAATATCATTATGCATAAACAAACGCTGCATTGTGACAACTGGAGCAATCCTCAGGGCTGTTGGAAGCAAATTAACTGCACTAAAACCATCCTGTCGATGAAATCTCTCTTCCTCAGTATTCTTTTAATAAAACATAGTGGAACCAATGATTTTGAATTTGTCTAATATTGATCTTACAAAATCTAAACATATGTCATACCTCCTGTTGGTGGTCTCCTGAGGATATGATAAACCATATTTTCTTTTATGTTCCTTTTAAGCCTCGTGCTGTTTTCACACTCCTACTGTCTCTTCATTAGATTAGGAGGCCATAGAATAATTAACCACTTCCCTGATCATTCTTTTTTTAATTACTAATGAGTAGCAGAGAAGCAGCAAAACATATCCATTACAGAAGAGCAAAGTTCAAACAGCAGTCGAGAGTGGGATTTAACTTGCTGACTGAGAGTATACTCAAAACGCAGTGATGCACAGAAGGCTGTTTAGAAGGTGGTGACAAGGATGTCTATAAGCTTCAACACCATGACCCAAGGTCGGAAACATTAATTACCTCATTCATTTCTATGAAGATGCTACAGCATGGCTACATAGTCTTACTGCCCAATTCTGCAAGTCAAACCTTGGGGAGATGCTTACAGAAGCAAAAAACTATTGTGTAACTCTGATGGCTTTGAAATTCTACTGCATCTGGGATAATTATCATTGGCAGCATGGTAGCACAATGGTTAGCATAGCTGCCTCACAGCATCAGGGATCCAGGTTCAATTCCTGGCCTGCTTACTGTCTGTGTGGAGTTTGTACATTCTCCTCGTGTCTGCGTGTGTTTCCTCCAGGTGCTCTATTTTCCTGCCGCAGTCCAAAGATATGTTAGGTGGATTGGCCGTGCTTAATTTCCCAGTAGTGTCAAGGGACTTAGCAAGGTTTGCGGGGGTAGGGCCTGGGTGGGAGTGTTGTCGGTACAGACTCAATGGGCTGAATGGTCTCTTTCTGCACTGTGGCAATAGCACAATTGTAAGTTGATAGAAAACTTCCTATGAATAAGCTGGTATTGAACTACGACATAAGAACAGAAAATGCTTGAAAAACTCAGCATTCGTGGAGGGAGAAACTGTATGACTCTTTACAGTGCTAATGATGGAGAAATGTAATGGATTTGATACTGTTTAAGACGTGTTGGAGCAGATGGATCAAAGTAGAAGGTCAGGGATAGGTGACAGCTGGAGAGATTGCACAAAAGATATTTAGGGCATAAGAGAAAGGAAGTGTTGAAGGCAGTGTAGGGGCATAACAGGGCCATGATGTGGGCTCATCTTGCAATGTATTTGAGTGGTGTGCCTGCCATATTTAAACAACCATAGAACCATAGAACCCTACATGCAGAAAGAGGCCCTTTGGCATATCAGGTTTGCACCAAACACAATCCCACCCAGACCCTACCCCCATGTCCTTACATATTACACCCTCTAATCCCTCTAACCTACGCATCCCTAGACACTAAGGGGCAATTTCTTAGAATGGTCAATCAACCTAACCTGCAAATCTTTGGATTGGAAACATGTGGAAGCTGTAAAGTTGATGTATGGTTGATAGAGTTGGTGAGTGTGTGAGGGTGAGGCAGAGCACGTGAATGCTAGACATGAGTGGTGATTGCGGAGTAATGATGATGTGATACATGGAGCAGCATGAGAGGTTGCACTAGGAAGATGCATTCACTGATGCATTCCTTGACCATTCAGGGTCAGTGAATTTTTTGCAGCACTGCATCCATGTCATTGGAGCCAGATTCCAGGAACTCACTTTCCCTCGACACCTGCTCCCGTTCTATTAGCAGGGAATCACTCAAGCACCTCCCCTTGACTTCCGGAATAAGATATCCAGCACCATATCAGATAACCGCACCAGATAGAGGCAGCATGGTGGCACAGTGGTTAGTACTGCTGCCTCACATCACCAAGGACCTGGGTTCAATTCTGGCCTCGGGTCACTATCTGCGTGCAGTTTGTATATTCTCCCTGTGTCTGCATCGGTTTCCTCTGGTTTCCTCCCACAGTTGAAAAAAGATTAGGTTGATTGCCGTGCTAAACTGATTCTAGTATCAGGGGTTTAGCAGGGTAAAAATGTGTGGTCACGGGAATAGGACGTGGCTGGGATTGTGGTCAGTGCAGACCTAATGGAGGGATTTTAACCTCGAAGTCTTCTCTTTGACCTGCTATTTCACTGGCAGTCTTCTTCCTTATATTAAAGGCATTCTGAGACTGTTCATTCAGCTGTTGTAGATTGAGTGTGCCTCGCTTTTAAGAGTGATTGGCAATCTTTAAGGAGGCTCACCGAGTATCATGCTAGACCCATATTCACCTGGGCCCCTTGCTAAGCGTACAGCCAATCAGCCATGTTTTTCACTACAATCATGTTAATGAGCAGTAGCACAAACAGTGTTTGCTTCCTGCCTCAATTTGACCAGTAAGAAGTCTCACAACACCAGGTTAAAGTCCAACAGGTTTATTTGGTAGCAAACGCCACTAGCTTTTGGGCCTCGGATCCTTTGTCAGGTGAGTGGATAGGAACTCACCTGGTGTTGTGAGACTTCTTACTGTGTTTACCCCAGTCTAACGCTGGCATCTCCACATCATCAATTCAACCAGTCATGGGGCAATCACATTTCACAATCCTTGTCTCTGCTAATTGGCCTAATAGAGTGCTTTGTATCTGATATTTTCCCACTTTCCTGTTAATGTCTGTCATTTCAATCATATTTAGAATAAAAATCTTGGCAGGTGCAATCGCCAACTTTACATCCATTTTTTCACCATTGTCACTTTAGATCTTCCTCAAATATGGTGGACTAAGTTGAACCTTTAAGTTCAGCTCACGACAGCCACTGAGGTAATACATTGACCTTTGAGCCCAATGCTGGCAGCGCAACTATAAAGTTTTTTGCTTTAACATGGATCCTTTAAGAAAAAAACTGAGTAAGATGGATTTATTTCAGAACCACCTGTTTAAGAGGCATAACAATGAATAGTAAAAGTTTATTTATTAGTGGTCACAAGTAGGCTTACATTAACAGTGAAATGAAGTTACTGTGAAAATCCCCGAATCAACAAACTTTGGCACCTATTCGAGTACACTGAGGGAAAATTTAGCATGGCCAATACACCTAAACAGCACATCTTTTGGACCGTAAAAGGAAATCAGTGCTCCCGGGGGACACTGGAAGAAGAATAGGCAGACTTCACTCAGTGACCCAAGGTTGAGAATCAGACTCAGGTCCTTGGTGGTGTGAGAAGCAGTGCTAATCTGATTTAGCAAACTCTTACTCTTCATACACACAAAAACACAACGTTATATAGAGTTAAGTATGGATTCTCCAGGGTATAGTTTAATTAGAAGGCTTTTCATATCTCCTAAAAAATTATATCCACACCTCCCTAACAACTATTAAATATAAAATAGTGCCTTTGATGCAAGAATATGTCACATTGTCATGTTAAACATCAGGCTTGTGATTATCAAGAACATTCCACGGCAAACTGCTGTGTAACAGCGGTAAAAGAAACAGCTCTTACTATTTTTCACAACCGAGGTAAAACTTATGAGAAAGTGTGTCAAGCTAGTCAGAGATTCACAAGTTTCCTGTAATAATTTCTGTAACAGTTCTTCCACTTTGTAAGTTTTCATCCAGTTTCCTTTAGTTTTGTTAAGTTAGAGCAAAATCTGAAAACTCTGCAGGGACAGACTGTGAAGTGGAAGTTTGGAATGCTGCACAATGGAATAGCTTCCTATCACGTTCCCCTCTCTAGGAGATCAACCACATTTCCAATCAAGGCAGTCAAAAGGGCCATTGACCACTATTTTTGAGTAAGTCAGAGTTTTCCTGGCAGGGTATAGACCCCTTGCAGTGCCAGGCCTCTCATGGTCTCACAGCCAAAGGTTGCAGTGTCAGGAAGTTTAACTCACCATCAACAAATGACAAGGCTGCTGACTGCCCATATCACAGCCTTGTACTTCAATGAAGAATTTGCGAAAGTGGATGTCTGAGGGAGCTGAAAAGGCTTACGATTGTGACTCCTACAGGTTGTACAAACATGCAGTTGGTGGCTTGGATCATAGAATCCATTCAGTGGAAGTTAGTCCATCGAGTCTGCATCAACCACAATCTCACCCAAGCCCTATTCCTATAACCCTACATATTTACCCTGCTAATGCCCCTCACACTAGGATCAATTTAGCATGGTCAATCAACCTAACCCACGCATCTTTGGACTGTGGGAAGAAACTTGAGCACCTGGAGGAAACCCACACAGATATGGGGAAGACATGCAGACTCACACTGACCCAAGGCTAGAACTGAACCCAGGTCCTTGGCCCTATGAGGCAGCAGTGCTAACCACTGACACCGTGCTGTATTAATTGGATTTGGGGATTGAGAGTGCTGTTGGGACTATGTTAGCTAAAAAAGCTATTGGCTATTCAAAGTACTACAACATAGAACTGAGGGCTTGTTTCAGTTGTTATTTTAAATCAACATTTTCCAGCAAGTTGTCTGTCATTCAGGAGAAATGACTGACTTCATTGCTTTCTGTGAATTTAATTCAAGAAACAAATTAGTTCCAATACTTCATTATTGTGAAGCTCAAAAAACTCATCATCATCGAATGTTATTTTTATATTGCAACCTCAGTGTTAAAGTATAATTATGGCAACAAAATACATCATATTAATGAGGCATCACAATTAAAATCAATTATCACTACTTCCAGCGAAATAATGTTAAGATAAAATCAGATTAAGGCGAGTGGTAGCTATCCAATGAGAGATCTCTTCAGCTTTGGAAATAATCCCTAGTGATCACACTCCACATTAATGGAGTGTGATCCAGTAAAACATGGCTTCTCATGCGGTGCCAACATAACCCACAAAGAAGGAGTGACCTCTCCAGGGCACAGGCCTGGGCAAATAGCATGGGGACACTGAGCTGCCCAAGCATCAGGACCACCCCCCCTCTTAGTATTGCTATAATTGTCCAAACAAAAGGATGAAACCAGTACTGTTTGGTACCAGCTCTGCTGCAGGAGTTGAAAGCTGCCTAATGGATAATAAGTTATTTACTGCCTGTGGGGCTCCACTCTGGATTTACTCCCTTTGCCTGCTTCTCTCCTGAGACATCCACAAGGCAGTGACACTCTTTGAGAGTGGCATAGTGGTTAGTACTCCTGCCTCTGCGTTCAATTCCCAGCTTCCGTCACAGTCTGTGTGGAGTCTGCACATTCTCCCCATGTCTGTGTGGGTTTCCTCCGGATGCTCTGCTTCCTTCCCACAGTCCAGGAGATGTTCTGGTTAGGTATATTGGCCATGCTAAGTTCTCCCTCAATGTACCCGAATAGGCACTGGAGTGTAGGAACTAGGGAATTTTCAGAGTAATTTATGTAAGCCTACTTGTGTCACTAATAAATAAACATTAACTTTACCCATAGTTGAAGGTCTGATTCATGAGCACTAGTAGACACACCAGTGGGCCTGCATGCCAACTTCTGGGGACCAGGCCTCTTCTGATTCCCTCTTAATTTAGCCTCAATCATGAGGTGCTCAGTTATGTCATCAAAGGGAGAAGTGCATTGGGCCAGATAGAGTCATAGAGATTTACATCATGGAAACAGACCAATGGCCCAGCTTGTCCCAACTGCCCCTTTTTTTTAAATCCCTAAGCTAGTCCCAATTGCTCAAGTTTGGCCCATATCCCTCTATACCCATTTTACCCATGTAAATATCTAAATGCTTTTAAAAGACAAGATTGTACCCGCCTCTACTACTACCTCTGGCAGCTTGTTCCAGACACTCACCACCCTCTGTGAAAAAAGTTGTCTCTCTGGACCCTTTTGTATCTTTCCCCTCTCATGTTAAACCTATGGCCTCTAGTTTTAGATTCCCCTACCTTTGGGAAAAGATATTGACTACCCAGCTGATCTGTGCCCCTCATTATTTTTATAGATCTCTATAAGATCATTCCTCAGCCTCCTACACTCCAGAAAAGAAAGTCCCAGTCCATCCAACTTCTCATTATAACTCAAACCATCAAATCCCGGTAGGAACCTAGTAAACCTTTTCTGCACTCTTTTTAATTTAATAATATCCTTTCGAGAATAGGGGAGCCAGAACTGTGCACAGTATTCTAAGTATGGCCTTCTTGTACAACTTCAACAATTCCAATGCCTGTATTCAATGTTCTGACTAGTGAAGCCAAGCATGCCGAATGCCTTCTTCATCACTGTCCACCTGTGGCTCCACTTTCAAGGATGAGGAGATTGTGTACAGGCAGAAGAGAGTTACGCATTCAGCTCTCATTCACAATAGTTATACTGCTGCCAGCAGTGCGACTTGAAAGCAAGAGATGACAAACAGACTGACCACTATGCACCACTCACTACCCAAAGACCTGACACATCACATCAACTGGTGCTCTGATATCCCACACTGAGGTTTGCTTGTGACCGTTTGTAGATCAGTTCTCAAGGAGTTTATACTGAGACCCAGGATCAGAAGACAAAAGTTATGGGCCAGGACATAGAAACTCCATCTTTCATCAACATCTGCTGTCTCACAGTGCCAGGGATCTGGGTTCAATTCCCAGCTTGAGCCACTGTCTGTGTGGAGTTTGCACGATCTCCCCGTGTCTGCAGGGGTTTCCACAGGGTGCTCCGGTTTCCTCTCACAATCTGAAAGATATGCGGTTAGGTGCATTGGCCATGCTAAATTCTCCCTCAGCATACCCAAACAGGCACTGGAGTTTGGAAACGAGAGGATTTTCACAGTAACTTCATTGCAGTGTTAATGTAAGCCTACTTGTGACACTAAATAAATAAACATCATCACTCCATCCTGGAAATCTTCATGTATCTTAGCAATAGCCGGTCCCTCGATGTTAAAACCAGCACTAGGATTTCCAAGACAGCAGCTTGTAAGGTAGCATTGAGAAGTCAAGTATGGACTGAAGATGATCCAACCAAAAGTACAAAGCTTTCTGTGTACTAGACTTGTATTCTCTGCACTCCCCCTGACAGTAGTGAGGTTTGGACAACTGATGCAAATAAGAGAAGTGGCTGAACAACTTCCTCATCCACTGCTACTGATGAAAAATTAGATATTTCCTAGTAGACATAATGCTGAATGTGGAAGTATAGCAAAGAACAAAGAAAATTACAGCACAGGAACAGGCCCTTCGGCCCTCTAAGCCTGCACAAACCATGCTGTCTGACTTAACTAAAACCCCCTATCCTTCCAGGGACCATATCCCTCTATTCCATTCTATTCATGTACTTATCAAGATGCCCCTTAAAAGTCACTACTGTATCTGTTTTCACTACCTCCCCCAGCAATGAGTTCCAGGCATCCACTCGTGTAAAAAATCTGCCTCGTACATCTCTTTCAAAATTTGCCCATCGCACCTTAAACCTATGTTCCCTGGTAATTGACTCTTCCACCCTGGGAGAAAGCTTCTGACTATCCACTCTGTCCATGCCTCTTATAATCTTGTAGACTTCTATCAGGTCTCCCCTCAACCTCCATCACTCTAGTGAGAACAAACCAAGATTCTCCAGCCTCTCCTCATAGCTAATGCCCTCCATACCAGGCAACATCCTGGTAAATGTTTTCTGTACCTTCACCAAAGCAGCATGCAGGGATCCCCAGAATGTTTGATCTCTAGTTGGTTGATACTATAACTTCCCCAAAGCAGAATTATAACCTTGTACAGAATACTGAATGTTTATGTTTCAGAGTGTTAGGTGCCATTCAATAGGTCTTAAAAGTTTTTATAGTGTTAAATAGGTTAACTGTATGTACTTATGAACTACAAGGACAATGTACATATAAACAGTAAAAAGTTCAATCCAGGAGTTATCTCCATACTTGCTCATGCACACATCTCTCTCCAACACTCAACAGATTACGTTTTGCAAGTCATATGTGGTCTTATATCACTGAGTGGGTGATACTACACTCAGTCCTACACCAACCCCATATGTGCCAGACCCTGATACTACACCTCAACCAAGTTTCTATCCAATGTATTTCAAGTTATTGTAATTTATCTCATGTAATTACACCATTATGACTACCCACCATCTCCTTCCTTTTCATATCTTGTTGGAGGAGTGGTAGACTCTGTGGCTGCAGCTTATCTTTGTTGATTTGAAGATTGTTCTGGTATCTGGGTATCTTCCTTGATGTCTTTCAACCAGACTATGGGAATGGATAGAGTCTCTCCAGTTTCCTCCCAACTATCCTGCCAAACAGGGTTGGTCATTGTACTTTCTGTTAATACTCTCTCTCTTGAGGTCCTTATTCTTGACCTAGTTATAGTTGTGGCAAGCATCTGGTGCAGTTCCTTTTCTTGTGCATGGAAATCTGCTTCTGTCTGTAGGACTGCTCCCTTGCTCGGATGTCCAAGTAACTTTTGGTTACCAACCTGCTAGGAGCTTTTTTTGGACAGGATTGGAAGTTGTGTGTGGAGATTCTGCTCATCAGGAGCCTTGGTGAGGCTTTGTAATGGGACAGATTTGTATGTGAACGGTGTTGTGGAAAAGTTCTCATCTTTTTTAGGAGGTCTTTCACAGCACGGACCCCTCTATCTCCCTATTTGACTGTGGGTGTCTTGGGGATCTTGATGTGGTGGCAAATTGTAAGAAGTACTCATCTGAAAAAAGTGTGGATCATTGTCAGGCACAATCTTGTCTGGGATACCGTGGGCTCCTTCATAAGTGCTTTTTTTACTGCCTCTGTGGTAGAGGTATATTTATTGTAACCTATCTGGAAAAGTAATTGGACCACTATAACAAATGATTTCCTGCTGAAGCCAAATAGGTCAATAGTTAGCTTTCCCAAGGATTGTAAGGAATTGTATAGGAATGAGACTGCCTTTGGCTCTGCCTGTGCGCTGCACACACCCAACCATTTAGCATAGTGTTCTCACTCTGAAAACGCCTGCTGCCAGACAACAGATTGGACCCCATGCCCTAAACTTGCTGAGACCCTGGTGTATTTTTTTGGAAGAGGTTTAGCAGAAGAGAAACTGTAGCGCTAGCTGCTCATTGTAGACCATTAGATCATCTATGGATGGAAAGTGTTTTCATTGTTCAATATAATCTTTCATAGCAACATCTTCTACTTCTATTGGCATTCCTCGCCTGCTCCATACTCATTGTTCTTGACAAACTATGACCTCTTATTTCTTTTTGTACTGCTGCTATGTGCTCTCTCCCTCCTACAATCAGAATCTCTTTCACAAGTCCATGATCTTTTCCCAGATCTGCGAGCATTTCTTGGTCCGTTTTCAGAGATCACACTAGGTCATCCAAAGCCTGATCTCATTTTGCCAATTTATGGGTCGTACTTTCTGTCCCTCATCTTGCCCACACATTGGTCCCTACTGGCATATATGTGACTCTAGTGTCAGCTTTGGGTAGATACCTTTTTGAATAAATATTCTGACCCTGCACTCCAATATAGCTGTGTTCATATTCAGTCAGCCCTTTATCAACCTTAATCTGCTCCTTACAATCATCCAATATGTATATCTGTGAAGTGAATGGCACCTCTTTATTTTCTATTACTTGTTCACATTTGATACATATATAATCAGTGTCAATTCACCCTGACGAATGTACTCCAACAGTTTGATTGTCATGTAGTAAAATTACTGTTTTTCCATCACCGTCTATAAATATTCCCAGGTCTTTCCACTCTCTGAACTTCTATTTTGTAACATTCCATTTTTCCAAATTAAAATTTATTTCAGATGACCTTATGCAGTGCCATAAGGCTTGCCGAATTTTCTCCGAAACCTCAGCCTTCTGATAAATGCCTTTCCCACTGCCTTCAGGCCATTCAAGTACTCAGAAACAAATTGAACTAATTATAGTTCCTGCTGATATTGGGGGATGATCCCCCACATCACTGCAAGTATTTGTGGATTTTTCCAATAAACTAATTGGAAGGGTCTGTAGCCTCCAACCATTTGAAACAAATTATTTGCATGGACTGCCCACGCCAGGGCAGATGTCAGTTCACAGCTCGGTTGGTCAGCTCAGATTTTGTGAAGCATCTCATCAATTACTGCATGCTTTCTTTCACAAATCCCATTACTAAAGGGACTTTCTGCTGCTGTGTTGATTATAACGTACATTTAAATTCATAATTGGCATCCCCACATTATCAGTTAGGAATGTACAATGTGTTTCGAGTCCACTTCCCATCCATTTTTCCATATCTTGTCCACAATTACCTTTTCTCTTTATATATTACTTTTACCATTTTATATATATATATATATATATTACTGCTGACAGACTGAATCTAGTTGTCACCTCTATGATGTTTAAGAGAAAATTATTTATGTCTTTTTCCTTTCCAGTCCATTGTTATAATTTCAATGAAGTCTTTTCCTAATGGGAGCTTCCCCATGGGCCGTCATTGCATCTATGTTTTGATAAATAAATCACATTTTTCACTGATAAATTATCCATTACCTCTGCATCCTTTAGTATCCTTTTAACTTACGACAAGATGGATGAATAAACTGTCGATGCACTAAGAAACAATTTGCCTTTTTTAAAAATTCCTACAATGCTTCAACATTGGGTTTAAAAATCTCTCATCAAGAGATACAATAATGTCCTGACTGAAAATCTACAGATTTCCCCAAAACAACTGTCTTATTGTTCCATGTCCAATTTCATTTGGTTTTCCATAGACAGCCACTCATCAGTAAGAGTAAGCACTGGGCATTACATGCATGCTGATGAAATCGTTTATCCATCGCTGTATTACATGGAATAGCCACTCTCTTTAGTGACTTTAATGTGTTTTCCCTGAACCTGAAATAAGTAGAATATTCATATTCTTTAATCTTACTTTGATTTCTACAATTCAGAGTCTGCACTGACAACAATCCTGCCTGGGCCATAACCCACCTGTAACTTCATGTATTTACTCTGCTAGTCCTGCTGACACCAATGGTCAATTCACCTAACCTGTACATCTTTGAACTATGAGAGCAAACACAGTAAGAAGTCTCACAACATCAGGTTAAAGTCCAACAGGTTTATCTGGCAGCACTAGCTTTCAGAGCCTCTAGCTCCTTCTTCAGGTGAGTGAAGACTTGTGTTCACAAACAGAGCATACAAAGATACAAACTCAATTTACAAAATAATGATTGGAATGCGAGTCTTTACAGATAATCAAGTCTTAAAAATGCAGACAATGTGAGTGGAGACAGAGGGTTAAGTACAGGTTAAAGAAGTGTGTATTGTTTCCAGCTACTACAGTTAGTAAGATTTTGCAAGCCGAGGCAAGTTGTGTGACATGAATGCAAGATCCCAGTTCAGGCCATCCTCACGTATGTGGAACTTGGCTATCGACTTCTGCTCAGCAACTCTGCACTGTCATGTGCCATGAAGGCCGCCTTGGAGAACTCTCATTTCTCATTCCTTCGAATCCCAAATCTTCGCACAGTGTAGCGAGCTTTAGAAAACATTGAGGTCTGGCCAATGAGTTGCTCCAGCACTTTAGAGTACGTCACCACTATCCGAAGATCAGAGACTGAATGCCCGTGACTGCTGAAGTGTTTCCTGATGGGAGGGAACACTCCTGCCTGATGATTGTTGGGAAGAACTCAGTAAGAATTTAGCAACCCCAATTATTAATCCAACCGATTTATTTGATAGTAAAAAAGCAAGCTTTCAACACTCCCGTGTCTTCCTCAGGCAAGTGCAGTGAGCAGTGTTCATTCATTCGTTGTCGCAGCGTCTGCATGGTCTCTACAATGTACTATGCCTCGGGACATCCTTTCCTACAGTGTATCAGGTAGACAATGTTGGCTGAGTCACAGGAGTCTTATTGTGTACCTGGTGGATAGGTACCTGGTGTACCTGTGGGAGGAAACCAGAGCACCTGGAAAAAACCCATACAAACATAGGGAGAATAACCCAAGGCTGGAATTGAACCCAGATCCCTGGAGCTGTGACACAGCAGTGCTAACTACTATGCCACAATGCCGCCCCCAAATCATATGATTGGTTGCAGTCATTCTTCTCCAGAATAACTCCAAAATCAGGCTGCTTTCTGAAAATAAGTCTTAGTTTTCGATACTCACTTTTAGGGCAATCATTCCTTGTTGTTGACATTCAAAAATTCCAGCCCCATTGGTAAAATCAAGACAGAATTTTTCTTCATTAACTTTGTGCAATCTCATACCCAGCTGTCCCAGCTGTACTTTATTTATACTCCGCTGCGAAAGAAAAATTAACGAAAGATGAATCTAATTAATAAATTAAAGTGTCCCCTATTTATATGTGATCAAATTATTTAATTTAACAATAGCCTTCACCTGCATATCTCAACAATTTAAGCAATACGTTTAATATGTTATTAACATGATGCTGCCTTATCTGTCCATCCTAAGATTTTGCATTAGTGGATGCTTGCTGAATTGATTGATGAGCTGTGTTCATGTCAACTATCTTTCTCAATGACTACCTCTGATATGTGAGCATCAGTGTCAAGAAAGCCATTTACTGAGGTTGCTGTGGTTACGTTGCTTTCTGAAGCACAGCCTGCAGCTATTTGTGCAATGTAATGTGGCAGTTCAGATCATTACTCTTACTCAACTACTGCTGTACATTCTTCATGAGAGATCCTCCTTCTTCTGTTTCCATGGTTTGTTTTATAGCAGGTCATAGAATCTACAGTACACAAGGAGGTCACTTGTCCCATAGAGCTTTCACAGACAACAATCCCACCCAGATCCTATACCTGAACCCCATATATTTACCCTCCTAATCCCCTTGACACTGAGGGACAATTTATCATAGCTAATCAACCTAACCCGCACATCTTTGGACTGTGGGAGGAGAATGGAGCACCATTCTAATTCTTTCTTATTGTATCATTGCTTGGTGTGGCTGCTGCTCTAGCCAAAACTGCAAGAAAGTACAAAGGGTTATGAACGAAGCCTAGTCCATCACTCAAACCAATCTCCCACCCACCTTTTACACTTCCTGCTGCTTTGGAAATGTAGCCAACATAATTAAGGACTCCAAGCCACCCAGAAATACTCTCTTCCATTGGAAAAAAGATACAAAAGTTTGAGGACACAACTCAAAAAAAAGCTTCTCCCCTGTTGCCATCAGATTTTTGAATGGACAACTTCACAGGGGTTGGGGGGGGTGTTGGGGAGAGGGGTAGGAGTGGGAGATGTGGGGGGTGGGGAGGGTAGTGGGGGTGTGGGTGTGGGAAGTGAGGTGTGGGGTAGTGGGAGAGTGCGGGGTGGGGAGTAGGGGAGAGTGGCGGGTGGGGTGGTGGGGTGAGGCGGGGTGGGAGACTGCACATTTAGAAAGGTCAAAGGATATGAAAGGATATGGTTTTAGGTAAGTCTGAGATAGAGTGGACTAGCAATGAAAAGCAGCATCTCTGCGAGCACAAGCAGATCCATGGGCAACAAGGGCAAAGTAACAAGAGGCAAGACCCTAAAGGTTTAAAGTTTTATTTATTCATGTCACAGGAATCACCTGCAGTCAACAGAGAAGCTATCGGGACATACTGGAGCATTAGTGCCACAAAATGCTGTAGCTGTTTGGGCAAATGGTTGTTCACACATGTGCCTTTGTTGAGAGAACTCCAAGAATTTGCAGCAGCCACTGCCCTGTTAAAATTAATGTTTATTTATTAGTGTCACAATTAGGCTTACATTAACACTGCAATGAAGCTGCTATGAAAATCCCCTAGTCGCCACACTCCAGTGCCTGTTCAGGGTATACTGAGGGAGAATTCAGCATGGCCTATGAACTCAACTGCATGTCTTTTGGACTATGGGAGGAAACGGGAGCACCCGGAAAAAACACAAGCAAGCACATGCAGGCTCCACACAGAAATGACCAAAGGTGGGAATCGAAGCAGGTCCCTGACACTGTGAGGCAGCAGAGCTAACCACTGTGCCTCCATGAAATTAAGATGTACAAGTCTGTCTCAATGCCAAACATGTCCAGTGCTGATCAAAGTATAGTGTGATATTATTTACAGCAGGGCTACCCAAATGATCTGGCATTATTTATGTGGTCCCTTACTTGAATGCACCATTATCCTGGTTGTCTGGATTACTAGCCCAGTGAGAATACCACTCTGACACTGCCTCCTCCTTACCAGCTCTTGCCTTTGTTCACACTTTAGGAGCAGTGATTTTAACCTCATTTTCTGCTGCCTCATTTGCAATACTAAATGATAAATTTACTCGATTTAGTTGAGAGATGACAGCCAGTCTATAATGAGTGGTTCTCTTTGCCATGGGCACAAAACGCTTAATTCTCCATTTAGGTTTTCTTTCTTTTATTGCACAGGCTATGACACACTTGTGTTTGGCCATATTGATATAATGTGCTACAAAGCAAAGAATGCACAGTTAGTATGATACATGTCAGATCATCCATCTGACCTTTCAATCTTCTAAAGATTCCAATTAATTATACTATTAATTGTTGATTTGCAACTGGAGGGTTCCCTTGGAAATGTTTTTGCTCAGTTCCATTTCTGACCCCTTGTTCTTTACAAGTTTAGCTTTACACGTAAGTGCAGTATGAACTAGAACTATTTAGTTTGTCAGCTGCCATTTCATTCAGTCAACTATGTGAGCATTTCCTTTTATATCTTGTTATGACATTAGAATATTTGAGAATAATTGTTCTAAAGGTTACACTTTTAAAACTTGGACTGAGTTTAAAGACTGCTCCCAAAATGCCTCCAAGCTACCAACAGACTTATGGATTAGACTGTGATTACCTTCCAAAAGGAGGACAAAGGGCAATATTTAATTTAATTGTGGTTCATTATGGTCTTGTCCAGGAGACAGAGAAGTTTTTGGATGACTCATTGTAGAACATAGAACATAGAACATTACAGCGCAGTACAGGCCCTTCGGCCCTCGATGTTGCGCCGATCAGTGGAACCAATCTAATGACCCTCTAACCTAAACTATTCCAATGTTATCCATGTGCCTATCCACTGACCATTTGAATGCCCTTAAAGTTGGCAAGTCCACAACTGCTGCAGGCAGGGCATTCCACGCCCCTACTATCCTCTGAGTAAATAACCTACCTTTGACATCCATTCTATAACTACCACACCTTAATTTAAAGCTATGCCCCCTCATGTTAGTCATCACCATCTGAGGAAAAGGCTGTCACTGTCCACCCTACCTAACCCTCTGATCATCTTGTATGCCTCAATTAGGTCACCTCTTAACCTTCTATTCTCTCTAATGAAAATAATCTCAAGTCCTTCAGCCTTTCCTCGTAAGACCTTCCCACCATACCAGGCAACATCCTGGTAAACCTCCTCTGCACTCTTTCCAATGCCTCCACATCTTTCTTATAAAGTGGCGACCAGAACTGTACACAATAGTCCAAGAGCAGCCGCACCAGAGTTTTGTACTGTTGCAACATGACCTCACGGCTCCAAAATTCAATCCTTTACCAATAAAAGCTAACACACCATACGCCTTCTTAACAATCTTATCAACCTGGGTACCAACTTTCAGGGAACTATGCACATGTACACCAAGATCTCGCTGCTCATGGACACTACTAAGAGTCCTTCCATTAGCCCTATAGTCCGTAGTCCTGTTACTCTTACCAAAGTGAATCACCTCACACTTTTTTGCATTAAACTCCATTTGCCACCTCTCAGCCCAGTTCTGCAGCTTGTCTATGTCCCTCTGCAAACTGTAACATCCATCCTCACTGAGTACAACTCCTCTGACTTTGGTGTTGTCAGCAAATTTATTAACCTATCCTTCTACACCCTCATCTAGGTCATTTATAAAAATGACAAACAGCAATGGTCTCGAAACAGATCAATGAGGTACACCACTTGTAAGATTGTAAATTTTGCCGAGGCCAGAACAAAAATTAAGAACTGCAGGGTTGTTTGAATGTGTGTATGACCCTTCTTTGAAACATTGAGCACGATGTTTCGATTTTGTCTGCGGCTACCTGCTGTAAGTGAGTACAGAGAATTAGTGTTTTGGCCAGAACTCCGTTCACTTTCAGTGGCACTGTAAAATTCCAGTCATGAACGAGGATGAAGTTTTTCAGCCGTTAATGCAATCTTTCTCTCTCCATAGATGCTGCCAGACATGCTACATTTTTCCAGCATTTTCTGTTTTTGTTTTTTTAATTCCTCTATGAATAATCCATGTGGATGTATTTGCTCAAAACTTCCTGAGTAGTAGAGTAAACTAAACTAATCTTTTCCTTTCAACTAAATAGTTTTGCTACTGGGATATTTTAAATTGAATTGTTTATTCCAATGGTAAGAAAACATACACTCACATACCAATACATTGTTCATAGAATCACAGAATCCCTACAGTGCACAAGGATATCAAGCCTTCACCAACAACAGATTTCAGCCCATCAAGCCTTCACCAACAACAATCCAACCCAGGCCCTATCTCTGTAACCTCACGTATTTACCTTATTAATCCCCCTGACACTAAGGGTCAATTTATCATGTGTCAATAACCCTAACCTACACATCTTCGGAGGAAACCCAGCAGACAGAGGGAGAACATGCTCCACATCTGAAATAAGGAACAGCTTCTGCATGTCCGTAGTAAATATGTACCTGCCAGGCAGGGAGGAAGTGGTCGAGTGAGGGAACCATGGTGTACTAGGGAAGTTGAATCTCTGGTGAAGAGGAAGAAGGAGGCTTATATAATGATGAGACATGAAGGCTCAGTTAGGGCACTGGAGAGCTATAAATTAGCCAGGAAGGAGCTAAAGAGGGAGTTGAGAAGAGCTAGAAGAAGACACGAGAAGACTTTGGTGGATAGGATTAAGGAGAATCCTAAAGTTTTTTACAGGTATATAAATAATAAAAGATTGGTTAGGGCAAGATTAGGGCCAGTCAGAGATAGCAGTGGGAAGTTGTGCATGGAGCCTGAGGAGATAGGAGAGACACTGAATGAGTATTTTTTGTCAGTATTCACGCAGGAGAAAGACAATGTTGTCGGGGAGAATACTGCGATACCAGGTTGTAGACTGGGCAAGATTGAGGTTCATAAGGAGGAGGTGTTAGCGAATCTTGAGGGTATGAAAATTGATAAGTCCCCTGGGCCAGATAGGATTTACCCTAGGATTCTCTGGGAGGCTAGAGAGGAGATTGCAGAGCCTTTGGCTTTGATCTTCATGTCGTCGTTGGCTACAGGTATAGTGCCGGAAGACTGGAGGATGGCAAATGTTGTCCCTTTGTTCAAAAAGGGGAGTAGGGGACCATCCTGGAAATTATAGACCGGTGAGCCTGACTTCTGTTGTGGGCAAGGTCTTGGAAAGAATTATAAGGGATAGGATTTATAAGCATCTAGAGAGGAATAAATTGATTAGGAATAGTCAGCACGGTTTTGTGAAGGGTAGGTCGTGCCTCACAAACCTTATTGAGTTTTTTGAGGAGGTGACCAAAGAGGTAGATAAGGGTAAGGCAGTTGATGTAGTGTATATGGATTTTAGCAAAGCGTTTGATAAGGTTCCCCATGTAGGCTACTGCAGAAAGTGCAGATGCATGGGATTGAAGGTGATTTAGCAGTTTGGATTAGGAATTGGCTAGCTGATAGAAGACAGAGGGTGGTGGTTGATGGGAAATATTCAACCTGGAGTGCAGTTACAAGTGTTGTACCTCAAGGATCTGTTTTAGGGCCACTGCTGTTTGTCATTTTTATAAATGACCTAGATGAGGGTGTAGAGGGTTGGATTAGTAAATTTGCTGACGATACAAAGTGGGGGGAGTTGTAGATAGCGAGGATGGATGTTACAGTTTGCAGAGGGACATAGATAGGTTGCAGAGCTGGGCCGTGAGGTGGAAAATGGAATTCAATACGGATAAGTGTGAGGTGATTCACTTTGGTAGGAATAACAGGCATATGAAATATAGGGCTAATGGAAGGACCCTTAATAGTGTTGTCGAGCAGAGGGATCTTGGGGTACAAGTACATAGATCTTTGAAAGTTGGCACCCAGGTTGATAAAGTTGTTAAGAAGGCGTGCGGTGTGTTAGCTTTTATTGGTAGAGAGATTGAATTTAGGAGCTGTGGGGTTATGTTACAACTGTACAAAACTCTAGTGCAGCCGTACTTGGAGTATTGCGTACAGTTCTGGTTGCCGCATTATAAGAAAGATGTGGAAGTATTGGAAAGGGTGCAGAGGAGGTTTACCAGGATGTTGCCTGTTATGGTGGGAAGGCCTTATGAGGAAAGGCTAAGGGACCCGAGGTTATTTTCATTAGAGGGAAGAAGGTTACGCGGTGACCTAATTGAGGCGTATAAGATGATCAAAGGACTGGATAGGGTGGATAGTGAGAGCCTTTTTCCTCGGATGGTGATGAACAACACGAGGGGACATAACTTTAAATTAAGAGGTGGTAGTTATAGGACGGATGTCAGAGGCAGGTTCTTTACACAGAGGGTGGTGAGGGCGTGGAATGCCCTGCCTGCAGCAGTTGTGGACTCACCTACTTTGGGGGCATTCAAATGTTCGATGGATAGGCATATGGATGATATTGGAATAGTTTAGGTTAGAGGGTCCACTGGCCGGTGCAACATCGAGGGCCGAAGGGCCTGTACTGCGCTGTAATGTTCTATGTTCTATGTTCTAACACTCAAAGTCCACACAAACAGTCACCCGAGGCCAGAATAGAACCCTGGTCCCTAGTACTGTGGGACAGCAATGTTAACCACTATGCCACCATGCCGCTGGCTAATGGATGACCTTGGGGTAACACGTTTTAAAGCGTCCATGCCTATATTTAACAACTATTATATAAATACATTTCCCTGATCTTCATATTAAGACAGGGGCTGGAATTCTCTGCTCTCATACACTCTGAGACGACTAGCAAATGGAGGATTTGGCGTTCCGCCAAATCTCCATCTGCAGTAGCGGGACTGGAGAATCCAAATTGCTGGCAGGATCAGAAGTTTCCAGCCAGGATCCTATTCTTGCTTTCCCTTTTTATCAAATCATGACACTGCTTCTACCTCTCTGGACAACTGTTCATAATGGTCAGTCCCACGTTAATCACGTTTATCACATTTTGCAACAGGCTCAGAGAGTGCTGAATAATCATTATTGGGTCTACTGTATCATTCTAAGATGCAGTCTGACAGGCCTTCCTTATCTCAGTCAGTGAAATAGGATTTCTTAAATTTTCACTTTGACATCTTTCAACCATAAATCGGATGAAGAATAGTTCACATTCTAATTGCTGAATTGGTTTGTTATCAAGGGAATGTCGTCACAAAATGATTTTCCTTTGATCCTACTAACAAGAATGAATGAAAGAATTAACAATAAAAATCCAATCCATCCACCACACTGTTTGCTTCTTTGGAAGGAACTCTTCAAATACAGAGAGTAAAAATAGAACAAAACTTACTACAACTTACTCTAATCAAAGAAAGGCTTTAATAAAGAAACATCATTACTCCAAACTTGGAGTCCCACCCTGGGCCAATCCAAGCTCCCCACAATTGTACGCAGGTTCTTATTTATAGTGAGTCAGCTGACTATTACATCATTCTGTAATTTGTTCCATGGTTTTCTGGGTCAGCTGATTCTTACATCTTGTTATCGCTGGTCACATTACATCCAATACAAAGTTGTCAAATTCTAACATTGTTTAGTCTTCATTCAGTTCCCCAAAACAAATCACCTTATCTTTTCTCAGTCAAAGAGAAATAGGTTGCCCGTGTTCACATAAACTATTAACAGCACAAAAATGTAAATAATTGAATGCAGAATGAGGAAGCACAATGTATATTTCTAAACTGATCATTATTTGCATTGCATTCAAATCACTTATTCATTACCTACTGCGATAAACATAAAGTTGTCATTTTGCATTGCATTTTCTTTCAGTCCTTTCAGCAGTAGATTGCATTGACCTGAATACCAAGAACAGGGTTGAGGGGAGATTTGATAGAGGGGTCACAATGGGACAGAGTGAAAAGGGAAAACACTGGTGGAAGGATTGAGAACATGAGGTCACAGATTTAAAGTAGTTGGCAAAAGAAGCAATGGTCACATGAGGAAAACCTTTTTCATGCAGCGAAAACACACCCCCTGAAATGTGGTGGAGGCAGGATGAATTAAGGCATTTTTGAAGTAGGTGGATTATCTGAAAAGGAAGAGTGTACAGGGCTATGGGGAATAAGCTGGCGAGTAGCATGAGATGACTTATTTCTTTGGAAAGCCAGCATCGACACAATGGGCTGAATGGTCTTCTTCTATGCTGTAAGCATTATGTGAACAAGAAATAAATAGCAATCTTCTGGTGATCTTCTTCATTAAACTCAGTAGGTGAACACATTCAATGGATGCAAAGCAGCAGCCATTGCCTTCTGAATCTAAATCGCTGGTCCAGGAGTGCAAATTCATAATATTACCACCTGCAATCAATTTCTAGAAGATGAAACAGAAACAACAATCACTTTTATGCAGCTACTTGAACATATTGAATCATCCCAAGTTGCTCTATAGGGGCAATTAGCAAATCCAATTTGATCCTAAAAAGGCTTTAAGATCAGGTGATCAAAAGCTTGATCAAAGTAGATGATCAGGAGTATCTTAAAGGAGGAAAGAGGTAGAATAGTTTAAGAAGGGAATTCCAGAGGTAGAGAGGTTTAGGGAAGAGATTCCAGAATTCAAGGCTTGGAGAGCTGAAAGCAGAGCTGCCATTGGTGTTATGAGGGAATGTACAATTGGCCAGAATTGGAAAACAGCTGGGATTTCAGAAGATTCATTTTCCCTTTTATCCATCCTGAATACCGTGTCGTGACTACCATTTCTTACTACTTCCTGCTTTTATTTCTAATTTCTGAAATTTTCAGAGTTTCTTTCCCTTTCTACATTTTCCCCATCGTTTCAATAGTTTATTAATATATCTACTTCGCATTTTTCTGGCTCTAGGAAGTAATTTGTCTTTCACTTCTGTCTTTAACATTGTCTTTCTTCCCCCAAGCCAGCTTCTCCATCCTGTCTGTCTGTTACACCGAAGGCATTCTTCAGCAATGCAGCCAGGTCACTTGGGTACATCTGCAATACTGATTGATCACATCCTTTGGATCATCTCATGCATAATATATTCACATGCAAAGTATCTTGACTTGTGCCAGTTGTAACAGAGGAAAGTTTTCCTCTGGGTGAAGGTTGTGCTTACATCGCTGACAACATTCATCCAACCGAGGCCTGAGAGTTAGAATAGCAGACATCCTGGGATTCAGGCTCATAGCCATCTGCTTGGTAGTTCAGTCGAGTTTTCAAATATTTTACCATTAATCAGCAAAATTGAATGGTTTTTATGCAGATTCGTAAACGTGTTTTTCATTTGAATGTAAACAATGACAATTAGCCACTCTTTGGCACAGAAAATGAATCTGTCTCTTACAAACCTGCTCATGCCTTTAGAGAGTACAATTTCACAATGATTAACCCATTAGATAACCTCATAGTTATTTAGCTGCAAAACATGACCAATACCTTTAACACAGTAGTCCTCACATTCAGTGTGACTTCTTCAAATACACCATTCCTTTCAGACATCATGGCATATTTAACAGCGCACAATCAGATTCTAAAAGCAACTTTGAATCATAACATAAGCCGAAAAATGTTTTGAGATATAAGCAGAGTCCATGCTCACTTCTGGCCTTGTAGAGTATCCCACTCTCTCAGACAGAGGAATTACCTGATTGCGTTCGAGTGAATAAGCAATTTGAAAAAGTCATTTCAATAAATTGCCTGAAACAAAGTGTTAATATTTGAAATCTGTCAACTTGTACATCCCTTTCCCAACTATCCCTGTTTCTAATTTTTGGAAGGCAAGCAATGTTTTTCATTTGTTTATTTACCATCTGGATAACTCCATTATTATATAGATTCCACAATACAGAAACGGACCACTTATATTCCACATTCTCTCTCCCCTCTCAATCCCTCAACATTCCTGGAATCCCTTTTCCTGACTGTTTGCATCAAATCTCTATTTCAATGTGACAATGAATTCCACATTCTCACTGCTCTGTTTAAAAGAAATTCATCCCAAATTATTTACTGTATTCATTACTGGATATTTTATATTTATCTCCCATTGTGCTGGATTCACTCATAAGTAAAAACAATATAACATAACAAAGGGTTGCAAGATACTTCACAATGACATTATAAAGCAAATTATGACACCAAACAACACAGGGTTTCCTCCAACTGTTCCAGTTTCCTCCCACAGTCCGAAAGATGGACTGGTTAGCTGCATTGGCCATGCTAAATTCTCTGTCAGTATACCTGAACAGGCACCAGAATATGGCAACTAGGGGATTTTCACAGTAACTTCTTTGCAATGTTAATATAAGCATACTTCTGACACTAATAAATAAACATTAAAACATGGGATGAGATTAGGGCAATGGACTAAAGCTCGGACAAAGAGGCTGTCTTTAAGGAACATCTAAATGATTCAGAAGTATTCTGTAACTAATATGCAAAATTAAGTGTTGGTGAACCAATTCATCAATAGGGGAATGCCAATCAATGAGTGTATTGAACAGGATACATTGATAGAGAAGCCCATAGTGGATCTAAAAAAAACAAATAAAGAATTAATCTTGAGGACCTTGGTGTTTAGAATCCTACAGTACAGAAGGAGGCCATCAAGCCTACACCAACCACAATCCCACCCAGGGCCTTTCCCCACAACCATATGAATATACCCTAGCTAGTCCCCCTGACACTAAGGGGCAATTTAGCATGTCAATCCACCTAATCTGCACATCTTCTACAAGATGACAGAATTACCAATTTAGTGCTGTAATATCACAGTGATAGACTCTAGTGGTCTTTAGGGTTTTTTTCACTCTGGTCACCAGCCCAGCTACTGGACCAGAATTTGCTGAACAGAATAATGTATGAATGTTGCAGGCTATTATCAATGTGTAAACAGGTCCAAACGTTCAGGAGATTAAGAAAGGGGCTATTAGTAATGAACCTCCAGAACCTGACAGATGATTTATGCTGCTGCCTCTCATCAACAACATCTCCTCTTTAATCTCCTTGTTATTTTTAAGAACTTGCTGCATTTGACCAGTAATTGTCTCTTAACCTGCCCACAGAAAGTTTAGTCGCATGAAGTACCCTTTTAACAATGTGATAATTGTTAATGAATAGCTAATGGTAATTAATAATTAATTAATTAATTAATTATGAATGATTTATTAATAATTGCAATTAACTTCAATGTCCCAGAAAATGAACAAATTAAACAGTGGGCTCTTATTCCTTCTAAAAAGGTCAATTTTTAAAAAATTTCCCTTTCCTTCTGCTTTCCCTATCTCAATCCAATCTTTCTTCCCCTTTCTATAATTTCTCACCTGATTTGACACCAGTTCACCCTCCTTCTCAATCCTGCATCTATTTATTTTTCAATGCTTAACTATCAGTTCAGGGAAAACATTATTGATCATACCTTTCAGTCACTAAATTCCCAGATGCCTTGCTGCCCTGTCATCAGCGTTAGTTTCCAGCAGGCTTAGGTGTCATTTGTTTTTTGAGCTGTAGTTACAGGCAGAGGAGGCACTGACAGGAGAGGCAAGTGTCAACTTTAAAGATTTCCATGGGCAGCCAAATAATGTGACTAATAAATATGTTTACAATGTTCAGCCAGTTTCTTAAACCACATTTTTTGGGGTTATCGAGAAAATATATACAGCGTGCTTGTGAGTTATATTCTAAACATCAAAATTTAACTTAGTTCTAAAAGTTTTGATTGATATTGAGAATTTGTTGCCCAAAAACTAGGAGAGAAACACGCACATTTAATACAAAAGTATATGGATATTGTTCGGAATAGCTGACAAGTTGTGAAAAAATCTGGTTTCTTTACTACTTTGAGCACAATGTGAACCAAATAAAGGCTGATCGGTTAAAAGCAAAACATCAGGAATGCTGGAATCAGATGCCATTTGCCAATGGTCCCAAGTTAAATCAACCTTGGTCAAATTTAATTTAGTTTCAATGAATGTGTCAGTCGTCCAAAATTGCCCCAATTTGATACTAATTCAATCATGTTGCGCAGACGGGTTCCTCAAAGACAAAGAATACGTGAGAAATAGAAATGCCAAAATAGTAGCTGGAGGTTGTTTCCCCTGAGGCAAGGATTTGCATTGTGGTGTTAGATCAGTATTTCCCTCTATACTCCCAATATCTGACTTGCTCAGAGAATCGTCAATCATCTCTGATTGTGGACACGCATTTCACATAGCTCGTCTTAAATTTTAACAGTAAAATTATAAATTGTCAAATCAATATGGCCGGAATTTTACCAGCATGCCTGCCCCAGAATCGGGGTGGACGAGGCTCTCAGAATGACATTCTCTGTGGGCCTCGGGTGGGATCTTACGAACCTCAGGTGGATGTGCTGGTAAAATTCCACCCACACATTGGAAATCTGGAGTAGATTTGTCTTACCTGGAGATCAAGTCCCATGGCAGGCCGGGAATGTGGACCGTTTCCTGCTGTGGAGGCCAGCGAGAAAACGCGCCAAATAATTCGGTCCCAACTTCATTAATGACACAGCGGGGGGTATTGCATTGTGGCATTCTGTGGCAGGGCAGACCCAGTGGCTCACAGCCCACCATCCTATCTGAGTGCCATATTGAAACATCACTGACCCACTAATGAAGAAAGAAGGTGGATCACCTGAAAATGATAATGGATCTGAAGGATATTCAGTGCTGGAAGCTGGACCCTCTCCAGGACACCGGATCTGGAAAGTCCACTGTAGATGTTGCTGTGATGTTCCGGAGTCCAGAGTTGGCAACAACCTTCATCCTGCACTCCAGAAGCAGACCTAGGCATTGTTCAGGTGAGTGCCAACAACTGCATGCCATGTTGTTCCAGATGTGCTTTGGATTGGTGTGTTTTCCCGCAGGTGTCACAGTGAATTGAGTGTGAGTGGTCATGCCTTCACCTGCATCCCCTTTGTGATATACAAATGAGGCTAAGGTCAGCTCCAATGGGTTTGTAGATCCGCCACGGTAGGCATCAGTGGGAGAGCCTACTGTAAATTTGCGCCAACATAAAAACAATTTCTGGGACTCCTGCCAAATTGTTTCCTGTTGCCTGCCATTTAACCTGCTGGCAGGAGCATGGGAGAATTGTGTCCTTAGTCTCCAACTGGAGTAGATCTTTAAACACTCATTAAACTTAGTTCATGGTGGTGATAACCCATCTTGAAGCAAAAAAAAACACGTCATTAAAAGAAATGCAGTGCTACTGAAGGGTGTCTGAGAAACCATTGTGTTTAATTACCAATCTCCTATCTCAGATGAATGGGTTTATCATTGAGTGAAGAAAACAAGCACAGTGAGCTATTTAAAGGAAAACATTAAACTCAGACACTATGGCTGGAACTCTACCACTGGGCCCACCGTGGAATTGGCATGGGCCAGGGTCCGATAGCGGAAATGTCCAGTGACTTCCAGTGTGATTTTCCAGTCTTGTTCGAGTGAGACCGTAAAATCCCTTCCCATAAGTGAATTAACAAGAAGCAATGAGAATTCAGTGGAAAAAGAAGCTACTGGAAAGAATTTCATTGTTCCGCCCATCATTGGAATCGGAGCGAGCAAGGAGCGGACCATGGAAAAGTCCGTTAACCTCAGAGGTAAAATTTTCCAGTTTTAGGGCAAGTGAGGTTGGAAAATTCTATCCATGCTGCAAATTCGCAAGTCTGTGATCCTGTCAACTTAAATAGGACAACATTGCTTAGGTGATTAGGACAAGGGGAATAGCTGAACTCTAGAAATCTCTAGATAAAGGGATCGTTTGGAAAATACGTGGTGACACTTCTTTAAGTTGTAAAACATGATGATGTGATTAAAATTTTATGATTACATCATCAAGAATATGGAGGCAAAAGATACCTGATAGAGAAGAGGTATTGCACACCAAAATGGTTTCCTCAGTAAAGCCATATCTGTGAATAATGATCGATCTAATACAGCAAAGGACTGAAATAAAATCCAGACAGACTGACATAAAGAATAAAGAGAGACTAGTCACATTATTAGGGATATACTATGATTACCAAATGGTGGAAAGAAAATAGATGGACAAGTACGTCAGCAAATTAACGAAATCAGTAAAATAAATACCCAGAATCATAATCAAGAAGGATTTCAAATATCCTAAAATAAAATGAAACAGTGAAGAGACAGAGTACTCTCCCCACCTCCCCCAGAAAAAGCATACGAGGGCAGCACTGTGGAACACTGGTGAGCACTGCTGCCTCACAGTAGCAGGTATTTGAGTTCAATTTCCATCTTGGGTCACTGTTGGTGTGGAGTTTGCATATTTCCCTGTGTCTGTATGGGTTTCCTCCAGGTGCTCCGATTTCTTCCCACGCTCCAAGGATGTGCACGTTTCATTGTTTGGTCATGCTAAATTGCTCTTTGGATTAGTGGGATTATGGGGTAAGCCTGACTAATAGTTGGTGCAGACTCAATGGGCTGGATGGCTTCCCTCTACACTATAGGGATTCTATGATTGTATGATGACTCCTTTCTCATTCAATATGCAAGAAATCCAATATTAGAGGAAGCATTGCTAGACCTAGTATTCAGAAATGAGTTAGAACATTTCAGGGAAGTAAGCATGGGAGGATATCTATGGCATAGTGATCACAGTATTATAAGGATAAAATAATCACAGAGCAGAGTAGAAATAGTACAAAGACAAAAGTAATATGTTGGAGAAAATCCATCAATGAAAAAATGAGGATGGAACTAAAGGAGGCAAATGGGAGAAAAAGAAGTAGAACAACAGTAGACAATACTTAAAAGTGAGATTGATAGAGTATAGGAGAAATATATTCCAGTGAAAGAACAAAACTGTGCACGAGTCAAACAGTTAAATGAAGGAATGGGGACAAATTTGCATCCAGAGAAAAAGGCATACTAAAATACATAAACAATAAAAGGGATGGGTGGAGTGACACAGGGAATACGATGGGTTTAGGAAAGAGACAATTAGGAAGATGAAGAAATTTGTCCCAAAGATGCCAAAGAATGTCAAATGAAAAGATATTTTAGAAGTTCATAAGTAGCAAAAGAATGAAAAAACAATGTGATGTTAAGGGATGAACAAGATAAACTTACAGCAGATAATACTAAAATGACAAGGGATACTGAATACTTTTTTACTGAAGAGACAAGCAATGAAGAAATAACAGCAATAGAAGTCAGGATGATTATTGTTTTGAGGCAAGAAAGATATAAGTATTCGAAACACCCACCAAAGTGAACTAGATAAATACTTGAAGCCTAAAAAATTGCACAGTTTTCCAGGGATTGATTAAGAAGAGGAAAATATAGTATGAAAGTAAGATTGCAGGGAACATAAAGACTGACACTCAGAGTTTCTACAGATACATGAAAAGAAAGAGGTTGGTGAAGACAAAAAACGGGGGAGTGCATTATAGGGGACAAAGAAATGGCCAAGCAACTGAATACGTACTTTGGTTCTGTCTTCACAAAAGGGACACAAATCAAATGCCAGAAATGTTGGATAATGCAAGGTTTAGTGAGAGGGAGGAATTGAAGGAGATCAATATTAATAGAAAAATGGTGCAGGAAAATTGATGGGATTGAAAGCGGATAAATCCACAGGGTCTGAAATCTATGTTCCAGAGTACTTAAGAAAGTTGTTCTAGAAATAGTGGATGCATTGGTGGTCATCTTCCAAGTTTCCACAGACTCGGGAAGAATCCCTACAGATTGGAGGGCAGAGAATTTCACTCCAATATTCAAAATAGGAGGTAGAGAGAAAACAGGGATTTATTGACCAGTAAGCTTAACATCAGTAGCGGGGAAAATTCTCAAATCCATTGTCAAGGACTTTATAGCAGAATATTTAGAAAACAGTGGCAGGATCAGACAGAGTCAGCACGGATTTATGAAGAGGAAGTTATGCTTGACAAATCTGTTGGAATTCTTTGAAGATATAATAGTAGAGTTGCCAAGGGAGAACCAGTAGATGTGTTAAATTTGGACTTTCAAAAAGAGTTTGACAAAGTTCTGCATAAGAGATTATCATGCAAGATTAAAGTGCATGGGATTGGGGAAAGCATGTTGAGATAGATAGAAAACTAGTTGGCAGAGAGGAAACAAGAAGTAGGAATTAATGGGTGCTTTTCAAATTGGCAAGCAATGACTAGTGGGGTGCCACAGGGATCAATGCTGGAATCCCAGCTATTCACAATATATATTAATGATTTGGATGAGTGAACAAAATGTAACATCTCAGATGATACCAAGTTGAATGGGAGGGTGAACAGTGACGAGGATGCAGAGATTATTCGGAATGATCTGGACAGGTTGGGTGAGTGGGCTAATCAATGGCAGATGCAGTATAATTTGGATAAGTGTGAAGTTATTCATGTTGGAAGGAAAAATAAGAAGATAGATTACTACCTGAATGGCTATAAGTTGGGAGAGGGGTATATGCAGTGGAACTTGAGTGTCCTTGTGTACCAGTCACTGAAGGCAAGTATGAGGTGCAGCAGGTGGTAAAGAAGGCAAATGGCATGTTGACCTTCATTGCGAAAGATTTTGAGTACAGGAGCGGGAATGTGTTGTTGCAAATATTTGGCAAGGCCACACCAGAGTATTGTGTGCAGTTTTGGTCTCCTTTTCTGAGAAAGAATGTTCTTGCTCTCGAAAAACTGCAGCAAAGGTTTACCAGGCTGACTCTGGGCATGGGGGATTGATATATGAGGCAAGATTGACTAAGTTAAGATTGTTTTTGCTGGAGTTCAGATGAATGAGTGGGGATCTCATAGAAACTTATAAAATTCTAACAGGACTAGAGATGGCAGACAGGATATTCCCAACAGTGGGGGAGTCCAGAACCAGAGGTCCCAGTCTGAGGATTCAGAGTAGATCATTTAGAATGAAAGTGAGGAAAGATTTCTTCACCCAAAGAGTGTTGAGCCTGTGGAATTCATTACCACAGGAAGCAATTGATGCCAAAACATTGAATGTATTCAAGAGGCAGCTGGATATAGCACTTGGGATGAATGGGATCAAAGGTTATGGGGAGGAAGCAGGATTAGGCTATTGAGTTGGATAATCAGTCATGATCATGATTTTGATTTGATTTATTATTGTTGCATGTATTAACATATTGTGAAAAGTATTGTTATGAATGGTGGAGTGGGCTCGAAGGGCCAAATGGCCTCCTCGTACTTCTATCTTCTATGTTTTTATGTTTGAGGAAAAAAGTGGAGGGCAAATTACCTTCAATAGAGGTAAGTGTGAGATGGTGCTTTTTAGTAATAAAAATAAGAAGGTCAGTACTCCTTAGAAAATAGGGAACTAAATCCTACAGAAAAGTTTAGGGACCCCCAAGATACACATACCACATACCATTAAAGGTAGTGATGCAGAGTAACAAAGCCATAAAAATGACAAGAAAGTAACCCCGCTGGGATTTTGAGGGATAAAGCAGAAAAGCATGGAAGTCATATTAGATTTGTCTAGAATCTTGCTTAGGCCGCACTCTGATTATTATGCACTGTTGTGGTCTCTGTATTATGAAAAGGATGCAGAGACACTGGACTAAATATTAAAAATACTATGATACTTAAATTGTGAAGCACTGGAGAAGGTACAAATATCATGCATGTCAAGTTAAATTCAAATCAGTTAGGCACTATAACTGTAAGATGCCTCTCTGGAAGGGATTATGCACATGCTCAGGGTTAAACCTGGAAGTCAGCATGTTGCAGTCAGTTTCCAGACACTAGTATTTTGGCCAATTGTAACAACCTCCAGAACCCAAAACCAAATGTTAAAATTCTGGAGAGGAGTTATATTGGGTTCTCAGAATGTTGACTCTGCTTCTCTCTCCGCACGCCAGACTTGCTGAGATTTGCAAGCATTTTTGTTTTTATTTCAGATTTCCCGAATCCAAAATATTCTGCTCTTACCTTAAGATTTTATTTCTGAAGAGATAGAAATTCTATAGAAAACAGGGGGACTTGTAGTTGTCATGGCAAGAGTCAATTACAACAGTGTATTAATTTTGTAATATTTAAACTGTTTTAAGTTTCACTTACATCTCGATAGAAATTTTGATTCAATATTAAGATTTGAGGATAATAATCCTGCTCTCTACAGTGAAATGAGGAAGTCAATTAATAAATCCTCCCATCTGTGAGAGACAAGTTAATAATGAGTAAGAGCTGAATGTCAAAACAATATCTGCAACTTTCAGTTGTGTCTTGTGATGTATTCTTTATATGGAGAAGCGTTTAATTTTATGCCTTGCTACCTGGAGTCTCCTCATGAACCATAGGCATCAAAAGACCTATTAACGGTATTTGTATAGTGTGCAAGGAGCAATACATTTCATTGTATACGTGTGGCAATAATAAAACAAATCAAACAGTTATACAGTGTGACTTCTTAAAATGATCTGTCCTTGATCACATCACATGGCCTTTGAGTTCTCACCCAACTCAACATGTTATCCAGTGGGCAGATGTCTACCCTAACAAACTGTACAACTTCACAGAGTAACCCTGTGGTTCGTGAATGAACTGAACAGCTGCTGTTGTCAAGCCTTCTGAATTTTCACAGTATATTTTTGTCTAACGTACTTTTATGGTGCCTAAGATTTTTTCTTGAGAGTTTATTAAACCTAGAATAGATTTTCATAGAATCCTTACAGTACATAAAAGACCATTAGACCCAAAAAGTCTGCACTATTATACCCAGGCCCATCTATCACCCTATCCCCATAACCCTGCTAATCCTAATCTACACATCTTGGGGCACTGAGGGACAATTTAGCATCACCGATCCACCTAACCAGCACATCTTTCAGACTGTGGGAGGAAACCAGAGCCCCCAGAGGAAACGCACGCAGATTCCACACAGGCAATGATCAGGGGCCAGAATCGAACTCAGGCCCCTGGAGCTGTGAGGCTGTAGTACTAACTGCCATGCAGTTAGTACTGCATTTTGGAGATCTTATCAAAACATATAAGATGATTAGAGGTTTAGATAGGGTGGACAGTGATAGCCTTTTTCCTAGGATGGAGAAAGCTAGCACGAGGGGACACAGCTTAAATTAAGGGGTGATAGTTATAGGACGGATATCAGAGGTAGGTTCTTTACCCAGAGGGGGTTAGGGAGTGGAATGCCCTGCCTGCGGCAGTTGTAGATGCACCAAGTTTGGTGGCGTTTAAGAGGTTAGTTGATAAGTTTATGGAAGAGAAGGGAATGGTTTAGTTTGGAGGGTCATTGCTTTTTTCATAATTGGTCAGCGCAACGTCGAAGGCTGAAGGGCCTGTTCTGCACTGTAATGTTCTTTGTTCTATGTTCTATGCCACCCTGCTGCCCATTGTCCAACATGGCACAATGAAGCTGGCATGGCACTGGTGGTGATCTAAGGACAATCTGTTTGAAACGATTATCTCAGCTTCCCCCTGACGAGTTAGTTTGCAGCTCTTTGGAAGTTGTTACTTTGTTTGAATTTCCAATCCCTTGGTAAATTCCTGAGGCTGGGGACCAAGGCCCAAACATCCTAAACTGCTTCTACCATGACTTTTCTTCTATCATGGGGTCAAAAGTTCGGTGGCTCGATGATGATTGTGCAATTTGGGACCCCTCAGATATTGAAGCGGTCTGTGCACATATGCATTAAGACCTGGGCATCCCAACTTGTGCTGCTAAGTGACAAGTAACGTTCACACCAGGCAATGCCCATTTCCAACATGAGAAATTCTAACCATTTCCCCTGGACATTTAACTGCATTACCATCACAAAATCCTCCAACATCTACAGCTTGGGGATTACCATTCAAAAGAAACTGAACTGGACCAGCCCTTTAAATACTGTGGCAACAACAACAAGTCAGAGAGGCTAGGAATGTAGCAAGTAACACACCTCCTGACTCAAAGCCTGTTCACAATCCACAAGGCGTAAGTCAGGAGTGTGGTTCATTATTCTGGATGACTGCAGCTTCAACAATACTCGGGAAGCTCCAAAAGCAAAGCGTTGCACTGCACCCTGATCACAATCTAAAGCATTCACTCCCTCCATACTGGCACATGGTGACTGCGGTATGCACCAATTCATAATATGCACTTCAGCAACCTTGCCATCATACATTGTGGGTGGGTTAAATTGGCTTGCAGTGGCACCCCCACTCCTTCACCAGGAAGGAAGCAGTTCCAGCAGTCCTGGTAATGCCAAGAGAGAATTGGAACTCATCCCAACAAGAAGGCAAGCTGGAGATATTGAGCAGGGAGGGTTTGCAAGGGAGCAAGGGTGCGCTTTACAGTGCATGCTGACACGAATGATTGGGAGGGTTCTACTTTAGCAGGGAAGGCCAGGGGTGCTGCCTCCAATGTGCAAAGGTCGCCCCTCCCCCCACAAGATAGACTCCATGTCCTACCCACCCTTCCAAATACAACCAGCCCACTCACACCCACCTGTCCATGCTGGTTGTATTATCGGGGTCAATTGGCTTGTTAGCAAGCTCAACTGACCTTATTTATTTACACATAACAGCTGGATGCCAACCACACCTATAGTGTTATGGTGGTGAATTTGGGGATGGGTGGGAAGTTGGTGGTCCCCCTCTGCCAATCCCCCTCACCCGCGCTCCCCCCATCATGCCCCTTCTTCATCCTCTGCCATACACCCTCCCCCCAACCCTACCGAAAACACAGCCAGGTGGTGATATGTAAAATACAGCCCCATATCATTGCAACTTTGTGGTTTCTGGGTCAGGATCCAGGAACTTCCATCGCAGTTGCACTATAGGTTTATCTACAGCACAGGGTGTGCGTGCAGTATTTCAAAGTAATGGCTAGACATCTTTTCAAGGGCACTTATTGATGGGCAACAAATGCTAATATCGTCAGCGATACTCTAATGCTATGAAAGAATACAAAAGAAGTCTGACACAGATCGGTAGTTTGGTCAAAATCAAATTTTAAATATAAATTTTCATGAGGATAAAAACGCAAACACAATTTTGAAAATATCAATTCCAGACCCACCTACACACAAGTGCTTCCAGATTACAGAATTCCTTTTGTGTTTAGCTATATCTGTCCCTTTACTTTCTACCAGATTGCTTTACCGAGTGCAGACAAATTCCAGACATAATCCCCATGATAACGGTCCTCACCCCTACCTTCCAGTTGCTTTTGTATACTTCAGTCTTCTGTCAGTTGCAGCCAGATGGCATGCCTTTATTTGTGCTAAATTACTTCTGCAAGGTCCCAGTCCCTTATCCCCTCCTCACTGCTGAAAGGCCCTAGCTGCACTGATCAGACTATTCTGAGGGCATAGAGTCATCTTCCCTACTTGCCGCCAGGGCAGAGACTGGATTCCTTTGAGTGCTCCAGGTGTCAGATCTATACTCCTGAGTTACTGTTTGCCCATTCTGGCTCAAGTCCCTGTGACGTCTGAGCAGGGTAAAGCCCAGACCTGGCTTAACACTGCTTTACAACCTCAGCCTACTGCCAGTAGGCCCAGATTTACCTCACTCCAGCCAAACTCTGAACCAGGGTTCACTCCAGTATGTGCTCTGATTCACATATCACAGCTACAAAAGGGTTAAGCCTTAGTAATGCTGACGGGAAGCTGACATACGAGCAGTAAATCACTTATCACCTCCTGACGCTAATGAGCTGCGAACTGGCCTTAAAAAAGGCCCCTCGAGTTCTTCTTTATTTAATTTTAATCCTTTGCTAATATTGCATGATACATTATTTCTATGTCAGCCCTTCCTTCCACCACTAAAAATAAATGTTCTTTAAGTTATTTTATTTCTCAGTACCATTGACCTAATTGGACAACCTGCAAAGTGCTGTCAGTTAGAAAGTAATGGCTTCCAGAGTTCCATGGCGCCATCTTATGGTAGGTCAGTATAACACAGGTGATATTTAAAGATAAAACAAAGGTCTAATTTTCAAACACATATAAGTCAAACCAAAGTTTTCAACAAGAAACATATGGCATCAAAGCCTTGGGCAGTTTTTTTGTTAGAAAATTAAAATGACATTAGCCCTCTTTTAAAACTCTATTATTATCCCTGAAATTTATCTTTTATTGGAAATATATCAGAATCTAGGGCAGAATCCCCCTCCTCCCAAAAAATTCTCATTGTTGACGGGTGGGAAAATGGTAGCTTTTCTCACCAGTTTTCTCAGTGAGGTAAAGTTCATCAATTTTTCAGCACTTTGTGCGAAACAGGAGCGATTCTCACCATAAAGGGGGTGGCTGGAGCCTAATCTCACCAGTGAAGCCAGCTGCTGAACTCTTGGGAAGCCATTGAATGGGTGCACCAATCTCCCAAAGCATTGGGCAATCTCCTGTCACCCCCAAACCTCTCTCCACAGACATCAGGACCCATTGCCAATCAGCCCCTGTGCAGGTCTGACCGCTCTTTCCTATCTCCCCTGACATCATCCCCATCCCGCCAATAGTTGCCTTTGCAGAGCTCCTCCCAACCCTCGACCAACATCCCTGCAGATTCCCCCTATCCCTTATTTGATTTGATTTGATTTGATTTATATTGTCACGTGTATTGTTTCTTGTGTACTATACAGACAAAGCATACCACTCTTAAGGAAGGAAAGGAGAGAGTGTCAAATGTGGTGTTACGGTGGTAGCTAGCGTGTAGAGGAAGATCAACTTAGGGTGAGGTAGGTCCATTCAAAAGTCTGACAGCAGTCAGGAAGAAGCTGTTCTTGAGTCAGTAGGTACGTGACCTCAGACTTTTGTATCTTTTACTCAACAGTAGCAGGTGAAAGAGAGAATGTCCAGGGTGCATGGCAGCTTTGATTATGCTGGCTGCTTCTCTGAGGGAATGGGAAGTGTAGATAGAATCAATGGATGGGAGGCTGGTTTGCATAATGGATTGGGCTTCTGTAATTTCTTGCAGTCCCCTGACGCTGCATATTTTCGCCCACCCCCAATTGCTGACTCCACCAATCAACACCCCCCCACCCTCCCCCCGCCCCCGTCATCCCCTTCCAACAGCAGACTCAAACATGGCATTTAAATAATGTAATTAATTTTGAAATCAGCTTCATGCCCTTTTTGGGCCAGTAAGATATGCCCCTGGTGTCTTATGAACATTTGTTTCTGTTGTCATTTATTATTGACCATTACCTCCTTCGTGAATTCACTTCCATGTCATGTTACTTTAATTGTTTCAGGAGAAAGCCAGTTAATATTCTTTAGAGCAGGAATTCCTTGAAATCTGTCCCGATGTGGGGTACTTCATGAGAACAAAAGGGCTAACAAACCATTGCTTGGTAGGGGAGAGAAATGCATTGAACACTGCCTCGGAGAAGAAGCCAGCATAATCAAGGATGCCACGCATCCTGGACATTCTCTGCTTCACCTTCTTCTGTTGGGTAAAAGATACAAAAGTCTGAGATCACGTACCTACCAATTCAAGACAGCTTCTTCCCGACTGCTGTCAGACTTTTGAATGGATCTGTCTCGCCCTAAGTTGATCTCTCTCCACACCCCAGCTATCACTATAACACTAAATTCCGCATTCTCCCTTCCTTCTCTATGAACAGTATACTTTGTCTTCACCAGTGTGACCTAATATGTAAGCTAGATCAGTGCAGCAAGTTTGTGAACCAAATAAATGCTTCATGAAGACACTGCTCCTTTTAAAGCAAGGTTAATGTATGGCATACAGTTCCAGTCACTGAATCACAAGAAGTATGCGATTGCATTAGAGTGTGCACAGAGGAGATTTATGAAGATATTGCCAGGATTTATGAAGATATTGCCAATTATATTATATTAATAATATAATAATAATATATAATATTATTATGTAATAATAATATTATATATTTATATTAATATATTAGATATATTAATATCTAATATCTTAGATATTACCTAAGATAGGTAATATCTTTGGTAAGATATTACCTATCTTACCAAAGATTAGGTAAGATAGAATTATTTTCTCTATAACAGAGGAACTGAGGTGAGATTTAAATGAAGCATATAAAATTCGGAGGGATCACAACAGAGTGGAGAAGGTAAATACTTATTTTTCTTAACAGAGAAAACAGACAGCACCCTAACACTATTCAACCCTGCCACACAGAAGCTTGATATTCCATGAATACTTCAGTCTGTAGTCAACTAGTAAACTTATTGATTCCACTCTCAATGACACATTTATTTACCTTTTTGATAGAAGAAATTCATTCTTTGTGCAAATATTTAAAAGTTTATTTATTAGTATTACAAATAAGCTTACATTAACATTGCAATGAAGTTACTGTGAGAATCCCCTAGTCCCCACACTCTGGCACCTATTTGGGTACACTGGGTGGAGAATTTAGCATGGCCAATGCAACTAACTAGCACATCTTTCAGACTGTGAGACAAAACCGGAGCACCCGGAGGAAATTCATTGCAGACACCAGGAGAACATGCAGACTCCATACAGACAATAACCAGTAATGGAACCCAGTTATCTCACGCTGTGAAACAGCAGTGCTAATCGCTGTGCCACCATGTCACCCTTCAATTTTAATTCCAGCAATTTGTAATTCCAATTACATTTTAGCAATTTGTGATTCCAATTATATTTACCCTGCAACTCATAAGGCCAGCTCTTAGAAATAATCTAATTCACAAATAGTCTCAAAAGCTCAAGATGGTGTCAAAGTTGCTGTATGATACATTTGTATTCGCTCCACCAACAGGAACTATCGAATTAGCTGCTTGTGAAGCCCTTTGAGATATCTCAATGTGCTAAGATGCAAATTTATTATTAGTTACTTACTTAATATTCTTCTATAATAATGTCACTCCCAAATGTAATCTAAAATGGTAGCAAAGGACAACTTACTTGCATGCACTACTAATGGGAATATGAATAGTAATTTGAAGATTTGCTTTCAATGGTGAGATATCTGTTTCAGCTTAGCTAACTTTAACCAGAAAGGTAAAAGAGGTTCATTAATAACACATGCTTCCATACAAAAAAAGTTATATATTAGATGTTTGCACTGGTAGTATTAACAAGACACACTATGGGTTTTGATTTCTTTAAGAGCTGTTGCCAGATCGAACACCAACATGGAAGAGAGATTTCGAAAAACCTCTGAATACATCACAGCATGTCATTAACTATCACACAGAGATACATTGCTTTACAACATATAATATAAACACACAGGGCAGGATTTTCCAGCCACACTCGTCCCAAGGCCAGGAAAATTCAACCTGAAGTCAACGGACTCTTGCATGGTCTGTGTCCCGCCCACTACCATTCCCGTAGTGGGCGGGATGGGAAAATTCTGCCTGCTGTGTCTTTTAATTTAAGAACATTCTTTCTTTCTGGTTAAAAATGGCTAAGCTGGAACATATATCTCACTATTGAAAACAAATCTCCAATGTTCTCCAAAGCAGGCAAAGTTAAGTAACATATCTATGTTCTATGTTCTATATCCCTCCTCCCGTGCACACTAGATTACATTTATAAAATGGTAAAAAATGTTCAAGGAAAAAATCCAATCTAAATCCAATTTAAAAAGCAACATGAGAGAATTTCACAGCACCAGACCCATTTACCAGTTGACCTCTGCAATCCACCAGCTTTCAACTGAAGAGCACATTCGTTCAAGGCATTGCTAAGTTTATGATGGTTTACAATAAGCATTGGGTTGTTCTTAATATTAAGATGAGGCCCCTTTGCTTGATTCAGGACTCCATTGTTAAATTTGTCCATGACGGCACCTGACCCGTTGGTTCTTAATTTACAATTCACATCTTTTGGAATTCTAATTCAAATGTATTTTATGGATAAATATCTTCAGAAGCAACAATTAGTTCCTAATACCAGAACAAGGACATGTTAAAGTCAGTCGCCCTAAAATTCAAGCACACGCATTAGGAATCACAAGGCACATTCCATGTAGGACAAGGCTGTGTACTTCATTCCCAGTGGAAACCCTAGACCCAGCTTCACTTTGCCTTACAACTGTGCCTACTGCCCCAGTACCCAGAAGTACCGAACTCCAGACAAACTCAGAATGCACTCCAGCACTTGGTCAACTGCTAATTTTCTGGACTTCAACCGAGATGATCAATATTGGAATGTGTGCAAGAACTGCACAGGTATTCTGAGTTAGTCAGAAAAGTCTCAGAGGGAAAAGAGATTTACAGAAACTCTTGTTTCTCCAGACCATTAGCCTCAGACTTCCTTGTAATGGGTCCAACATGGTAACTTTAATCTATCAAAAAAGAACAGTGCAAGACAATCTACTGATGCATTGCCCTTCAGGTAATGGAGTCTGAGAGTCATAGCATTTGAAGGTTAGGCTCAGAGGTTGATGAATCACTGGGCCAGGTACCATAGTGTATGGGGAACCTGGATGGAGATTGCAGACTACAGGAGCAATTGGGACTGGGAAACAGGATCTGAAAAAAATCAAGGTCAGGGATCATAGAGATCACCAGAGGTTGGAACCAGGAGAAGAAATCAGAAATTAGGGCCAAATGGCAGAGGTGGCTGGGATGAGATGAGTTTTTTTATTCTTTCGTGGGCTGTGAGCGTTCCCCATCCCTAATCACCATTGAGGAAGGGGCGCTGAGCCATTTTCATGAAACACTGCAGTTCATCTGGTGCAGGTACATCTACAGCACTGTTTCAGTTTTTTGTTCTGGCTGTAGTGAAGAAACAAAACCACAATTTCAGATCAGAATTGTGTGCATCTTGGAGGAAGACTTGCAGATGGTGATGTTCTCACATGTCTGCTATCTTGTCCTTCAAGGTGGTAAAAGTTACAGATTTGGAATCTATCAAAAGAGTCTTGGAGAATTGCAGTGCATCTTGTAGATAGTACACACTGCTGCTACTGTGTGTCGGTGGCAGATGGATTAAATGTTTAAGGTGGTGGATGATCTGCTAATTAAGTAAGTTACTTTATCCTGAATGGTGTCAAACTTCATGAGTGCAGTTAGAGCTGCACTTGTCCAGGTAATTGAAGAGTACTTCATCACATTCCTAACCTGTGCCTTGTAAATGACGGACAGGATTTGGGGAGCAGGAGATGAGTTACACATTGCAGAATTCATGGCCTCTGACCTTCTCTTGTAGCATCAATGTTTATATGGCTGATACAGTTCAGATTCTAGTCAACAGTCACCCCTCCCCACCAAACCCAAACTCCCACCATCCTCTTATTTCCCTGCCCTCCCGCATCCCACAATGTGATCATGGACAATTCAGCTATGATCATGCCATTGAATGTCAAGAGGAGATGATTAATTGTTGGAGATGGTCCTTACCTAACATTAGTATGACATGAATGTTACTTACCACTTATTAACCCAAGACAGAATGTTGTCCTGGTTTTGCTGCACGTGAAGCAGATTACTTCAATATCTGCGGAATCAAGAATGCTACTGAGAACTGTGTGAATATCAACAAACATCCCCACCTCTGATCTTATGATGCAGGAAAGGTCATTGGATAGGGGACACTCAAAGAACAAAGAACATTACAACACAGGAACAGGCCCTTCGGCCTTCCAAATCTGCACTGACCATGCTGCCTCACTTAACTAAAACCCCCCACTCTTCTGGGGAACTTATCCGTCTATTTCCATCATATTTATGTACTTGTCAAGATGCTCCTTAAAAGTCACTACTGTTTCCACTATCTTCCCTGGCAACGAGTTCTAAGCACACACTACTCTGTATAAAAAATCTACCTTGTACATCTCCTTTAAACCTTGCCTTTCACACCTTAAACTTATGCCCCCTAGAAATTGACTCTTACACCCTGGGAAAAAGTTTCTGACTATCCACTCTGTCCATGCCTGTCATAATCTTGTAGACTTCTATCAGGTCTCCCCTCAACCTCCATCGCTTTGCTGAGAACAAACCAAGTTTCTCCAATGTCTCCTCATAGCTAATGCCCTCCATACCTGGTAAATCTTTTCTGTACACTCTCCAAAGCTGCAACATTCTTCTGGTAGTGTGGTGACCAGAATTGAACACTATATTCCAAGTGCAGCTTAACTAAGGTTATATAAAGCTGCAACATGGCTTGCAATTTTTAAACTCAATCCCCCAGCCGATGAAGGCAAGCATGCCATAGGCCCACAATGGGGTCTCACCAACTCTCTGATCAGCTCGAATGCCTGGTTTCTCTCAAGCTGTGTTTCAAATCTACTCGGTGCAGCTATCTCTTTAATTTAGAACGCTTTCTCTGTTCTTAACTTTAATTTCCCTGAACAGGACTTTTTCAGATTCCTGTGCTCTGCTCCTTTAACAGTCTTCCCGGGACATTCTTTTGTCTTGACTCTCTGTTTTCTGGGACTTCCTTTTTCCCTATTAGATTTTCTCTCTGCAGTTCCCTATTCTGTGTCCAACTGCCCCTAGTATTAGTTTACAAATAATTGAAAAGCTCTTGCTGTTTCTCTGTTGCCCTTTGTTGCTCAGCAACAGTCTAGCTTTTTTTAAACCCTATTTGCTTTAACATCATAAAATCATCATTACCACACAAATGCTTTTTAAAATGATTAAATTGAAATTTTTAATGCTTTCAAATACAGAAACACAAAATTAAGCTACTTAAAGCAATACTTCATTTCTAATATCCACAAAAACAAAAATAAATTACTTAAAACTACCTCTAATTTCTGACACTCCTGCTTCATCAATGACCTTTGCTCCATCATAAGGGCAGAAGTAGGGATGCTTGCACAACATTCAGCATAAGTTATTCTCATTAGATATTGAAACAGTCCATAGTCATAAGGAGTAAGACCTGGACAACATTCCAGCTTGTGCTAGTAAGTGTCAAGTAACATTCATAACAAGTGCCAGACAATGACCATTTCCAACAAAAGAGAATCTAACCATCTCCCTTTGATGGGCCAAAGGGCCTTTTCTACTCTGTATGACTCTGATTCTATGGCATTCAATGACATTACCATCATTGAAACCCCACTTTCAACATGCTGGAGGTTGCCATTGCCCAAAAATTGAACTGGACTAGCCACATAAATACTGTGGCTACAAGACTATGTCAGAGGCCGCGAGCCTAGCAGTGAGAAGCTCACTTCCTGACTCCCCAGGATCTTCCAACATTTATAAGCCACAAATGAAGAATGTAATGGAGTACTCTGCACTTGCCTGGATGAGTGTAGTCCTTTGATAAATTCAAGGACCAAACAGTTCACTTAGTCAATTGGCACCCCATCCACCATCTCAAATATTCAACTTTCACCACCGCTGATACATGGTGGTAACAGTGTTTACCATCTACAAGATGCACTACACCAAAACTCCTTTGAAATCACCCTCCAAACCCACAACCTCTACTATCAAAAAGGAACAAGGGCAGCAAACACGTGGAAACACCACCACCAACGGGTTCCCCTCCACGTCACTCACCACCCTGACTGGAAAATATATCGCCGTTTCTTCACTATCATGGAATCAAAACCCTCCCAAGCAGCAATGGCAGGTGGACCTACACCATGTGAACTGCAGCGATTCAAGGTGACAGCTCACTAACCCCTTTTCAGGGGCATGGTTAATCAATGCTGGCCTAGCGAGCAATATCACCTCCCAGGAATGAACTAAAATAAAACTGGCTCCGTAAAGTTAATTATATGTGGAACAATTTGTGGAATGTGAAATTACTCCATTATGATAAAAAGAATCCAAAGACTTCTTAAAAAGTAAATCAAGATTTTTTATCTCTGTTTTAGCTTCTATCACAAGTCATTTATTTAGCAATCTGGAATTTCATATTAAAACAAAGAACAAAGAAAATTACAGCACAGGAACAGGCCTTTCGGCCCTCCAAGCCTGTGCTGACCATGCTGCCTGTCTGAACTAAAACCCCCTCTTCTGAGGACCATAGCCCACTGTTCTCATCCTATTCACGTATTTGTCAAGATGCCACTTAAAAGTCACTGTCCTATCTGCTTCCACAAATTGAGTTCCCCAGCAGTGAGTTCCGGACACTAAGTATAGAGTTGTAGCCATTTTAATTCCCTGGTTTGTTCTCTTCGTTGTAATTGGTTGCCTGATTATTGGCAACACTGCAGCTGCACACCTGGAGTTATTCTGGACTTGACATCTGGTTAAAACTACTGTTGAGAGAGCCAAAGACCAAGATTAACTCTTAGTGGGCAGCTTTGTGCTGTAAGCAGCAACAACCATGGCTTCATTGCTAATCCCCCTGACGCCAAGGAGTAATTTACCATGGTCAATCCACCTAATCTGCACATTTTTTGGACTATGGGAGGAAACCGGAGCACCCGGAGGAAACCCTCAGAGACACAGGGAGAATGTGCAAACTCCGCACAGACAGTTGGCCTATGTTGGGAATTGAACCTGGGTTCCTGGCGCTGCGAGGCAGCAGTGCTAACCACTGTGCCACCAGTGCTCAGAAGGGCTGAATAGAAGCGAGGGCTAAATCTACAGCATCCATCAGCACCAGCATGGCTTTCATACACCCAGACCTTTGATGCATTCGGGCGCGTCAAAAGCTGACAGTTCAGAGCTTGTGTTCACACATGACAGCTTTTGGCTGCTTACACTGGTTTGATTGGAAAAGATTCAGAACTCCCCCCCCAGACTGTTCCTTTGACACTTGAAAAATGAGATAGTAAAAAGTAATTTTTTCCAGCATTCTACATGACACTTTTTCAATCAGTACAAATCAAAATCAACAGAACAAATAATTAGAAAGCCAGTCAAAGTTGCAGTCTAGGATACAACATCTGCTCAACAAATCAACATTTATTTCTCCCATAACCAAATCGATTTGCTCAATACATGACAGGACCCACTTTAGTAAAACTGCTTACAAGACTATTAACAGTTCCAGCAAGGAATAAAATAAAACTCATAAAAAAAATTGCACCTACTCAACGCATGCAGGAAACAGTGGACTGGACGGGCAATTCTTCCCAATCAAACTCAGCCCATGATGTGGTCCCGCCAGCAGAGAGCAGTGTTAGGAACACCAACAGGACAGGTTTGATTCAATCAGCCATTTATCATCAGATCTCCATTTTGTAGTTGAAAGACAGGTTTCTAGGACCTATGGTAATAAATTATATCTACAGAAGGTCAACAAATCAGCTCAATGCCTACCTCAGTGAATGTTTTTAAGGCAAGGATAGATACATTTTTGAACAGTAAAGGAATTAAGGGTTACAATGAGTGGGTGAGTAAGTGGAGCTGAGTTCATGAAAAGATAGCCATGATCTTATTGAATGGCGGGGCAGGCTCAAGGGGCCAGATGGCCTACTCCTGCTCCTAGTTCTTATGTTTTAATGTTCAATTTCCAAGATGATACTGATTGTCAAAGATTGAATAGAATCATTGAACCCCTATAATACAAAAAGAGGCCATTCAGTCTGTCAAGCCTGCACTGACAACAATCCCCCCTAGGCTTTATCCCCGTAACCCCACTTATTTATCTTACTAATTTCCCTGACTCTAAGAGGAAATTTAGCATGGCCAATCAACCTAGCAGCATGTCTTTTAGGCTTACACTACAACTTTCACCAGCTTTTACAGATGCACCATATAAAGCATTGTTTCTGGTTGTATCGCAGCTTGGTATGGCTCCTGCTGTACCCAAGACTGCAAGAAACTACAAAGGGTCATGAATAAATACCAGTCCATTCTGCAAATTAGCCTCTCGTCCATTGGCTTTGTCTATGTTTCCTGCTGCCTCGGAAAAGCAGCCAGAATAATTAAGGAACCCACTCACCCCGGACATTCTCTCGTTCACTTCTTCTCATTCATGGGTAAAAGGTACAAAAGTCTGAGGTCACATACCAACCGACTCAAGAACAGCTTCTCCCCTGCTATCATCAGATTTTTGAATGGACCTATCTCGCACTAAGTTGATCTTTCTCTACACCATAGCTATGATTGTAACATTACATTCTGCACTTTCTCTTTTCCTTCTCTATTAACAGTGTGCTTTGTTTGTATAGCATGCAAGAAACAATACTTTTCATTGTTTTCTAATATGTGTGACAATAATAAATCAAATCTGTAGGAGGAAACCGGAGCACCCAGAGGAAACCCACTAAGACACAGGGAGAACATGCAGTCTGCAGGCAGACAGTCACCTAAGGCAGGAATTAAACCCAGGTCCCTGGCACTGTAAGGCAGCAGTTCTAACTAACCATTGTGCCACTGTGCTATCCCATCTTCTCATATACTCTTTCTGTGTAGAGCACAAGAAACAATACTTTTCACTGTATGCCAATACATCTGATAATAATAATTAAAATCAAATTCTAATAAATTTGCATCATTTTGGCAACAATATTTTTACCTTTCCTATTACTATAAGGACAGTTGAGGCTATGAAACGCTGAGCTGACGTACAGTAAATGTAAAACCAAGGTAACAGAGAGCCTATTAAAAAGGGAGACCATGGCAAGAAAGTTGGGAAGAGATGGGGCAAATCACCCCATGACGGAACTCAACAACTGCATTGTAAATAAAAACAAAATACTGTGGAAATTGGAATCTAAAACCAATACAGAAAGCAGAACTGTGTGGTAAAGTCTGCCACAGCTACACTTCATTGTGTGCTGTCTGTGGATATCATTTCCATACAGTAACTTCTCTGAACAAAGGCTCAGTACCTAGAACCTTAATTCCTGTCACAGAGCCAACAGCTCAAAGCTGGTTTCTCTAACGATTAATCTGCAAGTAACATTCACGGGCAATGCATCTTGGAAAGTGCAGGTGCACATGCTGTGATTTTGTAACCATTAAAATTAATTACTGAGCTGCTTGTTAGGGATAGATGGCGTTTATTCCACAGTGACAAAGGAGACAATCAAAGAGTTTCACACGGTATTAAGAATCATTGTGAAGTCGTCACTGGACACTGGGAAGATACCAATAGACTGCAAATGCATTTAAAGCAATTATGTTCAAAATATTCTACACATCACACTCAGGCAACTAAAGATGCATTGGTCCAGTTTCAATATTGTATAAATTGATGATTAAGAGCAAACTAGATGACTATCTTCTGTGCAGCAATTGAAATCTTTCTCTTTCATTGGAATGTGTCTTCTGAAATATTTCTTTAAGTGAACCTGTATTGATCTATTTTGGAAGCAATTGCCAATTTTTTTTATTCTTTCATGTGATATGGACTGGGCCAACACTTATTGCCGATCTCCAATTGCCCAGTGGTTTGATTAAGAATCAACCACATTGTTACGTCTGCAGTCACATGTAGGCCAGGCCAGTTAAGAATGTCAGGTTTCCTTCCCTAAAGCTCATTAGTTTTTACGACAGGTTTTACAAAACTTGACATTGTCATCATTGGACTTTTTATTATAGATTTTTATTGAATTCCAATTTCATCATTTGCTATGGTGGGATTTGAACCCAGGCCCCCAGAGCTTTACCCTGGGTTTCTAGATTATTAATCCAGTGACAATACCACTACATCACTACCAGTGGTGAAAATACCACTATATAACGGCCTCCTTCATTTCAGCTAGCTTTGCTTTCATGCACTGATAATTACCCTTACTTAAGTTTAAAATATTAGCCTTGGACATGCTCTTCTCAACCTCAAACTGACTGTAAAGTTCAATCATGTTATAATTGCTGTACCTAGGGATGAGTTGTGAGGTTATTAATTAATCTTATCTCATTGTTCAATGGTTAAGTATAGTTTGCCCTCTGGTTGGCTCCAGAATATGCCATTCTGAGAAACTATCCTGAAAGTATTCTGTGAATTCCTCATCCATACTACCTTTCCCCATCTTGATTTTTCCAGAAATCCAGATGTAGATTAAAATCCCCCGTGACTATGGGGAGAAAGCAGGAAAATGAGGCTGAGGATCATATCAGCCATGATCGAATGATGGAGCAGAGTCAATAGGCTGAATGGCCTAATTGGGGATTTTCAAGTAACTTTATTTCAATGTGAATATAAGCCTACTTGTGACTAATAAATAAAGTTTTTCTGCTCCTATATGTTATGAACTTATGAACACAGCACCTTTCTGACAAGCTCCCATTATTACATTTACACTCTGGTCTACAGTGTAATTACAATTAAGGGGCCTGTACACCACTCCCACAAGTGACTTCTTGCCCCTATATTTCTTCTCTCAATCCAAAATGCTTCTACATTCTGGTTTCCTGAACTTAGGTCATTTTCCCTCTCCAATGTGCTAATACCATTATTAATTAATAGAACCACCCCTTAAACTATTCCTAACTTCATGCCTTCATTAATGTCACCTACACATCAATATTCCACTCCAAATCTTCATCATCCTGTGGTCATGTCTCTATAATGGCTTTCAGTTCATATTTACTTATTTCTATTTATGCTTTCACTCTTCTGTTTTGCTTTGAATACTACACACATTTAGATTCAGAGTTTTTTAAATTTTTAATGTCTTCTTTATTATTCGTGTAGCATCCAGCTGCTTTACTCATAGATTTATACTCTCTATACCTTTCTGTCAGGGAAGGGATTTCAGAATTTCCTATGTTAGTATCTTTCTCTCTCACCTTGTTTCTATTCTTTAGCTTATCACATCTTCCCAAATTTGATCCCTTGCCCAAGTATTCAATTTAAAATTCTCTCCACTTCCCTGGTTACATGAAACAAAAAGTAAGGGTAAATGGATGTTTTTCTGGTTGGCGATCAGTGACTAGTGGTGTGCCTCAGGGATCAGTGTTGGGACCGCAATTGTTTACTATTTGCAAAGGTAATTTGAAGTGGGGACCAAGTGTAGTGTGTCAAAATTTGCAGATGACACTAAGACAAGTGGCAGAGTGAAATGTGTCAAGGACACTGAAAGTCTACAAAGGGATATAAATAGTCTAAGTGAGTGAGTGAGTGAGGGTCTGGCAGATGGAGTACAATGTTGGTAAATGTGAGATCATCCATTTTGGTAGAAATAACAGCAAAATGGATTGTTATTTAAATGATAAAAATGGTAAAATGCTGCAGAGGGACCTGGGTGTCCTTATGCAAGAATCACAAGGAATTGTTTGCAGGTGCAGCTGGTAATTAAAGGCAAATGGAATTTTGTCCTTCACTGCTAGAGAGATGAAGTTTAAAAACAGTGAGGTTATGTTACAGCTGCATAACGTGCTGGTGAGGCCAGGCACCTGGAATGCCGTGTACAGTTTTGGTCTCCTTACTTGAGAAAGGATATACTGACACTAATGGGGGTGCAGAGGAGATTCACGAAGTTGATTCTGGATTTGAGAGAGTTGGCTTATGAGGAGAGACTGAGTAGACTTGGGGCTGTACTCATGGGAATTCAGAAGAATGAGGGGAGATCTTATAGCAACATATAAGATTATCAAGGGAATAGATTAGATAGAAGCAGGGAAGTTGTTTCCAGTGGCAGGTAAAACTAGAACTAGGGGGCATAGCCTCAAAATAAGGGGAGCAGATTTAAGACTGAGTTGAGGAGGAACTTCTTCACACAAAGGGTTGAGAATCTGTGGAACGCCCTGCCCAGTGAAGCAGTTGAGGCTAACTCATTGAATGTTTTGAAGGCAAGGATAGATAAATTTTTTGAACAGTAAAGGAATTAGGAGTTATGGTGACTGGGTGGATAAGTAGACCTGAGTCCAAGAAGAGATTAGTCATGATCTTATTGAATGACGGAGCAGGCTCAAGAGGCCAGACCTACTGTTCCTCCTACTTCTTGTGTGGTTTGCTAGAAAAGCAACCCCATCCTGGTTCAGGTATAGATCCCAAATTTCCCAATGCTGGCACCATGCCCCATGAACCAGAACCCAATTCTCCCCCACCAGTGTCTGAGTATTTCTCTAATCTTATTTGTTCAATGCCAATTTGCAAGAGCACAGTTAATAATCTAGAGATCATTATTTTTGAGGTTCTGCTAAATTGTAGCCTGACAGTGGATGACTACGGGAATCATGATCATTATTCTATTGACAGTGTTTCTTCCTCAGAGCTCTCTGTCTTGTCTTCCCCTTCTCCAAGGAACTGAGTACCGACAGTTCTTGATTTTCTAGAAAGACAAATGCATAATGAGACGCTGGGAGTGAAGGAAGTGGAAGGTGGAGGAAAACAGATGACCCAAAGTCACCCTCCAGTTTCCATTTCATTTGGGATGTGAGGAGTGAGCGAAGAGGCAGCAGTTTAGCAGGATTGGATTGGATTGGCAATGTTGTGTGCCACTGATTCTGTGGCACTGGTTCCATGGCACTCGTTAAATGATACTGCTGCTCATGATCCTGTGGATCCAGTGCTCAAGCAATCATCCTTTGCTGGACATCTTCCTGTCCCTCTTGCTGTGGGTGATATTCTCCTTCAAGACTGGGTGGAACATTAGTGACTGTGGTGGTCATTTAATGGAGGTGAAGGGGGGGGGGGGGGGGGGGGGAAGAGTGGGTGGGCCTGCAATCTTGAGAACTGGTGAGAATTGTTTGTGCACCTTTCCCAGGAATAAGGACACCAGGAGCAGAGGTCCCACAGCCAAGGGTTGCTGGTCTGTCAGAGCTTTGCATTGCTCAGTAATGCCAGCAAAGGAGACAGTGGCTGCTGCCTGTACTGTACTCACACAAGGCCCAGGAGCAATGGGGGACCCAGGCACAAGTAGGTTAGGAACAACCAACAAGGGCTCTTGTGATGATCCCCTGCCTGATGCCAGGTCTCTAGATCAGGCACCAAGTAAGTTCCTTTGAATGACAGACTCCTGCTCCCTCTAACTAACACCCAATCCCATTGCCCAATAGTATGCATGTAACCCCAAGAGGATTTATACCTTGGACTTCCTGCATGGTGAGCTCCTGCCACTAACAGCATGATGAGAGTATCAATTGGCAGCAGGACAGGAAGATAATCTATGGACCTTACTGTCATTGACTTAATCAGTGCCAGGATGGGAAGGTGGCATGGTTCCCACCCTCCACCCAATTGTAAAGATTCATCCAAACTCATGACGTGACAGGACATTACATTTCACCCTGTATGTCATTGTGCTTAAGTGGGACGCATGCATTGTTGAACAGCTGAAAGTATATGGAGATAGTTGTGAGGGTGGCAGCACTGGCAGATGTGTGAGAGTGTGGCATGGAGTAAGGATGTTCAGGATGATTCCAGAGTGTCAGGCTGAGTAATGAAGATGTGGTGAATTGTTCAGTGTAAGAGATGAGCAGTGTGGCGAGTGAGAAATGTGATATGCGAATCTATCCATTCACCTCAGCAAAGTCATTAAGCCCTTTCCAACATGGCTGCCAGTCTGTAGGCATTGACCATAGTGAACACCTGCCTCAATGCCTTCAGAGGGTTAGTCAAGGATTTCCTGCACGCCCACCCCTCTTCTCCTCCTACCCTTCTTGCGGCTAGAGATATAGCCTCCTTCCTTGCCACTGGTCTCTCAGCAAAGTGATACCATATAGGGCACACAAAGGTGCAGGGCCTCTGCTTTCCAATGGTGTGCCAGCACCTCTCCCTGTATAGCAATGAGTGAATATCAGCAATCATCAGTAGCATTGCTGCAACGCCCCATTACAGAGCTACCAGCAGGATTTTCCAGTCGCATTTGCCTCTAGGCCAGAAGGAAGTTGGCAGTTTATTCAAGCTGCAGGGTGAAGAGGAGCCCATCCAGTATGAAAGGACCTGCAACCTGCTGTTGTATGTAATGGAGACAGAGGCACTTCAATCTTGAAGCATTTCAGAGTTATCTTGGAGATCTGGTCTTCCTGTCTAACACTAAGAAGCCACCTCCAGGCAGCTGCAGTGCACCCAGCGCCTCGGAGGGCCTGCAGACAAATTATTCCAATCAGGCCATTCAGATTAGCCTACTAGAGTGTGGAGTAAGATTGATGATCCAAGTGATGGGCCAATCAGGGAGACTTTGCCTTGTATTTAACCGGAAGTGTCAAGAACAAAGAACGACAAGGAAGATTACAGCAGAGGAACAGGCCCTTCAGCCCTCCAAGCCTGCACCGATCATACGACCCAACTGAACTAAAACGCCCTACTCTACCATCTCCCTCTATTCCCATCCTATTCATGTATTTGTCAAGATGCCTCTTAAAAGTCATTATTGTATCTGCTTCCATGGCCTCCCACACAACAAATTCCAGGCACTCACCACCCTCCATGTAAAAAACTTGCCTCATACATCTCTTTTTCTCCTTGCAACTTAAACCTGTGCCCACTGGTAATTGATTCTTCCATCCTGAGAAAAAGCTTCTGACTATCCATTCTGTCCATGCCTCTCATGATCTTATAGATTTCTATCAGGTCACCCCTCAATCTCCATTATTCCAGTGAGAACAAACCAAGTTTCTCCAACCTCTCCTCAAAACTAATGCCCTCCATACCTGGAAACATCCTGGCAAGTCTTTCCTGTACCTTCTCCAAAGCCTCCACATCCTTCTGGTAGTGTGATGACCAGAACTAAACACAATATTCCAAACGCAGCCTAACTTCTGACACCTGCAGAGATAGACTGCCAGCTGCTAGCACTCTGTGTACTGCTGTTAGCGTTGTGAATAAAGGGATTTTGGTGAAGGAGCTTCTGCCTCCGCAGACTTATTACGCAGACCACCTGGAAAATTCCAGTCAGCCCCTGACCAATGACCTTTCATTAACTTGCGAGCCAGCACTTGCAGGTGGAAAATAGTGCAAGCAAACTGGCACACCAGTATGGAGTACACAATTGCACACCAACTTTCTCAAATTGCTGCCCCATCAGCCTGTGAAAACCCTGCTCATTGAGACCAGGCTATACACAAAATGATGTGAGTGGACAAACTGTGTCCTGTGATTTCCAATGAGTGCCAAAAATCAGGGCAAATGAATTTCATACTGCTGATGTCTGATTATATTTTTAGATAGTTTTGAATTATTGAAGCATTTTACTTCCAAATTGGAGAATTCTTTCAGAGTCTTGAAGAAATTTTGAATTTTTTTTTAATTGTCTGAACAAATTGACATCAACTGCTCAAAAGTTAATTCAGTTCACGGAATCATAGAAATTTATAGTGCAGAAGGCCATTCAGCCCATCATGCTTTGAAAGAGCAAAGTTTATTTTAAGGTTAAAGTTTATTTATTAATCACGAGGAGGTTTACATTAATATGCAATGCAGTAACTGTGAAAATCCCCTAGGCAACTGTTCGAGTACACATTTAGCATAACCAATGCACCTAAGCAACCGGTCTTTCAGACTGTGGGAGGAAACCCACACAGACACAGAACAACATACAGGCTTCACACAGACAATGACCTAAGCAGGGAACCAAACCTGGGTCCCCAGTGCTGTGAGGCAGCAGTGCTAACCATTGTGTCACCATGCCGCAATCATGCATAGTCTCGTATCCCTGATTTTCTGTTCCTAATCCTATAAGTTCCTTATCCTCAAGTATTGCCAATTCCCTTTTAAAATTATTTAAGTTATTTAAGGCATCAATTACCACTTTTTAAGGACAGCATTCCAGATCCTTACAACTCAGTGAAAATATTTTCCAAATGTCCTACCGTCTTGTTCTTATTCACTCAAGGAACTTGGGTTTCACTGCGCAAGCCAACATTTATTGCCCATCTCTAATTGTCCTTGAGAAGGTGTGGTGAGCTGCCTTCTTGAATCAATGGAGTCCATATGGTGTAGGTACACCCATCATGCTGTTAGGGTGGAAGTTCCAGGATTTGACCCAGTGACAGTGAAGGAGCGGTGATATATTTCCAAGACAGGATGGTGAGCAACTTAGAGAGGGACTTACGGGTGGTGGTGGGACAACACTCAAAGAAGCTTGACTCTATCCAGGATATGGCAGCCCATTTAATTGGAACTCCAAGCACAAGCATTCATTTTCCCCACCATCAATACAGAGAGGCAGCAATTAGTGCCACCTACAAGAGGCACTGCACAACTCAGCAAGACTTCTCCTAAACCCAAAATCTGCAACCTAGAAAGACAAAGGCAGAACTCCAACCTCCAACCACCACAATCATTTTCCTTTGTGCTAGGTATGATTCCACTAGCAGACAGCTTTCCCTGATTTCCATTGATTCCAGTTATGCCAGGGCTCCTTAATGCCATACTCAGTCAAATATGGCCTTGATGCGAAGGGCTGTCACTCTCACCTCAGCTCTGGAATTCAGTTCCTTTGTCCATGGCTGTAATGAGATCAGGAGCTGAGTGACCCTGACAAAGCCCATACTGGGAATCAGATTATTGCTGAGCAGATACTGCTTGACAGCATGGTTGATGACCCCCTTCCATCATTTTACTGGTGATTGAAAGTAGACGGTGGAGAGGTAATTGGTTGGTTTGACTTATCCTGCTTTTTGTGTACAGGACATAACTGGGCAATTTTCCACATTGCTGGGTAGATGCTAATGTTTTAGCTGCATTGGAACAGTTTGGCAAGGAGTGCGGCATGATCTGGAGCAATATTTTTGTCAGAATCCAAAGGTCCCAGATTCCAATTCTTCAGCCATTTCTTGATATTGCATGGAGTGAATCAAATTGGCTGAAGACTTGAAATCTGGGATCGCCAGAGGAGGCCAAGATAAATCATCCCCCTGGCACTTCTGGCTGAAGATTGTTGCTAATGCTTCAGCCTTTTATTTGCACTGATGTGCTGGGCTCCCCCATCATTGAGAATGGGGATACTGGTGGAGACTTTCACAATAGTCCACCACCACTCATGGCGGGGCATATAGGACTGAAGAGTTTAGATCTGATCTACTGGTGTGAAATTGCTTACCTTTGTCTATCATTTGCTGCTTAATGTTGTTTGGCATGCAAGTAATCCTGTGTTGTAGCTTCACCAGGTTGGCACCTCATTTCCAGATATGCCTGGTGCTACTCCCGCACTCTTCATTGAGCCTGGTTTGATTCGCTGACTTGGTGGTAATGGTATAGTGAGGTATATGCCAGGCCATGAGGTTACACATTATGATTGAGTGCAATTCTACTGCTGCTGATGGCCCTCATCACCTCATGTTTGCCTTATCAGGATCTGTTCAAAATCTATCCCATTTACCACGGTGATAGTGCTACACAACATGACGCAGGATATTCTCAATCTGAAAATTGCACTTCACAAGGACTTTGGAGTAGTCATTCCTACTGATACTGTCATTGACAGATATATCTTTGGCAGGCAGGTTGGTGACGATGAGGTCAAGTTTGTTTTCTCTCTTGTTGATTCCCGCACCACCTGCTGCAGTTCAATGTAAGAAGTCTGATAACACCAGGTTTAAGTCCAACCGATTTATTTGATAGTAAACTCACAAGCTAAACTATCAAATAAATCAGTTAGATTTAAATTTGGTATTATCAGACTTTTTACTGTGTTTACCCCAATCCAACACTGGCATCTCCACATCATGACTACTATTGAAGCAGTTCAACGTAGCAGCTATGTCCTTTAAGATTCATCAAGGTCTGGTAGTAGTGGTGCTACCAAACCACTCTTAGTAATGTACATTTAAGTATATTTTGTACTTTTGCCAACTTCAGTGTCTCTCTCAAGTGGCCTCTGATGAACCACATACTGGTTCATCGACTAGCCAGAATGTGGCAATCAGCAGCAGGTTCATTGCCCATCTTTAATCTGACATTTCATGGAATCAATGCTGAGGACTCCCTGGGCAATTTCTCCCTGGCCGTATCCCATTGCTGCGTCTGTTCCACCATTGGGACAGGACATGTCTAGGGATGGCAACAGTGGTGTTTGTGAAATAGTCATACTATAGACAATGCTTGACTACTCTGTGTGCCAATTTTGACACTAGCCCCCAGATGTTAGTAAGGAGAATTTTGCAAAGCGGACAGGCCTGAATTTGCCATTGCCATTTCTGATACCTGGGTTGATGCCAGGTGGTCCAAGGTTTTAGCAGTTTGACGTAACTGAGAAGCTTGTTCTGTCACTTCATCGGACATTTAACAATCAACCACATTGCTCTGGTCTGGAGTCAACGTATCAGCAATGGGGGATTCAAACCCAACTCCCCAGTGCATTACCCTTGGTCTCTGGAATACTGGCACACTGACAATACCACTACAGCACTGCCTCCTGCCTACTGATTTTGAATCAATGATTTCCAATTATTAAGCTACTTTGTCAGAGGGATCAATTTTTCTCTTTACACTCTGATCAGAACTTCACCATTCTGATATTCTTTATTGTGTTACCTTGTAACAATCTCTGCCCCAAGGAAATCGGTCCTAACTTGTCCAATCTTTCCTTATAAACTCTGATTCCTGGTGTGAGGGTCTAAGACCTCACATTATGTATTTTCATATAGATTTCCTCGTGGCTATTTCTAAAATGTTAAAACTGAACAAAGGCCTTCAAAATGCTGAACTTATGTCCGTCTATGACTCCCAAACAAAAGACTCTATTCGGCAGCTTTGGGAAAACCTGTAAGTTGTTATCTGGGAGGGGCCACCTCCAATTTCAGAAAGAGCTATACAAAGGCCATCGGCATTGAATAATCCAAGCTGACCAAAAGGAGACTGATGGTCTGCTGAGGCAAAGGCCCTGAAACCTTACCTTAAAGAGTCATTTAGACACAAAAGATTAACTCCATTCCTCTCCATAGATTTGCCAGACTTGCTGAGAATATTCAGCATCTTCTGTTTTTATTTCTCTATTACTCTGTTTGTAGCTTCCTTCTGCAGTTTTTGGTATAATCTGCAAGCCTCCTGATTCCTTTATGAAGATAGATATAAAATATTCATTTAAAACATCAGCTATGTCCTGCTCCTCTATATGAAAGTTTCTTTTTGGATCCTTAATAAGTTCTACTCTTTCACTCGTAACTAACCCAGTTACCCTTTATATGTTTAGAAAATGATTAGGGTTTAAGTGCTAGTTTTTCTTGTAACATCTCTTTGTTTCCGACATTAACATTGAATTTCCTCCTTCATTTTCTATCGTTCTCCTGGTTATTAACTGAATCTTGTCCCTGACATTTGTAGAACCATAGAATCCTTCTACAGTGTAGGAGGAGATCACTCAGCCCATCAAACCTGCAATGACAATAATCACACCCAAGCTCTATCCCTGTAACCCCAGGTATTTACTTTTCAAAGCCCTGTGACACTAAAGGAGAAATTTAGCATGGCCAATCAACCTAAACCGCACATCTTTGGACTGTGGGAGGAGACTGGGGCACTCAAAGGAAACCCATGCAGACACGAGAAGAAGCTGTAAACTCCACACAGTCACCCGTGGCCAGAATTAAACCCATGTCCCTGGTGCTGTGAGACAGCGGTGCTAATCACTGTGCTCCCTTCCAGCCCGTAAGCCTCGTTTTTCTGTTTTCCTTTAACTTCATTTTTTTTGTCACCGAGGGCACAGAAGATGTCAAGTTTGTACCTGACCCATATTTTCCCTGCATGCCTTCCATTACTTGGACTGGAAAAAGCAGCTCTAGGCCTCCATTGAGCATATTTACATTTAATATTCTCTCATCTCATAACATAATTACTTTGAACAGAAATACGCTGTGGTCACTGTTAACTTCATGATCGCAGACTGTAACATAATCCACTTTGCCCCTCTTAATTTCTCAGAGCCAGATCCACAATTGCTCCCAACCTTAAGTGCTTGTTGTTTATAATCTGTTAACAATAAAGACATTACACAGTGGATGAAGGAGCTTTAAAGATCACAGAGCAAGATAACATTATTGCATTTCAACGTGCTCCAGCAGCATCCAATAAACACAGTAGGACATACAATAAATCTGTGTTTTTGAACCCTAGTCCAAAACGTAGAAGCAGTCTTAAATCCATTGCTCCTCAGTCTTGGATTCGAGAATTTTTATCAAAGCCAAGTACAGTTTAAGCAACTTTCATGAAATTCTGTTGAAGAAATCTTTCGATAGTGTCCATCATGTTACTCGGATCTGCTGGACAGATTTGGCTTTCCTGGGTGTGAACCTTAGCAAGCCTCTCCGTCACAGCTTTGTGAATTGCAGGCACAGGGTTTAGGGAGTTCAACATCTGGAGCTGATCAGTTGGGTGGTGACTTATTTCATTAACCCTCAAAGCCTGTAGCACAGCAGCTGCAGATGTGCAAGGATGAGCCGTCGACATGATCACAACAGGGCAGGCCCCATCGTGCAGACGATCCGCAACCACTTTGGCTCCAGCTGTGTGCACATTCAGAATGTAGCCCGTGGACCTGTAAACAGAATAGATAGCGGCCAGGCACTCCTCCTCCGAGCACCACTCCGACACAAAATGATGTTGAATTCTCCGCAGTAAAATGTCTGGCACCTGGAAGTAGCATTGTTCTTCCAGCTGGGAAAACAGCTTGCTCACCAGCTGCCCATCACCATGTGAAACAAGGTGTAAATATCGTTCAACACTGGAGGAGTTGAGGACATCTGATGTTGGAGACAAGGGAGAAGTCATACTTCTGCACCTCAGATCGTATTTGCCTGACTTGATGAAATCAGTCAGCATGTTATTTTGCGTCACAGCACAAATAATTTTTCGAATCGGAATCCCCATGCATTTTGCATACACTGCTGTCAGTATGTTGCTAAAATTACCTGTGGGAATGCAAACATCTATTGCGTCTCCAAAGGCGATTACACCTTGGTTGATAAGATCAAGGTAAGCAGAGGCATGGTAGACCACCTGTGGCAGCAGACAAGCCCAGTTTATTGAGTCTGCATGGCACAAAGCCGTCCCATACTCAATGGTTAGGAAGCCCGTATAATTGGGATTTGTGAATATTTCTTTTACAGTCCTCCGACAGAAATCAAAGTCAGACCTGACACCGACAGTCTTTATATTTTCTGCTGTGTAGCTAATCATCTGTGCCTTCCAAATCTGGCTAATTCCCTCTTCAGGGAAGAATGTGAGAACTGCGATTCTTTGTTTGTCAGCATCACTGAGGCGAAAGAAACCGTCCAGAACAGCACTCCCTGTATCCCCAGATGTAGCCACGAGAATCAGATAATTGCAAGTTCTAGGCATGCAGTATGCAAATAGCTGGGGCAACATCTGCAACGCAAAGTCCTTGAAGGAAGCCGTGGGCCCATGAAACAATTCAAGAAGAAACTGACAGCCACTCAAATGTCTGACCGGTGCGATCCTGTTACAGGAAAAGTTCTGCCCATACGCTTTCACCACCATCTCCTGCAGGTTGGCAGCAAGGACGTCATTGGGATGGATGCACTTCTCAAAAAGGACTTGGGCTCGCTCGCTGTAAGGAGCTCCAACCAATCTTTGCCACTCTCCAGCAGTTAATTCTGGAAGCTGACTAACAGGCACGTAGAGGCCTCCGTCCAAAGGCAGGCCTTCAATAACAACGTCAGTGAAGAAACTAGGGGCTCGTCTAAACTCAGAGTCTTCAGCTACACTTCTGGTGGAAATAAATGTTCCAGAGTTGGAGTCCTGATACCATTTTATAACATCAAGTACTTTCTCAGCAACTGCTTCGGCTGTGTCACCAGCTTGACAGAGGACACGTACATCATACCACTGGTAGTAAAACTGGCGCCTGTACTGATACATTTCCTGGACTGAAACACCAGGCCCCAGTCCAACAATATGATCAACATTCATTCCTTCGAGTCTTTGCAGTATATCTTCAAGAGGCACGTCAAGGTAAACAACTATTCCATTCTTTTTCACGTGTTGCATACTGCAGCAATGCATAGGATTGGACCCAGTAAGAGAAATAACGCTCCTGGCAGTTGAAAGCTCCTGGAGGATTTGTCCTTCCTCTTGCAAGAATAGTTCCTCGCCAACCTCCTGCAGTTTCTGAGCCACACTCATCTGCCATGTCTTTTCGAGTACCTCATTAATGTCGACTACGTGAAGACCAGTGATCTGACCCACCAACACTGCCACTGTTGTCTTCCCTGCACCAGGAGCGCCTAGAAGAACAATGTTCTTCTCGCCAAGAAGTGAGCTAGATATGGACAGCTTCGACTTAGCACGTTTAAAAAAATGGAACATTTTTGAACATGATAAAGCAATATTCCAGTTCACTGAAATTAAAGATTGATCACAGATGTGTCTGTGTAAAAGTCTGTGTGTCAGGTGAAACAGTCTGGACATCCTGATCTTCAGTCAAACAAATGCATAAGTTCTTAAATTGAAAAAAAGACAGAAAATATTAAAGCATCATTAAACTTTCTCAATGGAAAATAAGCAATAATCAAAAATCAACAATTTATATGCAATGAATAACAGCTTCATTATCTCATTTTCTACATTTCTCATTTTCCAAAGTTGTGAGAACTGTGCAATGATTCAGCACACACTTCAATTTTTTTAAAACCTTATTCTTGCCGCTTCTCTAACTCATTTCCAACTTGTTGGTGGTCCGCAGTGTGAGGACCTGATTCTTCTGAATTTGTCAAAAGAGAAGCTATGCAGTCTTTCTGCTATCGAGAGGCCACACTGGAATTCAAAAGGACTGGATTTGCTCCCGAGATAGATGGCTTGACCACGTACCAGACCCACCTCAATAAAGCATACCTCCAAATGACATGGTTTTCACTGGGGAAAGGATGGGGGAGAGTCAGACCTGCTGACTCCTGAAGCAGAATGCAAGCTTAATGTCAACAGGGGCTGGTTAGGAAACCTGCTTCAGTTCACCAGGACTTTCTTCCAGTTGTTTTACTCAGCGAATGGTTACAGCACAGGAGGAGGCCATTCAGTCCAACATGAGCTCATTGCAGTCTCTCTTTCCTGCTAGATCTTCTAGCAGTAATCCTTCACACCATCCAATCTGCATAGCCCATCATTCCCTGCATTCCAATCAGCCTCCACCCAGCGCCCTTGGCCTCCCATGCCCTCCACAGCCATTTACTTAGTATACATCACAGCCAGACCTCAGAAAACATGCAGAGATGAAAAAATAAATTAAAAACTCAACACCACTCTCAGAACTGTACACTTGGCAGTGAAAAGAACTTCCAATCATAAGATTCTTTCAAGTGGATAATCTCTTATACCCCAAAGACTGTTAAATCTTTAATGACATATTTAATCTGTCAATCAAACTGTGAATGCAGAGCCCTCTCATGAGACAATTCTTAGTTTTGAAAATCAGCCAAACATTTATTATGATCAGGCCCTTATAGACCTTAACTCCCTTTCAAGAATGTTTAATCTACATCATCAATTTGTGATCCTCACACTTTGAGTTAAGTTACTTGTAGATGTCTTAATGGGGTCGATTCTAACTTAGCACTGAGTTCAATAGTCCTCTTAAGAATGAGTTCCCTGCCTACGTGAATCATATCTTCTATTGCCAAATATTGATCCATTAGACATCTGTTCAAATTTGTGAAAATCCGACCCAAAAGGGGTGAAATTACACTGACTAACCTCTGATACTGTCTATTACACAATTTCTTTAACCAAAAGTTGAATTAGTTTGTCATTGCATAGAAGTATATTGAGATCATATTATACCAGATAAGGTACAATTATAATCCTCTATGACGCAAATACTTCCAGAATACCAGGAGAAAACAACATTTCCTTTGTAGTTTTATCCACAATAAAGCATAGATATTTTTCTGTATTAAAAAGAAACAAACCAGATAAAGCACGGAAATTACAAGTGTGCTTTTTGCTGCAGTATGCACATATAAAACTAGAGGGAGTATATTTGTTGTTTACAGGTAATGGGAGGTAGAGCCATCTGGAAAATTTACAAAGAAATGTATATAATTGTGAAGTGAAATAAAAGGTGTCTAAAGAAACACACCAAGACTAAAAATACTTGGTCCTAGAATTACTAATGCAATATATAATCTTTTTAGAATTCAGACAGTTATTTCACTGCAAAAATCATTAGGACTAATTACATTATTTTACATCAACTTTGAACCACATGCTAAGTATAAAATCAAGATAGGAATATATAAATTGGTGAATAAAAAAAGCAGGATGAAAAGGGGATGTAAAAATGAATCAGTGAAAGAAATGAAATAAATCATTAGAAATAAAAACTGAGTGAAGGTGGAGGAGGGAGTTTACAGCCTGGAGTTGTTGAACTCAATGTTAAGGCTGGAAGACTACTATAGAAAGGATATTATTAAACTAGAAAGAGTGCAGAAAAGCTTTACAAGGCTGCTACCACGATTTGATGGATTGAGTTATAAGGAGAGGCTGAATAGATTGGGACTTTTTTCCCTGGGGCATAGGAGGCTTAGGAGTGATCTTATAGAGGTCTATAAAATAATAAAGGGCATGGATCAGTTAGATAGTAATATTTTTCCCAAAGGTAGGGGAGTCTAAAACTAGAGGACATAAGTTTACGCTGAGAGGGGAGAGATACAAAAGGGTGCAAAGGGGCATTTTGTTCACACAGAGGATGGTATGTGTTTCTGGAACAAGCTGCCAGTGGTAGTAGTAGAGGTGGGCACAATTTTGTCTTTTAAAAACCATTTAGACAGTTACATGGGTAAGATGGGGCTAGAGAAATACAGGCCATTTGCAGGCAATTGGGACTAGCTTAAGAATTTAATAAAAGGATGGCATGGACAAGATGGACCAAAGAGCCTGTTTCCATGCTGTAAATCTCTATGACTCAATGATTATAACTCTAAGACAGTAACATGAAAATGAAGTGCTGTTTCTCCCCTTTGCATTGGGCTTCCCTGGAAGCAGTAAGAAGTCTGACAATACCAGGTTTAAGTCCAACCAATTTATTTGACAGTAAACTCACAAGCTTTCGGGGTTTGCCCCTTCGTCAGGTGAATGAAGAGTTTTGGCCTCAGACAGAGCATATAACAGCACAGACAGTTTACAGATTACTGATTAGAATGTGAGTCTTTACAACTAACCTACTATTCAAATCTTAAAGATGCCAACAATGTGAGCGGAAAGAGCACTATCCACAGGTTAAAGAAATGTGTATTGTCTCCAGACAGCACAGTAAGTGAGGTTTTGCAAAGTCAGGCAAGTTATGAGGGTTACAGATAGTGCGGCATGAAAGCAAAATCCCAGTTGAGACTGTCCTCACGTGGGCAGAACTTGGCTATCAGTTTCTGCTCAGCGACTCTGCACTGTTGTGTGTCGTGAAGGCTGCCTTGGAGATCACTTACCCAAAAGTCAGAGGCCGAATGCCTGTGACCACTGAAGTGTTCGCCAACAGGAAGGGAACAGTCTTGCCTGGTGATTGTCAAGCAATAGGACATAGAACATAGAACATAGAACACTACAGCACAGAACAGGCCCTTCGGCCTTCGATGTTGCGCCGACCAATATAAAAAGCAATGCCCCTCCAAACTAAACCATTCCCTTCCCTTCCATATACTTATCAACTAACCTCTTAAACGCCACCAAACTTGGCGCATCTACAACTGCTGCAGGCAGGGCATTCCACTCCCGAACCACCCTTTGGGTAAAGAACCTACCTCTGATATCCGTCCTATAACTATCACCCCTTAATTTAAAGCTGTGTCCCCTCGTGCTAGCTTTCTCCATCCTAGGAAAAAGGCTATCACTGTCCACCCTATCTAAACCTCTAATCATCTTATATGTTTCGATAAGGTCCCCTCTTAGCCGCCTCCTTTCTAACGAAAACAACCTCAAATCCCTCAGCCTCTCTTCATAAGACCTGCCCTCCATACCAGGCAACATCCTGGTAAACCTCCTCTGTACCCTCTCCAATGCCTCCACATCTTTCTTATAATGTGGGGACCAGAACTGCACACAATACTCCAAGTGCGCCGCACTAGAGTTTTGTACAGTTGCAACATGACGTTGCGGCTCCGAAATTCAATCCCCCTACCAATAAAAGCTAAGACTCCATATGCCTTCTTAACAACCTTCTCGACTTGACTGCCTACTTTCAGGGATCTATGCACATACACACCAAGATCCCTCTGTTCATCAAGACTACTAAGAATCCTACCATTAGCCCTATACTCTACACATTTATTATTTCTGCCATAGTGCATTACCTCACACTTTTCCACATTAAACTCCATTTGCCACCTCTCGGCCCAGCTCTGCAACTTGTCCAAGTCTCTCTGCAAACTATAACACCCCTCTTCACTATCTACCACTCCACCGACTTTAGTGTCATCTGCAAATTAACTAATCCATCCTTCAATACCCTCATCCAGATCATTTATAAAAATTACAAACAGCAGGGGCCCCAAAACAGACCCCTGAGGTACACCACTTGTCACCGAACTCACGATGAATATCTCCCATCAACCACCACCCTCTGTCTTCTATCTGCTAGCCAATTCCTAACCCAATTAGCTAAATCACCCTCTATCCCATACATCTGCATTTTCTGCAGAAGTCTTCCATGGGCCACCTTATCAAACGCCTTACTAAAGTCCATATATACCACATCAACCGCCTTACCCCCATCCACCTCTTTAGTCACTTTTTCAAAAAACTCAATGAGGTTAGTAAGGCACGACCTACCCTTCACAAAACCATTCATGTTCATTCATCCGTTGTCACTGCGTCTGCATGGTCTCCTCAATGTACCATCCTTTGAGTAAGCATTCTCCAAGGTGGCCTTCACGACAAACGACAGCGCAGAGTCGCTGAGCAGAAACTAATAGCCAAGTTCTGCACACATGAGGACAGTCTCAACCAGGATCTTAGGTTCATGTCACACTATCTGTAACCCACATAACTTGCCTGAGTTTGCAAAACCTCACTTACTGTATTGTCTGGAGACAATACACATCTCTTTAACCTGTGCTCAGTGCTCCTTTCACTCACACTGTTAGCCTCTTTAAGACTTGAATAGCAGGTTAGGTGTAAAGACTCACATTCTAATCAGTAATCTGTAAACTGTCTGTGCTGTTATATGCTCTGTCTGAGGCCAGAACTCTCCATTCACCTGACGAAGAGGCAAATTCCAAAAGCTTGTGAGTTTACTGTCAAATAAAATCGGTTGGACTTAAACCTGGTGTTGTCAGACTTCTTACTGTGTTTACCCCATTCCAACGCCGGCATCTCCACATCATGACACTGAAGCAGGCCATATTTGGATATGTGGGCAAAAACGAAATACTGTGGATGCTGGAATCTAAAACAAAAACAGAAAATACTGGAAAACCTCAGCAGGTCTGACACCACCATTGGAGAGAGAAAATAGTGTTTTGGGTCTGGGCGCCTCTCTGTCAGAGCATGTGAACATGAGAGCAGGATGGTGTGTTGAAGATCTGGGTCCTGTTTGCAATATGGACTGATGATGTGCTGCAAAGCTGTCACCCAATGTGGGTTTAGTCTCTCCAAAGTAGAGGAGACTGCAGTAGGGACACTGTTTCATCCAAAAAATGTTTAGTCCCTTGGACGACGACGAGGAAGAAGATGAAGGGGATGGTGTTACACCTTCTACGAGTGCATGAGAAGGAGCCAAGGAAAGGGAATGAGATGTTGGGGTGATGGAGTGGACCAGGATATCCCGCAGAATGGTACCTGCAGAATGTTGACAATGGTGGAGGGGGGGAGGTGGGGAGGGGGGGAGTGAGGCAGAGATGTGTTGAGTAGTGGCATCATGCTGGAGTTAGCAGAAATGGTGGAGGATGATCCTTTGATTATGGAGGCTACTGGAAGGAAAAATGAGGACAAGGGGGACCGTATTCTGGTTCTGTGAGGGACATGAGGGGGTGAGAGCAATGGCACAGGTGATGGTTCAGATATAGCTGAGAGCCCTGTGGATGGGAAACCATGATTAAGGAAGAAGTCAGCAGCGCTGTTTTGGGAAGGAATGAATAAATTGGAAGGAATAAATAAATTAAACAGATTAAAAGCAATGAATTTAATGTTTTATCTCTACAATTTACCTGAGTTTAAGAGCTTTAAAAAATTAAAACTCTAAACTATACTCTTGGAACATTACAATATTGCCTACTCTTTAAAAACATTTCATTCAAAAACATTTTACAGTTAATGTCCCGAAGTTGTCAAAGGTGCTATATAAGTGAAAGTTCTTTACATATTGGCAGTACTAAAATCATTCCACTTGTTGAGTACAGGTAAGGTAGGGCCATCTATCAGCCACGTTAAGCTACACACCTAATTCCAAAATGAAACGAAACATTTCCTCAAGGAGCATGAGAGTTTAATAAAGGTGTCCATGTCCATTATTAATGGTGTCTATACAATTGAGAAGTATTCCCACTGAAGACATCTTAGCTGTACAAACCTAAAGACCTTAACTAAATAGCGTGGCTTCCAGCAAAGGAAGCGTAGACATCTAATGAACATGGCAGATTGCGTGCCAGATCGGTACACATTTTACTCAGTTACTGGATGTAACATCTTTTATGTATCGCCTGACAACTGTGTTTAAGTTAGAGCTGAAACATGGCCTCTCTCACCAAATCGTTAAAGTTCCCAACATACGTATTTTTTCTTAATATAAAATAGGAGCAGGAGCAGGTCATAATCTTCACTACAACCTACAGATATCTGACTAGAACCGACCTCACACTGATGTTTTCTTTAGTGGCCATCCTTGATTTTAACGCAGAGTATAAAAAAACAATTTTGTAAAGTAGCAGATAACAGATGGCAAGTTACGTAAAAGATAGAGGAACAGTGGTTTGTGGAAACGAACCAACCTCTCTGCGAATGCTGCAGACTGTAAACCACCTGTCCCTGATTCGGGGTTGCCAACATTGGTTGGATATATTCCTTGAGATTTCATCACATGACTCTCTTCCTCTAACATCCTGTTCAAAAGAACTCTGTCCCCACCCCACCCATCACCAACACTTTAATAACAAAAAAAGCTTTTTTAAACAAGTGTTCAATCTGTAATTTCTGGATACTTTAGAATAATTCTGGAGAGTTAATCAAATATACATTTGATTAATGCAAAGCACGTCTTTTCTGAAATTAGCCTAAAATTAATGATATAATTGCAGAATTAAACATTGCAATTCAGCACAATTTGCTTCAGGGAGGGGTTAGCCTTGGGCTAAAGCTCAGTGACTGAAGTTATATAACAAATCACAGGAAAGACAAAGCTGTGCCATTGATGTTTCGCCTGGTCAGCCTTTTCCCAGTTGGTAGAACTTGTGCCTAAAAGAGCATTCAAGCCTCACTACAGAGACTTCAGCAAAATTCCAGCAGTACTAAGGCAACGTTGTGCTGTCACAAGTGCTGTCTTTCAGATGAAGCATCTAATCAAACCCTGGTCAACCCCTTCATGTAGATCATAATGATCACGTGACAGTATTAGAAAACAACCAGGGAAATTCATAGAATCCCTACAATGCAAAAGAGGCCATTCGACTATTGACTCTGGACCGACTCTCTGACCTTACCCAGGCCCTCTCCCCTGCCCTATCCCAATAACACCACACCTTTCCCATAGTTAATCCAACTAACCTAAGGGGCAATTTACAATTTTCAATCCACTCTATTGCACATCTTTGGACTATGGGAGGAAACTCCGCACAGACAGTCACCCAAGGCTGGAATTGAATCTAGGTCTCTGGAGCTGTGAGGCAGATGTGCTAACCACCCGAGTTCTCTTCATGTCCTGCCCAATATTTATCACTTAAGCAACAAACAGATTATCTGGTCATCATTGATTGTGGGAACTGAAATGCATAAAATGGTTCCCTCATTCCCTGGTCAGTTCCACTCAGCTGGCTAGAAAACTGGTTAGTGAAACAGCTATGCCAACAGAGTTAATTCGTATACAAGCTGAGGTTATTAATGAAGGTCGTCCTTCGCAACGTTGCCCCTCACCTGAGGTGTGATGATCCTCAAGTTAGAATCATCACCAGTCTATGGTCATCTGGGACTATGATGACTTTACCTTTACGTTACAACACTAATTTCAAAAATACTTAATTGGAGGTAAACTGTTCTAGGATGTCCTGAGATTGTGAAAGAGGCTATAAAAATATTTTTCTTTCACCGTACCTAAAACCCCACTTCTGGCACACTTAGCAGTGTGTACCACCATGCATGATGTTCTGCATTCCATGTTAAAAGGTACACTGTCTTCACTTAGGAGAAGCATTGAGTAAATATGTTAAATAAAATGTTCCGGCACATACCAATTACAATATGCTGAAAAATAGGACACACAAGCTTACGCTTAACAAATTTGCAACGATCGAGACACAATTACTCACATGTCAGTAGGGCAATGTCACAAATTAGTTATATGCAGCTACCTACATCCCCAATGATGCCTGACACTTAACAAATCAAATTTGCTCCACCAATTCCAGCGTATTCATTGATATACACATGGGAATGACTTCGAGCTAGTAAATCTCACATCAGGGATCTGACAAATCACAAACTCTTTGAACGTCAAATCGTGGATGATACTGTCTGGCAATCTCTCTCAGGAATCTGTGGAACCTTATCAAGGTGCAATGATGTTTTTAAAACTGCTTTAGCATTAAGTGAACCCACAGTGGTGCAGAGTCTTTTGAGTAATTCCCTTCATCTTGTTAATTTTCCTGGGCAATTAAAATCACAATTAATCTCAGGTTTCATTATTACCTGTACTTTTGAAACTATATCACTGATAGTCCCACACACCCGATGAAGGAACAGTGTTTCCGAAAGCTTGTGGGTTTACTATCAAATAACCTGGTGTTGTGAGACTTCTTACTGTGTTTACCCCAGTTCAACGCCAGCATCTCCAAATCATATCTGATAGTCATAGCTCAGAGATCCCAGAAAATTAAGTTGCAAGATAAAGGGGAAATTATCAATATCTCTGACAAACACAGCATCCGAGAATGGATCTGAACAGCATGGATTTTTCTATACGTTTCAAGGTTTAGTGACTTTCGGAGAAGCCTAAACTTTTAAGATGTTTGTGGAGCTTCATAGAATGTTCTTCCGTTTCTGCAGATTACTGCAGAAGGAAGGTTCAGGGAAATCCACTTTCATGGAATCCCTACAATGTGGCCACTCGACCTATCGAGGCTGCACAGACCAGAACCCCAGCCGGGTCTTATCCCTGTGACCTCATATATCTACCCTGTTAATCCCCTGACACTATGGGGCAATTTAGCACAGCCAACCAATCTAAATTGCACATCTTTGGAGCATAGGAGGCAATCAGACCACCCAGAGGAAATCCATGCAGATATGGGAAAACATACAAGCTCCATATAGGCAGTGACCCAAGGCAGGTCTCTGGCACTGTGAGGCAGCAGTGCTACCCACTCTGCCACCTTGTTGTCTCTTTGTTGGACCATAATATGGTCTACAAATTTGTGAAGGGTAAAAGGATGAGAAGTGAAGGGATTGGACCTTTAAAAGGTAAAAGGGGAAAAGTTTGTGTGGAACCGGAAGAAATGGCAGAGATGCTTAATGAGTACTTTGCCTTGGTATTCACGGTGGAAAGTGATCTGGGAGGTTATACTGCAAGTTTGCAGTAGACTGAAAACATTAAGTATGTGGATGTTAAGATAGAGGGTGTGTTGGAACTTTTAAATTCTATCAAGATAGATAAGTTGCCGGGACCAGATGGGATGTACCCCAGGTTATTGTGGGAGGTGAGGGAAGTGATTGCAGAGCCCTGGCAATGACCTTTGCGATGTCAATGGAGAGGTTCCGGAGGACTGGAGGACTGCGGATGTGGTGCCTATTTTTAAGAAAGGGAACAGGGATAGCCCAGGAAATTACCAACCGGTGAGTCTGACTTCAGCTGTTGGTAAGTCAATGGAGAAGATCCTGAGGGACAGGATTTATGAGCATTTAGAGAAGTTTAGCTTGATCAGAAATAGTCAACACGACTTTGTCAAGGGCAGATCGTGCCTTACAAGTCTAGTGGAGTTCTTTGAAAATGTGACTGAATACATTGACAAAGGAAGAACGGTGGATGTGATTACATAGATTTCAGCAAGGTTCCCCCATGCAAGACTTCTTGAGAAGGTGAGAGGGCATGGGATCCAAGGGGCTTTGGCCTTGTGGATCCAGAACTGGCTTGTCTGCAGAAGGCTGAGGGTGGTTGTGGATGGCTCTTTTTCTGCATGGAGGTCGGTCACCAGTGGAGTGCCCCAGGGATCTGTTCTAGGACCCTTGCTGTTTGTCATTTTCATAAATGACCTGGATGAGGAAGTGAAAGGATGGGTTAATAAATTCGCCGACAATATGAAGGTCGGTGGTGTTGTGGATACTCTGGAGGGATGTCAGAAGTTGCAGCAAGACATAGATAGGATTCAAGAATGGGCAGAGAAGTGGCAGATGGGCTTCAATGCAGATAAATGTGTCGTGGTCCATTTTGGAAGGACCAATGGGATGAAGGAGTACAATATCAAGGGTAGGGGTCTTAGTAGTACTGAGGAGCAGAAGGACCTTGGGGTCCAGGTGCATAGAACTCTTAAATCGGCCTCGAGGATGTGGTCAAGAAGGCATATGGTGTACTGGCCTTAATTAATTGAGGGACTGAGTTGAGGAGTCGGGAGGTAATGCTGCAACTTTATAAGACCCTTGTCAGACCCCACTTGGAGTACTGTGCGCAGTTCTGGTTGCCTCACTACAAGAAGGATGTGGAAGCTATTGAGACAGTGCAGAGGAGATTTACAAGGATGTTGCCTGGATTGGGAGGCATGCTTTATGAAGGTAGGTTGAGAGAGCTAGGTCTCTTCTCCCTGGAGAGACGAAAATCGAGAGGTGACATGATAGAGGTTTATAAAATGTTGAGAGGAATAGATAGGGTGGATTCTCTGAGGCTATTTTCCAGGACTGAAATGGTTGCTACGAGAGGACTCAGGTTTAAGTGCTGGGCAGCAAGTACAGAGGAGATGTTAGGGGTAAGTTTTCACTCAGAGGGTGATGAGTGAATGGAATCTGCTGCCGTCGGTGATGGTGGAGGCAAACTCGCTGGGGTCTCTTAAAAGACTTCTGGATGAGTACATGGGATTATATGGGATTGGGAGTTACAGATAGTTCTATGGCCTAGTAGGTACGGGTATGATTGGTGCAACTTGTGGTCCGAAGGGCCTGTTTGTGCTGTACTGTTCTATGTTCTATAAACAAACTCTTCCAATAAACACCAGTTTCATTTAGGTTTATAAACTTCAAGATAATTATATTTCGTCATTATCCAAAGGGGGCAATTTCAGCCCCCTGTTTTCAGCAGGTGGGAAAGCAGAAAATCCAACAGGAGTACCCAACAGTTTTACACTGGAGGGATTTTCCATCAAGATAGTCTCTGTCCACCTTCCAAGGCCACCAATAACGTTACTGTGATTAAAGGACAGGAAACCCCAGTTGCTTCATTTAAATACACTTACCCGCTACATCATTCCCTACCCCCATGTAGGGGATTCCCCCTGCCACTGTGACATCACGGGCAGATTCAGAACTTCATAAAAACAGGAACCTGGTGAACTGATCCCACTGGGGTCACAGAGATAAGTACAACACCCAAATTTAGGGGAGGTGGTTGGGGCCATGCCCCATGCATTGTCCCATGGCATTGCCTTGGGATGGAGACCTTGTGTTGGGGAGGTTCAGGTTTCCCTAGGGGAAATGAGGTGTTCCTTGTCCGTCAGAACATCTCATTTTAAATAAAGATCGGCCAAGAGCTGAGGTTGCAGACAAGATGGGTTCATTCAGGGCCCGCCCCACCAGTATGATCTCATGGGACCCAGCTCTTAACATTTTCCCTAAGTGTTTAAAAATATGGAAGGAAAAGCCAGTAAGGCAGCGAGTGGAATGCCCTCTGCTTTTCCCAACAGAGGCAACACTTAGGAAAAAAATTAAAAAATGTTTCCTGTATATTTACTTAATTTTGAATTACACTGAACTCATGATTCTATGTGCAATTATAGCTCTTTTCTGAAAATTAGAGTAATTTAAGAAAAATATCTGGTAAAATATGGTCACAACAATATTTTTGTTTAAAAATGTTGGTGCTCAAATGTCATGTGAATGGTCAAAATTTACAATCTAGATGAAGACAGCAATTAGTTAAAATCATGCATATACAAAGCTAGCCAATCCTTGATATCCTTCATGTGCAGGCTGTCCTTTGTCTAATTATTCTAGTTACTGTGGGTCGACTGAAATTGTTGCCTTCATCCAATTAAGAGACAATCAAATACATGAAACTTGACTCTGAAACAGAATGTCATCCACAAAAGTCAGTATCCCTAGCAACAAGGCTTAGCACAATTATTCCCTCATGGGAGGATTATTCTTTCAATAATCAACCGGCATTTCAATATTTAGTAGAAGGTAAAAGCTATCTTGCAATGTGGCATGAGAAGTAATTCAATCATTTAATGTCACCCTCATATCTTTATTTCCCTAAAATAAAGAAATTGAGTAAAGGCAGATTGGAGTTCTCTCAAGGAATGTACATTGACATTAATATGTCTATGCAGGATTTTTAACATTTCCACAAAGCTATTGCTGTACATAAAGCAATCCCCAGTCATATCTCTAGTTACATGATTGTCACCACTTTTGGGGACCAGCCTTTCAGAGTTGACTTAATACTTCTTTCCAAAGGATTTGATGACAGAATATTAATCAACCCATTCAAAAATAACTTGTCTATGAAGCACTTTTGAGATGTGACACCACAATGAATGTTGCATGAACATGAGCATCGCTATATGTTATTAGATTATTGGATTGTAATATCAGGACACCGAAAGCAGGTCATTCAGCCTAACTGGCGCGTTCTATTCTTGTCCCACATGATTCTCCTCTGCCCATCTTCTTCAAGATGTAGAGATGCCGGCGTTGGACTGGGGTAAGCACAGTAAGAGGTCTGACAACACCAGTTTTAAATCCAACCGATTTATTTGATAGTAAACTCGCAAACTTTTGGCTATTATAGTCTTCTTCAGGCCTGAAGAAGGCTACAATAGTTGAAAGCTTGCGAGTTTACTATCAAATAAATTGGTTGGATTTAAAATTGGTGTTGTCAGACCTCTTACCATCTTCTTCAACTCAATTAACATTTCTATTCCATGTCTTTATCTAGCTCCCCCTTAAAAACAAATGGATTGGATGCTGAACAAGTGGCATTCTTTGTCTTGGATATAGAGAGGAATAAAAATATCTGGGAGTGGATCTCTGTTCATTCATATATATTGCTGAGTGTAATTGTTACTGGACTGGACAAATAGAGAGGAAGCTCATTACTATCCAAGACAAAGCAGCCTCCTTCAACAGGACTAATCTACCACCTTAAATATTCACTCCCTCCACCATCATAGCACAGTAGCAGCAGTGTGTGCCATCTATAGGATGCACCACAGCAACTCACTAAGGCTTCTTTGATAGCATCTTCCAAACCTGACAGCAGACACACGGGAACACCGTATCACATGGCCTCCCGCAGAAGATGGGACATCACTTTCTCAAAGACAGTTAATGATATGCAATAAATGCTGGCTTTGTCAGTAATGCTCACATTCTGAGAATGAACAAAGATCACAGCTAGAATTCTTCAGCCATTCACGCCAGCAAGGCTTTCAGCTTCTGCTGGTCAGGCATCCCTTGCCCATGGGTTTCCCGCCAGTGTGGGGTCACATCAATGAGAATTTCCATTGACAGGAGTGAGACCAGAGAATCCATCACTAACAAACAATACACCATCTCCCGCCAGCAGGAAATACACGACTGGGAAGCTGCAGAATTTTGCCCAACAATTACATTAAATCCAAGAGATAGCGAGTTTCACATCATCACCATTCAAAGTAAGATTCTCCTGGATTCTCTATTGGCAGGGACCGAGATTCAATTCCAGCTTTGAGTTACTATCCGTGTGAAGTTTGCATGTTCTCCTGTGTTTGTGTGGGTTTCCTACCACACTCCAAATATGTGCTTGTTAGGTTGATTGGCTAAATTGTCCCTTATTGTCAAGGGGATTTGCAGGAAAAAACAATGGGTTTGTAGGGATAGGGCTTGAGTGGGATCGTTGTCAGTACAGGTTTGATGGGCTGAATGACCTCCTTCTGCGCTGTCTATGAATTACTTCAATAAATTGATGGCCCTTAGCACTTGTTTTACCTGAAAGTGGAAATATCCAAGTCCTCCCTCTGAAACTTTGTTAGAATCTTAAAGACCTTGAATAGCTTCAGTCTTTTTACCAGAGAAATTATTCCCTTTTTTATATTTCCTCATATACTTAATTTTTCAGTTCTGTTATCGATCTAGTACATCTGTATTGCACCTTCTCTATTACCTCTATATCCATTTTATAATATGGAGGCTTCAATAGTGCACAATACTCTCAAGTGTGGTCTAAACAAGGTTTGAAGCAAGTTTATCAGAACTTTTCTGCTTCTCAGCCTTGTTCCTTGAGAAATGTACACTTGTGCTGTTTGCTTCTTTTGGCCTATTTGATTTGTGTCACTGCTTTCAGTGATTTGTGTATTTGGACTTCACAAAATTCATTATTTAGATATTTTTCTGCTACATCTGAGAGTTAGGATCCAATCACGTTTCTTACATGCAATACTAAGCTAAATGGTCTACTGCTCCGTCCTATTTTTTAAATAAATGAATCGTATTAGCTCAGCTAGTCCTCTAATGCTATTCCCTTTTCTAATGATTTTTACATAGATACGATAATGCATTAAGCAGCTCTTCCTTAACTACTTTTAATGCATGTGCACAGACCAGTTTATCCTAAATTTGATTAGTTTTTTATATATCACAATCCATTCTAACTTAAATGTCTTTATACCCTTTTTGGGTGTTTTCTTTTAAACTCATGTCAACCAGCCTAATCTTCCTGGTAAATCATAGAAGCACAGACTCCCTACAGTACAGAAGAAGACCGTTTGACCCATCAAGTCTGCACCAACCACAATCCCACCCAGGCCCTATCACCATAACCCCACGTATTTACCTTGCTAATCTCCCTGACACTAAGGGACAAATTATCATGGCCATCTTTGCAGTATGGGAAGAAACTGAAACATCCAGAGCAAACGCCCACTGAAACAGGAAGAACATGCCAACTCCACACAGTTAGTCGTCCAAGGCCAGAATTGAAGCAGAGTCCCTGAGCGCTGAGGCAGCAGTGTGCTACTGTGTCGCCCCTACCAAGGCCAAATAATTATTTAATATTTCAGCCGTTTTCCTGTTATTACTTATGAATTTATCATTGTATCCTTTAGCCTCATCTAAACCCTATTTTTTCTTTTGCTATTTGTATGTCTGTAGAACACTATACAGTTCATTTTTATATTCCTTGATAATTTGATAATGCAGTTTATCTCTGCCACCCTAATTGTTGGGCAGCCTGGTGACAGTGAACGGCATGGTGGTCAGCGGTTAGCATTGTTGCTTCACAGCACCAGGGACCAGGGATCGATTCTTTTATGTGTGGAGTTTGCATGTTCTCCCCGTGTCTGTGTGGGTTTCCTGCAGGTGCTCCGGTTTCCTCCAAAGACCAAGAACATGCCGGTTAGGTGGATTGGCTGTGCTAAATTCTCCCTGCGTGCCCGAACAAGCACCAGAGCGTAGCGAGTAGGGGATTTTCACAGTAACTTCAATGCACTACTCGTAACTAATAAATAAACTTTAAACTTCTTTTTTTTTTATTTCTTTCCTCACATTTTCATTGGGTCTTTAGTAGTCCTCTCCTTTGTTGTTGACGTTTAACTATTTTTCTTTAGTATCAATTTAGCCCTTTCTCTTTATTCATCCATGCTGTACAGGTTCTGATCAGTTTGTTCTTGTTTTTTGGTGGCATTCTCCTGGAATCTATTAAGCAATATTTTAAATGTTTCCCACATCAGTTCTATTTCTTTCTTCATCACAAATTTACCCAGATTACTTTCCCTACCTTCATTTTCATCAGCTTCAAATAAGCTTTTATTTCCCAATTTATTAAACATAAAAACATAAGAACTAAGAGCAGGAGTAAGCCATCTGGCCCCTCGAGCCTGCTCCACCGTTCAATAAGATCATGGCTGATCTTTTCGTGGATTCATCATAACCCTTAATTCCTTTACTATTCAAAAATTTATCTATCCTTGCCTTAAAAATTAAGTATTTGTCTTACTTATGTTTGTCTCAATCATTTTAAACCTCATTCTGCTGCAATTGGTAGATTATCTACAGATAATATATAATGGCTTTTTATATAAAATCTACTTAGACAGTTACTATGTACATGATACTTTAAAGGATAATAAAGGTGAGAGGGATTAATGATCTTAAGGTATAAGATCTTAAGATTAACAAATACTAGTCCAGTAACAATTACACTCAGCAACATATATGAATGAACAGAGATCCACTCCCAGATATTTTTAACTGTTTTGAGAGCTTGCACATTACTAGCACTCAGAACATTTAATACACGCTATATATGCGTATGAAATTACTAGGAGCTTGTTGCAAAATGAAAATCGCTCCACAGTGACACAGAAGTAGCAGTATTATTGATTCTTTCATCTGTCTGAGTCATGAAAACAAACTGTCAAAATTGGCTTGAGACAGTCATCTTCTTTTCAATCAAACAAATCCCACAAGTAACTGTTCTCTGATTTTGCCATTTATCCGACAGGGGTGAGGGCATTAATGCATTTTTATTTCCCGATAGAACAATAAGCCAAGCAATAGGTAACAATGAAGGCGGGGGTTGGGGGAGAGTGGAGATTATTGCAGATGTTTATTGGACATGATGAGATGGGCAAGACAGATGAAATTTGAATATTTCAAAAAGAATTAGTTGTGATATAAATTCAGTGGTATAATGTGGAGGTGAAGAGACATATAGAAATCTTTGAAGATGGTAGGTTAAGTTGATAAGGTTGCTAAAACAGTACATGGGATTCTTCCAATGAGAAAGGGAAGGTAATAGCCTAGTAAGGGGAAATGATGGTCTAGTGGCATTATCGCTAGACTATTAATCCAGACAATTAATCCACAAACTCAGCTAATGATCTGGGGATCCGGGTTCAAATTTCACCACAGCAGATAGTAGAATTTGAATTCATTAAAAAGAATCTGGAATTAAAAATGTACTGATGACCACGAAACCATTGTCAGTTGTTGGAAAAACCCATCTGGTTCACTGATGTCCTCTAGGGAAGTAAACCTGCTATCCTTACCTGATCGAGTGTACATGCGACCTCAGAGCCACAGGAATGTGGTTGACTTTCAACTGCCCTTAGGCAACTCAGGATGAGCAATAAATGCTGGCCAGCCAATGATGCCCATGTCCCACAAATGAATAAAAAAGAAATAGAAGCATAGGGTAAGGCAAGGAAGTTATGCTAACCCTTTATAAAATCACCAGTTATGCCTAGCAGGAGTACTGTATCTGACTCTAGGATGTTAATGCCTTGGACAGGGTATGGAGGAGGTTTACTGGAATTATACCAAGGATGAGGAAAGTTCAGTTACATTGAGGGACTAGATAAACTAGGATGCTTTTAAACATTTTTGCTCCAAGAGTAGATTTGATAGAGGTTTCAAAATTGTGTGATGTTTTGACAGATTAGATGGGAAACAGTTACCATAAGCAAGTGACACAGAAATCAGAGACCACAGATAGAAGGCAATTAGCAAAAGAACAAAGGAACGATGAGAAGGTTTGTTATACAAGCAAGGGGCGGAAAGAGATTCAATAGTGATTTTTCAACTTCATTCATGGGACATAAGCATCATTGTCTGGCCTTAGTTGCCTGAGGGCTGTTCAGAGTCAACCACATTGCTGTGGCTCTGGAGTCACATGTAGGCCAGACAAGGTAAGGATGGCAGATTTCCTTCCCTAAACAGATTTCCTTCCCTAAACAGCATTAGTGAACCAGATGGATTTTTCTGACAATAAACAATGGTTTCATGGTGATCAATAAATTCTTAATTCCAGGTTTTTTTTATTGAATTCAGATTCTACTACGGGCCATGGCAGGATTCAAAGCCAGGTCCCCAGAACATTCGCTGTGTTTCTGGGTTAATAGTTTAGTGATAATCTCGCAATGTAAAAGAAAAGCAAAAACTTGCATGGCTGTGGGGAAATAAGAGGTGATCAAGACTGACAAGACAGCTCTTTCAAAGTGTTGTCACACATACAATGGGCCAAAGAGCCACAGTCTGTGCTGTCAGGTTCCGAACTGGCTCATACTCCAGGAGGTTTCACAACACAAGTTTCAAGCATCTCATCCTCACTATCCTATCAGTGGTCACCCAATACTATCATCCTCAGGATGCGCCTCATTCTGACAGCTATTGGAAAGCAGCTCCTTCTACATCTTATTGATTCTTGACTGTCAGTCAAGTAACACCGTTCCCCTAATGTGGATTTATTCTGGATGCTCTGGTTTCTCCCACAATCCAAAAATGTGCAGGTTACATGAATTGGCCATGCTAAATTCTCCCTCAGTGCACCAAAGCAGGCACTGGAATCTGGCAATTAGGGGATTTTCACAGTAACTTCATTGCAGTGTTAATGTAAACCTACTTGTGACTAACACATAAACTTTACTTTAAGTTGTCCTCACCTCACTGTAGGTGCTGGATTGTGTGAAGCTGAGGAACCCCAGCTGGCTGCAGTTAAACAATAACAATTTATTTTCATACAACACCTCTAATGCAATAAAACATCCTAAGACACATCAAATAAAATGATCAAAACAAAATATAGCACCGAGCCACGTATGGAAGGCTAATGTAGATGAGCAAAAATATTATCAAAGAGGTAGTTCTTGAAACAGGAAAGTGATTTTGGGGTCCGGGTCCGTAGGACTCTTAACGTCAGCCTCGCAGGTGGAGGATGTGGTCAAGAAGGCGTATGGTGTACTGGCCTCCATTAATCGAGGGATTGAGTTTAGGAGTAGGGAGGTAATGCTGCAACTTTATAAGACACTTGTCAGACCCCACTTGGAGTACTGTGTGCAGTTCTGGTCGCCTCACTATAAGAAGGATGTGGAAGCTATTGAGAGAGCGCAGAGGAGATTTACAAGGATGTTGCCTGGATTGGGAGGCATGCCTTATGAAAATAGGTTGAGAGAGCTAGGTCGCTTCTTCCTGGAGAGACGAAGGTTGAGAGGCGACCTGATAGAGGTTTATAAAATGTTGAGAGGAATAGATAGGATGGATTTTCGGAGGCTATTTCCCAGGACACAGGTTTAAGGTGCTGGGCAGCAAGTACAGAGGAGATGTTAGAGGTAAATTTTTCACTCAGAGGTGAGTGAATGGAATCAGCTGCCGTCGGTGGTGGTAGAGGCGAACTCGCTGGGGTCTTTTAAAAGAATTCTGGATAAGTACATGGGATTATATGGGATGGGAGTTACAGATAGTTCTATGGCCTACTAGATATGGGTATGATTGGTGCAATTTGTGGGCCAAAGGACCTATTTGTGCTGTAGTGTTCCATGTTCTATACACAGGGATGGAAAGACATTGGGAGGAAATTCCAAAACTTAGGGCCTAGGCAACTGATAACACTCCAATGTTGGAGCTTTTAAAATATAAAACTCCGAACCTTAAACATTTTTAAAATGCCAATGGTCTCCAGGATAAGCTTCCCATCCCTTATCCTGCTTGTATAAAATCCAAAGATTGGTCTGTTGGAACCACCCGCCACACTTTGATTTGTTACCGATTTAAACTTCTAGAGACTGATACTCAGACCCAACTTTTCAACCATTAAACCATTCTTTTATGACTGAAAACGGTTTTATCATGTCTCTTTCCAGTGCTACACAGTAGAAATCGGGGTGCAAATAAAGCAGAATAATTAAACCTTTTGATGGGTCAGATTCTTAAAAACATAGGCCGAAACTCTCTGACTTTGCCCGCAGCTGGGATTCTCCAGTGCCGCAGCTGTGAATGGCGATTTGGCTGAGTGCCAAATTCCCCGTTCTCACTGGCAATAGGAGCAAGGAGACCAGAGAATTCCAGCCATATACTCACCCACTGTGACTGCAATATAAAAACAACTAAAGTAAAATATATCAGAGTGGCTATCAGTGTTCTGCACTGGTGCTGTAACCCACGTAACATTGTTCTGATAGCAATAGTGCACAAGCTGGGATATGACTATTAGCACATGTTAGCTAGCCCTGAAAGAATTATTGGGTGATGTTTGTTGATCATGCCATAGTTAGTTAGCGAGCAATGTAGGTGTCCAGGCAGTAGTTCATTATCAAGTGATAGTAGTTTACCAAGCAGCGGATAGTTTCTGAACAATAGTTGGTTAGGGGGCGGCAACTGGTCACTAACAAATAGTTGCTTACCAGGCACTGATGAGTTACTGAGCATTAATTATTTACCTGACTGTAGTTAGTTAAATAGTTACCAGGGGTAACCGCAGTTGGTACTAAGCAATAGATAGTTACCAAACAATGATTGATTTGGTTAGTTATGGCTACGGTTAGTTGCTGACTGGCAGTTAGCTACTGGAAAGTGATTGGTCACTGAACAGTAGTTAGTTACCAGGTGTGATAAGTTACAGTGGCAGTTAGTGATTATTGCAGGCAGTGGTTAGTTACTTTGTGGCTTATTACTGGATGGTAAACAGTTACCGCGCAATGGTTAGTTACTGTATGGTTGTTAGTTACTGAACGGTAAACAGTTACCAAACAGTGGTTAGTTACTGAATGGTAAACAGTTACTAGGCAATGGTTAGATATGGTGTGGTTGTTAGTTACTGAATGGCTGTTAGTTACTGAATGGTAAACAGTTATCAGGCAGTGATTAGTTACTGAATGGTAAACAGTTATCAGGCAGTGGTTAGTTAAGTTAATAGGCAGTGGTTAGTTACTGAATGGTTGTTAATTATCTTGCAGTGGATAGTTGCTGAGTAAATAGTTAGTAGGCAGTGGTTTATTCCTGAGCTGTTGTTAGTTATCGGACATTTGTTACTTACTAAATGTAAACAGTCCCTGGATACTGGTTAGTTGCTGAGTGATTTAGTTCCGGGTAGTGAGTCTCCGGCTGCTCCTGGGGTGAAGCAATGATCCGGGCCGGAGCGGGGAGCGGGGCGCGGGAGGCCGTGGTTGCAGCGGCCCGATCTCCCCTTTGCTCCCCGGGTGCGGGCTGAACTTTACCCGGAGGAGCTTGCGGATCTCCGTAGGGTCAATGGGCGGCCTAAGGCTGGGAGAGAAGCTGCAGCTGAAAGGGACTGAAATGAGGCGGAGCCGCCTGCCGCTGTGTGTGTATGTGTGTATGAATAGGTTTCTAATTCATTCTGCCCTCTCCCAACAGTAGTAAATAAAGCAACATGGAATGGCGTGCAATAGTTTTCAAATCCCTATTTCCCATTGCAATAACTATCCTGGATATCTATGATGCTCTAATCCTGATCTCTGCAGAATCTACAATTGGATTTAAAATTTATTTATTGGTCACAAGTTGGCTTACATTAGTATTGCAAAGAAGTTGCCCGTAGTTGCCACACTACGGCACCTGTTCGAATACACTGAGGGAGAATTTAGCATTGCCAATGCACCTAATGTCTTTCGGAGTCCCAGAGGTTTCCAACATTGAGACAGGCCCTTCGTCCCAACTTGTTCATGCAGCCCTTTTTTTAAACCCTTAAACTAATCCTAATTGTCCGTATTTGACCAATGTTCCGCTATGTCCATCTATCTAAATGCTTTTTAAAAGATAAAATTATGCCCGCCTCTACTACTACCTCTGGCAGCTTGTTCCAGGTACTCACCACCCTCTGTGTGAGAAAACTGCCCCTCTGGACACTTATGCATTTCTCCCCTCTTATCTTAAACCTATATCCTCTAGTTTTAGACCTTTGGACTGTGGGAGAAAACTGGAGCATCTGGACAAAACTCACATGGACACGAGGAGAACATGCAGTCTGCACATAACAACTCAAGCCAGGAATAGAATCCATGCCTGAATGAGAAAACATAAGAAATAGGAGATGTAGGCTATTCAGCCCATTGGGTCTTGTCAACCATTCAATATTTTTAGTGCTGATTTGATTGTGACCTTAATTCCAAATTCCTGCTTGTCCCCCATAACCCTTAACTCCCTTGTCAAATATATATTTGTCTGACAAAAAATGCTGGAAAACCTCAGCAGGTCTGACAGCATCCAATGGCTGATTTTGTGGGGGATACATTGGCATCATGGCTCCCATCAACACCACAAACTGCCGGCTCCAAATGGAGAGGATCTCCAAGAAGATAACACTCACCTGATGAAGGAGCAGCGTTCCAAAAGCTAGTGGACTTTAACCTGGTATTGTGAGACTTCTTACAGCATCCAAGGAGAGAGAGAATAGAGCCAACATTTTGAGTCCGGATGATCTTTCGTCAGCATTTTCTGTTTCAGATTCCAGCAGTTACAGTATTACAGCCTTAAAAGAAATCTGTCTAACTCAGCCTTGACTATATGACCCAGTCTCCACTGCTGTCTGAGAAGTTCCTAAACATTAATGATCCTCCCTGTGCTGCATCCAGTTCATGTATCTCCCTCTGTAACAAAAGGGGCCAAAACTACACCAGGCCCAAGGTAAAAATCTCATCAAAACCCTATATTAAGCCTTCCCTACTTTTATGCTCTCACCCCTAAAAGGCCAGCCATTCCATTTGCTTCCCTAATCACTTGCTGCAACTGCAGGCTAAATTAGTGATTGATGTACGAAGATAAATAGACCTGTCTACTGCTGCATTCTACAGATTCTCATCCCATTTAACTAATGTTCTGCTTTTCTATTCATCCCGCTTTTTCCTACATCCTAGCATCTGCCAACTTTTTGCCTATTCACTTAACCTACTCTCTGTATCCTCCTCACGTCTTTGTATCAGCACAGATTTAGCTATAATACTCAATTCCTTCATCCAAATCAGTATCATAGTTCTTAAATAGTCAAAGCCCCTGCATAGATTCCTGCAGAACTCTACTAGTTACAGTTTGCCAACCTAAAAATGACTTATTTATATCCAGACTCAGTTTCCTGTTAGATAGCCAATTCTCTATTAATGCCAATGTATCCCCCACAAAATCAGGAGTTCTTATTTGAGGCAGTCATTTTTCTATGGCACCTATCAAATGTATTTTGGAAATCCAAATACTGATTATTCTTTACTCACCCTGCTAGTTACTTCCTCAAAAGATCTCTAATAAATTTGTCAAACACAATTTTCATTTCACAAAACTATGTTGACTCAGCTGGATTTAAAAATTTATATTACAATGTTCTGGTGCTACCTCCTCAAAAATGGATTCTAGCATTTTCCCAATTTTTTTTATTCATTTGTGAGACTTCGATGTCGCTGGCTTGCATTTATTGCTCATCCCTAATTACTTGTGAGCAGTTGAGAATCATTGCTGTGGCTCTGTGACTCTGGAGTCATATATAGGCCAAACCAGCTAAGGACGGCAGATTTCCTTCCCTAAGTGGGTGGGTTTTTCCTGACAACCACCAACGGTTTCATGGTCATCCATAGATTTTTAATTCCAGATATTGTTTATTGAATTCAAATTCCCCATCTGCAGTGATGGGATACAAAGCTGGCTCCCCCAGAACATTAGCTGAGTTTCTGGATTAATAATCTAGCGATAAGAGCATGAGGCCACCATCTCCCCCTATTCTCAATGACAGATATTAGACTAACAAGCTGATAGCTCCCTACTTCCTGTTTCTTTCTTTTTCAGAATAGTAATGTCATATTTGCAGTTTCCCAATCTACTGGGAATTTTCCAGAATTGAGGGAATTTTGGAATATCCACCAACTCAGTAGCTTGAACAACTCAGGATGCCAGCCTTTAGTCTCAGTAGTTTTTCTTGCATATTTTTTGTCTAGGGATAATGAATATTTCAATTTCTTCCCTCTTTTTTGTCAGTTGTTTTTCCACCATTCTGGGGGTGCTTGCTGTATTCTAATGTGAAGATAGATACAAAATATTTGTCCAAAATCTTTGTCATTTCTTGTTTCCCATTATTAATTTGCCAATCTCTCCCTCCAAAGGTCCAATACATAACTTAATATACTTATAGAAGCTTTTACATCTCTTGCTAGTTTTCATTCTCCACTTTCTCCTTCAACTATTTTAGAAGTCATCCATGGCGGGTTTCTAATTTTTTCTCAATCCTCTGGGATTCAACAATCTTTTGCAACATTGTATATCTTTTCTTTCAGCTTGATATCTTTAACCTTCTTAGCCATGGATGATGTGTTCCTCTCCTCACACTGCCTTTCTCAACAGAATATTGAGTTATGAAATATCTATTAAAAACATCTGTTACTGCTTCCCCATAATCTCCTCATTTAACTTATTTTCCCCATTGTACTTTAACCGACTGTTTTCATACGTTTGTAACTAACTTAAGTTTAAGGCACTAGTTTCAGACCCAAATATCTCACTCTTAAACTGAATATGACATTCTTAATGTTATGATCACTATTACCTAGTGGATTCTTTACTATGAGATTGTTAATTAATTCCATCAAATTACCAGGCCTAAAATAGCTTGTTTCATGACTGGTTTCAGCAGAAATGTCAAATAAATTGACTTCCTGAATATACTATGAACCTATCTTCCAGGCTACTTTTGCCAGTTTGATTGTCCAATCTGTAAGAAGGTCAAAATTTCCCATGGTTATTGTAGTGCCTTTCTTACAAACCTCCATTATTTCTGGATTCATACTTTATCCATCAATGCAACTATATTTGGGACCTATAAATGACTCGCATTGGTGACTTTTCTTCGCTATTTCCTATTACACAAACTGATTCCTCATTTTTCACTATTGCACTGATCTCCTTTTATTAACAGAACCACTCCAATCTTCTTTCCCTCCTATCCTTCCAAAATATCCTTGAATATTGAGGTTCGAGTTGGGGTCATTTTGCAGCCATGTCTCAGTAATGGTTATCAAATCATAAAAGAATCATTGAATCCCTACAGTGCAAAAGGAGGTCATTGGCTCATCGAGCCTGCACCAACAATCATCCCAGCCAGGCCCTATCCCCATAACCCCATATATTTATCCTGCTCATCCTGACACTAAGGGTCAATTTAGTATGGCCAATCAATCTAACTTGTACATCTTTAAACTGTGGATGGAAACCTGAGCACCCAGGGCAAACCCACGTAGTGCTGGGGAGAATGTGCGAACTCCATTCAGTCACCCAAGGCTAGAATTGAACCTGGGTCTCTGGTGCTATGAGGCAACAGTGTTAACCATTGTGTCACAATACCACCCATACATACACTTATTTCTATTAATGCTATCAATTCATCCAACTTGCATTCAGCTAAAGAATCTGTTTTTTGAACCAATGTTCTTTATTTCCACGTTATTTATTGGTATCCTATTTTGCTGATACTCTGGAATATCATCACCCATTTCAAAACTCTACACTATTGCATTGTCTTTTCTCTTCAGCTTTCCAAAACTCACCTTATATAAATCTTCCCCCACTATTTATTTTAAACTTTTTCCACAGCTCTAGCTAGATGATCCGTTAATATACCAATAACAGCACAGCTCAGGTGAAGACCACCCCAACAGAATAACTCCTTTTCTCCATCAGGAGGCGCCAGGACTCTCATGTGCCAAAATCCTTTTCTCCCCATCTTTGGGGACTCTCTGACCATACTTACCCTGTGCCAGTTTATTTGTGAGTAAAGTAATAATCTAGAGATTATTAACTTTGTGGTTCTTCTTTATAAATCTAGTCCCAGCTGCTCATAATCCCTCAACAGAACTGGTTTCTTAGTCTACCTAAAAGGAGAAGAAATTTCTTCAGCCAGAGAGTGGTGAATCTCCACAAAGGCTGTGGAGGCCAGGACATTAAGTGTTTTTAAGATAGAGATAGATAGATTCTTGATCAGTAGGAGATCAAGGGTTATGGGGAGAAGGCAGAAGAATGGGGATGAGAAAAATATCAGCCATGATTGAATGGCGGAGCAGACGCAATGGGCTGAATGGCCTAATTCCGCTCCTATATCTTATGGTTTTATGGTCAATGTCATTGGTATCCAGATGAATCAAGACTACTGAATACTTCCCAAATTCCACCCTGAGGAGATATATTTAACCCTGACATCAGCTTTTAAGACTCACATCCTCAGCTGCAAGGAATAATATCTAATCTTTTAATTATATTGTCCCATTCTACAACATCATCTTCTACTCCCCAACATGAATGGTTTGCTACACCATACTGCAATGGCCAGTTTCCTGATCTTTCCTGCAGCTCCTGCTCTCCTCATGTTTCTCAAACTGATTGGACAACTGCAAGAGCTGAGGCTCCTCTGTTGCTACATTTCTGGATCCCCGTACTTGCCCTATTCAATCACTCCTAACCCTGACCACAGACCAAATCTAAAGTTACTAGTTTAAGAGGTGAGGCTGTCTCCCGGAATAAAGCATTCAGGTAATTTTCCCTCTTTCTAACAAATGGTGGTGTCTAAAGCTCAGACTCCAGTTCATCAACTCAGAGCTGAACTTCATTAAGTCTTCCCACTACTGAATTTCCAAGTCTCCTCTTTACTGAATCCTCAAGTCTTCCCTGTAGTGAATTCCCAAGTTAGATTTAAATTAAGAAAATCTCACCAGAGAGGTTCCCACCTGCACCACATTCTCAAGTTAACACTTGCACCTTATCGAGCTGAGGCTTCAACACACTCTGCATGTCCACACTCTGGTGAATTTTTACAATCTAGACACCTGAACTGCAATGATATCATCGACAGATATTGTTATTTCACTAGACGTGTTGCATTCTCTGCTAAATACTTACCAGGACCACTGTTGCTACCTTGCAACATTGCCCCCCTGTGGTATTTTACTACAATAATCTTTGATAAGTGCTAGAATATTCTATTCTCCTTTTCCTGAGACTGGGATGGGCAAATTGATCTGAAGAGGCCTACAGAGTATTATTAGTGCAATAGCTTGATTGCATTTGCTGGATAATTCATATCCTGAGAGTCGTAAAAGTGACACAAATGATGGTGTGTGGCACATCAAGAGGTTATGCCTGGTCTGGTCACAATATTTGATGGTGAAATAATTTTTCCATGTATATTGTCTCCTTATTGATAACACTTGCATATACTTAGCACATCAAGCCTGTGAAATTAAAAAAAAGCCTGGTTTATTTTAAAATTTAATGGTGTGTTATTTTTAAAAACATTTATTTTATATCAATTATTAAAAATGATTTGCTCCTTTAATAAGTCACATAAGTGTTTTAATTGGTGGGCAGCATTTAGAGGAAGGTTCTATACTACTGGTATGTATAATACATGTAGCTTCAAGAAGGTTATGAACTTACTGATTAAAAATGGCTTCAGCTGGTCTGATTCAATGGATTGATATTCAAAACAGATGGTAACTTATAAAGGTCACTGCACTGCACTGCAGGGGTGGCACAGTGGTTAACGGTGCGCCAGGGACCAGGGTTCAATTCCAGTCTTGGGCCACTGTCTGTGTGGAGTTTGCACATTCTTCCTGTACCTGCATGGGTTTTGTCTGGGTGCTCCGGCTTTCTCCCACATTCCAAAGATGTGCAGGTTAGATGGATTGGCTGTGCTAAATTGCCCCTTATTGTTTCCAGAATCTGTAGGTTTGGGGAATTAGTGGGTAAATGCATGGAGTTAAGGGATAGGGTGTGTGATCAAACTGAGTAAGATGCTCTGTTGGAGAGCTAGTGTAGACCCAATGGGCTGAATGGCCTCTTTCTGTACTCTAGTGATTCTATGACACTACAACAGAACAAGTCTTTAAAAATGAATGTCAGTTTAAAGGATTAAACAATGATTTGAGCCACCAATAAGATGTCTAATCCTTTTCATTAGCATAACTGCCAGTGTGATGGTGAGAGCTGATGATGCTAATTATTCAAATGAACAAATCTCACAAATTGATTTTATTGTGCTGTGGGTGAATCACAGCTGACAATTCCCAACACAAATTTTGATAGTCACAGAGACTATTCTCTTTCACATATTTGTTCAGAATCATGGCACAGTGGTACAGTGGTTAGCACTGCTGCCTCAAGCACCAGGGACCAGTTCAAATCTCAGCTTGGGTCACTATCTGTGTGGAGTCTGCGTGTTCTCTCCATGTCTGCTTGAGTTTCCTCCATGTGGTCCAGTTACCTCCCACAGTTCGAAAGACATGCTGGTTAGGTGCATCGACCATGCTAAATTCTCCCTCACTGTTACCGAACAGAGGCCGGAGTGTGGCAACTAGCGGATTTTCACAGTAACCTCACTGTGGTGTTTATGTAAGTCTACTTGATACACTAATAAATAAACTTTAATATTTACTCTACATTATCACTTTGTCTGATTTATCGAATACCAAAGGTCCAAGGCATGAGGTAGAAATTACACTGAGCCCCAATTTTCACCTGACCTATCCCAATCTTCAGGTGACTAAGTTGCTCTTTAACAAGTATTTGGGCTGGAGTATTCAAGAAGAAGTCTAACACTTATTGTTGGGATGAGCCTAAAAAATGATCCCCAGTTTGACTGTGGAACCGATAACTGCACTGCTTGGACACAGTTTCACTCCTAACTTGGCATGGTTTACACCAACTCACACCCAAAACAAGATTTATCAGGGCTATGGGCCTGAGTTACAAGGAGAGGTTAATCAGGATAGAACTTTATTCCTTGGAATGTAGGAGAATGAGGGATGACTTTATTGAGGTATATAAAATCATGAGGGGCATAGATAGGATTCATGGGGCAATTCTCCCAGGAAACATCATCCCAGGAGGCCATTTAACGGACTTCCCACTGGGTGCCATGGCTTTTGTGACTCTCCAGGCACCATTTTAAGGCACTGTCAGTTCTAAATAGTATAGTTTATGCACATCAGGATTTGCATTCCATTAATAGGCCGAGGACTGAAGTCTTAAGGCCCGGTAGCCTACCTCCCTGGAGTGGAAACCCCACTCAACTGGGATTTATTTCAGTTCCCCACCAGCAGGGAGCTGGCGGTCTGATCCCGCTGGAGCGCAGGAGGTCAGGGTTAAGGGGAAATGCCCCCTGGGCATTGCCAGCTCAAGCAATACCCAGGACCCAGTGTGACCATTGGCCCCTTGACACGTCTGGGAGGCCAGAGGTCTGGCCGTGGGTGTGTCAAAGGGGCAGCATTGTGGGGTTGTGGATTGGCCAGCAATGGAGCTGGCCAGCAATGGAGCTGGCCAGCAATCGGGAGGCTGGTAATGGGGGATTACTGCACGTGTTAATCTTGGCGCTGACAGATCAGTGCATGTGCAGTGGCCCACTCAGCGCTCTTTGGCAGGAATAGGCCCCACCCACAGCGCTAGTGCACTCTGCAGTGTAGAAAGTGCGGGAAATTTATTTCAAAAATCCTGCTGAAAAAATCAGCAGGAATTACTTCAGTTTTTACGTAAATTTGGCACTTAGAATTTTTTTGGGAGAGTCCCACCCCCATAATCCTTTTCCGAGGGAAGGGGAATTGAAAACTAGAGGGCATATGTTTAAGATGAGAGGGGAAAGATTTAAAAGGGACCTGAGGGGCAACTTCCTCATGCAGAGAGTGGTGCATATGTGGAGTGAGCTGCCAGAGAAAGTGCTTGAGGCAGGTACAATAACAACATTTAAAAAACATTTGGATAAGTACATGAATGGGAAAGAATTAGAGGATATGGGCTAAATGTGGGGAATTGGGACTAACAGGGAAGGCACCATGGTCAGCATGGACCAGTTGGGCCAAAGCATCTGTTTCTGCGCTGTATTGCTCTATCACTCGTATGGCTATCAATTTCTAACCTAAGGTATTTAACAGAAAATAGACAGCTCCTAATCATTTAAACAAAGCCTAGATTTATTTATTACTGGGGCCACAATTGAAATAAACTCATGATTTCAGGAGAAATTAAAAATATACATTCAAAAATCTGATTTTATCTTGCAATGCCCTTTTCTGACAGTGGATGTCGCCAAGGGAGCTATTTAAATCTATATTCCTCAATTATTTTATTGTCAAAATCAATGTTAAATATTAAAAATGAAGCATTGTTGCATTAATATTTATTCCAAAGTGAATGCATTCTAGCAATTGGCTTGAAGCTATTTTCTTTTGAAAGGATTAGCATGTAGAACAATGTGCAAAACACAGTCATGAATTATTGAAACATACTCAAACCAAAAGAGAAATAAGATATTTTGATAAATTTAAATTAACTACTTAGATTAGTCAGATAAAAACTGTTCATGGCACACCTACTTATTTCCCAGGCTGATTCCGGGATGGCGGGACTGATGTATGTGAAGAGATTGACTAAGTTAGGATTGTTTTCGTTGGAGTTCAAACGAATGAGGGGGGATCTCATAGAGACTTACAAATTTCTAACAGGACTAAACAGGGTAAATGCGGGGAGGATATTCCCGGTGGTGGGGGAGTCCAGAACCAGGGGTTACAGTCTGAGGATTCAGGGTGGACTATTTAAGATGGAAGTGAGGAGACATTTCTTCACCCAAAGAGTGGTGGACCTGGGGAATTATTTACCACAGGAAGTAGTTGATGCCAAAACATTATATGTATTCAAGAGGCAGCTGGATATAGTATTTGGGGGGAATGGGATCAAAGATTATGGGGAGAAAGCAGGATTAGGCTTTTGAGTTGGGTAGTCAGTTATGAGCATCGAAAGATATGTGGGTAGGTGGGTTAGCCAAGCTAAATTGTCATTTAATATCAGGGAAATAGCTGTGGTAAATTATAGCGATAGGGCCTGAGTGGGATTGCTTAGTTGGTGCAGACTCAAAGGGTCAAATGGCCTCCTCTTGCTCTTATCTTCTACGTTTCTATGTTTTACTCTCAGACTTCCATTACAGTACAATTAGCTATATCTGAAGGTAGTACTTCAGTGTTTATCACTCAAAAATAAAAAAACAAATTACTTTCAGTATTGTTTTCAGCCATTATTACCTACTTCTGCCATGTCCACTGAATCCCATTGACTCCATCAAACTGATTTCAAACCAGGAAAATCTCTAATTTGTGAGCTGTAATCCACTGAATGCAGTAAGAAATCTACTTGGCTGTGATAGCATAGAATCCATAAAATCCTGCAGTGCAGAAGGAGGCCATTCTGTCCATTGGATCTGCACAACTGCAATCCCATTCAGACCCTTTCCCCATAACTTTACCGTAGCTATTTCCCCGATATTAAATGACAATTTAGCACGGCCAACCCACCTAACCCACACATCTTTGGACTATGGGAGAAAACTGGAACACCCGGAGAAAACCCACGCAGACACAGGGAGAATGTAAAAGACTCTACACAACCAGTGACCCAAGCCAGGAATCGAATCCGGGTTCCTGGCTCTTTGAGGCGGCAGTACTAACCACTGTGCCACTCAGATGTGAGAACAATGATATGATAGATAAGCTGCAGCATGAGAAACACAAAAAAAAATGCAAAGGTAAACATAAATTAATTTTCAATACTTAACAAAAGAAACCAATTCCAAATAAATTCTACTAATTTTATTTCTTGGGGGACAGTTTTAAAGCATTGAGCTTTCATATAGCCCTGTGTCCATTGTCAAAGATACTGAACATGATTAAGAGCAACAAAATTTAAATGATCTCAGCAATTTCATTTCTCATAGATGTTTGAATTCTCCATTGGTTCCAAAATGGATTTAAAATCTTTGTCAGAATTTTATTTTTCTGGTTTTCATCTCATTCAAGCCATACCTGCCTGTTTATTACAATACTGGGTCCACTGGCATTGCCCGCTGTCAAATCCACTTAAACACTCCGGTTGTGTTTGTCCTTACTTTGAACTTGAGTAAAGAGATATTATTTGCACAATAAGCAGCATTGTTTGCGTACGTTTGCACTTAGTACAGAGTAGTACAGAGATGCAAGGGACAGGGAAATGAAAGAGAATGTATATGGTTACAACTAGCCGAGGTGGGGTTCTCAAAAAGTATTGATCCGGGTGGGTCCTGCAATTTGTCACAGTCTGACTGGGATATCCTTTAATTGTCACAAACTCAGGTGAAAAGGGATGACTGACTCCTTGTGATTGTTCTACCAACCCTCTGCTGGTGGTAACAAAGGTTTAATCTAACAAGGTTTTCTATTCCTTAGAGATATTTTCCAGATCCAATAGTTATGTTTCAAAAGGAACGATTTCAACCAGGCTTTCTTGAGTTATGATAGAGTAAGTTTATTAACTACTAAATGGTAAGGAGAAATCATAAGATACATGCAGCTGTGTTCACACAGATTAAAGATAAGAATTGAGTCCAGCAGGAAGTATATATAAAGTTATGCAGAACAGTTGTCTTGTGGCTGCTACAATTGTTCTCCATACAGTTAGCTTCTACTGGCAAACAATTGAGTTGTTGGTTCAGGTGGCCGAAGAGATGTCAGTTCTTTTCCAGCTGCAATCTTTCTGCTGGCTTATCAACTTTCACAGAAAGAAATGGAAAGAGAGTTTTAGATGTTCCTGCAACGTTGGTTATCTGTGCATGGTCCCAGCCTCAGTTATTGTATTGTCATCAATGTGACAAACTTTCAGCCACTTTTCTTAGAACACACACACACCACACACACACACACACACACAGACCGACAGACAAACAGAATGTCATAGGCTGAAAACAAGCAGGCTATTAACCCCCAGATATGTGTATTCCAAGAGGGCCGGAATGTATTAACCTACATCGGCTATAAAATCCAGTATCTTGGAAAGAATAAGGCCATTATGTCCCTTTGTCCATTCTAGAGATGAGAATCAGTTTTTGGGTGGTTTTACAAGTACTTTGTCTGGAAGCACAGGAAAGAGTCCACTTTTCCTTTGAAAAACCCTCTCCAAGCAGCCACTCCTGTCATTGGCTGGTTGTACATTGCAAAAAGTTTCACAAACACCAGGTTAAAGTCCGACAGGCTAACGTTAGGGTTTTTCTCCATCATTGTGAAAGTATGAATAAGATCTACACATCATTGCCTGATGCCCACATGTACAGGATATAATTTCTCAGTCATGACCATGTAAATCCAAAATTGCTTCAAGTGTACAAAGTACAAAGTACCAGAAATGGTGAAGTAATATTAAGCAATGTGCATTTCACTTCTTTCAACAGACAGTTAAATTTATGTGGGACTTTATGTAAATTATTCAAATTATTTTTTGTCCCGGGCATTACTACAAACAGCAAAGGAATTCTCCTACCTGACAGTTTTGAAGAAGTGGGGTACTTATAGAGCAAAGTCAGGCTTGTCATTATTCCCTCAGAGTTTCTCTGCACTCCCAGCCAGTAGCCTGTATCCACATTAGCAGAGACAGATAAAATTATGACATTTCTGTGAATGACAATATTCACAGACATCTTCAACCTCTCTTTACAACAATTTGAGGTCCCTGAATGCTTCAAGAAGACAACCATCATCCCGGTACCTAAGAAAAACCAAGCAGCATGCCTTAATGACTATCGACCAGTGCCTCTGGCGTCTATCATTCTGAAAAATGATAGACTTCAAAAGGCTGGTCATTGTATAAATCAGTTCCAGCCTCCTAGACTATCTGGATCCACTACAGTTTGCTTACCGCCATAGCAGGTCCACACAGCAGACGCCATTTTCCCTGGCCCTGCACTCAACCCTAGAGCACCTAGGTAACAAAGACATTAATGTCAGATTCCTATTTATTGACTACAGCTCAACCTTCAATGCTATTATTCCCCCAAAATACATCTCCCAACTCTGTGGCCTGGGGCTTCGAACCTCCCTTTGCGACTGGATCCTGAACTTCCTAACTCACAGACCATAAACAGTAAGAATAGGCAACAACACTTCCTCCACAATCATCCTCAACAGCAGTGCTCCACAAGACTGTGTTCCCAGCCCCCTTTTACACCTATGACTGTGTGGCCAAATTCCCCTCCAATTTAATTTTCAAGTTTGCTGACGACATCACCATAGTGGGACGCATCTCAAGCAATGATGAGACAGAGTATAGGAATGAGATGGAGAATCTGGTGAACTGGTGTGACAACAATAATCTCTCCCTCAGTGTCAACAAAACAAAGGAGATTGTCATCAACTTCAGGAAGTGTAAAAGAGGACATGCCCCTGTCTGTATCAATAGGGATGAAGTAGAAAACGTCAAGAACTTCAAATTTTTAGGTGTGCAGATCACCAACAATCTGTCCTGGTCCACCATACTGACACTATAGTTAAGAAAGCCCATCGACGCCTCTACTTTCTCAGAAAAGTAAGGAAATTTGGTATGTCAGCTACGACTCTCACCAGCTTTTACAGATGCACCATAGAAAGCATTCTTTCTGATTGTATCACAGCTTGTTATGACTCCTGCTCTGCTCAAGATCACAAGGAGCTACAAAATGTCGTGAATGTAGCCCAATCCATCACACAAACCAGCTAGTGTTGATTCTGTCTACACTTCCCACTGCCTCGGCAAAGCAGCCAACATAATTAAGGACCATGTGCACCCTGGATGTTTGGGAAAAAGATAATCTGAGGTCACATACCAATCAATTCAAGAACAGTTTCTTTTCTGCTGCTGTCAGACATTTGAATGAACTTACCTTGCATTAAGTTGATCTTTCTCTATACCCTAGCTATGACTGTAACGCTACATTCTGCAGTCTCTCCTTTCTCTTTCTACAAACAGTATGCTTTGACTGTATAGTGCACAAGAAACAATACTTTTCACTGTATGCTAATACATATTAATCAAATCAAATCAAAGACAATGGGGGCAATCTTACCCTCTCCTCCTCCTAATCAATGGGCAGAGGGAGCTGGTAAAATCGCAAGATAGGGGAAAAATATGTTTCCTGATTTCCTGCCTATCGCAAACTTATTGGGCCTGAATATCCAGCGAGATCAGCCTGGCATCCGAAAAGGGCATATGGCTGTTTACAATACTGAAATCTTTTATTAGTTAAGTGATGCTGGCTGAAAGAACATGTCAGCTTTCTCCAATTTGCTGTATGCATCAAGATGCTACCAAGTATTTATGTAGACTTTGACAAAGCTTTGTCATATCTTCATAAGATTTAAATCATGAAAGGGACAAATTCAGAGCACTGCCATCTGCTGCAGAAATTCTTAACTCCCTTGCATCATAGGACCAGCATTCAGTGACTGTAACATTCAGCCGAGACCTATATTTTGGGTGTATCTCCTTATACACACTGTCAACTTGTGAGGTTGGCACTATAGATTGACAAAGTGGACATCTCTCCTAATAATAATCACCTCATGAGGCACAACCCACCCATTAGTGGCAAACAGAGTCAAGTGCTGGGCTATAGACTCATAAGGTTCATTTTTGCCTGTTACATCTTCGCCCCTGGCAACTTTAGCAAAGGTTGCTAATCAGTTGTATTGCCTTTTGCTATTCAGCTGACATGTTTTCCAAACACTTCTTCCAAGTAAGAGAGTATTTACTTGTACCTTTTGCTATTTAGTACATTGTATTCACAGCTCACAATACAGTCTCCTCTACATTGGGAAAATCAAATGCAAGATTAGGTGACCATTTTGTGGAAGATGTTGACTCCAAGCATCCAATTTCCTGCCCTTTTAATACTCCACTGCACTTGCACTCTGTCCTAGGCCTTCTCCACTATTTCAGTGAGGCCTGATGAACAACACCTTATCTTCCCGGTCAGGCATTTTACAGTGTTACGGACTCGAAATTGAGTTCAACAGTTTCAGATCCTAACTTCTGCCTCCTCTTTTCAAAGAGCAGCTACTGATAATGATTCTCCTATTTCCATTTACTCCTCCTTTGGACCCATCTTTTGTTTCTGTATTGACCCATTATCATTCCCTTCTCTCTTTGCACCATCACTGTTTTGTCATTTAATCTCTCCCGCCAATTGCAGACTCCGGTTTTGTTCTTTTCCCTCTCCCCCTTTTATCTGCCTCTGTACTTATTTAAAATGTAATATATCTCTTATTTTCTCCACTACTAATTAGTCACCGAGAAACATTTATTCCATGAATGCTGCCTTATCTGCCCAGCATTCCTGGCATTTTTATTTCTGTTTCGAATTTCCAGCATTCACACTGTACTTTTGTACAAAATGTGTTTTAAGTCTCTTCTTAGAATCCTTACAGTGCAGAAAGAGGCCGTTCAGCCAATCAAATCTGCTCCAACAACAATCCCACCTATCCCTGTCACCCCACATATCTACCCTGCTAATCCCTCTAAATTATCCATCTGGGACACCAAGGGTCAATTTAACATGGTGAATCAATCTATTCCCACATATCTTTGGAATATGGAGGGAAACCATAGCACCCGGCGGAAACCCACACAGACATGGGGAGAATATGCAAACTCCACCCAGGCTGTGACCAAGCTGGGAGTTGAATCCAGATCCTCTGGAGCTGAGAGGCAGCATTACTAACAACTGTGCTAACATGCCTGCCCTAAGGTCCTTTGAATGGTTCCCATTGTTCGTCTTCAACAGTACACATCCAGTTAAATCTGGTGTGCACTCATTTTTGTTTTATTTCCCACGACTAATGCTGTCCCTGAATATGTCTGAGCCTGAACATGGTGCTGTGAATAAATTTGCATTTGAAGAATTTACTCTTTAATTTTTTGAGTAAGATTGGCAGCAATTCTTAACCATCTAGAACTGACTTGGAAATATCAACAAAAGTCCTCTAGACTTTGCTACTTCTTCTTCTGCAAGTATCACTGATGTGTAACTGTATGACTTGAATATTTGATTCAAATGTACAAATACACAGCAGTCAGTAAGACATGTCTTATTCTGGGGATAGCAGCCATATTCTCTTCTGTTCCTCCATTAGATTATAGATTCACAGACATTTACAGCATGAAAGGAGGCCATTCAACCCTTCATGTCTGTGCCAGTCAACAGAGATTTGATTACGCTAATCCTATTTTTTAGCGCTTGGCCCATAGCCCTGGGGATGTCAGGGCACTGCAAATGAATATCTAAATACTTCTGAAATGTTACAAGGGTTTCTGACTCAACCACAATTTTTTTGCAAAAATATACCTTATTCATAAAATATCTGGAAAAACTTTACCAACATTTCAAAGTGGCCATCACACAAAATGCAATAATATTCAAGTTTCTGACCTTGATCAAGTTGCATTCTGAGGTGCTTTAATACAGTCAGAGATATGACAAGCATATCAAATTGGTCATTACAAAGGGTGCAATGGTACTTAAATTGTATATCTAGATTGAGTTGCACTCTGAGATACTTCCATATATTTGGGTAGTGAGTTTCAGACTCCTATTACTCTCTGGTTGAAAAAGTTTCTCCTCAATTCCCCTCTTCACCTTCTATCTCTTCCCCTAAATTGATGCTTGCTTGTTAATGAAGCCTCTACTAATAGAAAAAAGTGCCTTCCTATTCACCCTATCTATGCCCCTCATAATCATATACACCTCTGTCAGGTCCCCTCTCAACCTTCACTAAGAAAAACAGACCTAACCTACCCAATCTTTCCTCACAGCTTAGATACTCTAGCCCAGCGGGTATCCCATTTCAGTGGGAGATTTGAATCTTTGAATGTAGGCTGCTTCTAGCAAATGTAATTGAGCTACATTATGAGCTACAGCTCATAATGTATCTTAACTTGGTTGTTAGTGTAGCTATCAGCACACTCAGCTATGTTCAGCAAGTGTGGCCCAGAGCAGAATCCATCTAATAGTTGACATTTTGTTTGGAGTTCTACAAACATGGGCTGGTTGAGAATGATCGATACTCCTCTTGTTACAAACAACCAAAGAAACATGCTGTTTCATTTCACCAGGCAGTTGCTGGGATTTATGGCCTACAAACCTGACATCTTACCAGCACTGAAATTCATACACAACATTACTCAATTGTATAATGGGCAGAATGCCATATTGGATTAACAACAGCATCCGGTTAGTGGAAAATACCATTCCTGCAGGTGTTGCACTGTCGCAGCTTGCTTAACCTACTGTTCAGATTTTTGAGATGCTTTGCCTTTCCTGGGTAATTTGTGGTAGACAGAGCATTGTTCAAGTTCAGAAGTTATGGCCTTTGGTCCATATGCGAGTCTGCATGAAACACAGTAACAACATGATCAGGATAGCCAGTGCCTGAAAGTATCTGCATTCCACCCCTACCTTCTCAAACTTAAAATATGGTGGGCAGAGGCCATTTTAAAGGAAATGGGTCTGTCAATCTTCTACCTTCCTTGATAAAAATCCAGCCATTACTTGGGTTTCTCTATGGCCAGGGCTAATGGACACATTGATCCACAAGAATCACCTTTTGGATAGTATTTCGTACTCCCTATTGTGAGGCTCACTCAAAGATCTCGCTGATTTTCATGGCACAGCCAATGCATTTTCAGCAGAAAATGGAGTGGGCAACAGGGGAAAACCATTTTAAAGTTTGATATTCCTGGCAATATTGTAAAAGCATCCAAAAAACAGACTTATGATTTCTCCAAAAATAGTAATCAGATAAAATCTTCCCACTGTGTTTATGATGTTGCTGACACATAGCAGGCAGAGAAATTGTTCCACACAGATTGAAACAAAATCATGTAAAACAGAAAGACAGTTGTGTATCCTAAATGGCTTTCCTACTTGTAGGAAATGTCAAACGAGACTCAACTCAAACCTATCTTTCATGATTAAGACTTTGTTTTGACAAGAATGCAACATGCAGATGTCATAGCACCTTGGGAAATCAAACGTAAGTACATATATTTAATTCTGTATGCTTGCAAATGGAAAAACTTGTATATAGAAAAATGTCAAAGCATAACACAGTCACAAAAATCAAATTAAGCCATTATGAGGAATTAATTCTTTATGTTTATGATTCAACAAAGCTAATGATTTGAATGTCTTGTCCTTGTGCTGGTGCATGAGTTTAGATTGGTCCTTGCAATTGACAAGGTACCTGGACCACCACAAATGCAGGCCAGAAAATTGCAGCTAGTCCATAATTTTTTGATCCTCACTCAGTGACCCAGGTAGGGGCAAATGCTCAGAGATCTTACGCTTGACATGAGTTATTGCCCTCTTCCTCCGACTATCAAAGACAAAGAGCTCCTACTCCCATACCCTGTATAGTGAAAGAATCCCTACAGTACAGAAGGATGCCATTCTGCCCATCAAGCCTATACTGACAACAATTCCATCCAGGGCCTACTCCTGTAACCCCATGTATTTACCTTGCTAATCTTCCTAACATTAAGGACAATTTAGCATCGCCAATCAACCTAACCTGCACACCCTTTGAGTGTGAGGGGAAACCGGAGCATCTGAAGGAAATCCAGACGCAGGGAGAACATGCAACCTCCACACAGAAGTCACCGGAGACTCGAAATGAACCTAGGTTCCTGGCACTGTGAGGTAGCAGTGTTAACCGCTGTGCCACTGTGCCACTGATGACAATCATCCCAAATATAGCAGAATTTCAAACCTACAGTCATTGGAGTTATATGATATTTCTTTGCTTTTGTAAGCTGCTCCCAAGTTTAATTGTTTTGAGATAAGATACAATCTGCATTTTCTTTTAAGATTAAGAAATTAAATAGAAAGCAATTTAAAAGTAACCAGCCTGTCTGAAAGGTTGTATTTACTTGAGTCCAAGCACACATGCATCCAGAGAACTTAAGCTAGCTTGTCAGCAGAATGTTTTTAATCGCTTTTAAGCACATTTCCTGACTGCATATAGGATGCAAATTACATGCACCATTCACCTCTTCCCAGTAGTTACTGTGAAATTCTGTCTTAAGGACAGAACAGCTTCTTCCCTGCTGCCATCAGACTTTTGAATAGACCTGCCTCGCATCAAATTGTTCTTTCTCTACACCCTAGCTATGACTGTAATACTACATTCTGCACCCTCCTTTCCTTCTCTATGAATGGAATGCTTTGTCTATACGAGCACACAAGAAACAATACATTTCACTGTATACTAATGCATGTGACAATAATAAATCAAATCAAATCAAATCAAGAACCGTGGAAGATGCATTTGGGGTAACTGAAGGAGAGCTTTTCTTTCAGCAGGCCCATAATATTGGGGCTGTTTCACTAACTTGCATTATTGTATAGGACGTAAGAACAAAAGAACATAAGTACTAGGAGAAGGACTAGGCTATCTGGCCCTTCGAGCCTGCTCTGCCATTCAATAAGATCTTGGCTGATCTTTTTGTGGTTTCAGCTGCACTTACCTCCCACTCACCATAATCCTTAATTCCTTTACTGTTCACAAATTTATCTATCCTAAAAACATTCAATGAAGTAGCCCCAACTTTTTCACTGGGCAGGGAATTCCACAGATTCATAACCCTTTGTGTGATGAAGTTTCTCTACAACTCAGACCTAAATCTGCTCGCTCTTATTTTGAGGCTATGCCCCCTAATTCTGGTTTCACCTGCCAGTGGAAACAACTTCCCTGCTTCTGTCTTATCTATTCCTTTCATAATCTTACGTGGTTCTATAAAATCTCCCCTCATTCTTCTGAGTTCCAATGAGTATAGCCCCAGTCTATGCTGTCTCTCCTTGTAAACCAACCCTTTCAACTCTGGAAACAAGCTAGTGAATCTCCTCTGAACCTCCTCCAGTGCCCATATATCCTTTCTCAAGTAAAGAGACCAAAACTGTACACAGTATTCCAGTCTTGTTCTCCAGGGCAAGCAGATTTAAAACATTATGTGAGTGGTTTTGAATAGCTCTCGACCGCACCCCTGCTAATGGTCCTTCTAACTGCAAGACAGGGATCAGCGTATCCTTTCCCCGACTCTGAGCCAATGGAACAATTCCACTGTCCTCATCCCTGGAGCCAGCTGCTCATATGTAACCAGTTTACTTGCAGCTCCTCCCTTCCTGTGCACAACATACCACATATTTCAAAGCAATCCAAAGCACCAAAGAGCACACATTAAGAAAATGCACTGCTAAACTGTTAATAAGAATGTTCTAAGTGAAGTGAGGTAAACTAAATGCACATTTAATAACGGTGGAGAGGAGGAATTTAACAGAATTTTACATTAAATCCAGACGTCAGGAGCAAGATTTGATATTCCGAGCACACGTTGTACAAGCTTCCAAAAATAACATTTTTTGATATAAGACTGTCATGAAGTATGAGAATCATCCCTTGTTTCAGTATTACTGAGTTGCATTCAGGGAAAAGGCTACACTCCCTCAGATGCAGGACAAATCTGTTCCTGATTTCATCTGTGCCCCAATTCCATAAGAACCTAAAATAGGAGTGTAGTGTCTGGACGAGGATTCGCTCTCAAGGAGTGGCACTTATTGACTGATTACTTTAATACATTGGAATAATTTCTTTTAGCATACATATGTAATTCGTGATAGGTCTCTGTGAAGTGAATAATGGAAAATTGGGTGGGTTGGAGGACATGCTGGTAATGGAACATGCATAATTTTCCTCAAACCTCTGTGGATTTTATGGATGAATAAAGCTGGGGAATGTTGATAAAAAGGTATAAACTTCAACAATTATGTGCAGCCTCCATCAATCACAACTCCTTCTACAAATCTCTCATGTATCAAAATTAATTTGATCACAATCAGAGAAGGGAAGCTGGTTAAGAGATGTGTTAATGCAATGTTATATATGCAACTAATCTCAAGAATTTCTCCAATTCCTTTTTGCATTTTTACCGACCCAAAGCTATTCCTCAGAGTATCGTTTTTAATTATTCAATCTCCTGAATGTAGGTTTCCTACTCTCTAGGTTCCCAATTATTATGACTCATTGCACATCCATGCACTATAGCCCACTTCTCTGTTGGCTCTACTGTTTTGCTGGTCCGTGCTGACATTAGGGGCCTGATTTTACCATCAAGTTGCATCCGTTTTTGGACACGAAAACTTGGTCAAGTCAAGCATGAGGCGATTAGTGAGATCCGCACCCGCCTCCACACCAGTTCCCTCTTTACCAAGGCCTGAAAATGGCTACGATGGGGACCGCATCCGAAACGGGTGTCATGCCCATTTAAATGCATTTAAATTGATTTAATGGCCTGCACACCCAACCTTATTGGCATTTCCCCTTTTATCATTGCTTTCAGCCATCCAGAATCGGCGTGAATCAAACACACTCCACAAAAGTCCAATTCAGGTGCTAATAGTGAAGAGGTAAGTGTCAAGTGTCTGATGGCCCTCTGCTTGAGATCAGTTGAGAGGGATGGTCAAGGTTGATCTGATGGCTCTTTGCTCGAGGTTAGTGCATTGGTCTGCTGCCGCTCTGCTTGATATCAGTGGGGGAAGGGTGATCCACTGCCAATCTGCCTGAGATCAGAGGTGTGAAAAGGCAGTCCGCTGCCACTCTGCTTGAAATCAGTAGGGGAAGGGGGAGAGTCCTCTGCCACTCTGCCTGTGATCAGTGGGAGGGAAGAGGGAATCCGCTGCCACTCTGCCTGAGATCCTTGGTGGGGAAGTGAGGAGGAGCCTATGATCAGTCTGGGTGGCAGACGGGTGGGAGGTAAGGGCGTCAGTAATGTTGTGAGGATGGGGCAATGTCTGTGGGGGCCAGGGGAAGCACTATCCTGCCAGGGAGGATGTGGGAGGGGAGCCGCGTCTATCATTTTTTTTTGCGCATGTGCAGTTGAAGGTGCCGATCAGAGCTGCAGGGTGTTGGGCACGTTAAGCCCCACCCACAAGCTTGTGCAGCACGATTCAGAATCGCTGATATTTTTTCAGGCAGAGCACCTGGGAATGGGTCTTAAAGTCGGATCTGAAACACTCCCAGTTTCTAGTCCAGCAACAAAATGGTAAAAAAGGACCCTAGATACATGTGCTTCAATTGAAGATTCCACTCAAAGAACAAAGAACAAAACAGCACGAGAAACAGGCCCTTCGGCCCAACAAGCCCGCACCACCACCTCAATGTTCCCACTTCTATCCATGATCCCTGTCTATGTTTATAGATTATGGATTGAAACCAAATTTGAGACAATTTAGGGAGAATTTATTCTGCCGATCAGCCTAAGAGCACATCTTTGGGATGTGAGAGGAAACCGTAGCGCCCAGAGAAAACTCACGCAAGCTCGGGGAGAATGCGCAAACTCCCACAGACACAGGCCCCACTGAGCTGTCACTCATCCTTGACTCTTTGCTCCTTCTTAGTCCTTCGAATCCCTTAAGATAAGAAAAAGCTAATTTATATAATCCAGATAAAAGCGAAATACTGCAGATGCTGGAACCTAAAACAAAAACAGAAAATTCTGGAAAACCTCAACAGATATGACAGCATTTGTGGAGATAGAATAGAGCCAAAGTTTCGAGTCTGGATGACCTTTCACCAGTCTTGACAATTCTATTCTCTTTAAACAGATGCCGTCAGACCTGCTGAGATTTTCCAGCATTCAATTTGTGTCCACTGAAGTGTGCAGTGATGATTGCCCTGACGGGTCTGCTGGAGAATGCCAGGAGAGGTAAATAAGAGAGGGTGTGTGGTTTTTCAAGGCAAATTCAAGGCTGGAGTGGTGGCAGGAAAGTGGATAGCGTTTTGGTGATTGGTGCCAAATCTTAATCTAACTCACTCAGCAAGCAGTTACAAATCACCTCCAATTTACCTCTCCTTTCCCAACAGGAACCCAGCATCATCATTAACATTGGAGCTGATCCAGGTCATAAATGCACCTGCTGGAAACAGGCAAGTGCTTCAATCATCAGTTCAAATCAGGGTCATTCGGACCTATAATAAATTCACAGAGGCAGAAGTCCCTTCACCAGAATACCCTTTATTTGCAATTCCAACAGCAGTATACATCGTGCTATCAGTTAGCAGTTTACCTTTGAGAGTGACAGAGTGGTTTTGTGAAGGGTAGGTCGTGCCTTACTAACCTTATTGAGTTTTTTGAAAAAGTGACCAAAGAGGTGGATGGGGGTAAGGCAGTTGATGTGGTATATATGGACCTTAGTAAGGCGTTCGATAAGGTGGCCCATGGAAGGCTTCTGCAGAAAATGCAGATGTATGGGATTGAGGGTGATTTAGCTAATTGGATCAGGAATTGGCTAGCTGATAGAAGACAGAGGGTGGTGGTTGATCGAAATTATTCATCATGGAGTTCGGTTACAAGTGGTGTACCTCAGGGATCTGTTTTGGGGCCCCTGCTGTTTGTAATTTTTATAAATGATCTGGATGAGGGTATTGAAGGATGGATTAGTAAATTTGCGGATGACACCAAAGTCGGAGGAGTGGTAGATAGTGAAGAGGGGTGTTATAGTTTGCAGAGAGACTTGGACGAGTTGCAGAGCTGGGCCGAGAGGTGGCAAATGAAGTTTAATGCGGAAAAGTGTGAGGTAATTCACTTTGGCAGGAATAACAAATGTGTAGAGTATAGGGCTAATGGTAGGACTCTAATAGTGTTGAAGAACAGAGGGATCTCGGTGTATATGTGCATAGATTCCTGAAAGTTGGCAATCAAGCCGATAAGGTTGTTAAGAAGGCATACGGAGTCTTAGCTTTTAATGGTAGGGGGATTGAATTTCGGAGCTGCAACATCATGTTGCAACTGTACAAAGCTCTAGTGCGGCTGCACTTAGAGTATTGTGTACAGTTCTGTCCCCACATTATAAGAAAGATGTGGAGGCATTGGAGAGGGTACAGAGGAGGTTTACCAGGATGTTGCCTGGTATGGAGGGCAGGTCTTATGAAGAGAGGCTGAGGGATTTGAGGTTGTTTTCGTTAGAAAGAAGGCGGCTAAGAGGAGACCTTATTGAAACATATAAGATGATTAGAGGTTTAGATAGGGTGGACAGTGATAGCCTTTTTCCTAGGATGGAGAAAGCTAGCACGAGGGGACATAGCTTTAAATTAAGGGGTGGTAGTTATAGGACGGATGTCAGAGGTAGGTTCTTTACCCAGAGGGTGGTAAGGGTGTGGAATGCCCTGCCTGCTGCAGTTGTAGATGCGCCAAGTTTGGTGGCGTTTAAGAGGTTAGTAGATAAGTTTATGGATGAAAAGGGAATGGTTTAGGTTAGAGGGTCATTGCTTTTTCTTAATTGGTCGGCGCAACATCGAAGGCCGAAGGACCTGTTCTGCGCTGTAATGTTCTATGTTCTAGAGGAACTGACACTCCTGGTTCTATTATATAACGTCTCCCTGTTTGGCCTTTAAATTGGATCCTTAATTAGAGAGATTATATATTAATAGGCTAATTCCAACGGTCTGATTAAAGTCATTACAGGACCCAACACAATTTTAGCTGGTGAGCCACAATTCCCACTGAGCAATGAACCTGTTGAGTAAAATGTGGTGAGATTGGCTTTAGAATCTGTGTGATATGACTGCAACTCTAATTAAGGGACACTAACAATCAGGAACTTAGGACGTTAGAATCTATCTGGTTATATGTCGAGCATATTTAAGGCAGTTTTGAATCTGCAGTTTGCTTCTTTCCAATTTTTTTTACAAAGGCCTTCATTGCCATTCTTATCAAACTAGAGTGATCACCTCAGAACAATAATTTAAGTCCGTGACAATTTCACTGGGAAATGTCATAATGCCTTCATTCTTCATCGACTATCTTTGTGTCTGCACTTTTCCAGCTATTAAAGAATATTAGAGGAATCATTCTAGGGCACAAGGAACAACTGCTCCACAACCACATTATGCCTCAGCAGCACAGGTGAAATGGGACTACATGGATGATCATTTAACATCTGAATAGCATTTTGAAGCAAAGGGCCAGATGTTTTGATTACTCTACAGGATTCCTAAAATATAGCCCCAAGAAAATAAGCTGTACCATTGTCATTGCTGCATTTTGAAGCACATTATGACCTGAATTGGAATTGGAGGAGATACATCAGCAAGAAGAAAATCAGGACAGAATATATTTGCTCTCTTAATCAGTACCTGTCTGTAATTAGAGGGCCCGACTTTACCATTTTCAGTCATAGTGCTGAATCTGGATGCAATTCAGTTCTGTTCTCAGAAATCTGTTCTCAGACGCCCCCATACGCACTTAACCCGAAAAAGTCGCAAATCCAAATTGTGCTGGGGGTGGAGCTTATCATGCCTAAAAAGCCATTGGTCTGGTCAGAGCCTTCAACTGCGCATGTGTGGTGAAAAAAAAAATTGAAAAACATGCCCGTCACATCACTCCCAGAAAGCAAGAAGCGAATAAAGCAGCCCTGAATTAAAAAGTGGGAGCAATGGCCCCTACAGAGATCGCTTCACCCACACAATAAAACTGTCACCCTTATCCACCCACCCACACTGATTGCGAACCTCTATCCCCTGTCTCTCCCACCGATTGCCCGCAAAGTGGCAGCAGAGCCTCCCCTTCCCTCCACCGATTGCTCACTGAATGGCAGCAGGCCCCTCTTGCCCTTGCCCCTCACCCTGCTCTCCTCACCAGAGAACAATCTGTCCTCCCCTCTCAGCAGAGAATGTCACTCTCTCACAATCTCTCCTCTCCCTCCATACCTGCACCACACAATGATCTGGCCTCCCTCTCCCTCCTCCCTACCAGAAGTGATGTGGCCTTGCCCCTCCCCCTCCAACAAGAGATGCAACTGGCCCTCCTTCTTCCCCCCGCCCAACAGAGAATGATCTGGCCTGCCTCCCTCCTCCTTCCCCCATCAGGGAACGATCTGACCTCCCTCCACACCCTTCCAACCTCCACCCAGCAAGTGGCCCTCCTCCTCTCCTCCCCTCCCACCAGAGAGCCTCCTTCTCCCCACCTCACCGTCTGTTTTGTGCCGAATCTGGATGGGCTAACATGATGGTAACGGGGGAAATGCTGGTAAAGTTGGGCATTTAAATTGACATTATGCCCAAAACCAGCGTGGTTCGGGTTGTGACCATTTTCAGGCCTTGGTAAAATGGGCATCTATGCAGATGAGAGCACAGATTGCACTAATTACCTCATGTCAATCTTTTCCAAGTTTTATGTCTTCCAAAATGGGTGCAACGCAATGGTTAAAATTGGATATAGTATGTTTTATATGTAAAGAGCTGTGTCTTTTCTAACCCTTAGAATGTGTGTTCCAATTAAATAATTCAGTAGCAACATTTTTGAGTTTGAAATAAAGGAAGTTATTTATTTTCACAGTTGTCTGAAATTCATGCAATGTCGCACACTGCTTCACACACACGAGTATTGGATACAGATAAAGATAGTCCACTTTTACAGATAACAGTGAACTCAGTCTCTGCTTTACAATTTCAGTCTCCCATGTGGTAGGCTTGTGATTTCTTGAACTGTTTTGATCATTTAAACTTGAAGTGAGGGTCTTGTAAAATGAAGGGTTCATAGCAAGCTGTGTGGTTTCCTACAATCAATTACCCTGGAGGTTGCTTCTCAGGTGAACTTTTAAACTGGAACAGGTTAATCTGCTTGGATGACTTGAAGTTAGTTTCTGAAGTTAGTTTCTCAAACTGGCTGATGGTTGATGGATCTGCTGGATCCTGCGGTAATAAGTATGTGGTCCCTGAAATTAGCTTTGATCACATGACTACCGGGTTAACACATCTGAGGTCCACTCAGTCTAGTTTGAATGAAGAGGACTATTGTAGAATGTTGATAAAAGCCATTGAATTCCGATCTTCCCTTTTGCCCAATATGAAACATACAGGTAGAAGTGTGGAAGCTCCATTAGTCCATTTTTAAACAATATGATGTGTAAATTCAACAAATGGCTTTGAAGAACTCTCCCGTATGTGCATCTTTAATTAGTTATCTGCTAGATATTTGATAATATCAGTAGTACAGATTACGAAAATCAAGTGGTTTACAACAGTCATCTTAAAAGCTTGTTTGTGTTCAATTTTAAAAGTATTGACTGAAAGTTTAAAATACGATATGTCCATATTGGGCATAACAAGAGGCATTGTCAAACAAGGAATATGAGGGAAGATCACAAGAAGTAGAGATAACATACACATAGTGGCTGGACAGGCCAGAGAATAGTGACCTCCTGAATCCCTTTATCTGAAAAGTTACAAAACTTGCCTCAGCTTTAACAATCCTTGTTAATCCATTGTCACTTCCCTATTTTTACATTAAAGAACTTCAAATTCAGCCAATCTCTGTGTTAATGAGACAGCTCCTAATTTGAGCTAGCTCCTAACTTGAGCTCTTTATATATGTCCATAATTTTTGTCGTTAATAAATATGTACTGTGGACACACTTAAGACTACAAACAGTTCAGCAAGACCTGCTGAATGGTATCCGACACCTTACAACACTCACCAGTGCAGGGTGACTCTTTACACGGAGATTCTTCTGATTCACTCTTTTACCCTGATGCTAAAGCAATTTCTACTTTGGTGTTTAGGAGTGATGCAGCACATGATGTACATGGGCAGCACGATGGTACAGCGGTTAGCACTCCTGCCTCACTGGAATGAGACACAGGTTCAATTCCAGCCTTGGGTCACTGTCTATATGAAGTTTGCACATTCTCCCCAGGTCTGCGTGGGTTTCCTCTGGGTGTTCCATCCAAAGATGTATGGATTGGGTTGATTGGCCATGCTAAATTGGCACTTAGTGTCGGGGGATTAGCAGAGTAAATATGAGGGGTTACGGGAATAAGGCCTGGATGGGATTGTGGTTAGTGCAGACTTGATGGGCCAAATGGCCTCCTTCTGCACTGCAGGGATTCTATGATGATTGTGCCTCTTCAGAAGGACACTCTTTTTCTCCCTTGATTTTGAGGAGGACCTGGAAGAGCAAGGGGGGAAAAGAACGAGATTTATTATGGTGGCACGGTGGCTCAATGGTTAGCACTGCTGCCTCACAATTCCAAGGATCCAAGTTTGACTCTGGCCTTGGTCACTGTCTGTGTGGAGTTGACACATTCTCCCCATGTCTGTGTGGGTTTCCTCTGGATGCTCCGGTTTCCACCTACTTTCCAAAGATTTGTGGGTTAGGTTGATTGGCCATGCTAAATTGACCCTTAGTGTGTCCCGGGATTTGTAGGTTAGAGGGATAAGTGTGTGGGCTTGTGGGAATAAGGCCTTGGGTGTGATTGTTGTTGCTGAAGATTCACTGGGCTGAATAGCCTCCTTCTGCACAGTAGGAATTCTATGATTCTATCTTATGGCATTAAGAGACCATATATTAATATATGGAATGCATCACCATGCTGTGCTGCTGTGTGAACTTCCTGTAATCTTGTTCAGAAAAGCTCATGGTCAATAATGAGCACTGGGAATTAAAATTAGGCCAATTTCTGGAACACTAGGTTTGTTTCAATCCTGCAAGGAAGTAAATTCAGGGCCCAAATTAACAGAACAGATTAGATAAATGTTAAAAGGAAATGGGAAGTAAAGGGAATATGGGAAAATGACAGGCACATGGATTTAGAAATACGGCTTACATAGAGGATAAATATCAATGTGAACCAATTGGGTTTGTTTCTGCATCATAGTTTATTTGTAATTCAATGTATATTGTTTGAAAGTAATGCTCCGGTGTGAGAAAATAACATAGCAAACTAATTACGCCACAGGAAATGTAAGTGTGGCAGATAGGAAGACTGTGCAAGGCACAAGGCTATATATGCATCTAACTTGATGTTTTAATGAACATTTAATGCCAATGTATATTGCTGACGTAGACTGCTGACATGTTGGAGTTTACACTCCTGCAGTTTATACTTGTCACCTGCACCCACATCTGCGTCACTGTGGATTAGCTCAGAATAAAATTAAATAGATTTTTAAAAATGCATTTAACCAATAAATACCGAGAAGTAGAAAGTAAGCGTTTAAATTACTGTGAGTAATATCTATGCGAGAGTTACTTGTATTTGAAAAAAATCATTGTAGAATAAAAATTTTAAAAAGCGAGCGAATTTATAAGCACATTGTCTATTCTGTTGATTCATGGGAGTACTGAAGAGTTGGCCCCACTTCACCTCAGACCACTTTGGTAGATCTGCTACATAATAATCAAAAGATTTAGTTTAAAGTTGCACTTATAATAAGAGTGGAAAATGTCAGAGCGATAAATTTCATTCAATAGTCTATGAAAGGCCTTTTCATCTTTTATTATACATTACTGAAAACAGGAATTCTGATTTCACAGGAGAGTATTTGGATCAGGCTAAATGAAAACAAACTGGGCACAATTCTGCAGAATGAAAAAATAAGTGCTGCTGCCAGTGGGAAAAGCACACTGCTTCCTGCTAGTGCTGGTAGCACCTGTCAGGTGGAATTCAGCCACCTTTACAATGTAAATGTGTGCAAGACATAAAACAAACCAGCCAGCTTGGCTTCATAGAGGTCAAGCCGTCATTTTTAAAGGGCAGCATGATCTCAGCATCCCCTCCTCCACTATGGACATGGTGGCCATCCGTTGATAAGGGGAGCACCCTCCTAACTCTTCAGCACAGAAGGGCATGCTACCCACCCTCCCCATGACTAAAAGAACAGATCATGCCGACCATACCACGTAGACATGATGTTGGCCTTCCCACCCTTCCCACACAAGAGACATACTCTGATGTAGGGTCCTCCCCACCCCCCTCATCTTCCGTCAGGCTCCATCATAGGTGTCCCCTTCAGGCTCTGCCCCTTGGCAGTGACAACCTCGTACTGCTCCCTGGCACCTGACACTGGCACACTGGCAATGACATCCTGACCTGGCATTTTGGATTCTGAGAGGGGCAAGGAGGTAAATAAGTACTGTGCTCATATGCCCCTCTGCCACTGCCAGGTGCAGAGGCAAGGTACTCCAAGGGAAAGGGGTTGGATGGGTTCAGGCTGGAGAAATGGGGTTGACCCTGTTCAGGACTCAGCTCGGGAGTAGGGTCCCATAGTTGAACTGTCCCTTCTTTGTCCTGGAGAAGGTGGATATCACACTTAGTATAGTGGTCTCAGGCAACTTTCTGATCAAATTTTTCCCAGGTTTGGAGCTGATGCCTAATTCAATGGATCATTGCAATTCCTCCAGTGACTATTTCAAGATAAGGCGTCAACTTTTATTCTCCTGTTAACCACAGCAACATTTGTAAAACAAAATCCAATAAATAACTTTATAGCTTCAAATTTGAAACACTATTCAAAGAAATATTATTTTGTCAGTTGACCTTTGCTTGTTAGCAAACAGATTTTCTCGGGGTGATCAGGGGCCTCTTTAAATTCATTGAAAAATGCAATCATAGAAAAGCTTAATGGAAGTGTGAAATGTGACTTCTGACCATTTATTACAAATCTTGCATCCATAAAAATAATTGCAGATAAGTTCATTTCAATTTGACAGACATTTACTCATCTAATCATTGTGAATGGGTTTCCATCAATAAAAAACTTTTCAGCAGTTAACAAGGATTAACATGATTGAATTGGGTGCCTGTTACAATATAATTTATGGTTCTTAATCATTTGATTAAGGTTTCACATTGCATGTGAAATTAAAGCTTTAGAAGTAAATTAAGCCCCAGTGACTCCAACACATGAAATGGAATGGCTGGGTGCAGATTTAATCCCCAAATTTCCCAACTGCTGGAAATGTAATATTGTGGGCAGATAGCTAGGGAAGGAGATGTCGAGAGTCATGATTGGCTTCCCTTGAGATACTGATATTGGCAGAAGCTAGGAAGCAGATGGCCCAAAAGACTTCGCAGAATGCCATAAATAGTTGTACTGTGGGTCAGAAATGTTAGCCATATCTGCAGCAACGGAAAGAATTTTAAAACAAAATAGAGGATACACAATTCCCAATTTAAAATCCAGACAAGCAGCAAGAATTGGATCAGCAGGGCATGGGTCAGGCTCGTCACAGCTTGTTGATTTGAAGTTTGATTCTTGGGCTATGTTTAAATACATCAGATAAAATAACCAACATCAGTGAAATGAGAAACACAGGAATGCATCAAGCATGAAGCAGGAGGCTTCCACTGAGGATATGCAGGAGAACTCTCAGGTGGAGAATGGAGGAAAGGAATGGAGGTGATCATGGTCAGGGGAAGAATGGAATTCCTGCACCAGAGAGGCCCACATTTTGCACATAAAGCTTGTCTCTCCTGCTCCTCCCAGCCCACAAGCAATCTCATGAGTAGAACAAGTGGAGACTCCACCTGCTCATCAGAGAGTGACACTGCCCAAATATCAAAAAGATATTATGGATAGCTCATAAAATTCCTATGGCAGGGTTACAGAAAACCCAGGCTGTTAACCTGACATTTCTACAGGCCAGGTCTTCACAGAATATTATGCAGTTTTATAAAACGTGCCATATATGCTAGATCCTGGATAAATAACAACCTATCATCAAATCAGCACCCTTCATTCCCATATCAATTTTTGAGGAACTACTTAGTAGAGCGTTGATAGACTTTTAGTGACTGTCACTGAAAATGAAAACAGGATACCAGTATAGCATTCCTATTATGGATAGGGCAATCCAATTTCCAGAGGCTTCATTTGAGAACAATTACAGCTAAGGTCATGGTAGAGAAGTTTATCCAGTTCTTTAACCAGATATGGATTATGAATGGAGATCGCATTGGATCAAGCTTGCAATTTTATGTCTAAAATTTCTAAAAAAAAACATGTTTGGATACAAAACATTTAAAGTCTACATCGTATCATCCACAGCACAAAGACTTTAGAGGAGTACCAGCAATCTCTCAAAACAAAGATTTAGGGCCTGATCTCATTGGCCATTCATGCCCTTCTATTGCTGCAAATGAGTAGGGAGAATTTGGCGCTCAGCAGCAGAACCAGATAATCCCGCTGGTTTGAATGACTGGAAAATCCTGTCCATATTGTTATGAATATTTCCATGATTAGGATACAAGGCTGGACTTTCTTTTCTTTGCTACACGAGATTCACCAAATGAAGCTAACGGTTTTGATCCTTTTGAATTAATTTATGGGCATGAGATAAAAGGTTCTCTGAAATAAATCCTGTGAAATGGTTTAGGTCAGAGGAATGAATCCTCTATTAGATTGTGTATCTGTGTTCCAGGAATGGCAGGTTCCAGGAACCTGCAAAGCACTTCAAGAACATCTTAAAGTCAAATGAAGCTGAAGGAATGGGCTGATGTGCAGGCTGTGACCCAAATGTTACAACCAGTGGATGAAGTGTTAATGCCTTTAAGGTAAAATGTCTGAATGCATGGTTCAGTGGTCCATGCAAGTTTTTTAAGAGGGCTGGTAAAGTAAATTATTTGATACACATCCCAAATTGTAGTAAGGAGAATCAACTGTCATATCAATGAGTTAAAACAATGCAACCATTTCGAACAGGATAAGAAGGAGGCAGGTAGATCAGGTAATAAGGACGATGGAGGATGAAAGAAACAATGAGAGCAAAGCAGAAGGAAGGCTTATACTCTCTGGAATTTAAAAGGATGAGGGGGGATTGAATTGAGATGGTAAAATGTATGGATAAGGCAGATATTAGGATGGGAGGCCATTGTCTTAAGATAAGTGATAGGAAATTTAAATCAGAGTTGAGGAGAATCTACTTTTCCCAAAGGGTTGTGAATCTGTGGAATTCACTGCCCCAAAGTGTGGTGAATGCTGGGACAATGAGTAAATTTAAGGAGGGATTAGACAGATTTTTAATTGGTAATAGATCGAATGGTTATGGGCAGAGGGCAGGAAAATGGCCACGCATGAAGTGGATGTTGGGAAATCTACTTCTATAAAGCAATGCTTTTATTTTTTAATCCTTGAAATGCAGGTTTAAGTGAAAACGGAGATTCAACACATGTTGGAAAATCGTCTGATTGAACCTAGTCAAAGGAATTGGATTTCTCCAGTGGTGTAAATGCCTAAGCCTAATGGGTCTTGCAAATTTTACGTAGATTACAGAAAGATTAATGGGGTAACAAAACACCCTCCTGCCCAATCCCTCTATTAGGGAGGAGCCCTATTTTAACAGATCTCAAAAAACTTGGAGATGAGTTTACGAAAGCACAAGTAACTTATATTGGAATACCATAAAACAACGACAAGTGTGGCCAAGAACAGTGTGGTGTTTGTCGAATTTCCTGCCCCTAAAACTAAACAAGAAATCTTGAAATTTTTCAGGACGTGTGGATGCTACCCGACGTTGGTGCAAACTTCAGTAGAATGCCTGCTCCACTAACAAAGTTATTGCAAAAGAAGACAAAAGTCATTAGGGCAAGAGAGTTCCAGACAGCTTTTGAGAAACAGGAGACAATTCTAACAAATGAATCGATGGTGTTAGCTGCCCCTAACTTCACTAAATCCTTCAAGATGGCAATCCATGTCAATAACTTAGGTTGGGAGTGATCTTATTTGCAACAAGGTGAATTAAGCACAGAGAAGCCAGTGGGATACTTTGTTTTAAAAAAAATAAGCCTCAAAAAGGATATTCTATGTAGAAAAGGCAGTGCTGGGATTGTTACTGGTTCATACAAACAATTGGAGGTGTACATCTCTGATGGCTGCCTCTATACTGATCAAAATGCCTTGGGAGAAATTTAAGACTCATATTGCCAGACAGTTCTGATGGGGCTTGTTAATGCAGCCTTATGTCTTAAAGATTATTCATATTGCTGATGATATAATTGCTGATGCATTATCAAGAATATTATTTTTGAAAATGAAAATATCAGAAAGAACTATTTAGATTCTGTGTGAGAAGTAAATGAGAGTGGGTGGGTGCACATTTGAATTTTTAATTGGTGCATATGTTTTCCTATACATTTTGTAATGAAGTGCATTTGGAAATGGTGTTTCTTTTCTTATAGATGAAGGCATGTTAGGAGTGTTTGAATTTTATGCTTTTTAAAAATTAGAAAGTCTTTACTCAACTCTGTTTTAAATTTGCTACCCCTTATCTTAAGACTATAGACTCTCATCCTATAATGCACCACGTCTACGTTATCCATACCTTTTACCATCTTATGTACCTCAAATTGATCTCCCCTCATTCTTTTAAATTCCAGAGAGTATAGGCCTTCCTTCTGCTTTGATCTCACTGTGTCTTTCATCCTCCACTGTCCTTTACTACCTGACCAATCTGCTCCTGAATTTTGTGAACACACTCCTGAATTTTTTTGAAGGCTACAAGTTCACTTTGGTCTGTGGGCAAACTGCATTTCCCAAGAAATCACATGGCTTCAGTTAGCTAACCAGCAAGACACTTGGTAAGCAAAATGAGTTACTCGAATTAAAGTAAAAAAAAACTGCTGTTGCCATGTTATAAGGGCTTGCTAATTGCTTAAAAACACTTGGCTTGAGAATTCTTTCTGAACATTTTATTTTAAACTCAGTTGTGTTGTGACTTGAAAGCAAACTGTGAAGGAAGATTACTTTTTTCTTTTTCTCTCCTTATATTGCCTGCAGTTCTGGAATGAGTTTTACCTTCGGCCAGAAAATTTTCCTAACAGTACAAAACATCTGTATTTTGAAAGGTGGCAAAGCTGTGACAACCAAGGCTGTTTTCCATTGAAGATCTAACTGAAAGAACTCCAATTAACTATTGTGACCAGCACTTTGTCAGATCAACAACATCAAAACCATTTCGAACTTTACCCTTTTTTATAGTGTCCCCCAATGCCAACCTCTCCAGAGATCTTAAATGTCTTTTACTTTGATTTTTAAATGTGTGTGCATTGAAACCTGATTTTTTTAAACAAAGATTTGTTTCATAATAAATTAATTATTCTGAATTTATTGAAAGAAGCCTGCTTTGGGTTACTTTATTCAGGGTCTATCAGTTGTGTACTGACCATTTTTGTGAGTGAATTAAACATTTAAACTATCACTGTAACCTGTGAAGTCATGGAGTTGGAGCAGTGATAAACAATCTAGATAAGTGAATGGGCTGCTTGAGTGGCCTTCTTCATCTGAGTGGACTGAACAATTGGAATCAGACTTGTTCTCTAACCATGACCCACGAATTAGATTAAATACATTTAATACACACCAAATATTTCATAACTTTTGAAAATGCATAACCATTTATCTTTTAATAGAACAGTCAACTCCAAATGATTAAAATAAAAGGACGCAGAGAGAGTGCACAGCTTTCACAGTCAATGCGTGACTGTGTAATCAGTATGCATCTCACTTCATTTGCCAGTTCCTTATGTGCATGTCACTTCAGTCATTTCAGTTGGAACAAAATTACACAGACAGAAATCAGCAGAACGTGGTAGCCCTGTACATAGACAATGACCAACAAGATGTCTCATGGGACACACTCAGAACCCAGATGGGCCGCATATGCCCTTGGACCGCAGGTTGCCTAGCACTGAGATAGAGAATCTGCACACTTTTCCCATCCCGGTTATTACAGTGTCCCTTATTTTATTTCATCAGAGTTCGTCGTCCCAGCTATTTAAGACGGAGGGTGAGTATGACGTGGACAGGGCGACGGCCACAATATTGATATTTCAATCCCTTGCAGAAAAGATTTTTATCAGGCATGTAGGAATGTTTGTAGAAAAGGATACAATTGAACTGAGAGATATAAGAGATATTTTAAAGTCATCATGAATAAATTGAAGCTATAAAGAATTCAGTGTGATCAGATGCAGCATATAACACATCACACTGCCAACTATAAAAGCCTGAAATTTAAAAGCCAGTATTTAATCACACACAACACACACGTGCACACACACACACACACACACACACTAAGACATTAAAAATACTCAATCATGATGTGCAGAGAACAGATGTTATTTTCCATTCCTTGGATTCCATTAATCATACAATCGATGTGAATGAATAAATGATCTGCTAAAACAAACACCTGAGATTGAACTGAGTGCCATTACTATGTGTAATGATGCTGGTTACCAGGGTCCACCAACCCCCATACCTTATGTATTAGGCACTAACATTTAGCTGCAGCAATTACTTTTCTAAAATATATTTCATTTAATGTATATGAATAGTTAATAAATAAGTATGTCTGTAATGTCAAACATTAAAAGGGAGAAGTATTTTTATACTGTTCTTCTGTCACTTTTGCCATTTATGTAACAAGAATGGTATTAAAGCACGATGTTAATGACCCATTGTTATGACAGTCACAGGGGATCATCTACAGATCTCCCTGTGGGCCTCATGGAGTAGCAGTTCCCTGATTGTGTGAGTGAAAGCTTGCCTGGTATTCAGTCGTGAGCTTAGAAGACACAAAGGCCAAGCTAGCCACCTAGACATGAGAACCATTACAGATAATGGGCACCATGGCAAACCAAGTGAATTACAGGCTGAACTACCACTCATCATTGTGCAGGGACAAGGATCTAGCCTTGTGAAGAGGTTGGTGCTTAGTTTGGAGAGTCAAAGCGTATGTTATGGCTTTTGAATGGGCATTCATAAGATGCAAAAGGGGTTTCCGACATAGCTCCACAGGACATTTCATCCACTATTAAGCCTCAGTGAAAGTCACAGTCTCACAGAATCTTTAAAATGCAGAAATAGGCTATTTGGCCCATCAAGTCTGCACTGACCCTCTGAAAGAACATTCTACCTAATCCCATCCTCTGCCTTATCCCCATAACCTTGCATATTCTTTTGTTTCAAATTGTAAACCAATTCCCTTTTAAATACCTTGATTGAACCTTCTTCCACACCCTCTTGGGAAATTCATTCCAGATTCCAACCACTCTCTAGGTGAAAAAAAATTTCTTCACATCACTTTTACTCCTTTTGCCAATTATTTTGGTTGTGCCCTCTATTTTCTGTTGCTCTCTTGAATGCAAACAGTTGTTCACTATTTACCCTGTCCATATCCCTCAGGATCTTGAACAGAACAAAGAACAACAAGAAGTACAGCACAGGAACAGAGCCACTGGCCCTCCAAGCCTCTGCCTATCATGATGCCCTAACTAAAAAAAACCTTCTGCCCTTACTTGGTCCACGTCTATTTTCTGCCTATTCATGTACCCATCCAGACGTCTCTTAAATGTTGCTAATGTGCCTGCTTCTACCACCTTCTCTGGCAGCACATTTCTAGCACCCACCACTCTGTGTGAAAACCTTTCCCTGCACATCTCCCTTGAACTTACCCTCTCTCATCTTAAATCTGTGGCCCCTTGTAATTGACACTTTCATCCTTGGAAAAAGCCTCTGAATATCCACCCTCTCTTATAATTTTGCAGACCTCTACTGGCCTCCATCTTTCCATGAAAACAATCCTAGTTTATTCAACCTCTCCTCATAGCCAACACCCTCGAGATCAAGCAACATCCTGGTGAACCTTCTTTGCACCTTCTCCAAAGCTTCCACGTCCTTCTGATAACATAGTAACCAGAATTGCATGTCACATTGGCAGTTGTCCAGTCCTCTAGAATCTTGCCTGTCTTCAAAGAGGGTGTGATGATATTTGTTAAGGCCCCAGCTATTTCTCCCTTTGCCTCCCGCAGTAATCTGGGAGAGATCCCATCTGGAACTGGGGACTTGTCTATCTTAATGAAATTTAGGATATACAATTCCTCCTTTGATATATTTTGGTGCAGGGTGGCACAGCTGCCGCACAGTGCCAGGAACCTGGATTTGATTCCTGTCTTGGGTCACTGTCTGTGTGAAGTTTGCACATTCTACCCAAGTCTGCATGGATTTCCTCCAGGTGCTCCGGTTTCCTCCCGCAGTCCAAGGATGTGCAGATTATGTTGATTGGCCATGCCAAATTGACCCTAGTGGCAGGGGGATTAGCAGGGTAAATGTATGGGGTTGTGGGGCTAGGGCTTAGGTGGGATTATGATTGGTACAGACTCAATGGGACAAATGACCTCTTTCTGCACTGTAGGATTCTATGATATTGACATTCTCTAATGCTTTCATACACTATTTCTGACCTCAACATCCATCATATCTTTCTCTTTGGTAAATACCAATACAAAGTACCAATTAAGGATTTCACCCACTTCCTGTGGCTCCATACATAACTTCCCTCCATTGTCCTTAAGTGGGCCTACTCCGTCTCTTGCTCCTAATATATGCATAAAAAGCCTTTATTCTCCCTAATCCTGTTTGCTAAAGACATTTCATGGTCCCTTTAAGCATTCCTAATTCCACATTTAAGTTCCCTCCTCCTTTCACGTACTCCTCAAGGGTTCTGTCAGTTTTTAGATGCCTAGACCTATCATATGCTTTCTTTTGACTAAGTTTACAATTTCTCTTGTCATCCATGATTCCCAAATCCTGCCATTTCTATCCTAAGTTTTTGCAGGGACATGCCTGCCCTGTACTTCAATCAACTTCTATCAAATTTCTTCACAGTCTTCTTTTCTCCAAGCAAAACAGTTGCAACCTCTCTAATCTTTCCTCATAACTACAGTTCTTTGTCCATGAATTCATTCTTGTGAATCTACTCTGTCCTCTCACCAGTGATTTCACATCCTTCCTCAGAATTGGGCACAGTACCCCTTGGCAGATGGGAGTATTGTGGTAAAGCCACTGAAGTTGCAATCCAGAGATCAGAATTAATGTCCTGGGAACAAGGTTCAAATTTTGTCATGCCAGAATTTCAATTCAATTAATAATCTGGAGCTGTCAATTTTCATAAAATCTATCTGATTCACTGATGTCATTTAGGGAGAGAAATCTGCCATTCTTATCTGCCTGAGACTCAAGAGCCATAGCAATGTGGTTGACTCTTAACTGCTTCTAAATGTTGTAGCAAAATGCTCAGTTCAAAGGCAATTAGAGATGGACAACAAATGCTGACTTTGCCATCAACGCCTACAGCATAATGGAATAAAGAAAGAAAAGATGAGGCCTAATTAATATTTTATATAAATTCAACAAATTCTTTACTCTACTACTCAATTTCTCTATTAACAAAGCCTAAGATACTATATGCTTTAGTAACTGCTTTCTCAATATAACTTGCCATCTTCAATGACTCATGTACATATACACTGAAATTCCTCAGTTCCTGCACCTCCTTCAGAATTTCCCCTTTTATTTGATATTGTCTCTCCATGTTCTTTCTGCCAAACTAAATCATTCCACACATCTTTGCATTGAAATTAATTTGTGTAATGTCCGAAGTACTTTAGGTGTTGTGGGTTTTAACAGAAAAAAACAAGGCTGGGTTTGCACACACAGAATCATACAAGTTTATTGAAAGGGATGTCCCCTGTGCTGCACAGGATACAAAGATGAAAGGGAAACAGCAGCCTGTGCAAACACCCTAATGAGATCACCATTTAATCATGTGATCAGCTCTAAAGCAATCTGCAGCCCTTTTAAATACACAAAAAATGCCATTGTCTGCCCAAACAACTAATATGTCTACAGGTACAATTTGGAGAGAGGTTAGAGGAAAAATTGGTCCTCTTACAGACAGAGGAGGAGAACTATGCTTAGATCCGAGGGAATGGGGGAGATCCTGAATGAATACTTTGCGTCATTATTCACGAAGGAGACAGACTTGTTGTCAGGTACTGTCTTGGAGGGAGTTGTAGACCTGTTAAAGGAAATATCTATTACAAGGGAGGAAGTTTTAGGGTTTTTAGTTAGTATTAAAGTTGATAAATCTCCGGGGTCTGATGGCATTTATCCTAGGCTGCTTAGGGAGACGAGTGATGAAATTGCTGGGCCTCTGATGCAAATCTTTGTCTTTTCTTTGGACACAGGTGAGGTCCCAAAGGACTGGAGGATAGTGAATGTGATACCGTTGTTTAAAAAAGGTAGTAGCGATAACCCGGATAATTATAAGCCAGTGAGTTTGACGTCAGTGGTAAGGAAGTTGTTGGAAAGGATTATTAGGGATAGGATGTATACACATTTAGAGTGCGGCAATTTGATTAGTGATAGGCAGCATGGCTTTGTGAAGGGCAGGTTATGCCTTACGAATCTGGTAGAATTTTTTGAGAAGGTGACAAAAACAGCCGACGAAGGACGAACCGTGGATGTCGTCTACATGGATTTCAGTAAGGCGTTTGATGAAGTCCCTCATGGTGGGTTGGTGGAAAAGATTAAGACTCATAGGATACAAGGACAGGTGTCTAGATGGATTGAGAACTGGCTTGGTAACAAGAGACAGAGAGTAGTAGTGGAAGGGTCCTTTTTTTTAGCTGGAGATCTGAAACTAGTAGTGTGCCACAGGGATCAGTACTGGGACCTTTGTTATTTGTAATATACATAAATGGCTTGTAAGAGAGGGTAAGTAGTGTGATGAGCAAGTTTGCAGATGATACGAAGATGACTGGACTTGCTGATAGTGAGGAGCAGTGTCAGGCAATACAGCAGGATATAGATCGGCTGGTATAGTGGGCAGAGAAATGGTAGATGGAATTTAATCCAGATAAATGCAAGGTAAAGCATTTTGGAAGAAATAATGTAGGGGGGAAGTTACACGATAAATGGTAGGCTTATTAAGGATATAGAAACACAGAGGGACCTGGGGGTGCAAGAACACAAGTCCTTGAAGGTGGCAATATAGGTGGAGAGGGTGACGAAGAAGGCCTATGGTATGTTTGCCTTTATAGGGAGGGGTATAGAATATAAAAGCTGGCGTCTAATGTTGCAGTTGTATCGAATGTTGGTTTGCCTGCATTTGGAGTACTGCATTCAGTTTTGGTCTCCTTACTATCAGAAGGATGTGGAGACTCTGGAGAGAGTGCAAACGGTGTTGCCTGGTACAGAAGGACTGAGCTATGAGGAGAGATTGGGCAAATTGGGTCTGTTCTCCTTAGAAAGACAGAGAATGAGGGGAGATCTAATAGAGGTGTATAAGATTATGAAAGGTATAAATAGAGTGAACAGGGGTAAGCTTTTTCCTAGGTTGGCTACAATAATTACGAGGGGCCACGGGCTTAGGAAGGGGGGGGCGTGTGATGAGGTATAATCAGATGTTAGAGGGAGGTTTTTCACACATAGGGCGGTGGAAGCACCACCTGTGCTGTCACCCTATACTGTGTAGGGTGGTGGAGGCAGGCACGCTAGGGTTGTTTAAGGCTTATTTAGACAGGTATGTGAGCGGACTAGACATGGAGGGATACAGAAGACTTTTCTAAATAAAGATCAAGAGGCTTGGGACATCCAAAGAACAAAGAACAACCCTGGGAATCAATTGATTCCTATGGACCTTCCAACATATTTCATGGCTCACTTGCTTTATTTCTGCATTTCTGAGGATTCCATAAACGTCTGTCTAAGTTGTGCACGTTTGTTGACATCTTTTCTTTTACTTCACAGGTGATTCGGTCCGCCTTGTTGACCAACATGGGGCATACAGGTGGCTCTTGGATGTTGCTTTGAGAGTTGCCTAGTGCTTCACGACTTTAGTGTAAGCTTAAACTGGACCATCTGATAGGCAACATGATAGCTCAGTGACTATCACTGTTTGCTGTGCAGATACATGGATTTGGGCTGGTGTCTGTGGGAGTTTGCACATTCTCCCCATTATTGCGTGGGTTTTCTCCAGGTGCTTCGGTTTCCTCCCACACCCCAAAAATGTGCTCTTAGGCTGATTGGTGTAACAAATTGTCCCTAAATTAGTCTTCCCTCAATCTTCCCCGATAGGTATAGACAAAGGTCATAGGTAGAGGAGGGCACTCATAATGTTAAAATGACAGCATGGGCTCGTTGGGGCGAAAGGCCCATTTCCCATGCTGTATTGCTCTTTGTTCTGACCCAAGATTTGGTACCAACTGCACCATTGCTGACAATCATGTCTATAAATAAGACAGAGAGAGACAGACAGACACACACACACACACACACTCATTATATATATAGCGTGTGTGTATGTGTGTTATATAATATATAGAGAGTATGATACACACTCTATTATATATATATATATATACACACACACATAAAAAGACACACATACACACAAATACACAGTCTCTCTATATACACATACACACAAATCACACTCTCTTTCTCTCTCTCTATATATATATATATGTATATATATACACACACACACTATATATATATACATACACATACATCACACTCTCTCTATATATAGTGTGCGACGTGTATATATATATATATATAAAAAATACATATGGAAAGTATGTGACGTGTATGTGTGTGTGACATATATATATATAGTGTGTGATGTATGTGAGTGTGTGTATACATATATATACATCTATATACACATGCACGTCACACACTATGTATAATATATATCACACACTGTCTCATATATAAAATATATCACACTCTTTCATGTAAATATATAATATCACACACTCTCTGATATATATATATATCACACACTCTCTATATAACACATTTCCTTTCTCTCTCTCAGTGTCGGTAATACATACCGGTTCCCTCTCCTGTTCAAACACTCCCGCGGTTGGTGACGGAACTGATGTCTTATCCAATCAGAGAGCGCGGAAATGACGTTTCCCGGCAGCCAGCCTGTTGTTGGTAACCGTCTCCATGGTGACGCGGCATCCTCAGTCCAGCCGCTTCCAAACTGTGCGGCCAGCCGCCATGGAGGAGGAGAGCCCCAGCGAGTGCATCTACAACCTGCTGCCCCGAGCCGAGCTACCACCTCGACACCCACTCAAGTGAGATACACCCATCCCCAGCGAGACGGGAATGGACATGTGTCAGGGGAATGGGATGAAATAGGAGAGAAAGGAGGGGACAGGAGATTGGGCAGGTGGAGACAGGAGAGATATAGGGGATGGTGAGAGGGGAGTGGGACGGAGGGAGAAGAACATGGGAAATTGAGAGAGGGAGGGAATGGGGAGGAAAGGGGAATAGGGAATAGGTATAGAAGAGAGGGACACAGAAGGGAACGCAGGAGGGGGATGGAGGATACAAGGAGGGAGAACGGGCAATGGTCATTTAGACCTAAATGAATGGGAATTTGTCTCGCAGAGAGCTACGTGAATCTCTGGAACTTCTCTACCCCTAAAAGAGTGGGGAGGCTGGATAATTTAAAAGTATTAAAATGGACGGTGGATCTACTATTTGATAGATTAAGAAATAAAGGGCTTTGGAAATGACAAATAAGGAGTTGAGGCCCGCATTCTATGCCGATCAGCCACATGATTAAATTGAGTGGGATAGGCAAGCTTTAAAAAGGCTTGGGACTATTCTCCTCATCTCCTGTTATTTAGCCTCTTGAGCCTTTCCTGCTATTCAATGAGGCTGATTTGTGTCTTTAGTCTCAAAAACTTATTTTAGAGGAGTGGAGGAATCCGGTAAGGAAAAGGAAATGAGGTAGAGTCAGATGGATTGGGGTATTGGACAGAAAGAGGGAGAATGATAGCAGATGGTTGGAGCAAGAGTGACCACGAAGTATGATCAGAGCTGGCTCAATCAAACTCCAGGAGGCAAAAGAGAAGGAGCATGGGAAAGGGGAAATAAGTAGTGACCAGAGTAGAGCTCAAGTAAGGAAAGAAAGAGGCTGAATCAGGGGTATTGGAGACTAGAGTTAAGCAAACTGAGGGGTCAGGAGGCCTGGGGCTCAGAGGCAACAGGGAAGTGGGTTAGATGTGAAGACCAATTTTTTTTTTTGCAGAGCTTGGAGCAGCTAGAGGAGACTCTATTATGGGTAGACAGACCATTTCCACTAGCCTGTTAATGGAGTATAAGGGGATGAAGACTAAGAATTTAACTGGAAGAACCAAGAGAGAAAGAGGCCTTTTGCATTGAGAATTGTTATGTCAGAAGATGCTTCAGTACTGTAGAATCTGTAATAACATTTAAAAGAGAATGGAATGAATATTTTGAAAAGGAGGAATATGTCAGGATCTGAAGGGGAAAGGAACTACAGGAGCAAGCTTTAGCACTTGGGACTGAAGACTTTCACCTGCAACAATTCTTTATTCATGAGCGTGGGAGTGGCTGGAGGTGAGCTGAGTTTAGAATATTGTGCCCAGTGAGAAGAACTCCAAATACTGAGCCCACTCCACTTGGTGCAACCTCTTGGTTTGGTTCCAATTTGTCTGGACTGACTGAGGATCCCCTGTTTAGAGCTGTCATGCATAAGGTATGAATTCATTTTGTGGCTTTCGAGAGAGTACAGAAAAGGTTTACCAGGATGTTGCCTAGTATGGACGGTCTTAGCTATGAGGAGAGATTGGGTAAACTGAGGTCGTTCTCCCTGGAAAGAAGGAGGATGTAGGGGCATTATGGCTAAAGGTAGCGCGTTATCAGCTTGTTACTCGTTAAAGGTTGAATATTGGGGTATTTGCACCTATTACAATTTACTTATTGGATGAGAATTTAGAGGTATAGTTAATAAGTTTGCAGATGACAACAAACTTGGTGGCATAGTGAACAGTAAAGAAAGTTATCTAGGATTGAAACAGATCTTGATCAATTGGGCCAGTGGGCTGATGAATGGCAGATGAAGTTTAATTTAGATAAATGTGAGGTGATGCAATTTGGTTGGATCAGGGCAGGACTTAATCAGTTAATGGAATTGTGTTGGGGAGAATTATAGAACAAAGAGATCTAGGTGTTCAGTTTCATAGCTCCTTGACTAAAGTAAACATCAGTCCTTTTGACGATGAGAAAGGAAATATAATAACTAGAAATAAGAAAATGGCTGAGGCATTGAAAAGGTGTTTTGGTCAGTCTTCACAGTGGAAGATACAAATAACAAGCCAAAATTTGATGACAGCAAGGCTATAGCAGGTGAGGACCTAGAAATATCATTATCATGAAAGAGGTAGTGTTGCGCAAGCTAATGGGCTAAAGGTAGTCAAGTTTCCTGGTTCTAATGGAATGCATCCTAGGGAACTAAAAGAGATGACACGGGAAATAACAAATGCAGTAGTAGTAATTTACCAAAATCACTGGACTCTGGGATGGTTATCTTAGGATATAGATAGGCTGGAAAATTGGGCAGAGAAATGGCAAATGGAATTTAATCTCGATAAATATGAAGTGATGCATTTCGGTAGATCTAATGTAGTGGGGAGCTATACAATAAATAGTAGAAGCATCAGGAGTATAGACACACAGAAGGATCTGGGTGTGCAAGTCCACAGATCCTTAAAGGTGGAAGCACAGGTAGAGAGGGTGGTAAAGAAAGCATATGGCATACTTGCCTTTATTGGACAGGGCATAGGATATAAATGTTGGCACATGATGTTGAAGCTATACAGAACGTTGGTTAGTCTACATTTGGAATAATGTATCCAGTTCTGGTTGCCACACTATCAGACAAATGTGGAGGCTTTGGAGGGAGCACAGAAAAGGTTTACCAGGATGTTGCCTAGTATGGACGGTCTTAGCTATGAGGAGAGATTGGGTAAACTGAGGTTGTTCTCCCTGGAAAGAAGGAGGATGAGAGGCAACCTGATAGAGGTGTATAAAATTGTGAAGGTCATAGATAGGGTGAATAGTGGGAAGCTTTTTCCCAGGTCAAAGGTGACAAATACAAGGAGTCACAAGTTCAAGGTGAGGGGGGCAAGGTTCAACACAGATGAAAGGGGAACGTATTTTACACAGAGGGTGGTGGGGGCCTGGAATGCACTGCCAAGCAAGATGATTGAGGTGGACACGCTGAGACGTCTAGATAGCCACATGAACAGACTGGGAATAGAGGGATGCAAACAAATGGTCTAGTTGAACCCACAAGCGGCGCAAGCTTGGAGGGTCGAAGGGTCTGTTACTGTGCTGTATTGTTCTTTGTTCTTCTTTGTTCCCACAGATTGGAAAATGGCAAATGTGACGCTACTGTTTAAAAAAGGAGGTAGACAAAAGACAGATAACTATAGACCAGTTAGCTTAACTTCTGTAGTAGAGAAAATGTTTGAATCTATCATCAAGGAAGAAAAGCAAGACATCTGGATATAAATTGTTCCATTGATAAGACACAGCATGAGTTCATGAAGGGCAGGTCAAGTATGACTAATTTGGTGGAATTCTTTGAAAATATTACATGTAGCGAACCTGTGGATGTGGTGTATTTGGATTTCCAGAAGGCATTTGAAAGGTGCTGCACCAAAAATTGCTGCATAAGATAACCAATCCTCTATCCATACTAATACGGGTAATGTATTAGCATGGATAGACGATTGGTTAACTAACAGAAAGCAAAGAGTGGGGGTAAATGGATGTTTTTCTGGTTGGCGATCAGTGACTAGTGATGTGCCCCAGAGATCACTATTGGGACTGCAATTGTTTACAATTTACATAGATGATTTGGAATCGAGGATCAAGTGTGGTGTGTCATAATTCACAGGTGACACTAAGATGAATGGCAGAGCAAAGTGTGCAGTGGACGCTGAAAGTCTGCTAAGGGATATAGATAGTCTAAGTGAATCGGTGACGGTTGGCAGATGGAGTACGATGTTGGTAAATGTGAGGTCATCCATTTTCATAGGAATAACAGCAAAATGGGCTATTATTTAAATAATAAAACAATTGCAGCATGCTGCCAATGCACAGGGACCTGGGTGTCCTTATGCAAGAATCAGAAGGAGTTGGTTTGCGGGTGCAGCAGGTAATTAAGAAGGCAAATAGAATGTTGTCCTCATCACTAGAGGGATGGAGTTTTAAAAAAGGTGCTGGTGAGACCACAACTGGAGTACTGTGTACAGTTTTGGTCTCCTTATCTGAAGAGGATATTATGGCACTGAAGGGGATGCAGAGGAGATTCACTAGGTTGATTCTGGAGTTGAAAGGGTTGGTTTATGAGGAGACACTGAGTAGACTGGGGTTATACTCATTGGAATTCAGAAGAATGAGGGAAGATCTTATAGAAACATATAAGATAATGAAGGTAATGGATAGGATAGAAACAGGGAAGTTGTTCCCAATGGTGGGTGAAACTAGAACTAGGGTGTATGGTCTTAAAATAAGGGGAGCAGATTTAGGATTGAGTTGAGGTGGAACTTCTTCACAAAGGGTTGTGAATCTGTGGAATTCCCTGCCCAGTGAAGCAGTTGAGGCTACCTCATTGAATGTTTTTAAGGCAAGGATAGATAAATTTTTGAACAATAAAGCAATTAAGGGTTATGGTGAGTGGGCAGATAAATGGAGCTGAATCTGCAAAAAGATTAGCCATGATCTTATTGAATGGTGGAGCAGGCTTGAGGGGCCAGATGGCTTACTCCTGTTCCTAGTTCTTATGTTCTTATGTTTTTATGAAAGTGGAGTCAGAAGTGGTGAAGAAGGCATTCAGCATGCTTGGTTTCATTGGTCAGAACATTGGATACAGGGGTTGTGACTTTTTGTTGAAGTTAGTAAGGCCACACTTGAAATAAGGCTGTGTCCTCAGCCCCTTACTATCCTCCATATACACCTATGACTGTGAGGCCAAATTCCTTTCCAACTCAATTTTCAAATTTGCTGATGACACCACTGTGATGGGTCAGATCTCAAACAATGACGAGATGAGCACAGGAAAGAGAAAGAAAATCTGATGAACTGGTGCGGCAACAATAATCTCTCCCTTAACATCAACAAAACGAAAGAGATAATCATTGACTTCAGGAAGCATAGTGGAGTGCCCCTGTATACATCAATGAGGACGAAACGTCAGGTGGGCGCCTGGAACTCGCTGCCGAGTAAAAGGTTAGGAGGTTTTAGTTAAGTCGAGCAGTACAGAGGGCTGAAAGGCCTGTTCCCGTACTGTAATTTTCTTCATTCTTTGAAGTTGAAATGTTGGCGAGCTTCACGTTTTTAGGTGTCCAGATCACAACAGCCTTCCTGATTCCCCAATACCAACACTATAGTTAACAAAGCCCAGCAACACTACTACTTTCTCAGAAGACGAAGGAAATTTGGTATGCCCACTACAACTTCCACCAGTTTTTACAGATGCACCATAGAAAGCATTCTTTCTGGTCTTATCAGGGGTTATATGGTTTCTGCTCTGATCAAGACTGCAATAATTTACAAAGGGTCGTGAATGAAGTCCAGTTATCACTGAAACTATCACAGCCTCCCATTTATTGACACTGTCTACACTTCCTGCTGCCTCAGAAAAACAGCCACCATAATTACGGAACCCATACACACCAGACGTACTCTTTTCCACTTTCTTCCATCGTGAAAAAGGTACAAAATCTGAGGACACGTACCAACTGATTAAGAACAGCTTCTTCCCTGCTGCCATCAGACTTTTTGAATGGGCCTAGCTCAAATTAAGTTATCTTTCTCTGCATCCAGCTATGACACTACATTCTGCACTCTCTCGTTTCCTTCTCTATGAACGTTTTGCTTTGTCTGTGTAGTGCACAATGAACAATACTGTTCACTGTGTAGCAATACATGTGACAAATTAAATCAAATCAGTTCTGGTCACCCTATTATAGAAAGGATGTTATTAAACTAGAAAGAGTGCAAAAAAGATTTATTAGGGTGCTGCTGGGATTTAATGGTTTGAGTTATAAGGAGGGGCTGGATCAACTGGGACTTCTTTGCCTGGAGCATAGGAGGCTGAATGCTGTTCTTATAGAGGTCTATAAAATAATGAGGGGCATAGTTCAACTGGAAAATCAACATCTTTTCACAAGGTGTGGGAGTCTAAAACTAGAGGGCATAGTTTTAGGGTGAGGGGAGAGAGATACAAAAAGGTCCAGAGACACAATTTTTTCACACAGGGTGGTATGTGTCTGGAATGAACTTCCAGAGCAATAGTAGAATGGGTACAATTTTGTCTTTTAAAAAGCATTGAGACAGTTACATGCGTAAGATAGGTATAGAGGAATGTGGGCCAAATTTGGGCAGTTGGGGCTAGCTTAGTGGTTAAAAACTGGGCGGCATGGACAAGTTGGGCCAAAGACCCTGTTTCCATGCAGTAAACTCTATGGCTGCCAATTACGTATAAACTGTTAGTAAGTTTTTCTATTACTGTTGGTTATGAAGAGAGTCTAAGTGTTATTAATATTGTAGTTAGTTTTGCTGCAATGTTTGTGAGTTACTATTACTGATGGAATCAAGATTTTACTTAGATTTAAGTAAAATCTAAATCTTACTTTAGATTTTTCTTAACTTTTATTTCCTCTTCTCCAGGCATGTAGGAACCAACTGCAGTGATCTAACTACCACCAGAGCTGAGATCAGCAAACTAAGCATAGACTTGGACCTTTGCATTGCTTAGTGCTGCATCAGGCAGTGTCTCCAGTTATTAGAGAGCTGATTAGGAATTTTCTGTAAATTCATTCATTGCTCCACAGGTAACTGAGATGTGTCAATTCTCAGCAAAACCATCATTTGATGGGGGAACCATCATTTAGCACCTTTTTCTGGGCCGTTGCTGACCAATGATGGTAGTCATAAAGGAAATCTGCAACGTGCATCAACTCAGGAACATAATTTGTTTTATTCCACAGGGAAACCTTACAAAGTCCCTGTGGAAGGAATAAAATCCTCTATCCCATCTGACAAGCCAATAATGGGACTTCGCTCCAAGAAAAACTTTGTTCAAACTAATATAGTCGACATTCAGATGTCAGTGCCCAAGAAACCTGTGCCTATCCTTGTTGATACCAGAAAAGGAAACAAAATATTATTGGAACCATCAGGGCTTCTTCCAACGCTCCTGCACAGAAAGGTAGATATCAGCATTTGTGTGTTAATAGATTGGAATAAATGTTTGCTGTCTTTTTATTAACATGTCACATCAACTTTTATATCTTTCACCAGATACAAAGGAAACATTTACAATCCCCTGAAAGAAAATAATATCTCTCCCAAATATTCAAATGTCCCATTCACCTGCAGCTGGTCACCATGACAATTTGAAACTACAGAAGTAATTTCTTCCCTTATTATTTTTCAGACCCCATGTGCAAGGTGTTATATTGAAGCATGGATTTTTAACACTACTGCTTTATCATCTTGATAACTTTAAAATATTGTAAAGCAGTTTTTCCCTGAATCTGGGTCAATTTAGGTCAAATATAAGATTGACTTTCTGGAACAAGAGATAATTCATTTAAGAAAATTATCCAATTGGGGTTTTCCATCTGAATGTCTTTGGTATTAATCTAATCCCAGAACAGATTTGAGTAAATGAGTATCATACCAAAACATGGACTTAAAAGAGAATTGTTTAAGAATAACTTAAGGACGTGAGGTTAAGTATGTACGTTTCAAAAAGTGTCTTAAAGCATTAATGTTTATAAGCAGTTTATGTGTTTAAAATAATCCTATTTGTGGGCCTCCAAAAGAGCAGTATATATTTTGTCTATTGAATAATGAATCAAAAATAGTAATACACTGTAAAGAGCTTGATTGCATATTAACAACAACTTGTATTTATATAGCATCTTTAAAGTAATAAAATGTCCCATGCACTTTACAGGAGTATTACAAAGCAAAATTAAACATCGAGCTACATAAGGCGACTTTAGAGCAAATGACTAAATGCTTTGTCAGATAGGTAAGTTTTAAGGAACATATTAAAGGAAATAAGATAATTAGAGAGGCAGAGATATTCAGGGACAAAATTCCAGTGTTTAGGGCCCAAGTAGCTGAAGATATAAACACCAATTTTGCAACAATTAAAATTGGGGAAGTTTAGAAAGTCTGAATTAGAGCAGAGCAGATAATTCTGAGGGAAAGCAAGAGATTATTAAGATACGAAGTAAAGCAACAATAGGTCTTGAAAACAAAGAAGAGAATTTGAAAATTAAAAAGCTGTTTAACCAAGAGCTAATGTAAGTCAGTGGATATAACAAATCAGTTCTGGTCACCCTATTATAGAAAGGATGTTATTAAACTAGAAAGAGTGCAAAGAAGATTTATTAGAATAATAAATTGGCATGAGTAATTAACAATCTGAGCAATGCCGTTTTGTGTGACCTCAAGTTTACAGAGGCTGAATGAAGGAAGTCAGCCAGAAGTGTGGTGGAATAGTCAAGCCTAGAGGTAAGAAATTCGTGGCAAGGCCAAGCCAGGTGATGTTATAGAGGTGGAAATGGGCAGTGTTATTGATGACATGGCTTTGTGGTTAGAAAATCATTCTAGGTCAAACATGATTCCAAATTTGTGAACCATCTGGTTTAATTTCAAATTGTTGCTAAAAAGATGAATGGAGTCAGTAGCCAATGAACAGAGTTTGGGGTTAGGACCAAGGAAATTGTTTGTCATCCCAATACTTAATTAGAGGTAATTTCTGCTCATCTGCTACTTGGAGCTGAAGTTCGTGGTCCTGATGTGAGTGGGTGCAGAATTTTCCACTGGTGTACTGCTCCCCAATTTGCCCTCCGTCCTTCATAATGTCAGAAGTGGGGAGTTTTGCTGATGATTGCAGAATGTTCAGCACCATTCAAAATTCTTCAGATACGGAAGCAGTCAACATCCAAGTGCAATAAGACCTGGATAATTAATATCCAGGCTCGGGTTGACAAGTGGCAAGTAACATTCTGGTCACACAAGTATCAGGCAATGACTATCACTAACAAGAGCGAATCTAACTATTGTGCCTTGAAATTGAAAGGCATTACCATCACTGAATCCCCAACTATTAACATTCTGAGGTTAACCATTGACCAGAAATTGAACTGGACTAGCCCTATAAATACTGTGGCTACAAGAGCAGGTCAGGGGTCAGGATTCCAACAGAAGCAGCAACACACCTGTTAACTCCCAAAGCCTCTCTACAGTCTACAAGGTATAAGTATAATTGACCACTCTCCCTTTGCGTTAATGAATTCAGCTCCAACTGAAGCTTGAAGTTTGGCACCATTGACGACAAAGCAGCAGGCTTGATTAATATTCCTTTCACAAACATTCACTCTCTCCAGCACCAATGCACAGTAATAGTGTGTACCATCTACAAGATGCACTGCAGAAACTCACCAAGGTTTCTTAAACTCAGAGGGTAATAAAGGTGAGGGATGCCCTGCCTGCAGCAGTTGTGGACTCGCCAACTCTAAGGATGTTCAAATGGTCAGTGGGTAGGCATATGGATAACGTTGGAATAGTTTAGGTTCGAGGGCCATTAGATTGGTTTCACTGGTCGGCGCAACATCGAGGGCCAAAGGGCCTGTATTGCGCTGTAATGTTCTATGTTCTATAAACAGCACCTTCCAAACACATTGTCACTAGTTCTTCCTCTTTAAAGAGGACATTGCCCCTAAGAACCACAGCTGGATTCCCTCAAAGCAGGTTCATCACCAACAAAAAGAGATAAATGGATTGAGCAAGTGAAAACCGATGGGAATTCCTTATTCTGCTACATTAAACAGTTGCCCTCAGTCAGACCTATTGTTGATACAGACCCCTCAAGGCTGCAAAAATCCTAGGACAACATGAAATGAATGAGCCTGTAGATGTCTTGCCCCTTTTCTATTGCTTTATGACTAGTGAATAAGCATTCCACAAAGTACAGGAAAAATGAACATGTAGGAAATCAAACAGGAGGGTAAAGCAAAGAGTGAATTCTCTTAATTGATGCATAGTGCTAACTCTGTACTAGCACATATGATGAACGAGGAGTAGAACTAAGACAATGAGGCATTCATTTTTTTTTGGTTTGCATTTCAAATTGGCAGCTGTATAAAGATCTTTAAGACAAAGTTTTTAGCATAGCTTTACATTGCAGTAATATTCTCACACCTTGTAAGTGCAAGGTGTCTTGATGAGGATAGGAAAACTACACAATTTATCTCACCTCACCACGCCATTAGTTTAATCATCCACTAAAATGGTCATTTATTCACCTTTGCTGCTGTTAAACCCAAAGTAAAATCTTCTATCAATAAGCTCAGGATTGATTGATTATGAAACAAAACTTGTTTAAAAAAAAACAAGTTGCAAGAATTAGTTAACATACACTTTAACCTAGAAGAGTAACTATCTATCCTTTTCAAAAATGCATGCCCCCCACTCCCCCACACACAACACATGTACAATAAACACATGATCTCCGTAGAGATGAGCTTTGGAGGAGTGGCTTTATAAAACAAAGGATGAAGTTTGATGGTTATGACACTGTCGATTTGGATCTCCCTCTCATCCCAGTTGGGATTTGGAGGTTCTCACCAGCAGAACTTCAGCATGGGGGAATCGGAATCAATCCCTCGTGTCTGAGCCTCTCGGATTTCCAAAGACAGACAAGTTCCACTGAACTGAGGATTCATAGCTGGATACTTCCTAAAACTTTATTCGTAAAATAAAACTTCATGTCCAAATAATGCAATGTACTTCCAAATTTAATAAAAACGCAACTCATGACTATATGGTTTTCCCAACAAAGGTTTCTATAGGAAAGATTACACTATGATTTCCTCAGACAAATTGTTTGCTGTGATTGAAGTGATATTGAACTCCAGCACCTTTAAGGTATAAGTTACAACTAGAAGCTGTTGGAAAACTAAGGGAAGCTCATGAAAAGCTGCTAGCCGAATGAAGAAATTTAAGAACATATTTTCCAAAAGGCTAATTTATTTAAATAAACATTGAAGCATAGAGAATAGTGTTGTCCTAATGTTAATTTGGTGGATGTAATTTTGAAATCATTAAGCAAACTTAGATAATGATAAGTGCAAGGTGTGAGCTAGGAAAAATCTAAGTTTACCAACAAGAAAGAGGATAGTTTGCACCAGTTTATCTTGGAGATGGAACAGAAGTAGCATAGGGCAGGCCGAACTGTTCAATATCGCAGTTTAAATGTTACTCAAGGAGAGAGCTTGTATGTATTTATGTATGCATAAGAACTTGAAAGTATGTATGTACAAGACCTGTTGAGTTTGCTTGTCAGATTGTAGTTGAAAATCTATACTAAACAGTAATTTTCAAAGAATAACCTCTCAATTATCAAAACTCAGTCATATAATACTCCTTTTATTAATGTTCATTGGCAGAAGATCTGTGTGTGTGTGTTTATTATTTAATTTTTTTACCTCCTCCCAAGTGGATATGTGTGGGTTGGTGCTTGAAGAAGTTAAGGTGCCATGACAGAGTGACTGAGTCAAGAACAGCATTGGATACTGTGGAGCTGTCAGTTTTCTCAATGACGTATACAAAGAACATTTATTTTAAGAGTGTGCACTCTAAATTATGAATAATGTGTGACTGAGTAATAATGATTGAGGTTTTCAAGTAACCAGAACTGTCTATAAATTACAAACATTAAGCACCATAAGCAATTTTATCTCATTACCATCTTGAACCTGACAGCTTTCTCCATCTCCCGTTACCTCTACAATTTGACTTTGAGGATATATAGAACTTCCTCCTCATGTCTTCTCAAGCCTGATGGTTCCTGTTTTTCCAGAAGTGGCATCACTTTTGCTCTGATTGGGGTTAGCACTGCTGCCTCACAATGCCAGGAGACATGGGTTCATGTCCTGTTAACAAATTTTTAAAGAATTGGGCTACATCTTCCCATTTCAGTTGGAATATATAATGGTATGAGATACAGTAGGAAACTATATACAGACAATTGAACAACACACAAATGAAACCAGTCAACAATGCCCAACTATTTACATAAATAGTGAGATGTGGATTAAACCATTGTAGCTGGTCCATAGTCCATCATTTCTCCTTCTCTTCGTTTCCTCCTCACCTCCCACCACACCTTATTGTGGAAAGGTGAGTTTCAAAAGCCAGCTCTAGTTTGGATGATAAAGTACTGGAACCTTGTGCTCACATTGCTCAGGCACTCTGAGCGTGTGGTTATGTTGGTTGGTGGTGCTTTCTCATCTTTCTCTTTCTATTTCCCTTAGTGTGAACAATCTGAAAAACGCCATCAGCATATTCTGTGGGAACAGAATCACTCCAATAGTCTGTACATCCATTAGTTTGTGGGGCCTGTACCATTGGCTAGATGACTAAAATGCTGTGTCACATGTTGATACAGATTCCAATAGCTGTAGGAGGACAATGTAGTTGCGTACATAGTCAATTCTGTCTGAAGCTACTACATAACTGTTTGGTTTTGGAGCATGGTTGATTGCCATCAGCAATTGGTCATGACCATATGTGGTGTGGTGTTAGAGGATCAAGCCTGTGAGCATTTGATCATAGTACAGTTTGTTTCTCAATCTACATTGCATGAGACATGCTTCGTTCACACTACTTTTCAGTTTGGGCTGCAGCAGAACCTTAGCTGCAGGAATCGTGATCCAGGTATGTCTAGGAAAGAGTCATTGAACCAGTAGGCAGGCCCTGTCATGGTAGGCTTTGTAGGTTGAGAAGTACAGCATGATGATCTGTGCGATCCTGTGCATATTTCTCACAAAGCTGCTTATTTGGGAGTACTACCCATTCTGTCAGACCATTTGACCATGACCATAGGAAGCTGCTTGTGATGTGCTCAAAGTCTCGTGCATATGCAAAGTTCAGTGTAGATGAATTGGTGAGCGTTTCCTGTCATGAGTCTGTGTGGGATGCAGTATGGCAAAGTGTCTCTTGAGTTTGATGATGACTGTGGTACCCATTGTGTTTGGCAGGTAGTCAAGTCCAAACCACTGGGATACAAATCAACTAAGATTAAATATTGCTTACCATTCCATTCAAAGACATCAGCTGTTGTGAACAACCATGGGAGGTCTGGGACCTCATGTATATGCAATGACTCAATGCAGCTTGAGTGCATTGCATAGTGCCCATCTGGAGGAGGATTGCCTGAAATGTATAGGGGATGGTTATCTTGACAAATACATGGAGGAACCAATTAGAGAGCCGGCCATCCTAGACCGGGTATTGTGTATTGCAGGGATTAATGAACAACCTTGTGGTGCAAGATCATTTGTGGAAGAGTGATCATAATACGGCAGTACTCTTTACTAAGATAGAGACTGATACAGTTAAGTCTGAGACTAGTGTCCTGAGCTTAAGGAAAACTAACTTAATGGTATGAGACATGTATTGGTTAGGATAAGCTGAAAAGGGATTCTTGAGGGGTTAACAGTGGATAGGCAATGGCAAACATTTAACATACACATGGATGAACTCAATAACTCGACATGCCTGGCTAGCATAAGAATAAAACGGAGAAGATGGCTCATTCATGGCTAACAAGGGAAATCAGGGGTAACTTTAAAGCCAAAATGGAGGCGTATAATTTGGCCAGAAAAAGCAACAAACCTGAAGATTGGGAGAAATTTGAAATTTGAGGAGAACAAAGGGTTTAATTCAGAAGGGGAAAATAGAATGTAAGAGTAAACTTGCAGTAAACATAAAAACTGACTGCAAAAGCTTCTATAGATATATGAAGAGAAAAGACAGGTGAAGACAAATGTAAGTCCCTTACAGTTAGAATTAGATGAAGTCATAATGGGCAACAAAGAGATGGCAGAGCAACTGAACAAATATTTTGGATCCATCTTCACTAAGGAGCACACAAATAACCTTCCAGAAATACTAGGGGCCAGGGATATAGCATGATGAAAGAACTGAAGGAAATCCTTATTAATCAGGAAATTGTATTGGGGAAATTGCTGGGATTAAAACCCGATAAGCCTCCACAGCCTGATGTTCTGCATCCCAGAGTACTCAAGGAAGTGGCCCTACAAATAGTGGACGTATTAGTGATCTTTTCTAGCATTCTAAAAACTCTGAAAGGGTCCAATAGATTGGCAGGTAGCTAATGTAACATTACTTTTTAAAAAGGGAAGAGAGAGAAAATGGGAAATTATAGACTAGTTAGCCTGACATCAGTGGTGGGGAAAATGCTGGTGTCAATTGTTAAGGATGTAATAACTTAATGTTTGGAAAGTAGTGACAGGATTGGTCCAAGTCAGCACTAATTCACTAAAGAGAAATCATGCTTGACAAATCTTGTGGAATTTTTTGATAATGTAACTAGCAGAGGGGACAAGGCTGAACCAGTGGATATTGTATATCTGGATTTCTAAAAGGCTTTTGACAAGGTTCCACATTAGTGAGCAAAATTAAAGCTCATGGGATTGGAAATAACGTAGTGATCTAGATAGAGAATTGGTTGGTAAAAGGAAGCAGAGAGTGGAAATAAACAGATCCTTTTCAGAGTGGCAGGCAGTGACTTGTGGGGTACCATAGGGTTCAGTACTGGACCCAAGCTATTCACAATATACATTAATGATTTGGATGAAGGAATTGGATGTAATAACTCAAAATTTGCAGACACCACTAAGCAGGATGGTAGTGTGTGCTGTGAAGAGGCTGCAGGGTGACTTGGACAGGCTGGCTGAGTGGGCAAATACTCGGTTAATGCAATATAATGTGGACACATGTCTCTTTAGTGGCAAAAACAAGAAGGAAGATTATTATCTGAATGGTGACAGCTTAGGAAAAGAAGTGCAACTTGACCCCAGTGTCATGGTGAAACAGTAGCTGGAGGTTGACATTCAGGTACAGCAGGCAGTGAGCAAAACTAGTGGCATGTTGGTCTTCATAGCAAAAGGATTTGAGTATAGTAGTAACAATGTCTTGCTGCAATTATACAAAGCCTTGGTGAGGCCATGCCTTGAGTATTGTGTGCAGTTTATGTTTCCTAGTCTGAGGAAGGACATTCTTGTTCTTGAGAGAGTCCAGCAAGGGTTCATCAGGCTGATCCCCGGAATGGCAGGCCTGACATATAAAGAGCAACCGGCCTTATATGCACTGGAATTTAGAAGAATGAGGGGAGATCTCATAGAAATACATAAAATCTTGATGGGACTAGACAGGCTAGATGCTGGAAGACTGTTCCCAATGTTAGGGATGTCCAGAACTAGGGGTCACAGTGCAAGAAAAAGGGGTAAGAAATTCAGGATTGAGATGAGGAAGAACTTCTTCACTCAGTTGTGCATCTGTGGAATTCTCTACCACAAAATGCTGTTGAGACCAATTCGTTAGATGAGAGATCGAGTGGGACACTAAAAGCGCATGATTGAAATGATGGTGCAGGTTCAAAGGGCTGAATGGCCTACTCCTAGAAATAGGTTTCTAAACCTATTTATTTCTAAACTAAATAGGTTTAGAAATCTATTTTTTATGTTTCTAAATCTTGAGATTCATGACAGGCAAAGACAAAGGTTCAATTTGGGCATAATATGTCAGTGAGGGATCCTTGAAACAAAGGCTTTTGGTCTGCCATTCTGTATGTATTGGTTTTACCATCACTGACTCCCCCACTGGCAACATCCTTGTGGTTACATCGACCAAAAATTTAACTGAACCTGCTACATAAACACAGTGGCTACAACAGCAGGTCAAAGACGAAGAATACTGCAGTGAATAACTCACCTCCCCAAAGCCAGTCCATCTACAAGGCACAAGTCAGGAGTGTAATGGAATACTTACCACAGGATGGGTGCAACTCCAATAACACTTGAGAAGCTTGACACCATCCAGGATAAAGCAGCTCATTTGATTGACACCATATCCACAAACATCCATTCCCTCCACCACCAATGCTGAGTAACAGCAGTGTATATTATCTACAAGAGACACTAAAGTAATTTACCAAAGATCTTTAAAAAGTATTTCCAAACTCACAACTACCCCCAATTCGAAAGACAAGAGCAATAGACGCATGAAAGTTCCCCTCCAAGTGACTCACCATCCTGACTTGGAAATATATCGCAGTTCCTTCACAAGACGCTGGGTCAAAATTCTAGAATTCCCTCCCTAATGGCATTATGGAATTTTAAGAAGGCAGCTTACCATCACTTTCTCAAGGGTAATTAGGGAATGGGCAATAAATCCAGCTGGCAATTTCCATGTTCCATGAATGAATTTAAAAAAAAGACTGCACCAAGTCCACGTTGAAAAGAGTCGGCTGCTATAAGTACGAACGCTCAAACATCAAAGTTTTATAGTACTAGTGGTGATGTGAACGCCTGTTTGAGACCATTGAAGACTGCATTTCTGCACATAACTTTCGCGCTCCTGACCTGTGACCATGTCATCATGGCAGCGTCTGATCACTCGGTCTACAGAAAGGAAGAAGAGGATGCGTTGCAGTTCAGGGTCAATTTAATAACCTGGTCCTGCTGGCACTTTGACCTCTTGAATCAGAAGATCATAGATTCAAACCTAACTGCAGAAAGTTGAATTGTTAATCCATGTGGACATTTGGAAGATGCCATCCTTTGAATGAAAAATCAAATCAAGTCTGGTCACTTCAGTAAATGCAAAAGTTTACTCCAGAAAAATCCATACCATAGCCACCCTGGCCACACTGGAGGATGACATGCTTGGAGATCGGCTGATTGGCAAACACAATGTCAGCAGTGGAACTGATGTGGCAAATACTTGGTGACAGCATTCTGATGGAAATGTTAGATTTCCTCACGCACCCAGGTTATGTAAAGCATTTCTGGATGAGGCCATCAGAGGCTTTTCTTACAGTCAAGTGAGTGGCTGCAGCCACCATTTCTGGCTGCTCAGAGGAGGAGGATGCCAATTTTGCATCTTCCTCTTCCTGAAGCTTGATTCCTCAATGGCACAATCTTGAAAAAGGCACAATAGACATAGCCATTTGAGAGACCTTTGAGGCACATTGAAGGGCACCTTCAGATCTGTTGCTCTGTTATTGCCTTTGTGACCATATAGCTGCTGCCTAATAAGCTTCACTAATAAGCTTCCTATCGCAAAAACCCAGTCTGCAGGTGCAGCAGGTGATCAAGAAGGTGAATGGAATGTTGGCCTTTACAGCGAGGGGGATAGAGTATAAAAACAGGGAGGTCTTGCTGCAACTGTACAGGGTACTGGTGAGGCCACAATTGGAGTACTGTGTGCAGTTTTGGTCGCCTCATTTGCGGAAGGATATGTTGATCTTGGAGGGAGTGTAGAGAAGGTTCAGTAGGCTGATACTGGAGATGAGGGGGTTAGCCTATGAGGAGAGATTGAATAGGCTGGGTCTGTACTTGTTGGAGTTTAGAAGGCTGGGGGGCGGAATCTTATAGAGATGTATAAGATAATGAAGGGGATAGTTAGGGTAGAGGTAGAGAGATTCTTTCGGCTTAGAAAGGATAGCAGAACTAGAGGGCAGCTTAGATCGGAGTTGAGGAGGAACTTCTTCACTCAAAGGTGGTGAGTCTCTAGAATTCTGTGCCCGTTGAAGCGATGGAGGCTACCTCGCTGAATATATTTAAATCGAGGGTAGATAGGTTTCTGATAGACAAGAGAATTAAGGGTTATGGAGAGAAAGCGGGAAACTGGAACTGATCCACTTCAGATCAGCCTTGATCTTGTTGAATGGCGGGGCAAGCTCGAAGGGCTAGATGGCCTACTCCTATTCATGTTTCTTATGTTCCTCACATGAGTTATTGGTCAAGTCTCTTCTTGACCATGAGAATGTGTGGAAAGCCATAAACCTGTGGCAGAGATTGCTCAAGTAAATGAATCATGATAGCCGCCTGGATAACTAGAGTAGACATATATGCTAACCTTTTGGGTGGTCAGAAACTATATGAACAGTGAGGGAACGGAATCCCATGTAATTGTTGAAGACTGCTGGCTGATTGGAGATGTCTTAAATGCCACAGGACTGTAATCAATAACTCATTGTACTTGAAAGGAAACAACCTCCTTAATGGCAGCGGCATAGTGGCACAGTCATTAGCACTGCTGCCTCACAGTGCCATGGAACTGGGTTCAATTCTGGCCTCAGATGATTGTGTGGAGTTTGCACAATCTCGCTATGTCTGTGTGGGTTTCCTCCAGGTGCATCAGTTTCCTCCCACCTTCTAAAGATACGCAGATTAGTCGGATTGGCCATGCTAAATTAATCCTTAGTGTCAGGGGATTAGCAAGATAAATGCATAGAGTTATGGGGGTAGGACCAGGGTGGAATTGTTGTTGGTGCTGACTGGATGGACTGAATGGCCTCTTTCTGCACTGTAAGGATTCTGTGAGGTTATTCTAATGAAACCAATTGCCACCTCTGTCTGATTGGCCTCATACATGCCAAAATGCACAAGTGGCAGCATTGGACATTAAGGCATGTCTGGAATAAGAGATGCATTTATAGGCAACAGAATGTGAGATTCTGGAGACATCACTAGCTGAAAACAAAGAAATTCAGAGAAGTGATGACCTTGTTGACAACGCGAAATGCTTGTCCACCTGCCCTTTTGAAGCAGGTTTCTTTCCATGAGACGTCATTGCTGGCACGTGCAATGCTATGAAAACATCAGCATGATAAGGCACTGTTGCTGTATAATATTGAGAAGCATACTCCGTGTGCTCTGTGCTGGGGAGTCTCACCACCTTCAAATTGAACCCTTAATTCCAACTATCCTCCATTCCATTTGTCCTATGGAATGATAAGTTGCTGGGAAAAAGACAGCTATTGTTGGTGTTACTGATATTCCTGCTGTTGCTGGTGTTCTTGCGTTTGTTATGGCTCCTTGCTGCTGTAATGGCTACTTCCATTTGCTCCTCATCAGGGGTCCAGGCTGCTGTGGCACAAGCTGCTTCCATGAGTGAAGGCTCAAAGCAGGAGAATTGAGATAAAGAAAAGTAAACCCCAAGGCGACTGAAAGTACTTTCCAAAAGTTCCAAATGACCCTCAAAGTACTGAAATCAGATTGTCAGAATTAATCTTCAAGCGCAACAAACCTTTCACTGAAAGAAAAACAAAGTACTGGAAGTACTCAGCAGATCTGGCAGCATCTGTGGACAGAGAATTACTGTTTAGAACTGCCTCTGAATAAAATCTTACAGTGGGGCTAGCCATGACATTGTGTGAAAGGTTTCACTGGTCAATGAATCCCTGCTATGTTCTCATTTAATGGATCCCTATCAAGTTGGACAAAGCTCAGAAAGCCTTTGCATTGCTTGATGATCTAATTGCTTCTTAGAATATCTTAATACCCGACAGCTCACAGGGGTATCCTGCTTGCATAACAAAGCTGTCTGGTTACACTCAAGTAAACAAGATGATGTCAGGCTCCTGACTCCATACCACTTATGTAGATCTTCAGCTAGCCCTCCCCACCTAACCCCATTTTGCCAGCACCCAAACTAGCCTCATTTTGGCAGTTAAAATTCTGCTCCATGCCTCCACCATTTCTTCAGCAAACGTGGGCTTCAGCTATACTGACCCTACTGACATTACTATTTCTACCATTGCATTTGTTACTTAAGCTCTAACTACAAAGTGCATTTAACATTGCAAAAGAAGCTGAATGTCTGTAAGATTAATATATCTTCAAAGGTTTGTAGAACATGAGACAAAAGCTAACCACATGCATAATCAGTTCAATCTCCTATTTACCATTCCTTGGTGAGATCACATTTGTGTGATCTCTGTGTATAGTTTTAGTCTCCTTATTTGAAAGAAGGATAGAATTACATTCAATGCAGTTCAGAGAAGGTTCACTGGACTCATTCCTGGGAAGGAAGACTTTATCTTATGAAAAAAGGTTGAGTAGGTTGAGGTCGTTGGAGTTTAGAGGAATGAGAAGTGATCTGATTGAAACATACATGATCCTGAGGAAACTTGATAGTGTGGCTGCTGGGAGGATGTTTCCTCGTGGGAGAAACTAGAACCAGGGGCAGAGTTTATTGTGTAGATAAGGAATTTTTTTTTCCCCTAGAGGATTGCGAGTTTGTGGAATTCTCTTCCCCAGAGACTGGGTCACTGAATTTATTCAAGGCTGAGTTAGATAGATTTTTTGATAGATAAGGAAGTCAGGGTTGGGGGGCAGTGGGGGTTGCTGATGCAGACAGGAAGATGAAATTGAGATCACAATCAGATCGCCCACAAACTTAACAAATGGTGAAGTAGGTTCAAAAGGGCCAGATGGCCTACTCCTGCTTCAATGTTGCTCAGTTTAAACCTTCTACATACTTCCTCTTATAACACACAAATTGAATCTGAATAAAGCTTTCAAATTTGTCTTGCAGTTTATTTTCAAATTTGTGAAACATATATGGATTGAACCAGTAGGAATTGAAGAGAAATATGACTGCTGATGTGTTCTGGAATATTAAGTACACCCTGCTTGCTTAATATTCAAATTTTACTTTCAGTAACCAAGTCATAGCACCAAGCAAAGAACAATCAAGTCAAAGTCCAACATTTGAGAGAGGCTGGGACCTTCAAGTAAAAACTTCAACAAGAGTATAAAAGTGACAGAAAATATCAATAAACAAATTGAACCATTTTTATGAGATATGTAGTTATTTGAAATTCTTTCTGATTGAAAAGTCCAGTTGCATATTTTGGTCATTAAAATTTATAGTTACTGATGAAAAGAAATGTCAGAAAAAAATTTTCAGGTAGCAGTTGAATGATTTACAATGCCACCTAGTGCAACAACAAGTAATTATTAAAGAAGAGTGTTATTTAGGAATGGTAGTATTTTTAGAAAGTCTTCTAGTCATCTGACTGTAATGAAAAGTGTGGCATGTAGATGATAACCTTTTAACATTAAAATTCTAATTCTACAATGTTAAGTCATGACATGAAGTATTTGTATTCAATTGCATGGCACATATAAATCTTGAAGAATGAAATCTGTTTAAAATCAATGGACATATATTCCAGAATCTTACTTCTGTGAAGCTAATGAGCCTAGAAACCCCTGCATTTAGCATCTATAGTTTTCCATATCTAATTATTATATCTAATATTAATTCCACAATAAAGCAAAAAAGGATGCCTAGAAATTCATGGGATTAATCTGAACCATTTCACTTGCAGGAATTTGGTAAAGTTCCAGATTATCTGATTAAACGGAGTGAGGAGGAGAAGAAAGCACAGGAGGAATATGATGCCTATGTAAAGGAGCGTATACAACAAGGTTCCATGAAAATGTTGACTGAAGAAGAGCGGAACAATGTGCTATCGGTTAGCAAGATTTATCCAATTTCATAATGAGCGGAATTTTCCCAGAGAATTCTAAATGTTATTACAGTGTGAAAATGAGAGTCCACATGAATCTTCTGAGCAGGCTCAGCACTGTAATCTTCCAGCACTCCGTCATTATCTTTGACAGCTGGGAGCTTTACGCCAGGGAGGGGAGTTAGAAACCAGCTTTGGAGCGCTGGGGGGCTATTGAACATAGAACATTACAGCGCAGAACAGGCCCTTCGGTCTTCGATGTTGCGCTGACCAATTATGAAAAAAGCAATGACCCTCCAAACTAAACCATTCCCTTCTCTTCCATAAACTTATGTTTATGGAAGGCAACATGCCACCCAATCCAGGCAATATCTTAAACGCCACCAAACTTGGCGCATCTACAACTGCCACAGGCAGGGCGTTCCACTCCCTAACCACCCTCTGGGTAAAGAACCTACCTCTGATATCCGTCCTATAACTATCACCCCTTAATTTAAAGCTGTGTCCCCTCGTGCTAGCTTTCTCCGTCCTAGGAAAAAGGCTATCACTGTCCACCCTATCTAAACTTCTAATCATCTTGTATGTTTCGATAAGGTCTCCTCTTAGCCGCCTCCTTTCTGACGAAAACAACCTCAAATCCCTCAGCCTCTCCTCATAAGACCTGCCCTCCATACCAGGCAACATCCTGGTAAACCTCCTCTGTACCCTCTCCAATGCCTCCTCATCTTTCTTATAATGCAGGGACCAGAACTGCACACAATACTCCAAGTGCGGCCGCACTAGAGTTTTGTACAGTTGCAACATGACGTTGCGGCTCTGAAATTCAATCCCCCTACCACTAAAAGCTAAGACTCCATATGCCTTCTTAACAACCTTATCGACTTGACTGCCTACTTTCAGGGATCTATGCACAAATACACCAAGATCCCTCTGTTCATCAACACTATTAAGAATCCTACCATTACCCCTATACTCTACACATTTATTATTCCTGCCAAAGTGCATTACCTCACACTTTTCCACATTAAACTCTATTTGCCACCTCTCAGCCCAGCTCTGCAACTTGTCCAAGTCTCTTGTGTTCAGTTTCTACTGAACTGGGGGACCTTCCACCTCCTATATCCTCCAAACATTGGCAGAATTATCAGCCCCTTCCCTCTCACCACATCAACGTGTGTCACCGACATCAGGGCATCAGGACCCTTCCAGACACATCTCCAGAATGACCACCACCCCTCAACCTTGCCATAAACTACTTTTCTTAACAATTGATTTAAAGAGTCATGTCTTATTAGCCCTGCCCTTAAAGAAGAGTGAACTCTGGACATCTTGGGTAAGATTTGCCAAACTCCCAGCCGTGTGTTTCATTAGTTAGTGGCGCATTAGTTGCTAACAGAGAGATTTTCTTGTCCCATTGCTGTCAATGGAAATTCCCATCAATGTCGCCCTATGCGACATATGAAATTTGTAGATATTTCATATGGGCAGGAAATTCAACGGTGGGGCTGTGCTGCCGGTGGGACCAGAGAATCCTGTGAACAGCCAGAGAATTCCGGTCTTTAGTTTGATTATCTGTTGATGTTAAGGTAGCTGAACAAAAAAAAATAATTTTAATTTCAAGCTGAGCTACAGTGTGTTGATCTGTTTTTCTATTTCTGGCAATTTTTCAGGGACTAAAGCAGAACTGGGCGGAACTAAATCATGCCTATCAAAGTCTTTCCATATTGATAGATACTATTTCCAAGCAACGTCACAAGGAACGACTTGAGGCCAAAATGAAAAAACTAGAACAAGATATTGACAAGATTGAGAAACATAAATTTATCTACATTCCACGAAATTAATTTTTTTCTTCTTGGTAATAAATTTATTATGTATCTGTCTGAAACAAGTGCTATATTGTTACGCAAATCTTGTTACATTTTTGATCTGTGAAATGGCTGCCCATATGAAATATCTACAAATTCCATACTTGAAGGATACATATCTGGAAGCACCAAAATGAAGAAATTCTGATGTGACAATTGAATAACAAGTTTCCATTTAAATTCATTATCATCACAAGATTTCCCTTTTATTTCATTTGATGAGGAATTGTAAATGGCAATTAATATATTGTATTGTATAAAATGTTAAATATTCTTTGTGCATTAATAACATTGATTTATTCTGAAAAACTGTCACTGGTTTTGCATTCAGAGAAGCAAATTTTGGCACGGCACAACATAGCTTACGCTACAAAAGTCACCACGTCATTGATGGAACAATAGGGGTTGAATAGTAGGGGCAGGATTTTCCAACCATCCCAAAACTGGAAAATCCCACCTGAGATCAATGAACCTTTCCATGGTTCGCCCTTTGCCCACTACAATTCCTGTGACAGGTGGAAAGGAAAATGCACTCCTAAGAGTGCAATCTATAACAGAGAAAGTGAACTTGATGTTGGCTGTTCAAAGGAACTTACTGGGGGGAGAAATGTCACAAAAGTAAAGTTGAGCTCAGGATGAGTATATAAAAACCATTGAAGGCAGGCAGACAAATGCTAAAATGATATAGAAATTAATTCAGTGATATTGTAAAAACGTGTCACAATAACATAAAGAGCAATCTGCAAGAACTAATTTCCCCCAAGCAGATAATGTTGTTTTAATCCACACTGTTATGTTTAAAGGTAAAATCTTATGCATAGTAAAAAGGTTTGGAATGAATTAACTGGACAAGATGAAAAGAGAATTGTGAATTAATTCACAAAGCAAATACAGATAGTTCTTCCAGGAGGCAGCATTTCTGAGATATATCAAGAACTGGTGACTTAGAGTCATAGAGGTTTATTCTTTCAGCCCAACTTGTCCATGCCACCTATTTCCTTAAAACTCCTAAATTAATCCCAATTGCCCACATTTGGCCTACATCCGTCTTTACCCATTGTACCCATGTAATTATCTAAATGCTTTTTAAAAGATAAAATTGTATCTGCCTCTACTACTACTGGCGGCTTGTTCCAAATACTCACACCCCCTGTGTGAAAAAATTGTCCTCTGGACACTTTTGTATCTCTCCCCTCTCACCTTAAACCTATGCTCTCTAATTTTAGACTTTCCTACCTTTGGGAAAATATATTGACCATCTACCTTGTGTTTGCCCCTCATTATCTTAAAGACTTCTATAAGGTTACCCCTCAGTTTCCTATGCTACAGAGAAAAAGTCCCATCTATTCAGCCTTTCCTTGCAACTCAATCCATCAAGTCCCAGTAGCATCCTAGTAAATCTTTTCTGGTCATCCTATTATAGAAAGGATATTATTAAGCTAGAATTAATGATATTTCAATGTTCAATAGTGATAGTTCAGTGTTCTGATCGATGATTTCAAGCATGTTGAATGCCTTCTTCATCACTTTGTCCACCTCTGATTCCATTTTCAAGGAGCTATGAACATGTACTCCTAGATTGCTTTGTTCTGTAACTCTCCCCAATGCCCTACCATTAACTGAATAAGTCCTGCCCTGGTTCAATCTACTAAAATGCATCACTTCGCATTTGATTAAATTAAACTCCATCTGCCATTCGTCAGTCCATTGGCCCAAATGATCTAGATCCCGTTGCAATTGGAGATAACTTTCTTCACTATCCAATCTTGGTGTCATTTGCAAACTTACTAATCATATCCCCAATATTTTCACCCAAATTATTAATATAAATGACAAATAAGAGTGGGCCCAGCATTGATCCCTGAGGCACACCGCTGGTCACAGGCCTCCAGTTTGAATAACAACTCTCTACAACCACCCTCTGGCTTCTGTCAAGAAGCCAATTTTGTATCTAGTAAGATACCTCATCCTGCATCCCATGAGATTTAACTTTATGCAATAATCTACCATGCGGTGCCTTGTCAAAGGCCTTGCTGAAGTCCATGTAGATAACATCAATTGTACAACCCTCATCTACTTTCTTGTTTACCCCCCTTCAAAAATTTAATTAAATTTGAGAGACATGATTTTCCACTACAAAGCCATGCTGACTGTCCCTAATCAGTCCTTGCATCTCTCAGTGCTTGTAGATCCCATCTCTCAAAATACCTTCCAACAATTTACCCACCATAAATGTGAGGCTCACTGGCCTGTAGTTCCAGGCTTTTCTCTGCTTTCCCTAATCAAAAGTGCAACTCCCCTTTTTAAACAAAGGCACAGCACTCCTTTGTTGGTGAGATTGCCACTCTCCAATCTGCAAGCATCTCACCCATGACATTGACGATTCAAATATTTTGGCTAGGGGGCCCGCAATTTCCTTCCTAGGCTCATATACCATCCTGTAATATACTTCATCAGGTCCTGGGGATTTATCTATTTTGATGTGCTTTAAGACTTCCAGCACCTCCTTTTCTATAATAAGTCTACTCTTCAAGACATCACTATTTATTTCCCCAAACTCCCTAATATCTATATTTTTCTCAACAGTAAATACTGATCAGAAATATTCATTTAGGATCTCACCCATCTCTTGTGGATCCACATGTACATGACTTTGTTGATCCTTAAGAGACCCTATCTTTGTTACTCTTTTGCCCTTTATGTATTTGTAGAAGCAGTTTGGATTTTCCTTTGCCTAATTTGCCAAAACAAATTCATGTCCCCGTTTTGCTCTCCTGAGTTCTCCTACACCTACACCTTCTACATTCTTCAAGAGATTCACTTGATCCCACCTGCTTACGTATGTCACATGCCTCTCTTCTTCTTGACCATGGCCTCAATATCCCGAATCCTCCAATGTTCCCTATTTCTGCCAGCCTTGCCCTTCATTCTAAGAGGAATGTGTTTACCCTGAACCCTGGTTAACACACTTTTGAAAGTACACTACTTACCTTTCAAAAGTTAGTTGAGGGAATCTGTGGGAAAGCCTTCCCACAGACTCCCCCAATTAACTATTGAAAGTTCCTGCCTGATACCATCAAAATTGGCCTTGCTCTAATTCGGAATTTTAACTTTTTAAACTCCTAAAACTAATAGAATTATGGTCACAGGTCCCAAAGTGATCCCTCATTAACACTTCTGTCACCTGCCCTTCCTTATTTGCCAAGAGGAAATCAAATTTTGCCCCCTCTCTAGTCAGACCATCCACATACTGAATAAGAAATTCCTCCTGAATACTCTCAACAAATTTCTCCCAATATAACTTTTTAATACTATGGCTGTCCCAGTCAATGTTGGGAAAGTTAAAATCTCTGACTATTACCACCCTATTTTTCTTGGATCTATTTGTAATCTCCTTACATATTTGCTTCTCAATTTCATGCTGACTATTTGAGGGCCTACAGTACAACCCTATCAAAGTGATTTCTCCCTTTTTATTTCTCAGTTGTACCCATAAAGACTCAGTGGCTGAACCTCAGAATGTCATGGCCCCTCTCAGTATGGCCATGATGCTTTCCCTAATCAAAAGTGCAACTCCCCCTCCTCTCTTACCTCCTGTTCTATCTTTCCTAAAGAATCTGTACCCTGAAACATTAAGCTGGCAGTCCTGTCCCTCCCTTAGCCATGGAGACAACAACATCAGTGGCAATTATATTCAGAGCTTCTAAAGGATGCTGAAGAACTTAACATGTGTGGGGCATCATGAATAGTGCTGTTTGTGTTCAAAGATTGTGAATTTAAATCCAGTGGACACCTTGAGCATAACATATAGGCTAAAATATCAATATAAGAGTTCAAAATTGGAGTGGGCTGAGTCTGGCATTTGATAAGATCCTGCTTCAAAGGTTATTGTGGAAAATAAAAACTGATGGTGGAGGAGGGTGGCATATTAGTATGGAGATAATAAACATAAAAATATTAAATTTTAAAACATTAGCTAGCTAACAGGAAATGGAAAGTTGGCAACAATAGTATTTCTGGTTGCCAAGAAGTAACAAGTTGTGTGCCACAGGAATCAGTGCTGAGACCTCAAATTTTTATAATGTATACAAAATTGACTTGGATGAAGTGACTGAAGGTATGGTTGTTAAATACGCTGATGAATCAAAGATAGGTAGGAATGTAAGGTGTGAAGGTGACATGAGGTTATAAAGGAAAACACATAGGTTAAGTAGCTGGACAAAGATCAAACAAATGGAGGAGACTGTGTGCAAATGTAATATTGTCCATTTTGGCAGGAAGATTGAAAGAGAAGCACATTAATGCTGAGAGATTGCAGAACTCTTAGTTGCAGATGGTTCTTTGTGTCTTAGTGCATGAATCATAAAAGACTAACAGGCAGGGACAGCAAGTAATTAGAAAAGTTAATATGATGCTATAGTTTATTGCGAGGGAATTGAATACAAATGTAGGGAGATTGTGCTTCATTTATACAAGCAATTGGGAGACCATATATGGAAAACTATGTTGTTTCCTTATTTAAGGAAAAGGGTAAATGTTTGGAAGAAGTTTAAAGGAGATTTACTAGACATATCTGCAATGGGGAGATGATGGCCTAGTGGTATTATTGCTGGGCTATTAATCCAGGAACTCAGCTAATGTCCTGGGGACCTGGGTTCAAATCCTGCCATGGCAAATGGTGAATTTGAATTCAATAAAAAAAATCTGGAATTAAGAATCTATTGATGACCATGATACATTGTCAATTGTCAGAAAACCCCATCTGGTTCACTAATGTCCTTTAAGGAAATCCTTACCTGGTCTAGCCTTCATGTGACTCCAGAGCCACTGCCCTCAGGCAGCTAGGGATGGGTAATAAATGCTGGCCAGCTGGCATGTCCCAAGAATGAATAAAAATGGGCAGATTGTATATTAAGAGGGAAGATTGAACAGGCTAGGTCTGTATACACAGGAAGTTAGAAGATTAGGAGTTGACATGTTTGAAATATAGAAGATCCTAAGGAGTTTTGGCAGGTTGGGTGTGGAAAGGATATGTTCCCTTGTACATGTATCTAGAACTTGAGGCCACTTTTAAAAACAAAGAGTCACTCGTTTAAGACAGATGTTAGATTTTTTTTCTCTTAAAGGTTCATGAGCCTTTGGAACTCCTGGCCCTAATTTGCATATTCATAGGTTTGTATTTTTGTCTTAAAAGACTTCATATTTTTAAACTTTGATCCCCCTAGTTTCTCTCCAAGATGCGGAGAAGCCAGCATTGGACTGGGGTGGGCACAGTAAGAAATCTCACAACACCAGGCTGAAGTCCAACAAATTTATTTAGAACATAGAACATTACAGCGTAGTACAGGCCCTTTGGCCCTTGATGTTGTGCCAACCAATGGAACCAATTTTATGATCCTCTATCCTAAACTATTCCAATGCTATCCATATGCCTATCCACTGCCCATTTGAACACCCTTAAACCTGATGAATCCACAACTGCTGCAGGCAGGGCATTCCACGCCCTTACTATCCTCTGCATAAAGAACCCACCTCTAACATCTGTCCTATAATTACCACCCCTTAATTTAAAGCTATGTCCCCTCGTGTTATCCATCTCCATCCGAGGAAGAAGGCTCTCACTATTCACCCTATCTAACCCTCTGATCATCTTATATGTCTCAATTAAGTCACCTCTTAATCTTCTCTTTAATGAAAATAACTTCAAATCCCTCAGCCTCTCCTCATAAGACCTGCCCTCCATACCAGGCAACATCCTGGTAAACCTCCTCTGCACCCTTTCCAATGCCTCCACATCTTTCTTATAATGTGGCGACCAAAACTGTACACAATACTCCAAGTGCGGCCGCACCAGAGTTTTGTACAGTTGCAACATGACATCTCAGTTCTGAAATTCAATCCCTCTACCAATAAATGCTAACACACTATACGCCTTCTTAACAACTTTATCAACTTGACTACCAACTTTCAGAGATCTATGCACCTGTACACCAAGATCTCTCTGCTCATCTACACTACTAAGAGTCCTACGATTAGCCCTATATTCTGCACACATATTACTCTTACCAAAGTGAATCACAGGTTTATTTGGTATCACAGGCTTTTGGAATGCTGCTCCTTCATCAGGACTCGCAACAGAGCTCCAAAAACTTGTGATTCCAAATAATGTTGGACTTTAACCTGGGTGGTGAGATTTCTTACTGTACCTTTACAAGATGAACCATCCTCCAGGTAGCTTTTCTATCAAGTCTCCTGAAAGTCTTATATGTTTCAGTATGACCAATTCTCATCCATCCAATAAGTATAGGCCTAACCTATTCAACCTTTTTTTCATAAGACAAGCCCTCCACCCAGACATGACTCCCATCAACCTTCTCTGAACTGTTTATAAAGTGATTTGTTATAGCCAGAATTTTTAGATTAGCAAGGTTTCTGTCCTGCCATCTGAAGAGTAAGTAAGAAACACACACAGCCCCACCTGCCCAACACTCTGCCCTGCAGCAATTTCATTCTCCAATGAGCGTTAATTGGCTGTATCCATCTTTTCTGTCCTTTGCTAGGATAGAAGTCCTGCCTGAGTGAACTGCCACCCAATCTGATTGACCAGTAGCTCTCTGGTCCCTGTAGAGCCAGAAGCTGGACAAGATTGGGACTAGTTGCAGTCACCTCAGTCCCAGGATTTCAAAAAGAGAGAAGTCTTGTTGGTGAGAAGCCTAGATGGTGGTTAGTGGAGGATTGGGATTTGGGGAGATACCAGGAGGGGAGGGAGGTCCAGTGGCTATCGGACCTTGGGGCAGGGGTGAGGGGTGAGTGTTACCCAAAGTTAAAAAGGGTCTCCTAATGGAAACTTCTGACTTCATGCTCAATGCTGAAGGCTTTTGGGCTTCCTCCATACATGGAACTCCTCCTGCCAGCCTAAGATTTGAAGCCGGAGAATTAGCTAATGGGCAGGAAACAGCAAGAGGGAATAAGGAATTATTTTTCAGTTTGGTGACCTGTAACCAGTGGAGTTTCACAGGGACCACAATGTTTTACAATATATAATAATGACTTAGAGAAAGTGAATGTATTGTAGACAGATTTCCAGATGATAAAAATGGACAAGCGAATTGTGAGAGAAATATAAACCATTTACAAACATATGTTGATAGGGTAAGTAAGTGGGCAAAAAGTTAGCAAATGCAGTTTAACGTGGGAAAATATGAAATTTATTTTGGAAGGATGAACAAAAGAACAGAGTATTATTTAAATGGAGAAAAACTGCAAAAGTCTGCAACACAAAGGGACTTGGGGGAATTAGTGCATGAAACATAGACAGCTAGCACATAGATGCAGCACACAGGTAATCAGGAAGACTAATGGAATGTTGGCCCTTAAATCCCCTTCAATGGATCGGAGTACAGAAGTAGGAAAGTCTTGCTGCAAAGGTACAAAATACCGATGAGACCACATCTGGAGTTCTACTGCCTCAGAACACCAGAGACGCTGTTTCAATTCCAGCATTGGATGATTGTCTGTGTGGAGTTTGCACGTTCTTCTTATGTCAGCCTGGATTCCCTCAAGGGTGCTCTGATTTCTTCCCACAGTCCAAAGATGTGCAGGTTAGGTGGATTGGCCATGCTAAACAATACATCAGAATCCAAATCCCTATAGAATCCCTCCAGTGCAAAAGGAGGCCATTCAGCCCATCAAGTCTGTACCAACCACAATCCCACCCAGGCTCTAACCCCATAACCCCATGTATTTGCTTTAGCTAGTCCCTCTGACAGTAGGAGCAATTTATCTTGGCCAATCCACCCAACCTGCACATCTTTGGACTGTGGGAGGAATCCAGAGCATCCAGAGGAAATCCACTATCTCTCTGTTTGGGGGCATACATTGACCCCTGTTAAACAGCAGCTTGATTTTAAAATTCTCATTTTTGTTTTCATACCCCCTCTCACGCCACCCTCTCTCTGTAATCTCTTCTAATCCTATAACCCTCCAAAGCAAATCTGTGCTCCTCTAATTCTGGCCTCTTTGCCATCCCTGATTTTAATCACTGCACCGTTGATCACCATGTATTCAGCTGCCCACTTCAGGCCCTATTGGGATTCCCACCCTAAACCTCCTCACTTGTCCTTCCCTCTCCTGAAACCACTTCACTCGTTCCAATTTTGAAACCTCCTGTAGGAAGGTTAGGTGAGTAAATAAAGAGAAATTGCTTTCAGTGTGAAAGGTCAGTAACCAGAGGGCAATGGTTCAAAGTGATTAGCATGGGAACCAGAAGCAATGTAAGGAAAACTATTTTCACACAGCGAATGGTTCGAACACACTGCGTGATAGTGTGGTGGATACACATTCAATAGCAGCTTTCAGAAAGGAATTGGATAAATACCTGAATGGAGAAACATTGCAGAGTCTACAGTGGAAATTAGATGGCTTCAGTGAATGGGAAAAAAATTGACAGATGGAGCATAATGTGGAAAAATATGAACTTTTTCACTTTGGCAGGAAGAATAGAAAAGCTGTATATTATTTGAAAGGAAGAGACTGCAGAGGTGTGTGCACATGGTGGGGGAACTCTTCCAACCTGCTGCGCAGCTCAAGCAGCACAATGGGCATGGAGACATCAGTAAGAGTCTGGCAACATCAATTTTAAATCCAACCAATTTATTTGATAGTAAATCTACTAGCTTTCGGCATTTGTGCCTTCGTCAGGTGAATGAGGTGTTCTGGTTGGATTTAAAATTGGTGTTGCCAGACTCTTACTGAGTTTACCCCAGTCCAACGCCGGCATTTCTACATCAGGGAGACATCAGCAGAGACCGTTCCGTGGCTCAGTGCTGGACGCCACAATCTCCACACATCTCCAGAGCTAGGATTCCTGATGTCATCAATTCAACAACAGAAATTGGTGTGGTGATGATTTAAATATCAAAATTTCCATTTGCATCCCATGAGCAGGCTTGGGGTCTCCAGGGCTGCTTGCCTCCAGTCCCATTTCCACCCCCCCCCCCCCCCCCCCCCTCCCCCCCAAGGAGTGGTTCACTCCAGCAGGGTTTACAATAGCGCTCCCTTAATGGAGAGCTGGCAACCTGACCCCGCTGGAATGAAGAGAAGCCATGGAGATCCCCTGGGCATTGCCAGCCTGACAGTGCCAGCCTGGCTCCCTGGCACTGCCTAAGGGGCATACCGGCAATACCCAAGGAGCACCTTGGCACTGCCCACCCAGAATCGGGCAGTGCTAAGAGGCCGGGGCCAGATGGGAAGAGGTCTACAGGGGGGGATCCTGCTGCCACTCTGGGATCAGAGACAGAGGAAGGGAAGACACTGATCAGTGCTGGCCTTCAGGGTGGGGGTGAGGGTGTGGGGCTGCCAGAAGGCGGGCATGTGGTCCAGCTGCCGGGGGTGTTGAAACTGCTGGCTTAGGGATCGGGGCTGTGGGGGGTCATTAGGAGACGCCTGGGAGATCAGTGATCTGGGGAGGGTCTGTGTGGCAGCAATTGGGAGTTCCTGAGCGGGCCAGCAACTGGGAGGCTGGCTATGCGGAGCTCCTGCGCGTATGCCAGTCTCTGTGCTAACAGATTGCCACATGCACAGTGGCCCACTCAGCGTTATGCTGCCAGCCTCTCCAATGGGAATAAGCCCCGCCTACTGAATTTCAGCATGAATCTCACTGAGGCACTCCTGATGCTCAGAGTGTGGGAGATTCATTTTGAAAATCCTGCTGGAAAAAACCAGTGAGAGTTACTCCAGTTTTTATGTGAATTCGGCATTTCGAATGTTTTTGAGAGCATCCCGGCTCGGGTCTATGTGTTCTGTACATGGATCACAAAATGGCAGTATGTAGGTGCAGTAATTGATTAAGAAGGCAGATGGAATGTTGCTATTCATTGCAAAGAGAATTGAGTCTAAAAGCAGGATAGTGTTGCTGCAGGTGTACGGAGTTTGATCACATCTACGGTACGGTTCACAACTTCAGTCTCCTTTTTTAAGAAAAAATAGAATTGCATTAGAAACAACTCAGAGAAAGTTCCCAAGACTAATTCCTTATGTTTGTCTTATGAGGAAAGATTGAATGAGAGGTGCTGTTATTGAAACGTAAGATTTTGAGGGACTTGGCAGGGTAGATGCTGAATGCTATTCCTTGTGGAAAAGCCTAGGACTACCTGGCACAGGATTCTTTCTCTCAGAGAGTTGTTAGCCTGCAGAATTCTCTTTCCCAGAAAGGAGGATGGATCAAGGCTGCATTGGACAGAATTTGGATCAACTAGTGAGTCAACAGCTAGAGAGGACAGAGAAGAAAGTGGAGTTGAGGCCATAATCAAGTCAAACATGATCTTTTTGAATGGCAAACAGGCTTGAGGGGCCAAATAGCCTGTCCCTGCTTCCAATTCTTGTGTCCCTGTGGTTATGCAGAAAGACTGGGGGAATGGAACAAAATGGATCATTCTATTAAAGAGCTGGCACAGACTTGATAGACCAAATAACCTCCTCGTGTGCTCAATGATTCAAGACACCCCTAAAACCTACCTCTTTGACAGATTTTTGGCCATCTGACCTAATAATTAATGGTGTGGCTTTGTTTTGTAATGCCTCTATAAATCACCTTGGGATATTTTATTATATTTAATGTGCCAAATAACTACAAGCTGGTCTTAGAAAGGATGATGTAGAGATGCCAGCGTTGGACTGGGGTAAACTCAGTGAAGTTTTACAACACCAATTTTAAATCCAACCAATTTATTTGATAATAATTTGATAGTAAATTTACTATCAAATAAATTGGTTGGATTTAAAATTTGGTGTTGTAAAACTTTACTTAGAAAGGATGCCATTTGGAGTCACCAGAGTGATATTGGTGCTAAACTTGTTCAACTGCAAGGTTCAGTAACATCCAATTTTGTCCAAGGGAAATGCAACATGCAATCCTTTCCAAACTGATTATTATAGAATGTTACAAATACAAAGCTTACGAGGTTGCTTTGTTTTTGGACTGTCTCTTTAATTCAAGGTAAATTGTTGAAAGGAAGGGGTCATATGACCTGCTCTGAATTTCACCAAATAGGAAGATGGGGTGGTTTGGTTGTTGAAGATTGAATGGGAGTCTGTGTTGATTAACTGGGAAGAAGGTGCAAGATAAGCAGGCTCATTGTCACTGGTAAGAGCATCTGTGCTGACTGTGGATAAACTGTTAGTCTCTGGTTTGGAGAGGGAGGTGTTAACATGATTAGCCAGATACACAGTCTATGTCATTCACATTGTAATGGAGATGAGTTTGTGAAATGAAAGGCCCAAAGCAAGCAATTGTAGCATTGGGTTAAAGGGGATCTAAAGAGATTATTCGAACCTCACACACCCAACTCGATCTACAAAAACCTGAGAGGGGGAGAGAGATAGAGACAGCCAGTCCTGCACCTAAAGTACAAGAAAATGCTGCCTTTGTTGGTTAACATGCAGAATGTGGGTGGGAGTTAACATGCAGAATGTGGGTGGGAGCTCACACTCAGACTGAAGAGATCATGTTGATGAGGATTTAAACAAGTTGGAAAATTTGTTCAGCTAAGGCTAAAGGGAGGAATCTCTGGGATAATGCTGATTATGAAAGTCAGTTCAGGGATCAGAAGTTACCCAAGCAGGAAAAGGAAATGGGCCAGTGGGGGTGGGAAGAAGCTTTGTATTGGCTTCACGAGAATACAGTGTCTACTTAACAGAGTAAAGTATAACCATGAAGTGGTGTTTTGATCATTTTAAAGATAAATGGGAGAGAAGCTTTTTTTTAAGTTTAGTGTATAAGTTGACTGTGCAATACTGTTGGACATTTTATTCATGGATTTTATAGTCTTAAATACACCTTAATCCCCAATCTGCTTAAACATAGTTAGATTTAAAATTCTGTTGCTGAATCTATTCAACTACAATTTCATGAGCTAAGTTTAATCATGAATGCTGTTTTGACACACTTACTAATACACTGTTGAAAAAGATGCTACAGCAGTAATTATTCCACTGCATGTTGTGAGCAGGAAAGATGATCCATTATTGTGTTTACAGTCTATGTAATTTTAGTTTCATTCATATATTTTTAAGAACAAAGATTGCAAGATTTGATTTGTTTGTTACAGCTTTTAAAGAAGGGGAGAGAGAAACGTTAGGATAACTTTCCCATACCTCATGAGTATCCACAGCAGATGTGTGTTTAGACCGTGTTTTAGTGGCATGACATTTAACAAATGAATACATTTGGTATGTTTACATCAGAAGAAAAGGTAATATTATTCACACAATACCCCAAAGGTAAATTCAATGAATATTCATTTCTCCCATGTGTGCATATGTATATACAGACACAAACAAGTAAAGATGGATTCTGGAGAATGACACATGCATATTAGAATCCCCACAGTGCAGAAGGAGGACATTCGGCCCATTGACTCTGCACTGACCACAAACCTATCCAGGCCCTATTCCTGAAACTCCATATTTACCCTGTTAATCTCCCTGCCACTAGAATCAATTTGGCATAACCAATCCACCTAACCTGCACATCTTTGGAGTGTAGAAGGAAACCCAAGCAGACATGGGGACAATGTACACAGACACAAGGCCAGAATTAAACTCAGGACTCAGGTGCTGTGGTATCATGCTGTGCCACCCCTGCACCTGAATACACAAAGCAAATCACACTTAGCTTAAATTTTTTTTAAGGTGTAGATGCCACAGGCCTGGATGAGCCATGTTTCATAGTTCTTTGGAGATAAATGGAAATTAGATGTCTCTGAATTTCTAGACAATGTTCTGGCTGGGTTTCTGTAGAGTAAAATCTTTGCAGGCGAAAGTTAATTAATCCCATTCCCACTACCTGAGTTGACTGATTGTTAAGCAGGTTTCTGATCTCGTGGTTGGTGGAATGGCCCTCTTATGCTGTTGGTTTCCAGACTGATTGGTTTCTCCCTTATCTGATACTTGAAGACAATTTTGATCACATGGTCAATATCTCTATTGTTCAACCAGAATGGTTTGGAGGTCTGAAACCCTTGCTATTTAACAGGAATTTAATGGCTTATTCACATCTATGTATGACATAGACAAAGCACATGTTTCAATAGTAGTGACAAGACAGCGAAACATATTGTTTCTTGTGCACTTTATAGGCAAAGCATATCATTTATAGAGAAGGAAAGGAGAATGTAACACTAATTCTGCACTATCATACCCAGGATGTAGAGAAAGATCAACTTAATGTGAGGTAGGTACATTCAAAAATCTGACAGCAGCGGGAAAAAAGCCGTTCTTGAGTCGGTTGGCATGTAACCTCAGACTTTTGTGTCTTTTTCCCGACGGAAGAAGGTGAAAGAGAGAATGTCTACGTTCATGAGGTCCTTGATTATGCTGGGTGAAGCAATATTGCGAAGCCTCCACTACAAATATGAGAAAAGGGCACTGTAGGTCCTACTTTGCACACAGTCTAAGCCTAGACAAGGGAAAGATGCTTTACATTAACAAAATCATGGGATTATCTATAATGAACTGCAGACAGAGATAGCCTTCCCCATTATGTCTTTGTGATAATCTGCTAGTGATGAGATCATTAATAATGCAATGCATGTTTCTAATGAGCTGTCAATCATTTGATTTTTTTTTGCCTTTAAGTCTTTCTGAATTACAGTAAAAGTGAATGGAAATCGGTAGAGCACTTACTTTGGCAGGAGCAGTATGTCTGTAGGGGCGGATCAGACTTTGGTTGTTCATTTCACTATGCCTGCAGTCTGATCCGTCTCCAGGCAGCATAACCTAAGGGGCAGAAACAATATGCTTACTATCACATCTGTCACTGTAACCTAACACAGAGGCAGCGTGTGATGAGGGCAAGTCATTGTTTACACTTTTAGTTTATAAAACGCTCTGCCTTTAAAGAGAAATAAAATTTCCCAATAATACCTTTAGCTTTAATATACAGTGTCTCTAAGTGCAATGCCAGGTACTGAATTAGTTTTTTAAAAGCTTTTTTTTCCTTTTTATGGTTTTGAATATGACTTTTCAATGAAGTATTCTAAATCACAAAGATCAATTGTAAAAGATTCATAAATTAAACATTTCTAAATAGAAACAGTTAACCGCACTGGACACAACAAAAGCAATGAAACTCAGTAACATCCGCTGAAGGCTTGTACTCCAGAACTAACTGTGCTTCTAGCCAAGATCTACTGAGTTACAATCAGAATTTCTGCACCATTTTGCTTTATTTTACTTTGCAGGTCTCATTTTTGTTTTGCTTTTGGACAGCAGCTATGCAGAATCTTGCCATTCACACCCCCTCTAGATATACTTCTTGCTTCATTACTTGTCCCACGGTTGCTCCCTTTGGCCTTGCCACATGAAACCATTTTATTGCATCTTTTCTGTTTCTGTCTCAGATCTGCCTTTTTTTTTGCCTTCCTGCCTTCCAACCTCCATACTTGCTCAAATCTATTACATATCTAAGTGTAATCATAGAATCCCCATAATGCAGAATGAGCCCATTCAGCCCATCAAGCCTTTACTGACAACAATCCCACCCAGGCCCTACTCCATGTAACTTCATATGTTTGTGCTACTAATCCCCAAGACACTAAGAGGATATTTAACATGACCAGTCAATCTAATCTGCACATCTTAGGACTGCACGGTGGCACAGTGGTTAGCACTGCTGCCTCACAGCACCAGGGATCTAGGTTCAATTGCTGGCTTGGGTCACTGTGCGTGGAGTCTGCACATTCTTCTCATATCTGTATGGGTTTCCTTCAGGTGCTCTGGTTTCCTCCCACAGTCTGAAAGCCGTGCTAGTTAGGTGCATTGACCAGAACAGGCACCGGAGTATGGCGACTAGGGGAATTTCACAGTAGCTTCATTGCAGTATTAATGTAAGACCTCCTTGTGCCTAATAAATAAACTTTAATTTACACTACTATGGGAGGAAAATGGATCACCCAAAACAAAACCTCCACACTGACAGTGGCCCAAGGCCAGAACTGAATCTGGGTCCCTGGCACTGAGGCAGCAGTGCTAATCATTATGCTACCGTGCTGTGTTCCCAATCTAAAGAAAGGTCACGGACCTGAAACATTAACGCTGTTTTTCTCCCCAAAGATCTTGCTAGACGTACACAGCATTTTCTGCTTTATTTTTGACCTTCAGCGTATTTGCTATTGTATTAGAGCTAAGTTCCAAAACTAGGGTGAAAATTACTGTTTTGACATCAAGGTTTTTAGCCAAGTGTGGTATCAAGAAGCATGGTAAAATTGAAAGCAATGGGAGTCGGGGGAACACTTCACTGATTGGAGTCATTCTTATCACAAAAGAAAATGGCTGAGGTTTTTATAGGCCAATTATTTCAGTCCCAGAACATTGCTGCAGGAGTTCCTCAGTCCAACCATCTTCAATTACTTCATCAATGACTTGGTCTTCCACCACAAGTGGGGATGTTCGCTAATGATTGCACAGTGTTCAGTTCCATTTGTAACTCCACACATACTGAAGCAGCCCAGGTCTGTACGGAGCAAGACCTAGGACAACATTTAGGCTTAGGTAATATTCACATTGCACAAGTGACAGATATTGATCAACTCCACCAAGGAAATATCTGATTGGCTCTCCTTGACATTCAACAGCTCTGTGTCTACTCTTCCTTTCATAATTTTAAATATCTCCACTAGATCATTCCTCAGACTTCTCTTGCAAGGAAGTAAAAAACCAACTTGTCGATCTTTTCCTAATATGTATACCTTACATTCTTGGGATCATCTCTGTAAATCTTCCACTCCTTTTCCAGGGCACCTATATCCATTGTGTGATATAACAGCTAGAACTGCAAACACAGTATTCTAAGGACTGAATTTGACATCCATCAGCTGGCTATATGTACTTCGGTGGGTTCAGAAACAGACTCAAAACATATTCCCAGCTGTGATCAGCACCAGAGTACATTTATATGCTGGCTGGCCAATTAACTCCCTTTTAGTTTCCTTTAAATTAATTAGTTTTCTTACAAGAAGACGTAGACAGAATTTAACCCTGAAAAGTGTAAGGTAATACACTTTGGGAAGAATAATTTAACAAGAAAGTATTTAGTGAATGGTAGGACACTAGGAAGTTCTGTGGAAAAAAGGGATCTTAGTGTGTTTGTCCACAGATCTCTGAAAGCAGAAGAGCATTTAGTATAGTAGTGAAAAAGGCATATGGGACTGTAGGCTTAATCAATCAAAGGTTACATAGATTACAAAGACAGGGAAGTCATGTTAGATTTATGTAGAACTTTGAAGCTACAACTGGAGTAGGATACGTAGTTCTGGTCACCCCATTACAGGAAGGACATGAATGTACTGGAGGGGGTTCAAAGGAGATTTAATAAGATGCTGCCTGGGAGGAAAAATTTAAGTTATGAAGAAAGGCTGGGTAGGCTTGAGCTGTTTTTTTGGAGCAGAGAAGACTAAGGGGCAACCTGACAGAGATATGGACAGATCAGATAAGAAACAGCTATTCCCTTTAGTTAAATTTATTATTGTCACAGGTAGACTTACATTATTACATTACAATGAAGTTACTGTGAAAATTCCTTAATCGCTATACTCTGGCATCTGTTCAGGTACACTGAGGAAGAATTTAGTATAGCCAATGCACCTAACCAGCATGTCTTTCGGATTTGAAAAGTCAATCACGAGGGAACAGATGCTCAAGGCGAGGGACATGGGGTTCAGGGGAGATGTAAGGAAAAACCTTTTTACCCAGAGCATAATGATTGTCTGCAATGCGCTGCATGGGAGGGTGGTAGAGATGATTGCCTCATGTCCTTTAAAAAGTACTTGACACATCATAATATGGATCAAGGCTGGCAGATGGGATTAGGTGGGAGTTGATGTGTTTTTAATCTGTTGGTGCAGACTCGATAGGCCGAAGTGCCCTTCTGCACTATGTGATTCTATGGCTCTATGAATTCTCCTTTGCTACATAACTGCATGCCCCTGCAACTTTGAGGGAACATTCACCCCAATTTCACATCTTTTAATTTCCTTTCTCCCCTTACCGCTCTCCATGCTCAAGACAAGCAGAATGTAGCCTGTCTCCATCACTGACAACAGTAGTCAAAGCTGATAACACACAGGAATATTCCACCAGGGATCATCATGAGGTCTGTTGCAATTTCCCTCAGGACTGTGCTACTGTGCCTCAGGGCGGCACTGCTGCTTCACATCTCCAGGGACCGGGGTTCGATTCCCAGCTTGGATCACTGTCTGTGTGGAGTTTGCACATTCTCCTTGTGTCTGCATGGATTTCCTCTGGGTGCTCCGATTTCCTCCCACAGTTCAAAGATGTGTGAGTTAGGTTGATTCGCCATGATAAAATTTCCCTCAGTGTCCTGAGATGTTGGAGAGGTTAGTAGGTAAATATGTAGGGACATGGGGGTAGGGCTTTGATGGGATTGTGGTCTGTGCAGACTCAATGGGCCAAATGGCCTCTTTCTGTACTGTAGGAATTCTATGATTCTAATACCTCTTTTTTTAATATATCAAGGTCCATAACCTCTCATCCTTCCATGTTGTATTCCATCTACCATTTTTTTGCCGACTCACCTAATCTGTCTCCTCACCTCCTCGATTTTACCTGTTTCTCCAACTATCTTTTTATCACGTACAAACCTGGCCACAATGCCCTCAGTTCTTTCATCTAGATCATAGATATGTAAAGTGAAAAGTTATGGTTCAAACACTGACATTTGCGGAACTCCAAAAGCCACTGGCTACCATTCTAACAACCATTTACTTCCTACATAATATTATCCATCTCTGCCCCTATTGCTGAAACTCTCATCCCTAGTTTTTTTGTTCTTCCAGATTTGATTGTTCCAATGTTCTTGTGGCCAACCTTTGATCTCCACCTGCAATAAATTTGAGTTCATCCAAACTTTGCTGCTCACATTCTGACTCACATCCTGTTCTCGCATCATGTTTTCTCAATGGGCTCCAAGCCCAGCAATTCAAATTTAAAATTCTCTTTGTGTTCAAATCTCTCTGTGGCCTCGCTCCTCTCTCTCTCTCTCTCTCTCTGTAACATCCCACAGCCTTACAAGCCTTCAAGGACTCTGTATAGAATCCCTACAGTGCAAAAGGAGGACATTTGACCCATCAAGGCTGCACCAACCAAATCCAGCCCCTATGCCCACAACCCCATGCATTTACCCTATCTAGTCCCCCTGACACTAAGGAGCAATTTAGCATGGCCAATCCACCTGATCCACACATCTTTGGACTGTGGGAGGAAACTGGAGCACCCAGAGGAAACCCACAGACATGGAGAGAATGTGCAGACTCCACACAAACAGTGACCCAAGCCAGGAATCGAACCCAGGTCCCAGACACTGTGAGGCAGCAGTGCTAACCACTGTGCCGCCAAGGTTACATCCATCGATTCTTAGCCATGTCCAATTATCTTCCCTCCACCAGCTATGCTTTCAGCTGTCATGGCCACAAGCTCTGAAATATTCTCCTTAAACTGCTCTGCTTTGCTATCTCTCTTTCCTCCTATAAATTGTGGTTTAAAAACTTTCACTTTGAGTAGGCTTTTCATCAAATGGTATAATAGCTTCCTATGTGACTCAGTGTTAAATTTTGTCTGTGACTGCCTTGGGATTTTCCAATATATTAAAGGTTCTATGAAAATGCAATGCTGTTGGTCCATCTATAGTAAAATAAGAAAATCAATCATGCCAAAATTGTGATATTTATATTCTTTCAAGAATTTGAGCATCACTGGCAAGATTAGCATTTAACTACCCCTGAAGAGGCGATGGTGAGCCACCATCTTAAACCACAGAAGTCCACAATACTGTTAAGAAGGACATGCCCATTTTTTTGACTCAGCAAAGAAACGGTGATTATAATTCCAAGTTAGGAAGGTGTGTGACTTAGAAGGCCTTGCAAATGGTTGGGGGAGCATGGTGGCACATTGGATAGCCACTGCCAACTCATAGCAACATGGATCTGCATTCAATTCCAACCTCAAGTGACAGTGTGGAATTAGAAAATTCTTCCCGTGTCTGCATACATTTCCTCTGGCTGCTCCAGTTTCCTCCCACAAAGATGTGTGGATTTGGTTGATTGGCCATGATAAATTGCCCTTAATGTCAGGAGGATTAGTATTGTAGGTATGTGGAGATACGGGGATAGGGCCTGGGTGGGATTGTTGTCAGTGCAAATTCAATTGGCTAAATAGCCTCTTTCTGCACAGTAGGGATTCTAATGACTCTATGCTTCTCCAATGGGTCTGCTGCCCCTGTTCTGACGAAGGTTTGGAAGGTGCTCTTGAAGGAACTTTGGCAAGATACACCTAAAGAAGTTAAGTTGAGGCAAAGATTTTTCTATAATAATTACCTACTCTCTCACAGACACACCTATTTGTGGTCTTGCTGTCGCAAAGGCACTTGATAAAGAGTTGCAAAAGAGTTAGAGCTCATGGAATAAATGGGCAGTAGCAAGATGGATGTGAAATTGGCTGAGTGACAGGAAACAGTATTGGTTATTTTTCAGACTGAAGGAAGTTTTGTAGTGGAGTTCCCCAGGGGTCAGACTTCATGATATTTATAAATGACCTAGATCTCAGTGTACGGGGAACAATTTCAAAATTTATAGACATTACAAAACTTCAAGAGATTGTGAGAAGAATAATGCAGAACTTCAAAAGGACATAGATAGACAAATGGCAGATGAAATTTGTTGCAGAGAAGTGTGAAATGACTCATTGGTAGAAAGAATATGAAGAGACAAAATATAATAAAGGGTATGGTTCTTAAGTGGGTACAAGAACCATTGTACATATTTTGGTGTATATTTGTATAAATTATTGAAGGCAGTAGGCTAGGTTGAAATAGTGGTTGATAAAGCATACAATATCCTAACTTTTATTAACAGGGGCACAAAGTATAAAATCAATGAAGTTTTGTGAAACTTGTATACGACATTGGTTTAATCTTCAAGTGGAATATTCCACCCAACTCTTGGTGCCTCACTTAACAAGATATGTGAAGACATTAGAAAGAGTGCAGAAAAGATTCATCAGAGTGGTTCCAGGAATTGGGAACTTCAGTTACATGGATAAATTGGAGAATTTGGGACTGGTTTGTTGCAGAAGAAGAAGTTAAGAAATTTAATAGAGATATTCAAAATATTGAGAGGTCTGGACAGAGCAAATAGGAAGAATCTAGTCTCATCTATAGAAGCATCAAGGTCCAGAGGACACAGATTTAAACTAGGTGACAAAAGGAGCAATGGTGACATGAGGATAAAGACTTCCACACAGCAAGTGGGTAGGATCTGGAATGCACTGAGTTAGTGTGTGGCGGAGGTAGATTTAATTGAGACTTTCAACAGGGAATTGGGTTGCTTCTTCAGAGAACCAGCACCGACATGATAGGCTGAAGGGCTTCCTTCTGTGCTGTAACTATTCTACAATTCTGTCAGTTTAATTAACTGATGTTACTAAAGCCTGCTCAAATTCTGACTACACACATTGACAAGTGTGACCTTTTCAATTCAGAATATGCTTTATGGATAAATTAATGCCTATTCCCTACCCTAAATACCATCTAAATTTGTATGTCTGGTTCATACGTGTAAGGCATTTACTGCCCTTTGAATAAGTACATGAAATAATGAAGGTTGACCTTAGTACTCCTAAGCATCTTGCCTATCTTTTTCTCATTAAGACAAATCAATGTGAAAACTACTGACTGTCCAAATATCTGCTCCAGTGTTCTTAAAATAAGTCTATTTTTGCATCCAGTAAATATCTTCATTTCATTCCTACCGCAGCCTGAAAACATATTTTATTATACCAGTTCTGAATTGACTTGTGAATTTATTGCACAACTGTTTTCTTCCAACAGAGGCAAGAATACATGACTAAAAATATCATGCAATAGAATGGAGGTCACCATCTTGCAACAAATTCTACAGTGACATTTCAGATATTCCAACAAAACTACTCAGCTGTAAATAGGACATGACCAGCAATAAGAATTCTCATTATTGGGTGCATAGCTTGTGGAACTGTATTCTGATATTACTGAAGTGTAAGTAAACAAATTTGATTCCTTCATTTATTAAATACATTTCCAAAACGGAGAGGCTAAATGAAAGAGAAAATGAACTCATCTGAAAACCTATTATTGTTGTGTCATATGGTTAAGAGAAGGGCTAACTTGATGGATCATGCTGCATTCTCACCCAGAAATTCCAATATCCCTCTACCTTTGTAGCAGAGCCCAGATTCTGAATTTTAAATATTCTGATATTTTCTGAATTGATGCAATAAATCTGTGGTCGATATTTTAGTGTGCTTAAATTTCAAAATAAGGGTCATATAAACAGTCAGACTCCCATTGAAACTCCAGAGGTCAGCTACAAATGCAGTTCCAGGTCTTTTCCCCCACTTCAGCATTAGCACTGCTGCCTCACACAGGGACCTGGATTTACTTTTTGTGCTTGCATTGGACATGGATGTCGCTGCTGGCCAGCATTTTATTGCCCACCTCAATTTGCCCTTGAGAAGATGGTGGTGAGCTACTTTCTTGAATCACTGCAGGCCATGTGCTGTGGATTGACCCACAATGCCATCCACAAGGGAATTCCAGGATTTTGACCCAGTGACTGCGAAGGAACGGTGATATATTTCCAAATCAGGATAAGTGAGTGGCTCGAAGGGGAACTTGCAGTTGGTAATGTTCCCGTGTATATTCAATTCTAGCGTCAGGTGATTGTCTTTGTGGCATTTGCACACTCTTTCTATGTATGCATGGGTTTCCTCCAGATGCTCTGGTTTCCTCCCACACTGTGAAGATGTGTAGGTCTTGTAATTTAACATGGCTTGGCCATGTTAAATTACCCCTTAATGTCAGGGGGATTAGTAGGGTAAATACATGGGGTTACAGGGATAGTGCCTGGGTGGAATTGTGGTCAGTGCAGACTTGATGGGCCAAATGACCTCTTTCTTCACTGTAGGGATTCTATGATTCTACTGAAGGATCTGAGACAGAGGTTATTGGTTCAAACTCCAAAGACCTGAACACTAACCTAGGCTTGCCTTACTGAGGGAATGCTGCACTGTCTAAGGCACCGTCTTTTCAGATGGAATATTAAGTTGAGTCAGTCTGAGGTGGATGTAAATGATCCTGTAGTATTAACGTTAAGAAAAACAAGGGATTTTTTCCAAAGTCCTTGATGAAGTTCATCCTTCAACATACAGAGTACATAGGTGATTTTGTTATCTATTTCATTGCTATTTGTGAGAGCTTGCTGTGCACAAAATGGCTGCTGCTTTGCTGTACATTAAAACAGTGATTTACTCTTCAAAACTGTGGCTGCAAAACAATTTGGAGTGTCTTGAGGTTTTTACAGATGCAAGTTTTTTTTATATATGTTTGATATCTGGTGAAGTTGCATTGTAGCAAGTTACAGATTATGGATGCTGTCAGAAAACCAGCAGCAAAGGGCAACAAGAATTGATCCCACATGTGAAAAGGATGAGTTATAAGACAAGATTAGCACATTTATATCACAGTTGTCAGGGGAGAAAGGATCATAAAATCAACACAGTGCAGAAGAGGCCCTTTGGCCCCAGACACCAATCTGCACTAGCATGCAAGAAATTCCTGATCTCTCACCTAATCCCATTTTACCAGCACCTGGCCCATAGCCATGAGCATTATGGTGTGCTAGGTGCTCATCCAGGTACTTGCTAAAGGATGTGAGCATTCCTCCACCCTTCCTAGGCAGCACATTCCAAACTACCACCACCCTCCGGGTAAAAAGGTTTTTCCTCAATTCCCCCCCACTAAATCTCCTGCCCCTTGCCTTGAACCTATGTCCCCTCATGACTGACCCTTCATCTAAGAGGAACAGCTGTGCCCTATCCATTCTGTCCATGTATCTAGGGTGACCTACTTGAGGTCTACAAATTACTCCTGATAGTTGAGTCATTTATTTACCAAAAGGTGTTTTTTTTTTAATCCAATGATTAGAATTAAGCAATGTGAATCTCACTATAAAGTGGAAATTATGAACATATGGAATTAAGCTGAATGACATGGCTTTGGACGAAGAGAGTTATCCATTAGAGAGAGTAGACATCAAAATAGGACAAACAGGCAATTGGGAGCAGAAAACTAGGATAGAACAAAATACATTTGAAACAGATATCATGAAGAACTTCTTTAGAACAAATAATAACTGCCTGAAGTAACCCCCCCAGATAGATTGTTAGAGAACAAAAAGATTCAAAGCAATCAAACTCTGGTGGGATAACAGATTGGGGAGTTGAAAGATGAAAGAACAAAACAAAGATTTGCATTTATAATTCATATTTTAGCTGTCTCAGGTGCACATAAGATCCATACCTTGGTAGTGAAGAGCAGGGATGGTCTTGCCAGAGCCCTGGCTAATACTTACCTGCAACCAGCATCTACAAATCGGATCCTCTGGTCATTATCACAGTGCCGTTTGTGGGATCTTGCTGCACACAAAATGACTGCAGCATTCCCTATATTGTAAATGATTACACTTCAAAGTTAATTGGCTACATAAATGATCAATGATTAGAAAGTAATAGCTAAGCAGACAATTGCAATATATCAAAAAAAGCAAAAATGTGCGTACTATTTTCCGTTGTTGTATTTGTGTCCACACAACTACAGCATGAGTTGCGGAATCCACTACCTTGTGTTTCAACTTAGCTCAGTTGGTAGTTCTTTCACTTTTTCAATTCATTCATGGGACACATGTATCCATGGCTGGCTAGCATTTATTACCCATCCCTAGTTGCCTGAGGCATTTAAGAATCAACCACTTTGCTGTGGCTCTGGAGTCACAAATTGGCCAGATTAAGAAAGGACGGTAGATTTCCTTCCCTTAAGGTCATTAGTGAACGAGAAGGGTTTTTCTGACAATCGACAATGGTTTCACAGTCATCAGATTCTTAATTCCAGTTTTTTTTATATATTGAATTCAAATTCTACCATTTGCTATGGTGGGATTCAAACCTGGGTCCCCACAACTTTAGTTGAGTTTCTGGATAATAGTCTCATGATAATACCTGTAAGCCATCAGCTTCCCATGTTAAATAGTTGAATACTCACCTGATGAAGGAGAACGCTCTGAAAGCTCATGATTACTAATAAACCTATTGGATTTTAACCTGGTGTCGCCTTACTGTGACCACTCCAGTCCAACACTGCATCTCCACATCATATTAGATAGTTATGAGATCCTAATAATGTGATCACAACTCTATCTGTGTATATATAAATCAAGAACCCTCTGCTCTTTCATGGATAGTAATGATGTGGAGATGGACTAGGGTAAACACAGGAAGAAATTTCATAACACCAGCTAAAAGTCCAACAGGTTTATTTGGGAGCAAAAGCCACCAGCTTTTGGAGCGCTGCTCCTTTGTCAGGTAAGTGGGTGTTCTGTTCATAAACAGGCCATATAAAGACACAAATTCAATTTACAAAATAATGGTTGGAATGCGAGTCTTTCATGAGTACCCCACTCACCTGCCAAAACAGCAGGTTAAAATTGATAGACCTAGGTCTTTTCTCCCTGGAGAGACGAAGGGTGAGAGGTGACCTGATAGAGGTTTATAAAATGTTGAGAGGTGTAGACCGGGTGGAATCTCAGAGGCTATTTCCTGGGGCTGAAATGGTCGCTACGAGAGGACACAGATTTAAGGTGCTGGGGAGTAGGTACAGAGGAGATGTTAGGGTAAGTTTTTCACTCAGCAGGTGGTGGGTGATTGGAATTGACTGCTGTCGGTGGTGGTAGAGGCAAACTCATTGGGGTCTTTTAAGAGACTTCTGGATGAGTACATGAGATTTAATGGGATTGAGGTTTATAGGTAGGCCTAGTAGGTATAGATACGATAGGCGCAACTTGTGGGCCGAAGGGCCTGTTTGTGCTGTGGTTTTTCTATGTTCTATGTGCTATGTTCTAAAATAATGTCCCATGGGATGGGAGTGAGATCAGAGAGGGTAAAGTTACTGCTCCAATTTTAACTACTTTCCCAATCAGTTTCTACCAGCTGGACAGGGTTAAAATTGGCCCTTTGATTTTAATAATTCCAATTCAGCAAGTATGAAACCCCTCTAATTTTGCAGCAGTTGCTGCAAGTGTAGGATGAGATATCATGCCTTCAAAATGCAACTTCTACCCCCTCTGACTTAACCATCTGACTGAAGGCTTCTCTGCCTGAAATCCCCAATAGTTCACTGATCAAACTATTCATTGTTCTTGCCAACTGAAAGCTGAGTTTTAAATCAGGATTTAACAAAAGAATCCTGAGATTAAAATCAAAATAACAACACTTGTTTCTAATGCATTAGAATCACATCCAAGAATCATGACATTGCACAGGAAGTCTTGGCTCACAGTTTATTCATTCAAGCCCAAGGCAATACAAACCTCTTCAAAAGGCGTCTATAAGCCTGACTAAAGGGTGCCAGTCATTTGAAGAATCTGTCCATGTGTAATAGGAGAAAGGAAAATAAATGATTTCCTCTTTTACTGCACTAGTATCACTTGGCATCTCTGATGTGTCTGACTGACTGAGGTATGAGGATAAAGTCTCTCTTGTCAAATCTGAGGCTTAATAATTAACCTCTTTCAGATAAATGAATATTTTTCTGATAGCAGTATCTCTCTACATACCATACATCTTGAAAGTTATGATTTTTTTTGCTGATACAGTTAGTTACTTTGCTGTAAGAAGCCACTGCGCTCCTATGCACAATTCAATTTTGTATACTTAACAATATTGCAGAAAGACATAAAGCAGGATATAAAATGGGTGCATAGGTACAATTCATTATAGAGAAATATGATACGTTGTGATTTCAAAGTCAGAATGGAGAAAAAGTGCACCTGAAATTTTACTTAGATAAATAGGGCCCAACATTTTGGTGGGCAGATACAAAGGTTGTAAAAGAGGCAAAGGGAATTGAAAGTCCAGTCGCACACATTATTAAAATGTCATGAACAAGCATAGGCAATAATGAAAGATGTTAATAGAAAGCACACCCTCAAATCTAGAGGAGCACAGGACAAGGGAATAATAGTCATGCTTCAACTAGGCACAGCACTGGTCCTATCAGCAATGTTGGGCACACTTGAAAAAGGATACCGTGGCAGCAAGGTGGCACGTGGTTAACGCTGCTGCCTCACAGTACCAGGGACCCTGGGTTCAATTCCAGCCTCGGGGGACTGTCTACCTGAGTTTTTTTCCCAGTGCTCTGGTTTCCTCCCACACTCCAAAGATGTATCATTGATTGGCCATGGTAAATTGCCCCTTAATGTCAGGAGGATTTGCTGGATAAATATGTGGCATTATAGAGACTGGAGCTAGGTGGGATTGTTGTCAGTGGAGGCTCAATGAGCCGAATAGCTTCCTTCTGCACTGTAAGGATTCTATGATTCTGTGATATGTTAGCTCTGGGAGGAGAGCAACATTAATTTGCCAGAATGATGCCTAAACTCCAAACATTTAAATAGAAGAAACGATTGCACCAACTAAGGTTATATTTCCTTGAGTTTGAAAGAATAAGGGATGAGTTGATCAAAGTTTTCAAGATATGAAGGGAATCAGGTGGATTAGGAATAATAAGTTGAGGAACCTAATTTCAGGGAGCATTAAAAAATAGAAGCAGACCTTTCAGTAGTAACATTGGAAAATACTTCTATACATAAAAGGTGATAGAAGCTTGGAACTCTTCCACAAATGACAGCTGATGTGAGATCAGTTGTTTGTTTAAGACTGAGATTGTTTTTTTTAGCCAAAGGTAGTAAGGGGTAAGGGAAGAAGGTGAGTATATGTAATCAGCTCACAGATCAGCCATGATCTCATTGAATGGAAGAACAGGCTTGAGGGGTTAAACGGCCTAATCCAGCTCCAGTTATTTTATATCCTATGTTCATTGGATATTCAAATCCAAAGCCTAAATGGCAGTTGTGTAAACACTGGGAGATAAACTCATTGCTTTTAATACCTTTACCATTGTGACCGCTGCTACAAATGCAGCATTGATGTTCGTTCCATGTTGTATGGTGGATTGATGTATAACATATATAACTACATGGACACAGTAAATTCCTCGACAGTTGTCACCATGTATTAGGATCCTTTGGCAAGCTGAGAAAAGGCTCAATAGTAACATTCATTTATAAGCAAGCCACATGAGAAAGGAATCTCCGAACTCGTCAGTTGAAGAGGGAATTGAGTTTGCCCTGTGGCTGGCCACATCATGTCTTTTCACTGCCAATCAGGGAGGGAGGGATGGCAGCAGGGCAGGGGATTGGTCACTTCTGGGCCCAGCTCTCTCTGTATTGTGTCCTTTAATCAGGCAGAGTGCACCCTCTCTTCTCTCCCCTCAAGACTGCAGGGAAACTCTATAGGGTTTTCTGGATGGCTTCCTGGCATTGTTTGCCATTGTTGAATACCAAGACTGGTAGGATGAGACCTTTAAGTGGACCTTAAGGGCCTCAATTGCTGGCAGGAAAGACAGCAGTAAGCCAATGCCAACCCAGACTTAACTGGGCAGGAGCCAGGATGGCAGAGCAGTCTCCACCTCACACTCTCCGGTTACTTATGACAGCACTATTTGATGAAGTTAAAACAAAGTCACTGCTGGAGAGAGTTTATTGACTTATTTCACAGTCAATATTATTCCAAACACCCCTAGTGTTCCCAGTATCCCCATTAATAGGTGTACAGTTGCCCATTATTGTTTGACAATGTGATTAGCCACCTCCCCTCCCCTCCCCGCCCCCACCCTCCCAAAGAAAGATTGTGGTGTAGTGGTGATATTGCTGCACTGGTAATCCAAAAGTCCAGATTAATGCTCTGGGGAACTGGTCCAAATTCAACCACAGCAGCATGGTAGAGTTTGAATTCAATTAATAATAAATCTGAAATGAAACTCTATTCTCAGCAGTGGTAACCATGACAACTATCATTGATTATTACAGTGAAAACCAATAATGTCCTTTCAGGAAGGTAATCTGCTTTCCTTAGCTGATTGGCCTACATGTGATTCCAGACCCATAGCAATCTGGTTAACTCTTAATTGCCCTCAATTCGAGGCAGTTAAGGATGGATAACAAATACTGACCTTGCCAATGATCCTTCCATCCCATGAAAGAAGAATAAAAAGTAACAATGGATAGAATCAGTGCTGATTCTCAGAAGCCCACTGCCGTTTAACCTCAATTAAGCATTGATTGACAATGAGCAGGATTTCCATTTGGCATTGGAAGGAAGTCTGTCAGTGAGATTTGTTAGCCAATTGGCTGACAGCTCTCCAACTCCTCCCCCAAGCACAGTGCTGCAGTGGCCAGAAGAGGTATTGCACCGCTCTGCTTGGAACTAAATCCTGGGGCCACTACCAAGAAAAGTCCCTCAGCTTCTTGGAGGCAGGGTGGCTGGAGAAGACTGGGGGAAAGGGCAGGGGGTGATTGTGACATTCGGGAATAGGCCAGGGAGACAAGGGAGGGCTGGACCTCCCATGTCCCAGAGGGAAAAGCACCCCAAATCTGAAAGGGTCTTCAGATGGAGGTGCCTCCCCATTGCCCCCACTACCTTCCTAACTGTAATTGAGAAACATTGAAAAACAGATTGTCTTTCCATTGTGACAATCTAAAAATTGCCTGGACAATATAATACCTTGGGTTCTAGGGCAAATAATGCCTTCAGTTGGCTCCATAATTGTTGGCAGGCTCACTGCCAATTTGCATGTGCTCCTGCCAAGTTAAATATTGTGCAAGGATAGAATGACATCAGGATGCACGCTTGACAACATCGTACACTATTACTGGCAAGGTCAGCCCGCCCGGAACACGTCAAATTCTGACCAATAAGTTTATCAAGACATTTACACCTTCACCTCTTCACCTCCAAACTCGCCTCTGGGACTTGATTAAATTCCACCCAACATTAGTGACCAGAGAGGTGGATGGGGGTAAGGTGGTTGATGTAGTATATATGGACTTTAGTAAGGCGTTTGATAAGGTGGCCCATGGAAGACTTCTGCAGAAAATGCAGATGTATGGGATAGAGGGTGATTTAGCTAATTGGATTATGAATTGGCTAGCAGATAGAAGACAGAGGGTGGTGGTTGATGGGAGATATTCATCGTGGAGTTCGGTGACAAGTGGTGTACCTCAGGGGTCTGTTTTGGGGCCCCTGCTGTTTGTACTTTTTATAAATGATCTGGATGAGGGTATTGAAGGATGGATTAGTAAATTTGCAGATGACACTAAAGTAGGTGGAGTGGTAGATAGTGAAGAGGGGTGTTATAGTTTGCAGAGGGACTTGGACAAGTTGCAGAGCTGGGCCGAGAGGTGGCAAATGGAGTTTAATGTGGAAAAGTGTGAGGTAATGCACTTTGGCAGGAACCATAAATGTGTAGAGTATAGGGCTAATGGTAGGGCTCTTAATAGTGTTGAGGAACAGAAGGATCTTGGTGTATGTGTCAATAGATCACTGAAAGTAGGCAGTCAATGGATAAAGTTGTTAAGAAGGCATATGGAGTCTTAGCTTTTATTGGTAGGGGGATTGAATTTAGGAGCCGCAGCATCATGTTGCAACTGTACAAAACTCTAGTGCGGCCGCACTTGAGTATTGTGTGCAGCTCTGGTCCCCACATTATAAGAAAGATGTGGAGGCATTGGAGAGGGTACAGAGGAGGTTTACCAGGATGTTGCCTGGTATGGAGGGCAGGTCTTATGAAGAGAGGCTGAGGGATTTGAGGTTGTTTTCGTTAGAAGGAAGGCGGTTAAGAGGAGACCTTATTGAAACATATAAGATGATTAGAGGTTTAGATAGGGTGGACAGTGATAGCCTTTTTCCTAGGATGGAGAAAGCTAGCACGAGGGGACACAGCTTTAAATTAAGGTGTATGAGTTATAGGACGGATATCAGAGGTAGGTTCTTTACTCAAAGAGTGATTAGGGAGTGGAATGCCCTGCCTGCAGCTGTTGTAGATGCGCCAAGTTTGGTGGCGTTTAAGAGGTTAATTGATAAGTATATGGAATAGAAGGGAATGGTTTAGTTTGGAGGGGCATTGCTTTTTATTTTGGTCGGCACAACATCGAAGGCCGAAGGGCCTGTTCTGTGCTGTAATGTTCTATGTCAGATCGTCATGAGCTCTCATCAATACAGAGGAAAGAAATGGAATAGCAAGTGGTCGAAACTTTACAACGAAGAAGGAAATCATTTGGCCCATCAAGTTTGCATCGACAATTCCACCTAGGATCCTAACCCCGTAACCCTCATATTTTTCCCCAGAAATCCCTCTAACTTACTCATCCCAGGATACTAACTTAGCTTGACCAATTGCATCTAACCCACCAGTCTTTGGAAGCTTTTGGGAGAACCGAAGAGATGGTCTGTAATCGGGTGCAAAGCAGATACAATTAGATGATGAAAGGTTACGCGGTATTGAAGTATAATAACTTAAGAAGCAAAAGTTGTGTCCAAATGAGATGTGAATGTCCAAATCCAACGTGAGAGAATAAAGACGGAAACAAGGTAAAGCTGAACCAGCAGAAAGAAAGCCTTGCAACAAAACGGGGGGCAGAGGCTATGATCTAAAATGGTTGAGTGGGGAAAGCTGGAGGGTGCTGAACTAAAAGATAAGATATTGCACCTGGAGTTTGTATTCAGCTTCACTGGATCAGTATAGCAGGCCATGGGTAGAACGGTCCGAGTGGGAGCGAGGTGGAGAATTAAAATGACAGGGAGCTTGCAGAGGTGTTCTGCTTAACCATCACCTAGTTTACATTTGGCTCAATTCTCATCTGAAAGAGAATTACAAATAAAGACATGAAAAATTGGAACTTTTTGCATCAGACTAAAGGAGATTAAGGTTTGGGCACAATATTGCAGATGCTGGAATCTGAAACAAAAACAGGAAATGCTGGAAAATCTCAGCAGGTCTGACAGCATCTTTGGGGAAAAAAATGTAAAATCGAGTGAGGCCATAAAATCTCATCCTACATTTCAAGTCTGGATACCTTTCCTCAGAGCTGTCAGACCTGCTGAATTTATCCAGCATTTTCAGAGATTTGATTTGTTAAACATGTTTAATTTAAATAAGGGATGAGAGATAATGACCGGAATTTTCCAGCTGTACATGCCCAAGGCCTTCTACGATCCCACCGAAAGCATACCATCGTCATGGGTTTCCCTGTGGCATGCAGTGCAGTCGATGGAAAGTCCCAATCACAATGGCAAGACTGGAAGATCTTGCCACTGGTGAACAGCATGCTGTCTCCCACTGCAAGAAAGATGCCGCAAGGTGGCCAGAAAGTCCTTCCTCCTAAACAGAGAATATCCAGAACAAGGAGACATAATCTTAAAATTAGACGTAAGCCATTCAGAATAAAATCAGGAAATAATTTCATACAAGAGATGATGAGTACTTTTTCTTTTAGAAGGCTGAGGATACTGGGTCAATTGACATTTTCTACAGTGTAATTGCCAGATTATTTTTTTGAAAAGCAAAATGTGTTTGAGAGATTGATATCCCTGTTTCCATCTTTCTATAAGGTTGTGGATACAACTAATGGGTAATATTAATGGAGGAGGGTGGGAAGGGGTGTTCAGTGGTCTTGGAAAGCCAGTGACAATGCTGTGTCAGCTCTTTTAGAAAAGGTACCACCCAAGCATTTAACTGGACAGTGCTGGGTCTTCCCTAGGACTAAGAGCCTTGGGGGCTTAAGTCTCACCTTCTCATCAGAGGTCTGCAGCTGTATTGAGTGACAGCACCACAAGGAGGTGGTGGCTACTGCCAGAATGACACCCACTTGAGCTCTAATATCGTCACTGGATCCCATGCCACGTGTAAGTGTAGGTTAGCAAATGGCTTTTCAAATTGTACTTGTATGCAATAAGGGGCATTCTCTATTGCTGTGCTCAGATGTATGTTTATGTTATAGAACATAGAACATAGAACAATACAGCACAGAACAGGCCCTTCGGCCTTCGATGTTGTGCCGACCAAAATAAAAAGCAATGCCCCTCCAAACTAAACCATTTCCTTCTCTTCCATATACTTATCAACTAACCTCTTAAACGCCACCAAACTTGGCGCATCTACAACTGCTGCAGGCAGGGCATTCCACTCCCGAACCACCCTTTGGTAAAGAACCTACCTCTGATATCCGTCCTATAACTATCACCCCTTAATTTAAAGCTGTGTCCCCTCGTGCTAGCTTTCTCCATCCTAGGAAAAAGGCTATCACTGTCCACCCTATCTAACCTCTAATCATCTTATATGCTTCAATAAGATCCCCTCTTAGCCGCCTCCTTTCTAACGAAAACAACCTCAAATCCTTCAACCTATCTTCATAGGACCTGCCCTCCATACCAGGCAACATCCTGGTAAACCTCCTCTGTACCCTCTCCAATGCCTCCAATCTTTCTTATAATGTGGGGACCAGAACTGCACACAATACTCCAAGTGCGGCCGCACTAGAGTTTTGTACAGTTGCAACATGATGCTGCGGCTCCTAAATTCAATCCCCCTACCAATAAAAGCTAAGACTCCATATGCCATATAGTTCATGGGTAAGAGGAGAGGAAATTCAGTACTTGTTCTCAGCCTGTGCAAAAGCATCTATCATCATTTTGCCCAAACTTACTTCCAAAAATTTCCATTGGAATATCTTCAAAGGAACTCAAGGGGTTAGTTCTCCAGTCACCTTATTCCATGGGTTGGGCTGAGATTGTGCTTAACAAACTCTGTGCAATTTGTACGCTGGTTCCTGGTCACCCTTGTGCTCGTCACTACACCAGGACAATACTTGAGTGCTTCGCCCTAAAGCTTCCAAGTCCTCTTTCTGGAGCACCTACCATCATATCATAGCAAATCAAGAGTGAGAATGAGAAAAGGTGTAGAAATAAGCACAAACACATTGTGCACGTTTCTTACTGTTGCATCACACACGTTTAAGAATTTACGCCAATGAGTCTGAAGTTGTATCCAGCTAACATCATTTTTTGCGCAGAGTTTGTTAGGTGCAATCCCAGCCCAACCCATGGAATAAGGTGACTGGAGAACTAATCCCTTGAGTTCCTTTGAAGATATTCCAATGGAAATTTTTGGAAGTAAGTTTGGGCACAATGATGATAGATGCTTTTGCACAGGCTGAGAACAAATACTAAATGTCCTCTCCTCTTATCCATGAACCATAACATAGGCATACATTTGAGCACAGCAATAGGGAATGCTATTTATTGCCATATAAGTACAATTTGAAAAGCTATTTGCTAACCTACGCTTTCATGTGGCATGGGGTCCAGTGACAATATTAGAGCTCAAGTGAGTGTCATTCTGGCAGCAGCCACCATCTCTTTGTGGTGCTGTCACTTAATAGAGCTGCAGGACTCTGGTGAGAAGGTGAGACTTCTGCTTCCAAGGTTCTTGGTCCTTGGAAGTTGGAAAGCCGATGCCTTTAATAATTCAAAGAATGCATCACTGGTGGAATTTGTATAATAATCTCATATATTCTGACCGTGTTCTGTTTGCTTCTTTTGATCTCTCCATCATCGGGTCAATATTGCATAGCGATTTCACAAAGGCATGTTAACAGACAATCATATTTATACCATTTAAAAAAACAGGATCAGGATTTTTCCTGCCTCACAGCCATCTCATTGAATGGCAGAGCAGACTCTATGGGCGAAACAGCTATGCCAGCTCCTACATCTTATAGTCTTACCAAATGATCCAACCTGTATTAATTGGCCGAGATGAGTAAGATGCTCTTTCAGAGGGTCAGTGCAAACTCGAATGGCCTCTTGCTGCACTATAGGGATTCTATGAAGAGGCTAGTGGGAGAAGAAACACCCATTTGGGCTATTACTTTTTTGGAGCTGCTGATTGTACCCCCCACCTCGTAACCCACTTTCCTATCCAAGGACTGAGCAAGGTCACTTTTCTATCTCTCCTTCCCCTGGTCCCTGAGCTCCTCCTGCCAGCCTGAAAATTGAGGCTCGGCTGAAAAGACTTTAAATAGTCATAATTGGCCACCTGAGGGCTTTAAATGGGACAATGGTGGGAGGGGCTGGCCTTAGCTTCACCCCTTGCACTGTAAAATGGTGGAGAGGTCAGGGCCGGCAAAAGTCCCGTGAGAAAGCCAACCAAACAACTTTACAGTCACCCTTCCCACCTACAATCGGGAAATCAAATTTCTGCCCAAGCCGGCTTAGGTAGATAAAGATCGAGTTCTTGTAGAAGTCTTTAAAAAATTCAGTGAAACTCCCCACTGCACTTAACTGACACAAGGGCAATGGGAATATAAAATGGGAAATATTGACTTATTCTCATATTGTCTTTTGAGCTGAGAAGTGCAGGAATTGATTTTAGCTTTCATGTAAAAGTCTATATTTGGAAGCATAAACCCTTACAATACATCCATATAATCAAAAGATGTTAAATAATAAAACTATACATTTTTATGAATTTATCAACTACACCCTGATTAAGTATCCACTAGTCCTTGTTCCTTTAACCAGATAATCATTTTGCAATATTTATCTCATGAAAGCACATTCAGTAGTTTTCAATCATATTTCTCCGAATGAAAATCTATTGTGATCGTCAACATTTATGTGAGTTATTTAATCTTCTATTATAGCATCTACATTCCATAATTGCATTGAGTGAGTCACTTTCTTCTGAATTGGTTGCCACAATGGTACTGATTTTTTTTTTTACATGAGGGCCAAGGTTTCATGTAGAGTGATTTCAATTTTCAACATTACCCCAAAGATTACCCCACGCTTCCCTGGAATGATCCAATACCACAAAAGGTGAGGCTAATCATCAACTTGAGACAAAGGTCACAAAACTCAGCTCCGTAGCATTAGTCATTTTGGCTCCTCAGGTGCCAGTTCAGTGGAAAAACAGCATTTTCATGGCTTGTACCCATTTCCTTCTTGGCAAGGAAGTTCCATGGGCATTGTGTGCACACCGTAGGCAGATTGTACCATCAGTCAATGCTTAATGCCAGTTTGATAGCTTGCCTGCCGTTTTTGACTTTACCACCCTAGTTGACGCTGTTTCTTATAAAAAGTTGGGAACCACTTACTTATATCATGGCACACCTCCGTATTGTTAAAAAAAATGAGGCACGTTTCCTATTTTCTCTGTCTTTTTTTACTGGCAATTTCATTTTTAACTTCTCCCTGACCTCCCGCCCTTTCTCTGTCTCATACGAACATAAGAATATAAGAAATAGGAGCAGGAGTAGGCCAGCTGGCCCCTTGAGCCTGCCCCGCCATTCAATAAGATCATGACTGATCTGAAAGTGTTTCAGTTCCTGCTCCCCATAACCCTTAATTTCCTTATTGATCAGAAATCTATCCGCCTGTGACTTAAACGTATTTAACGAGATAGCTGCCACCATTTCAATGGGCAGAGAATTCCAGAAATTCACCACCCTCTGAGAGAAGTTCCTCCTTAACTCTGTTCTAAACTGACTCCCCCTTATTTTGAGGCTGTATCCTCTCGTTCTTGTTTTCTTTCTAAGTGGAAATAATCTCTCTGCCTCTATCCTCTCTAGCCCCTTCATTGTCTTGTACGTCTCTATAAGATCACCCTTCAGCCTTCTAAACTCCAACAAGTACAGGCCCAATCTACTCAATCTCTCCTCTCAAGCTAACCCCCTCATCTCCGGTATCAACCTGGTGAACCTTCTCTGTACTCCCTCCAAGGCCAATATATTCTTTCGCAAATATGGGGACTAAAATTACACACAGTACTCCAGTTGCGACCTCACCAGTACTTTGTACAATTGCAGCAAGATCTCCCTGCTTTTTCCTAGGATGGAGAAAGCTAGCACGAGGGGACACAGCTTTAAATTAAGGGGTATGAGTTATAGGACGGATATCAGAGGTAGGTTCTTTACTCAAAGAGTGATTAGGGAGTGGAATGCCCTGCCTGCAGCTGTTGTAGATGCGCCAAGTTTGGTGGCGTTTAAGAGGTTAATTGATAAGTATATGGAAGAGAAGGGAATGGTTTAGTTTGGAGGGGCATTGCTTTTTATTTTGGTCGGCACAACATCGAAGGCCGAAGGGCCTGTTCTGTGCTGTATTGTTCTATGTTCTATATTCTATCCCCCTTGTAATAATTCGCCTTCTAGATCACTGCTGCACCTGCAAGACTGAGTTTTTGCGATTTATGCACAAGGACCCCAGGTCCCTCTGCACAGTAGCATGTTGTACTTTTTCACCATTTAAATAATAGTCTATTTTACTATTATTCCTTCCAAAGTGGATAACTTCACACTTGCCAATGTTATACACCATCTGCCAGATCCTCGTCCACTCACTCAGCCTATCCAAATCTCTCTGCAGACTTTCTGTGTCCTCTACGCAATTCGCTTTCCCACTCATCTTTGTGTCATCAGCAAACTTTGTTACCCTACACTCCGGTCCTCTTTTCCAGATTGTCTGTGTATACGGTAAACAGTGGAGGCCCCAGCACCAATCCCTGCGGCATGCCACTAGTTCACCAACTGCCAACCAGAAATGCATCCATTTATTCCAACTCTCTGCTTCCTGTTAGATAGCCAATCCTCAATCCACACCCTCCCTTTCTCCCTCTCACAAGGGTCAGCACTGGGTCCCTTATTGTTTGTTATAAACATAAATGATGTAGATGAACACTTGAAACATCAAAACATTCAAGTTATGGGACAAATGCTGGAAAATGGAATTAGCGTGACTTTAGTAGTAGTTATTGTCTGTGCAGACCTGAAGGGCCTTTCCTGCAATTTACGCATCTAAGTCTCTATTTCCAAGAATTTTTTCACCCTTTTTGAGTTTCTGTCTTTGTCTTCAGTTCCAAGGCCTGTTTGTCATGTGCATGGTCTTGACCAACATGAGAGATCTAAACCACTCGTGTCTGCCTCTTTCCAGCTGGCACATATGCAGGAGGCTCAAGATTTCCCTAGTCTTGGAGATGCCGATCACAGACCTGAAGAGAGGAGTTAGTTTTAGTTTAATGACATGAATTTTGAATATTTCTTCACAGCACACTTGGAGACCTTTTAACGGCACACCAAGCCTTTTGTTTTACCCAAGTCATTGTAGATGCAGGCATTGTCCTCCAATGTTACACAGTTTGACTGTTTTCTCAGTGTGAGGGTGGAGAGCCTCCTGGTTCCTGCAGAGAAATGAATCTCTCGCTTCCTACCCAGCTCCTGTACAGACCTCGAATGCTTTTTCCAAGGAATTACGCTCTCTCATTTCTTTTGCTATTTCTATAGCTTTCCCGTTCTTCTTTGAGTAGTTCCCACCATGCTGTACCTTGCTTTTTAAAGAAGCAACCTGGCGTGAAAGAGTGCAGCCTAACTTTAAGTGGTGCTAATCCTACAATAACTTGAGAGACACAGCCCCTTCCACAATCAATATATATATAACAGGCAGCATGCATACTTCACAGACTGGGAGTAATCCCACATTGTAATCCTTGTGCCTGGTTCCATGGGGCTATCCCAATGTACACTCCAAAGAGCAATGTGGTTAGATGCTTACGACTTCAGATCATCTCACAGTAGATGGTGAGCTCCTCATTGTCTCTTTAGGGAAATTTAATCTTCTGAAAACCATCTTCTCACTAAAGCCAGCAAATGACTTCTGTTCCCTGTATATTCAAGTGGGGAGAAATAATATCTGGTGAGATTCACCCTCCTTAAAAATCTAACAGTATTTGCTTCATCCTGTACTGTGCTGCTCTTCTTCCTCCGTTATATAATAACATGGGTTGCACAATGGTTCACATTTCTGCCTCACTGTACCAGGGACCCGGGTTCAATTCCAGCCTTGGGTAACTGTCTGTGTGGAGTTCGCACATTCTGTGTTTTGTGGCTTTCCTCCGGGTGCTCCAGTTCCCTCCCACAGTTCCAAAGATGCGCAGGTGAATTGGCCATGCTGAATTTCCCCTTAGCATCCCAAGAAGTGCCGGTTGAGGGATTAGCTGAGTAAATACATGGGGTTGTGAGGACAGGGCGGAGGAGAGGATCTGGGTAAAATAATCTGTCAGAGAATCAGTACAGACTCAAAGTGCCAAATGGCGCCTCCTGCTCTACAGCAATTCTGTAATTCTATGATAACGGCACTCAAGGGTAAGCCCATTGAGAATTCCATACCTGCGTCACTGGGACTATGGATGAAAAATCTTCCAGTGACCTCACACAGTCAGAAGCAGTCTGGAGTTCGTCCAGGTTATGTGCAAGGATGATGCCAAAAAAAATCTGCTGCAAAAAAAATTATTCCCAGCTGCAGGAATCATTATATATCCATATCCTTCAGGCACACAATATTCTCACTTCCACCTATCTCAGCTGATCCTGACTACCGCTGGCCCTTATAATCTGTGATCTAACTTTCTCTATGTACGTTATGAAATACAGTAAGTACCTAAAGAAGGGGCAAAGCTTTGAAAACTAGTGGCGTTTGCTACCAAATAAACCTGTTGGGCTTTAACCTGGTGTTGTGAGACTTTTTATTTGTTGGACCCTAGTCCAACACCAGCATCTCCACATCATGACTACATTATGAAAATAAACAGAACTCAGGCCTGTGACCTAAATGGCCCTCATTATAATATATATACATAAAATAACCCACTTGGGATTCTGCAAGCAGGCCATAAAGTAGCAGGGAATTTGATAGCAATCAATTCCGAGGCAGAAGCAGAAATTTAGCACCAAAATAATATTACAGTGAATATACAATGGATAGAACCTCAAATCTGGAGTCAGGCTGATTTCTTAGTTATTTATTTGAACAATGAATGAAAAATGATAAAATTATAGCCTTTGTAAGCTTCCCTGGTAAGGAATTCAATGGCTTTGTTCCTTAGCTTTACTGTGGCCAATGAGAATAAAACCATTCTTTTATTAACATGATTGGATCTCTACAATGTGCTTTCTTAAATTTATGGCTTCACCTTACAGTTTGCGATTAACTTAATAATTCAAATTTTTTTCCTCAACAATATATTTATGTACTATTGTCCAAAGCACCATATTAAAAGTAATAGATCATGTTAAGCCATTCTCCAGAAAACAGCAACTCAGATGAAACATTAATAATTTATCCATTTGCATGTGTCTTTAATCCCTGAAGATGTAATTAAACTTCCTGCACAGGATTACTGCGCAGCTGATGAATAACCAGAATAAATCATAAATTGGGAAAGTGTTCTTCATATCTCTATACAAACTAACTAAGGCAGCATCTGAATGTATCATATTGCTCAGATTTGTCACTTATGCCCACTCAACAGGATTAAAGTTTATTTATTAGTGTCATAGGTAGGCTTACGTTAATACTGCAATGAAGTCACTGTGAAAATCCCCTAGTCGCCACGTACCAGCACCTGTTTGGGTACACGGAGAAAGAATTTAGCATGGCCAATGTTCCTAATCAGTGTGCCTTTTGGACTATGGGAGGAAACCAGAGCATCTGGAGGAAACCCATGCAGTCATGAGGAGAACATGCAGACAGTAACCTAAGCCAGGAATCAAACTCGGGTTCCTGGAGCCGTGAAGCAGCAGTGCTTGCCATTGTGCCGCCCTTAGGGATCACTTCTGCCAGCTTGATATGTTTCTGTGCAATAGCCTTCCAGTTATTACTTGAAGGGTTAAGTATCTACAATTTTCAGTTGAAAATGCAGGTGAAGTGATGTATCTAATAATGTGACGGAAAGTATCTGTCACTTCCAGCTTCCACCTGCTTCCATAAATGAGAATCGGTTGGTGAGTCACTGTTATATGCTTAGCATCAGAGCGATGGAGACGGAGGAGAGAATACCGGTATACCTTCTCAGTTAAAGGGAATTTGTGCAATAGGCTCGGACTGAGTCATGACAATCCAAGTCAAGGTCAGGTCACGGTATGCAGTCAAAGCTGTATGATCTGTTACTATTGGTTATGTGTCATAACAAAACCAAGCCAGTCTTAGGATTTTCATAGCCGACAACAGGCAGTCTTTTAATCTGCAGTCCCTTTAAAAATATTCTTCTCCAAGCATTGAAGATTGATCTTTAGGTTGCTAATTCTCTAGGTGGTAATGTCACATGTACTCACTGTCTTTCTTCACTTCTCTTCAGCTGAGACATTTTAAGTGTCAATTATTGCCTCCCTGGTGAATACTCGACTCTGCAGGGAGAGCAAACAGCAGTGAAGGATCAACATAAATTGATTTATTCCTTTATAGTAAAAAAAAATCCTGGTGTGCGTACTTCTGTTCTGTAGGACTCCTCCCTCCTGTTTTGTTCTGAGGTGGATTAAGAAATAAATAGAAGTTCCTGTTTCAGTGGCTGTGGGGAAAGTGTGGGTGGATGGGTTGCAGGGAGGGGTTCTACTGCAATAGCTAAATTAAATGATTACAGCATATTTCCATCCTACAGCACGCTGAAAATAACAAGCTTCCCATATAGTCAGTCGTCTGGAGTTACTGTGACTCCATGACATTCTATAGGCTAGATGTTATGCTGTCCTCACCCATGACAGGTTTTGAGATGGAGGTGGGAGAACAGATGGAATGGATGAGATTTCTTCTGGGACCTTGTGCGCCCCAACTTGGAAACAATTTTACGATGGGGCAGGCAGAGTCTTGGATGGGAAGCCTACATTTAATGGTCACTAAAGGGTCTTTTCCTGGTCAGCCTAAGAATTGGGGCTGGAGAGCAAATGACAGGTGAGGAGTAGGAAAAATGTAATAATCTACATCTAATAGTACGTGTCCTCCCTGTGAATGTCGAGAGACCTACAGAATTAGCTCATTGACCAAACCCCCCCCACCCCCCCACCCCCCCCCAAGCCCCCTGGCCTACTCCTATGATGCCCTCCCCTCATCAGTACTCTTAGACATACTTGATCTTCATGTCCTGAGGTCCCAATTGTGTTGCTACAGTATCTCTTCGGGCCATTGTAGCACTTGCCTGGAGGTCCTGCAGAATTACTGGAGATTCTGATTGGCCAGTAGCTCTTCAAGGCAGGACTTTGTCCCTGTGACTGAGGGAAGCCCCACCTGCTATGAATCAATGCTTGTTGGATCTTAAATAGCAGTCGGTCTGTTAGAATCGGTGGGGATGTGATCCTCGCCAACTCCCTGAATGGTGGCGGTTCAGACATGCCATCTGAAAAGTTCAGGCTTATGATTTTGAACTGACAGCACTGAGGTTCCATGGTACAGTGGTCGCATCCTAACTCTGGCTCAGAAGCTTCTGGTTCAAGTCCCACTCCAGGATTTAATGGCTATGAAAGGAAAGTATGTTAATAAGGTGACCAAACAGGCTGGTAAATCCTCCCCGTATACCTGGTGGCAGGCAGTATTTCCTGGTTACCAATACAACGGAAGGCAATGGTAAGCCACTGCAGTTCTTTACGAAATGTAATCGTAGAATCATAGAGGTTTATAGCATGGAAACCGGCCCTTCAGCCCAATCCGTCTTTCTTTCTAACCATTAAGTTAGCCCCAGTTTGGCCCATAAGCAGCTATACCCTCTATTTTACTCATGTAACTGTCTAAATGCTTTTTAAAAGACAAAATTGTACCCGTCTCTCCTACTACCTCTGGCAGCTCATTTCAGGTACTCACCACACTCTGTGTGAAAAAATTGCTCCTCTGGACCCTTTTGTATCTCTCCCCTTTGACCTTAAACCTATGTCCTCTAGTTTTTGACTCCCCTACCTGCAGTAGAAGATGTTGACTATCTAACTGAGCTGTGCCTTTCATTATTTTATAGCCCACTATTAGATTACCTGTAAGCCTCACCTCGTAGGGTTTGGTACTGAAGAATGGATAGATACCGGTGTACAAATATACCGGTCTAGAATTAGAAATTCAATTGCGTGTGCAGGGAGCAAAGCTCACTGCATGTGATTGATCTCACAGACACAGAGACAGATGAAATTGTTGCAGGCAGATAATTATAATAGATCACAACCAGCTCCCCATATTGCTTATTTAATGTAAAAGTCTATTCATGTGGAGGTGAGAAATCAGACAGCATAGTGACAGCAAACTCCAACCTTGTAAAGGAAGAAATGGCTGAGGGTAGACTTGATATGGGGTCTATATAGGGTGAATCAGCAGACACAGCTGGGATTGCAGTTGTTCAGATTAGCCTTCAACTCACTAAAATATGAATCCCACAAAGAAATATTTTACTTCCAGCATTCCTGCAGAGACCCAGGTGGGTGTCAGCCTAGATCGGAAGTTCTGCATTTCTCGAGGTTTCCGAAGAACCATATTATTTCCGTGTGCTTTTCTCATGCAAAGCTGTCAAATTGGGCAGCATGGTAGCACAGTGCTTAATACTGCTGTATCACAGCGCCACGGACCTGGGTTCGATTCCTGACTTGGTTCACTAACTGTGAAAAGTCTGCATATTTTCTAATTGTCTGTGTGGGTTTCCTCCGGGTGCTCCGGTTTCCTCCCACAGTCCAAAGGTGCCCTGGTTAGGTACATTGGCCATGATAAATTCTCCCTCAGTGTACCCAAACAGGTGCCAGATTGTGGCGACTAGGGGATTTTCACAGTAACTTCATTGCTATGTTGATGTAAACCTACTTGTGACACTAATAAATAAACTGGGAAAAACTTTTAAATGCCAATGAGTAGAATACCAACCTGTTTAACCTTTCCTCATAAAACAATCCCTCCATATCAGGGACCATTCTAGAGAACATGTTTTTTTGACACATGCATCTTTGTTCTGTACCTGGCACAATCCTATATGTTCTGCACCTGAAAGGAATGTGTTGGTCCTGTACATGACATGTCATGTACCCAAAGGGTGGTTCGGGAGTGGAATGCCCTGCCTGCAGCGGTTGTAGATGCGCCAAGTTTGGTGGCGTTTAAGAGGTTAGTTGATAAGTATATGGAAGAGAAGGGAATGGTTTAGTTTGGAGGGGCATTGCTTTTTATATTGGTCGGCGCAACATCGAAGGCCGAAGGGCCTGTTCTGTGCTGTAATGTTCTATGTTCTATGTTCTATGACATGGGTATGTACCTAATCTTCCTTATTTTTTCATGGGATATGGCCATCATTGGGAAAGCCAACATTTGTTGCCCTTCCCTAATTGCCTTTGAGGAGGCAGCAGCATGTTGCATTCCTGCGTGTCTTGCTGAGCAACTTCAGGGAACAGTTAAGAATCAACCACATTGCGTCTGGAGTCACAAATTGACCAGATCAGATAACGATGCCAGGTTTCCTCCCCATAGGGCAGTTGTAGACCTGATGTGTTTTCACAACCATGCAATATTTCATTGTCACCATAACTGATACTAACCTTTTATTTGAGATGTATTTAAATAATTGAATTTAAATGCCTCACATCATATCCCTGGCTTATTAGTCCAAGCCTTTGGATTGCTGGTTCAGTAAAGAAATTATCATGATACATTGTTCCGTAATTGACATGGGCATGACTGTTAGTCATACAAAAACTCTTACTCTTATAGATGTCTTTGATGTGCCACCACCTCCCAAATCACAACTTTGGCACAATTCTTCCACAAATGATTATCCTGGATATTAGCTGTGGAGAATGCAATAGGTTTACATTGAGGCTACCTCTGTCTGTGAATGGTCTGCATATTAAGTGGTACAAGCATGCCCATGCTGATAGCAATGTTCCTTAAGTAACTGTCTCTGACTGCCTGAAGATCTCAGATTTTTCCAGGTTGAAAACAAAAACAAACGACTTCCAAAGCTCTTTTTCTAGCTCCACTAATCAGTGCTTCAAGTTTTATTCAATTTTCCGTCAGTCTCGACTATTCCAGGTAATAGATACACTTCATTTCACTCAATTTGAATCCCCTTTTAGGCATTGTGAGTGTAACTTCCAGGATCTTGGTATGCCAATACCTTCAGTCTTCATTAAAATTACACTTAGATAATCTTGACAGTGAATTGGCAAGTGGATCATGGGGAGATCTTAATGGAAATTTCAATTTTAGCTGCTGCCTCTAAGGAGCAAAATAGGTTCTGTCCTAGAAAGCATGTTACAAAAATCCATGTACTTTAAATAGGAACATCAGTTCATAGCAACAAAAATTCCAGTACTTTGAAGGGAAACCATCATAGCAATAGCGATAATCCTACAGTACAAGTAAAGTGAATCTGTTGCCATTTATAATTTCATACAGGATATATTTAACCACTTGGATATTTTTTGCAGTAACAGCTTTTCACGAAGGCAAACGTTTCCCTCAAGGTTACAGAATCTACTCTGTAATCTAATTGTGGAAGAGGCCATATATTCCTTCACTTGTCAATGTTAGCTTCACACACTGAATCATTCCTCTTGAGGAAATGTCCCCAATGTGACCAGTTTAATATCATTATTAAACATGACAACAGTGTGAAGCAGAAGTTCCTCTGTGTGCAGTATGTTGCTAAATTAGAAATCCCTTCACAAAGAACCTCTTACAGAGAGAGAAGGGATCAGGGATATGATGAAAAGGTGGTACAATGGATTCATTTATCAAAATAAGATGGCTTATTTGGCCTAATAATATTTTGAAATGCTTCAGAAAAAATGTACTGCATGTAGAAAATTCATAGCATTATAATCCTGAAAAGCCAACAACACTGAGCAGCAGTTAAACCCTGAAGAAATATGATGTATTTTGCATGAACGTTTAATCATTTAAAGGAGACTGAAATGCATCTGGAATGTCATGCGATCCAAAGATTATAAATGGAGTTATCACTCCTGTCCTGGGTGTTTTTCATTTCATTCCCTGCTTAGTGTTTAATGCTGCTCAATAAAGCAGACGGAGAGCACAGGTTTTGTAGAATTCCCTGTACAGTTACATCACCAAGTTCCAGTCCAGTGACATTATGACTGGAGAATGATGTCCAGAATCACCGCCCTGTTAATGATGTCACTGGAATGCAATGCTACTTCACTGCAAGGGGAACTTTAATAAATGATCTATGCCCAGAGTACCTCGCCTCCTCAAAACGTTTAAGGTTTAGAAACATTTGTAAATGTTAAGAGACTGATACTAGCCCAGATTTTTCACAATTAAACTGCTTGATTTTTGGACTAATAAACAAACAGTTAGAAACAGAAACTAAATCAGACTTTCGTTTCCACCCAACTCCACCCACTTCCACCCAGTTTCAGGTGGGCAGAGCCAATAGCCTCTGACCCCAGCAACTTCATTTTAGATAATAATACTAATAGAGTCCAGCCTTCTGGACTCGAACATTTGTCAAGCTAATGTGACTTGACATGTGCTTGCTAGAGAATGCTCTTCTAAAGCTGCCCCTCGAGACTGAGGATGACTGGCTTCTGATCCAGTTCCGAGATGGCTGGTAAGTCCAACCTGTGATCTGCAGATTCTGCCACATGTGGACAGGTGGTGTTTGGAGGTTTTTACACTCTCTCTCCATCCAATACCTTGACTTTCTCTCTGCATCTCAATGGGCCATATGATCTACAGCTCTTTCTTGTGTTCTTGTAGGGAATGTGTCTATAATCTCACCATCAATTTTAATCATTTGGAGAAGTATTTAGGCAAAGGAGCTGATTGAAAGAGGACTTTGATTTACTGCACGTTTGGTGTGATACCCAACCACTATAGAGAAGTCAAACATGACCTGGAGCTCAGTTTCTGAGTGATTGCACACACATGTGTGATTTGCATGCTGAAGTTCTACGACTGGAGTTCGGTGACAAGTGGTGTACCTCAGGGGTCTGTTTTGGGGCCCCTGCTGTTTGTAATTTTTTATAAATGAGCTGGATGAGGGTATTGAGGGATGGATTAGTAAATTTGCAGATGACACCAAAGTCGGTGGAGTGGTAGATAGTGAAGAGGGGTGTTATAGTTTGCAGAGGGACTTGGACAAGTTGCAGAGCTGGGCCGAGAGGTGGCAAATGGAGTTTAATGTGGAAAAGTGTGAGGTAATGCACTTTGGCAGGAATAATAAATGTGTAGAGTATAGGGCTAATGGTAGGATTCTTAATAGTGTTGATGAACAGAGGGATCTTGGTGTGTATGTGCATAGATCCCTGAAAGTAGGCAGTCAAGTCAAGAAGGTTGTTAAGAAGGCATATGGAGTCTTAGCTTTTATTGGTAGGGGGATTGAATTTCGGAGCCGCAACGTCATGTTGCAACTGTACAAAACTCTAGTGCGGCCGCACTTGGAGTATTGTGTGCAGTTCTGGTCCCCACATTATAAGAAAGATGTGGAGGCATTGGAGAGGGTACAGAGGAGGTTTACCAGGATGTTGCCTGGTATGGAGGGCAGGTCTTATGAAGAGAGGCTGAGGGATTTGAGGTTGTTTTCGTTAGAAAGGAGGCGGCTAAGAGGGGACCTAATCGAAACATATAAGATGATTAGAGGTTTAGATAGGGTGGACAGTGATAGCCTTTTTCCTAGGATGGAGAAAGCTAGCACGAGGGGACACAGCTTTAAATTAAGGGGTGATAGTTATAGGACGGATATCAGAGGTAGGTTCTTTACCCAAAGGGTGGTTCGGGAGTGGAATGCCCTGCCTGCAGCAGTTGTAGATGCGCCAAGTTTGGTGGCGTTTAACAGGTTAGTTGATAAGTATATGGAAGAGAAGGGAATGGTTTAGTTTGGAGGGGCATTGCTTTTTATATTGGTCGGCGCACCATCGAAGGCCGAAGGGCCTGTTCTGTGCTGTAATGTTCTATGTTCTATGACTGAGGTTGGAAGGATTTTGGTTTAGATATGAAAGTGATGTATTATTTATTGGTTACAAGTAAGGCTTACATGAAGTTACTGTGAAATTCCCCTACTCACCACAATCCAGCGCCTGTTCAAGGTGCCCAGCCCGTCTTTCAAACTGTGGAGCACCCGAATGAGACCTACACAGACATGGGCAGAATGTGCAAACTCCACACAGACAATGACCTAATCCGGGTCCCTATCACTGTGAGGCAGCAGTGCTAGCCACTATGCCACTATTTCGCAGTGCTGTGTTGTTGGTCATTAGGCCGGTACCTCATCTTTAGGTGCTACTCCTGACATGCCTGCTGCCTTCTTCCTTGAACAGGATTGACCCTTTGGCTTGATGTTAACAGCAGTATGAGGGATTTGCCAATCCATGAGCTTACAGGTTGTAGTTAAGTAAAATTCTGCTGCTGATGGCCCAAAGTGCCTTGTGGGTGCCCAATTATAAGCTGTAAGTTCCGTTCGGAATCTATACCAGAGAGCACTGTGGTAGTGCAACATAAGACAAATCTTCAATATGAAAACAAGATGTCATCTCCATCACCATTTTGCTGGAAAATCTCAGTATGTCTGATAGCATCTGTGGAGAGATAATAGAGCCACAATTCTGTGTCTGGATAACTCTTCTTCAGATATGTCCTTCAGGACTCAGCCAGTTCATTCAATTATGTTGCTACCGTGCCACTTTTCATAGCTTTTGAAGTCACTCACCATTCTGTGCCTTCTTCCAAATGGTTCAGTTAAAGGAGTGTGGCAGTTGTTAATCAGTAGGAGGACACTGTGCCCACTTTTAAACTGCGGCTATTGGGCTTCATGGAATCTGGAGTCAAAGTTAAGGATTTCCAGGGCAACTCCCTCCCAAAAATATAAAATGAAATGTCACCATAGTCCCAAAGGACAGTAGGCTGCTCTCACCTTTTGAGAGAGTGCTGACTACTAACAATTTAAACTGAAGGTCAACACATCTCAGGCGAGAGGCAGAGTTGAGAAGGTGGGTTTTCATGAATAATCTCAACCAACACAGGAATTGAACCCATGTTGTTCAGACCCCACTGTGGATCATGAACCAGCCGCCCAGACTAATCGAGCTAATCGATCAAAAGTATACCACTGCACTGCCAACTCTGGTGGACCTGTCCTGCTGGTAGAATAGGACGTACCCAGACTTGGTGAAAGAGAAACAAAAACAAAAGAGGCTGGAAATGATCAGCTGGTTTGACAGCATCTGTGGAGGGAGAAACAGAGTTAATACTTCAGATCGTGAACTGTCATTGGAACTGGGAAAACTTAGATATGTGATAGGTTTTAAGCAGGAAAAGGGAGGAGAGTGGGGAATAAAAAAAGAAACCTGTGATAGAGCAGAAAATGGAAGACATTAAAAGACAAAAAGGTTGGTGGAAATAGCCTCGAACGAGCAGTAAATTGGACAAGTAAAGAAACAACTGATAGGTCCAACTCTTAAAAAAAAAATTAATACATTATCCATTCTCGGAAGGTGAATAATAGAGGTGAATAATTCTCAACCAATAAATCTGAAGAAATATTTTTGGGTCAAAGGGGCACAGACTCAAGATTGTGAAGGCAAATGCAGGGACAAAGAATTTTTAAGCAGAGAATCATCAGCCAATGGATGGGATTGTTAAGGTGTCAGTAGAACCCCAAGAAGATCTTAGAAGTTACAATATTGAGCTCACTGTGCTTTTCTTCCATCGTACTGCCATTCTGAAAAGAAGGCTAGACACTGCTAAAGAGGAAATGTCTGCTAGTGCTGCAGTGGCTCAGAAAACTACACTCATTCGTGAAATAGTTGTTGGGGTGGCACAGTAGTTAGCATTGCTGCCTCACAGCACCAGGGACCCGGGTTCAATTCCTGGTTTGTCTGTGTGGCATATGCACATTCTCTGTGTCTGCATGGGTTTCCTCTGGGTGTTCCACAGTCCGAAAGATGAGTTGGTTAGACGCATTGCCCATGCTAAATTCTCCCTCAGTGTATCGGAACAGGCACTGGAGTGTGGAAACTAGGGGATTTTCACAATAACTTCATTGCAGTATTAATATAAGCCTACTTGTGACACTAATGAATAAGTTTTACTAAATTCAAGTATTGACTATTTTCATCCAAACCAATTAAGGTGTCACCTTTGTTCTTTAAATGGAATTGTATGTTACTACATTGGAAAGAAAATGTTGATATTAATTTTTCTTCTTGTCCTGCAAGTGTTGACTACTTGGTGGGGCATTTGTTCCCACAGTGCTTGCCCATGTGGCTATTGTTCATAATGGCAGCTTATTCGTTCACAAGTGAGGAAAGACAAGACATTACAGATGAGCCTGATTCGGTCGTTGGCCCGTGTCCTCACATACATCTTTCCAATGTGGAAGGGATCGTGTGGCAGGTGTGTCGGAGATGCCACCTAATACTTATTGGATGCAGATGCGTTGGCCATTCCCCCCCAGTCCTGGGGACTGATGTAAATTGCAATGTCTTAAGCCCTGTTAAAATCCGCTGTATCAGCACAGAGCAGGAATCAAACCCGTGACCTTGCTTGTACATACGGCTCAGTCATTGGATAAACTGGACGATCAGGCATCGTTGGAATGCTGAGCAGTTTGAAAGTTGATAATATGAAGAGAGCTGTGCTTTCCCCATGCTTTCCTTCTGCTCAAATAATTTAACTCCATTCAGATGAAGATTGTCTTTGCCCATTTGACGTTTTTGAGATGAATTCTCACCGTTGCTCTCTTGGGCCTGTTTTGTTTTATAAAAGTCGCCATCAAGTATCCTGTTGCTTTGCTCAGTTCCTGTGTAAAGTTGCATTCAGTCCAATAGTTATGTTATTAATTTTAAAAAATGGAGGTCTCTTGGCAAGATGTAAAAATATCGTTCCTTACTGACTATGTTTTCACTGAGGCTTCAAAAACCTACAACTTCAATGCTGTGTGGGAACAATGTAGCTACAGTGTCTCGTATGCAGATCAGGTGACAATTGAACAAAAGATGAATTCAAATTAAATGCAATGTTATAATGTTCATAATATATTATTGATTGTCACTGGCTTTTTCCATTAGCAATCCAGCAACTAAGCATTTTGGTAAAAAGAACATCATGATGTAATTAACTTCAACTCACTATCAGTGCCAAAGGTAGCTACTTATTTGTATGTTAAATTGCATGATACCAATTAAGATTGTGCTCATTTCAAAGGATATAAGATTGGTCCCATATGGGTCCAGTTACATGACGAATACAAAGTTAAGGCAAAAACAGCTTTAATTTTTTTCCCACGTGAAAAAGATCTGTTTCAACTTGAGATTGATATTCATTTTTAACTGATATCTGCTTGCAATTAAATTCAGCTTTTCATTAAATGTCAACTTTTTGGAAAGCACACAGATCTGTGGAAAAAAGATATAATAAAATGAACCAACTGGAAGAAAAGGACTTCTCTGCAATTTTAAATGTTTGGGATGTTTCTGAGAGATATGATGAAACTGAAAACACCATCTTTGGCACGTTGGAATTCAGTTCCCTTCATGACAGGACACTGAGGCCTGAGGCCCACTAAGTTCTCATTAAATGACCTTAAACACGTTTTCGGTGCTGGGCTCACAAAGGCTAATTTTGTTTTATGTGGTGACATAGAAACATTGAAAATCAGATCAGGAAAAGGCCATTCAGCCCTTCGTGTCTACGCTGCCATTCATAAGGAACATATTCATTATGATTTTGGCTGATTATCAAATTCAATATCCTGATCCCGCCTTCTCCCCCATATTCTTTGATCTCCTTCGCCTCAAGTACCAAATCTAACTGCTTCTTGAAAATACTCAATGTTTTGGCATCAACTACTTTCTGCGATTCCATGGGTTGACCACTTCCTGGTTGAAGAAATTTCTCCTCATCTCTGCCCTAAACAGTCCACCCTGTCTTCTCAGATTGTAGGCCCTGGTTCTGGACACTCCCACTATTGAGAATATCCTTCATAACTCTATCCTGTCCAGGCCTATTAGGATTTGGTAGGTGTCTAATAGATTTCCCTCATTCTTCTGACCTCCAGCGAATACAAAACTAACCAACTCAATCTCTCCTGATACATCATTTCGCCATCCCAAGAATCAGTGTGGTTATCCTTCAATGTACCCCCTCTACAGCAAGAATATCCTTACTTAGATAAGGAGACCAAAGGTACACACAATATTCCAGATGTAGCCTCATCAAGGCCCCTGTATAATTGAAGCAAGATATCCCTCTTCCTGTACTCAAATCCACTTGCTATAAAGGCCAACATACAGTTTGCCTTTTGATTTGATTTATTATTGTCACATGTATTGGGATAAAGTGAAAAGTATTATTCTTTGCTCACTATATAGGCAAAACATACTGTTTATAAAACACATTGGTTAAAAGGTAAAGGATAGGGCGCAGGATATAATGTTGCGTCACAGCTACGATAAAGAGAAAGGTCAGCTTAGTATATGATGGGACCATTCCAAAGTCTGTCTGCTGTACCTACAGTGAATGATGTAAGAGGACATGCAGGTCTCGTTGCACATTGCCCTTTCCTAATTTATGGTTCTTTGGATAGTAATCTGCCTTCCGGTTTTTGCTACCAAAGTGGATAACCTCACGTTTATCCACATTACACTACATCTGCCATGCATTTGCCCACCCACTCAACTTGTCCAAATCACGCTGAAGCATTTCTGCATCCTCGTCACAGGGACATTCTCTGCTGAGGCTCCAAAGGAGTCTTTAGTTAAGTTCTTGCTAAAGTCATATTACTGGTGTCAAGTTGCTTTGTAATTGTTTGCTTCTCACTGCTTTTGTGTTACATTCTTATTTAAAGCAAAAGGAGGTTAGTCATCTCATTAGAGCCATCCTGAGAGCTTCTAAAAATTTCACTGGATGTGTTATCTGTGCTGACTTTCATTATGTGCATACTATTTGCAGTTACTGGAGAAGTAGGAGGAACGCAGAAGGAGCAACAGGCAGGTGCGTTTGCAGCTCATAAGATGAATGAGACTCAGTCACTTATTCCACCATCCTAGTCATTCCCACCTGGGCATATTAGATGAGTCAATTTTCTCTATTCTGGAAATAAAGAAACTATAAACAGCAGTGGGCCATTTGACTCTTCAAGCCTGGTCCATCATTCATTTTGACCATGGCTGATCATCAAATTCAATATCCTGATTTCCCTGCTTTCCCCTATATCCTTTGATCCCTTTAGACCCTAGAGCTATATCTGGATTTTCTCTCTGTCAAATTCATTGGAATGATAATTGAGCCGGTTGTATAAAGGGCAGGACAGCACACTCCATCCAATTGCAGTGAAACATAAAGATGAAAATTTAACGCATTGCTCCTTTTAAAAGGCCATTCTTCACTGAACCTTCCAAACTCCTGCTGCCAGGCCAGGAAATAACTTCAGGAAGTGGGACAGCTCTCCTTGCTATAATTGTGGGTGATTGAATATTTGGAATTCACGTAATGGAATTGTACTAAATAACAGCAAGAGGTATCTGCCAACCACCCAGTTCATGCAACACCTGGGACATTGACTATCTGAACAGCTCAGTTTACCAATTTCTATATAAAAAATACAGGCATTAATGTTGTTGTTTGTGCATGCAGGGTCAGTCAGGTTCCTAACCCACTGTTTAGAAAGGACTTCCACTGTTCAACTACAATGTGCAGATCATTAGATATTTGTCATCACTGCTCTGGCTTTGGCATTGATTCATTAACTTCAGAACAATTTACAGTTTAAGAGCTGGGAGGACTAGATGACCAAGTCCATGGCGGTTCACGGTACTGAAAGGTACAAGGGTTAGGAAGGCTTATCCTGATATATCTTTGATATCTTGAAACAAAGATTCAGATATCTGTGTGCTGTAGTTACTAACCATGTTTGAAATGATTGCTGTGTTTTCAATAACTGACAAAAGGGTTTGAACCGGGGAAGATCTGCAGCATCAGCCATTCACTGATCAACTGAGCTAAGAACCAAAAGACACACCTGTCCAGATGTGTGGTCAGTCAGAAACAGTGATCAGGCAGTCATCAAAGAAAACACTTACCGTTAACTCCGTATGTAGCCAAAGTATAACAGCTATTTCTGCGTGCGTTCAATAATCTGGCCCAGTAAAGTCTCACTGCCACAGCTCTGAACCTATCTTCAGAATCTTTAAGCCAGCAATGTTTCTCCATTATTGCCTTCATCTGTCATGTAGCAAAATAACTGTCACACAAACTTTGTATGATAGGTGTATGTTCAATATATGTTGCCCTGGCTCTTACTGTATAGCAATACACAGTGAATGCCTTCTAGAACAAAGTACAGCACAGGAGCAGGCCCTTTGGCCCTCCAAATCTGTACCAATCATGATGCCCTAACTAAGCTGAAAAAACACCTCCTGCCCTTCCTTGGTCAGTGTCCCTCTATTCCCTGCCTTTTCATGTACCCATCCAGATACCTCTTAAATGTTGCTAATGTGTCTGCTGCTCCCACCTCCTCTGGCAGCAAGTTCCAGACACGCACCACCTTCTGCGTGGAAAAACTTCCCCCTCGTACATTTCCCTTAAACTTTCTTCCTCTCATCTTGAACCTATGCCCCCTTGTAATTGACACTTCCACCCTTGGAAAAAAGCCTCTTCTTGACTGGTATCTTCATAAACCTTCCTCCGATCTCCTTCCTCTTTACCTCCAATAATAAGTGCAAAGAGCTCATGGACTGCTTTGTCACTGAGATCGAGACAATTCGATAAGCTGCCTCTGCCACTACCCCACTTTCACAAGCCCAGTAGGCCAAACATCCTGTATGGTTTTCTCTGCTACCAACCCTGAATTTATACTTTTCTCTAGTTTCTCTCCTATGTCCCCTCGTACTCCTTCCATTCTCACCTTGTTCATGAGACTTTTCTCCTACTTTCTTGATGCCATTTCTAAAAAAAAGACAACTTCTGCTTCCTATGTTCGTGAATATTGGCAACAGCTCTCTCTCCTTGGGTACCGTCCCTCTTTTTCCTACAAGTTTGCTAATTTCAGCCTTCACCTCAAAATAATGCAATCCTTGACTTTTCTGTCTTTGCAAATCACCGTCCCATATTTAACCACCCTTTCCTGTTCCAGATCCTTGATCATGACATTGCCTCTCAAATTCATGTCCATATTTCTAGGAATTCCATGTTTGAATCCCTCAAATTATGTTCCACCCCCTGAAACAATTCTTATCAAAGTCACAAATGTTGATCCATTTACTGCTACAAAGATTCCCGACTGGTCTTCTGCCTTGACGCAGCTGATCACACCTTCCTTCTCGAATACTTTGCTGTTATCATTCACTTCTGCACTTTTGCCTCCTGTATTCCCCCCACCGCTCCAAGAATCTATCCTTGATCTCCTCTTGTTTCTCAGCAATGTGATGTCCCTCAGTCACATAGTTAAAAAGAACTGTCAGTTTTCCTAATTTCACCTAGCTCTATCTCACCCCCATCTCTCTTGAACCTTCCATTTTCTTTAAGTTATCAAACTAGTTGTCCAACCTGCAATATCAGATGAACAGAAATTTCCCTTTATTGAATATTGGAAAGACTGAAGTCATTGTCTTTAGTTACCTTGATGAAATTTGTTCAAGAACAAGTAACTTGATATGTGGGATTTCCTGTGCAGGTACAATGGTGGATTCCCATGATCCATGAGAATATGATTATGGGAACTAGGAGCAGAAATGGGCAAATTCAGCCTTGAAGCCTGCTCCAGCATTCAATCAGATCATGGCTGATCTCTCCCTGATTGCAAATCCACCTCCCTACCTGTCCCATATCCCTTTATCTATTTTTTCATTAGAAATATATTTATCTCTTTCTTGAAACCATTTAACAATTCAGACTCCATTGTGCTATGGACAGTGAGTTCCACAAATTCACTCACTCTCGAGGAATTGGGTATGTAGCCCAAAGATCAGTTTTATGCAGTGTGGATTTCCACTGCCCGCCATGGCAGATCAGGAAACTCACTGGAGGCTAGTATGAATCTGACCTGCATCCAGCTATTGGATTGCAGATGAAATCCTGCATGCCAAATTCTGCATGATGTCACTGGGGAAACATGCCAGTGCAAAACACATTTGGAACAACGTGGTGTGCAGATGTTGAGACTCACCTGGGACTGCCCACAGAGCTCAGGGTGGAGGCTATCAGCATTCCTGGATCCACAGCAATGGCTGCAGAAGGGCGTGAGGGGAGGGTGTAGTTCCAAATTCAGTATCCTGAAGGAGGGTCTGTCTTTCAGCCTCGAAATGTTTCTGGAGATCCGCTTTCCAGCTTTAGGATGCTCTCAGAAATCCATCTTGATTTTCAGGAGGTTCACCTTCTTTCTTCAGTGATGTTGAACAATTTTTCAATATGGCCTCAAGATTGGACAGCGGACTACACGCCATCAGACGTGCCTTGCCACAAAATATGATGCAAGACATCTGGTGGCATAAAAAATGAGGTTGTAATTGGAAGATATGGCACATTTGTCCACCCACTTCCGCAGGGAAAGCAGTCCTATCCCTGCCATGGGACTTAGAGCCAGATGGTGAATTCCATCCCATAGCTTTGCATAGCAATGGGTTGATGCTGAACTAGACTGTTCACAATGTTGGTGTCATTTTGACCCAGGATGATCTTCCAACCACACATCTGTGGTTTGTTTGCTGTTGACATAGATATCTGGCTTCATAATCTTTAGACTTTCTTTTTATCCAGGCCAGCTTCCCACTTTCTAGCCTAAAGTGACACAAATCTCAGAAAATGCTGGAAAATCCCTGCAGGCCTGACAGCATCTGTGGAGAGAGAATAGAGCCAAGTCTGGATGACCCTTCATCAGAGCTCTAAGATTTTCCAGCATTTTTTGTTTTTGTTCCAGATATTAGCAATCACAGCATTTTACTTTTATCTCGATGATATAGATCTCACTTGCCCAAATCCTAACTTGCAAGGAGTTCCGTTAACTCCTCACCCCTGCGCCCACTAACCTACACGAGCCTCTGTTTAGCAAATGCCTTGATTTTAAAATTCTCACCCTTCTTTTTAAAATCCCCCATGACTTTCCTTCTCCCTATCTCTTTAATTCCATCCAGCGCTACAACTCCTCTCAGTTCTTCTAATTTGACCTTGTGAGCATCACAGATTTTAATCGTTCCAACATTGGTAGCCGTGTCTTCAGCTGTCGTGGCCCTAACCTCTTGCATTCCCTCCCTACACTTCTCCACCTCTCCACCCTGTTTTCTTCCCTTAGGATGATACATAAAACTTACCCTCTTTGACCAGGCTTTTGGCCATCTGCTTTAGTGCTTCCATCTGTGGTTTGATGCTGTACTTTGTTTGATAACCACTCTGTAAAGTGCTTTTGATTATCTTATTATGTTGAAGGTGCTATATAAATACAAATCATCATTGTTGCTATTTCTAATGCTGCTGCACGCTCCTTTCAAGTTTTGACAATTGAAAAGCTCCCATGATTGCAAATTCTTGAGGTTTAAAGTGGATAATCCCTGGAAATGGACATAGGAATCATAATATGCATTGAACTTGGCTGCACTGATGGCACTGCAGGCAGTAAGCCAACCTCCTTTTCCCTAATCACTTCAGCCATTTAGTCAGTGCTCCTCGCTTCATTCAGTTACTGCTGCAATGTTAGCAGGAAAGCTAATATCACTCACGCCACAACACTAAAAGCTAGCTCTCACTTCTCAAAGAGGAGGTGAGTTGAGGCTGGTGACATTGTTCTAAATGTTGTGCTGTGAAAGGTTCAATGCTACTGACTAAAGGGGAAGGCCTGCACCAAAGATTGTGGACATACCACTGAGGGCTTGATGGGACAGCTGAAAAGAAAGAGCAGTCTCTACCCTTGGTGGGAGAGCATGCATCAGGAAGCAATTTATTTCACAAACCTCTACTTTCACCCTTCTCCCGTATTGCTACTATTATCACGACACAGTAGTTAGCACTGCTGCCTCACAGCACCTGGGATCTGGGTTCAATTCCCAGTTTGGGTCACTGAGTCTGCACGTTCTCCCTGTGTCTGCATGGGTTTCCTCTGGGTGCTCTGGTTTCCTTCCATAGTCCAAAAGCTGTGCTGGTTAGGTGCGTTGGCAATGCCAAATTCTCCCTCAGTGTACCTGAAAAGGTGCCAGAGTGTGGGGACGAGGGGACTTCCATAGTAACTTCATTGCAGTGTTAATGTATGCCTACTTATGACACCAATAAACTTTTAATACGGTCTTGGTTGCTCACAATGCGATCATCTTTTCATTGGTGAGACCAGCTGCAAATTAGGTGTTGCTTTGCAGACCATCTCTGCCCAGTCTCCAAGCGTGACTCCAAGCTTCCAGTGGTTTTAATTCTCCCACACCAACAACATCTCACTTCCTTTGGCCTGCTGCAGTGTTCCAGTGAAGTTCAACACAAGCTGGAGAAACAGCATGCCATCTTTTGATGATTAGGGATTTTATAACTTTCTGCAATCAACACTGAGTTCAACAATTTGGGACTGTAATCTCACCCATTTAATCTCATTTTCTTTGTAGGGATCAGTGTTAACCTGCAATTTCTCATCTTTAATTTTTGATTTGATTTATCATTATCACACATATTGGAATACAGTGAAAAATACTGTTTCTTGCATGTTATGCAGACAATACATACCATTCATGGAGCAAATAGGGGAGAAGGAAAGGAGAAGATGCAGAATATAGTGTTATAGCCATAATTAAAGTGTAGAGAAAGATTAACTTAATATCTGGTAGGTCCATAAAAGAGTTAGAGAACAGTTTTAAAAGCATAGAACGAGAGTATGCTGGGGACAGCTTGCAAGAAGTTGCCAGGCTCCAGCAGGATGACAGCTGATGATTATTTTGCCATTCACACCTCAAGTACTTTTTTTCAGTGTTAGTCAGTCACAGAGTTATGTGCAGGAAAGAGGGCCAATCCAATGCCAAGAAGGAAAGCAAGGTAGAGCTGCAGTGGGAAGAAGATTTAAAGGGACAGCAAATGGAAGGATGAGGTGAGCCAGAAGTTTTTCTACGCCATGAATAAGATTGAGGCTGCCGAAGGTAAATCTTCAGGTCTGCATTGGAAGGTGAAGTCACGACAAGGCCCAGGCTTTTTCATCAGATCCTAAGAAGCTGCAGCAGAAAGCAGAGGTCTCAGCTCCCCACCAATGTTTAGCCAGAGAAAATGGGAGTTCCACCTTCATTGAAGACAAGTAAAATTAGGTGTAAAGATTTCTGCTTCCTCTGTTGTCCCTTTCATTTTATTACTTCTTTCCAAATGTAAAATCCCTCCCTGTCTTTTTCTCCTTTGCCTCGCTAGTCTCAATATCTCTTTTGGGGCAGAAGAAAGGATTTGCCATTTTGTGAACTAAAAATGGCTCATTCAGCTCATTGCTGAAAATCTCAAAACCGGCTGCAGCCCTGAAGTGTAAAGTTATGGTAGGTGTAGGGTTAATGAAAAGGACTTTGGTACCAACAAATCAGAGCGCAGCTTTTTAAGAGGAAGATTTATGGCAGCAAGTGCATAGTTTGCATGTTTTCATAGCTGGTTAACATACCAGTACCGCTCTTCCAAATACAATACATGGGTGTGGATTTAAACATCTGACCATGTGGTATATTTGCTGTCTAAGTGTCAGTTTGGCTTGCATTCTCATCTTGGAGTCAGTTCAAATGCCACTTCGAATCTCAGCACATAATCTAGGCTGACATTTCAGTACAGTGCAAAATGAGAGTGCTACACTCTGGGTCTGCATCACACATAAGCTCCATGGGCAACGGAACAGAGCAGACCATATCAGTTTAGTAGCTCTTGAACTGTTTCTGCAATTTCAGAAAGAGCCACCATGCTCCCACAAAATACTATTCTGATCACGACTGACCTGGGAATAAACCTTGCGTTGTCACAGCTCCCTCTCCTCTCCACCAACTCAGCAATTTGCCTTGCATTATGAGCTCTATCAGGGTCACCTACAGCTCAGCTGGTGATTATAAATGAGGAGGGATCCTCAAACTCACACTCTCATCCACCTGAGTGGTTGTCCGACCAAAAGGCTAAAGCTAGATTGTTAAGACCCATTGAAAAACAAGTTATTGCTCAATCCTGCTCAGATTTTGTGTGTGTGTGTGTGTGTGTGTGTGTGTGTGTGTGGAGAAACAAATCAGCAATAGACAGCATTGAGGAAGTAATTTCAGCAATGCCTGTTTCACCAGAATTAGACTCGAGTTAAAAATGGAATGGAATGTCGGTGATGATTACATTATAGAAAGCATTAGCTGGGATATAGCTATCATTCATCATATCAAGATGCTTTGCCATGAAAGGTTGTCAGTTCAATGTTTCCAGCATAGTTCCAAAACCTGAATTCTTAATAATGGAAAGGGCAGGTAGGATTAGAAAGCTGAAAGCCCTTTATTTCTTTCTGGCACCTGTGTTAAAACCAGTTGAATTGAACAATTTTCACAAAACACAATAACTTTAGGCTTGAAATGTATTTGCGAATCAGGGCAACAGCACCATAGTGGCATTATTTATTTATTAATGTTACAAATAGGCTTATATTAATACTGCAATGAAGTTACTGTGAAAATCCCCTAGTTGTCACACTCCGGTGCCTGTTTGGGTACACTGAGGGAGAATTGAGCATGGCCAATGCATCTAACCAGTGCATCTTTCAGACTGTGGGAGGAAACTAGAGCTCTTGGAGGCAGTCCACGCAGACAAAGAACAAAACAGCATGGGAAACAGGCCCTTCGGTCCAACAATCCCACCTCTACCCACGATCCCTGTCTATGTTTATAGATCTATGGATTAAAAACAAAATTTGAGACAATTTAGGAAGAATTTGTTTTGCCAATTAGCCTAAGAGCACATCTTTGGGATGTGGGAGGAAACCGGAGCACCCGGAGAAAACCCACGCAAGCACGGGGAGAATGCGCAAACTCCCACAGACACAGGCCCAAATCCATGTATCTGCACAGCACAGCGATAGTCACTGAGCTGTCGTGTTGCCCATCAAATGGTCCAGGTCAAGCGTACACTAACGACGTGAAGCACTAGGATACTCTCGAAAAAAAATCCAAGAGCAGCTCTCTCACGACCCATCGCGTGTATGCCCCTCGTTAGACAACAAGGTGGACCAAAGCACCTGTAGGATAAAAACAAGTACATCAACATCATCATCTATTTACACACTTCCCAGGGACTCCCAAGGCTCATGATCCCTATTTTAAATCAGTTTTCTATATCCCTCCATTCCCATTCTGTTCATGTGCCCATCTAAGTATTTCTTAAATAACTCCAGAGTACCTGCCTCCACCACTTTACTTGGCAGCACATTCCATATCCCCACCACCCTCTGTGTGAAAAAACTCCCTCTAGCATCCAAATTATACCTTACCCCCCTCACCTTAAGCCCGTGACCCCTCGTGCTATTTGAGTCCATCCTAGGAAAAAGCTTAACCCTGTTTACTCTATCTATACCCCTCATAATCTTGTACACCTCTATTAGATCTCCTCTAAGTCTACGTCTTTCTAAGGAAAACAGTCCCAATTTGCCTAACCTCTCCTCGTAACTCAGACCTTCCATACCAGGCAGCATCCTGGTAAACCTCCTCTGCATTCTCTCCAGAGTTTCCACATCCTTTCGGTAGTAAGGCGACCAGAACTGGACACAGTATTCCAAATGAGGTCTAACTAACGTTTTATACAACTGCAACATTAAAGGCCAGCTCTTGTACATGGGAAGAACGTGCAGACTCCACACAGACAGTGACCTGGTAACCCAGAGACCCAGGGTAATGCTCTGGAGAGCCCGCATCAAATCCCACCATGGCAAGTGGTAAAATTTGAATTCAGTAAAAATCTGGAATTAAGAATCTACTGATGACCATTGTCAGTTGTCATTAAAACCCATCTGGATCCCTTTAGGGAAGGAAATCTGCCGTCCTTACCTGGTCTGGCTTACATGTGACTCCAGAGCCGCAGCAATCTGATTAACTCTCAACTGACCTCAGGGATGGGCAATAAATGCTGGCCCAGCTCACGTCCCATAAATGAATTTTTTAAAAAATCCTTCAATAATTAAAACAACCTGAAAATATTCAAATGTATCTTTTCGATAAGTCACCTCATGCAGAATCCAAACAAGTTCACTTTTCAATTTGCTTCCTCGTGAGAGATCTCGTCAGGCAAAACACAAATTTAACATCCTGGACATGATTATCCATTAATGCTCATCAAATCAAAATTGCTCTTCTCCGAACTTCCATCCTGTGCTTTCATTGAGTATTATTCAACATTGGAAGCCAAAAATCAGAAAATTACATTCAACAAAATCCAAAGTTGCATTAACTTTTTTGGCACAGACATTAAAATAATATTTGTAACCAAGTGTCACTTCTGCTCGAGAGCCACGCAGCCAGCTGAGCACGATTACACAATGGTTTATCCATTAACCAACCAGAGGAGTGGGGCAAAACTGTCCAATTAAAGATTGGAGTCCAGTGAAGAGATGCCAATGGCAGTATCAGCTGTCTCAAAGACAGGTGCTGGTGCCATATTGAAAGGGCTGCCAGCCCTCTGCATTATAACTTTCTATGACTCACATACATGACAAGCATTGCAAAAGACCCCTGAAACTAACAGAAGACCTCTGCACCCAACCACCAGTACAGAAATCCCAAGGAACTCAATGGGACACTGAAGCAAGAGTCTCAGCCCATCCACTTTCAGCTGCCTCAGCAATGATCTTCCTTACACAATAAGGTGATGTGCAGGTGTCAGAGAACAATGTGCTGCACCATTCGTGACTACTCAGATACTGAAGCATTTCTAAATGCAACAAGCCTGGACGCTAACCAGGCTTGAGCTGACAAATAACAGGTAACATTGGCACCACACAAGTGCCAGGCAATGACCATCACCAATAAGGGAAGATTTAATCATCACGCCTTGACATTCAGTGGCATTACCATCGCTGAATCACCCACTATCTTAGAGGCTGAGACTGATCAGAACTGAACTAGACTAGACCATAATGTAAACTATAAGTTCAGGTCAGAAGCTCAGACTCCTGTGGCAAGTAACTCACTTCCTGAGTCCTCAAAGTCTGTTCACCTCCTGACCTACAAGGCCCAAGTCAGGGGTGTGATGGAATACTCTCCAATTGACCGGATGGGTTGCAGTTCCAGTGAAATTAAGAAGATTGACACCATCTAGAACAAAGCATTCCGCTTGATTAGCTCCCCATCCACAAACGTTGACTTGTTCCACCACCGACACTCAGTAGCAGCAGTGCATGCTATTTACTATGCACACTGCAGGAGCTCACTAACTGACCTGCCACACCTATAACCACTGCCATTTAGGACAAGGGCAGCAGTTTCATATGAACACCATCAATTGGAGCTTTTGCTATTTGTGGTGTGCAGTAATGATTTGGACTTAAATGTAAGGAGTGCGATCAAGAAGTTTTTGAATGACACAAATATTGGTAGAGTGGTGCATAGAAAGATAGCCATAAACAGCAAGAGGACTGGTCACCTGGAGATTCCCTCCAAGCCACTTATTATCCTGACCTAGAAATAAATTGCCTTTCTTTCACTGTCACTAGGTCAAAATCCTGGTATTCCCTCCCTAATGGAACTGTGGGTGTCCCTACGTCACATAGACTGCAACAATTCAAAAAGGCAACTTACCATCACCTTCTCAAGAGATAGGCAATGAATGCTGACCTGGCCAGCAAAGCCCATGAATGAATAATAATGGATATTGAGTGGTCCCACAGTTTAGTGATGTCTCTCTGTAGGTCTCCCATCATGCTACAAGAGTGAGGCATGAAGTCCCAAAGGGTTGGGAGGACTACCAAGCAGGCCTGGATAGAGGTTGCAGAAGAGGTCTGTAGCCATGGGGTCACTACCTGAACATCAGTACAATACCATGAGTTGGTTATTGACAAGATCCTCTCAGAAGCATGGCAAGCATTCGGGGAGAGGTTCCCATCTGATGACCACCCCAAGGCCGGGCAGAATGAACGTATGGAGGAGACTTTTGTGAGACCCCATCGTGTATCAAAAACCAAGAGAAGTGATAGGGCCCCAAATCTTTTGATAAAATCCTTCGTGGCAGACTTGTCAGGAAAATAAGGCCTCATGACACCCAAAGCAAAGTAGTATCCTGTAGATTCAAAACTGGCTGAGAGGCAGTAAGACAAGGGTGATTAGAGAGAGATGTTTCTGCAACTGGAAGTCAGTTTCCTATGGAATTCTGCAGGGCTTGGTGCTGAAGCCTTTGGTATTTGTGGTGTACAGTAATGATTGGGACTTAAATGTAAGGAGTATGATCAAGAAGTTTGTGAATGACACAAATCATTGTGTAGGGTGGTAAGTAATGAGGAGGATAGCCATAGAAAGCATGAGGACTGGTCAGGTGGACAGAGTAATGGCAAATGGAAAAAGTATGAGGTGATACATTTGGGGCAGGCTAACATAACAAAGGATTGCACTATATGAATGGTAGGACCCTGGAAAAGTACTGAAGATCAGGGAAACTTTGAAGTCTATATTGCATAGATTCCTCAAGGTGACAGGTCAGGTAGATAAAGTTGCTAAGGTGGCATATGGGATACTTGCTTTTATTAGTTGAGGCATAGAACACAAAAGTGGGAAGGTCATGTTTAAAACTGTTTAAAATTCTGGTTAGGTCACAAGTGGAGTACTGTATTCAGTTTTGGTCACCAATTTATAGGGAAGATACGATTGCACTGAAGAAGATACAGAGAAGATTTACCAGGATGCTGCCTAGGTGGTGGGGAGGGAGGGGGGCGCAGCGTCTGAGCTATGGGGAAAGGTTTCCCTTGGAACAGCAAAGGTTGAAAGGCAGCTTAATAGAAGTGTGCGGGCATAATTATGCGGGCATGGATAGGAAGGCAATTTTTTTTCATTAGAGGGGTCAACAACCTGGGTAATAGATTTAAAGTAAGAGGCAGAAGGCTAAGAGAGGAGTTGAGGAGAAATGTTTTCATCCAAAAGTGGTGGGAATCTAGAACTCAGTGTGTGAAAAGTAGTTGAGTCAGAAACTCTGTAAAATTTAAGCATTACTTAGATATTGACTATAACCTACAGGGTTATGGACCAAGCACTGGAAAATGGGATTCATGTAGTCAGATCTTTGTAGACTGATGTGGGCATACTGGGCTGAATGGCTTCTTTTCTGTGCTGTAAATGTTTTTGAATCTATGAAATACGTGTTATGTTTGTCTAAGTGGGGACGTTAAGTGTGTTTTGTTTGTCAAAATTTTCCGTTTGTATTTTAGTTTTCCAGTATCTGCAATTTTTCACTTTCAATTCAATTTCCTTCATAATATATATAAATAAATGACTGACATTAGAAGAAACCTGCAGATTGACAGTAGCCTAGCTGTCTGCTGTATGGGCCAGAATTGTGGATTAGATCAATATGCTGGAGAAAGGCTGAATGTTTTCAAAAGCAGATGCTCAAGAAAGATTCCAGGAACTTACTATACACATCATGTAACAAAGCAGCGAGAGGAATCAAATAACATCTGGATGGTAATGTGATCTGCATAGTTTAGCCATGTGATAATAAGGAACAAAAATTAACTGCGCAAGTTAAGCATTTGGCAGAATACCATGCGATATAAGATAGAGGTAAGTCGATAGCCACCTGGCTGAGAATAGTACCAAGTTACTGTGCCAAAAATTGTCTCCAGTGGGAAGATGCTTTAAAAAATTGACTGACTGATGTTCGGAGCCAGATGTGATGGCATGTGCAATGAAATGTGTCAAAGTACCTAAGATGGAAGAAATACAGCTTAATCATTAACTGTTGTTTCTGCATATGGGACTCGTATGACTTTCCCTATACAAAATGGCTGAGAAATGCATAATGCACTCTCTCAATGTGATTGGTTTAGCATTCACTTCTGGGACATCATGCTTTCCTGATCTTGACCACACCTATCGGGGCCCTGCAACTCCAGCCCCACCTCATCACCATTTTGGCAACTCTGCATTCCACCACCTGTGAACATTATTAAGAATAATGTCTCTAGTCGCAATAGGATTATTCAGTGTTTCTGGTTGCTATATTGTTCTGATTTGGCATCAACTTGATTACACTGCTCCGCTGTATGGTATTCACACTTGATACAATCTTGGTTTCTAGTTTTATGCTGATGATCTCTACTGGATTCCAATGTTTAGATTAGGTAATTCATTACTTACATGCCAGTCATGGGCTTCTTTCGACTTCCCCTGTTTTTCAAGTAATGCATCACGTACTCCTGGGAGTACTGATGAGTGATGGCCTGGGAGATTTGTCTGTATTTGTCTGCTGAATTGTAATTCCATATAGGTTCCACAGCACAATAAAGTGTGCAGCTCTGGAATGGGTTTATATATTCGACTGCCTGTTGGCTAATGATCTGCATTGCAGAATTAGCTGATTATCTCTCAGTGTATGTAAGCACATGGTTTCCAGTGGTTTTCCCAGTGATGATACAATGAATGGTGACTGAGGACATTTCCCTGCACAGCAGGAGGCCTATAAAAAATGGACACTAGTGTCCACAGTACAAAATACCTGGGGTAACCAGAGTGCATTGGTGCAGCAATACTTGAGTGTAATGCGTCCCAGTGATGGAATCTCTGAGCCATTGTACACATTGAGTTTGGCAATGTTTAGTTCAATCATCATTTCCTAATTCTGCGTGCAAATGGGTCAGATTAGCTCAGTTGGCTGGATGGCTGGTTTGCGATGCAGAATGATGCCAGCCGTGCGGGTTCAATATGAGTTTATTCATGAAGGCTCACATTCTCAACCTTGACCCGTGCCTGAGGTGTGGTGATCCTCAGATTAAATCACCACCAATCTGTTCTCCTCCTCAAAGAGGAAATCAGTCTATAGTCATCTGGAACTATGGCAACTTTATATTTCTGCGTACAGAATGGAACGATGTTTGCACCTGCACCATGTCCAGTTTTAACATAAAAGTTATGCTGGCTTTTTACCTGTGAACATATGCTCTGGGTGATGACAAAGGCTTCTGTTGGTAAAATTGTGCTAATACTATCTTTGTGGTTTGATGTGTTGAATGTTGGCTCACTTTGTGTATTGATGATCTTAGTCATCCTGATCATCTGACCATATAACTTGACCAGACGTTTCATGGATCTTGACACTGTTTGGTATGATTCTTCATTGGTTGGAATGCTGTACTCATGTGGCTTTTGGAAGTAGCTCCACATGTTATTGAACCACTTATGACGACCTTTGCTTTCTACATTGGTGCTTCCAATGTCCTCTTGATATCACATGCCTTGTGCACAATGTTAAAAGTTGGGCAATTTCTGGGTACATATCTGAGACCACACCACTGTATTGCTAACTAGGCATGCCTGCACTGGTTACAGTGCCAATTATGGATGAATTACACAGAGATTCTGTCTGGCTTCATAGTTCATCAGCTTCTACAGTGTAATCTTTGGGTTGGTCCATGAGGTCTTTTTGGAATGCTTCCATTGGAGACAATACTATCACAAGCTCAATTACTCTATTGTCTTGCTCTGTCACCATATCCATGCCCCTTGTCTCTGCATTTACTTATGAAGTAATCAATGGTCTCTATTAGTTATTGTTCGAAACACAAGTTCCAGACTGTGCCGGAATTTTACTGGCACACCCTTCTGGATTCTGGAGGCGGGCAAGGCTTGGAGAAAAGCATTTTCCATTGGCCTTGGGCAGGATTGTACGAACATTGGGTGGACGTGCTGGTAAAGTTCTGCCCAATGTATTTGGAAGCTGAGCTTCCTTCATAATTGACCGTCAATAGTTGACAGATCTGACATCTTCAGTCTGTAGAGACTTGTGATGCCGATAGTAATTTTAATTTTAATGGCTTGTTTATCTATTTTGGAAATATTGAGGCCCAACAAACACAGCTTGTTGTCAGAACAAAGTGAGCTCTGATAGGAGATCCACTGCCTTCCAATTAAGTGTTGGAAATGTTGTGGTGAGCTTTTTGCAGGACTAGTAATGCTAGCTCAGACTATTAACAGTGACTTGGGCTGTTTTAACAGTTCTTCTTCATTTAATTCTGAGTTGCAGTATCTTTAGTAACCATTGCCTTAGCTGGCCACAGATTATTGCTTGACTGCTAAGTTCTTTCTAGTTTTTCCCAGGTGGTTTAAAGTCCTGCCCACAAAAGAATGATTTTGGGTGTGAATGGCAACTGTGGACTTCAAAAGTAAAATAAAACAGTAACAAAGGTTTTTTTTTACAGGCTTTTTCTGGCTTTTAGGCCCTGGAATTGGGTGGATTCTATTCTAGCTGGAGACTGTTCACATCTCTTTAACCCAAGCTTAACTCTCTCTCTCCATTCACGTTGTCTGTACCTGCAAAGACTTGCATTCCAACCATAATATTGTAAATTGGGTTGTGTTTATATATGCCTTGTTTGTGAATAGAACTCTTCACTCACCTGAGGAAGGAGCAATACTCCGAAAGCTCATACTACCAAGTAAACCTGTTGGACTTTAACCTGGTATCGTGAGACTTCTTACTGAGCTTACCCCAGTCCAATGCCGGCACCTCTAAATCATGGATTCTGCTTCCAAACCCAGTTTTCAAATTTTAACTTTTCCTTGACCTCCTCTAAGAACAGCAAGCTGTAATAAATGGAGTCTCGACTATCTGTAAATTCTGCTTAAAGTGAGACTAAACAGAATATGTTTTTTTAATTTTTGTGCCTGATAAGACTTCACAGCTGGTAGACTTATACTGATTAAATCCTCCCAAATTTGAACAATGTTATCAGGATCTGGTGCCTGTAACTTGGAGTGAAGTGTAATCCCAGAACGGAGTTACAGTGTGTAGGATTCCTACAAAGCTGCAGGATCACTTCCACGAGGTGAGTTCTCTGTAGTTGTTTCATTTTCTCACCAATTTATCTCCTGCTTGATAAAGAAAGGGTGAGGCTTTATTCTGCAGAGGCAAATCTTCAAAACCAAGCTGCCACCATGCTACATTTTTCTTCTCAATGATAGTGTATCCATTGTACAAAAACGATAGGTGAATAAATAATGTGAGCTCTTTATTTATACGTAAGACTGTATGCAAATAGAGTTAACTAATTATAGTATATCTGATCTCTACTGAGTAACAAGTCATGAGAAGAATACATCACACTTTGCTGAGGTGGTCATGATTATGTTTCCCTACATGTTCCTCAGATCACAACAATATCTATTAGGAAAAAATGAGGAGAAACCATCCCTTTCTGTAGAAAATAAAAGACTGAGGAGTGATATGATCATTGAATCATAATGCAGCACAGAAAGTTTATTAAAGTTTATTTATTAGTGTCACAAGTAGGCTTACATTACACTGCAATGAATTAACTGTGAAAACCCCGAGAGGAGGTTATTCTGCAAAGCAAGTCTACACACCTCATTCAAGGAAGTCATCTGCTTCAACCAATACATCATCATTTTGGTCCCTAATCAGCTCAACCATTATTTTGACAATGCTTTGACTATAAATACCACAGAATCACAGAATTGTACAGCACAGATCAACATCATTTAGCCCATTGTGTTCTCAGCAGCTCTCCGAATTAGCATTTCACCCAGTGTCATTCTCCTGCCTTCTACCATGCCCCTGCAGATCGTCCCTCTCAAATAATCATCTATTTCCCTCTTAAACCTACTTGGTGGAGAGATGGTGATATAGTAAGGGGAAGCAATGGCCTCTGGAACAATTGCTAGACTATTCATCTAGAAACTCAGCTAATATTCTGGGACCCAGATTTGAAACCCGCCACAGCAGATGGTAGAATTTGAATTCAATAATATAAAATATTTAGAATTAAGAATCTCCTGATGACCATAAAACCATTGTCAATTGTGGGAAAAACTGACCTGGTTCACTAATGACCTTTAGAAAAGGAAATCTGCCATTCTTACCTGGCCTGGCCTACATGTGACTCCAGAGTCCAATGCAAAGTGAGGGTAGGAGCTCACATTCAGACTGAAGAGACCAGGGTCCTGAAGACCTGAAGTTGGAAAATTTTCCCAGCTTCGTCTAGAGGGAGGAATCTCCAGGTTAGCCCTCACCCTCTGATCAGGGATTAGAAGCTATTTAACTGAAAAAGGGAAAAGGAAGCAAGACATTGGGAGCTGAGGATACCGTTGGGCTGGTTCCTGAAAAATGAAGTGTACACTTAAAGGATAGAGGAAAGTGGAACTGTGGTGGTGGATTTTGGTTATTTTAAAGTTAAATGGGGGAATCTTTTCTGTAATTTAGAATATAAGAATCATTTGACTAATGATTCCTGTTCAGGCATTGAAGCTTTTAGTTTGTTTGCTAGTTTACTTTGTTTATTCAGTCTAAAAACTTGATTTCTTATGTGATCCTTCCAGTCAGTTACTACAAATATCTTTTTGAAAGTTATTGGTCTTTACAGAGATTGTAACAAATTTGATTTAATTCTATACTTATTACTCATCATATACTCCTTTACTGCATGCCAAATTACTATTTGCTGAAATGAATCAATGTACATCTGATTTGCATTTAAATAAATCAACACTGTTTCCATGCCTCCCCTTTCCATAGATTGGCCACTTGACCTTCCAAATATTGGCCTGGATTTTGGCCAGGAGACAACTTCCATGCGTGTGTCAAGAACCCCAAAACAGGAATGTAGATTCTGCAGTTTTTAGAACGAGGATCCTTTAAATGATTTTCTGCCCAGGTTTCCCAAATACTTCCCGTGCATTTCAGCCATGCAGCAACCAGGAGACCCCATGCAGACCACGTTCAAGTCACCAAGCAAAACTTTTAAAGGGGCTGTGCATTTAACAAAACCCACTCCAAAAGAATTAAAGGGAACATTAGTTCCCACCTACACCAGCTTGATTCACAGGTTGAAGGACATTCAAATACAATGAGAACAGGTAGATATTATGAAGTATTTGGTTTTGGAGAGCAAAAAGTGGCCAATGTCCTGAAAAAAATCTCTCCAATTCCTCTTGGTCCAGAAATGATGCTGAAGGCACTTACCTTCTGTATTCAGTTCTTCCCGCTTCCTTTCAGCTGCCAGATTTCCCAAGGCTCAGGAAACCCAAGCAAAATAACTTAAAAATGGAACGATTGTTAAAATGAAGACAGGCAGACACATGATAAGACTTGAATAATCAAGTCAGTTCCCTTAAGGACAAACCCAACCTGACCAGATATGCAGGTCAAAAGTGCAGACTGGTGATGCTAAATTGCCCCTTAGTATCCCAAGATATATAGACTGGAGGGATTAGTGGGTTGAATGTGTGGGGTTACATGGTTAGTACCTGGGTAAGATACTCTGTCAGAGTTAGTGCTGACTTGATGGGTTGAATGGTCTCCTCCTGCACTGTAAGGATTCTATGTACCCACATATTGGAGCTGATGCATTTGGCATTTACATTCTACATCATCTGCTTCAAGGCCTGTTAGGCATTCTTTTGTCATTTGAGAGAGCCTCTCACACTAAATCTAGAAAGCTTTGTAGGAGTCATCATTGACACAAAGGTGAGAAATCTCATAAAAATATATTTCATGTGAAAGGATATTTTGACCTTCCACCACCCACTTCCACTTCTCACTACCATTCCTGTCATTGGGCAGGAAAGGATGGAGTAAATGGTTAAAATCTTGAGATTGAAATTCGTGCCTGCAGACTGTCAAATTCCCAGACACTGTAACATTAGTAGCGACAATTCAGGCCCACAACAAAGCTCCCAGTAAATGTCACCAGAATTCAAGCACAGGCATTCCCTTGAATAAAGAAGATTGAGGGGTAATCTAATTGAAATGTTTAAATATGATTCAAGGATTTGATAAACTACTTCCTCTGATGAAAGATTCCAGACATGAGGCATAAGCTTAAAAATTAGAACTGGAATGTTCAGAGGTGACATCTAAAGGCAGTTACATAGAACATAGAACATTACAGCGCAGTACAGGCCCTTCGGCCCTCCATGTTGCGCCGGCCAGTGGACCCTCTAACCTAAACTATTCCAATATCATCCATATGCCTATCCACCGAACATTTGAATGCCCCCAAAGTAGGCGAGTCCACAACTGCTGCAGGCAGGGCATTCCACGCCCTCACCACCCTCTGTGTAAAGAACCTGCCTCTGACATCTGTCCTACAACTACCACCTCTTAATTTAAAGTTATGTCCCCTCGTGTTGGTCATCACCATCCGAGGAAAAAGGCTCTCACTATCCACCCTATCCAGTCCTTTGATCATCTTATACGCCTCAATTAGGTCACCGCGTAACCTTCTTCTCTCTAATGAAAATAACCTCAGGTCCCTCAGCCTTTCCTCATAAGGCCTTCCCACCATACCAGGCAACATCCTGGTAAACCTCCTCTGCACCCTTTCCAATGCTTCCACATCTTTCTTATAATGCGGCGACCAGAACTGTACGCAATACTCCAAGTGCGGCCGCACCAGAGTTTTGTACAGTTGTAACATAACCTCACGGCTCCTAAATTCAATCCCTCTACCAATAAAAGCTAACACACCGTACGCCTTCTTAACAACTTTATCAACCTGGGTGCCAACTTTCAAAGAGCTATGTACTTGTACCCCAAGATCCCTCTGCTCGACAACACTATTAAGGGTCCTTCCATTAGCCCTATATTTCATATGCCTGTTATTCCTACCAAACTGAATCACCTCACACTTATCCGTATTGAATTCCATTTGCCACCTCACGGCCCAGCTCTGCAACCTATCTATGTCCCTCTGCAAACTGTAATATCCATCCTTGCTGTCTACAACTCCCCCCACTTTGGTATCGTTAGCAAATTTACTAATCCAACCCTCTATACCCTCATCTAGGTCATTTATAAAAATGACAAACAGCAGTGGCCCCAAAACAGATCCTTGAGGGACACCATTTGTAACTGGACTCCAGGTTGAATATTTCCCTTCAACCACCACCCTCTGTCTTCTATCAGCTAGCCAATTCCTAATCCAAACTGCTAAATCACCTTCAATCCCATGCATCTGCACTTTCTGCAGTAGCCTACCATGGGGAACCTTATCAAACGCTTTGCTAAAATCCATATACACTACATCAACTGCCTTACCCTTATCTACCTCTTTGGTCACCTCCTCAAAAAACTCAATAAGGTTTGTGAGGCACGACCTACCCTTCACAAAACCGTGCTGACTATCCCTAATCAATTTATTTCTCTCTAGATGCTTATAAATCCTATCCCTTATAATTCTTTCCAAGACCTTGCCCACAACAGAAGTCAGGCTCACCGGTCTATAATTTCCAGGATGGTCCCTACTCCCCTTTTTGAACAAAGGGACAACATTTGCCATCCTCCAGTCTTCCGGCACTATACCTGTAGCCAACGACGACATGAAGATCAAAGCCAAAGGCTCTGCAATCTCCTCTCTAGCCTCCCAGAGAATCCTAGGGTAAATCCCATCTGGCCCAGGGGACTTATCAATTTTCATACCCTCAAGATTCGCTAACACCTCCTCCTTATGAACCTCAATCCTGTCCAGTCTACAACCTGGTATCGCAGTATTCTCCCCGACAACATTGTCTTTCTCCTGCATGAATACTGACGAAAAATACTCATTCAGTGTCTCTCCTATCTCCTCAGGCTCCACGCACAACTTCCCACTGCTATCTCTGACTGGCCCTAATCTTGCCCTAACCAATCTTTTATTATTTACATACCTGTAAAAAGCTTTAGGATTCTCCTTAATCCTATTCGCCAAAGTCTTCTCGTGTCTTCTTCTAGCTCTTCTCAACTCCCTCTTTAGCTCCTTCCTGGCTAATTTATAGCTCTCCAGTGCCCTAACTGAGCCTTCACGTCTCATCATTATATAAGCCTCCTTCTTCCTCTTCACCAGAGATTCAACTTCCCTAGTACACCATGGTTCCCTCACTCGACCACTTCCTCCCTGCCTGGCAGGTACATATTTATTACGGACATGCAGAAGCTGTTCCTTAAATATGCTCCACATTTCAGATGTCCCCAGCCCCTGCAATTTCCTGCTCCACCCTATGCATCCTAAATCTCTCCTAATAGCCTCATAATTAACTTTCCCCCAGCTATAACTACTGTTATTCGGTATGTGCCCATCCTTTTCCAACACTAAGGTAAACGTAACCGAATTGTGGTCACTATCACCAAAGTGCTCACCCACCTCCAAGTCTAACACCTGGTCTGGTTCATTACCCAGTACCAAATCCAATATAGCCTCGCCTCTTGTTGGCCTATCTACATACTGAGTCATGAAACCTTCCTGGACACATTGAACAAAAACTGACCCCTCTAACGTACTTGAACTATAGCTTTTCCAATCGATATTAGAAAAGTTAAAGTCCCCCATTACAACTACCATGTTACTTTCACACCTATTCAGGATCAACTTTGCAGTCCCTTCCTCTACTTCTCTGGAACTTTTTGGAGGCCTATAAAAAACTCCCTACAGTGTGACCTCTCCTTTCTTGTTTCTAATCTCAGAACACACTATCTCAGCAGACAAGTCCACATCAAACGTCTTTTCTACCACTGTAATGCTGTCCTTAACTAACAATGCCACACCTCCCCCTCTTCTACCACCACCTCTGCTCTGACTGAAACATCTGAACCCTGGAACCTGCAACAACCATTCCTGCCCCTGCTCTATCCACGTCTTTGAAATGGCCACAACATCGAAGTCCCAAGCACTAATCCAGGCTGCAAGTTCATCCACCTTATTGCGTATGCTCCTCGCATTAAAGTATACACATTTCAAACCACCCTCCCGTTTGCCACTATACTGCTGCGACCTAGAAACCTTATCCGTGACCTCCCTATTCACATCCTCCTGTATACTGGCACAACAATTCAGGTTCCCATTCCCCCCCCCCGAATCAGTTTAAACCCCCCCGAATAGCACCTCCTCACACACGGAATAATGCAAAGCTGGAACTCTCTTTTCCAAAGCTACCATGGCTAAATCAACCGAAAATTAAGGATTAAAGAACCAAGATAGGTGAAGATGAATAATCTAATTGAGTGTCAGAACTGATTCAAGGGGCTGAATTGCCTACTCCTCTTTCTACGTCCAGAGGAAAAAACATTTGATCAAACTAGAATTAGATACAGCTTCCATTTTTCAACACTGAGATTCTTTCACATTGGGCTGTCTAGAGCTAATTGAGCAGTTAAAGGTTTTTTTTAGATTTAATTCATGCATTCGCAAGAGCATTTTGATCTATAATGTATCGGGTTCCTTGTAAAGATATATTCACAGCTCCTTCGATGTTTGCATACACTTATATCAGAAAGTTCAGCTTAATTCTACACATAATTCTGGCAAAGAACGCTCACTTGAATTTGGGATGTGGCGCTTCCTTTCTTTCAAGTTAAGTTTACATACATAAAATCAGGAAGCCACCAGATCCAGCAGATTTATGAAGGATTGGATGTTCTTTCAGTACATCACGGGTTCATTGCAAGTGTTTGGATGAGAGGCCTCTCTGAAAATCATATGTTCTACATTACACATCTGGGTATTACAACATGGTGGTGTCACTTGATGCCAGGAGTTTCTTAATTTTTTCCAGCCCCATATGTTTGCAAAGTCCTTCAGCACTGCTTTGGAGACAGCATTTCATCTTTCAAAATGTAGATTGTTTCCACGTCAGAGATTTCTTTCTCAGCAGCAAAGCAGGACTGAGCTTCTCCTGGATTTAGTTTTGCGGATTACTCTTCCAGCTGTTAGGAACCGCAGTTAAATACATTTTGTTTCATATGGCAGAGAGAAAGGCTGATGAACTGAACAAGATGTATACAAAGTGGGGTGTGTGTGTGGGGAGGGGGGGTGTTTGTTTACATTAGGTCAATTTGACAGAATTTCCTCAGGAGTTTTCCTCCATTGGCTAGCTCAGCCCCGGATAAACATGTAAAGAGGATTTTTGCCAAAGATACCACAGCTGATCAGGGGTGTCTCCAGAGAAATTCCCACCGGTTAACAAGCTCATCGACAATGTGGAAAGATTTTGCTCTTTTTAGTTGAATTGTAATTATTCTAAAGGGAAAAGTTTATGACTTTTGAGAGGGAAAAAATCTTCCCAACCTATCCATGATGTGGTCAGTAGCAGCAGTGTATGCTGAAGGTCTTGCGGTACAATGGGTAGCGTCCCTGCCTCTGAGTCAGAAGCTCCTGATTCGAGACCCACCCAAGGACTTGATGGCCAAGGAAGATGCATTCATAACGCCGTCAAATATGTTGACCTGCAAAATCTTGCCAACATGCTAATGGTAAGAGCAGGAGACAGTCCTGGTCAGCCACACCTGATGTGGAGTGAGGTCCCTCAAGCTATAAGCCCCTGGTGACAAATGAGTGACCTGTTCCATGAATAACTAGCTATGGAAGCAGACAAAAGTCTGCCTCAGTGCATCATTCTGTATAAGAGGAGAATTGGGGAGATGTAATGTCTGAGAATGGACTTTCACAATCTTTTGACAAAGTCCAACATGCAGATTAGCATGTAAAGTTAAAACACATTGGTTTGAGGGTTTTGTGTTGAGGTGGATAGAAAACTGGTCGGCAGACAGGAAACAAAGAGTCTAAACAAATGGGTATTTTTCCGAATGGCAAACAATGACAAGTAGGGTACCACAGGAATCAGTGCTGAGACCGATTCACAATATATGTTAATGATTTAGATGAGGGAACTAAATATAATTTCTCCAAATTTGCAGATGATACAAAGCTGGATGGGAGAGTGAGCTGTGAGAAGGATGCAAAGATGTTTCAGTGTGCTTTGGACAAGATTAGTGAGTGAGCAAATGCAGTACAATGTGGATAAATGTGAAGTTATCCACTTTGGTAGCAAAAATGGGAAGGCCGATTATTATCTAAATTAAGAGAGGAGAATGCGTAACAAGACCTGTATATCCTTGTCAATCGATCGCTAAAAGTAAACATGCAGGCGCAGTAGGCAATTAAGAAGGCAAATGGTATGTTGGCCTTTAATAGTGAGACTGATTCCCGGGATGGTACAACAGACACGAGGAGAGAACAGCATTATATTTGCTGGTGTTTAGAAGAATCAGGGAGGATCTCATAGAAAGCTATAAAATTATAACTGGGCTAGACCAGCTAGATGCATGAAGGCTCCATGGTAGATCACTTAGGACAGAGATGAATTGAAATTTCTTCACCCAGAGAGTGATTAGCCTTGGAATTCGCTACCACAGAAAGCAGTGGAGATAAAAACATCATATGTTTTCAAGAAGCAGTTAGATATAGATCTTAGGGCAAACTGGATCAAGGGATATGGGTGGAAGGATCTGTACTAAGACCCCAACTGTTCACATTATGTATTAATGATTTAGAAGAGGGGACCAAATGTATTATTGTTCAAATTTGCAGATGATATGCAGTTGGGTGGGAGGCTGAAGAGGATGCAGAGATACTTCAGTGTGATTTGGACAGGTTGAACGAATAGACATCTGTATGGCGGATGTAGTATAATGTAGATAAATATGAGATTATTCACTTCAGTAGCAAAAATAGGAAGGTAGATTATTATTTGAATATGTGTAAGTGGAGACCTTGGTGTCCTTGTGCATCAGTCACTGAGAGTAAGCTCACTGGTACATCAAGCAGTAAAGAAGGCAAAAGGTAGGTTGGCCTTAATTGCGAGAGGATTTGAGTTTTGGAATGTGTTAATGTTATTGTATAAAGTGTTTATGAAAGTAAACCTTCACCTGTCAAGCCAATCACATTGTCCTATCTAGACCAATCTCCTGTATTCCTCTATACCCTGCTTGTTCATGTGTCTATCCAGATAAGTCTTAAATATGGCTAATGTAACAGCCTCCACCACCTTACTTGGCAGTGAATTCCAGGCCTCCACCACCCTCTGTGTAAAACAACTTCCCCTGCACATCTCCACTAAACCTTTCCTCCCTTTCTTGAACTTGTGCCCTCTTGTGATTGTCATTTCTGCCTGGGAAGAAGCTTCCAACTGTTCACTTTATCTATGCCCCTCATAATTTTATAAACTTCTATCAGATCACCCTCAGCCTCCACCTTCCCAGGAAGAACAATCCCAGTTTATTCAATCTCTCCTTATAGCTAATACCCTGCAAGCCATTCAAATCCATTGTTTGTACTTTCTCCAAAATTTCCATGTTCTTCCGGTGGTGCGATGACCAGAACTGGAAATCAAATCAAATTAAATCAATGAAGGTACTCCAAGGTTAAATCACACGGGATCAAAGGTGAACTAGCTAGAAGGATTCAGAACTGGTGTGGCCATAGAAGTCATGATGTGGAGATGCCGGTGTTGGACTGGGATGAACACAGTAAGAAGTCTGACAACACCAGTTTAAGTCCAACTGATTTATTTGCTAGTAAACTCGCGAGCTTTCGGGATTTGCCCCTTCATCAGGTGAATGGAGAGTTCTAGCCAGAAGACAGAGGGTAGCGGTGGAAGGGTGTTTTTTCTGAATGGAGGTGTGTAACTAGTGGTGTTCCTCAGGAATCGGTGCTGCAAGCTCTGTTGTTTGTAATATAAATAAATGACTTGAAAGAAAATGTATTCCAAATGTGGCCTAACCAATGTTTTATATAACTGTAACATAATTTGCCAACCTTTATTCTCGATGTCCCAGCTAATGAAGGCAAGCATGCTATAAGCTTCCTTCATCATCTTTTCCACCTGTGCTACCATTTTTAAGGATCTGTGAACCTGTATTCGCAGATCTCTCTATGTGCTTATGCTCCTGCTGATTCTGCCATTCATTTTCTAGCTCCCACCTGAATTGGATTTACCAAAATGCATCACCTTGCATTTGTCCAGATTAAATTCCATCTGCCATTTCTCCGCTCAATTTTCCAGCTATATCCTGTTGTATTCTCTGACAATCTTCATCACTATTCGCAACTCCATCAATCTTAGTATTATCGGCAAACTTGCTAATCAGACCAGCTATGTTTTATTTCAAGTCATTTATATTCATTACAAACAACAGAGCTCCCAACACTAACTCCTGAGGAACACAATTCGTTACAGACCTCCATTCAGAAAAATACCCTTCCATCGCCATCCTCTGTCTTCTCTGGCCAAGCCAGTTCTGAATCCATCTAACTAGCTCACCTTAGATCCCGTGTGATTTAGCTTTTGTATTAACCCATCATGAGGGACCCAGCAGTGGTGTACCTTCATTGATGTAATTTGATTTGATTTATTATTGTCACATGTATTACCATACAGTGAAAAGTATTGTTTCTTGCGTGCTATACAGACAGAGCACACTGATCAAAGAGAAAGAAAGGAGAAAGTGCAGAATGTAGAGGTACAATCATAGCTAGGATGTAGAAAAAGAGCAACTTAGTTCAAGGTACATCCATTCAATGGCAGCAGGGAAGAAGCTGTTTTTGATTGGCTGGAAACGTGTCCTCAGTTATTTATATCTTTTCCCCGACAGAAGAAGGTGGAAGAGAGTATGTCCGGTGTGCTTGGGGTCTTTAATTATGTCCTTCATCTAAACTAAAGGAAACTAGTATTGATAAAGAGACAATTTGAATCAGAGTGCCCTGGATATGTTGAATAGTCATTCCTCCAAGTTCTGTGCTGCTTATTCAACCCTCACTGAGAAACTGAAGTTTGCAATAAGAAATCTGAATCATGAAGGCCTCTCTTGCTTGTTGACTTTCTCACAGTGGTATGCAGTCTCTCCTCCTGAGGTTTTCATTTTCCATTTGAAACTTGGAATGCTCTTCTCCCCTTCGCACTATAATCAGACGCAGCTCCTTTACTGTGATTTATTTGGCTGCTGGGTTGTGAGGTATATTTCCAAGCAGGAGCTTTCCTTTCATGGTGCACTTACTTACAGCACCGTCAATACTGGCTTTTATAAAAAAGGAGCTCATTTTCACTGAGTGGTGGTCTCTCTGCCATTAGTACAGCTTGTGGTTTCCTTCCCTCTTCACCTTCAGGACTTATTAGTGGTGTTCAGTACCATGTATTGTTTTACTTCAATGTCATGGCATTGACTTATTCTTCACTAAAAATATCTTGCAATCTGTAAGAAATCTGTAAGACTGGACTTACAGATAGCAATGAACATTGTCAGAGAATTCAGCAGGATATAGATAGGCTGGAAAATTGGGCAGAGAAATGGCAGATGGAATTTAATCCAGATAAATGCAAAGTGATACATTTTGGTAGGATTAGTGTAGGGGGGGAGCTATACAATAAATAGCAGCATCATTAAAAGTATAGATGCACAGAGGGACCTGGGTGTGCAAGTCCACAGATCCTTGAAGGTGGCAGCACAGGTGGAGAAGGTGGGGAAGAAGGCATATGGCATGCTTGCCTTTATAGGACGGGGTATAGAGTATAAAAATTGGTGTCTAATGTTACAGCTGTATAGAACATTGATTAGGCCACATTTGATGTATTGCATCCACTTGTGTCGCCGTGCTACCAGAAGGACACGGAGGCTTTGGAGAGAATGCAAAGGTTTACCAGGATGTTGTCTGGTATGGTGGGTCTTAGCTGTGAGGAGAGATTGGGTAAACTGGAGTTGTTCCCCCTGGAAAGATGGAGAATGAGGGGAGACCTAATAGAGATGTATAAAATTATGAGGGGTATGGATAGGGTGAACACTGGAAGCTTTTTCCCAGGTCAGAGGAGTCACAGGTTCAAGGTGAGGGGGTGTGAGGTTTAACTCAGATATCAGAGGGACATATTTTACACAAAGAGTGGTGGGGGCCTGGAATACACCGCCAAGCAGGGTGGTAGAGGCAGACATGCTGGGATTGTTTAAGACTTATCTGGATATTTACATGAGCAGACTGGGAATGGAGGAATACACAAGAATGACCTAGATGGACCAATGAGCAGTGCAGGCTTGGAGGGCCGAAGGGTCTGTTTCCTGTGAGGTATTGTTCTTTGTTCTAAATAAAAGCCCCTGCCAATGTTTTTTTCTTAATTGAGAATAATTGACTTCCAGTAAAGGATACACATTCTCAGGATTTTCACCATCTTATCTCCTATGTAGGATCTTTTAGGTCACATAACTTTGGGCCCAAGGGAAGCCCAGTTTCTGGACTACTGCCACAGAAGGCTCTTTGGTCCATCACCAGTGTCGATACAATATTTATATATACTCGCTCTACTTTAATGCAGCAGAATTTGAGAATGTTGGGTCAGTCTTCATTCTAAATGAATAGCATGCGCACGCTTGAAGCCGAGGTTTTCTCTCTTTTTTGCTTCAGTTACCCAGCTACAAAGGGTTTCTTTTACATCCATTTTTCATTATCAATGTCTTGAGTTCTGTGAGATCCCTGTTTCACTTAAGGCTGGGAGGCTATTTCCCAGGGCTGAAATGGTCACTATGAGAGGACACAAGTTTAAGATGCATTTTGTATGTTCCAGTGACTAGAGAAACAAAGCTGGTGGCTAAAGGCTGCACCAGGAAAAGGAATAGAGATAGCGACAGCGATTGATTTGTCGGATACAGGGGTAAGGGAGCAATTAACATTGCAGTAGCAAAGGTTTTGTAATGAGTCAAAGCTCGAGGAAGAGGTAGTTGGGAATTTGAGAATATGTTTTTTTTAAGGGGGTGGAGGATTTATTTTTTCAATATGATGAGTGGTGAGAAATGTGAAGCTGGTTAAAGTACAAGAATATACATAGCAATAGAAACAAGAGATTACACCAAGTTTAGTTCATCAGTGATCAAGATCTTTAGGTGCAGATCAGCCATAGAAGATAACAAGGCTAAACAGGTGTCCAAGGACATCTCTGTGGGAGCTTTAATGGATGGCAAAATCAAACGAGTACCATAAGACAATGAGCTCAAAGAGGCAAGAGAGGTAAGGGGTAAGTAGAAAGCACTTAGGGTGAAGACTGATTGATAGAGCAGAGGGCTAAGAGAAAATAGCAGAGGTTTTGATAAGGGAACTGATACGAAAGGTCCTCACAATTCGAAAAATATTCTAATATATTCTTTTACATAGAGAAAGCAACAATTTCAATGTTTCTCTGATTGGTTTCCCAATCTCCTCAAAATTCATCTCACCAAAATCACACTGTCCATCTCTTATCCCACAAGCCCCATTACCCTTGACTTCACTGGCCTACATTGGCTTCCAGGTCAAACTGAAAATGTCAAACTTGTGATTTGAATCCTTCATTCACTTTCCTTCCTATTGCTGCAAACTCCTTCAGGCTCTCAAGCTCTGCCGCACTCCCACTCCATCCTCCCCTTCACCCACCACAAACTCCCCATTCCTCTGATTCTGCCTCTCATGTTTCAGCCCAGCGTTATCAACTACGTCTTCAGCTGCCTAAATCCAACTCACTGGAATATAAGAACAAACATAAGCGATTGTGGGCGGATTAAGCCTCAGTCGTTGGTAAGCTGATGGAGAAGATCCTGAGGGACAGGATTTATGAACACTTAGAGAAGTTTAGTATGCTCAAAAGTATTTTAGCATGGCTTTGTCAAAGGCAGATTGTGCCTTATGAGCCTGGTTAAGTTCTTTGAAAATGTGACTAAACACATTGACGAAGGAAGAGCTGTAGATGTGGTTTATATGGAAGGCATTCCATAAAGTTCCCCATATAAGACTTCTTGAGAAAGTGAGAGGGCATGGGATCCAAGAGGCTGTTGCCTTGTGGATCCAGAACTGGCTTGCCTGCAGAACGTAGAGAGTGGTTGTGGATGGGTCTTTTTCTGCATAGAGATCGGTCACCAATGGAGTGCCCCAGGGATCCTTACTGTTTGTAATTTTCATAAATAACCTGAATGAGGAAGTGGAGGGATGGGTTGGTAAGTTTGCCAATGGCATGAAGATTGGTGGTGTTGTGGATAGTTTGGTGGGATGTCAGAAGTTGCAGCGAGACATAGATAGGATGCAAGACTAGGCGGAGAAGTGGCAGATGGACTTCAAACCGGATAAATGTGTGGTGGTCCATTTTGGCAGGTCAAATGGGATGAAGGAGTACAATATCAAGGGTAGGACTCTTGGCAGTGTTGAGGAGCAGGAGGATCTTGGGGTCCGGGTCCGTAGGACTCTTAAATCCACCTTACAGGTAGAGTATGTGGTTAAGAAGGCGTATAGTGTACTGGTCTTCATCAATCGAGGAACTGAGTTTAGGAGTCAGGAGATAATGCTGCAGCTTTATAAGGCCCTAATCGGACCCCTCTTGGAGTACTGTGCTTAGTTTTGGTCACCTCATTACAGGAAGGATGTGGAAGCCATTGAAAAGGTGCAGGAAGGATGTGGAAGCCATTGAAAAGGTGCAGAGGAGATTTACAAGGATGTAGCCTGGATTGGGTGGCATGCCTTATGAGGATAGGTTGAGGGAACTCAGTCTTTTCTTCCTGGAGAGAAGGATGAGAGATGACCTGATACAAGTGTATAAGATGTTGGGAGATATATATCAGGTGGATTCTCAGAGGCTTTTTCCCAGAGCCGATATTGTTGCTACGAGAGAGGTTTAAGATGCTGGGAGTAGGTACAGAGGAGATGTCAGGGGTAAGTTTTTCACTCGGAGGGTGATGAGTGAGTGGAATCGGCTGCCACCAGTGGTGGTGAAAGCAAATTCGATAAAGTCTCTTAAGAGGCTTCTGGATGAGTATATGGGATTTATTTGGATTGAGGGTAATAGGTAAGCTTAGTAGGTAGGGATATGATTGATGCAACTTGTGGGCTGAAGGGCCTGTTTATGATGTAGTTTTTTTTCTATGTTCTTTTCTACATTCTAAATCATTCAGCCACTCGAGCTCACTGCACCATTCTCTCTCCCTTCTTCCACACCACACCCCGTTACACCTTTCAGACCCTTTTCAAAATCCCTTCCACCAACCCTAACATCTCCTTCTTTGACTTGGCACCCATATTTTTTAAAAAAAACCTCTATGAAGCAACTCCATTAGTTTTAAATTAAAAATGCTGAATAAATATAAGATGCTGCTCTGAGATTAGCAGGTGATCTCATGGAACCTCGGTATAACCTCTATTTATATATCTTGCTCATTTTTTAGTTAGTTTAAATGAAGGTACATGATTTAGTTTCCATTAGCAACAGTAATATATTACAAGATCATACAATGCTGGTAGTTTCTGATGAGAATGTGCAGCTATGGTAATTGAAGACAGCAAAAGGGTGATTTTGTAAAGGGATAGCCGAGAGCATTGGGTGTCGGCCGTACATAACTGGGTATCCAATGTTTAGAGCTACAGCCATGCATGGATTTATTTCATTAAATGATAATATCACTAATTGTCAGATTTTGCCTGTTTGCACAAGCTTTGTCCACAATATGAATCTCACTCATTAAAATGAATATAATTAAGATCAGGTTTAGAATAAGCTTCCTGCAGACAGATGAAGTCTACATTATCCCATTTTAATTTTGCTGGGTGTTCTCCACGTGTGCATTTTTCCCCCAGCCAACACTTTGCCATTCTTGGCTACATAAGAATATAGAACTAGGAGCAGGAGTAGACCATCTGGCCCCTCAACCTGCTCTGTCATTGAATAAGATCATGGCTGATCTTCTTGTGGACTCAGCTCCATTTACCCGCCCGCTCACCATAACCCTTAATTCCTTTACTGTTCAAAAATGCGTCGATCCTTACTTTAAAAACATTCAATCAGGTAGCTTCAACTGCTTCACCGGGCAGGGAATTCCACAGATTCACAACCCTTGGAGTGAAAAAGTTCTTCCTCAACCCAGTCTTAAACCCTTTATTTTGAGGCCATGCCCCCTAATTCTAGTTTTCCTCCCCTATGGAAACAACCTCTCTGCTTCTATCTTGCTGATCATCTTTAAGTGAAAAAGGTTGCCCCTTTCAGGTTTCCTTCAGGAGTAGGCAAAATTGAGATGGAAGGCATTCATGGGGGCCAACAAATTAAAAACAACCCATCATTTTCAGGACCTGCATTAATAAACCACCCCCCACCCCCATACGTGTCTCTTGGAAGAGCTCTGTCTTTGCCATCTCTGATCACCAAGGTAGGCTGCCAATGAGTTATGCCATCTGCTACACAGTGATCTGCAAACAATTTCTGGATCAGGGACAGTTGCTGCTGTATCAGTGAAGATTCAGTGCAGCATGAAGCTTTCATCATGCCGGAGCTTTTAAAACCATCCCAGAGACACCTTCTATATCACACAGTTGGCAGTGCTCACATACCAGGCAAGTGCTGATGCTTACAAAGACAAAGGCGACATTTTGGTACTTATATTACAGAAAGGGGAAAAAAATCAACTGAACAGAGCAGAGGGCTTTTACTGAGTGGCTGGATTCCCTTAAATGCAAAGTACTGTATTTGGTTGCTATGTGTTCATCATATTAACTTCATGGCCTTTACGTATAATTTGGAATTATTTAGTAAATATACCTGAAACCAAATTGTCAATCCGACCATGCAGTGGTGATAATCCATTGCAGAAGCTGATATCTTCATGTCCTGTGCCTATCCAGTTCCCATATCCCTTTATTAAGCTCAGCCCAGTCCACTTATGTTCCTGTCTCCAAATAGGCCTGTGCCTATCTCTTGCTCACTCTCTCCCTCCTCCAATGCTGTTGTTTCCAATCTCTCCTCCTGCTCTCCCAGACAAGATTAATAGTTCTTAAGAGCACAGATGATGTTAAATACTAGAGAATTCCAAATCCCAAAAGAAAACTTGAAATGTCTGCTCTATATTATATTTTGAAAATTGGCATAATGTGAAGAAAGCTGTGAAGATCAGCGAATGATGTCTCAGATGTTTTTATGGTAATTTTAAATCAAATTAAATACCTATTAAACAACAACATAAGAAAATCATCTAAAAATACACTTAATTGAATTAGCGACTATAAATGAAATCTTCAAATTTATCCTGTTCCAAATCCCTCTATTTTCCTAACTGCAGAGCTGAGCCTCCCTAAACAACAACCTACAGGTTTTAAAACCACAAGCAAAATCCAGCAATAGTTACCACACATGGCACCTATATCTTTTGGAGTTGCTTCCAACTTAGGATAGAGATAATTGACTTCTCCAACAGATTTTTCCAGCCTTGTTGGGAGTGGAAAAAGTTTCTGCATTACATTACAGTATCAAAATAGCTCCCTTGCATCAGATGAACTTGTCTCTGGTGTACTGATTTTCCTTTCAATCCTCCCTTATTTGAACTAATCTTCTTCAAAGTTACTCTTAATTACCTTTAATACATGAATTTGATTTTTAGAATGTAAGTGGGAAATTGACCCCCTTCTATTTTGAACTTTTACCATCTTCACTTTAACTTTTGACATCTATTCTCCACTATTACCAGGCTGAATCAGGTAAACATCTGTTTACAGTGTTTTTGGATAATCAGCATATCAAGACACTAGTTCCACTAACAAAGCCAATCTGCCTTTTCTACAATTTCCACTTTAAGATAGTTTGTTTTCCTTTTAATGATGTAACAACCAGAACACACTGCATTCTTTATTTTTTTCCCATTTTACCACATTGCCTAATATCTCCTCTATTTTTTAAATGAAGCATGACAGTTGAAGAGACAGTTTCATTTCCCAATCAGTTCCTACTATTTTTACCTTATCTATAATTACAATATCAAAATACATGCATTAACATGAAAATGTACTCCTTTATAAATAAAGTTCATATCAGTCCTTTCACATCGGTTTTAAATCTCCAGTTTCTTTACATGTTACATCCTTGGTATTGCAGTTGCAATTACGTTTTCTCTTCTAGCTACATGGATCATTTTCAAGTTAAAGGATTGAAGTAACAAATTACATGGATACAATCTGATATTCCAATCTCAAAATCTTTCATAAAGGATCCACCACACCACAGACCCAGAGACGTCTCACCTACCCCACCCCCCAACCTTGCATGAACCTGGAACTTCAAGGACACCAGAAATCACACCCCATTCCCCATGAACCTCCCCAGTGGATGAACTCTCCCTCCTCCTTAGCATGCTCTTGGCACTGACCCCTGGCATTGACCCATGAATACTGCCTGTGTATGATCCTCTCCCCCCGCTGTGGGCTGTACTTACACATGCACCTCGGCAGTTACCAATCATCAGGGTCCCCATTTGTCAGGCAGTTTTGTAAACCTCATTGACGTGATGTCACACCGGCAATGAGAGGAACTACTAAAATTGGGGCAATGATACAATGGGGAAGCCTGTTCATAATGTTTAAATGTATGGTAATGGAGTTCCTGATTTTCCATGGTGGGAATCCCAATATGTCATTGGCAGGGGCCAGCGACAATGGGAATAGGAAATCCTGCTGGCATGAAAACCATTTGGGGAGTCCTATTGAATTCTTTGCCCCCAGCAGCAAAAACAGTGGTGAAAAATCCCCTCGGACATTTTCTTCTCAGTAGTAGAATTCTTCCATTGCTGGATTATTTAACTTCCTTAAGAAACATTACTTGAGCTTTTCAATACCTTTATTACCGTTTTGCAGAACACAGCACCAATACCAATGTTATTTGCATCTACAACCAATTTAAACTATATGTCATAGTTCAGTGTCACTAAAATTGGCACTGTTGTCCACAAGTTCTTAGACGTTTGAATGCAGTTTGGCATTCCACCGTCTAGTTAAACTTCAGATTAAAGAGCTCCTTTAATCGTGCGAACACACACTGTTAAAGTTTGGCACAAACTTTTGATAAAAACCATTTATTCCCAGAAAATTCAAAACTTCCCTATAAATAGAAGCAAATTACTGCGGATGCTGGAATCTGAAACCAAAAAAGAAAACGCTGGAAAATCTCAACAGGTCTGGCAGCATTTATTCGGAGCTTTGACAAAGGGTCATCTGGACTCAAAACGTTAGCTCTTTTCTCTCTTTAAGATGCTGCCAGACCTGCTGAGATTTTCCAGCATTTTCTCTTTTGCTCCCAGAACTTTCAGTTTTGTTATAGGTTCTCGAAATTTCCAGATTGCATCTATTGTCACATTTCATGGAGCCATCTCACCATGTCCCCACAATATTGTCTGAAAATGAGACTTGTGCTTAGCAAGCTCTCTCATTGCCAAGTTCATGACCAAATTAGCTCCTCGCAAGCAATTAAATATTTCTTTCAGTTGCTGTAAGTGCTCCTCCCAACTCTGACTAAACACCACCAAACCATACAGCACAATGATTCAGTCCATCAATAATCTTATTTGTTAGTCTCTGGAATGTTGTGGGTACATTTTTCATTCCAACAGTATAATTCTGAACTGATAAAGTCCATTCGTTGTTACAAATCTTAGAATCTCTATAGTACAGAAGAAGACCAATTGGCCCATAGAGTCTGCACCAACAGGCCCTATTCCTGTAACCCCATGATTTGCCCTGCTAATCCCTTGACACTAAGGGGCAATTTAGCATGGCCAATCCACCTAACCTGTACGTATTTGGATTGTGGGAGGAAATCTGGAGCACTTGGAGGAAAGCCACACAAATGCAGGGAGAATGTGCAAACTCCACACAGACAGTGACTCGAGGCCGGAATTGAATCTGGCATCCTGCAATGTGAGGCAGCAGTGCTAACTATTGTGTCACCATGCCATCTGCAATCTTCTTCATTCTTTCCAATAACGGTACTTGCCAATATTCTTACAGCAAGTCTGTTTTTGTAATGAACTTTGACGGTCAAACTTTCTCAATACAGTCCTCCAACCATGGAATAGAGAACGAGTGCCTCTTGGTGATGGCATTCACTTTCCTGTCATCTTCCCAGTTTCTATGTTCAATCCAGCTTTAGTACCATCACTGTAGGCAATCTCCAATCATTGGAATTCAATTCAATAATATCAACTTGAAATTTAAAATCAGTCTCTCTTTGCACCTGCAGTAACCTTAGCGATTCATCCTGTAAGGATCTTCTTATATCGGAACCGTTTCACCCACATCTACATCATGCCTCTGTGTTACCAACTGTATCCCCACAAACAGATTTATATGACTTCAAAGCTCTTTTTATTCGACTGGGTTCTTATCTGGAAGATAACTTAGAAAAAGTTTGAGTAAATGTGGGTTAATTAAAGAATGCCATCATGGGAAAATTACGTATAATTAATTTTCTTGATTTTTTTTTGATAATGCAGCAACAAAGCAATGCTGTTGATGTGGTGTTTGGACTTAAGAAAAAGAAAGACACAAAATAACAAAGAACAGTACAGCAAAGAATAGGTCCTTCAGCCCAACAAACCTATGCCGACACATGATGCCTTTCTAAACTAAAAGAGCTTTTGCCTCTACATGGTCTGTGTCCCTCTGTTATTCAGAGAACCAACTCAAGCAGCTTCTGTTTACTGATCTTTGGCTGCTGCCTTTACATTCAAGGAACATATACCTGGCCAATTAGGGATAATGGAAGAGGGTATGGTAAATGGCATAACTTGTGCACAAATTCTCAAAATGGTACCTGTCAGTGGGTAGGAAATTTCCCAATGTATGTTTGTGTGTACAAGAATCCCACAAGAAAGATGCAAAGAAGAACATGTTTAATTTTTTTTCCTCGTCCTTAGGGAAACTGTTCCTTATTTGCAAATGGGTATGTGTGTTAGTGATGTGTTGGTTCAAACTATCAAGGAGGGTGACCTGCAGTCCCAGGTCACCATTACAATCATTTGGTGTATATCTACCAGTGGGGATCGCAATTTTAATAGAAAATAACATTGCCCACATTCCCTCCATGACATCGTTAACAATTCATCTAAAAAATAAAAGTTATAAAGTTTATTGATTAGTTGCAAGTAAGGCTCATATTAACACTGCAATGATGTTATTGTGGAAATCAATCCACCTAACCTGCACACCTTTCAAACTGTAGGAGGAAACTATAGCATCTGGAGGAAACCCAAATAGACATAGGGAGAATGTGCAAAGTCCACACAGTGACCCAAGCCAGAAATCAAAGCCAGGTCCCTTGTAATATGAGGCAGCAGTGCTAACTACTATGCCACTGTGCCACCCATATTTATGCCACGCATATCTAATTTTCAATGACAATCAAAACCACATTTTTGATGGCAATCTGCAGTGCTGCTCCATTGGACTTTGTGCTCCACAGTCAAGCCACTTGGAAAGCTAATCTAATGCTTGCAGCCTATTCAAATTGAAGATTAGTACAGCATGGTTTGCAAGGAGTTGCCACACACCCACCTGCAGCAAGAGCAAATGCAATAGCTTTCAGTCTTGCAAAACTAAGATCCAGACTACAAGACAGTCCTTTATTACACAAGATCTTACCTATTAGTAAAAACTACAATGCACATATGCAATAGGTCGGTCTCAGAAACTGAACCAACATCAATACCTGTACGACTGTTAAAAACTTGAAACTGCTTTAAATTTTTTATGCAACTGTTTTTTTCAAGGCGATTAATGCTCCAGGGTCTCAGCTATATCGGCACCAGCTGAACTGGGAGATTTATTTTCTTTACATAGCTCCCAAACAGAAACAACCACAAGGCAGAGATTCTGCAATGCTGTGCAGATCCCCAGAGGGCTGGGAGTATTTAAATATACCTCCATTAAGTACTGGCAGTGTCAAACAATCAGCTGTAAATCAACCGAAGAAGATGTGCATATAGAGCACTGTGCACAAACTCTCATTCTCAAGGCGGTTGCCCAGCACCTGCAATTGAAACAAGACACCTCCAACATTACGCAACCTGTTCATAGAAATTTACAGCATGGCCATTCGGCCCATTTTGTCTCTGCAAGCTGACAAAGCAGGTACCACAAAGTATCAATAAAATAATGGTTTTACAAAAGTCTATGAGAGATTAGTCTTGCTTTGTAAGAGCAAGCATTGTGCCCAAGCCACATAGTCCTGATTTTAACTCCCACTGTCTGGTGGAAACCAGATGACGGCATCAGTTAAAATAGGACCCATCACTTAGCTACTCTGACCCTGCTGCTTTCCTAATGTTAAACTGCACTTCTGCCACATTAAGCCACAGCCACCACTATTTACAGAGGGAATTGCAGACGTAGGAACTCTGGTGGCAAAGGATCTGGCATCGTCTGAGAGTCAGTGACTCATACAAAAGGCCATCGGATAGAGCTGGCCTCACAGGTTGCACAGAAAAGGTTGGACAAGGCGCTGAAAGAACTTAAATGTGAGAACAAGGATTTTAAATTGAGCATTTTGGGAAATAGGAAAATATACAGAGTAGAAACTTCAAAAGATGACTGATGAGTTAAAGCTTATTTATTAGTTCTAAGTAAGGCTTACATTAACACTGTCATGAAGTTACTGTGAAATTCCCCTAGTCGCCACACTCTGGTGTCTGTTCAGATCAATGCATCTAATCAGCTTGTCTTTCATAATGTGAGAGGGAACCAGAGCACCCGGAGGAAACCCACACAGACGTGGTGGGAACGTGCAGATTCCACACAGAAAATGACCCAAGCTGGGAATCGAACCTGGGTCCCTGGTGCTGTAAAGCAGCAATGCTAACCACTGTGCCACCGTGCTGCCCCCAGAGGGACCTTCTGGAAGGATGCTTGGGTCCCAGGGTCAGGAACGGAGGTGGGCAAGTCCAAAATATTAACGACATCAATCTTGGTGCAGGATTTTAGTGGAACCACAGTTGGGGCCTGGCAAAGGTACCATCATCACAGTGTGACCAATCAACTGGTCTCATTAATAAATGAAGGAGGTCAAGCAAGGCCTGTAAAGTTGGAAAGCCTCTCCTTGTTACTAACCATTGATCTGTCCTCTCTGACTGTGGATTTCACTTCTTTTACTGACACCATTCCCCTGGAGCCCCTGCAACCCGCCCCCCCTCCCCCGCACTGCCATCCCATGAGGATACACATTCCTGCTTCCCTTTTTCTTTCCTCATTGATATTCTGCTGCAGTCTGATTCCATCCACGGGCATGGGGCAGGATTTGACCATCCCCAGCCAGTGGGTTTGCAAGTGGCAGGGTGGGATGGGCCATGAAATTCCTCGGGTGGCCTTCCCAACAGACTCCTGCTCATCCCAACCTCTTTGCAATATTACATCGGGACAGCTGAGACATAGGTGGCCTGCTCAACTTATCCTAATTGATGTCCTTAAATATTGGCTGACCTGTCAGTCTCAACGTTTAGGCTGATAGGAAGTGCTCAATGACACGTGGAATGTTTGAAATGTGACCTTGCTCAGGCTTTAGGTAGGAAGGGCTTTTCAACCATGACTGGTCACCCCCGTGCCCCCCCCCCCCCCCCCCCCCACTTCCTTGAGGCTGCCCCCTCCCCCAACTCCTTAAGCTCTTCACCAGAACCTCCAAACAACGCCCCACCCCTCCTCTCCACCAGCTCCCCTCCATCCCTCCTCTCCACCAGCACACACCCCCACAACACCCCCCCCATCCCTCCTCTCCACCAGCACCCCCCCCACAACCCCCTCCTCTCCACCAGCACCTCCCCCACAACCCCCCCATCCCTCCTCTCCACCAGCACCCCCCACAACCCCCTCCTCTCCACCAGCTCTCCACCAGCACCCCCCCACAACCCCCTCCTCTCCCACCAGCACCCCCCCCTCCTCTCCTCTCCACCAGCAGCCCCCCCCCTCCTCCACAGCAGCCCCCAAACCCCCTCCTCCACCAGCCCCCACAACCCCTCCTCTCCACCAGCAGCCCCTCCTCTCCACCAGCACCCCCCCACAACCCCCTCCTCTCCCCAGCACCCCCCCCAAAACCCACTCCTCTCCACCAGCAGCCCCCCCCCCATCCATGCTCTCCACCAGCACCCCCCCCACAACCCCTCCTCTCCACCAGCAGCCCCCCCACAACCCCTCCCTCTCCACCAGCCCCCCCACAACCCCCTCCTCTCCACCAGCAGCCCCCCCACACCACCCCCCACAACCCCCTCCTCTCCACCAGCAGCCCCCACAACCCTCCTCTCCACCAGCACCCCCCCCACAACCCCCTCTCCACCAGCAGCCCCCCACAAACCCCTCCTCTCCACCAGCACCCCCCCACAACCCCTCCTCCACCAGCAGCCCCCCCACAACCCTCCTCTCACCAGCACCCCCCCACAACCCCCTCCTCTCCACCAGCAGCCCCCCCACAACCCCCTCCTCTCCACCAGCAGCCCCCCACAACCCCTCCTCTCCACCAGCAGCCCCCCCCACAACCCCCTCCTCTCCACCAGCAGCTCTCCACCAGCCCCCCCCACAACCCTCCTCTCCACCAGCAGCCCCCCCACAACCCCCTCCTCTCCACCAGCACCCCCCCGTCCCTCCTCTCCACCAGCACCCCCCCCCCCTCCTCTCCACCAGCACCCCCCCACAACCCCCTCCTCTCCACCAGCACCCCCCCACAACCCCCTCCTCTCCACCAGCACCCCCCCACAACCCCCTCCTCTCCACCAGCACCCCCCACAACCCCCTCCCTCCACCAGCCAGCACCCCCACAACCCCCTCCTCTCCACCAGCAGCACCCCCACAACCCCCTCCTCTCCACCAGCAGCACCCCACAACCCCCTCTCCACCAGCAGCACCCCCCACAACCCCTCCTCTCCACCAGCACCCCCCCAACCCCCTCCTCTCCACCAGCAGCCCCTCCTCTCAGCCCCCCCCCCCACCCCTCCTCGGGGAATGCCCTTCCTTCAGCCAATTAATGCTCTTTGAAGCATTTAAGGGCAATGAACAGCTGGCATCTGTGAGGCTGTGTTCACCACCAACTCTTCAGATGGCAAGGAGCGAAGTTCTGCCTTCCTAAAAATTCTGGTTGTGGATTTAGCTTCCACATACTCAGCTTTACCACTGCACCACCTCTCTCACAATCTCTCAATTGCCTATGTGCTTTCAAACAAGTTGTCTTCTGACATCCAGTCCTTATTGAGTCATGAGATGCTTCCTCCAGCTGAACATGGGAAAAAGAAAGCCATTCTCATTGGCTCCCATCATTCACTCCACTCTCCTCTCTGATCACTGTCACTCGATCCAGGAGTTCACCAGCCATTCACATCACAGCACTGCCTGCAGGAATGGAGAATCTGATGTTCAGCCAAAGCTCCATTTACTGCAACGGGTCTGGAGAATCCCAGCTACTGGTGAGGCCAGAAAATCTGGCCCTTGGTGTCCTGCTCTTAATAGGAAATCCTATATTCTTTCCATGATAAAGTCAGACTGCTCCTTTCTCTACAACACCACCCACCTTCATCCATACTCTGTCCCTTTCCTTACTAAAACCTTTATGCATGCATTCACCATTTCCAGGCTTCCAACCATCCGCGATCCTCCACAAAATTCCAATTTGTTCAAAATACTCCTAACTTACCTTGCATTAAATTCTGCTCTCCCATCACTCAGGCATGTTTGCTCCCTGCCCACAATACCTTAAAATTCATGTTGATGTCCACGATTTTAAATCCCTCCATGCTCTTAGGCTACTTTATCATCTCTTTCAGCCTTGCAACCTTCCTCCTTAACACTGTGTTCCTTTTAACTTCAACATTTTGTCAAGCCTCTCCTCCTCCACTCCATTATTGGTTACTGTGCTTTCTGTTTCTTGTCCTTTGTTATCTGGAATTCATTCCATAAACATCTCAGCATCTCTATACTTTCAAAAAAATCTGCATCCTTTCAACCAAGCTTTCAGTCACCCCTTAAAATATCTTCCTTTCTAGCTCAATATCCATTTTTTAATGCAAATATCTGAAGCACAATTGGGCTGCTCCAAACGAGGGGAGGCAATGGCCAAGAAGTGTTATCACTAGACTCTTAATCCAGAAACTCAGCTAACGTTCTGGGGATATGGGTTCAAATCTTGCCATGGCAGCTGGTGGAATTTGAATTCAATAAAAAATATTTGGAAGTAAGAATCTACTGATGACCATGAAACCATTGCTGATTGTTGGAAAAACCCATCCTGTTCACTAATGCCTTTTAGAGAAGGAAATCTGCCATCCTTATCCGGTCTGGCCTGTATGTGACTCGAAGCTCCAGCAATATGGTTGACTCTCAGTTGTCCCTTGAACAAGGGCAACTTGGGATGGGCAACAAATGCTGGGCAGTCAGCAACGCCCGGGTCACATGAATGAATTTTTAAAAAGTATATATATATGTATATACAAGTTGAAACAATTTTAGAAGGATTCAGAAGTCTGAAGTTCTTTAAAACTACAGGACAGCATCATTTTTGCGCATGTTTTGTGGAAATCCACATCAAAAGTGAATTGCGTTTCTCTGACACATTCTGTGAGTATTGAGTTCACTGCTTTGAAGAGCAGATTTTCACAATGATTCAATTAACACATCAAGATTACACTGGAGGAGCGAAACAAGCTGAAACTAAAAACAAATGTGGATTATAATTACTGACCAAACATTGTATTTTTAGACTGTATCTCCCATCAGTAATTATCATGTTTTTAGTAATGAATTGATTTTGAGCACATGATGAACTGTCACTATCTGCAAGCTCATTGAGTTTATGCAATAGAAACTGGACACACTGAATAACATTAAAGCTTTTATTAACTATAACTGCTGATGCCACGTGCACACACTCACAAATATGTGCCTGACTGAAACAATTTTACATTCTTTTGGCAATAATAACATTAAAAATAGAGATTCAAGAACGTGCTAAGCATTAAGAGTAGCAGAATTGATGCACTGTTTTCAAAGCCCTCTGCTAACAGATCTGCTCCTCTTTTCAATTGCCTTGGTAGTGATTCAATTACCTGTTGAGTCAGTCCCATTAACAGTAACACAGGCATGGTCCAAAGCTTTACAGCAAGGAATAAGCTTTCCTGGACTGGGTGCCTTAATCCAATCATATCATCAACAGTCATCCATTGCTATGCATGCACTACCCTGCCTGAGGTAAAAAAAAACTGCCTTCTCAATGAGAAAAAGAATTGAAAAGGCCGAGGTTGAACATTACATTTGGGAAGAAAAGCAGACACAAAAGGCAAGGTTTTATGGCCTCACTCATCCCAAAACCCTCCCAAGGTCAACAGACTTTCCCATGCTCTGTCCCTTGCCCACTCTGATTCCTGTGGTGGGCAGAGCAGTAAGATTCTGGCCATAGTCACTGTTATACTCCTCTGAACCTCATGCCTAAGTCATGATAGAGCAACCTTGGATAAAACGCTGCAAATAATGCTATGAAAGTATTCGCAACATGTTGGATGCTGCTAACTGGATGAGGGAACTCCTCCAAAGTCAGTGTCCCTTCATCAAGCTTAGATTTATTTAATAGTCAGCAGCACTCAGACACAATATAAGCCCAGAATGCTACTAACGCTGACACTCCACATTATGTACACACGTAGGGCTCCCTGATTGGACAACCTATTGCTATCTTAATCAGGGAGCTCATATTCTAAGAGGTCCACATTGTGGACATTGTTGAAGTTATTATATCAGACAAATTGCTATCACACTTGAAAAGAGTGAACAGTCAAAGGAATTCTGCAAGCTTTTCCAAAGACTGAGCTCTATCCTTGTGGAATCTGTGACGTTCAGCTCCATGTAGATTCTGAGTAAATGGACACTGATCCCATGGGCTAAGGGACAGAATTTTAGAAAAAAGCTGCTTTGCAATGCTAAGTTAGGCAAATTCACCCCAAACTGTAGTCCTGCTCCATGGAAGGAGTTACATCCTACATCCCATCTGTATTTACATCCATAGATCTTCTGTTACATTGTAAGTCTCGACACCTATAGGCAAATGAGCATTCAAAATTTCTTCTACATGTTTTATGAGCCAAGGACAAAGATTCATTTCTGGAAAAGTAAAAGTCCAATGAAGGATAGATCAGCTTTTTTGAGTGGTTTCCTTGATGGTGTGATCACTGAAACCAGGTCATGGATCTTGGCTCATTCTGGGCCAAGATGAATGTATGTACCATCTGTTTCATGACTAATCGCCTTAAGCAGATTAATCCACATGAGTTCCCATCACCTCTCCAGCCCAGTTCTCTAACTGAATCTTTTGAAGTACTGGTGCTTTGATTGCAGCACCAAATGAAGAAGCTTATATAACGGTCCTAATTAGGGTGTTTCTTGGGGCTTCAAGATCACATTTTTACCCTAGTTACAGCTATGTGATCACTCAGAAGGACCCTTGCAGTATTAGCCAATCCTGCCTCTTGTCAAGCATTCACTGTATCCATATAAATGTACGAAACGCAGCCACAGACAGCAGGATTTCAAAACCAAACATTGTGCTGTTTCTCTTCACGGACAGTCTGACACAATCCTTGTTGGCTTTCCCACGAGAACTTAGCTTAGTGGGAGCAGATGTACTCCCACTTGGATCATTAGGAAATTGCCAATAATTGGATCTTGCCAAAATGATGGTAATGGTAGAAGTGCTGCAAGGAGAACTCCCGTGCTTCCAACACCTAACCCTTTATATTTGATTTGATTTGATTTACTATTGTCACATGTATTAACGTACAGTGAAAAGTATCATTTCTTGCGCACTGACGAAATAAACCATTCACAGAGAAGGAAACGAGAGAATGCAGAATGTAATGTTACAGTCACACCTAGGGTGTATAGAAAAGCAACTCAATGCAAGGTAGGTCCATTCAAAAGTCTGATAGCAATAGGGAAGGAGTTGTCCTTGGGTCAGTTGGTACATGACCTCGGACTTTTGCATCTTTTACCCAATGGAAGAAGATGAAAGAGAGAATGTCCAGGGTGTTGGGATCTTTAATTATGCTGGCTGCTTTGCTGAGGCAGCAGAAACTGTAAACAGAGACAGGGGATGGGAGGCTGGTTTGCGTGATTGATTGGGCTACATTCACGACCTTTTGTAGTTCCTTGCAGTCTTGGACAGAGCAGGAGCCATACCAAGCTGTGATACAACCAGAAAGAATATTTTTTATGGTGCATCTGTATAAGTTAGTCAGAGTTGTAACTGATGTGCCAAATTTCCTTAGCTTTCTGAGAAAGTAGAGGTGCTGGTGACCTTTCTTAACTATAGTGTCGGTCTGGGGGGACCAGGACAGGCTGTTGGTAATCTGGACACCTAAAAACTTAGAGCTCTCAACCCTTTCTACTTCGTCAAATACAAATTGTACGGACTAACATATTATAACTATTTACATTGTGCAAAACTCAGATTAAGTAGCCACGTCATCCCAGTGTCCACATGAGCAGTCAGTCTACGTCTCCTCTGTTTAAGTTGGGACAACCGGTGGTATTGACGTGTAACAGTGCATGAGAACTGCCACTGGATGCAAACTATTTAATAACATACAAATTTACAGAGTAACATATCATAACTATTTATATTATGTGACACGGATTAGACTGCAGCATCTGGTGCATCTTGTCTCCTTTCCCCTCTTCTTTGTCATTTGGTAAAATGAAGGCCAGTTGTAGCCTAGTCCCTGATATAGACCTGGAATCTTGTATTTGGTTTGGCCACAAACCCTGAGTGTGTGATGGTGCCAGTTGGCTGTGCTGGAGACACTCTCAGACTGATGTCCTCGGTCTGGGTGGCATCAGGTGTTTTTCTGGTGTACCCAATGGCTGCAGAGCCCACAGTGTAGGCCTCAGGAGAAGCTTCCATTTCCACTTGGGTAGGGGGCCTGTGTTCTAGGATGGATGGCTGGGATACAGTAATGGTTGCTGGTGTTGGTTCTGCAGAAGCTAACAGTGATTTCATACATAATGGGCACTCTCCAAGGCTAACACAGAGCTGTTTGGCAGTGGGGCTTGGCTACTAGTTTGCTGTGGCAACGTGTGGTCTGGATCCTAACCATTTGACCTCACATTAAAGGATCGAGTCTGTGAGCATTTTGATTATTACATCTTTCCCTCCTGAGTGCTGAATGACGATGCTACTCACTTTAGATTTGATTTTCACCTGTATGAAGGCCTTGGCAAGAGGGACTATGCACCTGGGGAATAGTCACAGTGCTGACCAGGGCAGGCCCTGTCTCAGCACATCTCAGAGGCTGAATATAGCATAGTAATCTGTGGAACCTGAACGTACTGTCCATTCCTCCATGCCGTTGGGTTGTGAGTATTGGGAACTCCTCATTATGTACTCAAAACTCCATTCATGAGCAAAATTCCTAAACTCACTGGCGACAAATGTTCATCATTATCCGCTGAGAAATGCAGTGTGTGGCAAAATGACCCTTGAATTCAGCGAATTGTGCTACCCTTCATGTTGCCGGTGTCAAGTTTAAACCACCTGGCGTATGAGTCAACTAAGATCAATGATGTTTACCATTCCACTTCAAATTATTAGCTGTCATAGTGGGCATGGGAGGTCTGGGATCTCATGTGGACACAGTAAGAAGTCTCACAACACCAGGTTAAAGTCCAACTAGTACATCAAATCTCTATATCATCACCTTGTGTGGATGCAGAGGTTATTTGATGCAGCTGAGTGCATTGCATGATGCACATCTGGATACTTCCTTCTCCATGTCTGTATACAAGGAGGGCCACTATAATGATTTCTTTGCCATATATCCAGTCGCTTCCAGCCCAGCGTACCCCTGGTGAAGTTGTTGGCTGTAACACCTCTGAAGAGTAGCGGGAAGACAAATTACTGCACGTGCAGCATCAGTCCAATCCGTATAGTAAGTTCACCTCTGATGGTGAAAAATATGCAAGCTTATGGGGAAGGTCCCCTGAGGACTCAGGCCAGACCTTCTTAATGACATTGTGAAGCTCTGTGCAAATGATATCCGACTGTAAGGCACCATTCCTGAAGTTGATGAGAAGACAGCACTCTATTGTCAGGATGTCTCTGTCTTCCTCACAATCTGTCCAGATTATAATGGCTAAGAGGGCTCTGGAGCCCTTTAGCATGTTTGTAGACAATGCTATGACTGAAACGTTGCAGCTTTACCACTCTTATTATAGAACATAGAACATAGAACATAGAACAATACAGCACAGAACAGGCCCTTCGGCCTTCGATGTTGTGCCGACCAAAATAAAAAGCAATGCCCCTCCTAACTAAACCATTCCCTTCTCATCCATATACTTATCAACTAACCTCTTAAACGCCACCAAACTTGGCGCATCTACAACAGCTGCAGGCAGGGCATTCCACTCCCTAATCACTCTTTGAGTAAAGAACCTACCTCTGATATCCGTCCTATAACTCATACCCCTTAATTTAAAGCTGTGTCCCCTCGTGCTAGCTTTCTCCATCCTAGGAAAAAGGCTATCACTGTCCACCCTATCTAAACCTCTAATCATCTTATATGCTTCAATAAGATCCCCTCTTAGCCGCCTCCTTTCTAACGAAAACAACCTCAAATCCTTCAGCCTCTCTTCATAGGACCTGCCCTCCATACCAGGCAACATCCTGGTAAACCTCCTCTGTACCCTCTCCAATGCCTCCACATCTTTCTTATAATGTGGGGACCAGAACTGCACACAATACTCCAAGTGCGGCCGCACTAGAGTTTTGTACAGTTGCAACATGATGCTGCGGCTCCTAAATTCAATCCCCCTACCAATAAAAGCTAAGACTCCATATGCCTTCTTAACAACTTTATCCACTTGACTGCCTACTTTCAGGGATCTATTGACACATACACCAAGATCCTTCTGTTCCTCAACACTATTAAGAGCCCTACCATTAGCCCTATACTCTACACATTTATTGTTCCTGCCAAAGTGCATTACCTCACACTTTTCCACATTAAACTCCATTTGCCACCTCTCGGCCCAGCTCTGCAACTTGTCCAAGTCACTCTGTAAACTATAACACCCCTCTTCACTATCTACCACTCCACCGACTTTAGTGTCATCTGCAAATTTACTGATCCATCCCTCAATACCCTCATCCAGATCATTTATAAAAATTACAAACAGCAGGGGCCCCAAAACAGACCCCTGAGGCACACCACTCGTCACCGAACTCCACGATGAATATCTCCCATCAACCACCACCCTCTGTCTTCTATCTGCCAGCCAATTTCTAATCCAATTAGCTAAATCACCCTCTATTCCACACATCTGCATTTTCTGTAGAAGTCTTCCATGGGCCACCTTATCAAAAGCCTTACTAAAGTCCATATATACTACATCAACCGCCTTACCCCCATCCACCTCTCTGGTCACTTTCTCAAAAAACTCAATGAGGTTAGTAAGGCATGACCTACCCTTCACGAAACCATGCAGAGTATATACAACGTGAAGAGACTTTTTAAATAGTTATGCGTGGCGGGTGGCATAGGAATGCTGCTGCGGATTACATCTTCAGCATTTAGCGAAATGGTTCCATTTGCTGCACTGATTGCTGCTTTATTCAAATGTCAAACATGCCGTTCCGTTCTGTTCTGTTTTGTGGGTGATGGCCACTGCAGTTGGGGCAGGGTGTGCCCTGCACATGCAGAAACCTCTGCTCTCTGTCTGAAATCCTTGCTGTTTTTTTCTGACTGCTTGTTCAGAATACAAATGGCTGCTTAGATGTTTCTCAGAAAGAAGCAGCTTGTAGACAAGATCACTATGGAGCCCACGCACAATTTGATCCTTGATTTACTCAACAGTAAGGGTGCCAAATACACATGTTTTTGCTAAGATTTTTAGAATTGCAATGTAAGACACTACTGATTCATCAGGCCTTCAGTCGGTAGTGGGGTGGCACAGTGGCCAACATTGCTGCCTTACAGCACCAAGAACCTGGGTTTGATCCCTGGCTTGGATCGCTGTCTGTGTGTAATTTGCACATTCTCCCCATGTCAGTGCGGGCTTTCTCCAGGTATTCCTATTTCCTCCCAAATTCAAAAATGTGTGGGTTAGGTTGATTGGCCAGGCTAAATTGTCTCCTAGAGTAAATAGGTGGAGTTAAGGGGATATGGCTTGGGTGGGATTGTGATTGGTGCAGACTTGATGGGCCAAATGGCCTTCTTCTGCACTGTAAGGATTCTAATATTAAACACATGTCTATCCAGTATGATGCTATTTACTGGCATGCAATTGCTCTCAAACATTTTTAGCAGTATTTCAGGTTGCTCTTTCTCTTCCACCATTTAGAAAACAAAAGATTCAAATTTCTCGACACCTTCAGGGCTCAGGACATTTAGTAAAGTGTATCCCTATGCCTTTTTTGATTTGTCTGTTAGATGGACACTGCAATAGATGTGCCACTCTTTTCCAACTTTTCCCAGCTGTGCAGAATGTTTTCATCAAGCATGAGTGATCTATGATGAGTGCATTGATGTGGCAAAGCACCTGTGCCAATTTACCAATTCCTGATACTATGTAGAAATATTGGGTTCAAATGACTGATGGCCAAGTATTTCTAACAACAGATTAATACATACTCTGAGTGGATCTTACATGCTGTATCTCTGCCCACACTCTGGGGAGGAGTCCCACATTTCCAAAACATAGCCCCTTAAGTAGCTGCATCATCACCATGTCTATACGACTATTCTATCGACAGTAATGAAGCAAGGTATATTCATTATCATGTTATCAGAAAATAGAGCAAGAAGAAAAAAGTATGGCACATCTCCTGATCCCAGAACAGACCAAAAACTCTTTAAAGCAAGAACAGGACATGCTAAAAAAACACAACAGGTCTGGCAGCAACTGTTGGGAGAGAAAGCAGAGTTAATGTTTCGAGATCTTTGACTAACAAAGAGGATGCTAAGAATAAAATGTGAAACCCGGATAAGTTTTAAAATGTGAACAGGCCACCTTGGACTGGGTGTTGTGCAATGAGAAAGAATTAGTTGGCAATCTTGTTGTGAGAGAATGCTTGGTGACCATAATATGATAGAATTTTTTGTCAAGATAGTTGATTCTGAAAGCAGGGTCCTAAATTCAGTAAAGTTGGCTATATAGTATGAGACATGAATTGGTTATGGTGGATAGGTAACATCAGTGAAAGGAAAGAGAGCAAATAGGCAATGGCAGGCATTTAAAGAACAAATAGGTGAATTCCAGGAAGTTGCTTATTCCTGCTTGGTGCGAGAGTGGTAACAGACCTATGGCCAAACCATGGCTTACAAGGAAAATTAGAGATAATACTAGATTCAGAGATGAAACATGCAAATTGGCAAAACAAGGCAATAGATCTGAGGATTGGGTGCATGTTTAAAATTCAGCAAAGGACAACCAAGTGATTGATTAAGAAGGGGAAAATAAGGTATGAAAGTAAGCTAACAAAAACATAAAAACTGACCGTAAAAGCTTCTATAGGTATCAAAAAGAAAAAGACTGACAAAAGCCGATGTAAACCCTTTACAGTCAGAAATGGTAGAATTCATAATGGGGAACAAAGAAACTAAATTCATACTTTGCTTCAGTCTTCACAAAGGAAGACATAAATAATGTATCAGAAAATCTGTGAGAAACAAGTTTTAGTAAGGAGCTGAGAGAACACTGTATTAATAGAGAAACAGTTTTGGGGAAATTGCTGGGATTGAAAGTGAATAAATCTCCAGGGTCTGAGAATCTTCATGCCAGATTACTTATAGAAATGACCCTGGAAATAATACATCCATTGGTGGTCATCTTCCAAAATTCTTTAGACTCTGGCCTGGTTCCCACAGATTTGAGGGTAGCTAATGTAAGCCTGTCATTCAAAAAGGGAGCTAGAGAGAAAACAGGGAACTATAAACCATTGAGCTAAACTTCAGTACGAGAAAAGTTGCTACAGTCCATTAGCAAGGATTCTATAGTTCAGCATTTGAAAGGCAGTATGGATTTACAAAGCAGAAATCATGCTTGATGAATCTATTAGAATTTTTGGGGGATGTAACTAGTTGAGTTGACCAAAGAGATGGTTTAGGTGGATGTGGTTTATTTAGACTTTCAGCGGGCTTTCAACAAGATCTCACATAACAGACTACAATGTAAAGTTAAAGTGCACGTGATTGCAGATAGTGTCTTGAGATGGATAGAAAACTGGTTAACAGATAGGAAACAAAGAGTTGGCACATATAAGTCTTTTTCTGATTGGCTGGCAGTAACTGGTGGAGTACTGCAAGGACCCCAACTGTTCACACTATATATAAATTACTTGGAAAAGGGAATTAAATGCATTATCTCCAATGTGGAAATGATTTAAAATTAGGTGGGAGAGTGAGCTGTGAGGAGGATGCAGAGATGCTTCAGCATGATTCAGATATACTGAGTGAGTGGAAATCATGCATGGCAAATGCAGTATAACATGGATAACTATGAGGTTATCTACTTCAGTAGCAAAAATAGGAAGGCAGATTAGTATCTAAATTGGTGTAAATTGAGAGAGATGGATATTCAGCGAGACTTTGGTGTCCTTGTGCATCAGTCACTGAAATTAAATATTCAAGTATAGCAGGCAGTAAAGAAGGCAAATGATATGTTGGCCTTCATAGCGAGAGGATTTAAGTACTGGGATAGGATGTATAGCAATTGTATGGTGAAGCCAAACCTGGGGTATTGCATGTAATTTTAGTGTCCTTATCTGAGGAAGGATGTCCTTGATATCAAAGGAGTACAGCAAAGATTTAGCAGGCTGATTCCTGGAATGGCAAATTTGTAAGAAGAGAATAAGTCACTTAGGATTATATTCATTGGAGTTTAGAAGAGTGAGAAGGATCTCATAGAGGCTTACAAAAATCTAACAGGATTAGACAGGGTAGATCCAGAAAGAATGTTCCCAGTTTTGAGTTGATGTGATTTGGTTTATTGTTGTCACACATGTTGATATATGATAAAAAGTATTATTTCTTGCGTGCTATACAGATAAAGCATACCATACACAAGAAAGGAAAGAAGACAGTGCAGAACATAGCGTTAAAGTCATAGCTAGGGTGTAGAGAAAGATCAGCTTAATATGAGTTAGGCCCATTCAGAATTCTGATGGCAGCAGGGAAGAAGTTAGTCTTGAGTCAATTGATGCATGTCCTTAAACTTTTGTCTTTTTTTCCGGACAGAAGGAGGTAGAAGAGAGCACGTCTGAGGTACATGGGGTTCTTAATTATGCTGGCTGCTTTTCCAAGGCAGTGGGAAATGTAGACAGAATCAATGGGTGGACTTTGTTTCATGATGGACAGGGTTTGCATGATGGACTGGGCTTCATTCACTTTGTAGTTTTTTGCGGTTTTGGATAGAGCAGGAGCCTGACCAAGCCGGGAGACAACCAGAAAAAATGCTTTCTATGGTGCACCTGTAAAAGTTTGTGAGAATTGTGGTGTACATGCCAAATTTCCTTCGCTTCCTGAGAACGTAGAGGCATTGGTGGGCTTTCTTAATTATAATGTCAGAATAGGGGGACCAGGGCAGGTTATTGGTGATCTGGACACCGAAAAACTTGAAGCTCCATTTCCACTTTGTCCCCATTGATGTAGACAGGGCATATCCTCCACTATCCTCTTTTCTGAAGATGATGACTATCTCCTTCATTTTGTTGACATTGAGGGAGAGAATATTGTTGCCGCACCAGTTCACCTGATTCTCTATCTCATCGTTATTTGAGATCCATCCCAGCATAATGGTGTCATGAGCAAACTTGAAAATTGATTTGGAGGGGAATTTGGCCTCACAGTCATAGGTGTATAAGGAGTAGAGTAAGGGGCTGAAGACACAGCCTGTGGGTAGCCGTGTTGAGGATGATCGTGGAGAAGGTGTTGTTGCCCATCCTTATTTATTGCGGTCTATGGGTTAGGAAATCTAGAATCCAGTCACAGAGAGAGGAGCCGAGCCCCAGGCCATGGAGTTTGGAGATGAGTTTTCTGGGAATAATGGTGTTAAAGGCTCAGCTGTAGTAAATAAATAGGATTCGACATGTTGGTCCAGAACTTTGATGGTCATAGTTTGAGGATAAACCTTTTAAGACTGAGATGAGGAGAAATTTCTTCACCCTGAGAGTGATGAATCTGTGAAATTCACTCCATATTTTGTAACTGAAGCCAAAATGTTGTGTGATTGAAAGAAGAAATTAAATGTAGCTCTTGGGGCTAAAGGAATCAAGGGATATGGGGGGAAAATGGGAATCAGGATATTGAATTTGATCAGCCATGATCAAAATGAATAGCAGAATAGGCTTAGAGAGCCAAATGGCTGACTCTTGCTTCTAGTTTTTATTTTCCTATGTTTCTCAGATATCAAAGTAATCTTTAACCAAGTGCAGCAGGACATAGACAATATCCAGGTTTGAGCTGATAAGTGTTAACTAACATTTGTGTCATACAATTGCAAACAATGACCGTCTCCAACAAAGTAGAATCTAACCATCACTCCTTGACATTCAGCAACATTACCATAACTGAATGCTCCACTATCAATATCATGGAAGTTACCACTGACCAGTAATTGAACTGGACCAGCTAAATAAATACAGTGAATATAGGAACAGGTCTGAAGCTAGGAATTCCATGTAGAGTAACCCTTCTCCTGACTCCTTAAAGCCTGCCCACTATCTACAAGATATAAGTCAGGAGTCTGAGGGAATATGCTCCACCTGCCTGGATGAGTGTTCCTCCAATAGCTCTAAAGGAGCTTTACATCTTCCACAACAAAACAGCCATTTCATTGGCACCTCATCCAACACCAATGCACAGTGACAGCTGTGTGAATTCTATGAGATACAGCATCTCATCAAGGATCCTTCAACAACATCTTCTCAACTTGCATAGAAGGACAAGGACAGCAGGATGCATGGAAACACTGCCACTTGTGAGTCCCCTTTCAAGCACACATCGATCTGAACTATATCCCCATTTCTGCACTGTCAATGGGACAAAATCCAGTGAGTCCTTTCCTAACAGCACTGTGTGTGTATCTGTTTTCCAATGGTTTAAGATCTAACATGCAGTGATTCAAGAAGGAAGCTTACTACCACCTTCTTAATAACAATCAGGGATAGACAATAAATACTGGCTGAGCCAGTGACATCAAAATCCTGTGAAGGAATTAAAAAAAATCCCTAAAGCACTTTCAGTGCAACCTTGTGCTGCCCCAATGCAATGCAAGAACAAAATATGAGACTGATCCAAAAAAGGGAACTGAAACAAAAATCGGTATTTTTAATAGTCAGTCTTATACAAGAATGGAATTTCTATGTCCTAACTCCGTCACATTATTTACATTATTGGTTCTTTGTAATTTGACTGTTGATTGAAAGAACAAGATAATAATGTTTTTGCTCCTCTAACATGAGCAATGTAGCAGTTTTTAAACTCTTACTAAATAACCCAGTTAAGTTTTAAAGTTTGCATTAAACAAAAGGGCACGTAGTAGACACAACACAGTGCAGGAGTCAAAATAGTTCCAACACAAATCAACGCAGCATTATCTTTGTGTGCTTGTGGTCATTGAGTTCAATGCCATCATTGGGCATCTTGTAATCATTTCAAGAACATTTTTGGTACCGAGATTTCAATTCACCTGATAGTTAAACAGTACAAATTGTTTGACTTAATGATCCATTTACTGCTTGGAGCAAAGGCACAGTATGTTGGCATCTGCTGTTTTCAACAACTCAAGCCTTTTACACTTCTTAACATCAGTAAAGAATGAATTATCTATTTACTGTTTAACTCAGATCCAAAATATAACTCGCACTTGGATGTACACAAGCACGGACAAAGCTTTATTTGCCTGACGAAAGAAGGCTGGAATTCACAGAATTACTCAGCACAGCCAGCTCCATATCATCTAAAACCTGATATATTAGTGCAAATAAGTATTCATGATAAAGCAAGAACTCTCCAGATATGATCCAATCAAGTTATCTTTGGAATACACTGACAATGACCTGTTTTGGATACCCTGAACAGCTACAGAGAAGAAGGCACGTGACAAGCCAATCCTCTGTATGTTTTCTCCGCAGATTAGAAGCTGAAATACGAGGGCGAAGACTCAAGTGCGCTCTCTCTTGCCTCCCTTTTTCTCCAACCCAATGTGCAAGCTTCAAACTCTGTTTGCTGACCGTAACCACCTCTGCTACAAACAGAAACTTTTTACGAGAGTTCAAGCCAGCACTACTGCTCTAGCAGGATAACCAAATCAGCTGTCTACATCTTTAAACTGGAGACCTCAGGACCTGAAGCCAGCCAATGACCAAACTACAGACTGTATGTTCCTTTTACTCTCTGATTTTACCAACCTAACATTCTCCACTCAGTCATTTATATCTGAGCATGCGTGTAAATTTTAAGTTTGCGTCTGCAAAGGCTGGAGCATATTTTATTAATTTACTCATTGGTTACTTTTTCTTTGTTAAACTCAAGAAAACCTGTCCAATTGGTTCTTTTGTGATTGCAGCCTGCATGAGTTAAATACTCACTAAATTGGCAAGTAGATCCTTTGAAAAAAAATATTTGTGGTCAAACGAGGAGAGAAAATAGAGGGGAACCTTCAACCCGTCCTCATCTGATCAGCATGCATTACTAATAATGAGGGCAATTCTTCCAGCTCCCTGTGCTGCTCCAGCAGCACCATAGGCCAGGAGACGTAAGCGGAGATCATTTATCAGGCTTCCCACTGATTACCAGGACATGCACAGTAGCCTACTCAGCACTATGTTGCCGGCCACTCCAGCAGGAATAGGCCCCATCTCAGATTTTCAGTATGAATTGGCCTGAGGCATTCTGCAGCGCAGAGAGTGCTGGAGATTGATTTTTAAAATCCCGCTGAAAAAACTAACAGGAGTTACTCCAGTTTTTACATCAATTTGGTGCTTTGAATTTGTTTGGGAGAATCCTGTTTGGTGTATTACTCATAATTGATGTGATTGTACTGATATAAAGCTTGCTATAATATGGGCTATTTCTCCATATCGCACTATATCAGCAGACAGAGATTGACGACACCCTCAGTGAAAATTGCTGAAAAAGATTACTAATACCTAGTTTTTGCTGAACCTTATAGAACCATAATCAGAAATAAATGCATGCCAAATTAAAGAGTGCTATATTAAGGGTGGGATTTTCTGGTCAAATGACTTTGGCTACTCTCCAAATTTTCCTGTCCCATCCACGACAATGCTGGCCTAAGAGGAATGATCAAAGGATTGGCCATACGCCAGCCTGACTTGGAACTGTGGTGGAATTTAATTTAAATGCCATTATTGGGTGTCTTGTAATCATTTCAAGAACATGTTTGGTATCAAGATTTCAATTCATCTAGTAGTTAAACAGTATAAAATTGTTTGACTTAATGATCCTTTACTGCTTGGAGCAAAGATGCAGTATGTTGGTGCCCTGCTGTTTTAGACATCTCAATACATTTGTATGTTTTAACATCATTTAAATTTAAGTGGCTGTAATCAGCACTCACCTGATGAAGGAGCAGTGCTCAAAAGCTCGTGATATCAAAAAACTTGTTGGACTTTAACCCGATATTGTGAGGCTTTTTACTGTGGAATTTAAAGTGAGGATGTGAAAGGGTCATTAGTCTATGGAATTCATTACCCCGGAAAGCAGTAGTGGATTTATTCAAGGCTTAGTTAAAATGATTTTTAATAGAATCAAGAGTAATGGGGGACAGACAAAAAAATGGAGTTGAAATTATAATCAGATCAGTCATGATCTTATCGAATGGCAAGATATAGAATCAGTTTGGGTACAGATGACAAAGTGAAAGAGGAGGAGGAAGGTCAGGAGGGAATGGAGGGGAAGGAGGATAAGGAGGAAAGGAAGAGGCAACCAATGTATCCGCTTTGTGGACAGATGTCCATAATCACTTCATCCTAGTCGAGTTCCACTGGGGACAACACAAAATCCCCACTGTACATCGATCACACTTTACCATCCTTCTGTTATCAAGCATCTTCTTGGTCATAATGCTGAAATAGACACCATCAGAAAAGAACTATTATCAAATGACTTTATCAAACAAACCGTCCAATATTCTAAACAAAATGTGTCTAACCATTCTTGTGCATTCCCTCAGTGCCTCTCTTCCATTTGCCTTTGCCCGGTGTCTTCATTACTGGAAAACTGCAGCCCCAGCTGAATACCGGTGAATGTTCCCTGCACTCCTTATAATGTAATTACATCTTCCTATAATGTGACAATCATTACTGCATACAGTATTCTAGCTGTGGCCTAAAGTACATTTTATACAGCTCCACCATAACCTCTCTATTCTAATATGCCTTAGCTAATAAATGTAACCCATTTGCCTTCTTAGCCACCTTATTTATCTATCTTGTTGCCTTCAGGAATATTTGGACAAGCACTTCAAGGCCCCATGGGTCCTCTGTACTTCCTGGTGCCCCACTGTTCATTGGGTATTGCCTTGCATTGTTAGCCTTCTTAAAATACATCACCTCATAATTTTCAGGGTTAAATTTCATTTGTCAATGTTCTACCCATCTGACCAGATCATCTATTTCATCCTGTAGTCTCAGACATTCCTCCTTGCTATTTAACACAACACTGATATTTATGCCATCTGAGAACTTGCTGATCATGTTTCCCAAATTCTGGTCTAAATTATTAATGTACACTGAAAACAAAAAGCCATATAGCAATGATTCCTGCAGAACACCACGGGACACAGGCTTCCAATCACAAAAACAATCTTTGACCATTATATTCTACCTCCTGCCATTAAGCTAATTTTGCTAAATTGCTAATACCTTCTTTAACAGTCGCCCATGCGGGGCTTTGTCAAAAGTCTTACTGAAGTTCTTGCAGACTTCACCAACTGCACTGCCCTCTTCTACACATGTAGTCATCTCCTCAAAAAAATTATTCCAATTTGTTAGACATGATCTCCCCATGACGACGCCATGATGGCTATTCTTGATTATTCCTTGCCTTTGCAAATAGAGATTAATTTTATGCCTCAGAAATGTTTCCAATGATTTCCCTACCATTGATGTGAGCTTCACTGGGCAGTAGTTTCTTGTTTTTTCCTTAGTGCCCTTTTTGAATAATTGTTTCAGATTAGTTACCCTCCAGTCTCCTGGTGCCTCTCATGTCACTAGAGAGGATTTGAAAATTGGCGCCAAGTCCCTGTAATTGCCTCCTTTGTCTCATACAGCAGCCTAGGATACATCTCATCTGGACTTGTGGATTTATCTGCTTTTAAGCCCATTGAAACCATTAACACTCTCCTCCATCTCAATGCTAATCTTTTCACGATCATCTTCAACACCGGTGCCCCACTCCAGAAGGACATGGAGAGTCTAGAGAGAGTGCAGAGGAGGTTTACCAGGAAGTGGCCTGGTATGGATGGTCTGAATTACGAGGAGAGGTTAGGCAAATTGGAATTGTTTTCCTTAGAAAGACGTAGACTTAGAGGAGATCTAATAGAGGTATACAAGATTATGACAGGTATAGATAGAGTAAACAGGGTTAAGCTTTTTCCTGGGATGGACTTGAATAACACGAGGGGTCACGGGCTTAGGGTGAGGGGGGTAAGGTATAATTTGGATGCTAGAGGGAGTTTTTTCACACAGAGGGTAGTGGAGGTATGGAATGCGCTGCCAAGTAAAGTGGTGGAGGCAGGCACTCTGGAGTTATTTAAGAAATACTTAGATGGGCGCATGAACAGAATGGGAATGGAGGGGTATAGAAAACTGATTTAAAATAGGGATCATGAGCCTTGGGAGTCCCTGGGAAGTGTGTAAATAGATGATGATATTGATGTACTTGTTTTTATCCTACAGGTGCTTTGGTCCACCTTGTTGTCTAACGAGGGGCATACACGCGATGGGTCGTGAGAGGGCTGCTCTTGGATTTTTTTTCAAGAGTATCCTAGTGCTTCACGTCGTTAGTGTACGCTTGACCTGGACCATTTGATGGGCAACACGACAGCTCAGTGACTATCGCTGTGCTGTGCAGATACATGGATTTGGGCCTGTGTCTGTGGGAGTTTGCGCATTCTCCCCGTGCTTGCGTTGGTTTTCTCCGGGTGCTCCAGTTTCCTCCCACATCCCAAAAATGTGCTCTTAGGCTAATTGGCAAAACAAATTCTCCCTAAATTGTCTGAAATTTGGTTTTTAATCCATACATCTATAAACATAGACAGGGGTCACAGATAGAGGTGGGAACATCGGGGTGGCGGCGTGGGCTCATTGGGTCGAAGGGCCTGTTTCCCATGCTGTTTTGTTCTTTGTTCTTTGTTCAATGACCATTTAATGCTAACAACAACATAAATAGATTGGGAAGTTAAAACACATTGTTAATTCTATGTGAAGCCAGTGTACAAGAGACTGAATGAAATTAAGATCAAAAGCTTTGCTGCAAGACATCCAAAAACATGACTCATTGAATTCAGTGACTCACATATCAAGCCCACTGTTTACTCAGCTGATTCAGCAAGGCGTGCTCCCGGAATGTTATGTTCATGTTATTTATTCAGCATTGCAATGTAATAATTAAACAGTTCGGGTTCTCTATCTACTTTTCTTGTTTCACTCAAAGAATTGTTCAGACGTAAAGCTGTACAATTGAATTTCTGAAAGAATATGGTGCCAGACACAGCACTCTCTATTCAAACGATTTTTATTGTTGGCAGACAATGGATTTAATTTTGAACTATTTATTAGCTACTCTTATATGACTAACAAACAATACATACTTATGTTGTACTAAATGATTCATGTTTTAGTCTCTGCAAAGTGAGATTATTCTACCATTGTATAATCACATTATGTTTCCTCATTTAGCTACCCAGCAACTTATGCTTCAAAATGTTCAAAAGAAAGATTATTTGATGGTGAAGATCTTAAACATGAGCACCTCAATGCATAGGAGACATACCAACAGTGGTGTCTTTGCAAAATCCTCCAAATCCACTGGCAAGAAAAGCTGTCCCCAACAGTAACATCCTTTCCCAAGTCAAACTGCCCAACACCAAAGTGTTAGCCATTCAAAATCAACTCCATCGTGTGGTACATGTTGTTTGTATTCCTGACACCAGACTCTCGAAGCAACTGCTCTACTCTAACTCAGTCATGGCAAGAGGCTTTATGGACGTCCTGCAAACAACCCCGAAGAAGGCAAATATACCTGCTGACTCCTGCTTGAGAACCTGGTTTGTGACTGACCTAAAATGGAGTGGGCTCATTGAGAGGCTTCATCAGGAATGTGCAGAGAACTCAAGATTTCAAACAGAATTCGCAACTTCCAGACAAATATCCAAGCCTTCAAGCAGCACCTGTCCACATTATGGCGTCTCTGCAGATTGCCCAATTTTAAATGTTTGGACTTTCAAACAATGCGAACCGTAACCCTGTCCCCATTCCCATTCCCAAATGTTGTAGGATAGCACAACTGTGCAAGGGTTAAGGTGCTTCAGTCTTGAACTGCTGTCATTAACCCTGCAAAAGTTGGAAGGGATAAGAGGGTTGTTCAAATAGTTTAAGTGCCTTTAGTGGGCTAAAGGCAAAACTGAAGATACAAGGTCAAAGGTAGGAAAAGCTTTAGGCAGTTCCTTGGTAACATGTTTCCAAGAGCTGCCCTCTTTGTAAACAGAATGTCATTAAATCATAATCAGGAAACCAGAGCATCTGGAGGAAACCCATGCAGACACAGGGAGAATGTGTAAACTCCACACGTCAGTAATCCAAGCCAAGATTCGAACCTGGGTCCCTATGGTACTATGAGGCTAATCACTGTGCCACTGTGCCATTTAAACATCTCATCTGAAAGTCAGCACATTTAACAAAGTACCACTCCCTCATTCATACACTAGAGTTTCAGCACTCATTAGTCTGAAGCAGAGAGATAAAGCCTGACTCAGAGATAAGGTTGTTACTCAACAGGAACAAACTGGTAGTCTGATCTTTCTTTATATATATATAGCCAACTTTCTTCAGAGATCTGGCACTACAATCGTTATAATTGAAATATAGCTTTCCAGAAGTTGTGAGGTCAAACCCACCATGGTAATTTATGAACATAAATTCAATAAATCCAAAACTTTGTAGAGTGATATCAGAAAAAAATAATTTTGAAAACAGCTAGACATGACATCCACAGCGACAAAGAGATACAGCAAGAAGTGTCACGACATCTCTTGTTTCTCAAGTCCAACGCCAGTATCTCCACATAATGACAAACAGATAGTTAGGGCCAGGAATGTGGAACTGCTTAAAACAGTAAAGGATATCAAAAGAGCAGTGCATGTAGATGGGAATAATGGAACAAGAAGAGAAAAAACATCAAGTTCAGATGAGAGGAAATAAGTTCCATGAGTTAGGTATGGGTATCTATAGATTTGGTCTCAACTTGGGAAGGAGGAAGAAGCAGATTGCATGGAGTTGGGGAATATGAAGTTGTACCTTATGTTGAGGAGATTCCAAAAGAAACAAGGTGAGTGATTCTCTGCAAGACATTTGCTGGATGTTCAGTAGATAAACCATGGCCCAAGAGGAGTTGTCAAAGTGTCCACGATTAGCCTTGTCAGAGTACAGCTATTTCCATTGTACAACAACACTTTCCTACCTTGTCAGCAAGTTTGCTAATGATGTCAATCGTGGACCTTGTTATGACAGGTCCCCGGGAAAAGTCCCCTAATTTGTTAACTTCTCGAAAAAGGCTCCAAATTTGCTATGCTCCCTGGTAAGGAGGAGTTAGTTGGCTTCCTTCTACATTCAACCCCCTCGGTTGGTCACAACAAGGTGAATTTAAACAGCATGCTTTCTCACTTGGGTACCTTTGCCCAGTTCAAAAGTAGCTACTTTATGGAAAGAGCCAATTTAATCAGGCTTATGTCAAAGAAAAAGTACATTCATCGCTTACTGAAAAAAACCCAGAAAATAATAAAGAACCCAAAAAGAATATTCACTCACTGATCAGATGAGAAGTTAAAAGTACAACTGAAAGTATAAAAAATACAAATTAGTCTTTGGCTTGTTGGTGAGCATAGATGCCAGTACTTTGCAGCCGTTACATTAGTTGATACCACTGGAGCTATCCTTGGCTGGTTAGCATTTAGTTTGGAGACATTGGATTCTGCAGGGTAGCTGGAAAGCTGTCTGATTTTCTTTAGCTTGTGGTTTTTGCTGAGAAAGAGAGAGAAATTATTGTCTGCAAGCAGCAGGGGTATCTTATTGTAGCTGGCCTTTTATTCCTGGTTCTTATTAAACATGGGTGGAATTTTGCCAGTTTTTGCCAAACTGACATCTTGGGCAGTGTAATGACTCACAAAGCCCAACTAGAAAGGAACATAGTTTATTACAGAATGCAAAGTAAACCCACTACCCATGGTATACACACACTAGTCTCTGCCTGTGCTAGAATTCAACAAGTCCAGTCCTTATAAAATGTTCAAGTAATGAGTTCCAGCTAACAGGAGAACTCATACTAAACAAGCACCCACAAGGAGATCGATCACTTATTCCTCACGGATCTTATGGGTGTTATCACATCTATCTACAATGCCCCTGCCCCACCATCAAAGTCCAAAGGTTCCCCATGCTCCGATGACAATGGGATCTTCTCCATCTCTTTGCCCATGGCCTTGCTGTAGGATCTGGTTTGGAATGAGGGTGTAACCAATAGGTGGACACATCTTCTATGAAGGGCATCAAAGAGCCACTACAGGGACTTCGTCCTTGGTGGCGACCTCTAACAGAGCGTCTGCTATTTCTGTCTCCATATCTGAGACAGCACCTTCTTCATCCAAATGGCTGGTTCTTGACTTTTTAGAGGGCACAGCTTCTTGTCCACAGGTCAGTGTGAAGGTCACCAATGATGGTGTGTCTGTACAAACACTTGCTTCTGCAGAGACTTCCCGCAGATGGAAACGATCTACCTGCTTCTTCAAGGTCTTTTCAATGGTTTTTACCCCTGGCACTTCCCCCATGGAACACCACCTCCCACTACTAGCACAGAGCACCTCCCATGGAAATGAACACTCCTCTCTGTTTCCTGTCAGCACCGCCCCTTGGCACTGCCCCTGGCACTGTGGATAATGCTGGGAGCAGAGCTTGGGCAATATAAGAAGTAGTGTCAAGGATTAGTTCCTGGGTATTGCCAGTGCATGATCCTCTCCCACCTGGGGGCTGTACTCACCAGCATACCTCCAGCGGGTTCTGCTCTGCATACTGCGGGAAACCTGTCATGATGCATAATCGTGTACCTTCACACTGATATGAATGGTCAGTTTAACCTGGGGAGGGGGTGGGATCTATTAGGGCTAAAGACCTGAGAATTGTATTTAAATATATGCAAATGGAGATCCCGACTTTTAAAATTATGTCATTGGTGGTGGGATAGGACAATCGATTGGGGAAATGCTACAGCAGCCCCAGCAACATTCCCTCTCCTGAAAATGGGAGGGGGAAACCACTTCAGTTTTCTTTGAATTTAATCCATTCCCGCATTCTGAGGTATAAATCATCAGGAGATGGGTTTTGGATGATTGTGGGAATGTGACAATTAGCTTCTATTTTCCCATGACCATATGAGATTAAAGTTTTGTTTTTTTTACATCATTTTAATTTCTTCTTTCAAGTGTCTGTGTCTGAATTAGACCTTGGCACATTTCAGGTGCAACACTCTATGATCTCTCTTGGAACTAAGCATAATTCACACCAGAATATTCCAGAACAACGTTACTTTATACTCTCAGCCATCTTTGGCTCCTTTTAAAAACACACACGTCTCCCTTAAAAATTTCAAAATGTCAGTAAATAATTTGAGACTGTAGCATAATGCTGTGATGATCTGAGAGAATGGAACATTGCAAGTTCAGCATGGGTGGTGGGGAAGGGGTGTGGTGGTGAGAGATTTAAGAGAGTGAGGGGAAATCAAGAAATTATGGCCAATATTATGCCAGCCATTGTCACGGAGTCAAAAGTGGTGCAATAAGTGCTCAGCGTCATGACAGTACTCAGCTTTTGCTGAGGTCACGTTATTCTAGGTAACAGAGTGGGAAAATATGACAGGGCATGTGATTGGAAGAAAGGATGCAATCAAATGAAGGTGAAAAGAGATCTGGAAAGTAACATTACCTGCTGAAAACCTTGATTAGTCTCACAAGAATACTGTTTGGTCACTTCAAATAGGTGCTACAGTTCAGAGAGCTGAGTGGGGAAAGATACAACTGCAGGCCAGTCTGTGTACACTTAGAAGTCTTTAATTATATGGCACAAATTATATTGGGCGGAGAAATGGCAGATGGAGTTTAATCCGGACAAATGTCAGGTAATGCATTTTTGGAAGATCTAATACAGATAGGAAATATACAGTAAATGTCAGAACTCTTAAAAGTACTGACAGACAGAGGGACCTGAGTATACAGGTACATGGGTCACTGAAAGTGGCAATACAGGTACAGAGGGTCATTGGCTGGAACATTGAGTTTAAAAATTGGCAAATCATGTTGCAGCTTTATAGAACCTTAGTTAGGCCACACTTGGAATATAGTGTTCAATTCTGGTCGCCACACTACCTGAAGATGTGGAGGCTTTGGAGAGGTTACAGAAAAGATTTACCAGGATGTTGCCTGGTATGGAGGGCATTAGCTATGAGGAGAGGTTGGAGAAACTTGTTTTGTTCTCACTGCAGGTTGAGGGACGACCTGATAGAAATCTACAAGATTATGAGAGGTATGGACAGAATGGATAGCTAGAAACTTTTTCCCAGGGTACAAGACTCAATTACCAGGGGGCATAAGGGGGTAAGGTTTAACGGAGATGTACGAGGCAAGTTTTTTTACACAGAGGGCAGTGAATGTCTGGGACTCGCTGTGGTGGGGAGGTAGTGGAAGCAGGTATGAAAGTGATTTTTAAGGGGTAAATACATGAATAGGATGGGAATAGAGGGATATGTTCCTTGGAAGGAAGGGGGTTTTAGTTCAGTCAGGCAGCATGGTCAGTGCAGAGTTGGAGGGCCAAAGGGCCATTCCTGTGCTGTAATTTTCTTTGTTCCTTGTTCTATATATCAAGCACTTCTTTGCCAGCAACCACAATTTCAGTATTGCTCCTACATACAAGTCCCAACTAATGCCCATTACCTGAATACCATTAATGTTCCATTAACAACAGAGACTGAAAAAAAGTTCAGATTAGAGCCACTTGATTGACATCTTGTTTAGTTATCACAGCATGCTCAGGAATCCGGATCCTTGTACTCTTACAAAGTGTGGGCTTCAGGAAGAGTTCTTGATGAACCATTTCAAATGATGAAGGCACTGAAGCGTGCTCACCTAGGGGAATTACCTGAATTAGACACATTCAGGAGAGCAAGGGATGAATGCACAAACTATATAAGTAGCATTAGGTTTTACTTTTCCTGGATGAATCATTGAACCTTTCAAATAGATTGTCAGCTTGCGTGACAGGTGCTGATTTTGCTGCAAATTTGCAGAAGGCAAGTGGACAAGTTTCCAGAGGAGAGTGATATCACCATCCCCCCCGCCCCCCACTAAAAAAATATCCAGCTGCCCCAGACAATCTTGATCCGTCAGATACACAAATATGGCAGACAATCCTGATCCTCACAACACTCAAACACTAGGCAGCTCTGATGAACAAACTTTCTGACACAAAGCATTGACAGATGCTGTTAGACTTGCTGAGATTTTCCAGTATTTTCTTTTTGAATTCCAGGCAGTAGTTCTAAGCTGTCGCATACCCACAAATGGTGAATGGTCCCAATTTCTAACACCTGCAAATGCCATGTGACCCCCTCATGGTCCCATATGCCAGGTTTTCTTTAAAATTGATATACTGTTATTTTCTTGTAGGCAATTATTTGCTCCTACTTTTAGATTACATTTACAGAAGACAAAAACATTTATGCTGAGCATAAAATTCTACCAGAAATGACCTTTGATTCTCATTCATTAAGCAATAAAAGTTCTGTGGGTTAATGGAAAATACACTGGAAGACTTGGTTGGAACTGGGTATTACAGGGAATTAGAGCACAGTCCTCTTCCTTTAGGAAGCATGGCATGAATCCAAGTTTTTAAAGGGTTGAAGTTTTTTCTTTCTTTAATTATTGCAGGGCTGAAATGAAATGAAGCTGATCTATTTTAATCAGAAATGATTCCACACCACAAAAGCTGACTGCATGGTTTGCAACTGTTAGCACTGCTCAACCATCCTTTGAGCAGGAGCCTGATTCTAGATCTGCCATTAACTGTAGTATTTTTCAACAGCATCTTTCAGGCACATGAGGTCAACCAATAACTATGTGGCATTTTCACATTCTCCCCTTGTTCTGCGTTGGTTTCCCCCAGGTGCTCCAGTTTCCTCCCACAGCCCAAAGATGTTCAAGTTAAGTGGATTGGCCATGGTAAATTGCCCTTTGGTGTCCCAAGAAGTGTAGCTTAAGAGGATTAGAAGGGCAAGTACTTGGAGTTGCGGGGATAAGGTCTGGATAAGATGCTCTGTCAGCGAGTCGGTGCTGGGTCAGGATCAGTGCTGTGTCCACTGTTATTTGTCATTTATATTAATGATTTGAATGAGAATATAGGAGGCATGGTTAGTAAGTTTACAGATGATACTCTGATTGGTGGCATACTGGACAGTAAAGAAAATTATCTCCAATTGCAATAGGATCTTGATCAACTGAGTCAGCGGGCTGACGAATGGCAGATGGAGTTTAATTTAGACAAATATGAGATGATGCATTTTGGTAGGTTGAACCAGGGCAAGACTTACTTAGTTAATGATAGGGCACTGGGGAAAGTTACAGAACAAAGAGATCTAGGGTACATCTTCATAGCTCCTTAAAAGTGGAGTCACAGATGGACAGAGTGGCGAAGAAGGCATTCGGCATGCTTGGTTTCATCGGTCAGAACATTGAACACAGGAGTTGGAATGTCTTGTTGAAGTTGTACAAGACATTGGTAAGGTCACACTTGGAATACTGCGTGCAGTTCTGGTCACCCTACTATAAAAACAATACTATTAAACAAGAAAGGGTGCAGAAAAGATTTATTAGGATGCTACCAGGACTTGATGGTTTGGATTGTAAGGGGAGGCTGGATAGACTGGACTTTTTTCTCTGGAACGTAGAAGGCTGATGCATCTTCTAGAAATCTATAAAATAACGAGGGGCACAGATCAGCTAGATAGTCAAGGTAGGGGAGTCTAAAACTAGAGGGCATAGGTTTAAGGTGAGAGGGGAGAGATACAAAAATTTCCAGATGGGCAATTTTTTCACAAAGAGGGTGGTGAGTGTCTGGAACAAGCTGCCAGAGGTAGTAATAGAGCCAGGTACAATTTTGTCTTTTAAGAAGCATTTAGACGTTTACATGGTACAATAGGTACAGAGGGATATGGGCCACATAAGGGCAATTGGGATTAGCTTAGGGGTTTTAAAAAAAAGGGCGGCATGGACAAATTGGGCCAGAGGGCCTGTTTCCATGCTGTAAATTGCTGTGACTCTGTGACTCAATGGGCCGAATGGCCTTTTCTGCCCTGTAGGGATTTTATGATTTTTCTCTTTGATCATGAAATATTGTAATCACTAAAAAATTGACCATAAGCAATTACTAGTTTAGGTATTGTTCAAAAAAAGCTTATTGCTTATTATACCATTCCACTTATTATACCATTGGTTAGAACTGCTGCCTCATAGTACCAAGGGCCCAGGTTAAATTCCAGTCTTGGGTCACTACGTGGAACAAAGAATAAAGAACAAAGAACAAAACAGCACGGGAAACAGGCCCTTCGGCCAAACAAGCCCGCACTGCCACCTTGATGTTCCCACTTTTACCCATGACCCCTGTCTATGTTTATAGATCTATGCATTGAAACCAAATTTGAGACAATTTAGGGAGAATTTATTCTGCCAATCAGCCTAAGAGCATATCTTTGGGATGTGGGAGGAAACCGGAGCACCCGGAGAAAACCCACGCAAGCATGGGGAGAATGCGTAAACTCCCACAGACACAGGACCAAATCCATGTATTTGCACAGCATAGCGATTGTCACTGAGCTGTCATGTTGCCCATCAAATGGTCCAGGTCAAGCGTACACTAACGACATGAAGCACTAGGATACTCTCGAAAAATCCAGTAGTAAGGCAACCAGAAATGGACGCAGTATTCCAAACGAGGTCTAACCAACATTTTATACAACTGCAACATTAAAGGTCAGCTCTTGTACTCTATACCCCTTCCTATAAAGGCTAGCATACTATATGCTTTCTTCACAACCTTCTCCACCTGCTCTGCCACCTTGAGAGACTTGTGCACTTGCACCTCCAGGTCCCTCTGTGTTTCTATACTCTTAATAGGTCTACCCTTTATCATATACCTCCTCCATTCTTTCTCCCGAAATGCACCACCTCACATTTATCAGGATTGAATTCTATCTGCCATCTATCTACCCAAGCTACCAGCCTATCTATGACCTGGTGCATCACCTGACAATGCTCCTCACTATCCGCAAGTCCAGCCATCTTTGTCCTTCAGTGCTCTTGTCCATCATCTAATGGCTCCATATCTGTCCATTACCAATGTGAATGTCTGAGCTGCACAAGTATTAAGCATGATGTGGAGATGCCAGCGTTGGGCTCGGGTGCACACAGTAAGAAGTCTCACAACATCAGGTTAAAGTCCAACAGGTTTATTTGGAATAACGAGCTTTTCGAGCACTGCTCCTTCATCAGGTGAGTTGCACATTCTCCCTGTGTCCGCATGGATTTTCTCTGATTGCTCTGGTTTCCTCCCAAAGATGTACAGGTTAGGTGGATTAGCCATGCTAAATTACCCCTTCGTGTCCCGAAATGTATAGGTTGGGAGATTAGTGGGGTAAATACATGGGGTTATGGGGATAGGTCTGGGTAAGATGTCCTACCAGAGAAAGCCGGTGCAGCCTCAATGGGCTGAACTGCCTGCTTCTGCACTGTAGGGATACCAGCATTAAACTGGCCATTTGAAGGCAAGTTTAACACAATGCATTTCCCTCTGCTTGCAATTTATTTAATTTTTTGTAAGAAAACTTATGCTGTACAGTCTCATTATCCCACACCACAATGTAACTGGCACCATTTGAAATCCTTTATTTATACAATTGAGAATTTAAGTACAGTAATGTTTTTAATTTGAAGGACCATAAATATGATGAATGTAATTTTGTTTCTTAATTATGTAACATTTATGAAAATTGAATTGGAATCTAGAAAAAGATTTACTGGGGGAACCAGAATCCTTATGCAGAGACAGCACCGTGTGCCAAAAGTTTCCAGAACCCAGAAGAATAGCATATGATGTGGAATGTCCTGGATTTGATTTTGTAGGTCATGTCATTCCAAATGATTGAATTTCAAGTTGGGTAAGCTAATGAGGATTGTCAAGTTTTTAAAAATAAGACTGACTAACCACATCAAACTTATACCGTTATATTTATGACAGTCACACACGAAAGCAACACAAAAATTACCTAAATGTTGTGAACGCATTTACCAGAATTAGTTTTTTTTATTATTTATTCATAGGATTTGGGCATTGCTGGATTGCCAGCGCTTTTATTGCTCATCCTTATTTGCCCTTGGAGGGCAGTTGAGAGTCAACCACATTGCTGTGGGTCTGGAGTCACATGTAGGCCAGACTACATAAGGATTTCCTTCCCTAAAGGGCATTAGTGAGCCAGACGGGTTATTCCTGATGAACAACAATGGTTTCATGGTCATCAGTTGATTCTTAATTCCAGATTTTTGTTTATTGAATTCAAATTCCATCATCTGCTGTGGCAGGATTCAAACCTGAGAGCCCAGAATATTAGCTGAGTTTTCAGATTAATAGTCTTGCGATAATACCACTAGACCATCGCCTCCCCTAGTAACTGTTCGCTTGTGTTTAATCTGAAAATAATTGGCCTTTTCAGTTGCTTTAAGATTTTTGAGGTCGAGGGAAGGGCTTCCTTTGCCAACTATTTAGTGCTGTCACTAAAAACAGATTATTAGGTCATATATTGTTTGCAGGATATTGCGGTGCGCAACTTGGTTTCTGCCTCTCCCTGTGTTGCAAGAGTAATGACACTTCAAAACAAAAGTACCACGTTAGTCATGAGGTGTTCTGGGCTATCCTCAGCTCATGAAAAGCACTATCGTAAAATATTTGCCAAAACGGAGAAATAGATCAGTCAGCCCAACAAGTTCATGAGGTGTTTATTCTTCATATCAGCTGACTTCCACCCCATTATGTTCTTTCTCCTGTTGGGTACGCACCACTTCCAGCCTCGTCATTCCTTTAGGTCATTGAAGAATATAAAAACATTTCTTTAAAAGGTTATTATTATATATCTGAATGTCACACATATACAACTGTGAAAGAAATTAAGCATTTTTATTATAGATTCACTTAGATGCTGCTTGTTGCCGTATGGTACATGGGGATTACAAACCAACATACAAAAATCCTATCTCAAACTAACATGACACAGTTGTCCACCAATCAGTCAATTTGTCTGGGACGGATTAAGAGAAGGGCTAAGCAGTCAATTCAAATACAAATCTCTTTGGGGGATTTATTCAATGATCTTTACGTTTTTTGAGCTTTACAGCTTTTTATTTATATCAGTTCGGTTCTCTCCCCGCTTCATCATGCGAACGAGTCTGTTTGCAGCCTTGCAAAAGAGGGAGCTCATTCAGACTGTTTCCACTGATGTTAAGAAAAGGAAAGGAGCTACTCCTGCTAATGATTTCATTGCTCAAAATCGTAGTTGTGAACAATTTATTATTTACAACGACATGAGGAGCCAATTAAAGTTAACAATTACAGTAAAAAGATATGCTGTGATTGTTTGTTTTAGACTTAAACTTAAACTTACTTCCTCCAGTCCCATGCTGGACGATAGGCAGCAAGATTCCAGCCTCATTTCATCACAATCTTATGCTGCAGTCCAGGAAGTGTCCTTTTTATGGTGGTCTTCCTTAAATGTGCTTTGTCAGGTCTTCTTTGGCAGTCCTGTCTTCTTTCTTCCCAATTGGTGGTATTCAATTTACGGCCAATCCGGTGGGATGTACATCCGGGAGGCGAAATACATGACCCACCTGCCTCAGTCCTCTCTACATCATGATGTCCTCTGTAGTTCTTCTTTGTTGGAGGTGCTGTCTCTCTCTGTGATACCCAGGATCTTACATAGGCAACACTAGTGAAAGACATCCAACTTATGTGACACTTTTGTCATTTTCTTCTGCATTTCACTGGCACGGATTATAACTGATACTACTTATGGACAAGAACAGTCAAAGCTTCATTGCCATCTTGACAGTGTTAGACACCCACACATGTGAGCCATTAGATAACTGTTAATTCTTTGCTGATTCTTATATGGACACCTATCTCTATATCACTCTCTCTAGAGATATTGCTTCCTTGGTTAGCGAAGTGGTCGATATGCTAGATGTTCTATTGTTCAGTGATAATGGGAGGGCCTTGATGCCATTTTGTCATCATTGTCTTAGTTTCTTGTGGCTGATGCATTGACCAACCTTGTTGGTACTATTCTTAAGATTGGTGATCAATTGTGCTTGAAGCATGCACAATTTGTCAACCATCAAGGAAGCATTGAATGTGAAATCCAGGTCTGTCAGCCATTGGTTTGGCCTTGGGATGCCAAAGTCTGCACCCATCATCGCCTTCCATAAAACAAAATCAATAACCAAGACAGAAAGGAATGGGAGAGCATGCAGCATGCTACTGCGATGATATTAAAGGAGCCTGTGATGCTGTTTTTGATGCACAGCTGGAAGAGACACAATATATGACCTTGAAGGTGTTAATATAACACTTTGGAATACTGTACTGTCTTGTGATGTACTAGAGTGACTACCAATGGATGCTTTCTAAGCCTGCTTGAAATCAATGAAGTCGATAACAAGTGACTTCTGATGCTATGATATTCCTGAGCATTAAGATCTGTTTACAAAATGATCTGCCATCCCAGCAACCTTCAAGTTCTTCGCAAAGCGTGATACCTACTTCTACTGTCAATCTGTTGAGGAGCACCATGCTGAAGATCTTGTCCAGGCACTAACAGTAGTGTGTGCCCCTGAAAGCTCTAAGAAGTAATCATATCAGCATACCCGTGGCAAAGAAAGGACAGCATGCCCAAAAGGGAATTGGATGACAGCTAAAGGGAAGTCCTATCATTGACAACCCAATATTCACTTCCATCACTAGAATCAGCACCTGTAAAATCCAAACACAATTCTGATGTGGGAAGATATGCCAGGTGCTGCAAAAAATGAGAACCTACCTTGACATCTTACGCAGCGGCAGGTTATGGCGCACAAGCCAAGGATCAAAGAGCAGTGAAGGTGCAATGATCCTGTTCTCCGAGCAATTGGCCTTATACCTTCAAATGCTCAGCGCAAACATTAGGAGGGGTGGCATTCAGTAAACCATTCCATTAGTGTGCCAGATTTCACACCAAGCATACCAAAGTCACTCTAACTCGTTTAACACCAATCCCCAGCCTGTTTGGAAGAGGAAGAAGGTTGGATGTAGGACTGGCACCATCATTGCTACAGATATAGCCTGTTCATTTACAGTTTAATTAATTTGTTTTATATTTATATCCTAAGTTATGGTATAGTTAAATGTTACTTAACTGCCTTCCAACAATAAGCAGGATCATGTGATTTGAAAAGAAACTGAATGTTCTCTGTTCCTTCCCTGAGCAAGCTATAATTTAACAAAATATTTGGATAAATGCCCGGCAAGGATTGTGTTATACTGACCCCCTGACATAATTCCAGAAGACAACATAATTCTTTGGAAGCCATGCCATTTGCTTCTCACAATCCAACACATTTGGGCTTTTCTGCTGTAAATGGTAGGAATGCAAGACATCTCCATGCTGGAAGATGGAACTTTTCCCCCTACTTAGATGGGCACATGAACAGAATGGGAATGGAGGGGTATAGAAAACTGATTTAAAATGGGGATCATGAGCCTTGGGACTCCCTAGGAAGTGTGTAAATAGATGATGATATTGATGTACTTGTTTTTATCCTACAGGTGCTTTGGTCCACCTTGTTGTCTAACGAGGGGCATACACGCGATGGGTCGTGAGAGGGCTGCTCTTGGATTTTTTTCGAGAGTATCCTAGTGCTTCACGTCGTTAGTGTATGCTTGACCTGGACCATTTGATGGGCAACATGACAGCTCAGTGACTATCGCTCTGCTGTGCAGATACATGGATTTGGGCCTGTGTCTGTGGGAGTTTGCGCATTCTCCCCGTGCTTGCGTGGGTTTTCTCCGGGTGCTCCGGTTTCCTCCCACATCCCAAAGATGTGCTCTTAGGCTAATTGGCAAAACAAATTCTCCCTAAATTGTCTCAAATTTGGTTTTTAATCCATAGATCTATAAACATGGACAGGGATCGCGGGTAGAGGTGGGAACATCGGGGTGGCGGTGCGGGCTCATTGGGCTGAAGAGCCTGTTTCCCGTGCTGTTTTGTCCTTTGTTCTTTGTTCTTTGAATGAGTGGGCACACTCAAAGGTAATATAAATGTTAAGAATATGTCATACAGTCGAAGAGTTATACAATGCAGAAAAGGCTCTTCACTCCAACGAGTCAGCACCAACAATAACTGCCACTAAGGCTAATTGTATTTTCCAGCACTTCTCCTATATCCTTGAATGTTATGATGTTTCAAGTGCTCATCCAAAAGCTTTTTGAAAATTGTAAGATTTCCGGCATCCAAAATACCTCCTATCATTTGCACTCTGGTAATGTTGGGTGCCAAGAACTCCTGCATATTTTTGACATCTGGCACTATTATGGGTTGTGAATTGGCGACAGATTTTAAAGAACCACCAATGGATTTATCAACCATGAGGTGATAGATCTGACCCCGCAAAATGTCAATTAACAGAACATTTGACATCATCTCAGTTTCCTTGGAGTCAGGTAGGCGACATAGGCTGTGACAGTCCATTGAGATCTGCCACTGTGATTCTCCTCTCTCCCTTCTTCAAGCATCTCCTGGTACTGGCAGAGATTCCACTGGGGGCATGCCCAAATGATCTGTAATTGTCCTTGAGAATGTGGAAGTGAGCTATTTTCTTGTACGACTGCAATCAATGTGGTATAGTCACAATACTGTTAAGAGGAAGTTCCAGGATTTGACCCAAGAACAGTGAAGTAACAGTGATATATTTCCAAGTCAGGATGATGTGTGACTTGAAGGGAAACTTGCAGGTGTTGGTGTTCCATGTGTCTGCTGCCCTTGGTGTTTTAGATAGCAGTGGTCATAGGTTTGGAAGTTGCCGTCTTGAGTTCCTACAGTGAACTTTGTAGATGGTACATACTGCTCCATTATGTATCAGTGCTGGCAGGGGTGAATGTGGATCTCAGATCTTCCCCACTCCTTGCCAGTGACAGCCTATAACAGATGTGAACCTGCTTTAAATTCATTTCATTCAATTCTAATATCATTAACCCATCCCCTCACCAGATACTGACTCCTCACTGTATATTGGCACTACACCGACATGACATCAAACCAGCGTGGCTTAGATTCATCCAGACACGAACCTGTCATGGGACTCTTCCATATACATAAAGGTAAATATAGCCTGGGGGAAACGGGCCTGGCCAAAAAATGGCCTAACAATGCCTGTGGCACTGCCCTTGGCACAGGTTGGCACTGGCAAGTTGGAAGGGAGAGGGTCTGGCAATTGAGAGGGGGAAGGGACTAATGATTAGAGGGAGGGGCAAATGATTAAGGTGGGAAAAGGAGTTGATGATCAGGTGGAGGGGCCAATCATCAGGGGTGGGGTAAGAGAAGTGCCATTTCTGATTGGGATGCGTAAGGGAGTCCTGAGATTCCATTAGTGGGCTAGGGGAGTCGGGGGGGGGCAGTTTAGGATTTATACATTGTATGATCACAGTGCCCTTTGAAGATGGCATCCTGATCCTTGTCCAACGGGGTTTTGTCAGTGTGTTGAGGCCCCACTTCTCCCCGCATGATGATGCAAAACACACCTCCTTAACTTTTTTGTAAGAAATCTTACAAGACCAGGTTAATGTCCAACAGATTTATTTCATCGCATGAGCTCTCAGAGCACTACTCCTTCATCAGGTGAGTGGAGAGATGGGTTCACACACAGACTCAATTGCAAGATAATGGTTGGAATGCGAGTCTTAACAAGTATCCAAGTCTTTGAGGTGCAGACAATGCGAATGGAGAGAGGGTTAAGCACAAGTTAAAGAGGAGCGAATTGTCTCAAGCCAGGACAGTTAGTGAGATTTTACAAGCCCAGGCAAATCATGGGGGTTACAGATAGTATGACATGAACCCAAGATCCCAATTGAGACCATCCTCATGTGTGCAGACAGCCAAGGCTTCTTACTGTGCCTACTCCCAGTCCAATGCCAGAATCTCCACATCTTAATTTTTTTAGGCAGAGTGTCATTAGATCTGAAGGTTTTTTGGTCAGAAACCACCCTTTACCATTTTTGGGCCAGCTTTTCCCCACAGTCATTTACACACATAGCTACTGGCTCAGTAATTGTAACACTTCTAATGCTGTAAACCTATATGATCCAAATACAGTAGTTTATTTTGATTGACACATGAATCATTGTCGGTTCTGGGTGTTGTATGACCACTAGTAACATAATCAACAGCTGAAAATCATGCAGCCGCCTTGTTATATTTCCTTCTCCAAAAGCCTTTTTAATCCGTTGTTTACATCTGCTGGACCGTTGTGATGTTTTGTTATTATTCTCAGTTCTGGATAAAATATCAAATGCTTTTATGCCTCTTCTAACTGAATTGAATTTTTATTGCTATCCCTGTACTCCTAATAAAAATACTATGGGCACACAGATTTCAATCAAGTAGCAGAAGTTTTAATTAATAGAACTATCCCTATGAGAATAGCTTGGAAATTATTAGTGGAAGAAAAGAACTGGCTGTGCCACTTTTGTTTGGTTTCCCCATTAAAAGTAATTAGGCAGGAGTACAGCAGTAATGTTCTGATGAGACAGGGGCTTGCTTTTCATTCCTGCAAGTTTAATTGTGGAGGTGGGTGAACCAGCCATTGTCTAGGTCAAACCAAGCCCAAGCTGAGCCCAGAATCTGGTATGGCTTTCACAGTCAACACTTGTACTGAGCCAATTAAAAAAAACAACAAAGAAAAAGCAAATCCCTCTGGTAAAGGGGCTGTATGGAGGCTCGGATTGGCCACGCAAAATCATGATTCATTTCTGGTGAGTAGGAGCTGTTAACCATTTGAGAACAGCAGCACTAGCCTGTAACAAAATGAGAAACAGAATTACAAAGCTGCAAACAGATGACAAATCAAGGACAGAGATAGGGAGGGATTGACGATAAGACTACAAAAATAGAAGGGGGAGAAAAACATAATAGCTGGAAGATAAGCACACATTTTTCAATCATTCTGTGTAGAAAGCTTTTGTGAAACTAATGTAATATGCATTGATTCTTAACCAAGATTCATTACAGGAAATTGAAGTCTCTTCAAACATTTCCTTAGAGCTTGAGTTTTATTATTTTAGAATAAAACACTTTTCAGAGCATATTCTCTTTTAGCCAAGAGGTTAGAATGATATTAGTTGCAGATTTTTGCTGTTGTCAATAGACATCAACATAACTAAGCAATCTTATGCTTTGGTAGAAATGCCATTCTTTAACTGAGGAAATGTGGTTTTTTTTATGGCCAGTAATGTTTTCCTTGAGAACCACAATTTTATTCATTTTTAGCAACACCTCACCTAGACAGGTAATATGATTTTCAAATCGCTGGCTTGTATGATCCATCATCTGATGAGCCTTCTCCATCTGGTGGGCATTGCAGGACACTATCTGCCTGATCGATAATAGAAGTAAATCATTACAACATTCACTTGTAGTTTGACAGGATTACTTGTCGTGTATTCGTGGTGCCTGCTTTCGAATTGGGTATTTGCCCTAGTGAATTTGGGCAAATGCCTATTGCCAAATTCAAAATAATTCCTATTCAGCTGTCCTTATAATTTGTGCCCAGAATGTCTCACCATGTGTTTGGACATGGAGTCAGACACAATTCAGAATAGTATATCAATATTCACTCAAGAAGATCGGCCATGCTAAAATTGCATCTTGGTGTCAGGGTAAATATGTTATGGGGGTAGGGCATTGGGGAGGTTGTTATCAGTACAGGCTTGATGGGCTGAATGGCCACTTTCTGCACAGTGGGGATCCCATGATTCTGCATGACTCTTGCTCTGTCCAAGACCGCAAGAAACTACAAAGAGTCATGAATGTAACCCAGCCCATCACTCAAACCAGCCTCGCATCCATTGATTCTGCCTACACCTCCTTGGAAAAGCAGCTGGCCAAAATCAAGGACCCCATGCACCTCAGACGTTCTCTCTTCCACCTTCTTCCATCAGGAAAAGATACCAACCGACTCAAAATTCTTCATTGAGGCCATCAGATTTTTGAATGGACATACCTCACATTACGTTCATCTTTCTCTACACCCTAGCTAAGACTACAACATTCTGCACTCTCTCCTTCCTTCTCTATGAACAGTATGCTTTGTCTATATAGTTTACAAGAAATAATACTTTTCACTGTATACCAATACATGTGACAGTAACAAATCAAATTAAATCAAACCACCCTTGGCATGGAGGTGCAAATGTTCGATCTTGAACCAATTGCTGAATGTACCCAAACCTAAATATCTTCAGCCATGATTTGTAACAGTTAGGTTCCTATTAACAAATAAAGAGCTTCCTTTGGGCACAGTCAGGAAATTGTAATTTCTCCTCTCCTCCATCAAGTGGAATTTTCACTTTCACTTTAAATAATCACCTAACTGAGAGACCTAAAGTTGAGTGACAAACAATTTTAAGACTTGAACTTGCAACTGCTTGATTGGAATCAAACGCACATTCCTGGAGTTAATGATCCAGCAAGATTTGGCAACTTTTTTAAGGAGCTTCATGCCTATTTATCTGCAGAGTCTTCAAAAGACATGGCTGGGGTGGATTAATAGAGTATGTCTGTCAACTTTGCACTAAAATCCAAAACATATACCAAAGAAAGACAATTGTCCCTAAACTATTCAAAAGAGGAAATGCTTGTAGAAGTTACAAAAAAAAATTTAAATAGAAAACAAAATGAAAAATGTGTAAGTAGAAGAAAAGAAATATTGGAGCAGAAGAACTAGAAATAATAAAAATCCATTTGTCTTTAATACCTACTTTAATACCTATCTTTTTCTCTTTGTTTCTTTCTAACTAAATATGTAGATTTCTTCTTTCTCTTTCTCTTTTTCTTTCTCCTCAGATTTTGAAAATGCGGACATACACAGATGTTGCTGGCAAGACGTACAAAATAAGCAGAGCTGGCTGATTCACAATAAATTGACTGAAACACGAGTCAGCTTCTGTCACTGGCTTACACCAACAGCACAAGATAAAAAGTCTATTATATGTGCTAGATGAAACTGAACAAGTGTTCCAAAATAAAACTAATGTTAAATTTCAAAGAAACAAATGCTATCTTTTCCAGTATTCAAGTTACTGATTTTAAGTTTGGTCTCATTGATCTATAATTCCACACCTGATACAAGTCTCAAATATTACATTGAATAGTGTCTTCTTAGCATATTAGAAACATAGAAACTGGAAGAAGAAGTAGGCCATTTGGTCCTTCAAGCAAAATTTATCAATATATCCCAAGGTACTTCATAAAATCCTTACAAGCAGAGTTGGACATTGAGCTACATAAGGCACTCACTAAGTAAATGACTATCTGTTTATCAAAGAGGCAGCTTTTAAGGAATCATAAGGGAGGAAAGCAATTTAGAGTGGTAGAAAGGTTAATGGAAAAAAATTCAGTGCTTAGGGCCTTGGCAGCTGAAGCAAACCTACTAATGGTGGAGCAATTAAAATTAGGGATGCTCAAGAGGCCAGATTAAGGTGAGCATAGATACCTGGAAGGGTTGTGTGGCTGGGCGAGATTACTAGAGCAGGACAGTTGGAAGGATTTAAAAATAAGGATTAAAATTTTGAAATCGAGGTGTTGCTTGACCAAAGATAGTGTAGATTGGTGGACAGAGTGGCAATGGGAAAAAAGGACTTCATGCGAGTTAGGAGATGGGCAGCAGTTTTTGATTACCCCAAGTTTGTGGAGTCTAGATTGTCAAAGCAAACCAGGACTACATTGCAACAGTCAGATCTATAGGGAAAAAAGAAACGAAAGAGGGTTTCAGCAGCAGAGAAGCTGAGACAGCGTCAGGGATGTGTCAGAAATGGAATTAGGTGGTCTTATTGGTTGTAGACTGTGGGTAGGAAGCTCATTTTAGGGTCCAATATGACACTCAGGTTACAAAGAGGTTCAACCTCAAACAGTTTCCTGGGAGAGAAATGGGGCCCATAGGTAAAGAGTGGAATGCCCTGCCTACAACAGTAGTGAACTCGCCAACATTAACAGCATTTAAATGGTCATTGGGTAAACATGGATGATATTGGAATACTGTAGGTTAGATGAGCTTTAGATTGTTTCACAGGTTGGCGCAACATCAAGGGTCAAAGGGCCATTATAACTGAGTTATAATATTCTATGTTCTATTGTTATGGAATGGAGTTTGTAGCAAGAACCGAAGATAATGTCTTGGGTTTTCCCAATTTCTGATTGGGAAAAACTTCTGTCCATCCAGTACTCGATGTCAGCTGTGTAATCCAATGATTTATTTATTTTTTATTATACATTTACTACATGTGGACGTTGCTGGCTAGGCCAGCATTTACTGTACGTCCGTAACTGCACCGCATTTCAGAGGGCATTTCAGAGTCAGTCACATTGCTGTGGATCTAGAGTCACATGTAGGCCAGGCTGAGTAAGATTGGCAAGATTGCCAATCTGAGTAAGATTGGTAAGATTTCACTAATACCCCTAAAGGATATTAGTGAAATGTAGCATCAGCAAAGGAGTTTACAGAAATGGTGCTAAGGTAGAGTTTCAGCATACATGTAAAAACCAATGCTGTGTTTTTGGGATGATGTTGCCAAGGGATACCATAAAGATGAGAAATAGGACAAAGAAATCACTGATTAGCTGATGTAAATGGGATATAGCCACTAATGATTGTTTTTCATACCGTATTGAATATCATCAACTTAGTCAATCAACCTAACTGAGCACAGGTCAGAAAATAGAAACTTCCTTCAACTTACACAAGCATTTTTATTCTGAGTAGTTGAGGACTTCTCCTCTGTGCGCTTCCTCTATATTCTTATTTCAGTATATTCATTGGATGACTCTGAGTTGAAAGCTTTTTGCTATTAAGACAGGTTACACAAAAACATGTGTTCCATTAAGAAGACACGAGTAAGTGGTGATATAACAGGGGTGTCAGGAAGCACTTCTTCACACAAAGAGTGATAGAAATCTGGAACAATCCCCCAGGAAGTTGTTGAGTTCAACTGGGAATTTCAAAACTGGCATTGATTGGATTTTATTGGGCAAGGATATTGAGGGTCACTGAACCAAAGAAGGCAAATACAGTAAATACATCCCATGATCTAGTTGATTTGTGGAGCAGGTGCAAAAGTCTGAATGGCCTACTCCTCTTCCCATGTGGTGTAAAATGAGCCAAAGAGATTTATGACACAAGTTCGATTTCACATCCCATAGAAATCATCCATAAAATTTACCAGCAACTATCAAAATAACACAACAGATTTTGCCAAACTCAACTCCAAATTCAGTGGCCTAGGGCTCAGCTCTTCCCTCTGCGACTAGATCCTAGACTTTATAATCCTTAGACCACAATCAGCAAGGATAGGCAACAACACCTCCTCCACGATTATCCTCAATACAGGTGCCCCGCAAGGCTCTTTCTTCACCCCTTACTATACGCCTTATACAGTTATGACAGTGTGGCAAAATTCCCCTCCAAATCAATTTTCAAATTTATTGATGACACCAACGTGGTGGGTCAGATCTCAAACAATGACAAGACAGAGTACAGAAAAGGGATAGAGAATTTCATGAATTGGTGTGACAACAATAATTTCTCCCTCAATATCAATAAAATGAAAGAGATAGTCATCAACTTCAGGAAGCATAGTGAAGAACTTGTCCCTGTCTACATCAACAGGGACAAATAGAAATGGTTGAGAGCTTCAAGTTTTTAGGTGTCCAGATCACCAACAACCTGTCCTGGTCCCTCCAGGACAATGGTATAGTAAAGAAAGCTAGTCAATGCCTCTAATTTCTCAGGAGACTAATTTCTCAGGAAAAGTAGCATGTCCACTATGACTCTCACCAAATTTTACAGATACACTATAGGAATCATTCTTTCTGGTTGTAGCACAGCTTGCTATGGCACCTGCTCTATCCACAACTACAATAAACTACAAAGAGTCATGAACGAAGCCCAGTCCATCACTCAAACCAACCTCCCTTCCATTGACACTGTCTACATTTCCTGCTGCCTCAGCAAAGCAGCCAGCATAATCAAGGACCCCATGCGCCCTAGACATACTCTCTTTCACCTTCTTCTATTGGGAAAAGGACAGAAAATTCTGCAGACATGTATCAACTGACTCAAGAACTGCTTCTTTCCTTCTGACAGGAATGGACATTAAGTTTATTTTTCTCTATTCCCTATCTATGAATGCAACACTACATTCTGCACTCTCTTTTCCTTCTCTATATACGGTATACTTTGTCAGCATAACACCCAAGAAACAATATTTTTCACTACATACCAGTACAAATGACAATAGTAAATCAAATAAAAAACAGAGAACAACCAAACAAACTCAAACAGAATTTGGTTTTGAATAGGAGTTTGAGAAAAGGTACAGTTTAATGAGAAACTTTCAAACCAGCAGATGTACTTGAGAGAACTCAAGCCAAATTAAAATGCATGAAGTGTTCTCACATACAAATTGTTGTTTTATTGATTGTATAATCACAGAATAATTAGAGATCAGTATACAACTCAAATTAAAGGTTATGTTTTTACATTCTGGTTACCAAAAAAGCTTTTACAAAAATGCAGGGCTAGAGTTTTTACAGATTGAAAGGAAATCAGTGACTTCACTAAGTACACACAATACAGCTGTTTGAATTATACTGGATCAACTCTGTGTCACTTGACAACAGCTGCATGAACACTGAAGTCATGCACAATTGAAATCATGAGTGTAATGCCCTGTTCACACTGTCCTTTGCAAACTGGACTTCTTCCCATTTCCGGCATAAGGCAGTTCGTGAAGCACAGTCTAAAAATGTGGACTCTTCACAAAGCTGTCCAAAGTCATTTCTGTGAGGCCTCTTTATCTTGTTTCTTTTGGAGGAAATAAGCTGAACTGAAACTGATTACTGTTTTCTGCACATTGATTTGCAGCTGGTTAATTTGAAATTAGAAGTAATTACTGAAATATGCTTTTTCTATATTATACTTGCACACTAATATTAACAATAACGTTATATCCCTTCTATTAAAAATTGTTTCATTTACTTTGTTGATACACAGCATGACAGCAGATTGGTTAGCACTGCTGCCTCATAACGCTAGGATTCTGGGTTCAATTCTGGCCTTGATTGATTGCATGTGTGGAGTTTGCACATTCTCCCTGTCTGCATGCATTTCCTTTGGGTGCTCTGTTTTCCTCCCACACTCTAAAGATGTGCTGGTTAGGTGCCTTAACCATGCAAAATTGCACCTTAATGTCAGGGAATTAGTGGGGTAAATACGTGGGATAAGGGGATAGGGCCTGTTTGGGATTGCTGTTGGTACATGTTTGATGGGCCAAATGGCCTTCTTCTGCATTGCAGAGATTCTATGATACAGGTTTTGTTTTACTTTCTGCAATACATGAAAGTATGCTATTTAAGTCAGTCTGGCTGGTCATTATGTATTTTGAAAAGTGCTCTTTTCAAAATTAAAATCATCTCAAGAATTAATAATACATGGTTGATGTGTGCATCCAACAATAAAAGTCATAAAAAGCAATATTTATATCTTCAAGTAAGCCAAAAGAGAAAAGAGTAGAGAAGGATCTAGGAGGACATGGGCAGTAGATGCAAGGGAAGACCATCATCTCCAAACTCCTTTCCTAGTCACACACTGTTTGACTTGGAAATATATCACCATTCATTTACCATTAATGGGTCAAAGTCCTGGGACTCTCTCTCTGACAGCACAGTGGGTGCACTTACATCACATGGATGCAGATGTTCAAGAAGGCGGCTCACTGCCACTTTCTCAAGGACAATTAGGGACAGACAACAAATGCTGTCCTGTCCAGTGACAGCCACATCCTATGATAGAAACATAGAAACATAAACAGTACAGCATAGTAAGGCCCTTCAGCTCTCGATGTTGTGCTGATCTTTGTCCGAAACCAAGATCAAGCTATCCCACTCTCCATCAGTCTGGTATGCTCTATGTGCCTATCCAATAACCGCTTGAAAGTTCTTAAAGTGTCTGACTCCACAATCACAGCAGGCAGTGCATTCCACATCCCAATCACTCTCTGAATAAAGAATCTACCTCAGACATCCCTCCTATATCTCCCACCATGAACCTCATAGTCATGCCCCCTAGTAACAGGTAAATCCATCCAAGGAAATAGTCTCTCAATATCCACTCTACCTATCCCCCTTATCACCTTATAAATCTCTATTAAGTTGCCTCCGCTCTAAAGAGAAAAGCCCCAGCTCCCTCAACCTTTCCTGATAAGATCTACTCTCCAAACCAGGCAGCATCCTGGTAAATCTCCTCTGGACTCTCTCCGATGCTTCCACATCCTTCATAGAGTGAGATGACCAGAACTGAACACAATATTCCAAATGTGGTCTCACCAAGATCCAGTATAGTTGCAGCATAACCCCATGGCCTTAAACTCAAATCCCCTGTTAATAAACGCTAACACACTGTAAGCCTTCTTCACAGCTCTATCCACTTGAATAGCAGCCTTCGTAGATCTGTGGATATGAACCCCAAGATTCCTCAGAACCCTGCTGTTGACCCTGTAGTCCTCATTCAAGTTTGTCCTATCAAAATAAATCACCTCACCCTTATCAGGGTTAAACCCCATTTGCCATTTTCTGCCCAACTCTGCATCCTATCAATGTCTCTTTGCAACCTACAAGAATCCTCCACCTCATCCATTACTCCACTAATCTTGGTGTCATCAGCAAATTTACTGACCCACCTTTCAGCCCCCTCCTTCAAGTCATTGATAAAAATAATAGAAGACCTAACGTTGATCCTGTGGCACATCTCCTCTTGTTCCCTTCATCTCCTGCTGCCCTCCGTCTCCTTCATCATGATATAATCAATTAAAAAAAACACCTGTTAAATTGGCTAAAATCAAGTGTAGTATCGACATGTTGTGCTTGGTTGAAGTTATTACGTTACATTTCAGCTTCATTTGAAGCAATTTTTAAAAGCGACATCTCAGCCTTTTGTCTAAGATGCAAATAAGATCAAGCCTTGGAGGAGGAGCTATACCGACTCTAATCAGCTTGGATCATGTAGATCAAGCCCACAACAAGAGGTGAGAACCCTGTCTTGTCAGCTTGGATCGGAAATGTCTCAATTCATTGAGACTCTGAATTGGATTTGTTGAATTGAAATAAAAACAAAAAAAAAGTCTGTTCTTATCAGTTTAATATCTGATAGGTCCTTATCTGGGAACCATATATTAAATTGATTTTTGAAGCAGGGAGATGGAATAGGGCAGGTTACAAACTTTCCAATCCAAATATGTTGGCTAAAGCAAAGAGGAAATACTGAAATATGCAGCAGGTCAGAAAGCCTATGTGGAGCAAGAAACAGCCTTTCAGATTAATGATCTTCCATAGGAATGAAAAAAGTTAAGAGGTGTGTCAGGTTCTAAGCAGGTATAGAGACAGGGAAAGTAGTGAGAGGGGGAGGGAGAAAAAGAAAGAACAGACGCAGCAGCCTATGATAGGATGGAAGACAGAAAAAGAATAAATGGTAAAAGGAATAGTAGTGCAAGGCAAAAGGTGATGGTAATAGAATGAACCAGGAAACAAACAATGGATATAAAAGAGGTGTAAATGGCAACAGCAAAATCATCATCAAGAGCTGAAAAAATTGGACCTCTGGTTATTATCTGAAATTGCTGAACTCAATGTTGAGTCCAGAAGACTGTGAAATACCTAATCTAAAGATCTGGTATTGCTCCTCGAGCTTTAACTGAACTTTGTTAAAATACATTGACTGCTGAAATCAGAGGTTAGCATAGGAGCAGGGAACAGAACTAAAATAACAGGTGACTGGAGGCTCAGGGTCATGCTTATGGCTGGAATTGAGGTGTTCTGAAATACTGCATTTGGTTTCCAAATTGTTGAGAAGACTTGACATAAAAAAACTAGATCAAAGGACGTGTAAGGAAATTACTGTTTCACCTGGAAGGAGTGTAGGAATGTGGGCAGTGGCAGGGAAGAGATAAAAAGGCTTCTCCTGCACTTGCACAAGAAAATGTTTTGGAAATGGGCTGGGTTGTTGGGGGTAATTGAAAAGTGGACTGTTGTATCTTGGAGGGAATGATCTTTGTGGAATGCTGAAGGGGAGGGAGAAGATGTATTTGGTACTGGCTTCATACTGGAAGTAGCAGGAACAGTGGAGATAGTGAAAGATGATCCATTGAATTAAACGGCTGGTGAGATAAATGAATAAAACGGTGAGAACAAATTCTAGAAATGGGACAAACATAGCTGAGAGTCCAACAACTATAGAGGGGAATCTTTATTGAGAAAAATGAAAGACATATCAGAAGCACTGCTGGGGAAGGTAGCATTCAGAACAAATGCGACAAAGACTGGGAGGATAGAATACAGATGAACAGAAATCCTGTAAAATGGATTGCCACGTCTCTGACCCTGAAAGATCAGTCCTCAGAAATAGCCTCAGCTTCATCCCTTACACCCCTAACACAATGAATCCCAAGCTCAGCACGAGACTGAATTTAGAAATAGCCAATAAATGGTGGCTGAGCCATAGCACCCACATTCCATGGAAGGATAAAAATTCTTTCATCGTCTTCACCTGTTAGACCAGGAGCTGCCCTCCACACAACAGATTTTTTTTTTCTAGCTTTGGTATCCTTATTCTACATGGATCATTTCCTCTGACCTCTTACCCACTCTACATATTTTTATTAAGAATTACCAACATGACATCTAGGCCTTTTGTGGTGAGTCTCCCAGGCACTTTTCTTAGCGCAATCAACTCTGTGCTGAAAATCGACATGGAGCTGATTATCATATGGAAGTGTTCAGAGAAATTGACATTTCCACATGATCAGCGGGTCCTAGATGGTATTGAATTGAATTATCTGAGCACGCTAGCATTGCCGCCCTCCCTCCTACCCACCCACATCTGGTTCCCCAGCCAGGAATGTTTCCCACAGTAGGGTTTACAACTGCTCCTCACTAACAGGGAACAGGTAACCTCACCCCACTAATTGGGACAGAGGCCATTGAGGCCACACGAGAGGTCAAGGGCAAGCGGGGTGCACCTTGGGCAGTGCTAACGGGGTGCAGCATAGAAGGGCAGGACCTGTTGGGCAATCGGTGGAGGGGGAGAGGGGGTGGAAACCTGCTGCCATTGTATACCAGCATTTGTGGAAGAGGGAGGGAGGTGGAAGGTGATTGGGAGCTAGCCATCAGTGGGGAGGTTTGGGCACATTCATTGGGGTGAAAAGGACCAGGGATAACCATCGGGGGCAAAAAAATGGGGCTGGCCCGGGGGAGAGGGATGGAAGGATTATAACTGGCCTAGGATGGGATTCAATGTCAGGGAGAGGGGGTCCAGTAGGCGAGTGATCTAGGAAGGGGGTGGTGCTGTTGAGAAGGTCACTGATGGAGGGGGTGTCAAGAGGCCAGTGATTGGAGGGGTTCGGGGGAAGGCCAACATTTGGGAGGCAGGTGATAGGGGGCAAGGGGAGGGGCAGTGCGCATTCACCAATCTCCGCATCAACAAATCAGAACATGCACAGTGGCTTGCTCAGCTCTACTTTTCCAGCATCTCGGGTGGGAATCAGCCCTGCCCACCATCTTTCAGCACAAATTATCTGAGGCACTCTGTGATGCATAGCGTGTTGGACATATGCCTAAAAAAAGGGTGGGAATTTCTCCCATTTTCCCACCAGTTGGGCACTTAGTTTTGTTTTGGGAAATCCCGGACTCAATTTTTCTACTCTACTCATTTACTCTAACCTGCTTCCCACTGAAGTTGCAACACTCTGTTCTCAGATGTCCAACTCTGTTATTGTCATTAAACCTGCTGACAAGGACAGTGTTATTGTTGCTTGGAAAATTGATTTCAACCAAGCAGAGGCTGAGTGCCAACTCTTTGACACTTCTTCCTGCCTCCCTTAGACCATTAACCCACCACTAAAAACCAATTCATTATTTTCCACACTGTTGCTAGCTTCATCTCTTCTGGAAATCTTACCGCCACAGTCTTGAATCTCTTAAACCCCAACTCTTTGCGACTTGCTTCTATTGTCTTTCCAAAATCCACAAACAGGACTGTCTTGGTGGAACCATCATGTCAGCCTGTTCTTGCCCCATGGGCTAATATGTCTTTCTCTAGACTCTAAATTTATTCCCCCATGTCCAGTCTCTACCCACCTAGATTAGCAACATTGTAAATGCCTTCAACTACTTTAACCAGTTTCTGGCCTAAGCTATCCCCTTCTTACCAAGGACATTCAATTTTTCTACACCTCTAATCCTCATAGGATGGCCTGAGTACTCTACACATCTCCCTTGGGCTCAACCACACGCCATCCAGCACCATCCTCATTCACCTGGTTGAATTTGTTTTTACATTGAATAACTTCTCCTTTGATTCCACTCACTTGCTCCAAATAAAAGATGTTGCTAAGGCAACCCATATGGGTCCTAGCTGTGCCTGCCACTTTATGGGATATGTGGAACATTCCTTGTTTCAATCCAACTCAGGTTCCTCCCTCATCACTTTTTCCAGTGTCTCTTCCCTACTTCCCCCACTGTCCAGGCCCCATATGTTCCATCCAAATGAAACAGCAATTCAACAGCTCAATGGAAACTTGAGGAACAGATTCTCATCTTTCAAATAGGCACTTTACAGTCTTCGAAGTTCAACAGTGAGTTCAGCTATTTCAGATCTTAACCATGACTGCCATTTTTAATTGCAGCTGTTGATAAAAATTCTCTATTATCACTTAGATTTCCTCTAGACTCATCTTTTCTCTCCTATTTACCCCATTCCCATTCCCTTTGCTTTGCGCCATCATCCCCATCCCTTTCGAAATTTACAGTGAAAACCTCCAACTTTGCCCATTGCTGAGATTCTCTGATGCCACTGCCATGAATGGAGTTTTCATTCAGTGCCAAATTCTCTATTCTCACTAACTGTGGGTATGGCTGAGATTGATGGTTCCCACCTTAATCTCCTCTGCCTTCCATCCTATCAGAGGTGACCTTCTCTTCCCACTCTACTCCTCTGTCTCTTTGAAGCTTAGACATGATCATAATTTTTAAAATTTAATGTTTATTTATTCTTGTCACAATTAACACTAACAATGCAATGAAAATCCCTTATGCCACACTCTGGCATTTGTTCAAGTACACTGAGGGAAAATTTAACATGGCCAATGCACCTAACCAGCACATCTTTGGATTCTGGGAGAAAACTAGAGCACCCAAAGGAAATCTACGCAGACATGGGATGAATTTTGTGCAGAGTCTGCACAGAAAATGACCCAAGCAGGAATCAAACCTGATGCGGTGAGGCAGCAGTGCTAACCACTGTGCCATTATGCTATCCCTACAGAAAATACAGCACATAGAATCCCTACAGTGCAGAAGGAGACCATTCAACCCATCGAGATACATCCCTACAGGCAATAAACCTGAAATGTTAATTCTATTTCTCACTTTACAGATGTTGCCTGACCTGCTGAAAACCTATGGGATTTTTTTTCTTTGTTTTATATTTCCAGCAACTGCAGCATTTTGTTTTTTAATGTTAGCTGAAGTGGCTTCCACTGCTGTTGGTAGGAAATTATGATGTAGAGATGCCAGCATTGAACTGGAGTAAACACAGTAAGAAGTCTCCTAACACCAGGTTAAAGTCCAACAGGTTTATTTGATAGTAATCCCACAAGTTTTCGAAAACACTGTTCCTTTGTCAGGTGTATGGAAGGCTCTGTGGAATTACTGTCAAATAAACTGGTTGGACTTTAACATGGTGTTGTGAGACTACTTATGGTGGGAAATTACTCATGGAGAATTGCTACAACACTTACTTTTGGGATTGATTTTTATATAAGTAATTCTGTTTCAACTCCTTAAAAGAGATGACGAGGTGCTATATAAATGGAAATGTATCTTTCATTACTTGCCAAGCATTATGAAATTAATAAATAATTTCAAAATATTGTTTACATTTGTAAGAACATGAGAACAGAAGAATTTTTAAAATTCCATCAGTTTTGATAATATTGTCACAAGTCAAGTAATGGACCAAATAAACATAAAACATTGTCCTTCTGTGTTGAAATCACTCTATAGATTTGAAAGGTTAGGAAAAAAGTCAGGAGAGTGGAACAAGCTGAGTTACTCTCACAGAAAGCCAGCATTAAGATGATGGGCTGAATGAACTCCTTCTGTGTTGTAACCATTCTATGATTCTATAATGCAGTCCGCACCACATTTTGTCAATAAGTCTTAAGTTTATGAGACAATGAGTATTGACAAGTTTTTGCGGTAAACAAGATTCAATGACTCATGAATCACAGATACAAGATTAAATCATTCAGGAAATTATTATTTTTCGACATAGCCTTTAGAGCAGTGATAATATGTTACTTTGCAAAACAAAATGTCTGGTTGTATGTTCTAGGGTGTAAAAAGTCTGTTTTTTTCCCCAAGAGGAAGTGAGTAAACTCATAAATTTATGCCAATAATGTCTGATTATGTCTCTGTGAAAATGAATGTGAAAAATTACCATGTGTTGAAACCTTGCTGGAAATAAGAATCTCACAGCTCTAAGAAGAAAGAGCGTTTTCACAACAACAAAAATTATTGGAATTTCACCAAAGGAAACTAAGCTTTGATGTTATTTTTTGATAAGGGTATTCTAAGTTATTTTCTTTCTCAGAATCAGGCACTACCTTTAGTGGAGCAATGATCCTATTCTATGTCAATGCTGTTTTGAGTCAGATATTAGGAGGTGGCCTATAATGGCAGTCTGTGTGATTCTCCTTCACAACATTGAGGAGTACTGGTATTACTTGACACCCACCCACAATGGCTGAGATGAGGAACTTAAACATTTTTTGATGCTTCAAGTTATTACATCGCTGGCTTTATTTTGTGAAAAAATAGCAGAGATGTTATCTTGTCTGAAATATGTGTTTTGGTGAAATGGTGCAAGGAAAAAGGCTAATGTCGAATTTCAGGAAGATATAATTATCATATCGAATCACAAACCAAAAAGCCACGAATGGAATTTTGCCATAAGCGAGAAAATACTGAGGAAATCAATGTATTTACTGTGTTCTAGAAAATTGCGGTAAGAATTTGTATTGTGGTGAATGAGAATGAAAATCAGAGTACAGCTACATATAGTCAATAAAAAAGACATTAATTATTAGAAGAAATTAGCCAGTCAGGTAAAAACGCATTAAAAACAAACAAGTTTTGATGATCATTCTCAAATAAGAGAACTCCTTTTCCTCACAATGACTGTGTGGTACATGCAAATTGCAACAAAATCAGTGTAAGAGATCAATTCAAAGCACTAAAACAGCAACATGATGAGTATTTTCAGGGTATTGAGAAATCAGCAAAATCAACCTCTATTGAGAGGCCAGATGTTTCATGCAGTAAAATTAGGAGTTTGATTAAAATTTGACCATTACCATTCAGGTTTCTGCTGCTAGTTTTTCCATTAGGTAACTAGCCAGCCTTTCTGTCTGGTTTGCTGCTAAGAGGTACATGAACTGATGTCAAATTCAGCAGGGTCTCTGTGTTCCTAGCATTTCCAGGTTTCCTTTACCAAACACATGCCTTTGTTCTCTCACTGTAAATATCAGGGCAATTCACTCTGTTTCTCTTTCTTCAAAAATGCTTGCTGGCTTGTAGTTTCTTCGGATGATTCTCTGCTTTCGGATTTCCAGTATTGCAGAGATTTGCTCTTGTTTAAGAAATTGGGGAAGTGTATAAACGAGATGACCATAAAACAAAAAGATAGTTATTGTTTTTGGAGAGCAACCACTCAAGCCCCCAGCTACAGAAGTTCCTCAAGTTAGTGTCTTAATCCCAAACATCTTCTGCTGCTTCAAAATGACCTTCTCTCCATTAAAAGACGAAGAGTGATGTTTACTGATGCTTGTATCTTAAATACCATTTGTGACTCCTTAGATACTGAAGCAGTCTGCACTCATATGCAGCAAGACTTGGACACCATTTAGGCTTGGTGTCAGAGAATCATTGAATCTATGTGCAGAAGGAGGCCATTCAGCCCATTGAGTTTGCACTGATTCTACGACAGAGCATCTTATCCAGGTCTATTCCCACAACCACATGTATTTACCCCAATAATCTCCCTAACCACACATCTCAGAATGCTAAAGGGTAATTTAGCATGACCAATGCACTTGACCTACACATCTTTGGACCCTGGGAGAAAAATCAGAGCATTCAGAGGAAATACAGACAAGGGAAGAATGTGCAAACTCCATACTGTCACTCAAGACCAGAATTGAACCTGGGTCCCTGGCACTGTGAGACTACAGTGATCTGATAAATGGCAAGTAACACTTCCACCACGTGCGCCAGTCAATGACAACTTCTAAAAAGAGAGAATCTACCTATCTCCCCTTGACATTCAATGGCATTACTATTGCTGAATCCCTCACCATCAATATCCATTGTCCAGCCATATAAATACCGTGGGCAAGTCAGAGACTGGGAATTCTGCAATGAGTAACTCATGTTTCGAGTTCACAAAGTCTGTATGTCATCTATCATTGTGTGATGGGTGGAGTTGGTTGGTCGGATAGGGATGAATAAGGTGATGGTGCAGGGGGAGTTGGGTAGCCATGGGGCAGAGTAGAATGGTCAGTGAGGGGTGGCCAGTGGATGTGTGGGGGGATTGGTCAGTGGGAGGAATCAGGTGATTGGGGGCTGATCAGTGCAGTGAATTGTGTGGTCAGTGGGGTCAGAATCCAGAACATATCACATGATCCCATCATTCCTTCATCTTACCCCAAATAAAATGGACAGTGCCAAAGCATAACAATCTCACAAATGCCATATTTGTGACAGTTGTTAAAAGACCTTTCAGTTTTTGAAGCTGCTTCTACAGATTTTGTACAATCCATTCCATGCACTTCATTCTTGAGTACTCGTTTCCAAATATAAATGAGGACCTCGCCAATGATATCCACACTTTCAACACAATGGCAAGCACACCTGTGTAATTCTGGGGAAAGTAGAATCAGATTAAGGATAACTCCAGAACAGCTAACCAAATCTGCACACTATTTAGCCATGGCTTGTTGTTCTTTACTGACATATGAACATAGGAATGTAGGAATTAGGAGCAACAGTAGGCAATTCAGTCCTTTGAGCCCACTCCGCCATTCTCTATGATCATGGTTGATCTCCATCTCATCCTAACTCTAGTTCCCCTTATCCCACTTTTGATCAAATATTTATCTGTCTCTTTCTTGAATCAATTGATTGATTCTGCGTCCACTGCAGTTCCATAGATCCACAATCCTCTGTGAGAAGTAACTTCTCCTTATCTCAATCGTGAACCTTCAACTTCTTACACTGCCAATATGACCTTTTGTCCTAGACTGTTCTAGAAAGGTTAACATTCATTTTATCAATCCCATTTAGTATTTTACACACCTCAATCAAATCCTCCCTATTCTTCTGTACTCCAGTGAGTTCAAGCCAAACTATTCAAACGCTCCTCATATAACAGCCCCTTCAAACCCGGAATCAATTTAGTGAATCTCTTCTGAACCATCTCCAGTGCCACCAATCCTTCCTCAAAGAAGGTGACCAAAACTGAACACAATACTCTAAGTATACTCTCACCAATGCCTTATATAATTGGAAGAACACTTCCCTACTTTTATACTGTAGACCCTTTGCAATCAATGCCAAGATTCCATTTGCCTTCCTTATAACATTTAGCACCTACATACCCACTTTCTGAGACTCATGCACAAGGACACCCAAATCTCTCTGCACAGATGCCTTTTGAATCCGTTTTCTATTTAAATAATAATTTGCCCTTTTATTTTTCCAGCCAAAGTGGATAATCTCATATTTATCTACATGACCACAATCCACCTTCTAGAAAATGATCATCATTAGGTGTCGTGAAATAGCTGGTCATCTCAATGCACATACTATTCACCAACTTTGTTCCTATTAGATACTTAGCCAGGTTCTTTCTTAAGGAGTTAAGTATTAGATTAATTTTGCTAGAAATTTCTTCCATATCTATCCAATATCTCCAGTATTAAAAATGTTTCTTCCAATTTTCTAATACTTGATTCATTTTAATTTTTGACATCACATCATTTTTGTATTTACCATGCCTGTGTTTCTTTTAAACACCCTGGAACAAATCTTCCCCAAACTTTCTTTTTTTTATCATAAATTCCTAGGCAGAAAATTCTCAGTTCAGGATTGGAGCCCTTATTTCCCACCCTGATCGAATAAAAACACACACTTCCCTCCCTCCCATCTTTCAGGACAATCTTTCAATGGAAGATCATGCAGAGCTCAGTCAGTGCAGGAAAATTCAGAGGGAGCAACAAAGAGAAACCATGCCCCCTTTTACAGTACTAGCTGCATATTCTGGTAAGTAAGGAGTTTAAATGTTCCAAGTTTTCTTTGAAAAGTTAAGGCGGGAAAGTAAGTGGATAAAGGGGAATGGTGGGGGCTGAGGTAAATGGGTAAGGTGGATATGGGGGGGGGTAGGATGTTTAAGGTAAATGGGTAAGGGTGGATAAGGGGATAAGGTGGATAAGGGAGTAGGGTGGTGATGTTGGGTCAGGTCAGGTTTGGGGGAATTTTGAGGGGCCAGAGGATCATGAGATGATGGGGTTGTTTCAAGTCCAATTGGAGAGAAAGGGCCTGTGGGAGCTAACCAGTTTGGTCAGGGCTAGTCAGGTTGGGTCAGGGGAATAGGAGGGTGGGGGAATCAGAGAGGTCAGGATGGAGTCAGGCAATTGAAAGAGGAGTTGGGGGAGACGGTCAGTCTTAGTGATAGAGGAGTCAATTCTGTAATTGCCCAAGAAACCAAGACTAAGTTTTAATCTGTCTAACATTTCCTAACTAAATACCCAGGCAAGTAAATTTAAACCATCAACTCTCCAACCGTCCGAACAGTGGACGATCTAGGCCCTAATTTCCAAAATCATCCTTATCTTCCTTGGACTGTTTCCAACACACCACCCTCCAAACTACATTCAACATCGCAAATTCACTTCCTCCAGTTGTCTTTACAAGATTAGAATAACTTACATAATGTGTGGTCAAGTGCCTTTGGGATGCATTCAAGTTTGGAATTCCTGAAATTATACATGGGATCCATGCCAATTTTTGTCTGGTTTATTAAGGAGTGCACTTAAATTGGGAATAAACAGGGACATTGGGAGCAATTCATTGCAACAAGCTGTGTTGTGCTGAAACATGCCTTCTTTCATGCTGTGTACTACTTCACAGGAGCAACAAACCTCACACTAAAATATTGGATTATGCCGATATTTCAACAAACAGCTTTAAAGTTTATTTATTTATCACAAGGAGGCTTATGTTAACACTACAATGAAGCTATAGTGAAAATCCCCTAGTCGCCACACTCCAGCACCTGTTCGGGTCATTGCGTCTAAACAATGTGTCATTCAGACTATGGGAGGAAACCCAAGCACCAGGAGGAAACCCACGCAGAAACGGGGAGAATGTGCAAATTCCACACAGGCAGTGACCTAAACTGGGAATCGAACCTGGGTCCCTGTCGCTTGCTTGAGGACTTAGAATATGATCACAGGACAGATGAAAGGTCACAGATCAGAAATCCGCTGCTTCTCTCCCTGCAGATGCTGCTTGACCTGGTATTTCCATCTTTTTTCGATTTTTATTCCAGATTTCCAGCAGTTGAGGAATTTTGCTTGTGTGATCAAATGTGCACTACTTGAATGGATCTATGGAAGGAACAATTATTGCCAACTAGTGTGTGAGAAGCGAATGAATGGGCGGTACAAATCTCAGAGATTTGAAATTAGTCTGCAAGAAATTAGCACGTTGCACTTTTAATGCAAAAAAGATAAATCTTTACAAAGAACTGGAAAATCAACCGGATCTCCGCGATCAAGTGTTACAAGAAATTGGTGAAAGAAATTACCATTGTTTTTGCGAGGAGCGTAACAAATGAGAAGATTTGGACGAATCGCTGCAAGGGACAAGAACATCACAGGAGTGTTACATTGAGAGCAGCATAGCGAATTTCGATTGAAATAGGTCAGGGAGTGACAAGAGGATACTGGCATCAGATGAGGATTTTCCGATCATTATAGGGATTGGATGTGAGAATGGGAATCTCGCTGTCTTGACTTTATGTAACGCGAGGGTCAATAAATCAAATGTTACACAACACAACACAACCACAAGCTCAGGGTTCAGCTACGATGTGAACCTCAGAGAGTCTCAGAAACTCTCTAAGTTGTTTCGTGCTGTGGGATAACGTTGCCTGCTACCCGAAATCTTGCAAAGTCGCAATTACGAGGAAGTAAGTGGTCAGCGAACTGCGGGTAAATGTCTATCCCGATCCCTGTGCTTCATTTCTATGCAGCTCACGTACTGCTAAAGATCACAGTGCGCACACACTCACGCACCCGGAGCCTGTGCTGCATGGACTCTCTGCCTACTAGTTTCAAAGTGGGTAGGGAAATGATTCTGCACCGACCCACCGCCACAAACAAACTTCAACCTCCCCCCACCCCCCCGTCTCTATAAGGAGGGTAAAGCAGCGTAGCAGAACCTGGGGTTGGGCATTCTGCAGCCCAACCCAGAATGGCTGCAGGGTTGGGAAGGCTAGGGATAGGTTGAGTGAGTGAGTATAGCCAGGTTGGGAATGGGCTGAGTGAGTGGGTGGAGGAGGGGGTTGCAGGTGGGCGGAATGGGTGGAGGCGGGATTGCGGGCGGCAGAGTGGGTGTAGGGGGGGGTTGCGGGCGGAGTGGGTTTAGGGAGGGTTGTGGGCGGGTGGAGTGGGTTTGGGGGGGTTGTGGGCGGGCGGAGGGGTTAGGGAGGATTGCGGGCGGAGGGGTTTAGGGAGGGTTGTGGGCGGGCGGAATGGGTTGGGGGGGTTGTGGGCGGGCGGAGCGGGTTTAGGGAGGGTTTGCGGGCGGAGCGGAGTGGGTTTGGGGAGGGTTGCGGGTGGGCGGAGCGGGTTTAGGGAGGGTGCGGCAGAGTGGGTTTAGGGAGGGTTGTTGCGGGCGGAGGGGTTTAGGGAGGGTTGTGGGCGGGCGGAGTGGGTTTGGGGGGGTGTGGGCGGGCGGAGCGGTTTTAGGGAGGTGGGGGTGGGCGGAGTGGGTTTAGGGAGGGTTGCGGCGGGCGGAGCGGGTTTAGGTAGGGTTGCGGCGGAGCGGGTTTGGAGGGTTGTGGTGGGCGGAGTGGGTTTGGGGGAGTTGTGGGCGGGCGGAGCGGGTTTAGGGGGGGTTGTGGGCGGGCGGAGCGGGTTTGGGAGGGTTGCGGGCGGGCGGAGCGGGTTTAGGGAGGGTTGCGGGTGGGCGGAGCGGGTTTAGGGAGGGTTGCGGGCACGAGTGGGTTAGGGAGGTGTTGCGGGCGGAGTGGGTTTAGGGAGGGTTGTGGGCGGGCGAGTGGGTTTGGGGGGTTGTGGGCGGGCGGAGCGGGTTTAGGGAGGGTTGGGGCGGGCGGAGCGTTAGGGAGGGTTGCGGGCGGGCGGACGGGTTTAGGGAGGGTTGCGGGCGGGCGGACGGGTTAGGGAGGGTTCGGGCGGGGGGAGCGGGTATGGGGGGGACGGGTGGGCGAGTGAGTGTGGGGGGGGTTGCGGGTGGGCCAACTGGATATAGGGGAGTTGGGGTGGGCCGAATGGGTGTAGCAAGATTGCGGGTGGGTGTTGAGGGGGTTGCGGATGGACAGAGTGGGTGTGGGGAGGGTTGCAGGCGGGCCAAGTTGGTGTAGGGGGAGTTGTGGGTTGGGCCAAGTGGGCTGAGTGGGTGTAGCAGGGTTGAACTTGGGGATGGCTGCAAAAGTATAGCCGGGTTGAAGTTGAGGGTGGACTAAATGAGTGTATCAGGGTTGTGGATGGGAATGGGCTGAGTGACTGTAGCAGGGTTGGGGATGTGCTGAATGAATATAGTAAGAAATCTCACAACACCAGGTTAAAGTCCAACAGATTATTTGGTATTAAACACCACTAGCTTTCAGGGCTCTGCCCTTCGTTAGGTGAGTGAGGAGTTCTGATCACAAATAGGGCACATAAAGGTACACACAGTTTACAGAATATGGATTAGCATGCGAGTCTTTATAGCTAATCAAGTCTTTAAGGTGCAGATAACGTGAGTGGAGATAGCATTAAGCATAAATTAAAAAGATGTGTATTGTCTCCAGACAGGACAGTAAATGAGATGTTACAAGCCCAGGCAAGTCGTGGGGGATAAAAATAGTGTGACATGAGCCCAAAATCCTGGCTGAGACCGTCCTCATGTGCACAGAACTTGGTTATCAGTCTCTGCTCAGCAACTCTGCGCTGTCTTGTGTCATGAAGGCCACCTCGGAAAATGCTTATCTGAAGATCAGAGGTCGAATGCCTGTGACCACTGAAGGTTCGCCAACAGGAAAAGGAAGTCTTACCCAATGATTGTCAAGTGTTCAGTCATCCATTGTCGTAGTGTCCGCATGGTCTCCCCAGTGTACCATGTTTTGGGACATCCTTTCCTGCAGCGTATCAGGTAGACAAGTTGCAAGAGTATATACTGTGTACCTGGTGGATGATGCTCTCACGTGAGATGATGGCATCTGTGTCGATGATCCGGCATGTCTCGCAGAGGTTGCTGTTGGCAGAGTTGTGTGGTGTCATGTTTACTGTTCTCCTAAATGCTGGGTAGTTTGCTATGGACAATGGTCTGTTTGAGATTGTGCAGTTATTTGAAGGCAAGAAGTGGGGGTGTGGAACGTGGGGGTGGCCTTGGCGAGATGTTAGTCTTCATCAATGACATGTTGAAACTAGTGGCGTTTGCTACCAAATAAACCTGTTGGACTGTTTTGGGAGTTCTTACTGTGTTTAGCCCAGTCCAATGACTGCAGGTCCTGGGTGTAGCAGGATTGGGGATGGGCTGAGTGAGTGCAGCAGGGGTGGGGATGGGCTGAGTGCGTGGAGCGAAGCGGAGTGTCAGTAGCGCTGGATGGACGCGAGCGTGCGGTGGCGGCCAGCGCTGCACTGCACTGATTGGCTGGAGCCGGGCCCCAAGCGCGAGCCCCGATCCCATTGGCCAAGGAGTCGGGAATAATGGGTTGGGAAGCGCGAGGGAGAGAGGCGATGAAACGCCCCATCCGATTGGCGGAGTGGCCGAGCGGTGGTTGTAAGGCGGGTGCCGATTGGTGAGCTCGGCCTCCGGCGGGTTGGGTCTCTCGCGCTCGGCTTTTCTGTCCACCTCACGCGCGGCTGGTGTGGAGTGGGCGAGGAGAGAGAGAGAAAAAAATAAACCGAAGAGAAATAAACCAGAGAGGAATAAACCACAGAGATGGCGGAGGTAATTGGAACACCTCTGGCTTCAGAGTCCAGTTAAAACTGACGAAGAAGAAGAAGAAGGGGGAGGAGGAGAAGAAGGAGGAGGATTGAAAGGCGGCCGGAGTCGAGGGAGCGGCGGGTGACAACAAGCAGCCCACAGAGAGAGAGAGACCTGAGGAGCCATGGCGGCGGCGCCGCCTGAGCGGGAGGAGCTGCTGCAGACGCCGGGGAGAGTGCGGCCCGAACTGGGGCACAGCAGCGGCTGCTGCTGTTTCTGCTACCCAAATCTCCTGGACTGAGGGGTGGGAAATCGAGGCCCCGGCGATACAAGGTCTGCTGGAGAACGGGTGGGGGGGGGAGGGGGTATTTTTAAGCATCATTTTACACATCAGCTCATTAAAGAGAGAGGCTCTGTGTGTGTGTGTGTGTGTGTGAGAGAGAGAGAGATTATAGTTTCCCCACTCCCCTTGTATTGTTGATTGATGGGGAGGGAATTCTGCCCTGGTGGAAATCTGAATGCCTCCAGGCTTTTCTTCCTTCTCACTTTTTCTACTCAATTCTTTCTCGTATTTAATATAGTATAACAAGCTATATCTGTATATTTATTATATGGTTGTTATAATTGTTCGATGTTTGATAATGATTTCCACACCGCATCATTCACGCTGCTCGGGCGAATCTATCCAAGTGAAAACACCCACAACAAAAATGGGTTATTTGTCAGGATCCATTCCCGGCACGTAGTTGGGGGAGGCGTGCAGTGTGAAAAATCTGCCTCCAGACTGCATCTGTCCCATCTTCCTTTTGAAATAGTACCCCCGCCCGGAGCTTTACATTTGTTTATTTTTTAAGGGGGAGAAAGAGATGCCGATTGGTTTTACTGAGATTTTGCAGAGGATCGAAGGCGAAAAAGGAAAACCAAAAAGAAACTTAGCGTAGAGAGGTGTGGGCATTGAGCGCAAATTCTGTAGGGAAAGCCAAGTAACAGGATTTTTTTTTAAAAAAGGCGTTTCCTTGATTGATGGAAGGAGGCTGAAGCTTCTGTTGGCAGAACTGATTTGTGTCAGTGCGGTTTTCTGATCCCTCTCTTTTTCAGGAGGGTTGTGAACATGAATTATGATACGAATGCGATTTATTTGCGACTGACTGTATCTATTTGTTTTTTTTTCTTCCCCCAGCTTTCATTAAGAAACAATGAAGAAGAACGGGTAGACCTGGCGAGTTATCAGGCTGTGGTGCTTTTTGTTGTTGCTATTCATGACTAACTGGGATTTTTCAATGTGCGGAGCCGAGAAAATGTTCTCCTGATCTGGATTCGTTTTAATTTGAAATGTTATAATGGCGACACGAAGGACCTGTCCAAGTGAAGAGGAGGATGGAGATACAAATGGAAAAAAACACCCATCTGTTGGAAAGGACGAGGTACGATTTGAGACCAGATTCTGTGTCGTTTTAAACAAAATCGTAAGAAGATTTAAGGGTCTGTCCCTTTTACATAACACCACGTATGAAGGGATCAGCAGTTGATTTGTGGCTTTTGATTTACTGTTTGTCGTCTTGCTGTATTGGGCGCACTGCCCGCCAGGCTCAACAGATTATGCTCCAGAGATTTAGTCAGGGCTTGTGTATTACAGTTTTAAGCTTTTCCGTGTAAGTAGTCTCAGCTGTAATTACGTACGAGGTTGAATTGTTGTTCTTGGAATTGTATTTTAGCAAGTGCAAAAGCACATCTCTCTGACATTTATGTTTTTAATGTGTTGCTGAAAGGTTGAACTTTAATGAAATAATCATTTTGAAGCTATCGTAAGCAGATTCTTAAAAATATAATAATTGAAGAGGTGCATTGTTGTATTGACTGGTGGATTTGAGACGATGGATATTTGAAATTCTGGACAGTTGTTTTAATTTTTAAATGGTTACTGAACCTGGAGAGTATAGAGATAGTGCTTACTTACCACCATCTGCACAGTAATTTTCTGAGCAATACAAGTGAATATGTAGGTAAAATTATGGGAGTAACCTGGAGATAAGTGTTGTGTTCTGCTGGAAGGTGTATTGCTGGTTAAAACCTCAAATTCTGTATATAATTTCTGCTGAGATCAATCTTTTGTGTTACAACTGAGTGCCATTCAATGATCATTCTAGAAAATTTTGCAAGAATGCAAAAGTCAATTGTGTCTAGGAATATAGCCAGGTACTGCCATCTGTTTAAGTATAATGTCTTTAAGACTGAATACCGTGATTTGACAAATAGTAACATTGAGCTTTTTAGTCAAGATATTATGTAATATGTATTCACAGTAATATATTTATTACTGGGTGTATAGTGGTTAGCACTGCTGCCTCACCGCACCAAGGACCTGGGTTTGATTCTAGGCTTGGGCCATTGTATGGAGTTTGCACTTTCTCTGTGTCTGCATGGGTTTCCTCCCACAGTCCAAAGATGTACAGATTGGGTGAATTGACCATGCTAAATTCTCCCTGTGTACCCAAACAGGTGCGGAGTGTGGTGACTATGGGATTTTCACAGTAACTCTATTGCAGTGTGAATGTAAGCCTTATAAATTAACTTTAATTTTGAGTGATGTATAATTTTCTTTTTGTGTCTTGTTATTTGTCTGGATTTTAAACATTTGCTGGAAAGCAGCTTTTAAATCTTAAACTTTGCATTATGAATATCATCCTTAGCTCATTTTTTATATTTGTGGCTGAAGTAAGTTGTCAGTGATGTGGGTAACAGAATGCATTTTGAGCATGTCATTTATTCATTATAATTGGGAAAATTTACAATATCCTCTGAAAATATTTGTTGAATTGAAACACTAAAGGTGAGGGATTGAAAATATCAGCAAATTATAAAAATACAAACATGAGTTTCTTCTGTTAACACTTGTAATGTATTTGATAAATCTAGTGTCATGAAATAGCAAGAGATAAGAGCGTTTGATTTGGATCCATTTTAAAGCTGGAGAATAAGACAATTATTTATTGGAGTGATCAGACCACTTGTGGATGAGGGTTTGAAGTACTTCACAAACTGTTCTAGTATATATTTTCTGCTTCTGTTCTGATATGTTGACTTCATATTTGCATTATTTTACAATGTAACCAATTTTGGCTTTTGGATCAATCACAATTATTTTAAGAATTAAACAGCAGAATGTGAATGTTTCATTATGAACCCTCATCACTTTATAAGTGTAGGGTATGATGTGACCATTTATTTTGGGAATAGTTGGTGTTAATAGACTGACTAATATGTGGACCTACATGACTGAAATTGGAAAGCAAAATGTTGTGGATGCTGGAAATACTCAAATCTGACAATGTCTGTGAAGAAAGAAACAGTTAATGTTTTGAGCATACAAATTAGGAGCAGGATTAGATCACTTTGTGCTTCGAGCCTGCTCTGTCATTCAATAGTACCATCTGATCTGTTTTGAACCCCATGTTTCTACCTATCTAATGACCTTTCATCCTCCCCCCTCCCCCCCCCCTTTGCTAATCAAGAATCTATCTAGCTTTGTCTTAAAAATATTCAAAGATTCTGCTTCCACTGACTTTTGAAGAGGAATTCCAGAGACTTAAGACTCTCAAAAGAAAAATGTTCTCATCTCGGTCTTAAATGAGCAATCCTTTATTTTTAAAGAGTGACTCCCTAGTTCTAGATTAGTTGATAAGAGAAAACATTCACCCTGTCAATACCCCTCAGTATCTAAAGCTTCCAATCATTTACTCTTCTAACTCTAATAATGGATATAACCCTAACCTTCCCAACCGTTCCTCTTAAGATGACCTGCCCGTTCCTGGCATTAGTCCAATAAACCTTCTGTGAACTATTTTTAATGCAGTTGCACCTTTTTGTACACAGGAGACCAGTATTACTCCAAATGTAGTCACATCAATGCTCTGTACTGAAGCATAATCTCCCTACTTTTGTAATCCGTCTCAGCACAATGAACAGTAATATTTATTAGATTTTCTAAGTACTTGCTGTTGTACCTGCATATTAGCCTTTTGTAATTAATACACTAGACACCTAGATCCCTCTGCACCTCCGAGTTCTGCAGTCTGTTTAGATAAGCTTTTTTATTCTGCTGTCAAAATGGGCATTTGCCCATGTTTTATTCGATTTCAGGTTTTTTTGCCCACTCGCTTATCCTTTCTATATTGCTTGTAGCCTCCTTGTGTCCTTTTTCATAACTTACTTTCCTACCTTTCTTTGTTAGCAAATTTAGCAACCAAATTTCAGTCCCTTCATCAAATCATTTGTATAAATTGAAACAGTTGACGTCCCAATGCTGATCTGTGTGGCACAACACTCAACCATTCTGATCTGGATAGCACACTGCTTACCACATTCTGCCAGCTAGAAAAAAGACCCATTAACACTTATGCCAACTATTTCCTGAAATCTATGCCAATATGTTACCCACTACACCATAATTTTCTTATTCTACGCAATAATCTTTTGATGTGGTGCCTTCTGAGATGTAAGTAGAGTACTTCCACTGGTTTGCCATTATCTGCAGCATGGGGATAGGGCCTGGGGAAGATGCCCTGTCGGAGAGTTGATGCAGTTTCAATAGGCCGACTGGCCTCCTACACAATAGGGTTTCCATGACCCCTTCAAAGAACTCCAGTGAATTGGTTAAATGTGATTTCCCTTTCACAAAACCATGTTGATTCTGTCTGATTTGCCTCATTTTTCCAAGTGCCTTGCTTAACATCTGCTAAAAGCCATTATTACAGATGGTAAGCTAACTAGTCTATAGCTTCCGGCTTTTTATCTCCTTCCCTTTTCAAACAAAATAGTTACATTTGCTCTCTTCTGAGCTCATAGGACCTTCCTGAATTTTGGATAATTAAAATCAATGCATCAACTATTTCATTAGCCAGTTCATTCAAGATCTTGGGGTGAAGTCCATTTGGACCTGGGGATTTGACAGCCTGCAGAATCGACAATACCACTTCCCTGGCAATCATAATTTTGTTGAGTTCTTCTTGCCTTCTATTTCCTGGCTTACAGATATTTCTGGGATTTTACATTGTCTTCTGCAGTGAAGGTAAATGCAAAATACCAGTTCACCCATCTCTGTCATACTTCCGTTATGAATTTCCAAGATGTCGTTTCTATTGGATGAATGCTCACTTTAACTCCTATTTAAATATCTGTGAAAACAGCTTTTATTACCCATCTTCATATTACTAGCTACCTTTGTTTTGTACCCTAGTTTTTAATTTGTCATTTTGTGTTCTTTAGACTCTTTCTAAACTTCTGACTAACCACTTATCCTAGCATTAACACGTCTTTTCTTTAAGTTTAATATTGTCCTTAATTTTTTTAGTTAACCACATGATGGGCTCTTCCTTTGCAATTTTTCTTATTGGAATGTATATAACGTATCCTTTTGAATGTCTATCACTGAATGTTTGTTGGTTTAAAAACATACTCTTTTCTCTCCCTCAAACTACTAAAATTATATTTTATTATGATTGTAGCTACCTAGGAGTGCCTTCACTGTGAGGATATTGATTTAATCCTACCACATTTCGCAATACCAGGTCTAGTAGAACCTGCCCTCTGGTTGGCTGCAGAATGTGCTGTTCTAAGAAAATATCCTGAAAACATTCTATGAATTCCTCATCTACGCAACCTTCACCCAACTGATCTTTTCAATCTCTAGATGTAGATTAAAGTCGCCCTGTTATCACTTGCTCCTTTCTGACAAGCTTCCATTATCTCCTTTATACTCCGATTACCATGTAGTTACAATTAAGGGTCCTGTACACCACTCCCACAAATGACTTCTTGCCTCTATCACTTCTCCTCTCAACTCGTACTGCTTCTACATAAACACAAAATGCTGCGGATGCTGGAATCTGAAACAAAAACAGAAAAATGCTGGAAAGTGTCAGTAGATATTGAAATATTGGCTCTCATCTCTCTCCACAGATGTTGTCAGATGTGAGATTTTCCAGCATTTTTCTGTTTCTAATTCTACATCCTAGTATCCTGACCTTTAATGTGCTAATATTATCTTTAATTGATTACTTTTAAATTTAGAACAGAGTCACATGATGAATCACCTTGGTCCTGGTGATTTGTTTACACATTTTAATCAGAAATTTGTCGAAACATTATGCAGAATGTTGTGAGGCTAATGTGTTATGTAGAATCTTTAGATTCTGAATAAAGTCTGTTTAAGCCTGCGTAGCATTTACTCTAATGAAATTATATACTTAATGTAATTTAAAATATTTCATAGAATCCTGACAGTACAGAGAGAGGCTATTCAGCCTATTGAGTCTGCGCTGACTACAATCCCACCCAGGCCCTATTCCCGTAACTGCAGTTTACCCTGCTAATTCTCTCTCTTCCCCCACCCACCAAAACACTAAGTCAATTTAGCATGGCCAATTCACCTAACCTGCACATCTTTGGACTGTAGGAGGAAACCGGAACACCTGGAAAAAATCAACTTTGACACAGGGAGAACATGCAAACTCCACAGTGTGGCAGGAATTGAACCTTGTCTCTCGTCTGTGAGGCAGCAGTGTTGAAGTTATTTTTATTTTTATAAGATTTGTCTTGCAAACTTATTGAAATAAATAGCACGCAGGAGTGTCATAATTTTCAAAAAAATTAACTGGCTCGGAATAAGACTCGATGATTTGAGTTTTGCACTTCCAAGCTCACTGGTCTAATTTCTTTATCCATCAAAATGAATGACGAGAAAGTCTTTAGCCAATGAACATACAAATGGAGAACTTCAATTGTTATCCTGCACCTATAATTAATTATAGAATCCAGACAGTGTAGAAGAAGGCCATTCAACCCATTCAGTCTGCACCATTTCTTGACAGTGAACCCACCCACAACTTTGCTCCTGCTGGTAAGTATGGACCATAATCATTGGGAAACCAACATTATTGAAACAAGCGGTGCAAATATTAGTCACACTAGTGACAACATTATTCTTTGCCAATATGGGAGCATTTCAGACACACATCAATGCCAACTATTTTCTTAAACTATCCTCCCTTCACGTGGTCATGCTTTGTTTTCATTAAACCATGACTAAAATTTATCTATTTTAATGCACACAGCTGTGATGCCAAACCTTTAAATGGGAAATTGTTTTATTTTTCTGTATGTGACACGTCTTTGAAAGCATAGTTTAGATTTTTGTTCCTGGCTTTCTACTAAAGCTGGTGGTCAGTTAAGACCAAAGTATATTGAAATAGTGTTGTAATTTTGTTACAGGATTATTAATCTAGAGAAAGTGATTTCTATTCTTGGCATGATAGTTTAAGAATTTGAATTTGGTTTCCTTAAAATGAAAAGGAAATTAAAAAGTTGGTATTTTTAGTAGTGATTTGTGCAGCTGTCAGATTGTTGCAATCACTAAACGCTCTTAAATGAGCCAAATCCTTACTTTATCTGGGCAATATATGACTCCAATCTCACAGCAGCATGGTGTGCTCATTGCCTTCTGAGGTGATCTAACAAGCAAACCATTCAGGTGTAACTAAGGATTGGATTGCAAAGGTTCAAGAAGAGAGTCCCTTGCTACCATTAGCTGTGCTGGGAATCAGTGCCAGTGATGTTCGCTTTTTCTGAATTTCTTTTTCAGCTGCATTTCACTATTTGCAGGTGCTACTGCCCTGCTGTACATTGTAGCAAACTTAACATAGCTGAATTTATCTCCTAGGTCTCAGTGTTGTTGTTTGGATTCTCATGGAGCCAGCATTTATATTCTGGGATACCTTCAGACAGCAGCTCTGCAATACTGAATTTGTGGTTTCCATGTTGTAAACAGTGGTTTCCCCTGCCCCACCCCCAAACGGCCTTCATGTCTACTACAGTGGCTGAACAGATGCATATAGGTCTATGGTACTCACACAACTTGTCTAGTAAAAGTGAACATGAGCTGTTCAGACTAGCATAGCCAAAAACATGGTTGTCTCTGCCAAAAATGATGAATATTTCTGTTATTGTCAGAGATGTGGGCCATCATAATGTGTTGTGGTCCCTAACAGTCCCATTTTGTTCATTTGTGAATATAGAACTTTTGTATTATTGTTTGAACTGAATTAAGCCCAAACCTTACTATGGCCATCTGATAGGAATGCCTTTATAAAGTGAAATGGATGCAGCAACTCAATTTTCTTATGAGAACTACAGCAGCTGTTCCTCTGTTACCTGATCTTTGTAGTTAGTGGAAATATTTCATTGTTTTATTTATTTGGCCCCATATTATTGCATTTAGTGCTGAACAAGGAACAGATGTGTTTCTAATGCCTATTGCAATATATTTTCCCTTTTCTTATATTTGACTGTTTTGGCCATTCCTGTTCTTTTCTTGTTTTACTTTTTGTAACACACTATGGATCTATTTTGTCATCCTGAATTGAACTCCATTGTAGGTCTTTAGGCTTTCTGTGGGCTATTCTTTTTCCTTTAGGCGCAGCACAATGGCTGCTCCCTTTTCAACTCCTTCCACTAACCTGCTTCTGTCAGAGTTCATCTATTTGGTTACTTATTCTTGCTGAAACCCCACCCTGCTTGTGCATTTTGTTTAATCATCCCAGTTTTGCAAATTACATTTTAGCTTGAAAACATTTTACAGGAAATAGTTGTTTAAACAACAGAGGGGTGGTGGGTGGGGTGTGTCTATAACTGATTAGAATGGAGGAATAAATGAGGAACCAAGCATTATAGTGCAAGAAGTGAAATGGAAGTTTATAGAGCATAGAACAGTACAGCACAAACAGGCCCTTCGGCCCACGAGTTGCGCCGATCACATCTCTATCTACCAATCCACAGACGTATCTATAACCCCCTATCCCGTTCGTTTCCATATACTCATCCAGAAGTCTTTTAAAAGACCCCAGCGAGTTTGCCTGAACAACCTCTGACGGCAGCCGATTCCATTCACTCACCACCCTCTGAGTGAAAAACTTACCCCTAACATCCCCTCTGTATTTGCTTCCCTGCACCTTAAATCTGTGTCCTCTCGTAGTGACCATTTCGGCTCGGGAAAATAGTCTCTGAGAGTCCACCCTATCTGTTCCTCAACATTTTATAAACCTCTATCAGGTCGCCTCTCAACCTACATCTCTCCAGGGACAAGAGTCCCAGCTCCCTCAACCTATCTTCATAAGGCCTTCCTCCCAATCCAGGCAGCATCCCTGTAAATCTCCTCTGCACTCTCTCAATAGCCTCTGCATTCTTCCTATAGTGAGGCAACCAGAACTGCACACAGTACTCCAACTGGGGTCTGACAAGAGTCTTATAGAGCTGCATCATTACCTCCTGACTCCTAAATTCTATTCCTCGATTAATGAAGGCCAGTACACCACAAGCCTTCTTGACCGCTTCCTCCACCTGCGAGGCCGATTTAAGAGTCCTATGGACCCGGACCCCGAGATCCTTCTGCTCTACAACACAGCTAAGACTCCTACCCCTGATATTGTACTCCTTCATCCCATTATTCCTGCCAAAATGGACCACTACACATTTATCCGCGTTGAAGTCCATCTGCCACTTCTTCGCCCAGTCTTGCATCCTGTCTATGTCCCGCTGCAACTTTTGGCATCCCTCCAGACCATCCACAACACCACCGATCTTTGTATCGTCAGCGAACTTGCTAATCCATCCCTCCACTTTCTCATCCAGGTCATTTATGAAAAATGACAAACAGCAGGGGTCCCAGAACAGATCCCTGGGGCACTCCACTGGTTACCGACCTCCATGCAGAACAAGACCATCCACAACCACTCTCTGCCTTCTGCCGGCAAGCCAGTTCTGGATCCACGAGGCCAAAGCCCCTTGGATCCCATGCCCTCTCACCTTCTCCAGAAGCCTTGCAAGGGGGACCTTATCAAACGCCTTGCTAAAGTCCATGTACACTACGTCCACCGCTCTTCATTCGTCAATGTGTTCAGCCACAGAAGAAATCTTCTTGTAGAAGAAATCGTAGAACTGGGAGGAATGTAAAAGTCATGGAAATCAAATACGAGTGAGGCAGAGGAAGCATTTGAGGGGAATAATTCCACAAAGAACCCTGGAAGTAGAAGCCAAATATCAACAATAAAGAAACAAGGAATATCCATTTTCCATACACATGGGTCCTGTAAATGTGTGTCCCTGCATATCAATTACATTTTTAAATGCAGTTGTTGATGTGAACACTTATTAGGTAGTGATTTAATTACTTCTGTCTTTCACTATATTTTTATCATACTGTTTGTTATTAAACATGCATATTCATTTTACTAGCCTCTTGCGTTCTCCCAGGGTTTCATGTTTATCTCTGGGACACTAGTTGTCTCCAGGAAGTGCATTCCTGTAAGTCTGTTTTCCATCATTGAGCATGCTATTACCTTGACACTTACATTCTGCCATTATGATTTCAAAAGTGCTGACGAACAATCAATTCCTGACTACAGGCAAGAGCTTGTCATTTAGGAGTTGTGGGAGAAGGCCACATTGAGATTGTAGGACCAAATCATATTGAGTTAACTTGCAATAGCAAGATGGAAATGAAGTCTGCTTGTGTGAAAAAGGCTTCCAGTCAGAAGATCAGCAGCTCATCATTGCTGTCTGCTTTCTGTACTTCAATACTTCAGAATTGTTCTGCGAAGAATCATAAAAACTTGTTGCAAAAAAATCAAAGCACTTGGTATTAGAAAGAATGTAGTCACGTGGATGGAGAAAAAATGAGGGGGAAAATGTTAGAGTAAATTTTATTGCATTTGAAGTAATCTTTTAGTGTTGCTGGGTTCTCTGCTTGGATTGCTGTTTTTCTACATGGAAATATAATTTAACCATCAATACAAGAATATTAAAATTTTATGAACTGCAAGAAAGAATGGAACTGACCAGCAAATAGGGCAGAAAGGTATAATATTCAGTGCAAGAAGTGCAAATTAGTACATTTTGAACAGAGAACGGTTAGAAGAAATATGTTCTTAAGACTGGAAATAAAAAAAAACATTTTTTAGAAGTTGGAGTTTGGTTTCTTATTTCTCAGGAGCGCTTGAATTGGTGCGAGATGTTAGGCTGTGGTTGAAGCATTGCAAGCCATTCATAACCCCCCCCCCCGGAAGAGATGGGATATTGGAACTTTCAAAATGGCAACTTATGATCTCAATCATAAAATGTTTTAAGAAATTGTTCCTGATGCTTATGAATTGGCAACTGAAGGGCATTAACGTAGGGTTATCAGCGGAAGAATTGAAAAATAGGAATTTCATCTGGATAGTTAGAGCATGGACTGCTCTAGCACAAGTGGCTGTTATCACATAATTCAAAAGGGAATTTACATTTGAAAAAGAACAAGGAAAGAGTAGGGAAATGGATTAAACCAACAGTGCAGGCACGGTGAATCAAATGGCCATTTTCTTTGTTGTCATAGTGATAACCCTTTTATTGCTGCTACTTCTGTGATCATATACAAGAATTCCAATTTCGATGTACTCCCTTTAAATCAAATTCCACGTTTGTTTTTTTTATTGCAGAATTGTCACATAGGTGACATGCGCACAATTTATTTTAATGGTTTGTAGATGTGTTGATCAGGCTAACTGTGCGTAGCTCTCAATCTGTTCACCTATATCTATTCTTAAATGATTATATTATGATATGGCCCCTATCACAGAAGTAATATAGTCTGATGGATTAGCCATCGGGAGGTGGGGGGTTAGTGGCGTTTACAAATGGGCAACAAAATATTGATCTAGCCATTGCCTATATTTGGATTAAAAATGTCTCTCTGGAACAGCTAGTGAATTTTCACTGTTCTGCATGAGGATATCTTTCCTTAATAATGGACACTGAAAATTCACCAAAACACTTTACTACTGTGGGAAGATGCTCCTGCCATGGTAATAAAAGCTAAAATGCCAATTGCCTTCCTAACAATTTGCTGTAATTGCTTGTTAACTATTGTGCCCTTGCACAAGCATGCCCAAATCTCACTAAACATTTAGGAATTTCAATTTTAAAAAAATATGCTTTTTTTATTCTTGTGACAAAAGTGGAGAATCTCTCATTTCTCCAATGTTTCAACACCTGTCATCTTGGTGTCCACTTGCTTAACTTGTCAGTATCATTTTGCAGTCTCTCCTCACAGCTTACATTCATACCTAGCTTTGTATCATCGGCAAACCTTGATACGTTTACCCTCTAGATTGTATATACCGAGGCTCCAGCAATCCTTGTGGCACTCAACTACTTACAACCTGCCAACGTGGATATAATAGGGATTTTTGGAAATTTGTAAACATTACACTGACTACCTTCGCAACAACTATTTCTTCAGATGACGCCAGGGCATTTGTAGGATTTTAGTCCCTTGCATTTCTCCAATGCTGTTTCTGAACTGATATTAAATAGTTTAAGTTCTTCATTTTTAATATCTACTTGGTTACCTACTGTTTCTGGTATGTAATTTGTGTTGTCTATTGTAATGACTAATACAAAATATTTGTCAAATGTCTCTGCCATTTCCTCATTCTCCATGATGATGATTTCCCTTGACTCTAAAAGACTGACATTTACTTTACCTGCACTCTATCTTTTTGCTTCTAAACTTTGACAAGTAGATAATCAGTTCTTTGTTCCTGGTTAGTGTACTCTCATTCTATTTTCACCTTTGCCTTTTGGTTTGTACAATACTTCCATTCCTCAGGCTTAAATGTTTTAAACCTGTTTTAATCTAATTCTATCCTTAATTTTCCTAATAAACTGATGGATCTTGCTTTGAGTTTTTTTTAACTTAATGAGTTTTTGTTGAACATTAACTTCCTTGTGTTTCTCAATGTCATTTATCGCTGTACATACCACTTTAGGTTTATTTACCCAGTCAACCTTAGTGCCCCCACCAGTCCATTGCAATTGGCTTTGTTTAGGTTTATGACACTAATTTGGGACAGAAAAATGTCACTTCCAAACTGAATATGGAATTCAGTTTATTCTGGTCACTTTTTTCTGCCAAAGGAGCTGTTGCTACAAGATTTACCACATAAACCTGTTTCATCGAACATTACTAAATCTAAAATATCTTTATCTTTAGTTAGTTCCACGGTGTATTGTCCCAAGAATGTTACACGAGCATTCTAGAATCAAATTTTCCACACTACCTCTGCTATTTTTTTGTACTACATCTTCTAGATCAATGCTTCTAAACTATATTTTCCAAAGTAGCTCTAACAAAAACAGAAGATACTGGAGAAATGCAACAGGTCTGACAACAACAGTGGACAGAGAAATAGTTAATGGTTTGAGTCTTGTAACTCAGAGCTAAAGAGAGGGAAATTATTTAGCATTGGAACAAAAAAAATCGAATGCCCCATCAACCACAGGAGGTTGGAAACCAGGTTTGACCCAATCACTGTCTCTTTCCTCAACCATCACTCCCTGTCTCAGAGCTATCTTAGAGTCTGCCTTATTCTCACTTTCTAACCCACTAGCCTCAGCATTCAGAGAATCATCCTTCATTATTTCTGACAATTTCAGCATAATGCCATCATGAAATATATCTTCCCTCATCACCTTCTCCTGTCAATGGTAATCCCCAAAATATTGTTGATAAGATATTCAATTATTATAATATCATTGAATGTTAAAGAGAGATGGTTATATTTTCTCTAGTTAGAATAGTCATTGCCTGACACTTCAGTGGCAAATAATATCCACTCCACACATCAGGTCAAGGTTGCATGTTATCCAGGTCTTGCTGCATGTGGACATGGACTGCTTCAGTATGTAATGAACATTGCTTTCTTCAAGAACATCCCCATTTTTGACCTAATGAAAGGGGGGAGGAGTCATTTATGAATCAGATGAAAATTTTTGGGTTGAGGACATTGCCCTGAGGAGCTCTTGCAGTGATAACTTTTTTAAAGCTAGTTTTCCATCCCCAAAATCATATTATTGAATCTATATTTGGTTTTTAATGGATCACATCATGCAGTAATGTAATTGTGGTCTAATCATTGACATACATATCTTATTATTACCTCATTCTTGCACTCTTCATGTATTTTTCAGTTCCAACATGCTATTAACCTTTTTATGGCATTTCTAACTTGCATTTTCAAAGAATAACCAATTTGCTTCCAAAAAATCATCTGCTCAGTGTCTTTCCATTGAGTATATTTTCCTGTTTTGTTTTATTCTGCCCAAACAGCGGTGCTTTCAAGTGCATACAAATGCATTACCCTTATTTCTGCTTCAAGTCCTTTAATGTTCTTTTCATAACTCTGCACCACCTTCTGCTTTAGACATTTATTGAAATCCCTGTCCCCCCCCATCCAAAAAATCAAAAATGTTCTAAAATTCATCTATTGTGAAGATTCAATAATCCCACTGACTTTTTTCGAACCTCTTCCAGGATATGCCATAGGTATTCTAATCTAAAGAAGAACCAAGGGAAATTAAGTATTTTATTTTAAATGTGGAAGATTTTTAATGGGTTTTCTTTTTGCCTAATTTATGTTATTTCCCCTGTTTTGAGGAGCCATTGATAAGAGATCAATAAGAGGTCATCAATTCAAAATTGATGTATTTTGGATAAGGTGTTTGGAAAAAAAAATCAGTGGGATTATTGGATCTTGAAATACTTCACAATAGATGAATTTTAGATCATATTTTGCTTTTGAGCGAAAGTTCAATAAATGTTTAAAGCAGAAGGTGGTGCAGAGTTGTGAAAAGAACATTAATCAATCTAATTATATTTGAATTATTGTCATATGGCCTGCAACATGTTTAAAACAGACTGTTGGTTACATTGTCTTAGAAGTAACAATCATTGTCCATTTGTATTAACATCAATTTCAAAGTTGCCCTTTTTATGTCCAAGGTGTTCCACTTGAGCAGAAACAGTTGTGCTTCCTCCCTAGTTCAGTACACTGGATACAAGAATAAAATTAAGGATAGAAAGTTGGTAGAAGATGAAGTCCTTGATGAGATTACAGTCACTAGAGAGGTGGTGCTTGATTAGGCTAACGGGGCTGAGGGTATATAAGTCCTCAGTCCGAATGGAATGCATCCCAGGGTTCTCAAGGAAAACCCAGTGATAGCGGATGTCCTAGTAATTATATTTCGGAATTCGCTGGACTCCGGGAAAGTGCTGGAAGATTGGAAAACGGCTAATGTTACGCCACTGTTTTAAAAAAGGCAGCAGACAGAAAGCAGGGAATTATAGGCTGGTTAGTTTAACGTCTGTAGTCGGAAAAATGCTTGAATCTGTCGTCAAAGCAGAAATAACGAGGCACCTGGATACAAACTGCTTGATCAAGCAGACACAGTACAGATTCGTGAAGGGGAAGTCGTGCTTGAAGAATTTATTGGAGTTGTATGAGGAAGTGAATTGTGCGGTAGATAGAGGGGAACCGGTGGATGTGGTGTTTTTGGATTTCCAAAAGGTGTTTGATAAGGTGCCTCACAAAAGATTGCTGTAGAAGGTTAGGATGCAGGGAATTGGGGGTAGGGTATTAGACTGGATAAAGGATTGGTTGTCTAATAGGAAGCAGAAAGTAGGTATTAATATGTGCTATTCTGATTGGCAGCTGGTGACTAGTGGAGTACCCCAGGGATCAGTGCTGGGGCCTCAACTATTTACCATTTACATAGATGATCTGGAGGAACTGGTTAAGTGCAGGATGACGAAATTTGCTGATGACACGAAAATCAGTGGAAAAGAAAATTGCGTGGAGAGTGGAAAACCTGCAGAGGGATCTGGATAGGTTGAGTGAGTGGGCGAGGACCTGGCAGATGGAGTATAATGTTAGCAAGTGTGAGGTTATCCACTTTGGTAGGAATAACAGTAGGAAGGATTACTATTTAAATGGCGAAAAGTTGCAACATGCAACGGTGCAGAGGGACCTGGCGGTCCTTGTGCATGAATCGCAAAAACACAGTCAGCAGGTGATCAAGAAGGCAAATGCAATGTTGGCCTTTATAGCTAGGGGGATAGAATATAAAAGTAGGGAGGTACTTTTGCAGCTGTATAGGTACTAGTGAAGCCGCAGCTGGAGTACTGTGTGCAGTTTTGGTTGCTGCATTCGAGGAAGGATATATTGGCCTTGGGTCGGGTGCAGAGAAGGTTCGCTAGGCTGATACCGGAGCTGAGGGTGTTGGATGATGAGGAGAGACTAAGTATGCTAGGTTTGTACTCGTTGGAATTTAGAAGCTGAGAGGGGATCTTAGAGACGTATGAGATAATGAAGGGGATGGATAGGGTAGAGGTTGAGAGACTCTTCCTGCTTAACAAAGATAGCAGGACTAGAGGGCACAGCCTCAAGATTGGGGCAGTGTGGTGCGGTTCAGATCAGAGTTGAGGAGAAATTTCTTCACGCAAAGGGTAGTGAATCTTTGGAATTCTCTGCCTCATGAAGTGGTGGAGGCTTCCTCGCTGAATATATTTAAGTCAAGAGTGGATGGGTTTTTGATTGACAAGAGAATTAAGGGTTACGGGGGAAAAAGCGGGAAAGTGGTACTGAACCACTGCAGATCAGCCATGATCTTATTGAATGGTGGGGCAGGCTCGAGGGGCTAGATGGCCTACTCCTGCTCCTATTTCTTATATTCTTATTATGTTCTACGTGAATAGCAAATAAAAATAGAACAAGCTGGAAATATTCAGTGATTCTGGCAACCTCTGTGGAGAGAGAAACAGGACAAACTTCCTAAGTCTGTGACCATGCGTTAGAACTGATTTGGAACATTAACTGTTTCTTGCTGCACAGAAGCTGCTGGACCTTCTGAATATTTCCAGCGTTACCTGTTTTTAAAATTTTCAGCATCCGTAGTATTTTGCTCTCGTCTAAGTGAATAGCACTTTTGTTGAGGTACACTGTACGTAATGAAAACAGCTTTATTGAGGCATATGTTTATATATGAGAATATATCATCAAAACCTGCATGTCTGTACATGAGGTTTCCTCCATGAGTGACTAATCACAACAAAGGGAGAAACATGGGTGGCATGGTGGTACAGAGCTCAGCATTGCTGCCTTACAGCACCAGGACCTGGGCTCAATTCCAGCTTGTGTGACTGTGCAGGAATTTGCACATTCTCCCACAATATATATGAATGATTTGGATGAGGAAACAAAATGTAACATCTCAAAGTTTGCAGATGTTACCAGATTAGAAGGGAAGGTGAACTGTGACATGGATGCAGATATCCTTCAGAATGACCTGGATAGGTTGTGTGAGTGGGCTAATCAATGGCAGATGTAGTATAATTTGGATAAATGTGAGGTTTTTCACTTTGGAAACGGGTTACAGGGATAGGACATGGGTAAGATACCCCATTGGATAGTTGGCGCAGACTTGATGGGCTGGATGGCTTCCTCCTGCGTTGTGGGGATTCCAATGTTTTTAACCTTCCCAGTGAATTTGTGCTTTGTCATTTGTTAACTATGTGGCCGTAATCTGAAAACTATCTGCTAATACCACTTGTCACTTTCAGAATTAAGCAGGAGAACATCCTACAGGTGTCCAATCGGTTAACTGTAATTTCAAAAGTGACATGATTTGAGCTCCACATAAGGCTAGTTTAAATTGAATGCTGGAGTATAGCAAGCATTTTGGAAAGCTTACAACAGGGAGATTAAAAGCCAACAATCTACCATCCATTAAAGATTCCTGCAACTTTCAGGATTTTAAAAATTAAGTTTGATATAATCTAAGCACTATTTACTGACTCCATACTTCAATACTAATGCTTCCTAATTGATAAGTGATGAGTTGGTAAACTTCAACTTTAAGGGGAGGCTATGGCATAGAAGCATTATCACATGATAACTAATCCAGAAGACTGGGGTAATACTCTGTGGACTTGGGTTCATATTCCAACATGGCAGATGGTGAAATTTGAATTCAATAAAAACTTGGAATTAAAAATCTAATGATGACTGTGCAGCCATTGTCGATTTGTCATTAAAAACCCATCAGATTCACTAACGTCCTTTAGGGAAGGAAATTTTTCATCTTTATCTGCCCTTAGAGATGTGGCATGGACAGTGGCACCCACAGCCCATGAACAAATAAAAATAAAACTGGAAATTACAGAAAGATAACACTTAAAAATCACATTTTTAAAAGGTAAGTTAGCAACGTCTTATTCAGTGGAAGCACATTCTGATAACAGCCATGTAGGCTGGAGAGTCACAAACTTGATTTGTGGCTGCTGAGTCAGCCAATGTTTGGCTTGATGGCTGTTGGGAGTGCGGTAATTAACCTTTGAAATCTGAGAATTTTATAGTTTGTTGTTGGCAGTGATGTTCCCTCCCACTTCTCCAAATACCAAGATGTGAGATGGACATATCCTGGACTTGGACTCTAGGATTTGCTCGTGTTCCAGTTCTTGCTACTGGCTGCTCAGATTGCTGACTAGTCAGATTGCATCAGGTGAGAAATGTCCTGTCTTCACCTGATTTAATGCTTCTTGGGACATTAGTTGGCTATGGGGCCTGATCAATGGGGGATGTGTTCTGTTCAACTGTGCAGGGTCAGAAACAACCACTATTCGAAAAATCCTATTTTGTTGGTAGGGACACCGTCACAATTTTAACATTTGATTACTTCTCAACATTGTGGAAGTTTTATGCTCTTTACAAGCATGTGCTCTTCTACCCTTTTGTTAGAGAATTATCCTGCTATTGTCACACTCAAAGAACAAAACAGAACGGGAAACAGGCCCTTTGGCCCAATGAGCCCGCGCCGCCACCCCGATATTCCCACCTCTACCTGTGATCCCTGTCCATGTTTATAGATCTATGGATTAAAAACCAAATTTGAGACAATTTAGGGAGGATTTGTTTTGCCACTTAGCCTAAGAGCACATCTTTAGGATGAAGGAGGAAACCAGAGCACCCAGAGAAAACCCACGCAAGCACGGGGAGAATGCGCAAACTCCCACAGACACAGGCCCAAATCCATGTATCTGCACAGCATAGCGATAGTCACTGAGCTGTCGTGTTGCCCATCAAATGGTCCAGGTCAAGCATACAGTAATGATGTGAAGCACTAGAATACTCTCAAAATCCAAGAGCAGTCCTCTCACGACCCATCGCATGTATGCCCTTTATTAGACAACAAGGTGGACCAAAGCAACTGTAGGATAAAAACAAGTACATCAATATCATCATCTATTTACACACTTCCCAGGGACTCCCAAGGCTCACGATCCCTATTTTAAATCAGTTTTCTATACCCCTCCATTCCCATTCTGTTCATGTGCCCATCTAAGTATTTCTTAAATAACTCCAGAGTGACTGTCTCCATCACCTTTACTTGGCAGTACGTTCCATACCCCCACCACCCTCTGTGTGAAAAAACTCCCTCCAGCATCCAAATTATACCTTACCCCCCCCTCCCCACCAAGCCCATGACCCCTCGTGCTATTTGAGTCCACCCTCGGAAAAAGCTTAACCCTGTTTACTCTATCTATACCCCTCATAATCTTGTACACCTCTATTAGATCTCCTCTAAGCCTACATCTTTCTAAGGAAAACAGTCCCAATTTGCCTAACCTCTCCTTGTAACTCAGACCTTCCATACCAGGCAGCATCCTGGTAAACCTCCTCTGCATTCTCTCTAGAGTCTCCATGTACTTTCGGTAGTAAGGCGACCAGAACTGGACGCGGTATTCCAAATGAGGTCTAACCAACATTTTATACAACTGCAACATTAAAGGCCAGCTGTTGTATTCTATACCCCTTCCTATAAAGGCTAGCATACCATATGCTTTCTTCATAACCTTCTCCACCTGCTCTGCCACCTTCAGAGACTTGTGCACCTGCCCCCCTCCCAGTCCCTCTGCGTTTCTATACTCTTAATAGGTCTACCCTTTTATCATATACCTCCCCCCTACATTCTTTCTCCTGAAATGCATCATCTCGAATCAGGATTGAATTCCATCTGCCATCTATGTCCTGCTGCATTGCCTGACAATGCTTCTCACTATCTGCAAGGCCAGCCATCTTTGTGTCGTCTGCAAACTTGCTGATCACTCCACTTACTCCCTCTTCCAAGTTATTATATATGTATATTACAAATAGAAGAGGTCCCAGTACCGAGCCCTGCAGCACACCACTAGTGACCAACCTCCAGCTAGAAAAACACCCTTCCACCATTATTCTGTCTCCTATTACTAAGCCAGTTACTTATCCACCTAGCTACCTGTCCTTGTATCCCATGAGCCTTGACCTTCTCAACTAGCCTCCCATGAGGGACTTTGTCAAACGCCTTACTAAAATCCATATAGACGACATCAACGGCTCGCCCTTCGTCCACCGTTTTCATCACCTCCTCAAAAAATTCTACCAGATTTGTAAGGCACGACCTCCCCTTAACAAATCCATGCTGCGTATCTCTAATCAGATCGCAACGCTCTAAGTGCCTATACATCCTATCTCTAAGAATCCCCTCCAACAGCTTCCCTACCACTGACGTCAAACTCACCGGCCTATAATTTCCAGGGTTATCCCTACTACCCTTTTTAAACAACGGTACAACATTAGCTATTCTCCAGTCCTCTGGGACCTCACCTGTGTCCAAAGAAGAGACAAAGATTTGCGTCAGAGGCTCAGCAATTTCACCTCGCGTCTCCCTAAGCAGCCTGGGATAAATGCCATCAGGCCCCGGAGATTTATCAGTTTTAATGCTACCTAGAAGCTCTAACACTTCCTCTCTCGGTATGGATATTTCCCTCAACTGGTCCACAGCTCCCTCAGAGACAGGAGCTGTCAACTAGCCTCTCTCCTTCATGAATACTGACGCAAAGTATTCATTCAGGATTTCTGCCATTCCCTTGGGCTTTAAGCACAGTTCCCCTCCTCTGTCCCTAAGAAGTCCGATTATTTTTCTCTAACCACTCTTTTATTCCTAACATAGGACTAAAAAGCCTTTGGATTTTCCTTAATCCTATCCGCCAAAATCATTTCATGCCTTCTTTCTGCCCTTCTAACTCCCCATTTGAGCTCCCTCCTACTCTCTCTACATTCCTCCAACACTGTCTCCGTTCCCAGCTGCTTTGACCTATCATACGCCTCTCTTTTCTTCCTAACCAAGTCCTCAATATCCCTGGTAATCCACGGCTCTCTAATCCTATCTTTCCTTTTAGCCGGCACATATCTATCTTGCAACATTTTCAGTATTCCCTTGAAAGAGTCCACATGCCTAGCGTGGACTTACCCTCGAACAACCGTTCCCAATCAATTTCCATAAGTTCCTGCCTTATCCGACCGAAGAATGTAGGGGGGAGGCATATGATAAAGGGTAGACCTATTAAGAGTACAGAAATGCAGAGGGACCTGGAGGTGCAGGTGCACAAGTCTCTGAAGGTGGCAGAGTAGATGGAGAAGGTTGTGAAGAAAGCATATGGTATGCTAGCCTTTATAGGAAGGGGTATAGAGTACAAGAGCTGGCCTTTAAAGTTGCAGTTGTGTAAAACGTTGGTTAGACCTCGTTTGGAATGCTGCGTCCAGTTCTGGTCGCCTTACTACCGGAAGGATGTGGGGACTCTGGAGAGAGTGCCGAGGAGGTTTACCAGGATGCTGCCTGGTATGGAAGGTCTGAGTTACAAGGAGAGGTTGGGCAAATTGGGACTGTTTTCCTTAGAAAGACGTAGATTTAGAGGAGATCTAATAGAGGTGTACAAAATTGTGAGGGGTATAGATAGAGTAAACAGGGTTAAGCTTTTTCTTAGGATGTACTCAAATAGCACGAGGGGTCACAGGTTTAGGCTGAGGGGGTAAGGTATAATTTGGATGCTAGAGGGAGTTTTTCACATAGAGCGAGGTGGGGGTATGGAATGTGCTGCCAAGTGGGTGGAGGCAGGCACTCTGGAGTTATTTAAGAAATACTTAGATGGGCACATGAACAGGATGGGAATGGAGGGACAAAGAAAACTGATTTAAAAATAGGGATCATGAGACTTGGGAGTTCCATGGGAAGTGTGTAAATTGTCGATGATATTGATGTATTTGTTTTTATCCTACAGGTACTTCGGTCTGCCTTGTCTAACAAGGGGCATACACACGATGGGTGTGAGAGGGCTGCTCTTGGATTTTTCAAGAGTAGCCTAGTGCTTCATGTCGTTAGTGTCCACTTGACCTGGACCATTTGATGGGCAACACGACAGCTCACTGTTGCTGTGCTCTGGATTTGGGCCTGTGTCTGTGGGAGTTTGCGCGTACTCCCCATGCTTGCATGGGTTTTCTCCGGGTGCTCCGGTTTCCTCCCACATCCCAAAGATGTGCTCTTCGGCTGTTGGCAGAACAAATTCTCCCTAAATTGTTTCAAATTTGGTTCTAATGCTAGATCTATAAACACAGACAGATGACAGGAATCATGGGTAGGAGTGGGAACATCGGGGTGGCGACGTGGGCTCATTGGGCTGAAGGGCCTGTTTCCTGTGCTGTTTTGTTCTTTGTCTCACCTCTTCTTGTATCTAATCTCTACATGCTCCACACCCTTCTGAAATATCTGTTCTCATCTCATTCTGAATTCAAGTATTCCTAATTTTAATCACTCCTCCACTGGTGGCTGTGCTTTAAGTTGCTTAGGCCGCTATCTTTATTTTATTTTCCTCCTTTAAGAAACTCATCATCTGGCCTAAAAATCATGGCGGTATCTTGCATTGTTTTAGAATTGTCTTAAGGATATTTCACGTTAAAAAGTGCTACACATAAACAAGTTATTGCTGTTGAGATAAACAGTTAGCCATGTCATTCACCAAGATTCCTCACAAAAGCTCATTTTGTCCATGATACCCACCTCCTGTTCCTTTTAACCTATTCTTAATTAAAGCCTATTCATGCAACTGCCCCAATTAGTCCAAATGTTGGCTGATATGGTTAACAATTCTCCCATTTCAGATGCTGTTCCTCTCTCCTTTAAATCTATCTTTACCCCATCCCTCATTAAAAAAAAAATTTATGCGAGTATAAGAAAACTTTCCCTTCAAAGCCTCACTCTGGCATCCTGCTGAGTAGGACTGTACTCTCCTAGTTCCTTCCTAATTGAATCGTAGCCAGAGCATCATTCAAAATGTTTGTTTGCCTTAGTATTACCTTATAGTTTCCAAGGACTTGCCTTGATTCCCCTCCTATTTCTCATCCACATGCTGTCCTTTGACAACATCATTCAAAAGCATAGCATTAGTTTTCACGTGTATGCTGAGGATACTGAGCTCAACCTTAACACAGCTCTCTCAACCTCTACCCTATTGCTAAATAATCAGTCTGCTCATTAGGCATCCAGTAAGGAACAAGCAGGAATTTCATCCAATTGAATACTGGGAAGACTTGAGTCACTATTTTCATTGCCTAGGTCAGAATGTTCTGAAGCTGTCAAATCCAACCCTCTCCTGCGTCAAGCTATCACGTCCTTGGTGTCCTGCTTGGCCCAAACTCGAGCTTCTAACCACACAGCTACACCATTACCTGTGCATGCTGGTTGGGGGATCTTCTCAGTTTTTGGGTGTTAAAGAAGGATCAATTTTATGACATGCTTCAAAGGAGGAGTCAAAGACCTGGAGCTCAGTTTCTGAGCAAGCTCACACATGCATCATCTTCATACTGATGCTCAATGACTGAAAGTGGAGTGATTTTGGTTTTAGATTAAAGGCACATAGGTTGAACATAGAACAGTACAGCATAGTACAGGCCCTTCGGCCCTCAATGTTGTGCCGAACTATGTCTGAACCCAAAATCAAGCTATCCACTCCCTATCATTCTGGTGTGCTCCACATGCCTATCCAATAACCGCTTGAAAAGTCCTAAAGTGTCTGACTCTGCTATCACAGCAGGCAGTGCATTCCATATCCCAACCATCCTCTGGAGTAAAGAATCTACTTCAGACATCCTCCTATATCTTCGACCATGAACTTTATTAATTATAGTCCCTAATGACAGCTACGTCCATCCAAGGAAATAGTTTATGAACATCCACTTTATCATCCTCATCATCTTATAAACTTCTATTAAGTCACCTCTCATCCTCCTCTGCTCTAAAGAAAAAACCCCAGCTCCCTCAATCTTTCCTCATAAGACCTACCCTCCAAACCTTTCCTATCTGCTCCTCACCTTGCTGAGCTATACTAACAGTCAGCTTTGACAAAGGGTCATCTAGACTTGAAAAATCAATGCTTTTCTCTCCTTACAGCTGCTGCCAGACCTGCTGAGATTTTCCAGCATTTTCTCTTTTGGTTTCAGATTCCAGCATCCACAGTAATTTGTCTTTATATTTTAAAATTTAAATGCTTGTTTTCAAGTCTCTAATTAAAGCCTATTCATACAACTGCCCCAATTAGTCCAAATGTTGGCTGATATGATTAACAATTCTCTCATTTCAGATGCTGTTCCTCTCCCCTTTAAATCCATCTTTACCTCATCCCTCATTAAAAAAAATTTGTGAGGCCACATTTTGAATATTGTGTGCAGATTTGGTCTTAGTCTGAGGAAGGACAATCTTGCTGTTGAGGGAGTCTGGCAAAGACCGATTCCTGGAATGGCAGGACTGACGTATGAAGAGAGTTTGGATCAACTGGGCTTGTACTCACTAAAATTTAGAAGAATGAGAGGGGATCTCTTAGAAACATAAAATCTTGATAGGACTGGACAGGCTAGATGCTAAAAGTATGTTCCCAGTGTTGGGGAAATGCAGAACTCTGGGTCACAATCTAATAATAAGGGGTAAGCCATTCAGGACTGAGATGAAGAACTACTTTAGAGTTATGAACCTATGGAATTCTTTACCACAGAAAGTCGTTGGAGCCGGTTTGTTAGACATGTTCAAGAGATAGCTGGACATGGCTTGTGGTTAAAGTGATCAAGGTGTATGGAGAGAAAACGGGTATGCGATTCTGAAAGTGCACTATCAGCCATGGTCATGTGAAATGGTGGTGGAGGCTCGAAGGGCTGAATGGTCTACTTCTGCACCTATTTTCTATGTTTCTACGGTTCTTTCAGCTTGATTGGATTCTTTTCGGCACATAGATCCTGAGTTTTCATTCTAATTTCAGCAGCTCCTTCAGCTTCATGCTGCTTGAAAGTATTCCAGAATCAGGCATTATCTTTTTATTTATTTGAAAATAACACAAATAATACAATGTTAATTTACTATTTGGTGACTAGGATTTCAGTTAAAGTCTGTTGCCTGGATGGCTGGTTCATGATGCAGAGCAACATCAACAGTTTGCCCAAGCAGCTGACAGCCCATCTTCTCAACTTTGGAGATCCTCAAATTAAAAGGTTAAATCACCAGTCAGCCTGTGGTCAGCTGGGATTGTGATTACTTTTATTTTACTAAAAAGATAGCGAGCAACTTCACAGCTGTTGTTTCTTTCTATACTTCCAAAATTAGCCAGAGAATTATACACAAGAGCCAGGGTGGATTATTATGTCCACAATCAAAACTATGAGGTTATAGAATTGAATGATCTGCACTCAAGTCCAGAAATTCACTCATACTGACCCTGAAGAATTCTGTTTGAATATTGCCAACCATTAAAGGATAAAAAATTAATTCAGCTCACTGCTTTACCAACTGAGGCTAGTAATCCTACTATTTTAATGCAAAATATTAGATAATCTATGCAAATATTAACTGTAGATAAAGAAAATATACATGTGCAAAGCTGTTTTGAAAGTAAGAGGATTTTAAAAATGTATGTAATATATAAGCAGTCACATAAGTACTCTTATTTCAGTTAATGCATAGACAGTGCAGCAAGTTGCTTTAGGACATCTAGCGACTTTTGTTTAAGGTCTTCCACAACTTCTCTATGTAATTCTCAAGAGCTCTGGCAGCATCCATAGGAAGAGGAATCAGTTAACATTTCAAGATCACATCAAAATTCTTCAGGACTAAAGGGAGAGAAATATGTGCTAGATTATATATTATATAAGAAGGAGTGGAAGTGTAATTAGTGGGAACTGGGAGAGACTGCAACAAAGATGTAAAAATGTAATAAAACTTAGGAATTAGTATAGATGCCCTGTTTAGTGGTGGAGAGAGGTTTGCATAGAGACAAAAATTGTTTGGTATTAAAAAGTGATGCTAGAGCAGCAAGGTCAGAATCTAACATTAAAAGGGCTATAGTGTGTTTAATTGGGAACGGTGCTGCTCCTCAGTTTCCACATTGGGTTTCATTGGAGCATTGCAGCAGGCCACAGACAAGACATATGGGCATAAGAGCAAGATGTTGAGTTGAAATGGCAAGCAAATGAAAGGTTGGGGTCATGTTTGCAATCTCAATGGTGTTCTGCAAAGCAATAATGCAACCTGCATTTAGTTTCCCCAATGTAGAGAAGATTGTATTGCGAGTGCTGAAATGTTGCTTCATCTGAAAGGAATGCTTGGAGGCCTTGAACACTGAGGAGGGAGGTGGTAAAGGAGCAGGCCTTGTAGCTTTTGCTATTTCATGGGAAGGTGCTGTCAGAACGGATTAAGAAGTTGGAATGATGGTGCATTCAGATCCTGCGTGGACCAACCTGCGGGAACGTTTGCAGATATCGTTAACCTCTCCTTACTCCAATCTGAGATCCCTACCTGCTTCAGGAAGATGACCATCATCCCTATATCAAAGGCCAGGCAGCATGCCTTAATGACTATGCAAGTGGCTCTGACATCCATCATTATGAAGTGCTTCAAAAACTTAGGTCACAGCATGCATCAATTCAGATCTCTGCCTGGATCCATTACAATTGCCTATCCCTGCAACAGGTCCACAGCAGATGCCATCTTCCTGGCCCTCCACTCAACCCTGGAATACCTGGATAACAAGGGCATTTATATCAGACTTCTATTTATTAACTAGAGCTCAGCCTTCAACACCATTATCCCAACAAAACTCATTTCCAACCTCCATGATCTAGGGCTTGGCTACTCCCTTTGAGACTGGATCCTAGATTTTCTAACCACAGTCAGTTAGGATAGACAACAACATCTCTTCCCCAATTATTCTCAATACTGGTGCTGTGTCCTTAGCTCCTTACTATAATCCTTATACACTTATGGCTGTGTGGCCAAATTCTGCTACAACTCCATCTTCAAGTCTACTTATGACACGACCATAATGAGTTTGATCTCAAACAACGGATGAGACAGAATACAAGAAAGTGATAGAAAATCGGTAAACTGACGCGACAACAGTAATCCCGCCTTTATCAGTAAAACGAAGGGGTCAATCATCGACTTCAGTAAACCAAGTGGAGGACATGTCTATCTAATCAACAAAGAAGTGGAAACATTCAAGTGTTGAAGTTTCTAGGTATCCAGGTCACCTGTCCTGGTTCTTCCATACTGACACTACATTAGGAAAGCTTACGAATGCCTCTGCTTTCTCAGAAAATTCAGCATGTCCGTAACAACTTTCACAAATTTTTAACAGATGCACCATAAAAAGCATCTTTTCTGAATTATTGCAATCTCTCCCAGCTCTTACTAATCACTGTTCTACCCCCATCTTTGTACATGATCCAATGCATTTTTCTTCTTCTTTACTTATGAAGAAAGGTCATGCTGTTATGAAACATATGCTGTAGGCCTTTAAATAGGCATTGAAATGTTGACTGTTTTCTCTGCGTATGCTTGCTGCCAGCCTTCAATTTTGTTTCAGATTCCAGCATGTGCAGTATTTTGTATATATTTTCTATACAGTTATTTGTTTTGCTCAAATGTTTCTGCTACAATTGAGTTCACTCACTCGAATGTTTTCACAAGCCCCAGTTTAAGCCAATAAAAAAAGCAAAATGCCACAGATGCTGTAAATCTAAAACTAAAAAAACAAAAATGCTGGAAATACTCAGCAGGTCAGACAGCATCTGTTGAGTTAAAAACATTGTTTCAGGGCGTTGACTCTTTATTCTGGTGAAGGGTCATTGTCTTGAAATATGAACTTAGTTTCACTCCACAAATGCTGCCTGACTGAGTATTTCCAGAATTTTTGCTTTTATTATACAAGTAATGATGAATCTGAGCTTGGAAGATTTAACTCCAAAAGGTCTTTGCTTGATTACATCTTGTAATATCTAACCTGAACTTCGCCTTTTTTTTAAACCATGTCAAATCCACTCACTCACTCACCCAAGGCAATTTTTGACTATGGAACTAATGGTTTAGGTAATGTCCATAATAATTGATTTCATATAATTTAATCTAATGGAGTTATCGGTCTTAATTTTGAATGTGAAAGCCTTTTTCCAGTTGTACATGCAGCACAAATAGGTCCAAATGAAGTAAGTATCAATACTTGTTCAAAATATGATATATATTTGTCTTAATTTAGATCATAAGCTTTTTTAAAAACATGGCTGAAATTCAGAATTATAAAATGACGGTAATGCAGTGCAAATAAAATGTGGAATTCAAGGGAGTGTGGCATTAGCTTTAACTTTAAAAAGTTCCCTTGACTACCTATAATTGTTAAGACACTGAAGGAAAAGAGTGTGAGATAGAAGAGAGCACAGACACATTCTCCAACATGAGCCTTAGTTATCCAATCAGCAATATGGTTAGAAAGCAAGATGAAGCCACAGCACCATTGAGCCAGGAGTGCAAGAAAGAGTAGTCCTGTTAGAAGGGGGTGGCAGTGGCTTCGATTTCTGCTAGGAATGGCAATTAAGGCTTGACAGACTTGTGTTTCATAACAGCATATCCTCTAATGAAAAAAGCCAAAGCATTAAATAAAACTTCATACAAGTGTTATTGAAGTACTTAAAGACACTTGAATTGGAAATGCTATTGTTTAATCAAACTCAGAAGCCCAAAAATATCTGCATCTGAGGCGTACAAGTTTTAATAATTTTTATAATATGGTACATTGGATTCCTCAAGCTATTCCACTTCTGTGGTTACCAATTGTTGCTGGTCACCAGAAGTCTAAATTTGTGCAGCAAAATTAACAAATGTATAAAAAAGCCTTTTATACTTTGTGCAGATGAAGAAGAAGATGAGAACAGTAGGGCATTTACAAATACTTTCATTTAATCAGAGCTTTCTCTTGTTTGGAGAGTCAATTAGCTCACTTGGCTAGATAGTTGGTTTGTAATATGGGTTCAATTCCCGTGCTGGCTGAGGTTATTCACGAAGGCCTGCCTTTTCAACCATGTCCCTCATCCAAGGGGTGGTGATCCTCAGGTTAAAATCAGTACCAGTCAGCTCTCCCCTTCAAAGGAGATAATAGCTTATGGTCATCTGGGACTACAGCCATTTTCTTTTTTATTCTCTTTATTCTGAAAAGATACTAAATTTTTTTAAGGTAATTTCAGAAAGACTACAGAATTGCATAGCAGTAAGTCAAGAGAAAATGTTTTCAGCATTCAAAGGCAGGCCAAATTGTGCAGCCATTCTCATCAGAGATGGTTTTCAGTACGAACCAACTTCATTGTTGTTTTGTGCCAAAAGATTTAGAACCTACCATTTTCAAAATTCTAATTTCACATGCCTTGGAGCTTAGTTTCATACATATTAAAATGGCTTTCCATCTGTTAATTGAGTAACACTAGTATTAATACTTAATCATAGTATATCTAGTAACATGCAGATCTTATGCAAAATTATGCAAATTAATGTTCAACTTTGGCTTGAAATAGCTTGTTTCACAATAAAGCAGCTGTCAATTTTATCAGATCCATGCACGTCTGTAGAATGGCACCCTGTGGTGTTCCCTCATGTTCTCTAGCCCCTGCTTTAATACCACTGGTGTCTTTGCAGGTTTTTAGAAATGTTGACCCAAGTCATACTGAATAAAATAATGTTGTGACTAGTATGTTAGGAAATTTCAAAATACATTTTAGACATGCAGGGCACTTTTGGTACATTATTTGGCAACTGTAGCAAGAATATGGATAATGACAGGTTAACAAAGTGGTGTAGGATACAGAAGCTGAATATTAATTTCAGAACATTCACCTTGGAAGGAAAACAGAAAAACTGACTTTTTTAAATGAGACTGGAAAAATTTTGGTATTTAAAGGGATCTGGATTCACAAAGTTAACATGCAGCTATATCATGCATTTGCCAGTTTCCTTAGTTGTCTGAGTGTGTTCAACAAAAGGTTCACAAAGCTGAGAGATTGAGTGGACTCGGCTTATATTTCCTAGAACTTAGAAGCATGTATGTGATCTCACCAAAATATTTAAACTTTTAACAAGCTTGACAGCACAGATGCTGGAAGAATGTTTCCCTGGCTGGAGAGTCTAAAACTCATGACAAGTCAGGAAATGAGATGAAATTTCTTCATTCAAAAGAGGAGCCCATCTTTTGAATTCTTTACTCCATGGGGTTGTTGATGCTCAGTAGTTGAATACAAAATGAAGGTCAATATATTTTTTAGGGAATTAAACATAAGAATACCACAGAAAAATGTAAATGAAATCTGCAATGATCTTACTGAAGGTGCAACAGGATTATAAAAAGCCAAATTTCCTACTTCTGCTCCCATCTCAAGTTTTGGTCTTTATTTTTGAATTCATCCTGCTGGCTTCCCAATTAGTCTCAGTAGTCTTCTGCAGTGAAATGCTGCAGCCTAGCACTATTGATTGTAATGTGGGCAACAGACTGCCAGCTCCTCTGGAGCCTCCAAACCAAATAAAATTAATTCCTTATTGAAGCTTTAGCCTTCTGAATGTTTAATTTAACTCATGGAAGTGGCAGCATGTCATAAAGATAAGCACAATACACTGATTTGGTTTATTATTATCATTTGTTATACAGTGAAAAGTATTGTTTCTTGCACACTATAAAGACAAAGCATACCATACATAGAGTATATGGGGAGAAAAGGAGAGGCTGCAGAATATAGTATTACAGTCATAGCTGGCGTGTAGAGAAAGATCAACTTAACATAAGGTAGATCCGTTCAAAAGTCTGATGGCAGCAGAAAAGTAGTTGTTGAGTGGGATGGTACATGATCTGATTTTTGTATCCTCTTCCCAATGGAAGAAGGTAGAAGAGAATATATCTGGAGTCCATTCACACAAAGCCTTCAATCAAGCTGGAGATTCCAAAAACAACAAAGTGTACAGCAACTCAGAAATGAGTGCAATCACTTTATCTGGATCTTAATAAGTTACTTCCTCAAGAACGTGTCAGATAATCTGGACAAGTAGATAAACGTTTTTTATTCATTTGTGGGAGATGGGCAGGGCTGGCAAGGCCAGCATTTGTTACCCACTGCCAACTACCCTTCAGAAGGTGGTGAGCTGCCTTCTTGAACTGCTAAAGTCCATCTGGTGTAGGTACACCAACACTGCTGTTAAGTTTTAACTCCATAACAGTGAAAGAACAATGTTAGTGGGGTGGCAAAGTGGTTAGCACTGCTGCCTCACAGTGCCAGGGTCTCGGATTTGATCCCTGGCTTGGGTTACTGTCTGTGTGGAGCTTGCACGTTCTCCGTGTCTGTGGGTTTTCTCCGGGTACTCCAGTTTCCCCTCAGACTGAGTACACTGAGGGAGAACTTAGCCAAACAGGCGCCAGAGTGTGGCATCTAGAGGATTTTCACAGTAACTTCATTGCAATGTGAATGTAAGCCTACTTGTGACCAATAAACTTTTTTTAGTTCTAAGTCAGAATAGTATGAGGCTTGGAAGGGAACTACAGGTTGTTGTGTTCCCATGCATCTGCTGCCATTGTCCTTCTAAGGTGGTAGAGATTATGGATTTGGAAGAAGATGTTGCCAAATGAAGCTTTGCAAGTTGTTGCAGTGATTGTATATGGTACCAGGTGCTGACACAATGCACCAATGGTGGAGGGAGTGAATGTTTAAAGTGGTGGATGGGATGCCAACAGGTACTTTGTACAAGTACAGGTTGCTTTGCTGTGGCTGATGTTACGCCTTTCTAGTATTAGTCACACTTGTTCAAATAAATGGATAGCATTCCAACACACTCCTGACTTGTGTCTTGTAGGTAATGGATATACTTTGGGAAGTCAGGAGGCATGTTATTTGCGACTGAATTTCCAGCATCTGTCCAGCTCTGGTAGCCACAGTACTTATATGGCTGGCCAGTTCAGCTTGTCAATGGTAATCCTCTGGTTGTTGAAAGTGGGGAATTTGACAATAGTACTGCCATTGAATGTCAAGAAGAAATTGTCTGGCATTTGTATGGCACAAATGTTACTTGCCACTTAACAGCCCAAGCCTGAATTCTGTCCAGATTTTGCTGCATATAGATACAGACTGCTTCATTATGAGTATGAGTATCTGGACACTAACCATTTGTTCACCATCCAAACTTGATGCCAACACATTGCCAAAGCTTTTTCTTTTGTACTCAGGAATACCAAAATACCTAAAAAGGGTGCAAAGCTGTTCTGCAGGATAATGGCTACTTCAATTAAATCATTGCTTTAAATGGAAAAGTGTCAGTCTACTTGATAAAAAGGGACATACATCCATACACAGTAACCTATTCTCTACAAAACAAAAAGGAACGTGCTCAAGTCTTGGACATTTTCTCAAATTACCCAGGAGATCGCGGAACTTCTAATTCTCTGCTTTCTCCCTCATCGTGCCTTAGCCAGAGTTGACATACTAACCAATCAGCGCCCTTTCCACTAGTATAAATTGTGATATTTGAATTTTGGTATTCTTGATGAGTGCAAAACAAAAATTTGGCATCATGTTGCTCTTTTCAGCAGTATTCAAACTCACAGTGGAGAAGGTGAGAGCAGGTGGCAAACATTGTTAGTATACATGTGAAAATTGGTGCTATGTTTTCAAATGGTATTAACAAGGGGCAACATGCAGATATAGGAAGAATCCAAGGATGTGCCAATTAGGTGTAAAAAGGTCACAACGAATAAAAATTGATAAGGTGTAAATAGGTTGCCAATTCAGTGTCACTCATTCTGCACAACATTCAAAAATATTTCACACCATAAGAATGTACAAGTGTGCTTTTTTTTCGTTCATCTAAAATATGACACAGGCAGCTCACTTACAACACACAAGAGTTTTGCAACAGAAAATTGCTGGATGCCTTCCTGGATTCTAAATCTTTAAGGCAGAGATGGGAAACTTTTCAATACGAGAGTCATATCTGATTATGGAGCATAAATGCCCAAGCGCTGAACAATTAAAAGAAAAATAAAATTTGATATAAATAAATATAACATATTGATGCATTAACTTAAACTAATGTACCTACTTTTGAGCACTTCTTGGTTCAATGTGAACAATTTACAAACCTCTGCCATGGCAAAGTCTGGTGTCATTCCTGTTGTGGAAATGCAACTGCATTACTGGTCAGTTAACTCTGATTTGGAGCAATATTTGTTGTATTTCAGCTGGGAAAATATGTTTGTTTGCACATAAAGGAAACAAGGGATTTTCTGTGCAATCTTGTGACAGTTTGAAATTTAGATTCACTCAAGAAAACATTAAAATCATGCAGTTTTTCTGGATTGCATTTTTCCTTGAAGATGGCATGAAACTGTTAGAAAATGTTACGTATTGTCCATCCCTATCCATTATACTCTTGCATTCTACAGCCTCCAGCACATTAGCACCAATTTGCTAAGAAGCAGTTTATGGGAAATTTGTCTGTTCTTCATGATTATAGGGAATTAAAGCAACCGTAAATTGCAGCTAGAGGATAAATGAAGCAAAGTTCAAATGCAAAAAATTGATGCAGAGACACAATCAGCTTTCTACATAACAATCAAAGAGCATTTGAGGTTCTGACCTACTCAACTGCATATCTGACTACATCTCATCTGAAAGATGGCATTGCCAGCAGTGCAACATTTCCTCAGCATCAGCTTTGGTTTTTGCGCTCAAGTTCTGAAGGGACACTCAGAGATAAGAGTGCTACCAACTGGACCATGACTGTTCTTGTTTTATTAACCACTTAGAGGACGTGCAAAATTTATCCGTAAATGTGGAAGTACGAATCAAAGGGTCAATGAGATTGCTTGTAGAGACCTTCGGTCATGCATATCTTGGAATTGCTGTGAGTATTTGAGCATTTATGGTTCTATATTTCAATCCCTATCCTGCAGGAAACTGTTCCTTCTCGTAAAAGGATCAGGAATGAGAGGGCACAGATTTAGTGATTTGCAAAAGAAGTTAATATGTTGCAAGAAAAGACTTTGTCACTCAACAAGTGGTTCAAATCCAGAATGCACTGCCTAGAAGTGTGATGGAGGCAGTCTGAGATATTCAGGAGGACATTAGATTGTTTGTGTTCAAGGAAAATGACAGTCATAATGCTCATTTAGCTGGCACAGTAGTTTGCGCTACTACCTCCCAGCGCCTACATGTTAAACTAATACTTAAACTTACCAATTGGTAAGCTGCGCAGATACAGTGGGCTAAAGGGTTACTTCCTGCACCATAATTCTGAGCTTCATATCCAGTAAGTACTTTAAGAATAATGGGGGAAGTTGAGGACAAGATGTTGTTGGTGTGAACTGGTGCAGCTTAAACTGTTCAGCAAGTTCTGGAGATTTGCAACTGGAGTTTTATCTCCTCCTCCCCTGAACTGCTAGTTGATTTTTACATTGACAACATGCATTGAGAATTTGCCATTATTTTGTTTGAATTATTTGGCCCACTGTTTGTAAAAGGAGCTTAACTTTGTCAGTGGTATACCAAATCTAAGGCCCAGATTTTCGCATTTGAGTCAGATGCATAGAGTTGGGAAATTTATTGACTTGCTGCACCCGCCTCTGGAGAAACAACATTCTATGGCTGGGTTTTTGCTGTGGATGGGGAGAGTCAAGGACCAAGAGAACAGTGCGTAAGACATGCTGTCCCTAGAAACAGTTTGAAGTCATCCATAGGTTAACCATCCTGCCTTGATGCTCTTGGGCTTCATTCCACTTTAATAAGTGTATGTAAGCTCTCAATTCTCTCTCACCGCACATGCCCAAGCCATACTCTTGCCAACTCAGGCTCCCTGCCCATAGCTCCTCCTATCCTCTATGCCAACCCATATCCCTCTTAACCTCCTCCTCCTCCTCCTCCCCCCGTATTCTCTGGTGGCCTACTTGCTAACTTAGTGCAAATGCGTGAGCCCCCACTCATCCCATGATCACTATATGTTCTATAACAACTCCCCTGGTATCCACCATGAGTAGATTTCAGGGGCCATGCTGAAATTAAATAAAATTATTCTTGGAATCTTTTATTGACTTCACAAATTAAAAATCCCTAATTAAGAAAAGCCCATTCAATAAATTTCAAGTACTTATTCACCAATAAAAATGAATATTTGTATTCATAGCTCCAAATCAAAAACAGCTAATCCCTTAATAACCTCTTTGGAGCTGTAAATGAAATGGTGATTTTTTTTTTAAAAGTGTGAAGTTTATTTATTAGTGTCACAAGTAAGTCACATTAACACTGCAATGTGAAAATCTTCTAGTTGCCACACTCCAGTTCTGTTCAGGTATACTGAAGGAGAATGCAACCTGACCAGCACATCTTTTGGATTGTGGGAGGAAAGCAGAGCATCTGGAGGAAACCCACATAGACACTAGGAGAACATGCAGACTCCATACAGACAGTAACCTAAGCCAGGAATTGAATCCAGGCCTATGGCACTGTGAATTAGCAGTGCCGACAACTGTGCCACCGTGCCTCCCATAACTGACAGCCGTCACTCATTTTGATTGTGGTACGTTGTGGAAACAGACAAGCAGTAATAATATAAACCCTTTGGTGGTTGGTTTCATACCTGGCACAAAGGTTATAGTGATTGGAAGTCGATCTTCTCTGCTCCAGAACATCACTGCAGTGGTTCATCATGGCCCAACCATCTTCAGCTGCTTCATCAATGACCTTCTCTCCATATAAGGTCAGAATTGGGGATGTGCAGTCATCAGCAAACAATGTTCAGCATCATTCACCACTCAGAGAACCATCCCATGCCCAAATGCAACAAGACCTGGACAACATTCAGGCTTGGGCAAGTAACATTCACACCAGACAATGACCATCTCCAACAAGAGTATCTAATTATCGCCCTTTGACATTCAGTAGCACTACCATCGCTGAATCCCTGCCCTATCCACGTTCTGCCCATCTAGTCTAATTTAGTTTCTAGTGAATGGCAATTCTCAGGAAACTAGTGACTACTAGAACAGGTCAAAGGCTAGCATTCCATGGCAAGTTTCTTATCTCCTGACTTCTGAAAGTCTGTTCACCATCTACAAGGCACAAGTCAGAAATAAAGTGGATGAGTGCATCTCCAACATCCAAGAATCTTTATACCGTCCAGAACAAAGCAACTTATTTGGTTGCTACTACTTCCACAAACTTCTCTCCATCACTGAAGAGCAATGGTAGTCATATGTACCATCTATAGCATGCACTGCAGGAACTCTGCAAAGTTTCTTAGGCAACACCTTCCAAGTCCACCACTACTAGCACCTAGAAGGATAAGAGCAGTATAAATCTGGGAACCTCACCACCTGGTGGTTCACTTCCAAGTTGCTCACCACCCTGACTTGAAAACATATCATGATGTCAAGATGCCAGCGTTGGATTGGGGTGGTAAGAACTTAGCAACACCAATTTTTAATCCAACCGATTTATTTGATAGTAAAATTGCGAGCTTTCAACACTGTGTCTTCCTCAGGCAAATGCAGTGTTCTGGTCTGCAATAGCACACATCAGCACAGACAGTCAGAGATTGCTGATTAGAATGCGAATCCTTACATCTAACCTGCTAATCAAGTGTTAAGGTGGCTAACAATGTGTGTGAAGGGAATCCTGAGCATTGATTAGAGAATTGTGTATTTTTTCCAGACAGCACAGTAAGTGAGGTTTTTTGCTAACCCAGGCAAGTTACAGGGGTTACAGATAGTGTGATGTGAAGCCAAGATCCCTGTTAAGACCTTCCTCATGTGTGCGGAACTTGGCTATCAGTCTCTGCTCAGCGACTCTGCGCTGTTGTGTATCATGAAAGCCCCCTTGAAGAACATTTACCCGCAGGTCGGAGGCTGAATGCCCATGACTGCTGAAGTGTTCGCCCACAGGAAGGGAACTGTTTTGCCTGGTGATTGCTGAGCGATGCTCATTCATCCGCTGTCGTAGTGTCTGCATGGTCTCCCCAATATACCATGCTTCGGGACATCCTTTCTTGCAACGTATTAGGTAGACAACGTTGGCCGAGTTGCAAGAGTATGTACCGTGTACCTGGTGAATGGTATCCTCACGTTTGATGATGTCATCCATGTCTATGATCCGGCATGTCTTGCAGAGGTTGCTGTGGCAGGGTTGTGTGGTATTGTGGTCACTGTTCTCCTGAAGGTTGGGTAGTTTGCTGCGAACAATGATCTGTTTGAGGTTGTGCGGTTGTCTGAAAGCAAGAAGTGGGGGTGTGAGGATGGCCTTAGCGAGATGTTCATCGTCATCAATGATATGTTTAAGACTCCGGAGAAGATGTAGTAGCTTCTCCGCTCCGGGGAAGTACTGGACGACAAAGGGTACTCTGTCCACCGTGTCCCGTGTTCGTCTTCTGAGGTGGTCAGTGCAGTTTATCGCTGTGGCACGTTGGAACTGTCGATCGATGAGTCGAGCGCCATATCCTGTTCTCACGAGGGCATCCTTCAGTGTCTGGAGGTGTCTGTCACGATCCTCCTCATCTGAGCAAATTCTGTGCATACGGAGGGCTTGAAAACATATTGCCACTCCTTCGTTGTTGATGGGTGAAAATCCTGGAACTCCCTCCCTACAACACTGTGGGTGTATACCTGCACTTCAGAGACTGCAGTGATTCAAAAAGACAACTCGCCACCACCTTCTTGATGGGCAATAAATGCTAAGCTGGCCAGTGGTGTCCACATTCCATAAATGAATAGAAAAAATATAATAGCATTCCAGCTTAGGTCAACAAATAGCTACTAAATTTGCCAAGATTCTTATTTTTAACTGAGATACACAAAATTTGTAAAAATTTAATGAGCAGGAGATTCAAATAATTTGATAGTTCTACAGACCTATTCACCTTTCTAATGCACATTCACATCTACCCATAAAAAGTTAATCTTGCATGCAGAAACAGACATGGCTTCATCAAAATGTGGTTTGTTTGAACTTACTGAGTTTAAATACCCCTGCTGGGAATGGGTGTCCCATATGTTTGAAGACATACTGCTCATCACACCCTGCCACCCTGAACCCTTGTGCAAATAAGATTGGTTGAAAATGGGATAGGACCTCTGAATCTAGTTTCCCAGCACAATTTGGGTAGGGCGTATTATCTCTATGATGCTATAAAAAGCCAGATTCGAGTGTTTGTTTATGACTTCAACTGCAAAAAATGAAGACTTGCTGCTCCTTACTTTATTCAAAAGGTGAAAGAATGCTTTTCCCCTAACACCCACCACTGATGATATATCTTTAATATTTTTTTTAAGCAACACAGCACGGGAAACAGGCCCTTTGGCCCAACGAGCCCGCACCGCCGTCATACTATATAGTAGCAAATCCATTATCCTATTTTAATATTCCTATATAATATATATATTATTCCTAATATGGAAAATTCTCACCATAGGGACAATTTGTTTCCCAATCAGCCTAAGAGCAAATTTTTGGGTTGTGGGAGGAAACCGGAGTGCCCGGAGAAAACCCACGCAACCACGGGGAGAACGCGCAAACTCCCGCAGACACCGGCCCAATTCCAAGTGTCTGCACAGCCACATCAATAGTCTCTGAGCTGTCATGGTGCCCTTCAGATGGTCCACATAAAGCACTCATTTATGACATGAGGTACCAGGCAACCCATGAATCAACATCCAAGAGCTGTACCCGCACCACCTGTTTAACATGTAAACCTGTTTAACATGTAAACCTGTTTAACATGTAAACCTGTTTAACATGTAAACCTGTTTAACATGTAAACCTGTTTAACATGTAAACCTGTTTAACATGTTTTTATCGGTGCAAAATCATCTATGTAAAAGACAAAGTACTGTGTATGCAGGAAATCAAAATAAAAACAAGGTGCTGAAAATAATTAGGTCTGGCAGCATTTGTGACAGAGAAATAATATTTCAGTCTGTGACCTTTGATCAGAACAGAAGCAAATGCAGAGGTGGCTGGTGGGAGGAAGGAATAGTATATGTTGGATGAAGACCAGAGTAATTTGAGCGCCAATGGGAGGAAGCTGTTAGTGGCAGAAGAAACAAAAGATCGGTCTACAGGAGCTTTAAATTGCACAGCCAAATCATTACCCTGCAAATGCTGTATGTAAAAATGTGACTTATGACTGAAATTATTGAAATCAAGGATGTTGGAAGTTAATAACATGCCTGGTTCTAAGATGAAGTACATTTCTTGAGTTTGACTGGAATGGCATCGGAGGCTGAAGGTAAAGATCAGAGTGAAAGAGGGATAGTGAATTAGGATGAAAAATGATTGGCAGCTCAGGATTATTAAAAATCCTTCAGTGCAGAAGAGGCCATTTGGCCCATTGAGTTTGCACCAACTCTGTTTCTTACGCAGGCCCTCTCCTTGCCCTATGCCCTTGCCCTGTAACCTCACATTTTTAACCATGGCCAATCCACCTAACCTGCATATCTTTGGAAGATCATATTTGCAGACTGAATGGAGATGTTCAGCAAATGGATCACTCAATTACCGTTTAGTCTCAGTGTAGAGGGGCAACATCATGGCCAACAAAAATGGTATATTAAAAGATGATGTCTCATTGACTTGAAATGTTATCTTCACAGCTGGAATGAAGGAGGAGCGTATTACAGTTAATCTTATTTAATCAATGTTTTATTTTGTTAAAAGCTAATCAGTGATCTTTTTGGCTCTAAACGAAAAATAAATTACAATATATTGAGTCAGGGTTCATTCCAGGACCTGACTGTCTAGTGGTAACATCAGCTGGGATCATAACACCACTTCACTGATTGCAACATCAAGTGTAATATGGTGACTCATCTAATGTTTTAATAACCCAACTTTGAAGTGCCTTTGAACATTTTCTAGTTAACAATTCCACGTGAAAGCAGTATTATTGTGGAATAATATCAAACTTGTGTTTGAATTGACTTCCCTACATTCGACTGATTTTGCTTTTGGCATTTTTGAGTGTTAACCTCATTAAAATCAACTGATTAAGAAAATGAGATGAATACACATGTATACCCTAATGCATTGACATCATACTCAATGTCCTGGGGGTTATTCAGAAACTGAATTGGACTAGCCATATAAATACTGGTGGCTACTAGGGCAAAATTGGGATTTCTGTGGTGAGTAAGTTGCTTCCTGATTGACTAAAGCTGGTCAGAAGTCAGGAATGTGATGGAATACTTTCCACTTGTGTGGATGAATGCAGCTCCGACAACACTCGAAGCTTGACACTATCTAGGACAGAGTGGCCTGCTTAATTTGCATCTTCTCCAAAGAACATTAACTCTGTCCAACACTAGTGCATAGTGACAGATAGCAGTGTGTACCATTCACAAGATGCAGTGCAGGACCACACCAAGGCTCCTTACTTAGGTAGCACTGTCCAAGCTTGTGACTGCTACTGTCTAGTAGGACAAGAACAGCTCAAACATGGGAACACCATTCCTGAAAGTTCCCCTCTAAGTCAATTACCATCCTGACTTGGAAATATATTGCCATTCCTTCCTATATTACTGGGCCTGAATGTAGAACTTCCTCCTTTTTATGACATGAAAGTAAAATATACTTAATTAAAATAATCATGTACACTCTTTTGTTTGATTTGGAAGAAATAGGAGCCTTGAATGGTTAGGTGACAGGAGGAAAGTGAGTACATGTTGCATCTTTTGTCCTTGTGTGGAAAGGTGCCAGATAGTGTACTGGCAATCATGGATTTTGTTGTCAGTCAGTGTGAATCATGTCACAAAATAATTAAAGAGCTAATGTCATGTTTTGTAATTCAGGAAATAGTTGAGCGAAAGGCTAGATTATCTCTCCTAGGGTTAAGATGGACATGAACAACTCGCCAATTTCCAACAGTGACCTTTATCACGTAGAAGGAAAGGGCAGTGGGTGCATGGAAAGACCACCAACTTCAAGTTTCCCTGAAAGCCATTGTGGAACCATACCATTCCTTCACTGTCGAAATCATAGAACTCCCTTATTATACCACAGAATGCAGTGGTTCCAAAGATTGGCTCATCACCACCTTTCCTTCTGCAGTTGAGGATGAGCAACAATGCTGGCATTGCTAGTGAGGCTCACATCCCATGAAAGGAAAAAAGAGAAATTTCTCAAGAGAAATAGTGTGTCGTTGGATTGAATGACTCTGGTAAAGTCAGATGCATGCCATTCAGTATATAATTTTATAATGCAGTTCAGAATGCTAAGAATCCTTAGGCTGAGCTATGGTAAAATTGGTGTGACAGTGCAGTTACAACATGACAAGCTGTAATAGTTGGTTTCCATTATAACTGTCAATATAGAAATTGGAAATTTGGAACATGGAAATATAAAAATTATAGAATATATAATATTAAAAATTGTAAGTGAGTTTTTCGTACCCTGTTGGATCATGATCTGACTAGTTGCATTTAACTCTTGTCAACTGATGAATAGCAACTTCTTTATAATTACATAATCCTATCTGTTCCATTAATGCACTGGACTTTTAAAAATTTGCCTTAAGCTTAATGTAAAAGTGGAGGTGACTTAATGTTTTAATATTTCTAGCTGTTAAGTATTAAGACATACAGGACTCACTTTGGAATGAAAATATTCCTCTACTCCTCCTTCAGAAAATAAATTGTTAGCGTAGAATATTCTCAAGAATGTTACTGTATGGATCCACTGACTGAGGCATGTTTTACAATACCCTGTGTAACCAGATCTATTGCAAAAAAAACTTTTATTTCTGTAGTGCCTTAAACAGAGTAAAACATCCTGAGGCACTTCGCAGGAGGGTTATAAAGCAATAATTTTTACATCAAACCACATGAGGAAATATTTGGGCATATAACCAATGGCTTGGTCAAAACGTAACCTTTTAAGGATTTTCTTAAAGGAGGAAAGAAAGGTAGAGAACTGGCATGGTTTAGAGAGGGAAGTGCAGAACTTGGAACTTTGGCAGCTGAAGGCAGGGCCATCAATGGCCAGAATTAGAGGTTGGAGAAGATAGAGGTAGTGAGGGACCAGGCATTGAGCCATTTGAAAGACAGGACCAGGGTTTAAAATTGCATTGTTGAATAACTAGGAACAGATGCAGATGAGCAGATGCAGGGATTTTTTTAAATTCATTTTTGAGGCATGGGTGTTGCTGGCTGGCCAGTATTTATTGCCCATTCCGATTGCCAGAGAGCAATTGAGAGTCAACCACATGGCTGTGGAGTCACATGTAGGCCACACCAGGTAAGGATGGCAGATTTCCTTCTCTTAAAAAAAAAAAAATTAGTGAACCAGATGGGTTTCGTTGATAATGACATAAAACCATCGGTAGACTCTTAATTCCAGGTATTTATTGAATTCAATTCCACCATCTGGTGTGGTAGGATTTGAACCCATGTCCCCAGAGCATTAGCTGATTTCTGGCAATACTACAACAAGGTCATGCCTCACCAATGGTGGAGGGACACTGGGTGAGCCAACCTTGGTGCAAGTTAGGACATGGACAATGAAGATTCTTCTGAATGAGCTGAAAGTAGAAAGGGTTTATGAAGGGTAGATAATGGAAGGTCAACCAGAATATGTTCTAGTGGTCAAACTCCAAATCAAGATAGCATTAGGATATCAGGAGCAGATGAGCTGAGACAATGTCTTGGGATGGGATGGATATGTGGTTGGTAACTCCTCTTGGGATCATAAATGACCCCAAAGTTGTAAACAGTCTGGTTTAGCCTCTAATTATTACAAGCAAGAGATTCATTGCCAGAGAATGGATTCTTGCATGGGGAGTGAAGACAATGGCTTCAGTCTTACCAATATTTAATTAGAGGAAATTTCTGTTTTTTGGCATTCAAAATTCAATTTGACATATTAGATGTAATGGTCATTTGAAAACTGACACTGTTTGACAAGTAAAGCATTCCAATTAATCCCTCTATATTTAGGTGATTTTTTTTAAGCAATAATGTTCATTATACAGTGAAGGAATAACAGGGCAGCTCTGATTATGGGAGTGGACTGTGCGCAGGGACTGTAGAACATTTCCTGTATTCTTTGGTAACTGCATAGGAATTATCATCAGCTGCAGGAATTTGAGCTGCAGGCTTCAGAGCTTGAGCAACAGTGGATGCCACTGTGGTATATCCTCAAAGAGAGATTTGTGGATAGTACGTTTGTAGATATGATCACCCTGCAGCGCAAGAACACATAGGATAAAAAGGAGTAGGCAAGTAGAGCAGGAGACCCCTGAGAGCATCTCCATTTTGAATATTGATGAGAAAACTAGTTTATCTGGGAAGTGTAGCCAAAGCTGCGTCCAAAGCACCACGGCAGTTACGTTACTCCAGTTGAGGTCAAACCAGATTTTGTATAGGAGGGCACACAGAAGCCTGGAAGAGCTGTTATGGTGGCTTGCGGAGTGGCAGCCCAAGTACAAGCATGTAAGCCTGTCTGTTGCTCACTGATTTTGAAGTGGGGTTTAGGGCTATAAGAGGAATCCTTCTTGAATGGGAACTAATAAAGATAGGTTAGTGGTTAAGAATTTTGTCATGTTTTAAGTATTTCAGTTGGTAAAAGTTCAGCAAATTAGTGTTAAATTGTATTGATAAATTTTTTTTGATTAAAAGCTTCCTGGTATGTCAATAGAATAAACCTTGGAGTAAACCACCTTATCTTTATGCTATTGCCAAAAATAGAAAAACTGTTGGATCTAACTAGGATTCATAGCATACTTTGGGGTTTTTAACCTGTGTCTTAATGTGTGTAATTGTTTTACTCGCATCTGTTGAATATTCTGAACATGTATGAGTTTTGAAGGACTTTTCAGTCTGCAAAAGTGTGTTCTGTAAGCAAGACCTAGTTTATTTGTGCTCCTGTTTTCATAGTTGTTACTGCTCTATTGTTACTTTTATTGTTAAACTTCATTATTTATTAATATAAAGACGATCATTCTTTAAACAGTGCATTCGCTTACCTTATTTGTCTTCTCAAAGTTACCACAGTTGGTAAGAGGAGTGGGCTGATTATACGTCAAAAAGTGAATTTGTGTATGGCAGTAGGGGGCATAGATGAGTTATAAAATACTATTGTATTTGAACCCAAGTAAAAGGATTTGCCCCGGTCATGAAGAAAGAGCAGGCAATTGATATTAGAATAGTTCAAAATTAATAATTTGCTGATATCAGATAGGCTGTCTGTATTTCAAGTTGATGAAGCACCAGGAACGGATGAAATCCAGAGGTAATGAGTCAAGTAGGACTGGAAATTGTGGAAACCTTAGCCTTAATTTTTCTGTCTTCCTGAAACTCAAATAATGCTAGTGGACTGGAAAATTGCAAATGTTACACCCTTGTTCTAAAAAGTGTATAAAGATAAGCCCAGCAGGTGACACACAACCTGGAAGCATTATAAGCCATGAGAAGAGTAGTGTAGAACTTCAAAAGAACATGGATGAATTGGTGGAAGAAACAGAGAAATGGCAATTGAAATTGAATGTGGAGAACTGTAAAATGATTCATTTGATAGGAAGACAGCAGAGAAACATTATAAAGTAAAATGTTAAATTCTAAAGGGGGTTGCATGAGCACAGGGTCCTAGGTGTATAAGTGCATAAATTATTGAAGGTGGCAGGAGAGCATAGTTAATAAACCATACAGCATCTTGAGATTTGTCAATAGAAGTGGAGCGTATAAGAGCAAGGAAATTGTCAGACCTGTACAAAATCTGGTTTGACCTCAACTGGAGTAATGTGCTCAGTTAGGCACCACTGTTCAGGAAGAATAAGGTGTTGGAGAGGATACAAATGGGATTTGATATTGTATTCAAAAACATGAGAAATCTGGACAGAACAAATGGCGTGAAACTGTTGTCATTGGTAGATGGATTGAGAAGTAGAGGGTGGCAAAGGTAATTGGTAACAGAAGCAATGGCCATATGAGGAAAAGTGTTTTTGCACAGCCAGTGGTTAGGATGTCAAATGTCTGAAAGTATAGTGGAAGCATAGTCAGTTGAGGCTTCACTGGATTATTATAGTCAAAAATGGGATCAGTTGGGTACAGTCCCACCAAATTGGACATTGTTAGAGAGATGTTGCACTGTAGTCAATTGAATCAAGGAGCTGCAGATAAACTGAGAAGGATGGGGATGGGTAGTTTATCTTTGCAGTTATGTAGGATCACTGATGAGAGGCGTTTTGGTACTTTTATAGGAGCTGAAGCCTGTTTGGAGGGAGTATGATGGAACGGATGTGGGAAGTGACAATTCAAAACAGCATCTGCTCAGTGACATCCAGTTTGGGTTTCGCCAGGTCACTGAACTCCTGACCTCATTACAGCCTTGGTTCCAACATAGACAAAAGAGCTGAATTTCAGAGGTGAGGTGAGAGTGACAGCCCTTGACATTAAGGCCACTTTCAACTGAGTGTGGCATCAAGGAGCACCAGCAAAACTGGAATCAGTAGGTATCAAGGGACAAGTTCTCCGCTGGTTGTAGTCATACCTGGTACATAGGAAGATGGCTGTGGTTGTGGAGGGTCAGTCATGTCAGCTGCAGGACATTTCTGCAACAGTCCCTCAGGTAATGTCCTAGGCCCAACAACGTTCAGCTGTTGCTTCAATGATTTTCCCTCCATAAGGTCAGAAGTGGAGATGTTCACCCATGATTGCACAATATACAGAGCATTTGCGATGACTCAGGTACTGAAGCAGTCTGTGTTCAAATGCAGTAAGATCTGGGCGATCTCCAGGCTTGGGCTGACAAGTGGCAAGTAACATTCGTGCCACACAAATGCCAGGCAATGACCATCATCTATAAAAGACACTCTCACCACAGCAGCTTGACATTCAATGGTGTTATCATCACTGAATCCCCCACTGTCAACATCATTGGGGTTCCCATTGATCAGAAACTCAACTGGACTCACCATGTAAAAACAGTGGCTACAGGAGTAGGTCAAAGGCTAGGAATACTGTGACAAGTAACTCACCACCTGACTCTTCAGCCTAACCAGCATCTTACAAAGTCCAATGGAATACTTTCCACTTGCCTGGATGGGTGCAGCTCCAACAACAATCAAAGTTTGACACCATCCAGGACAAAGCAGCCTGCTTGATTGGCGCTGTATCGACAAACATTCATTCCTTCCACCACCGACGCTCAGTAGAAGCAGTATATACTATCTCCAAGATGCACTGTAGCAACTGTCTAAAGATCCTTAGACAGCACTTTCCAATCCTATGACCACTTCCAGCTAGAAGGACAAGGGCAGCAGATGCATGCTAACACCACCACTTGCAGGTTCCCCTCCAAGCCACTCACTTTCCTGACTTGGAAATATATTGCAGTTCCTTTGGACTCATTGGGTCAAAGTCCTGGAATTCTTTCTCTAATGGCATTATGGTCAACCCACAGAATGTGGTCTGCAGCAGTTTAAGAAGGCAGCTCACCACCACCTCAAGGGCAACTAGGGATGGGCTATAAATGCTGGCCAGCCTGCGATACCTAGGTCTCATGAATGAATTTTAAAAATGCACATTTTGAAGGATATAGGATGGTACTGGAAGCGAGGAAGCAATTCACAACACTAATTACTGTGGGAACCTGGAAGCAGGAAAGGAAATTTGGTGGTCCACAGTTGACAGTTGAAAGCAGGATGTGATATTACAAGAGCAGGATAAACCTGGATAGGGGTGATGGAATCCAGAGAAAGATGCAAATTCAGTAACTTAGTGGGACCTTATATTTGGCCTTTGGGTGAGGGGAAAGGAGAGATGTGATAGATGAAACTCATTAGATTGCCTTCATCTTCATGGCACTGTATTTCATGGAATTGTTGTTGGAGACCAGGAAGAAGCATTTGAGAAGATGATTTTCTCAACTGAAAACAAGACTGGGTTTATCTTTATAGAACATAGAACATTACAGCACAGAACAGGCCCTTCGGCCTTCGATGTTGTGCCGACCAAAATAAAAAGCAATGCCCCTCCAAACTAAACCATTCCCTTCTCTTCCATATACTTATCAACTAACCTCTTAAACGCCACAAAACTTGGCGCATCTACAACAGCTGCAGGCAGGGCATTCCACTCCCTAATCACTCTTTGAGTAAAGAACCTACCTCTGATATCCGTCCTATAACTCATACCCCTTAATTTAAAGCTGTGTCCCCTCGTGCTAGCTTTCTCCATCCTAGGAAAAAGGCTATCACTGTCCACCCTATCTAAACCTCTAATCATCTTATATGCTTCAATAAGATCCACTCTTAGCCGCCTCCTTTCTAACGAAAACAACCTCAAATCCTTCAAACTCTCTTCATAGGACCTGCCCTCCATACCAGGCAACATCCTGGTAAACCTCCTCTGTACCCTCTCCAATGCCTCCACATCTTTCTTATAATGTGGGGACCAGAACTGCACACAATACTCCAAGTGCGGCCGCACTAGAGTTTTGTACAGTTGCAACATGATGCTGCGGCTCCTAAATTCAATCCCACTACCAATAAAAGCTAAGACTCCATATGCCTTCTTAACAACTTTATCCACTTGACTGCCTACTTTCAGGGATCTATTGACACATACACCAAGATTCTTCTGTTCCTCAACACTATTAAGAGCCCTACCATTAGCCCTATACTCTACACATTTATTGTTCCTGCCAAAGTGCATTACCTCACACTTTTCCACATTAAACTCCATTTGCCACCTATCGGCCCAGCTCTGCAACTTGTCCAAGTCACTCTGTAAACTAAAACACCCCTCTTCACTATCTACCACTCCACCAACTTTAGTATCATCTGCAAATTTACTGATCCATCCCTCAATACCCTCATCCAGATCATTTTATAAAAATTACAAACAGCAGGGGCCCCAAAACAGACCCCTGAGGCACACCACTCGTCACCGAACTCCACGATGAATATCTCCCATCAACCACCACCCTCTGTCGTCTATCTGCCAGCCAATTTCTAATCCAATTAGCTAAATCACCCTCTATTCCACACATCTGCATTTTCTGTAGAAGTCTTCCATGGGCCACCTTATCAAAAGCCTTACTAAAGTCAATATATACTACATCAACCGCCTTACCCCCATCCACCTCTCTGGTCACTTTCTCAAAAAAACTCAATGAGGTTAGTAAGGCATGACCTACCCTTCACAAAACCATGCTGACTATCCCCAATCAATTCATTTCTCTCTAAATAACTATAAATCCTATCACTAATAATTCTCTCCAATACTTTGCCCACAACAGAAGTAAGACTCACTGGCCTATAATTCCCGGGAAGGTCTCTCTGCCCCTTCTTGAACAATGGGACCACATTCGCTATCCTCCAGTCCTCCGGAACCACACCCGTAACCAACGAGGACCTGGAGATCAGAGCCAGAGGCTCTGCAATCTCCTCTCTTGCCTCCCAGAGAATCCTAGGGTAAATCCCGTCCGGCCCAGGGGACTTATCCAACTTCAAACCCTCGAATTTCTAGCACATCCTCCCTATCTACTACAATACTTCCCAATTTGCAACCCTGTACCTCAGTGTTCTCCATAGCTACATTTCCAGCACTCTGCGTGAATACCGAAGAGAAATATTTATTCAGTGCCTCACCAATCTCTTCAGGCTCCACACACAACTTCCCACTGCTGTCTATGACTGGCCATAATCTTGCCCTAACCAATCTTCTATTCTTAACATATCGAAAGAAAGCTTTAGGATTCTCCTTAATCCTATCAGCCAACATCTTCTCGTGTCCCCTCTTAGCTCTCCTCAATTCACTTTTTACCTCCTTCCGGGCTAATCTATAGCTATCCATTGCACTACCTGAGCCTTCAAGCCTCATCCTGACATAAGCCTCCTTTTTCTTCTTAACCAGCAAATCAACTTTTTTCGTACACCAAGGCTCTCTTACTCGACCTTTTCCTCCCTGCCTGACAGGGACATACTTATCAAGGACTCGCAGCAGCTGCTCCTTGAATAAGCACCACATTCCAGATGTTCCCAGTCCCTGTAGTTCCCTAGTCCAATCTATGCACCCTAATTCTCTCCTGATGGCCTCATAATTACCCTTCCCCCAGCTATAACTACAGCCCCCAGCTTCATGCCTATCCCTGTCCATCACTAAGGTGAACGTAACCGAATTGTGGTCACTATCACCAAAATGTTCACTAACTTCCAAGCCTAACACCTGGTCTGGCTCATTGCCCAGCACCAAATCCAATGTAGCCTCACCTCTATACTCCTTTATACTCTGTGTTCCTGGAGTTGTGAGCCATTCTGGCATGGAAAAGTGTGACTCATAATACTTTTTGATCTGCCAGATCTGATGATGAATAGCTGAACCAGTTGTCTTTCATAAGTGTTCAAATCTGTATCCATTGGACTTATGGGAGTAATGATGAAGGCTTTCTCAGAGAGACTATTATAATGAGAAAGATGAATAGTTTTAGTGGGGATTATGGTATCAAAGCTGGAAGCAATTGAGCAGATCAGTTGTAAGTCGTAGAGATTTAAAGCATGGAAACATGTCCTTCGGCCCAACTTGTCCATGTTGCCCTTTTTTAACCCCAAAGCTAGTCCCAATTGCTCACATTTGGCCCATATCCCTCTTTACCTGTCGTATGCATGTAACTATTTAAATGCTTTTTAAAAAGCAAAATTTTACCCACCCTTACTACTACCTCTGGCGGCTCGTTCCAGACGCTCTCCCCCCACCTCTGGGGAAAAAAAATGCCCCTTTGGACACTTTAATATTTCTCCCCTCTCACCTTAAATCTATGCCCTTTAGTTTCAGAGGGAAAAGATTTTGACTATCTAGCTGATCTAAGCTCCTCATTATTTTATAGACCTCTATAAGATCATCCCTCAGCCTTCTACCCTTCAGAGAAAAGAGTCCCAGTCTATCCAGCCTCTCCTTTATAACTGAAACCATCAAGTCCCAATAGCGTCCTAGTAAATGTCTTTGACACACTTTTTAGTTTAATAATATCCTTTCTATAATAGGCTGACCAGAACTATACAGAATATTCCAAGCCTTACCAATGTCTTGTACAATTTCAAGACATCTCAACTCCTGTGTTCAATGTTCTGGCCAATGAAACCAAGCATGCTGAAAGCCTTCTTTGCTCCTCTATCCTCCCATGACTCCACTTTCAAGGAGCTATGAACCTGTATTCCTAAATCTTTGTTCTGTAATTCTCCCCAATGCCCTGCCATTAACTGAGTAAGTTCTGCCCTAGTTTGGTCAATCAAAATGCATCACCTCACATTTATCTAAATTAAACCCCATTTGTCATTGGTCAGACCACTGACCCAATTGATCAATATCCCATTGCAATCCTAGATAACCTTCTTCATTATCCTCTATGCTATCAATCTTGATGACATCTGCAAACTTACGAACCATACTTCTATGTTCTCATCCAAATTATTAATATAAATGACTAATAACAGTGGATTTAGCACCGATCCCTGAGGCACACCACTGGTCACAGGTCTCCAGTTTGAAAAACACCCCTCTAAAACCATCTATGTCTCTGTCGTCTGTCATTTTCGATCCATTTAGCTACCTCACCCTAGACCTTGTGAAGTTTAACCTTTTGCAATAACTTACCATACAGTACCTTGTCAAATGTCTTGCTAAAGTCCATTTAGACAACATCAACTGTACTGCCCTCATCTACCTTCTTGATTACCCCTTCAAAAAACTCAATCAAATTTGTGAGACATGATTTGCACTGTCCCTAATCAGTCCTTGTGCCTCTTGATGCCTATAGATCCTGTCTTTCAAAATACTTTCCAACAACTTGGGGCTTTGGCCTTGTGGATCCAGAACTGGCTTGCCTGCAGAAGACAGAGAGTGGTTGTGGATGGGTCTTTTTCTGCATGGAGGTCGGTCACCAGTGGAGTACCTCAGGGATCTGTTCTAGGATCCCTGCTGTTTGTCATTTTCATAAATGACCTGGATGAGGAAGTGGAGGGATGGGTTAGTAAGTTTGCTGACGATATGAAGGTTGGTGGTGTTGTGGATGGTCTGGAGGGATATCAGAAGTTGCAGTGGGACATAGGATGCAAGACTGGGTGGAGAAGTGGCAGATGGACTTCAGTGCGGATAAATGTGTAGTGGTCAATTTTGGCAGGAATAATGGGATGAAGGAGTACAATGTCAAGGGTAGGAGTCTTAGCTGTGTTGAAGAGCAGAAGGATCTTGGGGTCTGGGTCCGTAGGACTCTTAAATAGGCCTCGCAGGTGGAGGATGTGGTCAAGAAGGTATATGGTGTACTGGCCTTCATTAATCGAGGGATTGATGGAGTACTGTGCGCAGTTCTGGTCACCTCACTATAGGAAGGATGTGGAAGCTATTGAAAGAGTGCAGAGGAGATTTACAAGGATGCTGCCTGGATTGAGAGGCATGCCTTAGGTTGAGGGAGTTGGGACTCTTCTCCCTGGAGAGATGAAGGTTGAGAGGCGACCTGATAGAGGTTTATAAAATGTTGAGAGGAATAGATAGGGTGGATTCGCAGAGGCTATTTCCCCGGGCTGAAATGGTCGCTACGAGAAGACACAGATTTAAGGTGCAGGGAAGCAAGTACAGAGGAGATGTTAGGGGTAAGTTTTTCACTCAGAGGGTGGTGAGTGAATGGAATCGGCTGCCCTCAGTGGTGGTAGAGGTGAACTCGCTGGCGTCTTTTAAAAGACTTCTGGATGAGTACATGGGATTGGGGGTTATAGATAGGTCTATGGCTAGGTAGGTATAGATGTGATCGGCATAACTTGTGGGCTGAAGGGCCTGTTTGTGTTGTAGTGTTCTATGTTCTAACTTACTCACCACAGATCTGAGCCTCACCAGCCTATAGTTCCCAGGCTTTTCCTTGCAGCCCTTTTTAAACAAAAGAACAACCTCACCTGTGACTATTGATGATTCAAATATCTCTCCTAGTGGATCCACAATTTCCTCTCTAGCATCCCACAATATTCTGGGATACACTTCAGGTTCTGGGGATTTATCTACCTTGATGCACTTTGATTTCCGGCTGTAATATGTACAACTCCTCAAAGCATCACTATTTATTTCCAAGTTCCCTAACATTTATGCTTTTCTCAACAGTAAATACTGATGAGAAATATTTATTTAGGATCTCGCCCATCTCTTGTGGATCTGCACATAGATGACCTTGTTGATTCTTAAAAGCCCTAGTCTCTCCCTTGTTACTCTTTTCCTATTCCATTGCTTTTAATCTGATCCAATCTCCCAAAGAAAAATAGAGTGATAATAATAGGGGATTTTAACTTTCCCAGCATTGACTGGGACAGCCATAATATCAGAGGTTTGGATGGAGAGCAATTTGTTGAGTATATTCAGGAGTGATTTCTCATTCAGTATATGGATGGCGTCACTGGAAAGGGGCAAAACTTGACCACCTCTTAAGAAGTAAAGAAGTTGTTGTAGAAATGTTGTAATGAAATAGAGGGCCAAAGGGTACATGTTTGCAATTTTATGTATAGTTGTAAGTGAATTGGGAAATTTTATTTTCCATCTGGAGTGAACATAATGTTTAAAAGTACCAGAAATAGATCATAATACCCCTGAAGCTTGTTGTGCCACTCTACGCTCATGACTGATCTGCTTTAATTACACTTTTTTCATCTATTTCCTCTTGATTCTCTCATCTTGGCCTCAAATATACTTAACATCTGAGCATCCATAACTCTCTTTGTTAGAGAACTTAACCTGTTTTCCCTACTTTTAGTCTCTATCCCAAGGGGAAACATCCTCTTTGAGCATCCATACTGTCAAATCCCCTCAGTATCTTTTATCTTTCAATAAGATTACCTCTCAATCTTCTAACCTCCAATAAATACAGACCCAGCCTCATATGACAGCACCCCATGCCCTCCTGCCATAATCTGCCATTCCAGGCTTTCAGGCTCTAAATTTCTCAACATGTTTGTATCTTTTCTTGACTAAGGAGACCAGAACTGTAACAATACTCTAGATGTGGCCTCAACAATGCTCTGTGCAACTGCAGCAAAATTTTCCTACTTCTGCTGTCCATTCAATTTGCCTTCCTAAGCACTTGATGTACTTACATACTGACTCATGCCCCAGGAGATCTAGATGTCCCTGCAATCTTTCTCCCATTTAAATGTGGGCAGATGGTGTAACAGTAGTTAGCATTGCTGCCTCAGCACCAGGAACCTGGGTTTGATTCCCGTCTTGGGTCACTGTCTTGTGGAATTACATGTCCTTCCCATGTTTGTGTGGGTTTCTTCCAGGTGCTCCAGTTTCCTCCCACAGATTGAAAGATGTGCTGGTTAAGTGCATTTACCTGAACACCGCCAGAATGTGGCAACTAGGGGTATTTCATTGTAAGCCTTACTTGTGACTAATAAACTTGAAATAATATTCTGCTTTTTTGCTCACTTAACCTATCTTTGTTCCTTTTCAGATTTCTTATGCTGCTTCACAGCTCACTTTCCAATTTATGAACAATGGTCTTTCCATTCAAATCTATTAATATAAATTGTAACATTGATCCATGTGACTCTCCACTCGTTACATCAGCTAACCAATACTCTATCCATGCCAATATGATACCAGCTGCACTACAAGTTCTTACTTTGTGTGACACCTGGTTTGAAGGCCTTTTGGAAATTTAGATACAACATTTTCACACAGGTGCCTCTTTAACTACATTGGTTGTTAATCCCGCAAGAAATAGTGGTTAAGAGTAAAATGTGATTTTGCTTTTACAAAACCATATTGACTCTGCTTCGTTGTTTTGAGATTTCAAGTGCCTAAGTGTATCCTCCTTTTTAATCCATATTAATTTAATGTTTTCTGGTTGTTTATTTTTATCTGGAGCACTCTGAAAGTTTGCAATTGTATAGGGTCTTGCTGAGGTCACACCTAGAGTATCGTGTGCAGTTTTGGTCTCCTTTTCTGAGGAAGCATGTTCTTGCTTTTGAAGGAATGTAGTGAAGGTTTACTAGACTGATTTCGGGGTGTTAGGATTGTTTTTGCTGGACTTCAGATGCGTGACGGGAGATCTCAAAGAACAAAACAGCACAGGAAACAGGCCCTTCGGCCCAACGAGCCCGTGCCGCCACCCCGATGTTCCCACTTCTACCCACGATCCCTGTCCATGTTTATAGATCTATGGATTAAAAACCAAATTTGAGACAAGTTAGGGAGGATTTGTTTTGCCAATTAGCCTAAGAGCACATCTTTGGGATGTGGGAGGAAACTGGAGCACCCGGAGAAAACCCACACAAGCATGGGGAGAATGCGCAAACTCCCACAGACACAGGCCCAAATCCATGTATCTGCACAGCACAGCGATAGTCACAGGTATCGTGTTGCCCATCAAATGGTCCAGGTCAAGCGTACACTAACAACATGAAGCACTTGGATACTCTCAAAAAATCCAAGAGCAGCCTTCTCATGACCCATCGCGTGTATGCCCCTCATTAGACAACAAGGTGGACCAAAGCACCTGTAGGATAAAAACAAGTACATCAATATCATCATTTATTTACACACTTCCCAGGGACTCCCAAGGCTCATGATCCCTATTTTAAATCAGTTTTCTATACCCCTCCATTCCCATTCTGTTCATGTGCCCATCTAAGTATTTCTTAAATAGCTCCAGAGTACGTGCCTCCACCACTCGGCAGCGCATTCCATACCCCCACCTCCCTCTGTGAAAAAACTCCCTCTAGCATCCAAATTGTACCTTAAGCCCGTGACCCCTCGTGCTATTTGAGTCCGTCCTAAGAAAAAGCTTAACCCTGTTTACTCTATCTATACCCCTCATAATTTTGTACACCTCTATTAGATCTTTTCTAAGGAAAACAGTCCCAATTTGCCTAACCTCTCCTCATAACTCAGATCTTCTATTCCAGGCAGCATCCTGGTAAATCTCCTCTGCACTCTCTCCAGAGTCTCCACGTCCTTCCAGTAGTAATGTGACCAGAACTGGACACAGTATTCCAAATGAGGTCTAACCAACGTTTTATACAACTGCAACATTAAAGGCCAGCTCTTGTACTCTATACCCCTGCCTATAAAGGCTAACATACCATATGCTTTCTTCACAACCTTCTCCACTTGCTCTGCCACCTTCAGAGACTTGTTCACCTGCACCCCGAGGTCCCTCTGCGTTTCTATACTCTTAATAGGTCTACCCTTTATCATATACCTCCCCTCTACATTCTTTCTCCCGAAATGCATCACCTCACATTTATCAGGATTGAATTCCATCTGTCTGCCCAAGCTACCAGCCTATCTATGTCCTGCTGCATCACCTGACAATGCTCCTCACTATCCGCAAGTCCAGCCATCTTTGTATCGTCTGCAAACTTGCTGATCACTCCACTTACTCCCTCTTCCAAGTCATTTATATATATTACAAATGGAAGAGGCCCCAGTACCGAGCCCTGCAGCACACCTAGTGACCAACCTCCAGCTAGAAAAACACCCTTCCACTATTATTCTCTGTCTCCTATTACCAAGCCAGTTACTTATCCATCTAGCTACCTGTCCTTGTATCCCATGAGCCTTGACCTTCTCGACTAACCTCCCATGAGGGACTTTGTCAAACGCCTTACTAAATTCCATATAGACGACATCAATGGCTCGCCCTTCGTCCACCGTTTTCGTCACCTCCTCAAAAAATTCTACTAGATTTGTAAGGCACGACATCCCCTTAACAAATCCATGCTGTATATCCCTAATCAGATCGCAACGCTCTAAGTGCCTATACATCCTATCTCTAAGAATCCCCTCCAACAGCTTCCCTACCACTGACGTCAAACTCACTGGCATATAATTTCCAGGGTTATTCCTACTACCCTTTTTAAACAACGGTACAACATTAGCTATTCTCCAGTCCTCTGGGACCTCACCTGTGTCCAAAGAAGAGACAAATATTTGAGTCAGAGGCCCAGCAATTTCACCTCGCACCTCCCTAAGCAGCCTGGGATAAATGCCATCAGGCCCCGAGGATTTATCTGTTTTAATGCTACCTAGAAGCTCTAACACTTCTTCCCTCGGTATGGATATTTACCTCAACTGGTCCACAGCTCCCTCAGAGATAGGAGCTGTCAACAAGCCCCTCTCCTTCGTGAATACTGACGCAAAGTATTCATTCAGGATTTCTGCCATTCCCTTGGGCTCTAAGCACAGTTCCCCTCCTCTGTCCCTAAGAGATCCAATTTTTCCTCTAACCACCCTTTTATTCCTAACATTGAGACTTATAAAATTCTAACAGGACAAGGAGAAATTCCCAATGGTGGGGGAGTCGAGAACCAGGAATCACAGTCTGAGGATTCAGGGTAGATCGTTTAGGACGAAGGTGAGGAGACTTTTCACCTAACGAGTGGTGAGCTTGTGGAATTCATTACCTCAGGAAGTAATTGATATCAAAACATTGAATGTACTCAAGAGGTGACTGGGTATAGCTCTTGGGATGAATGGGGCCAAAGGTTATGGGGAAAAAATAGGATTAGGCAATTGAGCTGGATTATCAGCTGTGATCATAACGAATGGCTAAGCAGGTTCAAAGGGCCAAATGGCTTCCTGCTCTGATGTTTTAATGTTTCTATTCCTTAAATATTTTTTCAAGTTTTTAAAAATTTTATTGAAGTTTATTACTCAAGACATAAATGGCATGCATTAAGTTTTTATTTACCAGGTTCCAAAACTATTTACATGCTTGGCTAACTAGACTTTTGTGTAGTTGGTATGAGGTTATGACATATCAACTTAATTCATCCTCTAATTGTTATTTCAATGAGTTACTGACTTGGTGTCACTGCAGGAGTCAGGTTTTTGACTTTTGTGTCTTGGATACTTGACATTTTGGTTCAATATATCAGTTCACCGCTAAATTATTTCCTGGAGTTGCGGGTAATGCCGAGCTGATGTACTGGACAGGCAGATGGGTGGAGAGAAAGCCTCAAAGAATCTCATCACTGTACGAGCTCTGGTGCAGAGACAAAAGCAGCGACGCAGACTGCAACAAGGACTGACATGGCTCAGTTCGGTGTATTTGATTGTGTGATTAACCACAACTGGAGTTTGATTTGTAGTCTGTATTGTGGCTGGAACGTTCAGGTTTGTTAGTTTTTTATGTTTAGTGCCATCGACTTCTGAATAGAAAATGTTTGTTTAGAGATGGTGAGGAGGCGTTTCACATAGAGCTGCAATATTCTGCATCGACTTACTGCAGCTATGTTGCAGTGCACGTTTTTAACCACAAACTATTAAACATCTGCTTTAAGAATGCATTCCAAAATGTTTTCTTATTTGGAAAGTAGTAACATCTGCACTGGCTTTGTGTTTAAAAAGTAAAATATTATAAAGGACATCCCAGCATGACATTGCTATTAACTTTATTTACTCTTCTCTGTATTTATTCACTTATTATTCTATTGAATACATGTAGCACAAGAGTTTAAACTGTTGAAATTGTGATATTTCATGATTATATATATTGACTCATTTGAATTTTTGATGAAAAAGCGCTTAGGTTTCATTAAGGGAGCTAATTGATTCCACTGACAATTATTTTATGTTATAAATGTGGATATTACAAATGTGTAACTTATCCAAATCTTTAAAGCTGTTAAATTATATGAACCCTATTTTTCTGAAACAACCACATCACTTTTGTTCAGTGTGCGCTCCGGATTAATTAACAGATTGTATGCACATTCCCCATAAAATTTTGTTGGCATGGGCAGTGCTACGCAGTGTAGTGGGGGGTAGGGAGGGAGTTATCCATCCAAGATATTTTTCTTTGTAAAATATTGACATTTATGTGATCATTTTTATTCTGTCATGGAACATGTATGACAAATTTTTAAATGCCTGTTTTTATGTGAGCTGCTTTCCTGACCAATTGAAATGAATTGGAAATTATTTCCTTAGTGACCATGTTTCCTGTATAAAAAGAAAACTCTGCTTGGCCAGTTTTTTCTTTTCAATGTGTGATACAGTATCTTAAAATTCCTTGCACCGTATTCAACCCAGAACAATGTTGGCACAGACTGCTATGCAGGCATACAGCTCAGCAGAAACAATGATTGTCATAAATTGCTTTAAAGTTCTTTTAATTTTTGAAATATTGAAATGGACATAGACTAGTGAAATTACAGACATGAGCAGATTAGATTAATATGGCGAAGTGAGAGGAGGAAGAATGTGGTATTCACTACTCAAATCTCTGAAAGTGCAAGCTGATAAAGCTGTTAACGAAGCAAGTTGAATTCTCAGTTTCATAAATAAGAGTATAAAAGAATCAGTTGTGTTAATAAATCACTGATTCAGCATCAACTTGAATATTGTATTCTATCTGGCAATTGTACATTGGAAACATTATTATAGAAGAGATTATAAGAATGATTCCTGGGATGAGAGACCAGAGAAGCTGGGATTTTCTCACTTGAACAGAGATGCTCAGACTTATGAGGACTTTTGATAATGTAAATAAGGAGAAACTGTTTCCATTGATGGATGGATGAATATCTAGAGGGCATTGATTTTAAAAATTATCAAAAGAACCAGAAGGGATGTTTTTTTTTTAAACTCGTTTGATAATGATCTGTAATATACTGCCTGAAATGGTTGTTAGGGTACCATATCAAAAAGCTGAAGATATGTTATCAAGCCAGACCAGACCCTAACAATTTTTTTCTATTTTGGCATACAAGGGAGGAAAGGATACTTTACCTCCAGGAACAATTCCACTGACAATTATTTTATCAAAACAAGTTTTATTCATATTATAAATATACTTTTTATAAAATTAAACAGTTTAATTCTTAACTGTTGAACAGTCTTTAAACATGAAAAAAAAACAAACTCAACATTTAACTTATTACTATTCCGTTCTAACTAAGCAATATTTATCTTGAACCTCACTTTCAAAATAGTTAGCCAACACAGATGTACTTGCTCTGTCTTGCATAATGGCCCTGGAGCTTTCAGAAAGCTTCTGGAAAGAAAACCTGCTCCTTTTACCAGCTCCAGGCAGCATCTGCATTTTTTTTTAAGTGAAAATGAAATTGCTTTTCTGCAACAAGTCTAGCTTCTTCCATTTCTAATATCACAAGAGTCTGCTCCTATATACCCAACTCCCCTTTTCATTACTTTTAATCAAGAAAACACCCAATGTTCATCATCTTTGGTAAACAAAAGCTCATTAAGCTTTCTGCAAAGTAAACACATGGCTAAGAGGAGTAATTATCCTGCTTTCCAAACTTTACTGTATTTCTACCACGCAAAGTGATTGCATGTCACATAACACTTCATCTTAAATCACCTTAAGTATATAATATATTAATAGCACAGAATGAAGGCAAATCCAGCAGTAACTTAAAAAAATTATTACTTAATTGGATGTGGATGCATGGACAAGATCAAAATTTCTCTAATCCTAATTGAGAAGATGATGTGAGTCGCCATTATAAATTGCTTCAGTATGTGAAACCATAGTGACATTAGGTGAGGGCGTAAAGATTTTGAGTATATGCTAGTTGGTCAATAACTTTGAGAGAGTTATGTTCTTGCATGCCATTCTAGGAGTTGAGCTACTGTCAAAGAAGCCCTGACAAGTTATTGCACTGCATCTTGTGGATGGTATGAGTGGGAATGAAGGTTTAATATGTTGAGCTTTTTGAATGATTTTTGAGCTATACTAATCAGGCCTGTGGAAAGTTATTTCACCATGGTTGTGCCTTATGAAAGGTGGAAAGGTTTAAGGTGGGAGCAAAGTGGGGATGGGTGATGGCTGTGCCAAGATGAGAGTTACTGGCCACAGAATACTCAGCTTCTTATCCAGTTTTGTTGCAGTGCTTTTTGTGGATGGTCTTGTTGAATTTCTAGTCAGATAATCCCAAGGAGGTTGATGGGATTTTTGATGATGGTCATTTATTATTGAAATAGACACACTGGATATCATTGGAACCTTATAGTGCAGAAAGAGGCCATATGGCCCTTAGAGTCTGTACAACTTTCTGAAAAAGCATCCCACCCTGTCCCTGTAACCTCATGCATTTTACCATGGCTAATCCATCTAACTTACACATCTTTGAAGTGTGGTAGGAAACCCATACAGAAATGGGTCCAAAGCCAGCATTGAACCTGGGTCCGTGATGCTGTGAGGCAGCTGTGCTAACCACTGTGCCAGTGTGTCCCGCCTGCAGAAACTAGAAGACAGTTCAGGAAACCCATTTAAAAGTATCAAAAATAATCTCCATTGCTGCTCCAAATAAAAAAAAATCTGGTGATTCCAGCACTGTGACCTGAACAAAGCAAATATTGATCTCAAATACAGAATGCCGTATCCCAGCTCCCAAGTCACTGCTTTCACTGTGCTGATTGTCTGGCACTTATGGTGCATATGCAATTTGTCACTTATCAGCTCAATGCCATTTAACAGCTCAGACCAGATGTTTTGCTGCATCTGGGCACAGACTGTTTGATTATCTGAGGAATTGTGAATGGTACTGAATGCTGTGAAATCATTGAGCATTCCCATTTCTGAGTGTGATGGAGAGAAGGTAATCAATGAAGCAGCTGACGATATTTGGTGCTAGGACACTGATCTGTAGCAGTGCTGTCTTGGGCCTGAAAACAGTGGTCTCCTACATCGCAACTATCTTCCTTTGCTATAAGGTATGAATCCAGTCTCTGGTGAGTTTTGCTCTTAATTTCAGTTTTACTAGCACTATATAGTAAATATAGCACTAGTGCTATACCCAGTCAGATGCGGCCTTCATGTCATCAGATGCTCTCGCCTCAATTTTGGAATTCAGCTCTTCTGTCCATGTTTGGACCAAGGCTGTAATGAGCTTTAAGTTGAATGTCCCTGGCAGACCTGAAACTTGTACGGGTGAGCCAGTTAATGACAATAATTGCTGAATATCATTGCCTTCATCACTCTCCACGTTTTGCTGCTGACTGAGAGTAAGTTGATGACATGGTAATTGGCCAGATTGGATTTTTCCTACTTTATTTTGCGGATAGGAAATGCCTGGAATTAATAGGTAGATGCAATGTTGTGGCTATACTGGAACAGTTTTTGGCTTCAGGTACAGCTAGTTCTGGAACACAAGTTTCAATGCTGCTGTGATATGGACCAGATCCAAAGCCTTGGCTGTATTTAGTGCCTTCAATTGTTCCTTGATATAACATGGAGTGAATTGGACTGCTAAAAGACTAGCACCTGGGATTCAGGAATCATAGAATAGTTACAGCACTCGAGGTCATTTGCTCTGTTGTATCTATGCTGATGCTCTGTAAGAGCAATTCACCAAATGCCAGCTTTTGCCTTTTTCCTACAACCTTTTAATTATTTCCTTTTCAGATAATGGTCCAAGTCCCTCCTGAAAGCCACGATTGAATTCTTGGGTCTTACATTCCAGGTCTTAAAAGCTCAGTGTTTTTATTCATGCTGTTGCCTCTTTTGCCAATTGGTGCAAATTTATGATGGCGATGCTTTGATCTGATTCACAGTGGGTCACTTAACTCTGTCTATAGTCTTGTGTTGTAGCTCTATTCAGAAAACTATTACTTGAATATTCTACTGACCTGGGAATCTCTTTAGGTTTCTCAAATTTGATTTAATGTCTCTTCTCCCGCCCCATTATACAGAAATGTTATCATTGGTTTGAAATTTGTATTAGGGGTCTCAAAGCAATTCCTGTGCCATTGCATTCTGAGCAACATGCACCTAAGTAGCCATTACTTCACACCTAATACAATTTCTAAGCTGTTTCCAGATTTCTCTGACTTCTCAGTACATTTGCATTTATTTTCCATAATCTTGGAAGTGATTTAACCTTTAATATATTTTAGTGTGTACAGTATCATAAAAGCAGTCATGCTAGGTGAAGTGAATTAATTGTGTTGCAAGCTCTAACTTTATTAGTGACTTCTGTATGCTTTCTTGATGAATTTGAATTAACATAGAGGAGGAGCAGTCTTAATGAGCCAAAGGAAGTTATTAACTAATGAGATTTGAGAGCTGCAGGCAAAAGTTGCCACATGGGATTATGACACAACAATATCAAGAATGAGTTAATATTTCAGATTGCCAAGTATGAAGGAATGCTACAGAAAGAAAAAAGAATAAGGCTGTATTAATGTTAAAGTTTTAAATAGAAAGGACAAACAAGATTTTCCCAAGATTGAACATATTTAGCATTAGTTGAGGCACAAAGGAAGGGCTATTGCATTGCTGTTTTTCATATGGAACTCCAAAAAGTATGAACATGATCATTTGGCAGATTTGAAGAGTAATGTTAGAAGACTTTTTACAGATCTTGAGAATGCTGAAAAAGGACGTGGTGTTAAAGTTTCTTGTCTTGTTACATACCCGGACAATTCGCAAGAAAATAGAACATCAGGGAGCAACAATTGTTCTTCACGAGAAAAGGGCGCTGATTGGTTGGCAAAGCTTTGACAGCAGCATTTTCAGCGTTATTCAACTTTGATTACCTTAATATTTCAGTATAAACAGTAATATGAGTAGGGAAGGAGAGGAAGAACTCTTCTGATTTTTCCGGCCCAAAAGGGAAAGAAGCTGTGTTGGCCTAGTTCTTTCAAATGAATTGGAGCAGGCGGAGTGTGTTACAGTTGGAGATCAGCGAGCAGTTTAGAGTAATTATGGAAAGAGGCCAGAAGATAGCAATAGTAAAAATGTTCAACTGTGGAAGAGCTAATTTCAGTGAAGGGACTTGGATATATTAATAATGATTGCCAGGTGAAATAGCAACGGAATATTGGAGGCAGAATGTGACACAGTGGTTAGCACTGCTGTCTCACAACACCAGGGACCTTGGTTTGATTCTTGGCGTGGGTCACTGTGTGGAGTCTGTGCGTTCTTGTGACTGTATGGGTTTTCTCTGGGTGCTCTACTTCCCTCCTCAGTCCGAAAGACATGCTGGTTTGCTGCATTGGCCATCCTCCCTCTGTGTACTCAAGCAGGTGCTGGAGTGTGGCAAGTAGGGGATTTTCACAGTAATTGTGCACTGTTAATGTAAGCCTACTTGTGACACTAATAAATAAACTTTACTTCAGTAAAAAGTGTTCTTGTGCAAGCTGGACAATCATACTGAAGCAGCTCTGTACCCTCCTCATGGTTCACCATTCCACTCAGCTTTGTGTTATTTGCAAATTTGGAGATATCACATTTAGTTCCCTCAAGTAAATCATCACTATATATTGTGACTAAATCTAGGCATTTAGAAATGATCCCTGTGGTATCCATTATTCCAGTAGATTTATCAAGCATTTGATACAGTGCCACATGGCAAGTTGGTTAGCAAATTAGAAATGTTTAGGATTGATGGGTCCTTGGCAGCATGACTGAGAAGTTGGCTAAGAGATAGGAAACAGTAGGTCTAGATGGATATTTCTTAGACTGGAGATGAGATGAAAGTGGTATTCCCCAAAGATCACTGGCGCTCTTGCCTTTTGTAAGTTGTATAAACAATTTCGAGATGAGTTTTGGGGGCAAAATCTCTAAATTTGCAGATGACACGTGGGAGAATTGTGAGAATGATGCTGAGTGACTTCAGAGGGGCATTGACAAATTGGCGAAATGGGCAGACACCTAACAGATGAATTTCAATGCAGCAAAATGTAAAGTAATGTATTTTAATACTAGAAATATGGAGAGATGATATCGCTCAATGGTACAACTTTGAAGGGCATACAGAAGCAGAGGGATCTCATGGTTCAAGTGCATAATTCTCTAAAGGTGATCAGGCAAGTTGAAACAATTAAGAAGGCTTGGATTTAAATGAAGGCATGTAAAAGCAAGGAAGCGATGCCAAACTTCTACAAATCATTGGTCAGACCACATTTGGAATATTGGGTTCAGTTCTGGGCAGTTTATTGAAGAAGGATGTTAAAGCCCCAGAGAGTGTAAAGGAGATTTACTAGAATGATACTAGGAATGAAGAATTTTAGATACAAGGAAAGATTAGAGTAATTGTGCTTATTCTCCTTGGAGCAGAGAAAATTAAGAGGTGACTTTATTGAAGTGTTCAAAATTATGAACAATTTTGACGGAAAAGGAGTATATTCTGTTTCCATGAGTTGGTATGTCAGTCACAATTTCAAGATGGGCATCAAGAGAGCTAGGAGTGAGATGAGGAGTAACTTCTTTACTCAAGAGAATTATTGGAATTTGGAATGCCAGGCACAGTGGTGGAGACATCTCCAATAGAATCTCTCAAAAGACAGCTGGGTACATATTTGGAAGTAGTGAATTTAGAGTGCTACGGAGATGGGACTGGAGAATAAGATGAGCTGGGTAGTTTTTGTGGGGGGGAGTGCAGACACAATGGGCCAAATGACCACCTGTAAAATTCTGTAATTGTAAACATGATTTCCCTTTTATACGTGCTGATTCTGTCTGATCCTGCCATTCTTCACACTAGTGCTCTGCATTTAAATCTTTTATAATGAACTTTTCCCACTACCAAATTTAGGTTGACTGGTCTATAATTCCCTTACTCTATTTCTCTTTTTAATTAGAGGGGATACTTCAGCTAGGAAGTTTTTCAGTCTTTGGAATCTTGGAACATAGCCACCAATTCATACACTATTTATATACCCACTTCCTTAAGTACTCTGGGATGTAGATTTATCAGACTCTAGGCATTTAGCAGCTTTTAATACCATCTATTTTCCCAACAGCATTTCCCTACTAATACTGACTTGCTTCAGTTCCTCCCTCTCACTAAACCCTGTGTTACCTATGTTTCTGGTATGTTGGTGTCCTCCTTTGTGTATGTAATTAGTTGGTCAGCCCTTTGTTTCCAGTTCTAAATTCCCTGTTTCTGACTGTCAGGCATTTGTCTTCACCAATCTATTTTTCTTTGCATATCTATAGAAATTTTAATCAGTTTTTATGTTCCTCACAAGCTCTCTGTCGTGTTAAATTTTCCATCTTCTCGATCCCAATTTCCTCCTTTGCTGAATTCTGAATTGCTCCTAATCCTCAGGTCTGCTGTTTTATTTCCAAACTATTTGTGTGTATCTTCCTTGGATTTAATTTTATCTCTAATTTTTCTTCTAAGCAATGATTTGGCTTCCTTTCCCATTTTTTTCCACTAGATGGGAATAAACAATTGTTGCAGTTCATCATGTGCTCTTTGAATTGTTTGCTGCGGCCTATCCACTGTAATCCTTTTTAAATAACATTTTCCATTTTGTTAATAACCAGGAAAATCATGGAAGGTACAAAAGGGATTTGGAAAAAGTTGCAATGGGAGACAGAGAAGTTATGAGAATTAACAATGAACATTAAATTCAACTTTCAAATATTTTCTAAGAGGTTAGGCCCATCAGGTAGAAGCAGAGGAAATAATGATTATAATACCATTGATTCCATGTTAAGTTCAATCATAAACTTAAATAAAGCCAATTTCATAGATGTCAGGTGAAAACTGGCTACAGTTAATTTAAGTAAATAAACAAAGAAGTAGAGACAAGGTAACAGTGGGAAACGTTTAAAGAAACAATTCAGGATGTTCAATAAAAATACATTCTGTACTAAAACCCTCAGCTCAAAAGATCCATTTATGGCTCACTCAGGTAGCTCAGGATGTTTTGCAAAGAACAGTAGCACACCTGAGGATTGGGAGCTTTTTCAAAACTACTGAAGAGTGACCAAAAGTTGTTTAAAAAGGGAAAAATAGAATGAGTACACTATCCAGAAATATAAAAAATATTATAAGAACCGTACATAAAAGGAAGTGTAGTTAAACTAAATGTTGGTCCCTTAGAAGCAGAGGGTGGAGATGTTATCATGGGGAATGAGGAAATAGCGGAAATCATGAATAAATATTTTGTATCTGAAGAGGACATCAGTTTCATGCCAAAAATAGTGAAGAAATTAATATCAGCAAAGAAAAGATATCGGAGAAACTTCAAGGATTGAAATGAGAGAAATCCCTGGGATCAGATGACCAGCAGCCTACTGTTCTAAATGAGATAGATGCAAAGGAAATAGATGTGCTAGTTATGTAGGTGCAAAGAAAATAGAGATGCTAGTTAGGATTTTGTAAATTTATTTCGATACGGGGGCAGTCTCATCAGATTGGAAGTTGACAAATGTTGCAGCACTCCTCAAGAAAGGAAGGAGGGAGAAAACCGGGCTACTAAGGAGGCAGAATAACAAGCTAGTTAGTCTAACATCTGTCACTGGAAAAATGCTGGAATCTATTATTACTGCAATGTTAGCAATGCATTGAAAATATAGTATGTTTAGAACAAGTAAATATGATGTTACTGTTGGGAAATTCTGTTAAGTTTATTTGGTTTATTCACTTCTTGAACATGTAACTGATGGCAGGGTAAATAAACAGTAGGAGTTACTACTGTATTTGAATTTCCAAAAGACTTCCAATAAGATGCCACACAAAGATTAGTAGGCAAGACCAAAGTTCATAGAGTTTGGGGTAATATACTAGCGTGGATAGAAGCTTGTTTACTGGACAAGAGGCAGAGAAATGGTATAATAGTGCATTTACAGCTTGACAAACTGTGACCAATGGAATGCTGCAAGGGTAAGTTCTTGGGCCTCAGCTATTTATTTCTATTTTAATGGTTTGAATGAAGAGAGTAATGTAACTAAGCAAGGTGGAAAGATCAGCTGTGGGGGGAACAGTGATTGGAAAGCAATATGGACAGGTTAAGTATCTGACTAGCTAGATGGAATTTTTTGAGATGATGAGGAGAGTTGATATGTGGTCTTTAGAAAGCATTTGAAAGCAAAGAAGCTTGTTGAGAAGGTGAAAGCTTATTGAATTAAGGGAAAAGTCATAGTATGAACATGAAACTGGCTGAGTGACAAGAAATAGAGGGTGGTGGGTGGATGTTTTTCAGACTGAGCTGATTTGCAATAATGATCCATAATGGCCCTTTTTAGATCAATTAGTCTTTATCAATTCCTATAAACAGTCTAGACCTAGGTTTAGGGAGCAGCATTATAAATTGTACAAATGTTAGAAAACATGACAAAGTAGTAGATAAGAAGAGAGAATGATAAAGTGAGCAGAAACGTGACGGAAGAGAAGTACGAAATGATGTATTTCAAGAGGACTGATTATAGAAACACAATATGGAATAAATGGCACAAATAAGCATCAATGAACAGTCTTAAATGTCCACACACACACATCCTTAAAGACAGTGGAGAAAGTTACTGTGGTTAAAAAGCATAGGTGTCACTTCCGGATTTATAGAGGAATAATATATAAAAGCAAAATGGATCATACCAGTACTTTATAATACTTTTAAACTAATCATTTGTGCCAAATATATTTCATATATAAATAATGTCTTGGAATTTAATATTGTGATAAACTCTGTCTGTTTTACTGGTGCATCAGAATCTTTAGTAGGCCAGAAATGAAATCATGCAGTATATATTCTGTCTTCAGATGCATTTCTGTGTTTAATTACCAATTATGGTTTCCTGTCTTTCTGTGGTATCTGGCTTCAATAATTATTCTGGAAGTCATTGAGCCCATGACCTCTTTACCCTCGCACATATTCTCGCAAGGCATGTTTATTTTGGATTATGTAATTGTGATTTCAATGAAAGAATGTCATTTCGAGCAGGTGGCACATCAAAGTAGGCTAATTTTTCAATTGTTCAGGGAGAACTTGATTCATAGAGTGCCCTGCCCCAGCCAGAATGTGTCAAAGTGTTTTATAACTAGTTAATTACTATTTGAAGTGCTATTGGGCAGCATGGTGGCACAGTGATTAGTATTTCGCCGCAGTGCCAGGAACCTGGGTTTGATTCCAACCTTGGGTGACTGTGTGGAATTTGCACATTTTGTGTGTGTCTACATGGGTTTTCTTTGGATGCACCCGTTTCCTCCCACAGTCCAATGATGTGTGGGTTAGAGGGATTGGCCATGTTAAACTACCCAAGGATGTGTAGATTAGCATTCTGTATGACTCCTGTTCAGAGCAGGTAATCAGTGTATCAGTTCTGACAACTGGTAGTCAAAATGGAATATTGGCAGAATTCTAAGGCTTCTCATGCAAGTGGGGTCTCTTATTTCCATTGAAGTTTACCCCTGCTGTGGGTTTGCAATGTGGTACAAGTGGTGAAATTAAACTGCATCCAGTTTGCTGGTGAGTAACCTCTGCCATGGGATTGTCGCTGTTGAGGGCTGGAGAATTCTGCCCATTTAAGTCTGTCTCTTTGCACAGATACATCGCTGAATATTTCCAACATTCTGTTTTTTTTCTGGGTAGATTTGTTTGCTGCTGCATGCTGCTGTTTAACAACTGTTTGCCCTCTCAACTAATATCCACTTGGTTTCCTCTTCAGTAAAGTTTGCAGCCTTGATATATCTAGTTCATATTTAATCATACTACACCTTTCCTCCCCTCCTTCTTCCAAATTACCATGTGTTCGTTAACATTAGATACCATAAGCCTATTTTCCCAGTTTATCTGAATTATTTTGTCATCTTTCTCTTACGCTCTGAAACCCGCTTCCCTCAAAACAATTAATAACTGCAAATTTGACATTATTTCTCTTCCCAGCTTCACTTCATTTACATATTGTGTGCAGCAATGATCCTCAAGTTTTGTTGTCCTCAAAAGTTTATCATTATTCTGTGCTCCATGATCCTCACCAAGGAATCACCACAATCCTATCTCGGTGAAGAAAGTTGGGATTAAGCAATGCATTGCACTAATTTTCTTCTCCATTTTCCTTGTTGCAATACTACATCAGACTCCCAGTAGAACATCAATTGGAATGGAGATAATCTACAGAATACATGGGAAACTGTTCAACTTGTTTAAAACCAGTTCAACCTCATAGAACATAGAACATTACAGCGCAGTACAGGCCCTTCGGCCCTCCATGTTGCGCCGGCCAGCGGACCCTCTAACCTAAACTATTCCAATATTATCCATATGCCTATCCACCGACCATTTGAATGCCCCCAAAGTAGGCGAGTCCACAACTGCTGCAGGCAGGGCATTCCACGCCCTCACCACCCTCTGTGTGAAGAACCTGCCTCTGACATCCGTCCTATAACTACCACCTTTTAATTTAAAGTTATGTCCCCTCGTGTTGGTCATCACCATCCGAGGAAAAAGGCTCTCACTATCCACCCTATCCAATCCCTTGATCATCTTATACGCCTCAATTAGGTCACCGCATAACCTTCTTCTCTCTAATGAAAATAACCTCAGGTCCCTCAGCCTTTCCTCATAAGGCCTTCCCACCATACCAGGCAACATCCTGGTAAACCTCCTCTGCACCCTTTCCAATGCTTCCACATCTTTCTTATAATGCGGCGACCAGAACTGTACGCAATACTCCAAGTGCGGCCGCACCAGAGTTTTGTACAGTTGTAACATAACCTCACGGCTCCTAAATTCAATCCCTCTACCAATAAAAGCTAACACACCGTACGCCTTCTTAACAACTTTATCAACCTGGGTGCCAACTTTCAAAGAGCTATGTACTTGTACCCCAAGATCCCTCTGCTCGACAACACTATTAAGGGTCCTTCCATTAGCCCTATATTTCATATGCCTGTTATTCCTACCAAAGTGAATCACCTCACACTTATCCGTATTGAATTCCATTTGCCACCTCACGGCCCAGCTCTGCAACCTATCTATGTCCCTCTGCAAACTGTAACATCCATCCTCGCTGTCTACAACTCCCCCCACTTTGGTATCGTCAGCAAATTTACTAATCCAACCCTCTACACCCTCATCTAGGTCATTTATAAAAATGACAAACAGCAGTGGCCCTAAAACAGATCCTTGAGGTACACCACTTGTAACTGCACTCCAGGTTGAATATTTCCCATCAACCACCACCCTCTGTCTTCTATCAGCTAGCCAATTCCTAATCCAAACTGCTAAATCACCTTCAATCCCATGCATCTGCACTTTCTGCAGTAGCCTACCATGGGGAACCTTATCAAACGCTTTGCTAAAATCCATATACACTACATCAACTGCCTTACCCTTATCTACCTCTTTGGTCACCTCCTCAAAAAACTCAATAAGGTTTGTGAGGCACGACCTACCCTTCACAAAACTGTGCTGACTATCCCTAATCAATTTATTTCTCTCTAGATGCTTATAAATCCTATCCCTTATAATTCTTTCCAAGACTTTGCCCACAACAGAAGTCAGGCTCACCGGTCTATAATTTCCAGGATGGTCCCTACTCCCCTTTTTGAACAAAGGGACAACATTTGCCATCCTCCAGTCTTCCGGCACTATACCTGTAGCCAACGACGACATGAAGATCAAAGCCAAAGGCTCTGCAATCTCCTCTCTAGCCTCCCAGAGAATCCTAGGGTAAATCCCATCTGGCCCAGGGGACTTATCAATTTTCATACCCTCAAGATTCGCTAACACCTCCTCCTTATGAACCTCAATCCTGCCCAGTCTACAACCTGGTATCGCAGTATTCTTCCCGACAACATTGTCTTTCTCCTGCGTGAATACTGACGAAAAATACTCATTCAGTGTCTCTCCTATCTCCTCAGGCTCCACGCACAACTTCCCACTGCTATCTCTGACTGGCCCTAATCTTGCCCTAACCAATCTTTTATTATTTATATACCTGTAAAAAGCTTTAGGATTCTCCTTAATCCTGTCCGCCAAAGTCTTCTCGTGTCTTCTTCTAGCTCTTCTCAACTCCCTCTTTAGCTCCTTCCTGGCTAATTTATAGCTCTCCAGTGCCCTAACTGAGCCTTCACATCTAATCATTATATAAGCCTCCTTCTTCCTCTTCACCTGAGATTCAACTTCCCTAGTACACCTTGGTTCCCTCACTCGACCACTTCCTCCCTGCCTGGCAGGTACATATTCAGTAAGGACATGCAGAAGCTGTTCCTTAAATATGCTCCACATTTCAGATGTCCCCTGCTCCACCCTATGCATACTAAATCTCTCCTAATAGCCTCATAATTACCTTTCCCCCAGCTATAACTACTGTTATTCGGTATGTGGTTACCTCGGTTATAGAGATTTTGTATGCACATTTTAAAAACATCTTTCGTAGATGTGGGCATTGCCAGCAAGGTCAGCATTCATTGCTCATTCCTAATTGCTGTTGAGTCAAGTGGCTTGCATCCCTATTTTAGAGATTAAGAATCTACCATGTTGTGGATCTAGAGTCACATATAGGCCAGACCGGATAAGGATATTTTCTTCCTTTTAAAAGACAAGGACCAGGTGGGTTTTTACAATTGTTAATAGTTTCATTGCTATTGTTGCTGGGACTAGCTTTTCAATTCTAAATTTATTAATTGAATTCAAATTTCATCAGCTGCCATGGTGGGGTTTTTGAACCATTTTGCCTGAACATTAGCTAGACCAATGACATTATGCCACTACTTCCTCAGGATGATGCTTCTGTGTATACTTGTTCGGAAACTGACCTCCAGGACATTGTTGACTTCTCTGAAGCATATGTGAAAATGGGCTTTTCAGTAAACACTTGTAAAACTAAGCTCTTAGCTCTTGCAGCAAGGCAGCTGCCCCCTTGATTAAGATCTGTGGCAAGATCTTGAAAAATATCACTGTTTCCTGTATAGGTAACCTTTTGAAAGAAGCAAGTGTCAATAATGGGATTCATCACCATTTCCTCTGTTCCAGTTCAACTTTTGGTCGACTGATTAAAAGGATCTCAAACTAGAGACTAAGGTCACGGTTAACATAGCAGCTGTGATCCCTGCATTCCTACATAGAACATTACAGCACAGAACAGGCCCTTCGGCCTTCGATGTTGCGCCGACCAATATAAAAAGCAATGCCCCTCCCAACTAAACCATTCCCTTCTCTTCCATATACTTATCAATTAACCTCTTAAACGCCACCAAACTTGGCGCATCTACAACAGCTGCAGGCAGGGCATTCCACTCCCTAATCACTCTTTGAGTAAAGAACCTACCTCTGATATCCGTCCTATAACTCATACCCCTTAATTTAAAGCTGTGTCCCCTCGTGCTAGCTTTCTCCATACTAGGAAAAAGGCTATCACTGTCCACCCTATCTAAACCTCTAATCATCTTATATGCTTCAATAAGATCCCCTCTTAGCCGCCTCCTTTCTAACGAAAACAACCTCAAATCCTTCAACCTCTCTTCATAGGACCTGCCCTCCATACCAGGCAACATCCTGGTAAACCTCCTCTGTACCCTCTCCAATGCCTCCACATCTTTCTTATAATGTGGGGACCAGAACTGCACACAATACTCCAAGTGCGTCCGCACTAGAGTTTTGTACAGTTGCAACATGACGTTGCGGCTCCGAAATTCAATCCTAAATTCTTGCTAAATTCTGTAGCATGAAATTCATGCTACAATGCACCACAATGCACAGGAGAAGTAATACCAGCAATGTCTTTACAAGATCTTCCAAATCTGGTGGCAAGCAAAGTGGTCCTACAGTGGTGTTTTCTTGAGCTACTTGCTTAGCATTGAGGTGCTAGTCACTCAGCCAACTCTGCTGGGCAAGACATAAAGTTCGTATGCCTGATAATAGTCTCCTGAAGCAGTTGCTCTGTTCAGAACTCAGTTGTGGCAGGAAACTCTTACTTAGGAGAGAGTGGCAAAGCATTTTTTTGAGCAGATCAATTATCTCTGCCAAATCTTGGGAAACTCAAGCTTGTGACCGACTAAAATGAAGAAGGCTCACATGAGATGGGACCTTGTGAGACTTGCCAGGAATGTGCAGAGCATTGAAGTTGAGGGGTTGTACAGAACACACAAACCTTCAAACAACCCAAACCTCAAGAATCACCTGCCCTGCATTGGACTTGAGAGCTATCTTGAAACGCTACAAACTGGAATGAAAGCAAATCATTGTCAATCTTGAGGAGTACCTAAGAAAATATCACTGTCACTCATTGTTTGTGACTCTTCCATGCAATGCAACTCAATTCACAGTTGTTGAATACTTCCTTGGGTTTGTTAATTTTCATTTTGCCTTAGAAATTTACTTCATGAATCTTGCTGTCTTATCTTAATAAAGTAATTATTTATGACATGATATAGCATCAGGAGCTTCTCTAAAATTGTAAGTGCATTACATCCCACAGTTTTCACTGTCATTGAGATCATTAGTATTTCGAAGAGCTTGGCTAAATTTATTGGGCAAAACATACCTCCTACAAATCCATGCTGCTGCTTCCATACTATTTCTAGCTAAGCACTGCGTTACTGCTTTCTAGTATACTTGAATTACCCCAGTCCTAGACTCATCAGACTACAGATTCTGAGGTCATCCCTCTGCTGTTTTTTAAGATTCATGAGTTATCATTTACTTTCCAGTCTTCTGCTACTATTTCTGTTTCTATTGCTTCCATAAATGTGGTGCAAAATTTTGATTGCACCATACCACGCATGTTTCTGATGTCTGAGTTTAGTGCTCCTTTGGGTGTGCAGAGAAAGGAATTTAACATCCCTTGTCAATAATCAAACATGCTTGTCTGGATAAACCCCAGAAAAGGTTGTTTGTTTGTGTGCTACTGGCATTTCTATTATAGCATACTTTAAATTGTTTTATAACTGTACCATGCATTCCTCGTGACAAAAATATGCATGTCCTGTGACAAACCTTGGGAGTATTCAGTCAGTGATGATTCAGATTCTATTCTGAAATTCTATCTTTGCATTTGGAAATCAGAATAAGATGAAGGGATTCAAATTAGTATTGCTTGTAATGAAAAATTATAATTATTTTAATGAAGATGCACTGCATCTTAATGCAATATGTGCATTGATTCTTGATGTATGAAAGTGTATTTTCACAATAAAAATGGTTATAACTGGAGGATGTAACTTGTGGTAATAATTGTGTTAAGTTGAAACATTTTTTGAATTCTCAGTGTCAGGAAATTAAAGTTGAAAAAACAAAAATACATTGAATTCTGTTGTGTCTACAGCACAGAAACAGGCTGGCTGGCTAAATAACCTACGCTAGTATTTATGTTTCACATGAACCTGTTCCTTCCTCCTTTTCATCCCTATCATTGTATTCATATATTCTTGTCTACCATGTGCTCATTTAGATTCCCCATTAATGCATCTATACCAAATGCCTCAGCTACTCCTTTTAGTGCCAAGTTCCACATTCTTGTTGCTCTTCATGAAAATAAGTTTCTCCTGGATTCCTTATTAGATTTGTTGATCACTATCTTGTATTTATGGTGCCTAATTTTGGTGTCTCCATGAATGGAAGCATCTTTTGTTTGAAAAATTTATAATTATTATTTATGCAGTATCAGCTGGATATCCATCAGCAGGGGCCAACCTCTGCCTTGTAGCTATATACTACCAAGTAGCTATCCTTCATATGGGAGCCCAAGCAATTAGCCCAGAAAGACGTTTTAATTCATCAGCGGTTCTTCACAATTAAAACATTTCCTAACAAAAACTTGAATTTAACTAGCGCATTGAACATAATGAAATATTGTGAGGTGCTTACAAAATTAAATGATACTGAACCACATAATAGAACATTAGGCCAGATGCACTAAAGCTTAGTCAGAGTGGTAGGTTTTAAGAAATGTTTTAAAGGAAGGAAGTGAGGGAGAGATCTGTGGAGTAACATAGGGAAGGAATTCCAGAACTTGGGGCCCAGGGAACTGAAAGTCTAGTTACCGATGATGGGGCAATTAAAATCTGAGATGCTTGAAGGGCATATAGTGTTTTTTTAGGTTAGAGAAGATTATGAAGATGAGGAAGGGGAGAGGCCATGGTGGAATTTGAAAACTAAAGTATTGCTTGAATGTAGGTTAATGAGCAAATGGGACTATTTTAATACGTATTTTCACAAGATGTGGATGTTGCTGGCTAGACCAGCATATATTGCCCTTTCATTCCCATTGAGCCACCTTCTTAACTGCTGCAGAACATATGATGCAGATGCACCAACAGTGCTGTTAGGAAGAGTGTTTGAGGAATTTGACCCAGCACCAATGAAGGAATGGGCAATATTGTTCTGAGTCAGGGTGGTGTGTGACTTTGAAGGGAGCTTGCAGATATGGTGCTCCCATCCATCTGCTGACCATGTCTGCCCAAGTGGAAGAAGTAACGAGTCTGGTAGGTACTGTCACAAACACATTGGTGCAGCTCAGGAGAAAGCCATTTGGCACATTTATTCTGTATCAGCTTTCCAAATGAGTAACTCAACTAGTGCCATTCCCTGCCTCCTTATTGTAATCCTGCACATTCTTTCGGCAAGTCTCTTTTCATTTTGAAGTCTTCAGTTGAATCTGTCTCTTCCGCACATGAGTTGCCCTGATCTCATGCTGTATTTTTAAAAAGAAATGTTTCCCACATCAACTTTGTTTCTTTTAATGATTACTGTTCTTTTTATTTGTGCCTTTTCATTGTTGATTCTTTCACTAGTGGGGACAGTTCCTCACTTGTATATTCTGGACTGTTTCTTTAAAACAGTCATTTTATTGGATGTTGATATTCCTGGCTTAGCTGGCATTTATTATCCATCCCTAGTTGCCTTTGATGATGGTGAGCTGTCTTCTTGAACCATGCAGTCCTGAAGTGTAGGAACACCTACAATATTTTAAAGAGGGAGTTTCAAGATTTTGACCCAAAAACAGTGAAGGAATGGGGATATATTTCCAAGTCAGGTTGGTGAGTGACTTGGTGAGGAACCTCCAGGTGCTGGTATTCATAGCTATTTGCTTTGTCCTTTATAGATGGTTGAGGGTTTGGAAGGTGCTTTTGAAGGAGCCTAGATGAGCTCCTGCAGTGCATCTTGTAGATTGATGTACGCAGCTGCCACTGTTTGTGGTTGGTGGAGGGTTTGAATTTTTGTGGAAAGGGTAGCAATCGAGCAGGCTGCTTTAACCTTGATGGTGTCAAGCTTCTTGAATGTTGTTGGAGCTGCAATCATCCAGGTAAGTGAAGGGTACTCCTGACTTGCACCTTGTAAATGATGGATAGGCTTTGGGAAGTCAGGAAGTGAGCTGCTTGCTGCCGGATTCCTAGCTATTAACCTGCTCTTGTAGCCACAGCATTTGTATGGTTAATCTAGTTCAGTTTTTGGTCAGTGATATTCTGGAAGATTTTGAATACCTCAATCAGATTTCCTCTTAACACTTGTCTAAAGTAAAGTCCTAACTTCTCCCATCTATCTTATGAATTGAAGTTTCCTCAAACTTGAACCAGGAATGTGTAGCATGTATATGGATGTATTTTGCCCTCTACTGGTGAAATTACTTCTGTTTTTAGTATTATTTAATACTATTACCCAAACTGTATGTGCCATTCTAATAAATGATTATTTGAAATGGTCTTGATGCATCTGAAAATTACCTTAATTAATATCTATTTGTATATTGTTATAATAAAGATCCTGTACTTTTTAATTTGCTTATAGAATGTAGATGTCATTGACTAGGCCAGCATTTATTACCCATCTCTAATTGCCCTTGAAGGTGGTGGTGAGCTGGTTTCTTGAATTGCTGCAGCCTATGAAGTGTAGGCATACACACAATGCTGTTAGGGAGGGAGTTTCAGGATGTTGACCTCATGACATGGTATTTAGAGAGTCTTTTCACTATCTCGGGAGATTCAAAAATGCTTCATAGCTAATGAATTACTATTGAAGTGCAGCTCGTCGCATTATGAAATCATTCTTCATCTCTGCTTTTGACACTAATTTAACTTTGCAGAAATCTTTTTAATATGCTCCTGATTCTAGTGCATTTACTTTGATTGCAAACTAAACTCAGAATGGACTCTCCCACTTACATTGTCTTGGGAAATATAACCTAAACTCATTTGCCAAGAAATTCTAACCAGGAAACATTTGAGAGTAAGATTTGATTGATGGTTTGAAAGTATAAGCCTACTGCAAAAGTCCTGACAGTGGTAAACAATTTAAATTTTCTACAAACTTATTTAAAAACTAGTATTGCCTTCAAAAGAGTGATTTACTAAAACTAGTCCTTGACAGGTCAGCAGTTCAGAATAGGTTCATATTTGTTGAATTCAAAGAGTACACATTGTGTTTCAGTACAGTTGTGTCAATTTAAATATTTTGACAATCTAGCAGCCTTTGTGGGGGATGGAGGGATTGCTAAATGTCCTACACTGTCTCCAGATACAGTGTAGGACATTTAGTTAATAGGTGAGAAGAAACCTCTCGATGGAGAATGGTGAACCTGTGGAATTCTCCATTATAGAAGGCTGTGGAGGCCAAGTCACTTTGTATATTTCAGAAGGAAATAGAATTTTAGACTTAAGGTGTCCAGCTGTATGGAGAGAATGCCAAAGTTTGTTAATTGGTATCACAAGCAGGCTTGCAGTAACACTGCAATGAAGTTACTGCGGGAAAATCTCCTAGTTGGTATGCTCTAGCATCTGTTCGTGTACACTGAGGTACGGTGCTGAGATCAGCCACGATCATCGAGTGAATGGTGAAGCAGGCCCAAAAGGTCGAATGTCACTCTGCTTCTATCTTCCATTCTTCTGTGATTGAAGCAGCTTCTGAGGCAGCATGGTAGCTAAATTCATGTCCTTTTAACTCTCATTCTGAAACCATCAGCAATTTTTTTGTATACCAGAAATTTGTCACTCAGTATATTTCAGCTAGAATAACAGAACAATTAACTTTATCTTTGAGCCTAAATATCACAGCTTAATTGTAATCAAGTGATCTCACTATCTTTATGCTTGATAAGTAGCTCCGTTATACTTTAAACATCCAATGGCACATAGTATTCCAGGCCAAATACAAAGTATGTCAAATTCTCAGCAAAGCTTCCTCTACTGTCTGCTTCATCTTAAATTCCTCAAAAACAGTTCTGTGTAATACAGGAATTGCTTACACAATATAGTTGCACATCATTGCAAGTATTTTGTACTGTAGCTAAATCATGACTTTTGTCATGCGCATATTTTCCAAATTTTCACTAGACAAAATGTTCATAGCTTTAATTTTATTTCCTCAAGGGATGAGGGCATTGCTGGCTAGACTACCATTTATTGCCATCCCTAATTGCTCTTGAGGACAGTTAGTTGCTACCTTGAACTACTGCATTCTACCTGGTATAGGTACATCCACAGTCCTGTTAGGTAGCAAGTCAGGATGGTTTGGAAGGGCGCTTGCAGATGTTCCCATACACCTGCTGCTGTTATCCTTCCAGTAGTAAACGTTGTAGGTCTAGAAGGTGCTAAGGAAGGAACCATGGTGAGTTGCTACACCGTGTTTTGTAGATGGTACACCGCATTGTCTAGCATGTGCTGCTGCTACTGTGTGTTGGTGGTGAAACGATTGGGGTGCCATTCAAGGGAGTTGCGTTTCTCTTTATAACGATGAACTTCTTGACTATTGCCGGAATTGCACTCATTCAGGCAAGTAGAGAATATTCCAGTGCACTTGGGCCTTCTAGAGGGTGGACATGCTTTTTTTTAAAGAGTTAGGTGAGTTATGTGCTACAGAATTGCCGAGCTCTAATCTCTTTTTTTAGCCATAGTACTTATAAAGCTAATCCAGCTCAGATTCTGGTCAATGGTTACCCCCATGGCAGTGATAATAGGAGGATTCAGTGTTTGTAATGCCACTGAATGCCAAGGAGAAATGGTTTGATGTGTGCTTGTTGGAGATGGTTATTGCCTGGTATTTGTGTGATGTGAATATTACTTGAAACTTATCAGCCAACCCTGGATATTATTCAGGTTTTACTGCATATGAATAGAGACAGCTTCAGTATCTAAAGAGTTGTGAATGGTATTGAACGTTATTGGGCAATCATCAGTGAACTTTCCCACTTCTGACCTTTGTAATGGTGGGAAGATCATTGATGAAGCAGCTAAAGCTATTTGGGCCTAGAACACTATCCTGAAGAACTCCCTTAGTGATGTTCTGGGGCTGAGATAATTGACTTCCAACCACCAAAGCCATCTTCCTTTGTGCCAGATATGTCTCCAACCAGTGGGGAGATTTCCCCCTAATTCCCATTGACTTCAGTTTTCCATCCTTTATGCCATACTTGATCAAGTTATCTTGTTGTCAAGGGCAGTACTCTCATGACATCTCTCAATTCAGCTCTTTTTGAACCAAAATTGTAATGAATAGCCCTGGCAAAATCCAAATTGAGTGTCAGTGAACAGGTTTTGTAAATGTCATTTGATAGTGCTTTGCTGATTGAGAGTAGACTGACAATGTTTGTAATTGGCTAGCTGCCTTCTGTGGACGCTGTTCCAGTAATATGAAAGACTTGGTCAAAATCTACAAGTTTCAAATTGCTTTGTTAACAAATCAACACTTTTCTGATGTGGCTTTCAACTTGTTCAATAGCTACTGGGGTAACCAAGTTCTTTATCCAAAGTGCTGCGACTAAACTTTGACTAAACATATTGTGAAGTACTTTGTTTTTGTTTATATCTCTCTTCAGTTCTTTTCCTCAAAAACACTCAATTTTACATCTTAACTTTTACATTAAATTCGAGTTTCTCTACATTTATAGCTGAGTGCAATGGTTCTATAGCCATAATGGATGTTTCAGAATGGTTTCACAATAACTGAATAGCACATGTTGTTACTTCCTTCATAACAGAGGAAGGAACAACAATAACCTGTACAGCATCTGTACTGTTTTTAAAACACAGTCCAAAGATTTTTTTTTAGGAAATTGGTTGCTAAGACAAGAAAGTGGCTTGGTTAACTGCCTGCAGCAGTTGTAGATGTGCCACGTTTTGGGGCGTTTAAGTGGTCAGTGGATAGGTTTATGGATGAAAATGGAATGGTTTAGGTTACAGGGTCATTGCTTTTTCTCCATTGGTCGGCGCAACATCGAGGGCCGAAGGGCCTGTTCTGCGCTGTAATGTTCTATCTTTAAAGAAGTAATATACATGCACACAAGCCCATCAGTGCAGGAAACAAATAAGGAGAAATCTGGAGAAAAGGGCAAGCAATGGAAAAAAACTGAAAATGGGGTTCTCAGTGTGTTTCTGAGCCTTATAAATAAAGATGATTCCAGGTATGACCCTTTGCTATGCAAGTTAACTGATCTTGGCAAGAGTGGAAGCATTAGAATTAGCTTCAACATTTATAGCAACAGTGTACAGCCTGTGACCTACAGGCCGCTTATTGCCCATCGTGTTTCTGGCTGCGGCATGAGAGGTTTTGTTGATAGAGTGAGCGCAGAGTTGCAAAAGAGAACACAGTGCTAGGAAGGCAAAAGAACAAGAGCAGGAAAAGAGAAGTTGAAAGTGGAAATATTGGTAGGTGAGTTTTTTGTTTTTCTTATTTATCTTTAAGTAATTTTACATTTTGTTGGTAACACTGAGCTTTTCTTCTGAATGCTTCTCCCATTTGAAGTTGATAATTCTATTAGAACATAGAACATTATAGCGCAAAACAGGCCTTTCGGCCCTCGATGCTGCGGCGACCAATTGGGAAAAAAAGCAATGACCCTCTAACCTAAACCATTCCCTTTTCATCCATAAACCTAACAACTGACCACTTAAACGCCCCCAAACTTGGCGCATCTACAACTGCAGCAGGCAGGGCATTCCATACCCTTACCACCCTCTGGGTAAAGAACTTACCTCTGACATCCGTCCTATAACTACCACCCTTAATTTAAAGCTATGTCCCCTCGTGCTAGCTTTCTCCATCCGAGGAAAAAGGCTTTCGCTGTTCACCCTATCTAATCCTCCGATCATCTTATATGCCTCAATAAGGTCTCCTCTTAGTCGCCTTCTTTCTAATGAAAACAACCTCAAATCCCTCAGCCTCTCCTCATAAGACCTGCCCTCCATACCAGGCAACATCCTGGTAAACCTCCTCTGTACCCTCTCCAATGCCTCCACATCTTTTTTATAATGTGGGGACCAGAACTGTACACAATACTCCAAGTGCGGCCGCACTAGAGTTTTGTACAGTTGCAACATGACGTTGCGGCCGAAATTCAATCCCCCTACCAATAAAAGCTAAGACTCCGTATGCCTTCTTAACAACCTTATTGACTTGATTGCCAACTTTCAGGGATCTATGCACATATACACCTAGATCCCTCTGTTCGTCAACACTATTAAAAGTCCTACCATTAGTCCTATACTCTATACATTTGTTATTTCTGCCAAAGTGAATTACCTCACACTTTTCCGCATTAAACTCCATTTGCCACCTCTCGGCCCAGATCTGCAACTTGTCTAAGTCTCTCTGCAAACTATAACGCCCCTCTTCACTATCTACCACTTCTCCAACTTTATCATCTGCAAATTTAGTAATCCATCCTTCTATACCCTCATCCAGATCATTTATAAAAATTACACACAGCAGAGGCCCCAAAACAGATCCCTGAGGTACACCACTTGTAACCGAACTCCATGAAGAATAATTCCCATCAACCACCACCCTCTGTCTTCTATCAGCTAGCCAATTCCTAATCCAATTAGCTAAATCACCCTCAATCCCATACATCTGCATTTTCTGCAGAAGCCTTCCATGGGGAACCTTATCGAACGCCTTACTAAAGTCCATATATACTACGTCAACTGCCTTACTCTTATCCACCTCTTTGGTCACCTTTTCAAAAAACTCAATAAGATTAGTAAGACACGAGCTACCTTTCACAAAACCATGCTGACTATCCCCAATCAATTCATTTCTCTCTAAATAACTATCCCTAATAATTCTTTCCAATACTTTGCCCACAACAGAAGTAAGACTCACCGGTCTATAATTCCCAGGATAGTCTCTATTCCCCTTCTTGAACAATGGGACAACATTCGCTATCCTCCAGTCTTCCGGCGCTATACCTGTAACCAACGACGACCTGAAGATCAGAGCCAAAGGCTCTGCAATCGCCTCTCTTGCCTCCAGAGAATCCTAGGGTAAATCCTGTCCGGCCCAGGGGACTTGTCTACTTTCAAACCCTCAAGAATATCTAACACCTCCTCCTTATCTACTTCAATACTTTCCAGTTTACAACCCTGTATCCCAGTGTTCTCCACAACTACATTTACGTCTCCCTGTGTGAATACCGAAGAGAAATATTCGTTCAGTGCCTCACTGATCTCTTCAGGCTCCACGCACAACTTCCCACTGCTGTCTCTGACTGGCCCTAATCTTGCCCTAATCAATCTTCTATTCTTAACATATCTAAAGAAAGCTTTAGGATTCTCCTTGATCCTACCACCCAAAGTCTTCTCGTGTCCTCTTTTTTAGCTCTTCTTAACTCACTCTTTAGCTCCCTCCTGGCTAATCTATAACTTTCCAGTGCAGTAACTGAGCCTTCATGCCTCATCTTGACATAAGCCTCCTTTTTCCTTTTCACCAGCAAATCAACTTTTTTAGTACACCACGGTTCCCTTACTCGACCATTTCCCCCTTGCCTGACAGGAACATACTTATCAAGGACTCGCAGTCGCTGTTCCTTGAATAAGCTCCACATTTCAGATGTTCCCAGTCCCTGTAGTTTCCTAGTCCAACCTCTGCACCCTAAATCTTTCCTAATAGCCTCATAGTTACCATTCCCCCAGCTATAACTACTGTCCCCAGGTTCATGCCTATCCCTATGCCTATTAATGTATGAATGATGTAGTATTTTCAGTAACTCTGAAATATTTGATCTGTATTAAATATATTTAATCTTATAAGGTTGTGGTTGATCCATGTTGCTAATTTCAACCTTGCAGCCCACTGAAAAAAGAGAGGGCTACTTGCAGTCCACTCACTAACCTAGGTTGTCCATCACTGATTTATATGCTTAGATGTGCTAGTGGTAGCTTTAAATTCATGTGTGGGTCTTGCAAAAAGTAGTTTATTGTTTTGGGACTGTTTCTTTCAGGTTAAAAGAAAGGGTCATCTAAATTTTCCCCAAGGACAAGCTCGGGTGACAATTTGATGGTTAAAGGGATGGGGAAGGAATTAGGTATTTAACTGGTACTTTCTTCCTAGTAGTGTACGCCTATAGACAATTGCAAGGGCACCTATAATGACTGTGGGCAGACTGTTAGTCTCCAAACTTCATAGGGAGGTGTCATATTTTATAAATAGCTATACTTGGAACTGTTTGCATCTTTTCAAGATAGAATGGATTTGGAGATCCAGAGGATATCTACCTTGATGCGTGACTTGTGATTCATGTTGCCACTGGGGGGTAGGGAGAATGCGGGCAATGGAAAACCATTGAGAAGCATTAGCTTTTTAAAGAACTTGAAAAGTACAAGTAAGTGTGTAAGAATCTGAAAGAGAACATACATGATAGAGGCAGCAAGCCCTGTACCTGAAACAGAGGAAATCCTGTCTATTATTCCCACACAGAAAATGGGAGTTCCCACACATTGAAAATACTAAATTCCTGAAGAACAGGACTAGAAGATTCTCCCAGCTTTGGAAATCGTAATCTCCAGAGTAACCTTTACTGTGAAAATTTGCCGAAGGGAAGTTAACCAATCCAGTTGTGAAAGGGAAAAGGAAGCTGGCCATCAGGAACATAAAATAGTTTTGGACTGGTTCTGGGAGAGTGAAGTCCACTGAGAGACAGACTTAATAATTATGATATGGGATTTTTGGTTGTGATCACAGTTTTATTGGGGATCTTTTCTGTGTTGCTTTTTTTTTAAGAGCAACACAGCACGGGAAACAGGCCCTTCGGCCCAACGAGCCCGCGCCGCTGTCATAACTATATAGTAGCAATTCCATTATCCTATTATAGATTTAGGTTATTCCTAATATGGAAGACTCTCACTATAGGGACAATTTGTTTCCCAATCAGCCTAAGAGCAAATTTTTGGGTTGTGGGAGGAAACCGGAGCGCCCGGAGAAAACCCACGCAACCACGGGGAGAACGCGCAAACTCCCGCAGACACCGGCCCAATTCCAAGTGTCTGCACAGCCACATCGATAGTCTCTGAGCTGTCATGGTGCCCTTCAGATGGTCCACATAAAGCACTCATTTACGACATGAGGTACCAGGCAACCCATGAATCAACATCCAAGAGCTGTACCCGCACCACCTGCCGAATGCATGCTCAATGTTGGTCAAGTATGGACCGAATTACCTGTGGAAAAAAGCCGTAGTTAAACAGTCCTAATATATCCCTCTATCTGCATACCGCTCATGTGGCTGTCCAAGAGACCCTTAAACCCCCCAGCGTGCCTGCTCCCACCACCTTACTCGGCAGTGCATTCCACACCCCCACTACCCTTTGTGTGAAAAACTGCCCTCTAATATTTGTCCTATACATAGCCCCCCTCACCCTATGGCAATGACCCCTCGTCCTATCCATTTCTAAAGGCGGAAAAAGTTTACCTCCATTTACTCTATCTATACCCCTTATAATCTTATACACCTCTGAGATCCCCTCTAAGCCGACGTCTTTCAAGGGAAAACAACCCCAGTCTATTTAATCGTTCCTCATAAGACAGTCCTTCCATACCAGGCAGCATCCTGGTAAACCTCTTCTGCACTCTCTCCAAGGACTCCACATCCTTCCGATAGTACGGCGACCAGAACTGGACGCAGTATTCCAATTGAGGCCTAACCAAAGTTCTATACAACTGCAACATCAAACTCCTACTCTTGTATTCTATACCCTTTTCTATGAAAGCTAACATACTATACGCCTTCTTTATCATCTTCTCCACCTGTGAGGACACCTTCAGAGACTTGTGAACCTGCACCCCCAAGTCTCTCTGTGTCTCTATGCTCCGTATAGTTTTACCTTTTATCCTCTTCTACATTTTTCCGGCCAAAATGCATCACCTCGCATTTATCCGGATTAAATTCCATTTGCCATCTATCTGCCCAGTCTACCAACCTATCTATGTCCTGTTGTATTGCCTGGCACTGCTCCTCTGTACCCGCCAATCCAAGCATCTTGGTGTCATCAGCAAATTTGCTGATCTCACCACCTACCCCAACTTCCAAGTCGTTTATGTAGACCACAAATAGAAGAGGACCTAGTACTGAGCCTTGTGGCACTCCACTAGTGACAGGCTTCCAGCCGGAAAAAGAGCCTTCCACTACTACCCTCTGTCTCCTCCTCCCGAGCCAGTTCTCGACCCATCTACATACCCGACCCTGTATCCCATGCGCCTTCACCTTCTCTATCAGTCTACCATGAGGAACCTTGTCAAACGCCTTACTGAAATCCATGTAGACGACATCAACAGCCTGTCCTTCATCAACTGTTTTTGTCACTTCTTCAAAAACTTAGTTTGCCTGTTACCGTAGAAGTTTTGAAAACTTGAAATCCTGGAGTCTAATACTTCCAGGTGGTCTCAACTATCTTAAAGTTATCCATCTCTAAGAATTGTAACAATAGCAATTTGGCTGCCTGAACCTTCTGCAATTGAGGTATTGTGTTGAGTTAGGAAAAAAATCCCAACATTCATTCAACTTTGCAGTGTTTGCATTCTTGATTATTTATGCAGCTTTTGGATGATTTGTTAAACTAAGTCTGCTCATTTGTTTTCCTTTTTTTTTGTTTCAACACTGAAGAAAATATCTACCTTCCAATAAATCTAATGAGCCAACTATTACATCCCATTCTTGCACTGATTTGAAGATCAGTTAAGCCAACAGATCTACCTCATTTCTGTTTGTGGATTTTGCTATGCATAAATTAACTGCTACATTTTCCCACAGTTTCATCCTACTGATGTGTTGTTGTAATAGTAATCTTGCTCGGCAGAAGGGAAACTATATTGGCATTCCATATAGTCGCATAAGGCCTTCTAAAGTAGTAAACTAAAACCTCAAAATGCTTTCAAATTAACAAAGATTTTTTTCATCTTCAGTACTTGATTTGTTTCTCTCCAAGAGTTTTGCTTATGGAGTGCTGAGTTCTCTGCATCTCACATGAAGCCAAGTCATTAGGTACACAGTTTTAAGTGCATGGATTCATTGTGATTTACTATGTGTAATTTGGGTTGCATTGTCTTTAGATGTTGCATATTTTAGTTGGTTTAGATGAAAGATTCTTTTATCCTTGTGATGGCCTTCTGATGCTTCTCCTATTGCCTGAAAGGGTTGGTGCATATTCAAGTATTAGAGCTTCTGCATGGAGATAATCATGTGATTTCAAGGTGAGGTTCCTGGCAACCTTTGTGTCAGAGCTTTGCGTTTCTTGGAATCCATTTCAGTCTGTTGTTGCAATGTAATTGCAAGCTACTGAGGCTGTTGATTTAAAGTGATGACAAAGCCACAAAAAGTAGCCAAATAAGTTAATGTAATGTAATGGGGAGAAAGTTGTTTCACTTGTATGAACTTTTGATCAGTTCCCCAAGTAGAGAACTGGGAAGAGGTGCAGTGTAGATTCTCTTGAATGATACATGATTAGCCATAGTAAATGCACAGGATTATGGGATAGGAGGGGAGCTGGGTAAGATGCTCATTCAGAATGTTGGTGCAGACTTAATGGACTGCTCCTGCTCTGTTGGGATTTGGTGGTTCTTTGGATACCAGAGCAATGTGTGATGTGGTTAGGTTGCATAAACTTTTATTCTCTTGAATTTAGGAGGGTGAAGCATATCATTTTGAGATGTTTGTGAAGGAATTTGAAAGAACAGTTCAGAGAAACTATTTTCTGTGATGGAAGCAAGAGCACATCATAAAAATAGAGCTGTGTCATTTGGAAATGAAGTTCTCGAGCAATTTTTCATAAAGAGTAGAAGAAATCTGGAACTCTTCCATACTGGCTTTGGATATCAGGCCATTGAAGTTGGCAAACATTTCTATTGAAAATTCCCAATTACAATTAGGATATCAGAAGTAGAAATCAAAGGTGAGTAAATGAAGTTTGAGTTACATTTTGAGTAATGATCTGATTGAAAGGAAAAGAGGCTTGAGGGACTGAATGTTACTGTGATCAAGATTATATAATACTTTATAATTTTCTTTTTAATCATCACAGGATATCTTAGTATTTGGGGAGCAAATGAAGACTGTGATAAACAAAGACCAGTCTCTAGATCTCTCAACACTCTGTACAATACCCATACAATCCCTACATTGCAGAATGATTGCATCTTGGCCCATCGAGTCTGCAGCAACCCTCTGAAAGAGCATCATATTCCTCACCTGATCCCTATAACCCTGTGTGTTTACCATGGCTAATCTGTCCAGTCTGCATATCTTTGGATTGTGGGAGGAAAATCATGTAGACGCAGGAAATGTGCTAACTCCACACGGTCACCCAAGCCAGAATTGAACACGGGTCTCTGACATATGAGGCAGCAGTGCTAATCATTGTATCACTGTGCTGCCCTACACCTGTAGCTACATTTAAAAATTATAGAATTTGCAGCAAATGTATATTTTTAGCTAAGCAGAGAAAGAATCTCATTGAAAAAAAAAGACTTTTTGTTCTGAATTATACGATTCTTTTATATACTTTAGCATAAAGATTGCTGTTGGCACTTCTCAACTGATTGTTTCCTTTTATGCAGGGGAAAAATAAGAAGGATGGAAGTGGACAAGTCGAGAGCACCTCACCGCTGGTGGATGACATTTTCTCATGGCCAGGCCCAAAAACCATTAGTCTACGACGAAATTCACAGGGCTTTGGGTTTACTCTGAGACACTTCATTGTCTACCCTCCAGAGTCAGCTGTGCATACCAATATAAAGGTTAGAGATTCAAAGTAATCTCCAGTTCTTTGAGCAAAACTGAAACCTATTACATTTTTAAAAGAACTTTGAAAACGTTTCCTTTTGATTTAATGTATTAATAACATGTCAGTATCTGCATATTTTTTTGATGTGAACTTTTTAAAGTGCTATAGAGAGTTTTTGAGCAAATTGCTGTAATGCTATTTAAAGCAGCATTTTTGCTGTAAAGCTTAAAGTTTATAGTTTCACAAGTAGGCTTACATTAATGCTATAATGAAGTTACTGTGAAAACCTGTAGTTGCCACACTCTGGTACCTGTTTGGGTACACCGTGGGAGAGTTTTAACACACCTCACCAACACACCTTTTGAACTGTTGGGGGAAACCAGAGTACCTAGAGGAAACCCATGCAGGCATGGAGAGTATGCACAAACTCCACCCACAGTAAGAAATCTGACAGCATCAGGTTAAGTCCAGCCGATTTATTTGATAGTAAGCTTACAAGCTTTCAGGGTTTCTCCCTTCATCAGGTGAATGGAGAGTTTTAGCCTCAAGCAGAGCATAGACAGTTTACAGATTACTGATTAGAATGTAAGTCTTTACAACTAACCTGCTATTCAAATCTTAAAGGCCCACAGTGTACTTGCATAGCAGATTAGTTGTAAAGACTCGCATTCTAATCAGTAATCTGTAAACTGTCTGTGCTGTTATATGCTCTGTCTGAAGCCAGAACTCTCCATTCACCTGACGAAGGGAAAAACTCCGAAAGCTTGTGAGTTTACTATCAAATAAATTGATTGAACTTAACCTGGTGTTGTTAGATTTCTTACTGTGTTTACCCCAGTCCAACGCCAGCATCTCCACAGACAGTAAACCAGGCCAGGGATCACAGTCTAGTCCCTGACACTGAGGCAGCAGTGCTAACCGCTGTGCCACCCATTTGTATGCACAGAGATTGCAAATGTAGTAGGAGGTATTTTTGCAATACTTTGTGATACTGATGCAATACAAGTTGGGTTGTACATCAATCAATGTTTCTACCTTGAAAACTTTTTTAATTTGTGGTTGTCTTAGTCAGTTTTCATTCATTTAGCAAAAATGTTGCACCCATAATGTTTTAATTCTTTATTCAATGCCATGATCATTGAAGTTGTGGTTCTTTAAAGTTTATGAATTTTAACAGTTGTTGAAGAAATAAATCATTTGACTTTCTAGATGAAGGTTTAATTGATAATTTAAAAGCTTTTCCAAATATTGTATGCTTCATTCAGTATCCTGATTAAAGATAAATTTAGCTTGATTGGTTCTGGACTTGAAATTTGTCAAAAATGGTATCCAAATGGATATTGTTCCTATTTTTGAATGATGAATTAGATCAGTTTTTCTAATTTGCTATAGTTTCTGGGTCATGTTTAAAAAGTCCTTTTGTGGTTCATGTTTGATCTTCACCATTATAGTTTCTATTTTTGGATTCTATTTTAGACTTTGAGGCATCAACACTGATGGGCGCTGTCAGTGTGCTGTCAGGAAGAAACAATCCTTATCAAAACTTGCTCTAAAAAAAATCATTTGGAATGTAGAAACAAAAATAACCATTTAGCCCTTCCAGCGTATTGCCATCAAGTGGGATAATGGCTGATCTCCAGTTTAACTCCGTATATCTGCTGTTGTTCTGAGCCCTTGATCCCTTTTGATTAACAAAAGTCTATCCATCTCAGATTTAAATCAGTTATTAATTTAGCCTTAACTACCATTTATAGAAGAGAGTTGCAAACTTCTACCGCCCTTTGTGTTTTTTAATATTCTTCCTGGAAGATCTGCTGCTAATTTTTTTGACTATTCCTCCTAGCTCTAGACCTCCTGGCCTGAGAAATAGTTTCTCTCTCTTAACCCTATCTATTTCCCAACTTCCTCTTAATATTTCAAACTTTGATCAAATTTCCCTTTAAACTTTCTGAATTCCGGAGACTACACCTTACTTGTGTAATATTGCCTTGTAATTCAGCTCTTGGAATCCATGCATCATTCTGGTAAGTCTACGCTTCACTTCTTCCAAACCAGTCAAAGAACAAAGAACAGAACAGCACGGGAAACAGGCCCTTCGGCCCAACAAGCCCGCGCTGTCACCCCAATGTTCCCACCTCTACCCACGATCCCTGTCGTCCATGTTTATAGATCTATGGATTAAAAACCAAATTTGAGACCATTTAGGGAGAATTTGTTTTGCCAGTTAGCCTAAGAGCACATCTTTGGGATGTGGGAGGAAACCGGAGTGCCTGGAGAAAACCCACGCAAGCATGGGGAGAATACGCAAACTCCCACAGACACAGGCCCAAATTCTTCTATCTATCGTTCTTCAAGTGTCTTGTCCAGATATGTTCACAGTACTGCAAGTTTAAAATCCAGAAATTCATAATCCTGTACTTGTTTGTGACTTTCATTACGTGTGTGCCTGGAATCTCTTTGGGCTTCCACTGACTCCACCTTTTCACCATTTAGAATGTTCCTATTTTTTAGGACCCTTTTTGAGTCCAAAGCAGATTACCTGTTGTTGATATTGAAATCCATTTGCTTAATTCATTCACTTAATCTATTAATATTCCTTTGTAATTTTATGCTTTCATTGCCTATCTTCGTGTCATTGACAAACTTAGATATGTGACTTTCTATTACTAAGTCACTGATAAACACAGTGTTAATAGTTGAGGCCTCTACACAAATTCTTGTTGGGCACTTCTAATTGTGTCCTGCCAGATAGAGTACTGTACGTTATCCCTGTTGTCCTTCCTTTCAATAAGACACTTTTCTATCAAGGTCAATAATTTCCCTTCAATTTCATTAGTTTCAATTTTAGTGAAATTTCTTATGAGGAACAGCATCAAATATCTTCTGGAAGTTCAAATAAATGACGTGAGTAGGAATTTCCCTGTACGTAGTCATCTCTTAAAAACAAAAATCATTAGGTTTATCAGGCATGTAAAAAAATTATGTAGGTTTTCTCATTTTTGCATCAAACAACATTACAATTGGACCAATGCATATCATTGCTGTTTTTGGATTAGCTGATAATTGCTTATAGAGTTCCTAGAGGTTTGTAATGTGTTGTCACCTTTATCATAAAGGGCTTGACTCCTCCTTTATGTCAGTAACGAAACTGATGTGGGAAATAGTGAGAAGCAGCCTATTAATGAAGATTCTGTGCTATGCTCTTTTAGAATATCAATTTGTTGTTTGTGGATTTAAAACCACTATAAAAGCATCAAAGGTTCTGTCACTTTGCTTAGAAACATTGCATTCAATTTCCAATTAAAGGTAATGCAAGTAACTTTATATTTCTTTGTTAGGATGAAGAAAATGGAAATAAAGCGGGTGAGTATGTACTACCTTTATTCTTGTATAGCTTTGTAATAACACTGATAGTATTAAAATTTTTTAAAACATAGCATATGCTTTTGACACTTTGGACACTAAATGAAAGTTTCATAGCTGTGAATTAACCTTAAACATAATGTATATCCAGGTCTATTGTTTGTTCTAAATATTTTCTCTGGTACCGTGTTGCTGCTTCAATTTTATGGCACTTTAATAAATGTCCAGTGTTCCCCTCTTAACAGGAAATGCTTCATTAGTAGTAATTTTTTTTACATCAAATGGATGCACGTAGTGGATCTAATTAAATGTGGCTAAGTCTTAATGCTACAGTTTTGATGCAATAATAGAGCAAAATACTGCAGTGCTTGCAATCTGAAATATAAGTAAAACATGCTGAAAATATTCAGCACAGCCATCAGCATGTGTGGAAGGGCAAACAAATTTAATACTTCAGACTGATGAATTTTCTGCTAAACCATTTTGATGAAAGGTCAACAATCGGAAACATTATTTCCAGTATTGTCTTTTATTGAATGCCTATATTGCCATGTATTTTTGAGGACCAAATCAGGAAGCTCCTTTAATGTTATATGTTGCTGTATTTTCAATTTTGTCACAAATGAGGGGGGTGGGGGGAGAGAAGATATAGTTTCTGATTACCAACTAGTAGGGTTGTTTGTGCACGTAGCCGTACAGTGAGTATAGAATCAAATTCACTAATAAAAATGTTTTTCACCTATGTGCAGCATTGCATGGAAGCATTTTGATTTAAGGGTATGAGGAGCTCTGCTTCTTTAATTGATTTTATATGGATGCCATTTTATCTGTATCCTCAAACTTGATGAGGGTTTCTTGTCCCCTCATTTATTTCCCTGTTTCTGTGTTAGATGTATTTTGGTGCAGCATAAGAGGAAGAAGTGCTTGCATTTATATAGCAGCTTTTATGATCTCACAACGTCAAAATATTCCCCAAACAATGAAGTACTTTTTAATTGTAGTTATCTTTGTAATATAGGGAAATGTGGCAGCCAGTTTGCACACAGCAGGTTCTACAAATATGAATGAATTAAACAACGGGGTAATCTTTTGTTGTTGGTTGAGGGACATATGTAACATTAGTACACTGTTCTTTTTCAAACAATGTCATGGAAGTGGGGGGGGGGGGGGGGTTAATATTTGGTGCAAGACAGTATGATTAATTTTGGTTTGCTATAGCAAAGGGGCAGCATGTTGTCTTGAACAGCTAACCTCTTAATCTTAAGGTTATACAAAAGAAGAGACTTATGAATAAAAAGCAAGGGTTTCAAATTAAAAGGGTAAATTAAAATTACTTGGGAAAGAATAGCATCTTGGTTTTTTTTTGTAAATACCACATGTAAGAAACTATGTATTTACATAGCATGTATGTACAATTTTCTTATGATGTTCCATAGAGCTTTTACATTTGTGATTTACTGAGGAGTATATAATTGGCTGTTCTGCTCTTGGAGGCAAATTTTTTAAAACAGTGAATTATTGTTGTTAAAATGAGGGCATCGAAAGGAATTTGTATTGCATAATGTTTGGCTTCTAGGTTCTAATGGAAATGATCCAGCTCTAAGCAAATGAAGCTTTAAAAATCCAAACAAGACACAAACGCTAAAAAAATATTCAGGGCCTGAGAAACAATTGTAAACATTGACGGTATTTTGCATCTGAGGAATGCACTAATTAGCGTTCAATTCATTTTGCAAAGCATGGTTGCATAAATAAAAAGTTTATCTAATATGTAAATAATTAAACCACTTCAGTGGGAGGGATATTTTAAATTGAAGATTAAAGGTATTGTTTAGGTACATATTATTTTATCATTAGCAGACTATAGAAGTATTCAATTGGAGAATCTTGAAGGGAAAATGTGCTAAAAGTTATGAAAGAATTAGCCCTACGCTGCTTTAGGAATGAGAAGCAGTTTGAATGGCAGAGCAGGCTCAAGGTGCCAAGTGACCTACTCTCCTTCCAAGTTCGTTTTGGAGCTCTTGTTCTTTGTGTGATCCTGAAATGTTTTTATTACTACCACTTCATCTTTGTTCATCTCTGTTAAAGAACTAATTTAAGTTCAGAATGAAATCTTACATACAGCATAAATGGAGAAGAGCACCTGACCAAAATTCTTGACGCAAATCTTCAAAGGGTTGTAGAAGGTTATCTGTCACCAATGAGGGAGAGGATCCTCGATATCTTACTATTCTTACAGCAGAAGTCTGAAATGTGTTTGATTTGTATCCAGTTCAAATAACTTTCAGTTTAGAAGTTTACAGGTCCTCCTTTTATTAAGATGCTTCCTCAAAAATATATACCAATTGGAAAATCATGATTAAGATGCCATTGCTGGAAGTGAAACACTAAATTTTCTAACTTGTTATGGGAAAGTGCTCTTTAGAACTAGTCAGATGGATCTGCTGTGTTTGGTGTATAACACACCCAATCAGATGACAGATTCCCAGATTTCTATGATTGAGTCTGCAATACTGATTTTCTAACATTTCGTCATTTATACACATCATTGTAACTAATGATGAAAGAGCAAACTGATAATGTTAGGGAGGGAAATGAGGAAAGAACATTATGTAACTTACATTACTACTCTGATTGCCATGAACAAAATTAATGTTTGGATTGTACAATTTTTAAATTACTGTTTCAAACCACACTTGTTAATTTTGGGGTCTCTTTTAGTTAAATTGACACAATTAAAAAGCTGTTCCTCAACTATTTTATTGTATTGCGTACAAGTACTGAAGTAGGAATTTTCACATTTTCAGTAAATTAGGAATACAGCTATTATATTTAGTAGATTGTCTTCAGAGCTTTTCTTTTTCACAACTGATTCTGTGTGGTCACATTTAAATGTGTGGAAGACCACAAATGTGTGGCACAGTGGTTAGCACTGCCACCCAGAGACCTGGGTTCGATTCCCAGCTTGGATCACTGTCTGCATAGAGTTCGCCTATGTCTGCATAGGTTTCCTTCGGGTTCTCCATTTTCCTCCCACAGTCCAAAGATGTGCATATTAGGTGGATTCACCATGCTAAATTGCCCTTTAGTGTCAGAGGATTAGCAGGGTAAAAGCTTGGGGTTACAGGAAAGGGCGTGGGTGGAATTGTGGTTGATGCAGACGATGGGCCAAATGGCCTCCTTTTGCACTGTAAGATTTTGTAAGTGCACTAATAAGAAGTCAGCAATTAGCTCCATTTAAAATTGACACTATTGAGCCTAAATAAATTTTACTAAGTAATGTGTAAAAGTTAGTAAATCATACGAATTATTTGCTGTTGCCTTGTACATTTAGAAACCTCTAATTCTCTAGTTCTACACATTTTACCACCTTGCAAAAACATATTTGGCTAGTGATAGTTATAGGACGGATATCAGAGGTAGGTTCTTTACCCAAAGGGTGGTTCGGGAGTGGAATGCCCTGCCTGCAGCAGTTGTAGATGCGCCAAGTTTGGTGGCGTTTAAGAGGTTAGTTGATACGTATATGGAAGAGAAGGGAATGGTTTAGTTTGGAGGGGCATTGCTTTTTATATTGGTTGGCGCAACATCGAAGGCCAAAGGGCCTGTTCTGTGCTGTAGTGTTCTATGTTCTATCTTACTTTTAAAAGAAAAGTGGATAAATATCTCAAGAAGATATTTAGAAAGGGATTTTTTTTAATGTTGAGAATGAGACCACGTAGAAATTTCTTTCAGAGAACCAATACAAAATGTAAAAACTGTTTCTAATGCATGATAATTTTTTAAAAAATCTGTTTGTGATATCACATAATGATAACTGTTAGGAATTGGATGTTGTCCATTGGTTCAAGAATGCGTAAGGGTAAAAGGTTGAATTTAGGTTTGGAAACAGAAATTCATGTTTTTAATTTCTTTCCTTGTTCCACTGACGCTGAAGTAAGAGTTTCTGATGTGTTTCTAATTCATAGTTGTTGGCAGCCTTCCAATACCACAACTAATTCGACATTTTTTAACTTGGCCGGAAATGTGAGCATGACCATATTTGATCATAAGAAGCATCAGAATGGATATGATAACACATATCAACTATAAACACATTTCAAAGTAGCATTGCTAAATGGGAATCCTGAATAGAAGGATAGGTTTCTCTTTCCTTCCCTTCTCTTTTCTCTAAACCTTGTTTATTTGGACCAAAGTGCCAGTTCTTGCTCAGCGGTAATACTTTTGCCTCTGAGTCAGGAGGTCATAAGTTCCACTGCAGAGACTTGAGCATGTAATCTAGTTTGGCACCTCAGTGCAGCGCTGATGGAATGTAATCCCAATGGAATGTTGCACTATTAAATGTATCACCATTTGGATGCAACATTAATTTGAGGTTCTGTCTACTTTTCCAAGATAGGAAGATCTTGTGGTCTTCAGTCAATGGGACAATATTTGTCCCTCAATCAACGCTACTGAAACTGAATTTTGTCGTCATCTTATTTCTATCTGTGGAACTGTGCTGCTGAAATTGGTTGCTGTGTTTCCTTCATTGCCACAGTGACTTTAAAACATGCCTTATTTGCTGTGTAGAAACTGTGTACAAATGCTATGTATTTGATTTTTTTTTTTTGGAGATTGTGAAAGATGATATATAAATGCAAGGTAGTTCCTTTAATTGTAACAACCCATGACTGCTTGAGATGAGATCTCGTAACTAACACACAAAAGGAATATAAACAGGTACGTTCTTGGTGTGTAGCCTAGTGCCACACAATGCATTTGGCCAATTACTCATCAACATTTGTGAAATTTTTAATGACAAGTTTATTATTTTTTAAATTCAGAATTGCCAGCTGAACAAACATGGGCAGGACTGTTCTTATTTTTTTACTTTGACATATAATCAATCATTTTGAAAATGCAATTTTCAATCATTAGATTTGCTAATCTTGGCAAATTCTGTCAATTGGAAAATTTGAATATTGCATGGAAACAAGGGCTCCACATAATTTCTGCAGAATTTTATTAAAACTACCTCACTATGTGGTTGCAAGACATGATGCACTATTTTGCTGTTGGCGTTTTTAGAGAGTTGGATTCACTATGAACTTAATGATAGTGATCAGTACGGTTGTAAAACCTAACTACATTTTCTCCCTTTTTAAAATACCTTCAAATAAAGGGACAGATGATTAAGTATCAGTCGTACAAGTTACCTCCTCTTGAGATCAGTCCTTTAGTAGCCCAAAATGTAGTGTTCAATTTTCGTAACATTTTATTGTGATGATTAACTAACCATCCCTTGAATAACTATGCAGGTACTTCTGCTGCATGCCTATCTTTATGAACTCCAATTTTAAATAAAAAATTTTGTCCCATCAGAGGTTGTTTCATCTTCTCACAGGTACAGGAAACTTTTTCACAAAAGAAAGAAAAAGGAGTCATCCTATCACAGAGGTTATTTCCTTTGTTCAAGGGTATGCAAGTACTGCATGGAAGAGAGAAATGAACTGCCCTTTTGGGATTATTTATCCTCCATGTTCAGGCAGCTGTCTAGTGATGAGTTTGGTTTGGCTTGAACTGGTTAGATCCACTAACAGCATCCAACCCTTGTAGATTAGAAGTGATTTTCATATACAGCTACTAGCTGAAGTTTGTTTATTGTATATATTTTTAAAAAAACTTGTTCCTTGGTTTGTAAATTAATCTCATTGTGTCAGTAATGTATTTCTTCCTTATTAAATTGCACTTGCCTTGCACAGAAAAACCTATTATGAATCGGTCTTTTCTGTGCATGTTCATGCTACAGGGTAATTGGGTTATTCTGATTCTGTTCCTATGCTTTAGAAAAATATGCATTTACACTAATCTACAAGCATGTGGATAATTTGACATATAAATGACACGAACAAATCTTCTGTGACAACACAGGTGTTCAGATGTTACAGCTTTGATTGAATCATTCAAAATTGACCACTGCAGTGATATAGTAAACCTCTTTTTAATTAAAAATTATTTACATCACATCGCATGTCTGCATAGTTTAATAAAGGTAATGCACATGCATTTGGTTGTCTCTAACAAAGATTAACCAAATAGTTTTGAAGCAATGTTTTGCTGTACAGGAGTTGCTTGTGGAACTGCAGTGACTTGTTGAATTTGAATTATTTTCTGAGCTTGCCCTATGAAGCTTAAACACTAACCTGCTTATGTTCGATCTGTATAATAATTCACTCATTTGGCTGCCATTCTAATTTAAATTTGGGATGTGGTTGATGCACACTTTATTTTTTTTTTCTCTGCTGAGAGCATGGGTTTGGGGTGCAACCTAAATAATGACTCAGTAATGTTGAGTAAATTATACAGTAAGCATGAAAATACTCAATACTCATATCTTTGGCATTGTACTGTTTATTACAAGTATACCTATTAAAGACTCATTGTTCTGATATAGGTTTTAATCAAGTAAGGTTCACCATGTGAAGTAAATGTTTGCAAAATACAGAACTTTATCTGTCTCAAGACTACAAATATTGATGGTAAGGGAAGGAACTCAAAGTTTCTTCCCTTTAAAAACTAATTCTGTAAAAATGCACCCCCCCCCCCCCCCCCCCCCCCCCCCCCAATAACGTATCAGCAGTATGACTGTGAAAATCCAAAGTTTCTAATCCAATCCATCAAATCACTGCCTTATTTTGACATGGAGGTGTTGAGCCTGTTTTACATTCTTTAAGATTATCCAATTCCATTAATTGTACATATTTGTTGTTTTCACCTAATGTGTGATGATTTACCTTTTGTCAGTAACTTCTGGTTTGCTATTTGTCTTTCTAATTATGTAACTAAGGAGCTCTTTATCCATTTAGTATTGTCAACATTTAAGATAATTACAGATAGAAGCAGAAGTGAAACCACTGTCAGCTAAACTTTAGCCCACCTGCTTAATCTATATATACCCATTTCTAGACTTTGTGACTTCTTTGCTTCTTTCCAACTTATCTTTATATCAATATATATCAAAATATAACTGGTTACAATACACTCTTCATTCAAGTCATTCATATAGATTGTAAATAATTTGCCAGTCTAAAAATGATCATCTTATCTTGACTCTCTCCTATCAGTGAACTAGCCCTTAATCCAGATTAATGTATTTTTCGTAAGAGTAATCTCTTGTGTAATAAACTTCTCTGGGGGTCTTTATTGAATGTCTTTTGGACATCCAAACATACTGGGGACGGTTGCCTTGCCGTGCATGGTACTGATTATGCCAATCCTGGAAAATAGCATGCAGACCTAAAATCGGTTTCAAGCCCAGCCATACTCAGTTTGCAATTGTCTCGGTCTCTTTCTAATGCCACAAGTTAGATTGTGCCCAGAAAGGGCATGAGGTCAATTAGCATATTTAAAGCAACACTTAAATCAGGCAGTGCCCACCTGGCATCTTGGTAGTGCCCAACTGACACTACCCGTGTGTCGGGGACAGCGCTGCAGGGATGGGTCTTTTTGGGCTATGACGAGGGTGGGATGTGGGGAGAGGGGGCTGTGACATAGCATTGGGGCCCTCTCGATGGGTCACGAACCATGTTGGAGAGGAGGGAGGAAGCATATTGCTGAAGAATGGGGGTGGCCCTGATGTCTCTGAGGGAAGGAGGTTACCCCACTACACTAAGATCAGAGCTTCCTTCCAAAATGGCATCCAAGTGCTTTGCAGGCAAGGTCACCAGTATGTTTAGGCCCCCTACTCCTCCAATCTCTGCAGCTGGCAGAAAATTCACCACTTCCCGAAAAATTCCTAAATGTGGGACAGTTGCAGTCCAGTCCAGACCATGCCTGATGTGCCGATGTGATCACGCTGATGTTCTTGCAGTTATGACACAGTTTTGTGAGGGGCAGTGGGGTGGGGGAGGGGGGTCGAAAACCACCCTGCTTTTCATATCTTCAAAGAATTCTAAGAAATTTGTAAAACCCTATTCACCACATGTTGATCTTGCCTGATTAGTACATTCCTTAGTAAAGATTTCCAGTATTTTCCTAGGATGGACTCAAATAGCACGAGGGGTCACAGGCTTAGGGTGAGGGGGTGAGGTATAATTTGGATGCTAGAGGGAGTTTTTTTCACAGAGGGTGGTGGGGGTATGGAACACACTGCCAAGTGGTGGAGGCAGGCACTCTGGAGTTATTTAAGAGATACTTAGATGGGCACATGAACAGAATGGGAATGGAGGGATATAGAAAACTGATTTAAAATTGGGATCATGAGCCTTGGGAGTCCCTGGGAAATGTGTAAATAGTCGATGGTATTGATGCATTTGTTTTTATCCTACAGGTACTTTGGTCCATCTTGTTGTCTAACAAGGGGCAAACACGCGATGGGTCATGGGAGGGCTGCTCTTGGATTTTTGTTTTGAGAGTATCCTAGTGCTTTACATCGTTAGTGTACGCTTGACCTGGACCATTTGATGGGCAACACGACAGCTCAGTGACTATCGCTGTGCTGTGCAGATACATGGATTTGGGCCTGTGTCTGTGGGAGTTTGCGCATTCTCCCTGTGCTTGCGTGGGTTTTTCTCCGGGTGCTCCGGTTTCCTCCCACATCCCAAAGATGTGCTCTTAGGCTGATTGGCAGAACAAATTCTCCCTAAATTGTCTCAAATTTGATTTCAATCCATAGATCTATAAACACAGACAGGAATCACGGGTAGAAGTGGGAACATCAAGGTGGTGGCGTGGGCTCGTTGGGCCGAAGGGCCTGATTCCCCTGCTGTTTTGTTCTTTGTTCTTAATAACTGTTAGGCTAATTGGCTTATAGTTTTTTGCATTCTGTCTCCCTTCTTTCTTGAATAGATGTGTCAGATTTAGTTTCTAATCTGCTAATATCTTTGCAGAGATTGTTGAATTATGGAACATTACTATCTTCTGGATCCCCACATCTGCCTCACTCATAGTCACACCCTGTCTGTGACTTAAAGGGCCCTGACTGACACCCAGAAGTATCCAGGCAACTTCCTCTGTGATGTATTGCATTTACAGTGCAAACCTAATTCTCATCTAAAGATGTTAAACCATAGGGAGAACTGGGTTTGGTAGTGTGAAATCTGGGAATTGGCTGTCATGCCATTCTCCTGCATTGAATTAAAGCATTATCCAGTATAAAAACAGCCCACAATCTCCAAATGCCTCTTTTTTTCATGCACAGATTTGAAAAACGAGCATTTACATTATTTGTATTACATTAAAAACAATTGATTTTTAAACCCTTGCAACACTGTCAATTGGTTACATTTATTGCAGTTTGAGTTTTCTGCCTTTTACGCAGAACACACTTTGTATCTAGTTGGTATTAAGATAGTTGAACTCCCCACTTATTACTACCCTGTTGTTTTTGCACTCAAGTTTTCCTATATATTTATTTTTCTATCTTTCTCATTATTTGAGGGTCTGTAGTGTACTGATAATGTCACTATTTTTTATTTCTAAGCTCAACCCACGTGACTTCATTTGATGGTTCATTTACTGTACCACCTTTCCCCACAGCTTTAATTCATTTTTAAACCAATAGTGTTACTCCCACAACTTCTTTACTTCTCCTTTCTATCCTTTCTAAGCACCCTATTTCCAGGGATGTTGAGCTGACAATTTTGTCTTCCTTTCAGCCAACTTTTCTATTATAACAATGACACATGGCAGCATGATATCAATCTGTGGCCTCAGCTTTGCTTGCTATAATCCATGCATTTAAATATATACCTTTTAACATGGCCAAATTCCTGTGCTGCACATGCTTTAACCTCTTAACCGGGTTCATGAATGAGAGGGGTGAGGAGGGATATGGTTCAAGTGCAGATCAGTGGGACTAGGCAAAAAATGGTTCGGCACAGGCACGAAGGGCTGAAAGGCCTGTTTCTGAGCTGTAATTTTCTATGGTTCTTCTGTCTTGCAGTCACTTGCTAATTTTCTGAGGCCTGTTTTGAATTTGTCCTGTCTGAATCTGCCCTCAGATTCCCACCCCCTTCAAAAAAAAAATGTGTAGTTTAAACCCTCCCCAACGCTAACAAATTTCTTCTGAGTGGAAGCCGAGCCCTTACCATTTTCAAGGCTGAGATTGATAGGTTTTTAATCAGTAGGGCAATTAAGAATTGTGGAAATGAGACAGGAAGGTGATTTATTGAGTACTAGATTAGCCTTGATCTTATTAAATGGCTATGACCTGGTGTTGGACTGGGCTGGACAAGATGGGAAGTTGAACCACACCAGGTTATAGTTCAATAAGTTTATTTGAAATTCCAAGCTTTCGGAGAGCTGCCCCTTCATCGGGTGTCATGTGACTTCTCATCATTTTAAATAGTGGAGCAGGTTCAAAGAGCTGAATAGCCTATTCCTGTTTCTTATGGAGTCTACAGGGACACTTATCCTGATTCAGTACAGGTGTAGACCAGACTTGTACAGATCCCACCTTCCCAGAGCCAGTTCCAATGTTCCAGAAATTCTAAGCCTTTTCTTCTGTACTATCTCTCTAGCCACACATTGATCTGATGTATTCTGCTATTTCTGTACTAAATAGCACGTGGTCTTGGGATAATGCAGGCATACTGCCTTTTGAGATTCTGCTCATGCATCTCTTTTCTAACCTAATAATCTCAATCTGTAGGGCCTCATCCTTATTTCTACCTGTATCATTGGTCCGAGTGTGGATCATAATCTCTGGCAATGCATTCTCAGCCTCCAGAATGTTGTGAAGCTGGTCATAAACCTGATATGGGGAGGCAAAATATTGTTGTAGAAGGTCTTTGACAAGGTGCTGCATAGGAGACTGTTAAATAAATTTAAGTGTTCATGGTGTTAAGGATAAGATCCTGGTATGGATAGAGGATTGGCTGACTGGCAGAAGGCAGAGAGTGGGGATAAAGGAGTCTTTTTCAGGGTAGAGGCCGGTGACTAGTGGTGTGCCTCAGGGGTCAGTGCTGGGACCACACCTTTTCATTTACAGTTTGAAGGAAGGAGTTAAAGGCACTGTTGCTAAGTTTGCAGATGATGTGGAGATATGTAAAGGAACAGGTAGCATTGAGGAAGCAGGGGAACTGCAGAAGGGCTTGGATTGAGAGTGAGCAAAAGTGGTAGATGGAATACGATGTGGAAAAATGTGAGGTTATGCACTTTGGAAGGAGGAATGGAGGCATAGGCTATTTTCTAAATGGAAAATGCTTAGGAAATCAGAAACACAAGGGGACTTGGGAATTCTTATTCAAGATTTTCTTAAGGTTAACATGTAGGTTCATTTGGCAGTTAACAAAGCAAATGCAATGTTAGCGTTCATGTCGAGAGGGCTAGAATACAAGAGCAGGGATGTAAATCTGAGGCTGTATAAAGCTCTTGTTAGACCTTGTTTGGAGTATTGTGAGAATTTTGCATCCCATATTTAAGGAAGGATGTGCTGGCTTCGGAGAAGGTTCACAACAATGGTCCCTGGAATGAAGAGCTTATCATATGAGGAATGGTTGAGGACTCTTCACCTACTCATCAGAGTTTAGAAAAATGAGCGGCGACCTTACTGAAACTTACAGGAGGCTGTGAGGCCTGGATAGAGTGGACATGGAGGGGATGTTTTCACTCGTAGGAAAAATGAGAACCAGAGGGCACAATCTCAGGCTAAAGGGATGACTCTTTAAAACAGATGAGGAGGAATTCACCAGAGAATGGTGAATCTGTGGAACTCTTTGCCGCAGAAGGCTTTTTGTTTTATGGTCTTTTATGTCTTATCCTGAAATCATACTTGCAATCACAGAAGCTCCTGCCTAATCTTCCAACTTATGGATCCTCTGTCAGCTGCCTCAGCAAAACAGCCAGCATAATTCAAGACCCCAGGAACTGCAGACATTCTCTTTCTTCCACCTCCTTCTGTTGGGAAAAAAATACAAAAATCTGAGGTCACATACCAACTTCCCTGCTCCCATCAGCATTTTAAATAGACCTACCTTGCATTACGTTGAACTTATTCTACATACTAGCTATGACTGTAACATTACTGTCTGAATTCTATCCTCCTGAAGGGTATGCTTTGTCTTAGAGTGCATTAGAAACAGTTCTTTTCAGTGTATGCTAATACATGTGACAAAATAAATTAAATCAGTACTGCTCTTTTTTCCTCCCCTCCTGTATAGCTAGGCCTCTCGTGGTGTCGCAAACGTTACTCTGATTGCACTTCTGAGAAACAGTGTCCTCTCCATCCAAAATAGAAAACTGATTAGCAAACAGGACTCTGGGGGACACTTGCACTACCTGCCTGTTTCTCTTGGACTGCCTGATGGTCAGTCTTTTTGCCTCCATGCTCCTAACTTGCAGCGTGACCGCCTCTCTGAACATGCTGTCCACATAGGTCTTCGCCTTGTAGGTAAGGCACAGTGACTTTAGTTGCTGCTCGAGTGGCAAAACCCAAAGCTCAGGTTTCTGTATCTGTGGTTGTCCAAATCACTGGCACTATCCACAACTTCCTACATACTATAGGACAGTAATGAACTGTAACTGAGCTGCCCTGCCATGCCTTTATTTCACTTTGGTTTATTTGTATTAATTTAACTTGGCTTTAACTTAATAAACCTCACCAGTGTCGATAACCCTAGTACTGATAAATCCCAGCTATACTGAATACGGTTTGTCAGTTGTAATAAACCTTACTTAAAGCGAACATGCACGCGTGCATACACACATGCATGTGCTCGTGCACACACACCACCCCATGTACTAATTCCAATTGGAACTTAATTTGCAACTCACTCAGGCATAGTCTCCTATGACCTTCTGATGTGTTACTAGCTACTTTAGCTTCCTGCTAAAATAATTAATGCCAGTTGGACCAACTATTTTCAGCTGATTGACATAATTACCACTATCAGGCAGTTCCTTATTTAACAAGATAGAAATAGCAATCTTTAAGTACGTTAAACTTATCAGAGCTTGAATCTTGATCTGTATTTAAACTTGAAAAAAACTTGGTGGAATGTGAACCTCATTCTATTTTCACTTTGACTCCATCTCCCTCAGGCTCACTTAATCTCCTGTCTCCTCACGAGTCCTTACTGATTGCCCCTCTCCTGGGCTAGTGCATATCATTGCTGCCACCCTGCTGCATACCAGCTTAGGGGTTGTTATTGATGCATTGTAAAGCTGGGTGTAAGGTTTGTGCCACTCTGTTAAGGAATCAGGCATGTTAACATCCAAAGTCTGCACAGCTGTGTCAAAAAACTTACTTGAGAGCTGCGCTTAAGCTCCATGGAGACAGACAGACACTCCAGGTAGACATTTAAGGCTTTGGAAGCTAAAAGAAAGAGCATACATCAGTGTTGGCAATGTCACAATCTTGACAATTGGCATCCTCTGTATCTTTGTCGTTTAGTCATTGGAACAGCATGGGGAAGTGATAAAATACATAGAAATTGAAGGCTAGCTGCTGATGAAATTTGTGTAGGAGTGAGGAGTGATGTGATAGGGAATTCTTGGCAAGCCAGAATGTAAAAGGATAAGGAATTTAACCACAGATGTAAGTGAATCAGAGAGTGCAATCCATTTTCCTGGCCTGATTTTGATCGTTAAATTGTATTCCACGTTCTATCCAAGACAGGAAAGCAATGCTTCTGTGCTCACCACTTCATTTCCTACAACTACAGTTTTTTTTATCCTTTTGCTGGAGAACTGTGTGCCCCTTCAGCTACTGACTGCACATCTTAGGGATGCGTCATAAAATTTGAGTGTTGCCCTTGTTTTCTGTGCATTTGACCAAACCACCTTCTGTTTCCTCCAATTTACATGTCCACACTGTTGGAATCCAATTATAATTGGAGCTGAAATTCAATTATGTTGGTGTGAATCATCATCCCTGTGCAGCCTGAATGCATAAAATCTAGAAGTCACAATTTATTGTTTTAATTGGGTTATGATCACGAATTCCTTTTTACTTTTCCCACACGGTTCCCCCTTCACCTATCTTGGAAATCACCTTCACATTAACACTGGGGCTTTTATCTGTCTCCTTGTTGTAATTTCTCTATATCCTACTCTGATACCCCAGGCTTCTCTTCTGGTTGAATCTCTATGTTCCTCTGTCCACTTATGTTTCTTTTTTGGCTATGAGCTGCTTATAGCTGCTGGCAGTATTGAGGATTGGCTTCGTGAAAAAAGTGTTACTGTCAATGAATCTCTTCCCTTTTTGATGCTGAAGCCATGCATCTTTGACCCTGGACCATTACACTTGATCAGGTTATACTTCTGTCAGTTCACCTAATTACAACAGTTCTCTTCCCCCGACTGAACTGCACTTAACTAATTGGAACCATGGCAGCACGGTCGCACAGTGGTTAGCACTGCTGCCTCTCAGTGCCACAGACCCGAGTTCATTTCCAGACTTGGGTGACCATCTGTGTGGAGTTTGCACATTCTCCCCATATTTACCTGGGTTATCTCTTGGTGATCCAATTTCCTCCCACAGTCGAATGATGTGCCAGTTACTTGAATCAACCATGCTATATTGCCCCTTAGTGTCCAAAGTGAGTAGATTGGGGGATTAGTAGGATAAATGCATGGAGTTACAGTTGGAGTGGGTGGGGGTGGGAAGTTGAGCTGGGTAAGATGCTGAGTTGTGCAGATTCATTGGGTTGAATGACCACCTCCTGCACTGTAGGAATTCTATGATAATCCAGTTTCCTCCTCGTGCCTCAATTAAATCAATTTCAACCACATTGTTAGATCATGCATTTGAGATCCTAACCATTGATGCTTTTGTTAATTACCTTAAGTCTGTGCCTACTGATTCTCAATCCTTCAACGAATGGGAGCAGTTTCTCTCTATCTACTCTGGCCTACTTCTGTCAAATCTCCTTTCAACCTTCTCCAAAGAAAACTTTAGACAACCTCCAAAGCCACTGCCTACTTTTTCCCTGCTGTAGACTTAGCTCCTCCCATTATAAAAGTGTGAGATCAAGTACCAACTGACTCAAAAAAAAGCTTCTTCCCTGTTGCCATCAGATTTTTAAATGGGTCTATCTTGTATTAAGTTGATCTTTTTCTGCACTGATAACTCTGGTTAACATTCTGCACTCTCTTTTCCTTCTGTATGAATGGCATACTTTCTGTATAATGTGCAAGAAACAATACTTCTTATTGTCTACTGATATACATGGCAACTATAAATATCACACCAGCATCCAATGGATAGCTTGTGGTCCTTTCAATCAACTTAATCCCAGGGGAAATCTCGGCCTATAAATAAAAATCCGTTAGCTCTATGTTAAGCAAACACTACATGGCCAAAATGAGTCGTCATCCTGCTCTTTCCAGCATCTGAATTGTGTTCCTTGCATACTGACTATCCGTAGAACACACCTGAATTTTTAATATTCCTCTTTAGCATAAAGAAAAATATATCTATTGCTATCAATTTCGCTACTATCATTACACCTTTCATCTGCAAATTTTGAAATGTGTCCTCTACACCAAAGTGTGGGTCATTAATTTATAATGGGAAGAGAAAGTCTTCTACACTGACCCCTAGGGAACCCTACTTTAAACCTTCCTCCAGTCTAAATAATAACTGTTTACCACTACTCTTCCTGTCATTCAGGCAGTTTCATATCTATGATTAACTCCAAACTTAAATGATTTGATCAGATATTAACTGCTATATAATAGAAACACCTCTGTTGTTACAACAGCAAATATTCTGTATTACTGAGCAACCCTATGGGCATTCTGGTATGTTAGTTTGAGTTTTTGATCATGCTGAAACACATTTTCTTTGGCATTGTCATGTGTCTTCTGTTCTTTAATGTATATTCTAAGTCTTGCTCATCCTGTTTGAGTTTAAGAAGTTAAATGTAATTTCCCATGAAACACTGAATTTAAGAAGCTGGTGAACTCCTAACTTCTGCTTCCTTCGTCCATTTTTTATTTGAAAGCTTTTTCTGACAGTTGCTGACAGTTTTTACTCCTACAAGTTCCCAAACCTGATTCTTCCAGTTGATGTTCACTTGCAACAATGTTTCAGGTACCACCCCTTTGTTCCTTCAAAGCTGCCTGTTGGTTGTTCCTCAAAATCATCCAGATTGATTCCCATAATCTTATTCTTAAAAATAAGTTTCTAGTGGCTAATGATTAAACTCTCATTCTGATTGCTATCAGTAAGTATTTGTGGCAGATAGATATTAGGCAATAGGTATTTGTTGTAAGTTCTTTTTTGGAATATTTACAGTATGTTGCAGTGTACATTTTATATTTTTTACTTCTGTAGTGTACAACTCAATTCAATCTGGTTATACACATACCTGTGTTCCAACTGAATTATTTTGATTTTTATGTGCTGTATTAAACTGTAATCTGTGGTCTTTCCTATTTTGGATGTATTGTAATTGATAATTCAACTGATTTTCTACGTTTGGCTTGAATTATTGTATTTGCATTGATCAAGATTAACCACCATAATTTTGATGTTAAATGAAGTTGAGTAGACTTTTTAAACAATCTTATTGACATCCAATTAACACTTTAAAGGTATTTAAAAATGGATTTAACTTTAGATTTTCCTGTTCCATGTGAAATATTTCCATCTTTTTAAAGTTGACGTAAAGCATCTTTTTTTTTTTGCAGGGCAAATCAGAGGCAAACTGGAGCCAATGGACACCATTTTTGTAAAACAGGTTAAAGAAGGTGGACCAGCACATGGAGCTGGATTATGTACAGGTACTGAAAAATCGTTGTGCTTTGTATTGTTAGTTACAGCAGATCATTGTATAGTTGGGTGGCGCAGTGGTTAGCACTGCTGCTTTTCAGCGTAAGGATCTGGATTCGATTCTGGCCTGTTTGCACATTGTGTCTGCGTGGGTTTCCTCTCGGTGCTCCAATTTCCTCCCACAGTCTGAAAGACATGGTGGTAAGGTGCGTTGAGTCGAACAGGTGCTGGAATGTGGTGACTAGGAGAAATTTACAGTGACTTCGTTGCAGTATAAGCCTTACTTGTGACTAATAAATTTTTAAAAAAGCAGCGGTTTTCACACTGGCCTTTTCTATATTAAGACAGGTCATGTATTTTGGTTGCACCTACGTCGTACAGAAGATTTAAACTTTAGTATACTCTGAAGAAATAGTGCAACTTCTTGTGGCTCTGCTGGGACAGTTGCAGTCAAGTACAAGTCATGTGTAATGATACATTAATTGTACAGATCATTGGATTTTAGTGATATTTGTGTAAAGGTGCTGATGTAAAATGTAATTAACTGCTGAGCATCTCTATAGTTATTGTAACTGCAAAGGTGAAAAGGGGTTAGAGGGAAGGGTAGAAGGTGGCTTTTGGCAGCCTCCCCCTCCCTTAATGTTGGGTCTCAATTGGGTGGTGCCTTATATAGAAATGTCATTTCCACCCTGCCCCCAAATTCCCAACCTGGATATCTGGCTGTCCCCTGAAGACATTGCTCGTCCTGCATCATGGCCCGTGACTTGCTTTTAAGAAATCCATTGAACCTACCTGCACTTGTTCCTCATTATATCAAGATCAGATAACCACCTCCTAACTTCATCAGTGGGTTGCTAATCAGCAAGGGCTGGAGGGCCTCCCATTGATTCTGTCATGAGCCTGACTTTATAGCCTTTAGAGTTATCTTTAATTTGGCGGGAGCATTGAAAATTGCAATGGGTGTGCCTCAAGTATACTTTGCTGGGTCAAGACCCAGAAATAGCCCTTTATTTCTAATTCTCAACTGTTTATTAAAAGTCCAGCCCTATGTTGATGTTTAAGAACTTCTTACTTGGAAGTTATAGTATGGAAACTGACCATTCTGCCCAACCAAGAGGTTTCTCACAGCATCAATCTCCACTTGAGAAGAAAAATTCTTTCTTTGTGTCTTGGGATGTATGACTCTGTTGAACATGTTAAAAGGTAATTGCAAGTTGCTATCACATTTGTACAGCCTATTTCCATACCTTTCCAACAGCTTTTTTGTCGACCTATCCAACTTAATCTTCGATACTGACTTGTTGCATCCAATAATATAAGAAATTAATCCCCTCAACTTTGTGCAAAGAAATATCTGTCAGAGTTAACGTTTCAACATGATGACCATTCATTAAGATTGAAAAATGTCCTGGGTTTTAACCAAGTGCAGTGGCAGGAGAGAGAGTTGGGGGAAAGAACCGAGAAGTGTAATGGGATGGAAGCAGGGAGAGATTATGTGACAAAAGGGATGATGCTGCAAAGCATCATAAGAGATGACTAAAGACACAAAAGATGATTCTCAAGGAAGTGAAGATAGGAATAATAGTGTCCCTTGGATGAAGGAAAGAGGAATAAAGAGATATGAGAACAGTGATTAGGATTGTTACTTATATGGAGTATTAAGCTCCCAGTTGACAATGTTGGATAACTGCGTAGATCCTTAAATTTTTTTTAGAAATGTGGAGGAGAGTTACTGAAAAAAATTGCACAGGAGTCTGCTGATGAACTATTAACACACAGATTATAGCATTTATTGACAAGAAAATTAACTACATTACACCAGAAAAAAAACGAGGAAAATCTCTATATAAACGCATGAAAATGATCAAATATTTACTATTCCATCACCCAAGCTATTTCTTTACAGACTCGTCTAAATTTGGAAAGACAAAGCAATTTACCATATCTATCTTGTGCTCAAAGTAAGTGTGCAATACATGTAAACTAACTGGCAAACTGTGGTCAGACATGGCACAATCCAAAATGAATAATTGATGTAACCAAAGCAAATGCTATAGATTTCTTAACCCACACATCGCAAATCACACATTGAGCCTACGGGAGTCCTGAAACTGTCTTTCTTGCATGTTTCCGCGTTTGAAGGGCTCAGCTTAGAATTAGCTCCAAACGTTGCTCTCGCTGACAGTTCAACAAGGATCCACCTACTAGCATTTCAGTCTCGCCTTCTGAGATTCCTTTCTTATGGATCTCTCAATACACTCAAGTTTCACCTTCCAAGCATATTTACAGATCTTTGATCACATCAAACACTGTTCAAAAAGGCCTACATAAGGAGTCATCAACTTTCAGATCTTCAGAAGTTCTCTTAAGCCTGCTTCACTTTAAGGTTGCTCCTCACAACTCTTTCTTTAATTTGAAACATTTTTTCTCTGCTTATGTGATTTATCTTGTCTGTGGGATCTATTTCGGATCTCTAAATTTGTACTGCCTGTAAGTACTAATTGTTAGTATATGATGAAGGAATAATGCAACAACAAGTTTATTGTGCATCCAACTTGGCAGAGATGTGAACTCCATGTAAAATTCCCACAACAGCTTTCAGCTATATCCATTTATATTCTTTTGGAGGTTGAGCTAGTAACCATACAACAATTAGCTTAGCAATTTAGTTGTCACACTATGCACTTGCTGATAAATTAACACAACTTGATTTGATTTATTACTGTCACATATATTAGTATACAGTGAAAAGTATTGTTTCTTGAGCACTCTACAGACAGCATACTTTTTGAGTCAGATGGCCTGTTTCCATATTATAATTTCTAAATGTTATCAGTTTCTCATGTCTACATGTGTCAGATGTATGTGCTTACTATATATCTGGAAAGGAGATACTGCATCTGCTTCTGAAGAAGGTGACGAGGACTGCAGACTTCTTAAACTAGAGCCAGAATTCTCCCAAACAAAAACTAATTGCCCACCATGCAGGAGAATTTCTCATCCGTTTTTTGGGTGTACTTATGTGAACAAATGTCCAGTGCCTGGTAGCCAGAGCCAGGAAGTCAGATGGACTGGGGGAGTCCCAGGCCATGATCTTTATAAAAACTTATTTAATACTTTGGAATTAATAGTCAGATTTCATAATTAATTCCATGTCCAAAGGTCATTAACTATTGGAAAGAACCTATTTTTGACCTTTAAACAACTTAAAGAAATTTAATTTGGAAACCATATTAGCCAAATCACTTCAAAGTAACAATGAATTCAACCCTTCCATTTGAAAATAAACAATGCAATGTTTCAGACCATTGGGACTTACCTCATTGTATATGGTTGTTAAATCTGACAAAAAGCCATAATTTTTGTTGGAGTTTCTGGTGTTTTCATGATTATTTAATATTTTTGCTTGTAATTCTTTCTTTCTGCAACTCAGGTGACCGAATTGTCAAAGTAAATGGGGAAAGCATTATTGGGAAAACATACTCCCAGGTTATTGCCTTGATTCAGGACAGGTATGAATGCTATTTTTTTGAAATTTTGCAAGGTTATCCACAATAATAAGGCAGAAATCTGAAGTGGATTTGATGCTTTGCAGTTTCTTCATTGGCTATAATCACACTTCAGGTTGCAAAGAATACCACCTTTTAAAATGCTTTACAGTAACTGTTGTGACTGTCAAAGCAAAACATTTCTTCCCTCCCCCTCAGCTTTATTGCCAAAAACAACTACTTGGTGAAAGTCCTTTTTCAAAGTAAAATGTTGTGAACATAAATATGGATATTTCAACATTTTTCATCAACATTTTGCTCTGATTCTTCATTAACACTGCTCCAATTTTCAGCAGAGAGATCTGACATGCCACAGTTACTTTGCTGCACTATAATTCATTACATTGTTTTTTTTAAGGTGGATGAAACACTAAGAGTGAGATATTAATTTGCACCAATGTTCTGTCAATTGGTTATGGTGAAGAATTGATGTCACTTGTTATGTTGGTGGAGCTGGCTAGATCTTTGATCTCCGTAGACTGTTATTTAAAAAAAAAGACTCCCAATTACTCGCTGAAAGAAACTTGAATGAAATCAAGTTTCCACATTTTAAAACTTCTGCTGTATCAAATGATTGATAAACACTGTTGACTAAACACGAGTTTCTTTTGTACACAACTTGTACTTTAACCTATAGAAATAATGGTTCCATATTCCTTGTCAGACAATGCATTCTGCATGGAATTATTCCTATTGGGTTGCTTCATTTTTACTTTCACAACCAGGTAACCTCTAATCATAGGAACATCTTTTGCTGTGAAAGTTACACTGTAGATTTTTTCCTCAACTCCAGTTTGGCAAATCTTTCAACCTCCTTTTAACTCCCCTCAAACTTTGTCTTCAATTTGAGCACCTGCATTTGGAATTTGGAGTTAGCATTTTCTGTGCTTAAGGTGATTGCTGTTCTTTGCTCTTTTTCTAAGTTGGCTCCAGTCTCCCAGTGATATTTTTGGTCTTTTAGGAAAACCTGTAATCTGATCTCAAAATGGCTTCCTCTACTCTCTTAGTGCAATTGAATGCATGTAGTTTTGTACCCAAGTAGAAACACTGATTATTTATATTTGATGCTAATTCCCTTCCATCCTATGAGGAAATAGATAGTTATTGCACCAACATTTATAACTTGATACTGAACAGCTCCCTGGAACTTCGGGAGACTTGAAAATCTATTCACTACGGAATTAGAAACTGCTAACGTTGTCTGCAAGCATAAGTACCTTGCACCTTCCTCTCAATAAAACAAGCAGCCTTTTTGATAAACAACTAAACCTCCCAGACCCACTTTCAGGCAGGCTCCAATATAGACCACATCGCCCTGTTTGACTGCTGTACATTTAAAGCTTCTGTCCAAACTAAATAATCTTATAAACCAAAATAGTTGGTTCTAAAACACCTTTTGAGCTTCAGTTGTAACAAGATCAATCACACAACTGTTTTCTGATCACGGATACTCATGAACTGATGTCCTAGAGCCTTGTCTTACTTGTTCCAATGTAGAATCAGATGGGTTCAGTTAATTGGACTACTAGCCCTTTACTCACAAGGTTTGGCTTTACAGTTAACTTCAGTAACAAGGAGGGTTGTTGAAGATAATGCATTTGATATACTCTGTATGGGGAAAACTAGTTAGGAAAGTAAAGGATTAGCCTATGGAAGGTAAGGCAGAGTGATAAATTGAAACCAAAATTGGTTCAGAGGCAGAAAGCAAAGTTTGGTAGATATTTTATGACTGGAGTTTATCTCTAGTTATCCATCAGTGTGCCAAATCCCAGTTTTGTTGATCCTCAGGTCTGGTGAAAATACTGAAAATAAGTCAGCCAGTTTCTGTAAAAAGGAAAACAATTGATATTTAATGTCTGAGACTTCTCATTAGAACTGGCATGATGCCAATTCCTAGCAACCCTACCTCAGTATGATTGAAAGCAAGGGTTACCAAAATGCAGATAAACTATGCTTCTGAGTTGGTTCTGTTAAATATCAGATATTTAACCCCAACTATTAACATTGTGTATGCTATCTTGCATATTTTCAACTTTCGAACAATTAAAGAAATTAGTTTACATAGTTTTAACAACCTCTCGATGCCCTGAAGGTCTTTACAGTTGATGAAGGACTTTTAAAGAGGAGTCCAATTGTAAGGTTGGAAATGTCCATAGGAAGATCCCCAACATCAGTTAATCAACAAACAATTAACCTGTTTGTGACTGATGTTTGAGAGCCGTTTTGGCCAGGATATTCTTCATCTTGGGATAGTGCACTGGGGTTGTTTATCTTGAGAGGGTATGTGATTTGCAATGGAAAGAGCTCTATTTTGCAGTCCAGATAGACTACCAGTTGAGAAGATTGAAATTGAGATTTTAGAATCAAATGTTTATAATTTAGTCATTAGGCTACCTAGCCTTTGTAGCTATCAGTGACGAACAGAATTAATGAATACATCTGTTTGTTCTGTTTTTACAGTGACTCTGTGCTGGAACTTTGTGTTATGCCAAAGGATGAAGACATTCTGCAGCTGGTAAGTTTTATAGCAGTCAACTTGTTGCTTGCAAGGTGGATTATATTGAGAGTTGAAATCTCTGTTTTGCTGATGTCAGTATAAACAGAGTGCTAAGATTTTTGAACATAGTTTGACTCTTCTGAAGCTCCAGTTTAACAACCAATATTTATTAGCTACTTTGATTATTGTCTTGATTTGAATGTCCAGCTTAACATTCTTGTGTAGTAAAACTTTATCTGTCATTACATTTGAAATGTTATGCACAAAACATAATTTTCAATGCTTCCATTATCTGCATTCTTAATTACTGCAAAATGTTTCGTGAATAATGGGACACTGATGGGAATTGGGGCTACATTCCTTGTTTTCTCTACACTCGTCAGATGTGCTTCTTCCTGGGAAGATCAGTCTACATAATAGCTAGTTTACAAGCTCAGAACTTCCAGATGCATCTGTTGTCAGTTCCAGCTGCTGGACTCACTATAATGCTGAGCAACCAGCAATAATGTCCTCACGGGAACAGAAGTAAACCATTTATCCTTCGAGTTTGTCCCACCATTGAGTGAAATCATAGCTGACCTATGACTCCAGATATCCGTCTTTTCTCCATATCGCTAATATCTTTGGTTAATAAGAATCTATTAATCCCAGATTTAAAGTTAATCGATCTAGTGTTAGTTGTTGCTTTTGGAAGAGAATTCAAAAGTTCTGCCACCCTATATGTGAAAATTTTTTATTTATTCATTCCTGAAAGTCTGAATCTAATCTTTATACAATGGCCCCGCTCCTGGACTCCCAATCAGTAGAAATAGTTCTCCTTGTTATCTTGAAAATTTTAATCAAATCACCCCTGAACCGTGTAAATTTCTGAGAATACAGTCGTACTTTGTATGTGATCCTTCGAGTCTAGGCATCATTCAGTAAATCTACCTTGCACTGCTTTCATTCTCCTTGACATGCATGAGATTAGAAACAGGAGAGGAGAGGTCACCCTGTTGGGAGTCTTTTATAGACCTCCTAAATGTTCTAGAGAGGTAGAGGAAAGGATTGCAAAGTCGATCCTGGACAGGAGTGAAAGTAATAGGGTAATTGTTATGGGGACTTTAACTTTACTAATATTGATTGGAATAGCTATAGCTCTAGCTCGTTAGAGGGGTCAGTTTTTGTACAAAGTGTGCAGGAAGGTTTTTTGACTCTATGTAGATAGGCCAACTAGAGGTGAGGCTACATTGGATTTGGTGCTGGCAATGAGCCAGACCAGGTGTTAGGCTTGGAAGTTAGTGAACATTTTGGTGATAGTGACCACAATTCGGTTACGTTCACCTTAGTGATGGATAAGGATAGGCATGAAGCTGGGGGCAGTAGTTATAGCTGGGGGAATGGTAATTATGAGGCCATTAGGAGGGAATTAGGGTACATAGGTTGGACTAGGAAACTACAGGGACTGGGAACATCTGAAATGTGGAGCTTATTCAAGGAGCAGCTACTGCGCGTCCTTGATAAGTATGTCCCTGTCAGGCAAGGAGGAAATGGTCGAGTAAGGGAACCATGGTGTACTAAAAAAGTTAATTCGCTGGTTAAAAGGGAAAAGGAGGCTTATGTCAGGATGAGGCTTGAAGGCTCGGTTAGTGCACTGGATAGCTATAGATTAGCCAGGAGGGAGCTAAAGAGTGAGTTGAGGAGAGCTAAAAAGGGACACGAGCAGACTTTGGCTGATAGGATCAAGGAGAATCCTAAAGCTTTCTTTAGATATGTTAAGAATAGAAGATTGGTTAGGGCAAGATTAGGGCCAGTCAGAGACAGCAGTGGGAAGTTGTGCGTGGAGCCTGAAGAGATTGGAGAGGCACTGAACAAATATTTCTCTTCGGTATTCACGCAGGGAGATGTAAATGTAGTTGTGGAGAACACTGTGATACAGGGTTGCAAACTGGAAAGTATTGAAGTAGATAAGGAGGATGTGCTAGATATTCTTGAGGGTTTGAAGTTAAATAAGTCCCCTGGGCCAGACGGGATTTACTCCAGGATTCTCTGGGAGGCGATTGAGAGCCTCTGGCTCTGATTTTCAGGTCGTTATTGGTTACGGGTATAGTGCCGGAAGACTGGAGGATAGCGAATGTGGTCCCATTGTTCAAGAAGGGGAATGGAGACTTTCCGGGGAATTATGGGCCGGTGAGTCTTACTTCTGTTGTGGGCAAAGTATTGGAGAGAATTATTAGGGATAGGATTTATAGTTATTTAGAGAGAAATGAATTGATTGGGGATAGTCAGCATGGTTTTGTGAAGGGTAGGTCGTGCCTTACTAACCTTATTGAGTTTTTTGAAAAAGTGACCAAAGAGGTGGATGGGGGTAAGGCAGGTGATGTGGTATATATGGACTTTAGTAAGGCGTTCGATAAGGTGGCCCATGGAAGGCTTCTGCAGAAAATGCAGATGTATGGGATTGAGGGTAATTTAGCTAATTGGATTAGGAATTGGATAGCTGATAGAAGACAGAGGGTGGTGGTTGATGGAAATTATTCATCGTGGAGTTCGGTTACAAGTGGTGTACCTCAGGGATCTGTTTTGGGGCCCCTGCTGTTTGTAATTTTTTATAAATGATCTGGATGAGGGTATTGAAGGATGGATTAGTAAATTTGCGGATGATACCAAAGTTGGAGGAGTGGTAGATAGTGAAGAGGGGTGTTATAGTTTGCAGAGAGACTTGGACAAGTTGCAGACCTGGGCCGAGAGGTGGCAAATGGAGTTTAATGTGGAAAAGTGTGAGGTAATTCACTTTGGCAGGAATAACAAATGTGTAGAATATAGGGCTAATGGTAGGACTCTTAATAGTGTTGAAGAACAGAGGGATCTTGGTGTATATGTGCATAAATCCCTGAAAGTTGGCAATCAAGTCGATAAGGTTGTTAAGAAGGCATATGGAGTCTTAGCTTTTATTGGTAGGGGGATTGAATTTCGGAGCCGCAACGTCGTGTTGCAACTGTACAAAACTCTAGTGCAGCCGCACTTGGAGTATTGTGTGCAGTTCTGGTCCCCACCTTATAAGAAAGATGTGGAGGCTTTGGAGAGGGTACAGAGGAGGTTTACCAGGATGTTGCCTGGTATGGAGGGCAGGTCTTATGAAGAGAGGCTAAGGGATTTGAGGTTGTTTTCGTTAGAAAGAAGGCGGCTAAGAGGAGACCTTATTGAAACATATAAGATGATTAGAGGTTTAGATAGGGTGGACAGTGATAGCCTTTTTCCTAGCATGGAGAAAGCTAGCATGAGGGGACATAGCTTTAAATTAAGGGGTGGTGGTTATAGGACGGATGTCAGAGGTAGGTTCTTTACCCAGAGGGTGATAAGGGTATGGAATGCCCTGCCTGCGGCAGTTGTAGATGCGCCAAGTTTGGTGGTGTTTAAGAGGTTAGTAGATAAGTTTATGGATGAAAAGGGAATGGTTTAGGTTAGAGGGTCATTGCTTTTTCCTAATTGGTCGGCGCAACATCGAAGGCCGAAGGACCTGTTCTGCGCTGTAATGTTCTATGCTCAATGTACTGCAGGTGTGATCGATTCATGGTTTTGGAGAGTAAGGTGTCATGTAAAATCTTGTGTTCTAGCCCATAAAACATAAAGACCAGCATTCCATCTGTCCTTTTGATGATTTTCTGTGCCCATTCATGACATTTTAATTATCTATATACCTCAAAACTCAATGGACCTCCACTCTTTCTAAGTTTGCATCAAAAAGTACCCTATTCTATCCTGTTTAGAATAGATCTGTCCTGTTTGCATAGTGGATGGTTTCTACGTTGAAGTATACTTGCCACAGTTTTGACCACTCTCTTAATTTATTAATGAATCTTTGTAATTTTATACTTGCATCTACACTGCTTAGAATGGTAACTCTCTGGGTCATCAAGTTTGTATCTGTGGCTTTCTGTCCTATCATCGAATTCATTACTAAACAAGAAGAAAAGTTGAGGCCTCAATGCAGATAGCACCATTGATCAAAAGTATCTCTATTTTCCGCTTCTGGCTGTTCAGTCAACTTTCTAATCAGGTCAACAATTTGCCTTCATTTTCATGAACTTAAGTGAACTTAAAATTCAGGTAGCAGCGTTCTTTCCTGAAGCCCTGATGATTCCTTATTAATCTCATATTTCTCTCGTTAAGCCATATTTCTATAGATGCTTTATATTTTATCAGCTGAATGGCAATTTTTTTTCTATAAATGTGCATTGCATTTGCCTTTCTGCAAACTTTGAGAAATAGTTCTGTCTTCAGTTAATCCCTAACATAATCAGAGAGATTCCATTAGCCAACGCTTGTTGTAATTTTTTGAGAACTGCTAAGCTATTTGTAATAAAATAACATAACCGTTAACATAGTATGGTTTCATGGAATTTGAATGCTACCTTGATGTAATACAATAATAAGACTTTCAAGAATCAACCATAAGGATAACATTGATAGTCACTTAAACCTATGAATGAAATTGCACCTTGAATAAGCTTACTTCAAAACAACTTTTCAAATATGATATACAATGTGTGCATTGTTTTCATTGTATTGTGGTAAGCTGTTGCTGTTATATTAATCTTAATGACCAACATTTTTGTTTCATGATATTTGCTCGAAGTATTATCAATTTTACAAAAAATACTGCAGAATTATTGATTTATTTAGCTGGTAAAATATATTTGTCTTCAGCTTTGGTTACTTTTTTTTGCCGAAACCTTTGTTTAAGAAATTCTGTGAATCTTTGCCTATTTTTTTGTACTGATCATCAAGTTGCCAACTTTTCTTCAAAGTTTAACTTTGGCTTAGCATTTTCCACCTAACTCTAATCTCAGTGATGTTAATAAATAACTATTTCCCAGAATGGGGAAGGGAACAGGGAGGAGCTGGCAGTCATCTCCCATTCGCCTGTAATATTTTGTGCTGTTGGGCCAGCTTATCAAGATTGTATGTCACATGTAGCATAGTTTAATTCATCCAATATGTCTTACTCATGCCTCAATTGTAACATATGCTTTCAACTATCCCCAGTGGTTCCTCGTGTGCTCCCACCAAACCCAATTACTCTTCATACCTTCTATTGTGTACACGGAACCAGTAAACCCTGCAGTAACATGTAGTTTACATGTGTGGAAAAACTAAAAACAAAGCCATCTACAACTTTTAAAAATTCTGTTATAACCAAATAAGGTGGCATTGGAGAGGGTGCAGAGGAGGTTTACCAGGATGTTGCCTGGTATGAAGGGAAGGTCTTATGAGGAGAGGCTGAGGGAGTTAAGGTTGATTTCATTAGAAAGAACGCGGCTAAGAGGAGACCTTTATTGAGGCATATAAGATGATCAGAGGATTAGATAGGGTGGAAAGTGATAGCCTTTTTCCTCGGATGGAGAAAGTTAGCACGAGGGGACATAGCTTTAAATTAAGGGGTGGTAGTTATAGGACGGATGTCAGAGGTAGGTTCTTTACTCAGAGGGTGGTAAGGGTATGGAATGCCCTGCCTGCTGCAGTTGTAGATGCGCCAAGTTTGGGGCGTTTAAGTGGTCAGTGGATAGGTTTATGGATGAAAAGGGAATGATTTAGGTTAGAGGGTCATTGCTTTTTCTCAATTGGTTGGCGCAACATCGAGGGCTGAAGGGCCTGTTCTGCGCTGTAATGTTCTATGTTCTAAAACGGTCAGCCAACCAGGATTTAAAGTGGAAACACTTGCCACCTCTTCATCTTGTGTAAATAACCATTGAGCCATTGACAAAATAAAGCTGAGGTAAAATGTTAATCAAATTACATTTTTTTCTTTTGTGCACCCGTTTCAACAAACTCTCAAATTACGTACCTAAAGAAATCATCATTGTAACCCAATAAGTGTGTACACAAGAATTACATTGAGTCCTTTTCAATTATTCTGAATGAACTGCGCATTATTTAGCTCTAGTTTCTCTGTGGTTTCCAATTGTACCACCTTGTCCATTCTGTATATCTAACACCATTTTTGCTTATCACCAACTTCATTTACTTTTCTGGTAAGTTTTCTGTTCCACGTTCGTTGATTTGCAGCATTTTTCCTTCTGTGCAATGGCTAAATCATTGCATCTTTGATCTCTTTGATGCTTTTTAGTAGGTCATGAAATTTATATTCAAAAACATAATTGCTTACTCTTTTCAAGAGAGATTGCCTCAGGTTTTAATTTTCATCTATTGGCAATCATGTCTTGATTTCCAATGGAGCTCCCAGTTCTCCATTGTTAAAATTGTTTTCAAGTAGCTTACTTTTTGATACAAAAAAAAACTTATTTTTATCCTGGAGAACTTTATCACCTTGGTTGACCAATATCCCTACTATATCTATCTTGTGTTGAAATTGAGACTTATTGTAGCCTCCCTTCTTTCCATGAACCTTAACTCCAGATCGCTTGATCCCTTCTGTGTTTCCTGTCTTCTACAATTTAAGTATTTAAAACTTGATGATTTCTCTTTGGCTAACTTCATTTTCAAATCTTCAAGGTAGTTGCAAAGGCAAGTTGTAAGAGGGACACAAACAGTTTACGGAGAGATATAGATTAAGCAAGTAGGCAGAAAGTTGGCAAATGTGGGAAAATGTGAACATGTTTATTTTGGAAAGGAGAACAAAACAGCAGTATTATTTAAATGGAAAAAACTGTAGAAAGCTGCAGCACAAAGGGACTTTGGGGTACTTGTGCATAAAATACAGAGCTAGCACACAGGTGTGGCAGGTAATCAGAAAGGCTAATGGATAAACAGATTGATACTCATTGAAATTTAGAAGTATGAGAGTTGATCTCATTGAAATCTATCAAATTCTTAAGGAACTTGAGAGGGTAAATGTTGAGAGGATGCTTCCCCTCATGGAAGAGTCTAGGACTAGAGAGCATAGTCTCAGAATAAAGGGGTGCCAATTTGAGACTGGGATGAGGATTTTCTTGAGGGTTGACAATCTTTGGAACACTCTGCACTAAGAGCTGTGGGGCAGAGTCCTTGTCTATATTTAAAGCTCAGATTTTTGATCAGTAAGGGAAATAAGGGGTACAGGAAAAGGACAGAAAAGTGGATGTGAGAATGTCAGATTAGCTATGATTCTATTGAATGGTGGAGCAAAATGGAGGGGCCAAATTGCCTACTCCTATTTCTTTTCCCAGGACCAGGCTGAAGCATTTGCAACCATGTTCAGCCAGAGGTGCCAAGTGGGTCATTCATCTCTGCCTCCAACTGAAGTCCCCAGCATTATGAATGCCAGTTTTCAGCCAATTTGATTAATTCTACACGATATCAAGAAATGGCAAAATGCAAATGTTTTGGCCTTTGACAACGTTCTGGCAATTGTACTGAAAACCTGTGCTCCAAAACTAACTGCAGCCCTTGCTAAACTGTTCCAGTACAGCAATAACACTGGCATTTATCAGCAATATGGAAAATTGCACAGCAATGTTCTGTCCACAAAAAGCAGGACAAATCCAACCTGCGCAATTACTACTCCATCACTCTGCTTTTGATCATCAGCAAATTGATGGAAGGGGTCATGGATATTGCGATCAAGCGGCATTTACTCAGCTCTTGACTTCATTACATGTTCGGTTCAATCATGGACAAAACAGCTGAGTTCCAAAGGCAAAATGTGAGTGACTGCCCTTGACGTCAAGGCTGCATTTGGTTTGAGTATGCCATCAAGCATCCCTAGCAAAACTGGAATTGACGGAAGGGAGCACTGCACTGGATGAAATCATACCTGGCACAAAAGGAGGCGTTTGTAGTTGCTGAAGATCTGTTATCTCAGTTCTAGGACATCATTGCAGGAGTTCCTCTGGATAGTGTCCAAAATCCAACCTTCTTCCGCTGCTTCATCAATGATCTTCCTTCCGTCATGAGGTCAGATATGTGGATGTTCATTTGTTCAGTACCATTTATTCTTTAGATACTGAATCAATCCATGTCCTATTGCATCAAGACAGTGTTGAGGCTTCGGCTGACAATTGGCAAGTAACATTGGCACCACACAACTGCTAGGCAGTGACTATCTCCAACAAGAGATAATCCAACCATTGTCTTTTGACATTCAATGTCATAAGCATCACTGAATCTCCACTATCAACATCCTAGAGGGTTACCATTGACCAGAAACTGAACTGAACTAGCCATGTAAATACGATGGCTATAAGAGTACATCAGAGGTAGCAATCCTGCGGCAAATAACTTATTTCCTACTCCTAGAAGTCCTTCCACATTCTACAAGCTTGATGGGATACTGTTCCTTTGCCTGGATGAGTGCAGCTTCAATAATACTCAAGAAATTTGACAACATCCAGGACAAAGCAGCCCACTTGATTGGCACCCTTTGCACAAACATTCACTCCTTCCACTATCAGTGAACAGTGTCAACAGTGTGAACTGTATACAAGATGTACTGTAGGAATATACTAGGATCATGGGGCAACACCTTCCAAGCCCACAATTGCTGCCAGAGACAATGCCAGAAGGCGCATGGAAACATCACCTTTCCAAATCGCTCACTATCCTAACTTGGAGATAAATTGCTGCTCCTTTACTTTTGTTGAGTCAAAATCTTGGAATCCCCTCTCTAACAGCTCTGTGGGTGTACCTACATTTCAGGAATTGCAGCAGTTCTAGAAAGCAGCCCGTCACCACCTTCTCAAGAGCAAATAGAGATGGGAAATAAATGCTGGCCTTGCCAGTGGTATCCGCATCTTGTAAACTAAATGAATTTTTAAAAGGTTACCTGTTGACTGACGCTCCGTTTGGGTTCAGCAAAGGCCATTCAACTCCTGACCTCGTTACACCTTTATTCAAACATGGATAAAAGAGCTAAATGCCAGAGGTGAGATGAGAGTGACAACCATTGATATCAAGACAGTATTTGACTATGTGAGGCATCAAGATGCTCTATCAGCTGAAGTCAGTGAGAATCAGGGTAAGCTTTACTCGTTAGTCATACCCAATACAAAAGATGATGTTTGTGGTCATTGGCAGTCAATTGTCTCATTCCAAGGACATAGCTGCAGTACTTGCTCACCATGGTGTCTTTAATCCAACCATCTTCCGTTGCTTCATCAATGATCTGCCCTCATCATGAGGTCAAAAGTAGGAACATTTACTGATGTTTGCATAGGTGCTCAGAACAATTCATGACTTCTCAGACAATGAAACTGTCCATGTCAATATGCAGCAAAGCACGGACAATATTTGTACTTGATTGATAAGTGGCAAGTACCATTTGGTCACACACAAATCAGGCAATGGCCATCTCCATCAGAGGAAATCTTAACATTTTCTCAGTGACATACCACTCAGAATGACAATGATAGTAGATGTTTGGGGGCACTGCTATCTGAAAATTCTCCCCCAGTTCCACACCATTCTGACTTGAAACTATATCATTGTTTCTTTACTGTAGTTGGATCAAATTCCTGGGACATCTTTCCTCCTTAACAGTACTATGAATGAATCTAGATATGATGCAGCAGTTCACGAAGATGGCTCATCAGTCTATTCTCAAGGGAAATTTAGGGATAAGTGATAAATGCTGGCCTAGTTAGTGATGCCCACATTTGGTGAAAGGATAAAAAGAAAAAAGTGATTCTGTTCAATCTTGGTAATTGCTTGCTCTTTGGAGCTATCCATTCATCGCTGTTTCTCAATAAAGAAAGAATACTAATAAATCTGTGACCTGCCAATTCTCAACCAGTTATTATCTCAACATTGAACATTTCTGTTAACTGTGCATTTATCTTAATTTCTATTGAGCAAAATTGGTGACGCACGATACAAGGCAATTGAATAAATGACAGCAACCAACAGTTAAAACTCACTACATGACAGAAGAACAGTTTCCATTGCGTAGCCTGTTTAACATTTTCTCCAAAAACTGAGTGAAAGGATTGCGAGGAATAACATGGCAGTGATCTTCTGATTACATCATCTTTCTAATTTGGTCAGTATGGTGACTAAGCAATTGTGAACTCACGACTTTGGATTTTCATTGAAATACTGGAGTAGTTGATGTGACTTTATAATGAAGCAGTTCATTTTGTTATTGAAGAGCTGTAACACCAGGAGATTGAAGAGACAAGGGTATAATCTAGTTAAAAAGGTCATGAAATCTATGAAAAAATTTGACTAGTCACAAAAAAATGAATTCAAGAAATTTTTCCTAAACGAAATATGCCTTCTAGACACAAAAGTTTACAACTGTAGCAGATGAAATAATGTTATTATAAAGCTCAATTTTATAGTGTGGTGCATAATACACTATCCTTTACCTCAGTGGTACCTTCCAAAGAACTCAGTAGAATGTATTTATAGCTTGCTGAATCCAGCATCAATATGATAGAATGATTAGAGTTAACCAGCTTGTGCTGTGGTTGCTTTGATTTTCGCCAACTACGGTTTGCAGAGACCTCAAGTAGTAAGATTACTATAGAATCTATTTTTATTTCTTCTAATTTAGTTGCAAAATTTTTTTATAAACACTTCTCGCATTGAAATAATTGCCCCAATGTTTACTTTGAGCCAGAAACAACATGGGTGGAAGGCTTCAAATAGGAAACCCAAAACTCGGCAATGTATCATTTTTAGATTTTTTTTAAGTTTCCTACCCAACAATCAGCCTTACGGAGAGGATATACAAATTGGGCATAGCAAGAGGGTGTGCGTGCTGATATGTAATGAAACACATTATAAAGTTGATTGGAATATGGAGAAATGGGTATAGGGAACTGTCAGGATATGAACATGGAGGGCTAGGGGGGCTCGAGGCACATTTACTATCTTGCGGTGGGGGTAAAAGGAATATGCCATTTTGAGGGATAGCTGATGGTGAAGTCTGATTATGTGGAGCTAACTTATTGGGCTGAGGGAAACAGGTGCTATCCATCTGAGCCACAAATAATGCAATAAAGGTATTTCCCTTGGGTTTGTTCCATCTTGTATCACCTGTCCTGTCACAATTTTTGAGGTGGAAACATCTTGGTCATCTTGTTTTTAAATTGCATATCCCTTTGCAGACTCTCTCCTCTTCATAAGTTATTTTTCTACCCATTTTTGCATCGACAGTAAATTTGGCTCTAATACACTCTGTCTCTTTAACAAGTCATTGATACAGATTGTAAATCGTTGAATTCTCAGAAGTGATTCCTTGGCATTCTTGAGTTTCAATTTACCATCCTGAAAATGTCCATTTAACCAACTCTGTTTCCTCTCAGTTTGACAATCCTTTGTCCAAGCTAATGTATTATCCACAACACCGTGAGCCTTTTATGGACAAATTACTGAATGTCTTTTGCAAATCCGAATATATTTCATCTACTGGTTCCATTTATCCAGCCTATTTGTTGCATCTTCTGAAAATCCTGAATTTGTCAAACATCATTTCCCTTTTTTAAAATTATATTGACTCTCCCTGATTGCATTATGATTTTTTAAATGTCCTGTTACTACTTCCTTTAATAATGGTTTCCAGCATTTTCCCAGTGACAAACTGGCCAAAAACTTCCCACTTTCTCTCTTCTATCTTTCTTAAATGAAGATGTTACACTCATGGTTTTCCAGCCTGCTGCAATATTTCTAAATAATATGAAATTCTGGAAAGTAACAACCAATGTATCTACATATTCCACAGCTGTTATTTTGAAAACACAAGTGCTCAGGCCATCAGTTCCAGGGCTCTCGTTCTTTTCCAGGGCCTTTAGTTCTATTAGTTTTTTGTGAACTGTTTCTTCCAATGATAGTGATTGTTTTAATTTTGTCCACCTAAAAAAAAGTCTGAGAAGTGCCACTCACTGTTTAGTTTTCTTACTTCTAATTCTGACCTTATTAAATTAACACAGAACACTCTTTGAATTGCAGTTACTTCACTTCCATTTGCCAGTATCTCAAACTGGGAGCTTGTGTTTAAAATTTCAATCCCAAACTAAAGATTTTATATCTAGAACATATGAATCATGAAATTAGATATTTTTTGCAACATCTTTCTCGTTAACTTCCTAAATTTCCCCTTACGTGAACCTGTTGCCCACCACCCTTCCAAACATCTCCCTCCACACTCCTTAGTTTAAAGCCTTCTTTGCAGCCCTGGTTATTTGATTCACTATGACACTGGGGAATCAAAGTTTCTGAAGTAACTTTAGAGTTCTTCATATATAACTTTCCTTGTTTCAAGATTATCTTTGAACTTTGCTTACTTATTTTTATTTATTGCTGTAGAAATCGTAGCAGTTAAATGATTCGAGTAAGAGCAAAGTTTCATTTGACCGCCTCGCCCAGTTTCAAAGATCCCTTAGATCTATAGTCAGGGCTTATTTTGTTACTGACGAGCTTACGTGGGTGGGTGGGACGAACTTGGCAATGACGACTGCATGTTGGGATTTGAACAGGAAATTTTGTAATATGAACCTACACCTGAAGTGAATTAAGGACTATTTTGTCTTTACAGCAGGGCAGAGTAGTTTTAGACGTACGCTTGAAATGTTAACTGAATTTGGATGTATGTGGACTGAAGTGGGAGTATGGAAGTGTATTTGTTTGAAGTAACAAACAAGTAAATCATTTGTCAATTCACTATTGTATATTTAATATTTGATTTTAAAAAAAATGATTGAGGTTTCTTGTGCAATAAAAAGCAGATTTGGCAAATGTTCCAAATTAAGTTTAACAGTTTTTTGGAGGAACCAAACTTTGAAATGCAAGGTAGGTAAACTGTTAATAATATTTAAAGAACTTCCTCTATAAAGTAATATTTCAGATATTTCTATTTTCTTGAGTGACTTTTATTTATTATAAAGACCAAAGGTTTAATGCATTCAGTTTCTGTAAAGAAAGGTTACATTGGCTTTGCTTTATTTCCTTAATGTAAACTTGAATTGAATAATTTTTTTGAAAGTCTCCAAATATTTTTGTAAATTATCCTGCAAAGAGAAAATCAGATTTGAGCCAAATTGTCTATTCTCCGGCCTTTAGTAACTCACTTGGGTAATAGAATTTTAAAATAAAATTGGCAGACTAGTTTGTAGTTTGACTCTTATTTGGGTTCCAGGTTTAAACCCAACTTTGCTAGAGTGTTTTTGTTCTTTAGGCTGCTGAATCAAATGCTCTATGACAGGTCAATATTTTACTAAGGGAGGGGAGCAGAAACATAACTTGATTTCCTTTCCATTGAAAGACTGTAGTTCTGGATAAATCTGTGACTAATCCATTTTCCTGACTGTAAAAGAAAGTAAAGTGAAAGGAGTTGGGCAAGCCTTAATAGAAAATGGAGGACCAGTAACGTAAAAGTAAGCCTATTCATATAAAACTCTTAAATCTCGAGACAGATTTGAAAAATGGTTTTTAATTTCTAGCAGAGTGATATATTATTAAAATTGGCTCCTAACAAAACTAACGTGGGTATTTTAATAAAAATAACGTGGGTATTTTATTTTCCGTAAGAAGTAATCTTCAAGAATGAGATTGAGTTATGGGGTCTTGGTGTTAACTGTTTAGCTCTCTACATATGCTGCTAGACCTGCTGAGTTTATCCAGCACTTTCTGTTTTTATTATAGTGAAAGAGGTGTTTACCTTTGGAGTTAACAGCTCCCATCCTCTCACTGCTAAGTTTCCCAACCCCTGAGAAACCAGTAGTAAATTTTAATTGATCTTTCTTGCTTAATGTTGTGGAATTGCTGGCAGGCTAGTATTGTCATATTTCGCATTAAAATCACCTTCTGTTGATCATAGGTGAGGGCATATCTGAAGAGTCTGTAATGAAGACATCTGATGAGTAACATTTTTTTATAGCTTCATATTCTTTAATTTATGTGACACAACACCAGTACAGTTTTCCATATTTAATTTGTAGTTTTTGTGGTATAAGTTTTCCAACTCTAAAATAAAATGGTACGATGTGTTCTTTCATTTTAATAACTAAATATTCATTTTATCTTTTTTAAGGCATATTCCCAAGATGCCTATTTAAAAGGCAATGATCCATATACTGGCAATGCCCACAATATCCCTCAACCACCACCTGTTTGTTACCCTCGATTGGCTAACACAGCTTCAACTGTGGCTCAGCCCATGGAAGTGTCACCACCAGAATCATCTCGAGGGAGACAACACATTAGTAGACCTGTATGGGCAGTTGCCACATCTGATAGAGGATATCGGGCTGAGGTCCAAGTTCCATCTTCGATAGATATTGCAAAAACTAATACTGCTGTGTGTGTTTGCAATGAAACAGTAAGGACTGTTGTTGTGCCTTCAGAGAGGGTTGCTGATTTTGCACCTGGTAGAATTAACCATTCAAGTCCAACTCATAGAACAGAGGAAAAGCGGTATGGCTTGACGGACCACACTATTGGGAAACCAAAAATGAGGACCTCTTCTGCTTCAGCTATTTTAACCAGTAATCCAGTTCAACAAGTTACAAGTAGTAGGGTAAAGGATACGATAGCAACTACCCCTACCACTAATGCTGGTAAACAGACATTCTATGGATCACGTTTAGATGCTGCTTCCAGCAAATCTACACCACAAACCACAGACTCTTCAGTAATCACAAATCATCACGCATCTTCAACAGCTGTTACTTCGCACCAGAATATAGACTGGCGGAATTATAAGACATACAAAGAGTATACTGAAAATCGACGTTTGCACATGTATGGTAGTAGGACAATACAGGAAAGATTAGATAGTTTAAGAGCAGCAGTTCAAAACTCCGCAGATTATCAACAAACTGCTCCAACCCGTGTTACAACTCCCACACGACGTCGGAGCACTTCACATGATCGATCTTGCCAAGCTACACCTATGAGATACCGGAGTGTGTCTCAGGAAAGATTAGGAGAATCTGTTTTAATGAAAAATTGGCCACGGAGCGCTTCACAGGATGCATTAACAATACCAGTAAATGGACCACAAAGCCATAGGACACAATCATGTGATTATCTTGGAAAGCAAGCCGAAACATTGGGCAGTCATTCTACCGGTATTGGAACATCCAGTTCACGTGATCCAGCTGGTAATGGAGTGCATCAAATGTTTAACCAAACAGCTGGAATTAATGAACTGGATAATAGGCTTTGTTTTCGTGAAGGATTTCGACAACCTGTCAGACAAGTTGGACTGCCAGGAGCTCGCTCATCTATCACTGGTACAACCCAGTCTCAGAATACAAGTATTTCGCCAAGCGTTCCAAGCAACAACAGTATGAAAGTACAATCTAACATTCGAAGCAGTGCATGTTCTAGTCCTGCCTTGCCTACTTGGAAGGGTGCCAATGATATGAAATCTGTTCAGCATTCAAGAGATCACCAGTCTGTTTACACAGGGCAGCAACCTCTAGCTCCTTCTCAAGAAAAGTCTTATTTACCATCGTCATTTCAAAATACCTTGCCAAGTTCTTTGTTAACCACCACTGTTTCCTATGCAGCACCACCAATTCTTTCTCCGACACAAAGTATTGGTATTGATGCACTAAAAGACCAAAGAATGGTAAATCATTGCGATCTAGAGCCAAGGACAAGAACTGAAAGTGTGCCTGAACATCAAACAGAAGTAGTTCTTGGTGTAAGATCGGCTTCGTGCTCTGCACCAACATCTGTACAGCCTTTCATGAAGACAAGTAGGAAAATAAAGGCTCCTGCTACCTCTAGTGTTACTAATACATCAGTTAGACAAAAGAATAAGGAATTGGAAAAACTGAAACCTGAAAGTAAAACCGTACAGGAGAAGGTTAAATTAGGTGAACAGAATTGTCTAGAACAAAATGAACTCAACTCTGAACATAAAGGGCACGATCCTTCAGACTTAAAAGACACTGTGGTTTTGAGGGGAAACATTGCTGCAAGTAGATTAACTCCGCAACCACTAAGGCATCAGTCATACATTTTGGCTGTAAACTCACCAGATACAGTAACGGATCCCACCTGCTGGCTACCTAATGATGCACGTCGTGAGGTAAATATTAAACGAATGGGTGATCAAAGGAAGGCATCAAGCTCAAGTCCACAGGATGACTCATTAGCATCTATCCCTTTCATAGGTAAGAGCAAAACAGATTTTCTTGAATAAATTAAATATGAAAATTTTGTTCTACCAATATATCATAACATTTAAGAAAAATGACATTGAAAACACTTGCTTAATTGTTTTATAATGACAATGTTACACGCAAATAATTTTCATCAAATGTTTTTCACACACTGAATGGGTTTTGATACTAACAAATGCAGATATGTATTTTGGTTTCTGTTATGTCCTTTTCTCCATGCCTTTAGTTGTTGCAAGTATTATAGGTAATCATGATGCATTTAGAAAGGAATAGGAATAGGCATGCTTCTTGCTGTTGAAGCTAGCATGTTGAATACAAATTCAATCCGAAACAAAAATGTGAAAGTGAGAAAATAATCAGTAATAAAACATATGTCCGTTTAAAACTACAAATGTTTTAAGGCTCACTAATTAACACGCTGAGCAGAGCTTAGATGTAAAGATCTCGAGTCCAAGATGGGATGCAATGTCTTTTTTGTCAGCTTGAATCTTGTTTGTCTCTCCTGCGGGAACCATGAATTGGATTGTTAGATTTTGAATTTAGGTTTTGAAGCAAGTAAGGATTAAGTTTGCCTGGTCCACTCTGAGCATTGGCTTTGTAGTTTAGAGGATGGGACAAAATATTTAAAAAAGAAGCTTGCAGAAAACATTTGCTTTCTGGTAAATGTCTCTTGTCATTTTCCTGTCTTGTCAGGTAAATTGACTTGTTTCCAAACCAAAATGTATATACAGTTTAATGGAATGTGCAATATGGTTATTAGATCTAAAAGCAAAACTGGTTATTGAAAAAAAGGACACTGTAATATACTAATATTGGAACCCATCTGAGAAGAACTCCAACTCAGAATGGTATATTTACTGCCATTTTTGATTAATGTCATTAAATTGAAAGAAAAATGTATAATACTGCAAAGATGAAAGAGAGAGCTCTGAAAATTGAGGGAATTTTAGAAGCTAACAAATGATGACCATAAGAAAATGGAGGATGAGAGTAAACTAGCAAGAAAGGATAGCAAGAATATACAAAGTGCATTTGAAATGAGCATTGGCTCTTAGAGAGAGAAACAAATAAATGGTAAGATTTTGAATGTATTTTATCTGTTCACGTAGCAGAAGATAAAACAAGCATCCTAAAAACTGAGAAAATCAAGAGGCAAAAGGGAAGAGCATTACATTCTTAGGGAGGCTTATGTGGCCCCTGAATCTGATAGCCTGCATTCTAGTGTCCCAAAGGAAATGGCTGTGGAGTTTTGGATGCATTGGTTGTCATCTTCAAAAATCCTCTAGATTCTGGGAATGTTCCAATGGAAAGCTACAAATGTAACATCACTGTTGAATAAAGATAGAGACAAAGCAGGAAACTATCAGCCAGTTAGTTCAACATACATCATTGGGAAATGTTAGAATCCAATTTAAGGAAGTAATGGCAGAGCATATTAGCAATTAGAACATAGAACATTACAGCACAGAACAGGCCCTTCGGCCTTCGATGTTGCGCCGACCAATATAAAAAGCAATGCCCCTCCAAACTAAACCATTCCCTTCTCTTCCATATACTTATCAACTAACCTCTTAAACGCCACCAAACTTGGCGCATCTACAACCGCTGCAGGCAGGGCATTCCACTCCCGAACCACCCTTTGGGTAAAGAATTGTAATGCAGTCAGGCAGAGTTGACATGGTTTTGTGAAAGGAGAATAACATTTGACAAATTTAGATTTCTTTCAAGTTTTAGCAAGCAGAATAGATGAAGGGGACTAGTATGTGTAATGCATTTAGATTTGCAAACAGCATTCAACAAAGTATCATTAAAAGGTTACAGCACAAAGTAAGAGTTCATGACATTGGGGTGATATTTTAATGTGGACAAAGGATTGGCTAATCAACAGAAATCAGATTCAGGATAAGTGGGTCACTTTCAAGTTGGCAAATTAACCAACTGAAGGAATCAATGCTGCAGCCTCAACTATTTATCTCCTCTAATGGTTTAGATGAAGGGACAGATTATGTTGTAGCTAAGTGTATGAAAGCAAATTGGTATTCAGGAGATTAAGTGAGTGGGCAAATAAATTGGCATAAGGAGTATCATGTGGGATAAGGTGAAGTTGTGCACTTTGAAAGCTAGAACAGAAAAATAGTATTGTTTAATTAAATGCTGCAGTACAGAGGGAGCTGGACATCATCATGCATGAATTCCAGAAGTTAGATGCGGATAGTGCAAATAATTAGGAAGGCAAATTGAATGTGATCTTTTATTGCCAAAGGAAAGCCTTGCTATAGCTATACAGAGCCTTGGTGAGATCTTGCCTTGAATATTTTGTACAGTTTTGGGCTCCTTATTTAAGGAAAGATGTATACAGTATTTGCATTGAAAGCACTCCATTAAAGAGCAGGTTCATTGGGCTGATTCCTCAGATGAAATGGTTTGTTTTCTGTGGGAAGATTGAAGACAGACCCAGCCAGTTCATTGTTCTCATTCTTCTGAACTCCAATTTTATTAAAATGCATAAGACTCTGAAGAGGCTTGATGGATTAGATGCTCTTGTGGGGAAGTCTACAACTAAGCCCAGTTTAAAATTAATTCGTTCTCTGATTTTTAAGAACGAGGTTATGAGAAATTTTTTTCAAGGATTGTTAGTTTTTGAAATTCTGTTCCACATAGAGCAGTAGGAGGCAGGATTGTTGAATACATTCAAGGCTCGGACAGAATTTTGATCAACAGGGAAGTTGAGGGTTATGGGATGTAGGCAGGAAATTGGAATTAAGGCTACAATCAGGTCAGCCACGATCTGATTGAATGGTGGAGCAGCCTTGATGGGCATAATACTGAGCATTTAACAAAATGAAGCATTTATTTCAAGGTATAATTTGATACAGTTTTGCTGTTTATAGTTCAAAAGTTTTTTTACACTTAGAAAATGGCATTATCTAGTAGTTAGGCTAAGTACCAAAAGGAATGTAAACAAATCAAGCTATATGTTCAATTGTCAAATGAAATCTGACAATTTAAGAACTAGCTACATTCCTAGAAATTGACTTAACTTGACACAGCATTGATTGCTTTCCAGCTGCATCATGGCAGTTTGTTTGCAGGAAGCACTAAATGAGGCCACTCAACAAACCAGAATTTGCTGTAAAAATAACAGTAAGGTTAATAGTGCTGCTGGTGTTTGTGTAAAAAATATAGCAGTTTCACCATTAGCTTTAGAAAAGTGACATCTCACCGACTTCCCATACCATTGAAAAACAATGAATGGCTCATAGTTGTTGTCTTTGCCCTGTAGATATTCATTCAACTTGCCACAAAAAATTATTATCCTTTCAAGTACAAGCAATCTTTTGATGATGTGCCAAATGTTAATTACTGCTAATCAACTTCCCTGGAGCTGAAAATGAACATAGAGACTCATTCCTTCAGATATTGATGTTGAAAGTTTTAAGAATGTCAACTAAAAAAAAATAGATTTTAAAACTTCGTCTTGCTGTCACTTTTTCTCAATTCAATTCTTTGTTTTCTCCGTGTCAGGTTAGAGTAGATGAAACAGTTGAGAAGTGTTAAGACGACTATTTGTAATGGAGAACTGAAACCAGATGTTTCTTTGCATTCCAGGAAGATACTGGATTATTGAGCAGTTTTGATAGAGAAGAGCAGAACCTAAAAGTGCTTTATGTAATTAACCAGCTTGATGAATTGTTGAATCATTTGTCTCCCATAAATAGTTTGAGTCTGTACTCTTTGGGCTTAAGGGAACAGATTGAGGGCCATACCGGGGGAGCAACTGGGGTCAGAGAATAATGGTTTCAATAGGGACAAGAATATTAAGATTTAATTGACCTAATTAGTAGCTGCAGAAATAGTGGGGTGAATGATGGGCCAAAGTCTGGACAGTTATATAAAATTGAAAGTGACTTAGAAGAAAGTGTTTAGTCTCTAGGGTAGACACAGAAGGAGGTGAGATTGCGAATAGAAATGTGGATGAGGAGCAAGTAGAAATGTGTACGAGGAGCAATACAGAATTTGATCAGAGATGGCCTTGTCTCTAATTAACATGATGGGAGTAGTGAGGCCACATGAGATTGCAAGCAGTAGTCTTTCAAGCTGCATGCATGCATGGCTGCACCAAACCTGGAAGGTATCTTGCAGGTTTTTAAGATAATGTATGCGAGAGTGAGCACGCAAGAAAATTTAGAAGGAACGTTGATAGTGAAGTCAAGTGTCTTGAGTGTGAGTGGAAGAGATCAAGAGAGCATAGGAAGGGATGAACTGGATGTTGGGAAAGCATGATGCATCTTGAACAGGATTTAAAGAAACAGTGAGAAATACATTTTTTAGAAATGTACTTGTTATGGGAGAGAATTGTGTGTAAATGTTTGCTGCTATGCCTGGCACCATTTCCATCTGCATGAGCCTTAGCAGAAAATGGAGATGCCCAGTGTGAGTGAGGTTGGCTATTTGGTTAATGAACAAGAGGCTAGGGGATGACTGGATCAAAAGTAATGCCAGGTAACAAGTGATGCTATCCCACAACTTCAGCCTAGCCACAAGGATTGATGCTAAAACTAGAGTCTGTGATTGTCACCATGTGACAGCCTAAGTTGGTATCCAATCATGTGTTATGGCCTGAGTCATCTGAATTTGCATTTTCTGTTTGGATTCCATTTTTAAGTTGTTTTTCTAGAAATAGGAAAGCAGGAATTTTTGCTTTTCTTATTGGGTTACAAGAAAGTTATCTTGTACATATTTCAGAAATTCCATTCTCTCTTCATCCCACGTGTTGTTACTGTCCCAGTCTATGTTAGGATAATTGAAATCCTGCCTTATCCTTGTCTTTAGATTTGCATTTTTCTGTAATTTGACTGCTTATCTGCCCCTTTTATTTCCTTCTGGATGGCGATGATCAATGGTGTATATGCAGTTGTCTATAACCACTCTGGTCTTTTTAGTTGTTAGCAGCCTCTGCCATTGACCTTTCAACTATGTAATGTCTTACCAGGGCTATAACAGTGACAAATAATTATAACCAGACCCCCCTCAACTCTTTTATACCAACATTAATTTCTTAGTCCTCCCTTTCTTTGAGTAACATACCTGCATCATGTGGTGACATGACTCAGCAGTTTATCAATATGACTTATGTTATGGCTGCATCAATTAAAATAATATAGCCACAACTTACTTTGATTAAAATAATGGTTAAAGCAGCACTAACGACCAGAAAATCAAAAGCTAATAACTAACATGGCTGTTTGCCATCATTCTAGGAAATGTTTCAACTATTTGCTTCATAAGCAAAGTCCATATATCACAGCACTGCCGGTCTATCTTGGTTTCATTTTGTATTTTGGAGATAATACCACGCATTCTAATTTGCATTTCTACTTATCATTGAAATAGCAGCTGTTGCTTATAGAATATTTATAAAGCCATTTTATTTGATTGTACTGTTTGTTGCAACTTTAATGTTCCAGACGATGCCTACTTGTGAAAACAACCTCTGATTCTTCATTGATCATCATTCTTAACTGCAAACATATTTCTGTTTGTTCCCTTTTCTGATTCAGTTATTTTTGTAAGTGCTAATTTTTAAAAACTATACAGTATGAAGAAAATTCTTAACATTTATAGGCAATTTTATATCAATAAACCCCAATTTTAAAGCTTCACCTCACATAAATAACCTAGAATAACATCATTGTTGAATCCCTACACTATAGGAATAGGCCATTTGGTCCATTGAATCTGCACTGACCACAATCCCACCCTGTCCTGTAACCCTCATTTTATCCTGCTGTCCCCCCTGACATTAGGTCAACTTATCATGGTCAATCAATCTAACCCATATATCTTTGGACTGTGGGAAGAAATCTGAACACTCGGAGGAAACCCACGGAGACACAGAGAGAACATGCAAACTGCATACAGATGGTGACCCAAAGCTGGAATTGAACCTGGGTCCCTGGCACTGAGGCAGCAGTGCTAAGAACTATTATTGATCATTATTGAGGACTGGTGGGGATTGTTTTAATACTGACACAAAAAACTGTAATAAAAGCTCATCATTATTCACTCTAAGTTCAGCATATTTTACCTTTCTCCCAATGTCCTGATATGTATTAATTTTTAAATATATTCTCATTTTAATTTTTTAAATAGGCATTTGGATTTTCTTTAACATGCAAGTTGTTTTCTGCTGCCTCCTGATCCATTTCAAAATTTGAACAATCATTTTAAATTAGTTTCATGTTAAAATGATTATCAGCAGTGATGTTTGTCATCCAGCTTCAAATTATTTAAAATAGCACATTTCAATGAAAAAACCTCCCAAGGTGTTTCGCAGTAACTAAAATCACGCCAACCCATAAAAAGCAATATTAGGTCAGGTGCCAAAATCTTGCTGAAAAAGTTTTTAAATAGTTTTCCAAAGAAGGAAATCATGGTAGCTATAAGTTGGGATGCTGAAAAGCCAAAATTAGATGAGTGCAGACATCCAAGTGTTGTAGAACTGGATAAGATCATGAAGGGGTGAGATGATGGAGGGCTTTGAAAACAACTACGATAATTTTAAAATTAAGGCGACGCTTAACTAGAAACAAGTATCAATCAGCGAACACAGACATTGTGATCCCAGTTAATAAGTCAGATTCAGGAGTGAGATCTGGATTGGAAGATCCTAACTTTTTTTTTGTTTAGAAACCATGGCAGTTACTTACTAAACATGTTCATAAGGGCTTGCTGGCATCTTTTAATACACACAACAAAACATTTATTAAACAAGAAACAAGTTACATTAGATAAAAAGATTGGAAAGGTTTCAATACAAACACCAATTAAATGAGTCAAAATCACAATATTCTTTCACCTCAAATATATCTTTACAGATCCACACACTTGTAAAGGTAAAATTCACAAAATCTAGCTTGTGCTCTATTATTAGGATAAGGATGTGAACTAGTAAGTGAACTGTGGTCAGTCATATCTAATACACCAAAATGAGTGCCAGATGCCATCAAAGCAAATTCCAAGAATTTCTCATCAAATCCTCACCTCCTAAATGCTTATTTTACTGTGAGCTGATCACTGTTACTGAAACTTGAGGACTTCCGATCTCTATGCTCTAAGAACTTGCCTTGAAATTCTCCCCAAATGTTGCATTCACTTGGATAACTGTGACTAGAATTCTTCTCAGTGTTTCACTCACTGTTTCCAATGTTCCTTTCCTGTGGATTTTCATGTAAATTCAAGCTTCACCTTCCAAGCGCACATCCAGGTACTCAGCTGTGTCAAGCAGAGCCCCACTGCTCCAAAGGCCTGGAGTAAAGAGTCACCAACTTTGGCTGCCTCCTCAGATCTTCTGACTTCTCTCAAGCCCACTTTGCTTCAATTCTGCTGTTCACAGCTTTCTCTCATTAATTCAGAGCCGATTGGTCTACTCCTACTTTCAACTGGATGTAATAGAAACCGTTCCAGATTCTTGTCATCCTCCCTTAATGAGGACCGCTTCCTTTTCCACTTGCTAAAACAGGACCTTCTCCTTGGGAGACCACCTCTGGAATGGAGCTTCTCTTCCGATCACCTATCTGTTTCAATTTTCCTCCTTTGCAAATGCAGAACTGGTTTTTTGATCTGAAGAAATTAAAAAAAAAACCTACATGTGTGCAAGGCCGTTTCCCAGCCTGTGAGCATGAAAATCAACAATTTACACATCAGTGCTCATTCTATGGGCAGAAACACTGAGAGCAATAAATTCTATAGCCAGGGTATACACAGAAATCTTGAGACCCATTAGGAACTGGATGGAGCTTCTTGTCACCAAACACTAATTTAGACTTGAGCTAAGTATTTTCTTTTCCTTAGAATTCATCACACAGGGATGATGTGTGAATGGAATTTGGCATGATTTAGGATCAAATCATTAAATTTAAACAAGAAGCAAACCTTGGTATATGCAGGTGGACTTGCATGTTACCTGTAATGCTCTAAGTTGACTACTAAAATAGAATTTCCAACAATGGATATGGAGGAGATCAGGATATTGATTTTGATGATCAGCTGGCTCGAAAGGCTGAGAGGCCTACTTCTAATTTCTATGTTTCTAATTTCAAAAACAAGAACAATTTGTTGCACCTCAAATGTAGTAAAATTTCTTGAGAGTTTGAGAATTGTTGAACAAAATTTGACACCAAACCATTAAGTGATATTAGGCCAGATGACCAAAAGCTTTCAAAAAGATTATGTATCACGAAGTAAAGAGAAGATAGGTGGAGCAGTTTTGAGGGGGAATTTCAGAGTTAGGACTTTCATATCTGTTGGTATGATGCCAAAGGTGGAATGATTAAAATCTGATGATCAAGAGCCTGAATTGGAAAAGTGCAGATATCTCAGACTTTTAGGATTGGAGTTAATTACAGAATGGGGAGATGAAAAGCTATGAAAATTTAAAGAACAAGATCTTGCTTAACCAGTGTAGTTAAACGAAATAAATTTGATTTTAAAGTTATTAACTGCTAAGTTTAGTAATGTTAGTAGCTTTTTGAGCATTGTAGGTTTGTAAATAAATGGGTATATTGTTATTGCAAGATAGTGGTAGTATTCAGCAGTTGGTTGAATATATGATTTTACTGCGTCTTTTCAGAGGAAGTACTATCAGGCAAAGTTTTTTTGAAAGTCGGCAAGTCATCTTCAAAGTTTTGAGTTGGTAATTGTTTTATTGTCTTGAGAAACCAGTTTGTAATGTTGTGCAATTAACAGATCCTAACTTGCAGATGTTGAGTTTCAAACATAAATTTTGAATTAACACAGTGTTTCTTTTGGTTGGGAGAAGACTTCTTTTCTTCTGCATATTTTATTTGAATTAAAGAAACTTTGTTTTAATTGCGTACAACTGGATTCTGCCTTCTTTTGTGTCGAGTAAATTACTTAGTTATATTGTTTTCTTTGGTGTTTAAACAAGGTATTTCCTTGCATTTAGTGTCAAAGGACGCCTGCAAGCAAACCTGTGCCCCATGCATTTGAGTGTGCCTTTACTTGCCCAGCACTTGGTAAATGTAGAAGTAAAGGGTGGAACAGAATTCTTGCCACGGAGTTTCACTTTACTGCATATATCATGTACCCTCATGTCCTAAGATATAATCTCTATGGTGTAGAGCTGATTGTGCCTAATATTAGCCCAGTACCTGGTACCTGTAGGACTGAAGGGTGCGACAGAATTCTTGCCACATTATTCCAGTTTCCTGAAAAATATGTAACTTCATGTCCTAAAATATAATCTTTTCATGTACTTTTATAAAAAAAATAAAGGTTTCTGCAACCACCATTTTTTCAGACAGTAAGTTCCAGATTTCTGCTACCCTGTCTACATCAATAGGAATGACGTGGAAATGATCAAGAGCTTCAAGTTTCTTGGTGTCCAGATCATCAACAATCCATCCTTGTCTCTCCACCACTGATGCTGTAGTTAAGAAAACCCACCAGTACTTCCTCAGGAAGCTAAGGAAATTTGGCACGCCTGCTACAACACTCTCCAATTTTTGCAGATGCACCATAGAAAGCATCCTTTCCAGATGCATCACAGCTTGGTATGGCTCCAGCTCAAGACCACAAGACACTACAAAAGGTTGCAAATGTAGCCTAGTCCATCTCACAAACCAACCTCATCTATTGACTCTGTCTACACTTCTCACTTCCTCAGAAAAGCAGCTAGCATAATCAAGGACCCTACGCATCCCAAGCATACTTGTTTCCATCTTCTTCTGAAGGGAAAAGGTTACAAAAATCTGAGATTACTTACCAGAACAATTCAAGAACAACTTATTCCCTGCTACCATCAGACTTTTTTGAATGAAATATCACAACCAATTTTAGGGTGATATACAAGTTTTTTAATTGTGCCCCCTTCAGTCTAAGTCATTGATGTACATACACCATAAAAAGCAAGGGAACAAATATTGAGTCCTGTGGAGCCCCATTGGAAGCAACTTTTTAGTCATGAAAACATTCGCCATCCATTAATTAACCTTTTCTTTTTTCACATGAGTCAAGTTTGGATCCAGATTGTTACTTTTCCATGGATTCCTATGAGCTTTTGTTTTTGCAAGGGGATCTATATTTTAAAACTAATTTTTGTTTTTGAGGCAGACCCTATCTCAAAACAAGCTGCATTGAAAATTAAACTGAAAGGGAAGCAGGTAGGATAAACATAGAAATAAAACAATTTCCCAATTTCTAAGGAAACTGAAAACAAGCTGATGTTGAGAAATCAAAACTACTAAATCGTGGTGAAAGATACAAAAGGACACCAATTAGCCCAAACACCAGCAGCAGTTATTAAATCTACTGATGCAGTCCAAGCAAGTTGAAGAAGGAGGTCCAAATCCAAAAACGGGTAATAAATTGCTGCAGCTGTTTCTGTTACTGGAGTATAACTTTGGTGGACTGTGCCCTATTTAGACCAGGTTGAAGATGTTCTGCAGATGTTTGCCATTTGTGGGGAGGACCATGCCCTTTGAGCGCTGGTTGTTTGTGTGCTGCTGTCGGCAGGGCTTAGAAAAAAGCTGAAATTCCTTGTGACAAAGACTGTGTTTAAAATCTGTGACTAAAATCTGAGTGGACTGCTGAATCAGTTAATAAGACTTGTCTTAGTTATAACTGCCATTCAAGGAGCAATTTATAGTGCATGTTCAACGACAACCATAATTCAAGATGGATAGCATTTAATGTTTGTTTTGTTGATTCTTATATAAATATTTTTAAACAATGGAATCTTGTGGCTTCATGTAAGTTACTGATCTTTGTCAAGATCATAATGCTTTTTTTGACTAGCCTGTCATCTAGCATCTTGTCAAAAACCTTGTTCCAATCCACGTGGCTTACATTAAACTCTCTACCTTCAGAGTCGTTTGATGTTGCCTCAAAAAAATTAAATGCAATCTGTAACATTCTCACTTTACATTTATCATCAAGATAGATTCACCTCTAGTTCATTATCCTCACTCTATTTTTCATCGTCAAGTTAGGTGATCATCTTTGGTTGACTAGCAGGAGACCATACCAGGAGGACCATCAGGCATACCTAAAAATTAGATGCAATCCTGGCGAGGCTCTAACACAGGACTTCATGTATGCCAAATAGAGCAACATGCAACAGATGTAGCTAAATGATTCTCTCCCCACCACCCCCCATAACCAACAGATCAGATCTAAATCTCTGTAGTTCTGCCACCTCCAGCCATGTTTGGTGCTGGCCAATTAAGCAGTTAACTGGAGGAGAATATTCCACATATATTCCCATCCACAATGATGAGGGAGCCCAGCACATCAATACAAAATATAAGGCAGAAGCATTTGCAACCTTCAGCTAGGCGTTCTGAGTGGATGATCCACCTCTGCCACCATCCCAAGTCCCCAGCATCACAGATATCAGTCTTTGGTCATTTTGGTTCACTCTACATAGTATCAAGCAATAGCTGAAGTAATTGGATAATGCAAAGGCTCGGGGCCATGACAGCATCCTGGCAGCACGAAGAACCCTGTGCTCCAGAAATAATGTGGAGATGCCTGTGTTAGACTGGGGTAAACACAGTAAGAAGTCTCACAACACCAGATTAAAGTCCAACAGGTTTATTTGGTAGCAAAAGCCAATAGCTTTTGGCATGCTGCCCCTTTGTCAGGTGAGTGGAAGTTCTATTCACAAACAGGGCATAGAAAGACCCAAACTCAGTTTACAAAATAATGATTGGAACGCGAGTCTGTACAGGTAATCAAGTTTTAAAGCAGGACAAATCTTATCTGGCCATTTACCGTCCTTTTGGTCTACTTTCTATCATCAACGAAGAAATGGAAGGTATTATTGACAGTGCCTGCATGACACTTATAAGACAATAAAGTCACCGTAGTCCCAGATGACAATAGGCAGTGACAAGTGGTGACTTAACCTGTGACTCACCACACCTCTGGTGAGGGGCAAGGTTGAGAAGATGGGCCTTTATGAATAACCTCAGCTGGGTCACTCTATCGCTGTCCAGCCAACTGAGCTAAACTGACTGCTGTGTCCTGGATGGTTCAAGCTGTTTGTGTTGCTGAAACTACAATCATCCAGACTAACAAAACTTACTCCATCTCACTCCTGACTTGTGCCCTGTAAACAGTGGACAGGCTGTGGGAAGCTCAGTAAGAATCTGGCAACACCAATTTTAAATCCAACTGATTTATTTGATAGTAAATCTGTGAGCTTTCGACTTTTCATCTTCGTCAAGCAAATTTAATATTGGTGTTGCCAGATTCTTACTGAGCTTACCCCAGTCCAACACCAGCATCTCTACATCAGGCTGTGGGAAGTCAGGGACAGAGCTACTTGCTGCAGAATTCCCAGTATCTGACCTCTTAGCAGTCTTTATATGGCTGCTCCAGTTAAATTTTTGATTGTCCGTGAGGGATTTAGAAATGATAATGCCATTGAATGTTGACAAGAAAGGTTAATTTCCCCATTGTTGGAGAGATAGTCATTACTTGGCATTTGCATGACGTGAATGTCATCTGCTGCTCTATGTAATGTCAAACTTACCTGCTTGTTGTCAGTCCAAGTCTGAATTTGCTGAAACCTTGCTGCATATGGGCATGGACTGCTTTTTATTACCTGACCAGTTGCAAATGGTTTTAAACACTTGCAATTATTAGCAAATATTCCTACTTTTGATCTTATGATGGAGGAAAGGCCATTAGTGAAACAGGTGAAGATGGTTGGGCCTCAGACAATATCCTCAGCAATTCAAGCAACAATGTTCTGGGCTGAAAGGACTGGTCTCCTCAAACTGAGATGATTGACCTCCAACAACCGCAACCATCTTCATTTGTGCTCAATATTATCACCAACCATTGAAGGGTTTTCCTTCTGCTTTCCCCTGACTCCAGTTTTGATACCGTACTCGGTCAGATACTTCCTTGATGTCAAGGATGTTTATTGTCACCTCCTGAATTCAACTGAATGAGATCCGGAGCTGAGCAATCCTGGCAGAACCCAAATTGGGCATCAGTGAGCAGGTTATTATCATTTAAGTATCATTTGAAAAGATACTGTTAATTATGAGCTGTAACTTCCTGCGGTAAGTTTGATGTGCATTTAATGTACAAATCCAGCAAGTTTTTTTAAAGAATCATAGCTAAGAGCAAGATGTTGTTTATGCAGTGGCAGTGATGGAGCAAAGAAGGCAGCAATGAAGTGTTTAAAATAGATGTAGCTGGTTGTGGCATATGCCTTCTCCAAACTCACTGGCCATTTTTTAAAATTCATGATAGGTGTGTAATGAACTTGCTATTATTTTCCCAAGAAGATTTAGACTTGTGGTCTAGCAGCTATGCCCTTTCAGCCTCAAACCAACTCAGCCAGTGGTAGCTTCTGAGCTGCTGTTGATGGTAAACATTGAAGTCTCCCATCCTGAGTACATTGTGTCTTTGCTACCTTCAGTGCGTCTTCCAACTGGTATTCAATAAAAAATATTGGTTCGTTAACTGTGATGAGACTTTGAGTACATTGCACTGCTCTTCACCCTTGCTCTTTACTTCCTGTTGGCTAATCAATCTTTTAATGTTATCCTCTACACTGTGCTCTTGTGTAGTAACCTTTGATGTGGCACTTTATCGAATGTCTTTTGTAAATCCAAGAATGCCAAAGTTCCCCTTTATCCACCCTGAATGTAAATTCATCAAAACTCTCAAAGATTAGTTAAAAGTCTGCATGGTGGTACAGTGGGTTAGCACTACTGCCTCAGTGCCAGGAACCCGGGTTCAATTCCTAGCTTAGGTCACTGCATGAAATTTGCACATTCTGTGTCTGTGTGGGTTTCCCCTGGATGCTCCGGTTTCCTCCCACAGTCCAAAGATGTGCAAGTTAGGTGAATTGGCTGTGCTAAATTCTCACATGTGCCAGAATGTGGCAACTAAGGAATTTTCACAGTATCTTTATTGCAGTGTGAATGTAAGCTTACTAACAAATAAACTATTTTACTTTAAACGCTGATTTCCCTTTCATAAGATGATGTTGGTTCTGCCTGATCACACAATTTTAAGTGGCCTGCTATAATGTCTTTTCCCTATGACAGATGTTAAGCTATAGTTTCCTGCTTTTGCCCCCCCACCCCAGCTATTTTTCAAACAGTGGGGGCCATTCCAGCATTCCAGAATCAAAGAAAGTTTTGAAGATTATAACTAAAGCATTTACTATCTGTCCCATCTTTTGAAACAGTAGGATGCAGGCCATCTGATCTTGGGAACTTGTCAGCCTTTAGGTCTAAAAGTTTTTCAAATATATTTTCTCTGGTGATTGTTTTAAATTCATTCCCCCCAATTACCTCTAAGCATTTTTAGAGAGTTTTCTACCATTGAGACAGACAGACCTATTTTATCATTTATTTGCTCTTTTCCTATTTAAAAGGTGTGATATTTCGCTAGATGCTGTAGAAGTCATAATTTTAACTTTGTGCAATCTGAACATTTGTCATATTTTACTAATGTCTGATGTGATGGCCTGAATTTGCCTTTCAACTTGAAGCATAAATTAACTCTGGGAGGCTCTAACCATGCTATTAATAGCTTTTCCACATTTTCCTGGATTATAGTTGGAGTATGTCACAACAAACTTAGCACCGAATAGGAAGCAACACAATCAATAGTCAGTAATTTGTTCCAAAGCCAATACTTCTCCAAGAGTTGTTGTGATCCATAGCTTTTATACATGGTCGTAAATTAACACAATGCCAGGAAACTCATCGTGGGACCCTGTATTCATAAATTATTGGCCCCTCGTTCCGAGAAGACTTTGAATGAGAGGTGTGCCATGGACGCAGAGGTAATGCGAATTATAGCAGGTGAAAGTTGTAAAAAGATGAGTTATCCATAATGTAATGTTCTGCTGAAACATCTGGAGATTCTTTTAATGTTATGATCTTGGGAATGGAGAATGCCAGGAGATTTCTGCTATGGGACTCTGTCTGTTTCATGAGTTCTTCCATGTAAGGGGAAACTATTCCAGATTATTGCAGTAACTCTGATGCAGTTAAATACATTTATCTCTCTTTCCTAATCATTATTGGCCAGATTCTAACAGGAATCAAGGGAAATAGCCATTGCTGCTCTCTTTTTGAATGGTAGGTGAAATTGTTGAATTAAATATTTAACTGTTTTTGAGGGTTTCAGTGGAGCAGTGCCTGGAAATTTCTTATTAAACTGTTGATGGGGTTCCCAAGGTGGCCGGTACTGCTGATACTTTAGGCAGTAGAAGAGTCAGAATTCAGTGTCTCAGTTGAAAGATGTAACTTACTTAAACCAGCAGTGGCTAGGAGAAATCATCAAAGGGTCAGGACAGCTCTGAGAGCATTTTGACCTCTCCAATGAAATCCGACATGTACAATTCAAAACAGATCATTTGATTTATTATTGTCACATGTATTAGTATGCATAAAAAGTATTGTTTCTTGCATGCTATACAGACTGCAATACTGTGCATAGGGTTGGACAGGAGAGGGCGCAGAATGTAGTGTTACAGTCATAGCTAGGTGTAGAGAAAGATCAACTTAACATGAGTTGGTCCATTCAAAAGTCTATTGGCAGCAGGGAAGAAGCTTTTGCTGAGTTGGGTGGGGCATGATCTCAGACTTTTGTATTTTTTCCCCAACAGAAGACGGTGGAAGAGAGTATGTCTGGGATGCATGGGGTCCTTGATTATGCTAGCTGCTTTTGTGAGGCAGTGGGAAGTATAGACAGTGTCAATGGATAGGGGACTGGTTTGAACACTGGAATGGGCTGCATTCATGTTCCAGGTTATAGGTTTTCTTATCTATTGGGAATTATAGGCCAGTGAGTCTTACTTCTGTGGTGGGCAAGGTATTGGAGAGAATTATTAGGGATAGGATTTATAGTTATTTAGAGAGAAATGAATTGATGGGGGATAGTCAGCATGGTTTCGTGAAGGGTAGGTCATGCCTTAATAACCTCATTGAGTTTTTTGAGAAAGTGACCAGAGAGGTGGATGGGGGTAAGGCGGTTGATGTAGTATATATGGACTTTAGTAAGGCTTTTGATGAGGTGGCCCATGGAAGACTTCTACAGAAAATGCAGATGTGTGGAATAGAGGGTGATTTAGCAAATTGGATTAGAAATTGGCTGGCAGATAGAAGAAAGAGGGTGGTGGTTGATGGGAGATTTTCATCGTGGAGTTCGGTGACGAGTGGTGTGCCTCAGGGGTCTGTTTTGGGGCCCCTGCTGTTTGTAATTTTTATAAATGATCTGGATGAGGGTACTGAGGGATGGATCAGTAAATTTGCAGATGATACTAAAGTTGGTGGTGTGGTAGATAGTGAAGATGGGTGTTTTAGTTTACAGAGTGACTTGGACAAGTTGCAGAGCTGGGCCGAGAGGTGGCAAATGGAGTTTAATGTGGAAAAGTGTGAGGTAATGCACTATGGCAGGAATAATAAATGTGTAGAGTATAGGGATAATGGTAGGATTCTTAGTAGTCTTGATGAACAGAGGGATCTTGGTGTGTATGTGCATAGATCCCTGAAAGTAGGCAGTCAAGTCGAGAAGGTTGTTAAGAAGGCATATGGAGTCTTGGCTTTTATTGGTAGGGGGGATTGAATTTCGGAGCCGCAACGTCATGTTGCAACTGTACAAAACTCTAGTGCGGCCGCACCTGGAGTATTGTGTACAGTTCTGGTCCCTGCATTATAAGAAAGATGTGGAGGCATTGGAGAGGGTACAGAGGAGTTTTACCAGGATGTTGCCTGGTATGGAGGGCAGGTCCTATGAAGAGAGGTTGAAGGATTTGAGGTTGTTTTCGTTAGAAAGGAGGCGGCTAAGAGGGGATCTTATTGAAGCATATTAGATGATTAGAGGTTTAGATAGGGTGGACAGTGATAGCCTTTTTCCTAGGATGGAGAAAGCTAGCACGAGGTGACACAGCTTTAAATTAAGGGGTAGGAGTTATAGGACGGATATCAGAGGTAGGTTCTTTACTCAAAGAGTGATTAGGGAGTGGAATGCCCTGCCTGCAGCTGTTGTAGATGCGCCAAGATTGGTGGCGGTTAAGAGGTTAGTTGATAAGTATATGGAAGAGAAGGGAATGGTTTAGTTAGGAGGGGCATTGCTTTTTATTTTGGTCGGCACAACATCGAAGGCCGAAGGGCCTGTTCTGTGCTGTATTGTTCTATGTTCTATGTTCTATCAATTACTCCTGCCTTTCATTAGCTTTAAATCAATCATCTTCAATATGCATAAATGAACAATAATACCTGCCATATACCTTAGTCAATCACATCTTACCCTGTGGCATAATTGCATTTTATTAGTCCATAGAATCCGGAAACTGACTCCTATCTTAGCTGACCTTACTTCTTGTGTTGCCTAGTAGCCTCAGGCATTAGCCTAACATTCAAACTAATGTTCTAATGAATTCCCTCATAGATTGAGGGAGTTTGGGGTGAAAGGGATGAACTTGTGGTAAATGGGATCAGAGTTATGGAGAGAAAGCAGGATTAGGCTCTTGAGTTGGATGATCAGCCATGATCATAATGAATGGTGAAGCAAGCTCAAAGGGCCAAATGGCCTCCTCCTGCTCCTATCTTCTATGTTGTGTCACTGCCGAACCAGATTAACACATGACTCCACATTTGGGTACACAACCATTTCATATGAACAAAAAAGAAAACAGCATGGGAAACAGGCCCTTCGGCCCAACAAGCCCGCGCCGCCATCCCGATGTCCCCACCTCTACCTGTGATCCCTGTCTATATAGATCTATGAATTAAAAACCAAATTTGAGACAATTTAGGGAGAATTTCTTTTGCCAGTTAGCCTAAGAGCACATCTTTGGGATATGGGAGGAAACAGGAGCACCCGGAGAAAACCCACGCAAGCACGGGGAGAATGCACAAACTCCCACAGACACAAGTCCGAATCTATGTATCTGCACAGCACAGCGATAGTCACTGAGCTGTCGTGTTACCCATCAAATGGTCCAGGTCAAGCATACACTAATGATGTGAAGCACTAGGATACTCTCAAAAAATCCAAGAGCAGCCCTCTCACGACCCATCATGTGTATGCTCCTTGTTAGACAACAAGGTGGATCAGAGCACCTGTAGGATAAAAACAAGTACATCAATATCATCATCTATTTACACACTTCCCAGTGACTCCCAAGGCTCATGATCCCTACTTTAAATCAGTTTTCTATACCCCTCCATTCCCAATCTGTTCATGTGCCCATCTAAGTATTTCTTAAATAATTCCAGAGTGACTGCCTCCACCACTTTACTTGGCGGCACCTTCCATATCCCCACCACCCTCTGAGTGAAAAAACTCCCTCTAGCATCCAAATTATACCTTACCCCGTCACCCTAACACCCTAAGCCCGTGACCCCTCGTGCTATTCAATCCATCCTAGGAAAAAGCTTAACCCTGTTTACTCTATCTGTACCCCTCATAATCTTGTACACCTCTATTAGATCTCCTCTAAGTCTACGTCTTTCTAAGGAAAACAGTCCCAATTTGCCTAAATACTCCTCATAACTCAGACCTTCCATACCAGGCAGCATCCTGGTAAACCTCCTCTGCATTTTCTCCAGAGTCTTCACGTCCTTCCGGTAGTAATGCGACCAGAACTGGACGCAGTATTCCAAATGAGGCCTAACCAACGTTTTATACAACTGCAACATTAAAAGCCAGCTCTTGTACTCTATACCCCTTCCTATAAAGGCTAGCATACCATATGCTTTCTCCACAACCTTCTCCACCTGCTTTGCCACCTTCAGAGACTTGTTCACCTGCACCCCCAGGTCCCTCTGCGTTTCTATACTCTTAATAAGTCTACCCTTTATCATATACCTTCTCCCGAAATGCATCACCTCACATTTATCAGGATTGAATTCCATCTGCCATCTGTCTGCCCAAGCTACCAGCCTATCTACGTCCTACTGCATCGCCTGACAATGCTCCTCACTATCCGCAAGTCCAGCCATCTTTGTATTGTCTGCAAACTTGCTGATCACTCCACTTACTCCCTCTTCCAAGTCATTTATATATATTACAAATAGAAGAGATCCCAGTACCAAGCCCTGCGGCACACCACTAGTGATCGACCTCCAGCTAGAAAAACACCCTTCCACTATTATTCTCTGTCTCCTATTACTAAGCCAGTTACTTACCCATCTAGCTACCTGTCCTTGTATCCCATGAGCCTTGACCTTCTCAACTAACCTCCCATGAGGGACTTTGTCAATGCCTTACTGAAATCCATGTAGACAACATCAACGGCTTGGGACAGTGAATAAACTCTATTCATGAAATATGATTAGGTATTCTCTCCGTCTGAAATGCTGCTGATAAATATTGCATATTCTCAAGTCTTAACACTCGTAGAATATAGCTATGCCCCAATACTTTAGGATGATGCTGCACAGCAAATTGCCTTTAACTAAAGTGAACAATATACCTTAAAAGATACATTAAAAATATCAGCATATCTGTTTTAAAATCATAATCACTTGTTTAAATCTCTTACCGTGTCTTGGGTGTAAACTGCTTTCTTGTTAGCTCATTATGCTGTTTAACAAGTCATTAACTTGATGCTGGCAGTTCTGTTAGAGTCTTAATGTGTAGTGGTTTACAAGTCTAACAAACCTCTATTAGGATTCCTCCCTTAAAATAACTCAGTCACACAATTTCCTAGAGCTTCTCTGCTGGAATATTAATGTGTCTTTTTTGAGAATTTGAACCATTTGAGCCAATGAATGTAATATTTAAGTCAGAATAGCAGTTAATCTGACACTTATGGAAAATAGTTAACACTCATCGTGGTATAACATTCTCATTAATAATTTAACTGAAGAAACTAAATATAATATCTCCAAATTTACAGATGGCACAAAACTGGTTGGGAGGGTGAACTGTGAGCAGGATGCAGAGATACTTCAGTATGCTTTGGACATGTTGAGTGAGTGGGCAAATGCATGGCAGATGGAATATAATATGAATAGCTGTGAGATTATCCACTTTGGTAACAAAAATAGGAAGGCAAATTGTTATCTGAATGTTTTTAGATTGAGAGAGGGGAATGTGTGTCTGAAAGTAAGCACGCAGGCACAGTAGGTGGTGAAGAGGACAAATGGTACGTTGACCTTCATAGTGAAAGGATTCAAGTAGAGGAACAGGGATGTCTTTCTGCACTTATGCGGAACCTTGATAAAACCACACCTGGAATATTGTGTGCAGTTTTAATCTTATCAGTGGAAGGATGTTCTTGCTATGAAAGGAGTGCAGTGAACGTTTACCAGACTGATTTCTTGAGAGGTGAGACTGATGTACAAGGCAAACTTGAGTTGGTTAGGATTAAATTTGCCAGAGTTTAGAAGAATGAGAGGGAGTTCTCACAGAAACCTGCAAAATTCAACAGACTGGCCGGGAGGGTAGATACAGGAAGGATGTTTCCAGTAGCAGGGGAATGCAAAATGAGAGGTCTCTCTGAGAAAACTGGATGGACTATTTAGGACTGAGAAGAGAGAAATTTCTTCACTCAGAGTGGTAAGCCTGTGAAATTTCTTACCACAGAAGGCAATTGAGACCATAATGTTTTCAAGGAGTAAGATAAAGCTTTTTAGGCTAAAGGGATCAAAAGATATGGAGTGTAAAGCAGAATAAGGTTACTGAGTTGGATGTTCAGCCATGATCATAATCTTTTAACTTAATGATAGCGATTTAATGATTGCTATTCTTAATGTCGTTCCTAGATGAACCCACAAGTCCTAGTGTTGATCATGAGTCTGCTCACATTCCTGCGTCAGCTGTAATTTCAGCTGGAGTGTCTGAAATACTAACAATAACTGCAGTACCTTCCAGTCCTACAAAACCATCCTCTTTTATTCGTCGCCAGTTGTCACACGATCAAGGTAAGTACTCAACTATAAATTCGAACTCAAGAATTCTAGATTTTGTTCTATAGATTACAGGCCATGAATATGATACACTTTTAATTTTAATAATTTTCTTCAGATGCCATTAGAACGTCCACTCCTGATTCCCAACCGAGTGGAAAAACTGAGCGATCAAAATCATATGATGAAGGATTAGATAATTATAGAGAAGAAAAGTTGTAAGTTATTTGCAGATTATGGAGTTTTTTTTGCATTTTAACTGTCTAATTAACCCTTTATTTTATTAATAAGAAATTTTATTTTCAGCAGAAAATCAATGAAGCCTATGCCCAGCCTGCAAGGAATTAAGGTTTGTAACTTTTTTAAAAATATAAAGAACCTCATCTTCATTCTCCATTTCCTATTTGTTAACTGTAAAGAAACTTCAATCTAATTCAGGCTATTGATATACTCTGCATTCAGATAATATGTAAACAACACTTGCTTAAAGAAAGCTGAGTTTAAATGAACATTCCTTAACTTTCAATTAGATTCAATAGGCTTTTTTTCCCTCCTGGTCAATATATTTCCTAGAATTAACTTTTATAAGCATGTATGTAAATGATTTAGCTTGGTATCTGATGTATTCACAGTAACAAAGGCCCTTCAGAAAGTAAAAACAAGGTTCAGTATCACAGTAGTGTCTATGTAGGCCGAATACAGTGGCACACTGTAGCAGGCAAGTGCAATGCCAAACAATCTGCACAGTATTAATTTAGTAGAAGCATTACTGTAGTCTGTTGGTATGTTCCTTGCATGGCTCATGCCAGATATGTTTTTTTTTCTAAAGTTGAAGGTTCATATGGGAGGAATTGTAACTTGAGTTAAAAAGCAATCTGGAAGAATGATGTGCCAATATTGCAATACCCCTTAAGTTTGAGACATATCTGGAGTAATGTTTCTGGTAAAGTTTATTGTTGGACTCAGTTGTTCTTGTTTATCAATCCATCGATCCGTTTTTGGTTCTCGTATGACTTGCAGTGGAATGTTTTGCACTGTAACTCTGGCATTTTCTTTAGGCCCCAGACAGCCTGAAGTTTTCAGACGACGTAAGCCCAAGAAGGGACTCTTCTTCAGATAGCTTTAGCGATGCTTCAAAAGAAGGATGGCTGCAGTTTCGTCAGATTCTTACAGAAAAAGGAAAGGTAATGTTAATGAGCACTTGTGAGTCAGTTTTTTGTCACTTTTTAAAATAAGAATTTAAAGCTGATTGTAAAATTATTTAATGCCAGAGACCTTTGTTTCTGGAGCGATTGTTTAGTGGACATTATATTCAGAGCTATAAACAGTTAACAAAAGAAAAGGTCTCATTTACAGGTTATCCTATGAATCCATCAATATTTTAATCTGTTTCAAGCAACAGCGTTGACAATAGTAGAATGCTGGTATTTTGAAATTTAACGTAAAAATTTCTCTATGTACTGAAGTTTGGTAAGTAAAGTTGCTGTTGTCCCAAATGACTTGAGCCTGCTCTCCCTTCTAAGGGAAAAGCACTGATTGGTGGTGATTTAACCTGAGGATCACCAGACCTCAGGCAAGAGTCAAGGTAGAGAAGGCAGGCCTTCATGAATAGCCTCAGTCAGTACGGGAATTGAACCAGAGCTGTTCATGTTGCTCTGTGTTACGAACCAGCTTGAAGCCAACTGAATTAACCAACTTCACTTCCTGAGGTTTGGTATGATTCTGTTCTCCAGGGGTAATTTGAAAAAAAACCTTTCACAGGGATGAGGGAATCATTGACGAGGCTAGCATTTACTGCCCATCTCTGATTGACCTTTAGAAGATGGTAAGCCACCTTCTTGAATTGCTGGAATCTATCTTGTGCAGGTACACCAATAATGCTATTGGGAATGAGTTCCAAGATTTTGTCCCGGGAACAGTGAAACAATGGCAGTGTAGTTCCAAGTCAGGACGGTGTGTGGCTTGGGATAGAGCTGGCAGGTATTGGTATTCGCTTGCACATTGTCCTTTGTCCTTCTAAGAGGTAGAGATCATGCGTTTGGAAGGTGCTGGTAAAAGAGTTTTTGTTACTTGCTATTTTTGGTAGTGCATCTTGTAGATAGCACACACTGCTGTAATTGTGTCTTAGTAGTGGATGGGGTGCTAATCAAGTGGAATACTTTGTCCTGGATTATGTCAAACCTGATTGAGTGCAGCTCCAACAACATTCAGGCAAGGGGAGATTATTACATCACACTCCTAACCTAAGTTACTATTTAACTCTGAACGTAAAACATAAATGTTAAGTTTAAGTTTATTTCTTAGTGTCACGAGTAGGTTTACATTAACGCTGCAATGAAGTTACTGTGAAAATCTCCTAGTTGTCACAGTCCAGCTCCTATTTGGGTGCATTGAAGGAGAATTTAGCATGACCAACACATCTAACTGGAGCGTTTTTCAGACTGTGAAAGGAAACAGAGCACCAAAGGAAGCCCACACAGACAAGTGGAGAACGTGCATACTCCATTTCAGCCATTGACCAAGTTGGGAGTTGAACCGAGTCCCTGGCGTTGAGTCAACAGTGCTGGCCACTGTGCCATCCTATTAGTAAAACGTAAATTTTAAAGAACGGGAATGTCTTCATCGCACTAATAAATGTTTGGAATGATCTCAGCAAGATAAGAGACAAACATTCAGGTTACTTAATTCCAAGGCATGTACTTGTATTTTATTACTATGCTAGAAAGCTGACCAAACTTTTCACATCCCTAACTTTTCTTGTATTCTAACACCACCCCTTCACAATTGGAAATTTTCACATGACTTGGAAATCCTAAAGGCAATGAATGTGTTAGAATTCCCTTGTATGTTTTGTATCTCAGAGCAGACACACAAAATAAGATTTGTAAATTCCATCCCACTTATTTATTGTGCTTTCCGTTACCACTAAATGCAAGATGTTGTATAAAACATGCACTACCGTTTTGAAAGTATTCAATAGCAATCTTAAAATACTTTCAGTATTATGGGACATGTACAACAGAACTGTTTTAAACTAGTTTTCCTATGTTCTCCCAAGTAAAGTATTGCATGTTCCAAAGGTGTCCATGAGTTCGAGACCACATTACCTGGACGTTTTCTATGATTTTTAATAATTCAACATTTAAGAAACAACTTGGTTGAATTGAACAATTTGTATTTAAAATAATACCATGGAATAAATGGGAGCATAGTTTTTAATAAAGCAGAATAGCAATTGAAATTGAAGGCATTAAAGACTATGTTGAGTCTGTTCCAGTTACAATTATGCAACAAAATCCCAAATCTCCCACCCTCCAGGAACCATGTAATCTAAGAGAAGCAAAAATAAGTAAATAAAAATCTAGGTTAATTCAGTGAAAAGGTATTCTTGGAAATTACTCCCCCAGAACTCAGTCAAAGTGGAATCTTAGTCGATGACAATGACCATTAAGTATGTTGCCCAACATTCTATCCATCTTTTGTGTTTGCCAAATTAACCGTCTCCTATCATAGCCGTCCTGAATGCCTATATTGAATTTGCTTAGATACCACATTCTACATCTGAACCACTTGTTATCTGAAAAAATTTTAGTTCATATCGCATTTGTGTCTTTTGAAAATCACTTTTTAATCTGTTCTCAATCCTTTTAGGAGCAGGAACCATTCCTCCCTATCTACTCTATCCAGCCCCCTCATGATTTTGAACATCTTTATCAAGTTTCCTCTTAGTCTTCTCCTCCCCAGGGAGAGTAGTGCCAATTTCTCCAATCTATTTTACAACTTCATAATTTCATAACTAGTTTCTCATCCCTGGAACCATTCAGGGAGCCCTTCTGCACTCTCACCAATGAATTAATATCCTTCCTAAAGTGTGGTGCCTAAAACTGTATACAATACAAAGTGTGCTGTATTACCATTAATAAGTAGGGTGGCATGGTGACACAGTAGTTAGCACTGCTGCCTCACAGTACCAGGGACTCTAGTCTGATTCCCAACTTGGGTCACTGGACAGAGCATGCACATTTCTCTCTAAAATACCCCCACCCCTTCTGCCCAGCTGGGGCACTCCTACACTATCTGCCCAGTGTTTTTACTCCATCTGATTGTCACTCATTTTCTTTTTGCCAACATGCAGTCTACCTGTGGTGTGACCATCTCGCTATATGCACTATCTACAAAGATCTTAACCTTGTATACGCTCCACAGTGGCTCCAGATCCAAAACGCAGATTTGTGTAGCTGCATCTGGAGACAATTCCTCCACATCTGGATGTCCTGGACACAATGTTCAAGTTCCCACGTGTGTCCAAATTTGATGCAAGAAAGGTGTTAACATTAGAAATGAGAGAAGGCAGTTTAGCCCAATAGTTAGGTACATTGCTTTCTGTATCTTTTCATAGCATGTTAATGATCAAAAGACTACAGTGTTGCCATTTATATCTAGAGGTTAGAAAACACAGGAAGAAATCTTGGGGTAGATGTTTCGGGTAGATAAAACTATGGGTAGATCACACCCATAAGCAATTCTGGGTACCACAGTTTAGAAAAGATTTGTTGGCCTTAGGGAAAAGTGCAGCACAGATTTACTTAATTTACAAGGAGAGATTGCGCAAATTAGGATTGTACTTCCTGGAACTTAGGTAGTTACAGTGTGAATTAATTGAATTTTTCAACACATTAAGGGGCGATAGAAAGGAGTTATTTCCACTGATCAAGGAGTTTAGAATTAGGGAAATAGTCGTAAGCTTAGAGACAGCTGTTTCAGGTGTTTCTTCCCCCCCCGTTCATGGGCTATGGGTGTCGCTGTTATTGCCCATTCCTAACTGCTCTTGAACCAAATAGCCTGCTATTTGAAAGTCTGTGAATCCGGAGTGACATATTGGCCAAAACAGGTAATGATGGCACACTTTCTTTCCTAAATGGTATTAATGAACCAGATGGGTTTTACAGCAATCAACAGTGATTTCAAGGTCATCATTAGATTTCATTTAATTCAAATTTCACCATCTTCGTGGGATTTCAAAGGCCACGCATTGTCCTGGGTCTCTGGATTATTCATCCAGTGACAATACACCTATATTACCACCTCCACTGAAGGTAACAACTCTCCTTGAGTAACACTTCTACATGAAAAGGTGATGGAAGTTTGGAATGCTATTCTGCAAACTTGTGTAGATAGATTGACAATTTGTGTAGGGTGGGGAGGGTGAAAAGAGTACATCTTCGAGGGTGGGAGGATGCACTTAAAACACAGCCTAAATGATGGCAAGCTATTGATTTTGTCTGACCATCTAACATTATATGGGAGCAACTTGGTGTGGGTAGGAAAATGGTGAACTGGGCAATACTGTAAATGCCCGTCTTTAACAAAAACACACATCGCAGTGGGGCTGTGTGTAAAATGTAGTACTTGGAAATTATTTAAAGATGTGATAAGATACTATACATTTGGTGTTTCTTTCCTACTTCTATATGAAGATTTTCTTTTTTAATAGGATGCAAATACTTACAGATGAGCATGCATTATCTTTCAGTCAACCTTTTCTTTATCCTGAAGGGCAGAAAAGGATTTTTTAAATATAATTATGAAACCAAAGAGATCAATTTCCATTAGGAATTCTTTGTTTTAAATGTTAACAGCGTGTTGGCGGCAGCATTCGGCCTTGGAAGCAAATGCATGTCGTTCTTCGTGGATCCTCCCTATTCCTATACAAAGATAAAAAGGACAAGACAAGTCATGCGTCTGGCCAAACTGAAGAAGAACAACCAATCAGCATCAAAGCCTGCTTGATAGACATCTCGTATAGTGATACCAAGCGGAAGCACGTGTTTCGATTAACCACATCCGAGTGTGAATACCTCTTTCAGGCAGAGAATCGAGAAGATATGCTGGCATGGATTAAGTGCATACAAGAAAACAGCAATCTAGATGATGAAGTAAGTGCTCATTGTGACTTGGCTCAACTGATATTTTAACATTAAATATAGAGGTTTTGGATTTGAATCTGAAGATTTGAACACATAATCATTTCAATGCAAATCTGAGGGAATACAGTTGGGAGATTTACTTTAAAGGTACTTAGTGAAATCCCACAATCAAAGTGCAAAATGTTGGTATTTGCTCATTGAATTGTGTGTGACTTTTTCTTTTATGCCCTTTAGACTTTGCCTGTACCCTTCAGCTGAAAGTATTTTGCCCAGTAAATTGCTGGAGATGCTAGCTGATAACAGCATAAGGACCATGGAGTATCTGAGACCTTGATGTATGAGTGTATGCAGGAAGGTCTCCTGACACAATATGTGGATAAGCCGACAAGAGGTGGGGCCACATTGGACTTGGTAGTGGGTAATGAAGTGTTAGATTTATTTGTGGGAGAGTACTGGGGATAGTGACCACAATTCAGTGTCCTTCATTATTGCAATAGAGAGGAATAGAGTCACAAGACAGGGAAGGTTTATAATTGGGGCATGGGTAATTATGATGCAATTAGTCAAGAATTAGGGAGCATAAGATGGGAACAGAAACTATCAGGTATGGGCACAAACGAAAAGTGGAGCTTGTTCAAGGAACAAATACTGCATGTCCTTGATAGTATGTCCGTGTCAGACAGGGAGGAAATGGCAGAGTGGGGGAACCATGGTTCACGAAGGAGGTTGAATGTCTTGTCAAGAGGAAAAAGGAAGTTTATGAAAAAAACAAGGTTCAGTCGGGTTGCTTGAGGGTTACAAGATAGCTAGGAATGAGTTTTAAAAAAGGGATTAGGAGAGCTAGGAGGGGGCATGAGAAGTTCTTGGCAGATCGGATAAAGGAAAACCCTAAGGCTTTTTACTCTTATGAGAAATAAAAGAATGACCAGGGTGAAGTTAGGGCCAGTCAGGATAGTAGTGGGATCTTGTGCGTGGAGTCAGAAGAGATAGGGAAGGCATTGAATGAATGCTTTTCTTCAGTGCTCACTAAGGAGAGGGGCCATGTTTTTGAGGATGTGTGCGCGATATAGGCTGATAGGATAGAAGAGGTAGATATCCTGAGGGAAGATGTATTAGCAATTTTGAGATGCCTGAGGGTCTTTAAGTCTTCTGGGCAGATGGGATATATCCTAGGATACTTTGGGAGGCAAGGAATGAGATTGCGGAGCCTTCAGCTTTGATCTTCAGGTCCTCACCGTCCCCGGGGATTGTGCCAGAGGACTGGAAAGTGACAAATGTAGTTCCTCTCTCCAAGAGAAGAAATGGGAATGACCCTGGTAATTATAGGCCAGTTAGTCTTACTTTGGAAGTTGATAAGTTAATGGAAAGAGTCCTGAGGGATAAGATTTATGATCATTTGAAAAGATGCAGTTTAGTCCGGGATAGTCAGCACAGTTTCATGAGGGTTAAGTCCTGCCTTACAAATTTGATTGAATTCTTTGAGGAGGTAACTAAGTGTTTAGACAAAGATAGAGCAGTTGATGTTGTATACATGGATTTTAGTAAGGCATTTGATAAGGTTCCCCATGGGAGTCTCATGAAAAAAGTAGGGATGTGTGGAATAGAAGGAAATTTGGCCAATTGGATAGGTAACTGGCTATCTCATAGAACTCAGTAAGAGTCTAGCAACATCAATTTTAAGTCCAACCAATTTATTTGATAGTAAATCTGCAAGCTTTCGACTTTCGTCTTTCGTCTTCGTCAGGCAAATGCAGTGTTCTGGTCTGCGATAGCACCCACATCAGCACAGATTGCTGATTAGAATGCGAATCCTTACACCTAACCTGCTATTCAAGTCTTAAAGTGGCTAACAATGTGAGTGAACGACAATCACCAGGCAAGACTGTTCTCTTGCTGTGGGCGAACACTTCAGCGGTCACGGGCATTCGGCCTCCGACCTTCGGGTAAACGTTCTTCAAGGTGGCCTTCATGACATACGGTGCAGAGCCGCTGAGCAGAGACTAATAGCCAAGCTCTGCACACATGAGGCCCATCTTAACAGGGATCTTGGCTTCATGACACACTATCTGTAATCCCCATGACTTGCCTGGGTTAGCAAAAAACGTCACTCACTGTGCTGTCTGGAGACAATACACATCTCTCTAACCAATGCTCAGGGTTCCCTTCACTCACATTGTTAGTCACTTTAAGATGGTAGATGGAGTTTAACCGTGATAAGTGCAAGGTGATTCATTTTGGTAGGACAAACTTGAATGCGGATTTCTGGGTCAACAGCAGGGTTCTGGGGACTGTGGAGAAACAGAGATCTTGGGTTTCATATCCATAGATCTCTGAAGGTTGCCACTCAAGTGAAAAGAGCCGTGAAGAAGGATTATAGTGTGTTAGTGTTTATTAATAGAAGCTTTGAGTTTGAGTTGTGGGGTTATGCTGCAACTATACAAGACCTTGGTGAGACCACATTTGGAATATTGTGTGCAGTTCAGGTCATCTCACTATAAGAAGGATGTGGAGATTTACCAGGATGCTGCCTGGTTTAGAAGGTAGGCCTTTTTTTTTTTTAAAGCAACACAGCACGGGAAACAGGCCCTTCGGCCCAACGAGCCCGCGCCACCGTAATACCAAATCATTATCCTATTTTAATAGTCCTATATAATAGTATATATATTAATCCTAATTTGGAAAATTTTCACCATAGGGACAATTTGTTACCCAATCAGCCTAAGAGCGAATTTTTGGGTTGTGGGAGGAAACCGGAGTGCCCGGAGAAAACCCACGCAACCACGGGGAGAACGCGCAAACTCCCGCAGACACCGGCCCAATTCCAAGTGTCTGCACAGCCACATCGATAGTCTCTGAGCTGTCATGGTGCCCTTCAGGTGGTCCACATAAAGCACTCATATACGACATGAGGTACCAGGCAACCCATGAATCAACATCCAAGAGCTGTACCCGCACCACCTGCCGAATGCGTGCTCAAATTATGGACCGAATTACCTGTGGAAAAAAGCCGTAGTTAAACAGTCCTAATATATCCCTCTATCTGCATACCGCTCATGTGGCTGTCCAAGAGACCCTTAAACAGCCCCAGCGTGCCTGCTCCCACCACCTTACTCGGCAGTGCATTCCACACCCCCACTACCCTTTGTGTGAAAAACTGCCCTCTAATATTCGTCCTATACATAGCCCCCCTCACCCTATGGCCATGACCCCTCGTCCTATCCATTTCTAAAGGTGGAAAAAGTTTACCTCCATTTACTCTATCTATACCCCTTATAATCTTATACACCTCTATGAGATCCCCTCTAAGCCGACGTCTTTCAAGGGAAAACAACCCCAGTCTATTTAATCGTTCCTCATAAGACAGTCCTTCCATACCAGGCAGCATCCTGGTAAACCTCCTCTGCACTCTCTCCAAGGACTCCACATCCTTCCGATAGTACGGAGACCAGAACTGGGCGCAGTATTCCAAGTGAGGCCTAACCAAAGTTGTATACAACTGCAACATCAAACTCCTACTCTTATATTCTATACCCTTTTCTATGAAAGCTAACATACTATACGCCTTCTTTGTCACCTTCTCCACCTGTGAGGACACCTTCAGAGACTTGTGAACCTGCACCCCCAAGTCTCTCTGCGTCTCTATTGTCCTTATAGTTTTACCTTTTATCCTATAATTCTCTTCTACATTTTTCCGGCCAAAATGCATCACCTCGCATTTTTCCGGATTAAATTCCATTTGCCATCTATCTGCCCAATCTACCAACCTGTCTATGTCCTGTTGTATTGCCTGACACTGCTCTTCTGTACCCGCCAATCCAAGCATCTTGGTGTCATCAGCAAATTTGCTGATCTCACCACCTACCCCTACTTCCAAGTCGTTTATGTAGACCACAAATAGAAGAGGACCTAGTACTGAGCCTTGTGGCACTCCACTAGTGACAGGCTTCCAGCTGGAAAAAGAGCCTTCCACTACTACCCTCTGTCTCCTCCTTCCGAGCCAGTTTTCGACCCATCTACATACCCGACCCTGTATCCCATGCGCCTTCACCTTCTCTATCAGTCTACCATGAGGCACCTTGTCAAACGCCTTACTGAAATCCATGTAGACGACATCAACAGCCTGTCCTTCATCAACTGTTTTTGTCACTAATGAGGAATGCCTTATGCCTTATGAGGAAAGGTTGAGGGAGCTGGCGCTTTTCTGTTTAGAGCAAAGGAGGATGAGAGCTAACTTAATAAAGAAGACAGAGGGTGGTGGTTGATGGAATATATTCAACCTGGAGTTTAGTTACTAGTGGTGTACCTCAGGGATCTGTTTTGGGGCCACTGTTGTATGTTGTTTTTATAAATGACCTGGTTGAGGGTGTAGAGGGATGGGTTAGTAAATTTGCTGACGCCACCAAAGTCGGAGGAGTTGTAGACAATGAGGATGGATGTTACAGTTTGCAGAGGAACATAGATAAGTTGGAGAGCTGGGCCAAGAAATGGCAAATGGAGTTTAATGTGGAAAAGTGTGAGGTGATTCACTTTGGTAAGAGTAATATGTGCGCAGAATATAGCGCTAATGGTAGGACTCTTAGTAGTGTAGGTGAGCAGAGAGATCTCGGTGTATAGGTGCATAGATCTCTGAAAGTTGGTACTCAAGTTGATAAGGTTGTTAAGAAGGCATATAGTGTGTTAGCATTTATTGGTAGAGGGATTGAATTTCGGAGCCGAGATATCATGTTACAACCGTACAAAACTCTGGTGCGGCCGCACTTGGAGTATTGTGTATAGTTTTGGTCGCCACATAATAAGAAAGACAAGGAGGCATTGGAAAGGATGCAGAGGAGGTTTACCAGGATGTTGCCTGGTATGATGGGAAGGTCTTATGAGGAGAGGCTAAGGGGCTTGAAGTTATTTTCATTAGAGAGAAAAAGGCTAAGAGGTGACTTAATTGAGACATATAAGATGATCAGAGGGTTAGATAGGGTGAATAGTGAGAGCCTTTTTCCTCGGATGGAGATGGATAACACAAGGGGACATAGCTTTAAATTAAGGGGTGGTAGTTATAGGACAGATGCAAGAGGTGGGTTCTTTACTCAGAGGGTAATGCCTGAGGGAATGCCCTGCCTGCAGCAGTTGTGGACTCGTCAAGTTTAAGGGTGTTCAAATGGACAGTGGATAGGCATATGGATAGCATTGGAATAGTTTAGGATAGAGGATCATAAAATTGGTTACGTTGGTCGGCGCAACATTGAGGGCCGAAGGGCCTGTACTGTGCTGTAATGTTCTGTGTTCTATGTTCTATGTTAATAGAGGTTTATAAGATGATGAGGGGGATAAATAGAGTGGACGTGCAGAGATTATTTCCTTGGGTGGATGTAGCTGTTACTAGGGAGCATAACTGTAAAGTTCGTGATGGGAAATATGGGAGGGATGTCTGAGGTATATTCTTCATTCAGAGTGGTTGGGGTGTGGAATGCACTGCCTGTTGCGAAATGGAGTCGGACACTTTCAGAACTCCGAAGTGGTTATCGGATAGACACACGGAACACACCAGAATGATAGGGAGTAGGATAGCTTGATCTTGGGTTCAGACGTAGTTCAGCACAACATCAAGGGCCAAAGGGCCTGTACTGTTCTGTGAGTGGAGTAATACTGTATTACCAATGAGAATTGAGGATAAAGAAATGAATAGAGGATGGTGAGAGAAAGAGTATGCATTAATGTGTGTTAATTCAATGTCATAATTGAGGAGGAATGAAGAATAGGTTTCATAGAAAGCAAGAGAAAAGAATGATAAGAAACATGATAACATTTGACTTTTTAAAAATTTCCAACAATTCTCTAACTGAAAGAATGAGACTAAATGCTTTTGATTTACTTCCTGACTAGAGAAGGCTGATTGGCAATCCAATCACATTTGGATAAATATGGACTTATTAGTGATGGGCAGTATGGCTTTGTGCAGGGGAGGTTGTCTCTCACAGACTTGATTGAATGTTTTGAGGAAATAACAGAAGTGATTGAAGGCAGGGTGGAGAGTGGATGTTGTCTACGTGCACTTTAGAAAAGCTTTTGAACAAGGTCTCTCATGACAGTCTGATACAGAAGATAAGATCACAAGGGATCTGATGTGAGCTGGTTAAATGGATAAAGAACTGGCTTGGTCACAGTAGACAGAGTAACAATGGAAGAATGTTTTCCTACTGAAGATCTGTGATCAGGGGTGTTCTGGAGAGATCAGTGTTGGGACCTCTGTTGTTTGTAAGTGAATATAAATAATTTGGAGGAAAATATGGGTTGTATGATTAGTAAATTTGCAGATGACACAGAATAGGGGAGTTGCGGATAGCAGAAGAGGATTGCCAGAGGATATGGCAGAATATAGGTTAGAGACTTGGGCAGAGAAATGGCAGATGGAATTTAATCCAGACAATTGCATGGTGACACATTTTGGAAGATCTAATGTGGGAGGGAAGTATACAATAAATGCTAGAGTCCTTAGAAGCATTTAACACAGAGATTTAAGTGTACCAGCCCGTAGTTCCCTGAAAATGGCAACACAAGTGCATAAAATGATCAAGAAAGCGTATGGGATGCTTTCCTTCAACGGTTGGGGCATTTCGTATAAAAATTGGCAAGTTATGCTGCAGCTGTATAGAATTTTTAAGCCATGTTTGGAATTCTGTATACAGTTTTGGTCAGCGCACTACCACAAGAATCTGGAGACTGTAAAAAGGGTACAGAAATGGTTTGCCAGGATAATGCCTGGTTTCGAGAATATTAGTTATAAGAAGAGATTAGACAAACTTGATTTTTACTTGGAAACATCAGGGGCTGAGGGACAACCTGAAGGGAGTTTGCAAAATTGAGAGGTGTGGATAAAATAGATAGCTGGAAGTTTTTCCCTCCAGGGCAGAAATGTCAGTTACTCGAGAATATTGGTGCAAGGTAAAAGGATTTTTAAAGGAAATATGTGAGGTATGTTTTTTTAGAAGGTGATAAATACCTGGATTAGAAGCAGATATAATAGCAACATTTAAGGAACATCTTGACAGATACATGAATAGGCAGGAAACAGAGGAGTTATGGATCTGAGAGGCAAAGGTTTTTAGTTTACAAAGGCGTTGTGTCGATGCAGACTTTATGGGCCGATGGGCCTATTCCTGTGCTGAACTGTTCTTTGTTCTTAAGAAATATCATATTAAAGGATTAGTTGTACTATCAATTACTGGACTTCCTGTGATGAATATAATGGCCAATTAATGTGGAATTGCAGCAAGTTTGTGAAATTCACGGGGAGATTCCAGCAAGTTTTGCGAAGTTTGTGTGCAGTGGCATAAAATATTCAGCAACGTGAGGCATTATGCAAGTTGAAGGTTATTTATCTCTCATAATTTGTTGGTTGATTGTACTTCCTGTGTATCAATAACACTTGCTAAGTCTATTCTTAAATGTTGATATGGTCTCTGTTTATTCACTAATTCTGGTTGTGCATTCCACAGTTCCCAAATCCTGTCTGTAGAATAGTTTCTCCTGCTCTGTCCAAAATCTCTGTCTTTAAATTTAATATTGCATCCTCTTTCATAACTCTAAACTCGTATGGTTCGTTTAAGACTTGAATATTCAAGCTGCTATTTCAAACTTTACAATGATTTATGAATGTCGGGCATAATTACAGTTGGATCATTTGAATTTTTACAGTAAACTTCATAAAGTCCTTGTTTTGTGATGCACTCTTAAAATAACATCTTAGGCAATTGTAATTTACTATTACAATCTATTGTGTACAGCTGTATTGCACGAGGACATTGGTTTCAAGAAAAAGAATAATATGTACCATTATTTTAACTTGTAGGACACCGGAGTTACAAGCAGAGATTTAATTAGCAGGAAGATTAAAGAATACAGTACCATGATGAAGTAAGTAATCTTAATATCCTAGTTGGTAGTGGTTTCAGATTACACATCTGCCCATCTTTTTAAACTATGTGGAATGATCGGGAATCAGAAGCCTCACCTTTTTCTGGCACCGTGTATTCAATTGCAGATTGTTGGGTAATGGGAGACATGCCTATTTATTGATACTGGTCCATATTTCAGTAAACACACAATACTGTAAGTGGAAAGAATCTCGTGCTAATCTTCTTTTAGGAATGTTAAAGGGCGTAAGTATACAAGCAATAGTTCCAATAAAATGTCCACTTATTGGAATATCTTTTCTTTTCAGTACTTCTGGCAGCAAGACAGAACCATCTCCTAAAACACCTCGCCAGACTCTCAGTATTAGGCAGACCTTCTTGGGATCCAAAACTGATCCAAAGAGTCCACATTCTCCAAAGCAAGAGTTGGAAAGAAAACTTATAAGTAATGCTTTGTTGTCTGTGAAAAACTGTTCAGTACTGATTTTCTTTAAATTTCTGCTTTTTTCAGCCTTAGTAAATTTCACTTCTGCACATTTATTTACTTCATTTACAATAAGTTAATGAATCTGTTAAATAAAAATTTTTACTTATCCTGTTGATTAAGTGGTTTTAACTATTCTGCTTAATACATTATCATGTTTTCCAACTTGGGGTACTGCTTATTTAATTTTAATTCATTGTGACATCTTAGTTTAAAATGAGCAAACCAAATACAGTTTCAAAATTGACAGGCAACACCAAAATAGGTGTAATTCGTGCAAAGGAAAAATATAACAAAATAAAGGAAAGCAAATTGAAGAATGGGTATATAGTTAGTAAATGCATGTCAGTGTAGCTAAGTGTAAGATGGTACATTTTGACACCAGGAATAAAGAGGTCATTTGCTGTTTGAATAGGGTTAGAAGAGCAAAGGGATCTATGCGTACAAACACTGTTGCTGGACCAGGAAGCGATGTGGATTAGTAATAGGACTTGGCATGAGTTTAAAAAATGGGCAGCGGCGTTTTAGATGAGCTCAGTTGTGGAGAGTGGAAGATGGGAGGTCAATTAGCTGAGGTTTGGAAAAATCAAATCTTGGGTTAACAAAAATATGAATGAGGATTTTTAGAGCAAATGAGCTGAGATGGGCAGATTGGGCTTTGTTATGAATGTGGGTGAAACCTTATTGATGGATTGGATATTTTTTGAGAAGCCCTAATATTAAGATTATGAATGATCTTGTTAAGCTTCAGACAGTTGCCACAAGCAGATAGTCAGTGACCAGAGCATAATGTTGTGGAATGAAACTTGTGGCTTTCGTCTTTCCAATATTGGAAGAAATTTCTGTTCATCCAAGACTGGATGTCAGGCAAAAAGTATGGTAAGTTATATAGAATGAAAGACTTACATTTACAAGATGCTTTTCATTGTCACCGGATGTCTCAAAGCACTTTACAGCTGATGTACTTTTGAAATGTAGTCATTGCTGTTTGTGGAACTTCCTACTTATAACAATATAATAATGATCAGATGATCTGTTTTTTTGATGCTGATTGAAGGAATAATATTGGCCAGGGAGAAAAATTCAAACAAAGTGCTGGAAAAACACAGCCAATATGGTAGTATCCGTAGAGCGAGAAACAGAATTAATGTTTCAAGTCCAACATGATTCTGCAGAATTTTCTTCTGTTCTTCAAAATAGTACCATTGGATCTTTTGTGCTCACTTGAGAAGGCAGAAGGGGCATCAATTTAACAATCTGCGAGAGAACATCTCCAAAAATGCAGTACTCCCTCAATTTTGTGCTGGAGTGTTGGCTTTGATTTTTGTTTTCAAACCCTGGAGTGAGCCTTGAACCTACAACTTTGAGGCAAAAGTGCTGACAATTGAGCCGTGATTGACAGAAGTGAATAGAATAAACTGATAGGATTAGATAAACAGGATTGGAAAGAGGCAGGTTTAGCACATAAATATGGGCATGGATCACTTGAGAGGAATGGCATGTTTCTATGCTATAGACTACTATTTCAATAATTAAAATATGGTGCATTTCTGGCAAGATTTTTTCAGTGTATTTTGTAAGTTATATAACCTATTTGAAGATGTGATGCATCCAAGCTTTTACAATATTTAGGAAGTTTTACTGAATCTTCGCCTAAATCCATATTGATTGTAAGCATTTTTATTTACACCAAGAAGGTAGCTAGTATTATTACAAAAGTTAAGTATTTTAAGGTGGATTGGAGCATAGATTACACAACAATAATTGTGAATCACTTTTATCTGTTATCATGCTGAATCTTTCCTGTCAATGATGCAATATTTGACTAAGACTTTTTATTCTATATAATCATATTAATGGGAGATTGTTTTGCCATTCAGATGACACAAGCCCACCTAAAGACAAGGGAACATGGCGAAGAGGAATTCCTAGCTTAATGAGAAAAACGTTTGAAAAGAAACCAGGTCCCGGTGTGACATTTGGTGTCAGACTAGACGATTGTCCACCGGCTCTTCACAATAAGGTGCAGTGAGTCTGCTGAAGAATGCTTTTTCGTTACTTTGGTATTTTTCTTTCTTTCAGATTCAATCACTGAAGTAACAGGATCTTACAACAAGTAGATTTTTTTGTTCTTTAGTCCTCATATGTCACTCCGTGAGGTCTAACCAGAGTTTTGTATAGCAGCAGCATAGAAGCACACCTGAGTCTTTGTATTCCAAGATACAAGACCGTGGTAGGGGGGGAGGGGAGACTGTCAGTTAGTGGGTGAAGGAGAAAGAGGAAGTCAGAGACAGTCTAAGGTAGAAGCCCATACAATTGAAGGCAAATTACTGACATTGCTGGGAAGTTGGTTGAGTGGCATGTGACAGAAAGTAAGGATAATGGTAGGTGCTAAAATTGACAAGATGTGACTAGTGGTGTCCTACAAGGATCTGTGTTAGAGGCTCAATTATTCACATTTATTAAAAACTCAGATAATGACATAGAAAATCACATATCTGACCGAATATGGTCGGATATAAAGGCCAGCATTCCACTAGTTGTCTTGATTATTTTCTGCATCTGTTGGTGGTATTTTAAAGATCTTTGCAAGTGAACTCCCAAGCCCCTTTGGACATCTACAGTATTTAACTTCGTAGCATCTTGAAAGTACCCTAATCAATGTTTTTTCTGTCCAAAATGGATGACCTCTCATTTGTTTACATTGAAGTCCATCTGCCACAGTTTTGTTCATTCGCCTATTCTATTTGTATCCCTTTGTAATTTTATGCTGTCATCTAGGCTATCTACAGTGCAACCTAAATTTATTGTCAGCATATTTGGTTGGATATTTGAATTTCTATGCCATTATCTGAGTTGTTGATAAATGTGAATAATTGAGGCCCTAACACAGATCCTTTTGGGACACACTAGTCACATCTTGCCAATTTTAGCATTACCATTATCCTTACTTGCTGTCACATGCCATTCAATCAACTTCCCAGCCATGTCAGTAATTTGCTCTCAATTGTATGGACTTTTACCTTAGACTGTCTCTGACTTCCTCCCTCTCTTTCGCCCACTAACTGACAGTTGGCCACTCCCCCTCTCCCTACCCTTTGCTGACCACCCCCTGCCCTCAATTCATCCAACTGACACCCCCATCCTTTCCACTTTACACACTTAATTTCACCCTGGCTTCTTCTTTAAACTTAACTGGTTTACAGAGTGTAGTACTGCTAAAATGTGGGCAAGGCTTTCTTTTCTCTGACAGTGTTGCATTCAACTAAGGGATTCCTGGACAGCTGCCCTGCACTTTTCTCACCTGACCCTTGTCAGAAGATTGGGTGATAAAGGTGCAGCTACATTTTATGCAAGTAAATAGGATGAAATTAAAATCGCACTGTGATTGTCACTCCACATACATTCCGACCTGTTAAGTTTTAACTTTGACAAGTCAGCTATGATCCTCATCAACTTTTATAGATGCACCATAAAAAGCATTCTTTTCTGGTTGTAGCACAGCTTGGTATGGGTTCTATTCTGCCCAAGACTGCAAGAAGCTACAAAAAGTCATGAATGTAGCCCAATCCATCATGCAAACCAGCCTCCCACTCATTGACTCTGTCTACATTTCTGCTACCTCTCAAAGCAGCATAATTAAAGACCCCACACACTCTGAACATTCTCTCTCCCACCTCCTTCTATTGGGAAAAAGATACAAAAGTCTGAGATCACACACCAACCAACTCAAGAACAGCTTCTTCCCTACTACTGTCAGATATTTCAATGGACCTATCTTGCAATAAGTTGATCTTTTTCTACACCTTAGCTATGATTGTAGCATTACATTCTGCACTCTCTCATTTCCTTCTGTATGAACGGTATGCTTTGTATAGCATGCAAGAAACAATACTTTTCACTATATTCTAATGCATGTTACAATAATACACAAAATCAAAGTCTTGATTCTTCGTGCCAGTAGATTCAAAAAATTAGTTATTAAGCAAGAAATTGAGTTCCAATTCAGTTTTCAGCAAAGATGATATAGTTGCGAAAGATTTTCTTTCTGCAACTATATCATCTTTGCTGAAAACTGGATTTTAGAAAGTTTATAAGAAAAGTATAAATTAACTTTAATATAAAAGCAGAATACTGTGGATAATGGGAATTGAAATAAAGTCAGAAATTAATGGAAGTACTCAGCAAGCCTGACAGTATCAGAGGCAGGTGAAACAGTTCGTGTTTCAGGTCTGTGGCCTTTCATCAGAATTGGAAAATTTGATATGGATTTTGAGCAAGTGACAGAGAAGTGGGGACTGCGTAATTATTTTTCATTGATAGTGTTTGTTTATATTCACTCTATTTTGCATAGCACCTTCAGTGATTTGTTATCGTGATAAACCAGATGTCCAAAAGCTTTTCTGATCCTGAGCTGTTTTAGATTAGATGACAAACGTTTACCCTAGGACTGCTATCATTCAAAAAGGTGATCTCTGATACCATCTTGGTGTAACTAGAAACAGGAAAAAAAATGTGTGATGCCAGAAAGAGCAATGTCATAAACAAAATTAAATACTGAGTGTCTAAGCTAAGGCTTGAAAGTATTGTGGAAGGGAATTCCAGATGCAATTATTGGGTGACACTGAAATAACTTTAAAGCCTCTTAAATTATTAATTGTCCTACTGAGATACAATTACAAAATACATGTGGTGTTTTTCAAAACTTATTTCATGTTGTGTTTTCTAGTTTGTTCCACTGATTGTTGAAGTTTGCTGCAATTTAGTTGAAGAAAAGGGCCTTGAGTACACCGGAATCTACAGAGTCCCTGGAAATAACGCTGCTATCTCGAGTTTACAAGAGGAACTCAACAAAGGAGTGACTGATATTGATCTTTTGGATGATGTAAGTTTCTAAGACCTTCTGTTTGAATGCCTTTGGAAGTAATTCTTTACAAATTACTGGAAATAAAATTATTTCCTTTTAAAATGTTTTAAAAAAACAGAAATGGCGAGATCTGAATGTTATCAGTAGTTTGCTGAAATCTTTCTTCAGAAAACTTCCGGAACCCCTCTTTACAAATGGTAAGTATATCTTCGATTTATGAATTGTTTTTGTATGAAAAGTAATAATTTTTAGTTCAGAACTGAAGTTCGTTGGTAGAGATTGTTTTAGAGATGCTCATCAATTTTAACCTGTTTACGTAGTCTATGAAAGTACCATCATCTGTGATCTTTCCTGTTTTTAAAAAAGGTTATGTTAAAATATTGCAAAAATGCAAAACATTGATGGGTTGCACTAGTGTAAACCAATTTATATTGAGTATCTTTCTATTAATATGGAACATTTCTTAAGGTAATGTATTCAAGAAATGGCTGGATATTGTACTTGGAGCAAATGGGATCAAAGGTTACAGGGAAAAAGCAGGATTAGGCTGTTAAGTTGAATGATCAGCCATGATCATAATGAATGGCAGAGCAGGCTCGAAGGGACAAATCGCCTATGTTCTATGTTTCTATGTAACACATTTCTTCCGAGAGGGAGTTAAGGGAAGAGAAGAATATTTTATAACATTAGCTTAATGTTTGTTAAACTTTGTACTTTTTCCATTAATTTCAGGACCCATGCTGGGTCCAATCTGCAGAGCAATTTTATTCGTTCTTGTACACCAGGAGTGTCTTCTCTCAATGAATGAACAATCATGGTTCTTTATAACTTGAAGCTGCTTTTGCCAGAATCATCCTGGTTGCTCCTCTACAAACTATCCACAATTGATCAATGATCTTTAGAAATTAGGGTATCATAACTAGTGAACAACATTTCTGTTGTACCTTTAATGTTCTAAAACATCCAAAGATATTTGTAGTCTGAAAGAATCCTTAAAATATTTTTTCCACGTTTAAAATGATCTAGTCAAATGCTGAGAGAGTTGTAGGCTAAATGATTGAACTAACAGTATGAAACGATGAGGAATTAAGAAAATCTGTGGTAAGAAAGAGCTCTTTGATCACTAATGCCTGCTTCATCCAACACTCGAGTTACCATTCTGTCATGGAATTCCTTTCTATACCACCTGTTGATCTTTAATTAAAGGTCTGGGAAGAGGGACAATAGGTTGGAATCAAGCGAGAGGGCAAAAACATCAAACTGATAACACAGGAAGGTGTAAGTTGATTGACTGACTGGTGTGCATTGTAACTTTGCTTCCCTTTCTCCAAACTTAGGAATTTAATCGACAGTGCTGAGAAATTTTAAATTTCCACCTTTTTAGAATAAGCTTTAATTAAAAGCAGTTCAATTAACCACATGTTACTTAAGTGATAGTAGAAAAGTAAATAGCTGATGAATTTAAGTCATAGTTTGCTATCTATTACATGAATGTTCAACATCTCTAACTCCTAAAGTGCACATCCTGTTCCCTGTGAGAACTTCAGAATGTTCCACATGTCTTCATTAACTATATGTACAAGCAGTGAAGATAGCTGCAGCACCTTAAGCTCCAGGTTTCAGAGCTTGAGTGGCTGCTGGAATCACTGTTGCATATCCACAAGGTTGAGGGCTTTGTTGATGGTTTGCTTATAGATAAGGTTACCCTGCAGTTTGAGTGTGCAGGGGGTAAGAGTAGCCATGCAGTCGTGAAGAAATAGACAATAGTGCAGGAATCAATAGAATCTTTCTACAATGTCGAGGTTCTATATGGCCCATCAAGTCTGCACCTATGGTCTAAAAGACATCTCACCCAGCTCCTCCCCTTCGCCGTAGCCCTGTAACCCCACACATTGGATCTGGCCCCACACATTTACCAGCTCTTATTGGCCCAAGGGCCAAATAGCCTATTCCTCCTAATTCATATGTTTATAACTTTTTTAAATGTCCTTTCCAAATATGGTTGTTTTAAAAAAATTACAGATCGCATAGGTATTTTAAAGGAATTTTCATTGATCATTTCCTACCATTTACTTTCTCCTGCCCTCAGTCACGGTCAATTCTGGACCCCAGATACTGGGTTTGACTCTAGCCCTGCTAGAATACCCGACGCTGTTCAATGCAGGTTTCCCACCAGTTGGAGAACTGGTAGTCTGAATTACATTAAATTTCACCCAGATGTTTAACTGCATCATGACAGTTTGGATCAGTAAGACTCTTTCTATTTTTCTTATGTTCGCGGTGTATCTGTTTTCTGTTATGTTCTGTATTAGCGAAAGTTTAGCTAAATTTAGAAAAGTAATGGGCCACTATGTAGGCCTGGTGAAGTCTCCATTGTACTTGCAGTAAAACACTGCTTCTTCTAGACTTTTTTTTAAAATCAGAAATACATTGGAAGAATATACTTTTTTCAGTAGTTAGGCTAAGAAAGCCCCAATTAAACATTCATTTTTATGAAGTATGCCATTATGCTCAGATGAGGCTCATACTTTGAAGCAGATAATGCAGCACTCTTACTGAAGCATCATTTATATAATCTTTACTTTCAAAATACATTAACTTATTCACCCTACAATTTGAGCTTAATTTTAATTTACTAAAGAAAAAATGATGGAGTTGTTATTTTAATTGTGGGACTTCTTCAAATCTGGTTCACCCTGTTAGAGCGTCTCCAATAAACATGTAACAGGTGTATAATGCACATGTTTGGTGATGCTTGGCAATTACTATTCACAGTGTGATATCTTAATCTGCTGATTTTTAAACAATGGAATTCTCCAACGAATGTATATTTATGAAGCGTTGGCCAGAATTTTCCAGCTGTTTCTGTTGGCTGGATCTTCTGGTCCCGCGCTTTGTAAACCCTGCTGAGGGTCTCCCGGTGGTGGGGTGTGCATACAATGGGAAATCCTGTAGATAGCAGTGGGACCAAAAATTCCTACCGCTGGCCATTGTTACAGGCTACCTCTGCAAAATGCTGCAGGGCATGGAAAATCCCACCCATTGTCTTGGATATTGTAATAGCAATTTTATTATATTTAGAATTGACTTTCTAAAACAATTTGTGTGTTATAGATAAATATGCTGACTTCATAGATGCCAACAGAAAAGAGGATTCAGTGGATAGACTCAGGACCTTAAAAAAATTGGTAATTCTCATCCATGGCTGATATAAATCTATAATTTGTAAAGTTAATACTAAACTTGTTATTTAAATACTAATTTTTTGTTGCTGCTAAAATTGTTTTAGATCCGAGATTTGCCAGATCATCACTATGAAACATTAAAATTCCTGTCTGCACATCTGAAAACGGTTGCAGAAAATTCTGAAAAAAATAAGGTATTTCTTTTCAAATTTCATCAGTCCTTTAAAACACCGCACGTTTTTAAAAAATTATGTGACAACCAAGATAGGCAAGGGTTTGTTAATTTGTCTCCAAAGAATGAGATTTTGATTTGAAGCAGTGGTGATCGAACTGAATTCTGAAGAACAGGAAATTAATTTTTAAAATCGGAGTTGATGGCCCAGATATTTATTTGTTTATTAGTTAACTCAGCCTTGTAATGTCTCAGAATAGGTTTAGAGAGATTATTATAATTACTTGTTTCTAATGAAGTTATAATTGAATAATGTGTGTCCTGTGACAGCAATGTTGTCAGTTGTTAATCACAATATGCAGTTAGTATATGCAGGTATTGATGTATTATGCTTTCATGGAGATTGTTGCTTTCAAAGATGTAAAACTATTGTGTCCTCAGATGGAGCCCAGAAATCTGGCAATTGTATTTGGCCCAACCCTCGTCAGAACATCAGAAGACAACATGATGCACATGGTCACTCACATGCCAGATCAGTACAAAATAGTGGAAACACTCATACAACATGTATGTTTCTTTATTTGTTTTGCTGCATGTTATCATTGGCATTTTGCTTAAGATCATTTATTTGAACCAGCAAACAAGTTACAACAAATATTGATTTCCTTTTTCAGTATGACTGGTTTTTCACTGAAGGTGGTGATGAAAATGCAACCGTAAGTAGTAATAATTTCAAGGCATACCTAAAGATGTACAAGAGACCAAACTGGAACTGATGTCAATCTCACTCAGTATCCTTATCTATGATCATGATGGTTTTAGTAATCCTTTTCCAGGTGATTTTTTTTCTTTAATAGATTTTTCATTATACATTTATTTTGACATAGTTTTTAACCTTGCATACACACAGTACTCCTCCAATACCTGCATTTACAAAGTTAAAATATTTTGCTATTAAAATTTGCTGGTTTGATATTATGTAAACTAGTCATTTTAAATAAACAAAGACTAAATTTAGAAAATCTGCTGGAAGTTCAAAGGTGTAGTCCTGCTGTTTGTAAAGATAATGGCTTCTAAGTGATGCTGCCCATGATAGAAAAGTTAAAGAAGCAACTGTGCAGCATTCATCTGTTGCTGTTAGTATTCCAAATTTAGATGGGTGCACCATTCCAGAAAGATGATAATTATTATTGAAAAAAGAGACATGTCAAAACTTTTCATCTTGCAAGTATCAGGACATTCGCAAGAATACCAAATATAAAGGAAATGGCACTTAAGTTCAACACTGCAAACTATAGAATACTGATTTTGTGTGAAATAAAGGGATGAGGGAACTCATATTATTGATTTGAAAATTATACATGCCTGATAGAACATGTATTTTTCTCAATGTGAATAAATAATAAGTTGTAATTTTTAAGAGGCTACTAAAATCTGTCTGCTCTACACTGAGCTGAAATCTAAATGAAACCCCTTGCTGCATATTTTTAAGCCGTGTTTTGATCTTTCACATGAGTATTAATTATGAATGTGTGAAGCTTCACTGTGAGAGAAAAGTAAGCTCTTTTAACAGACTGTCATTATGTTGGAAGAATGTTATTCTTGCCTTTCACATTTTGGAGAGTTCTCTATAGTTTTTCTGTGACTGATACTGCATTTAAATTCTGAATTAGGTCCAGACAATCTCTCCCAATTTAGAGGAAGAGGAGGGAGGGGATCTGTCACTGGATCTTGAGAATTTCTCTAACTTCATTTCAGATACTGACTTTCAAACAGATGTTTGTGATTCCTGAATATTATTGAAACATGATACAGAATCAGAGCTGAAACAGATAAAATTTATAATAATTATAATAAAGGTTAATTATACAAATGCCTCAGTGCTTAGCACAGAGGCAAAATCAGTGGCAGTTTTATAAGGACTGTATATCTGATGCTATTTGCAACATATCTAACATTGAGTTTAGAGAAAGAACCAAATGTGTTTCTAAAATAAAACCCATACTGTTATAAATATTGGCACAAATAATTGTGGAGGGGATTGGGGGAAGAGAGAATGGTAAATAATTATAACTATTTGTTTTTATCCACTGTCAGTGCCTGGTATTCAGCTGTATACCTTGGCACCTGTATATAATCACCATTGCCATGTTAAATTTGACATTCTTCCCCAACCAGGAGAAAACTAGGAAACTGTTGGTGAGCCACTTAAAAAAGAAAGCACATCAACCTTCCTTCTGTCTAGCTTCTTAGAAACTACTGGTATTAGCACAGCTAAATATTCAGCATGTCATTATCACTATGCAAACTGTCAAGATTCTTGTACATTAATAGATCTTAAAAATGGTAGGCTGAATAAGCATGATTGCTTTCAGTATTAGAGCCAGTCCTTCAAGTCTGACAATTAGGATTACCATTCTGATCCCTACTAAAAAGGGGAAAAATAAATTAAAATTGAACTTGATACATTTCTACATCTAGACTAAAGAAGTTGTAATTTTGAGTTCAGTGCCAGCCTTTTCAAAAATGATAGTATGAAAAGTTTTGGAAATCAAGGACATGACAGTGGGAACTTCTGTATAATCAGTGCTTTTGTGCATTTTCATTTGCAAGCCATAGGTAGATTTAACACACAGCACTCCCTGTCTGGCAGAGTGACCAGTTGCCTTGAATGCTGCACTTCCTCAAATTTTGGTTTGGTTTGATATCAAATATCTGTACTGATATCTCTCCCTTGGAGCAATCATATTAGTAATGAGTTTGCAACTGGTAATCTAGATCTCAAAGTCCAGTATAGCTTCCCTGCCTACTTCACACTGACATCTACTGGCTGAATAATCAATTTATAGGAAATCTGATCTAAAATGTGCTTGTTACTTCTCTTTTTACAAATATTGTCACCTTTAAAGTGGAGTTTAACTATATAACATGTTAAATTTTCTTGAAATGGTTTTTTGCACCATTGTCAAAACTAGACAAATAATGTTTTGTTCCTAATTAGCCATGCGTTTCTGTTTGTTAGAAATCATGCATTTTACTGCCACTCTTTAACTTTAATCTTGGCACAATAGCGTGAGCCTGTTTGTCAAAAGATAATTGAGTGTTTGCAAAATTTAGTACTAAACTCATGAAAGATGCTGAATTTGGTGAAATAAAATTAGTTGCCTTATAGAAGGACACCATAGTGGTTAGCGCTGCTGCTCCTCAGTGCCAGGGATCTAGGTTCAATTCCAGCCTCAAGTGCTGTCTGTATGGAGATTGCACATTCTCCTTGTGTCTGCTTGGTTTTCCTTCGGATGCTCCAGTTTCTTCCTCTAGTCCAGAAATGTGCGGTTTAGATGGATTGGTCATGATAAATTGCCCCCAGTTGTCAGAGGGTTAACAGGGTAAATGCATGGGGTTACAAGGATAGGGCCTGTGTGGGATTATTATTGGTGCAGGTTCGATGGGCTGAATGGCCGCCTCATACACTGATTCTATGATTCTAGAACACTGAGGGAAAAAAAATCACGTGGGTTTTGGATGATAAATAACCAGAGAAATATTATGACCCCACCCAACTGCCAGTTTCATTACTTATTCATCGTGGAGTAAACATTCGTAGGTTTAGCTATTGCTCTTGAGACAAACGATGTACCCCTATCAGACCCTGGCTTGGGTATTTCATTGGTGAAGATGTGCTAATAAATGACAATTTTACCATACTGACGCATGTAGAAGTTTAGTGTTCATTGGACTTGGGTTACTGGTGTGTTTTTTTTCCAGTAAAAGGAAAACAATTTTCTGATCTTCTTACTCTTGTGAATGTAGACACCAATCCAGGAAGAAAGCACAGTTGATACACAGCCAGTGCCAAACATAGATCATTTGCTAACCAACATTGGGAGAACAGGAACTACTCCGGGAGATGTTTCAGGTAACTGCCTGAACAAGACACTGCAGAGTCCGGTTACAGACAGTGTCATTGTTACTGACCAGCTTCCTACAGAAGTAGACAGTTCAAGATTGAAATGCTTGTATTTGCCCATTCAAAGCTGCAAATACTTGTAGTAGGGGAAAAGTTGCTACATTTTGTGAAACAACTATAACCTCAAATTATTTATTTAAGTGTTCAGAGCTATATTGTTTCTTGGTTATCCATGAATACAATTTGTTTTTAAGAGACAAATGATTTATATAGTGCTGTAATATTGATTTTCTATATATCTAGATATATATATATATATATATATAGTGTGCTATGCACATTTTTAAGTTTTAATCATAGGACTGAACTGTTTTCAGGAATCTCAATTTCCATTTTGTGTAATGATGACATACTTTATTGATCATTATTGCAATGTTATCTGAAAATGAGCTTTTCATTTTAAGTCTGAAAAGTATAAAGCTAAGATTTCATGGCTGGGTGCTTGTGTTTTTGTACTTTTGTCTGATTTCATTTGTGGAATTGTGATGCGTGAATGTGTTAGTTGGACAATATCACTTTTTTGTCATGTCCTAGGATTGGATTTAAGTTACCAAATCGAATTCAAGTTATTTAATGTCCATTCTCCAACCTGTTGTAACTTAACTGAATCAAATGATTCTTATTGTGGGCTGACAACTTCATTGGGTCTAAAATAATTGAAAACAAAACATGTAAATCTAAGGCACTTTAAAATCATGTTGCATTAATTTAGTTTGAGATGTGCAGTGTAGTTTGAACAAATGAATGAGAAAAGAGATGCTGATTCTTTAAAGTAAGTTATCCAATGCATAACTAAACGCACTTAAAATGTTTGGTTCAAGTAATGTGATCCCAGCTGAATTTTTATTATCGGAAGAATGTTAGAGAATTTATATATACCAAAATGTGCAAGTTTTGTGACCGTATTCTATAAATTGTTATTAAAATTGCACAATCATTTGTACTTGAGTGTGGTAATTTTGAGTGTATGCCGTGCCTTTTATTTATCTTCTTACCTTACTTTCAGTATCATTAACCTAGGCCTGATTTGGAGGAAATTTCTGTCCGTTGTGAGCTTGTCACTCCTACTCTCACTGTCATACTAACTAACCCAGCATGTTCTTTTCCCAAACTTGTCAGCTTTGTCACATAGCTCCTGTCTGAATGTTAAAGGGTTTTTTCCAGCATTTACACTACTGATCTTGAAACAGGCGAAGTTGGAGGAGTCTATCACACTGTGATGTCACTGATGGATTCTGTGATGTCACTGATGGACAGCTGGAACTGTAGGAAGGAGGAGGATTGTTGCCCTCAATGTAGCTGCCTAGTCTGCAGAAACCCCCGTTTCTTGTAAATGGAAAATTATCGTCTGTGATGTAAATTTGCTGTTACGATTATTTTAAAAAGACCAATACTACTTTCTTAAAGTCTTTCTGCTGTTTCTTATCATTTCTGAAGCAGACCCTGAGGAGAAATAGCATGGTATGGTCTATTAGTTTTTATAGTCATGTAGCATAAACCATGTTTCAAAAGGGGTGTGGCTGGGGGCTGAGCTCTTGGTCTGTATAACAGACTTGCAAAGTGAATTGCAGGGCTAGTTTTATTCTACTAATAGTTTTAAAATATGGAAATATACTTTAAAAAAAAATTCGGAATTTTGCTAGCCCCTTTCTGCCCCCTCTCATAATTTTATAGCCTCAGTTGTTGCCCCATAGTAAATCTCTTTTTGCAGCTTTCATTCTACATTTCATTGTGCCCGCTTGTCAAATTTAAAAGCCAGATGTTATTTTATGGGTTATAAATAATTCCAATTGGATCTATCTGGAATAGCTTTCATAACAACTAAAATAAAATTAAAAGATTATTTCTATATTTGAATTCTATGCATTTTTCTTTCAATTTACAATTGCTTACCTTACTTCCATATGGAATGTAATCCTTGCAAAGTTCCTTTTAAAGCGACATTTTACAGTTGTAAACCCCTTAGATTGTTTGCATGTATTTGTGTAGATGTAACTTAGAAAATTGTGTATTTAAAGAGTAGGAGTACCTTAGTATAAATAATGCATATAACCACAATTAGATTTTAATAAAATGAAAGAATGAGTTCTGCAAATGGATACAAAAATAACTTGTTTTAATGTGTATCAATGTTTAATTAGTATTTATCTTTTTTTTTTAAGAGAACAGGGTCCCTTTGCCATCCCTCTCATTGAGCTGGTTTTACCCACAATTTCACAGCATACTTTCATGGTGGTGGCTGTCTGTGCTGCTTTTCATCTCAGTGAGCTATAATTCTCCACTCTGTGCCCTTTTTCTATTGCAGTCATACAATTTTCTATGAATTATAATTTTGCTTCATAATTGCAGTGAATATTTGTGTTTTTAATTATGTGTAAAATAAATGTAATACTATTTTTCTTGTCTCTTACAGATTCAGCCACTAGTGACTCCGCAAAATCTAAGGTGAGAACTTTAACTGCTAAAAGATGTCATTGAAACCTATTTGCTAATTGGCAATTATTAAAGTATTACAGGGTATATTATTATATTTCACAACTTAGCGCTCCAAAATAATTTTTCAAATTATAATAGTTCATAGTTTATTTTCAGCAATGAAATACTAAATTACTTCATTGGCTATTATGTATCATTAATTAAAGAACAATGTTTGTGCAAAACATCTTTTCCATTGTACAGAAGACCCCATGACTCCATTCAACAAAGAGCAGTAGGATTCTCTAGTGCCCAGGCTGATGATTATTTCCCAAACAATATCACCACTAATTCAGATTATTAGTTCACTTATCCCCCGGTTGTTTGTGGGACGTTGCTATGCATTGATGGGCCAAGAGGCCACCTCCTGCACTGTAAGCATTCTACGATTTTTAATATATACCCTTCTGTATTTCCCCAACAGATTAAATAGTTTTTTTAATTGTTTTATTTTATTATCTCATCCTTCCACTCTAAACCTATCCTAACCTCTCAACTGCATAATCTGAAGGAACCACAAGCCAAAGTTTATATAATTGGCCCTCATAATTTAACCTTTCAGGCTCCATCATATATATCTAGTTTCTCTCATGCCCTAAGCTCATCTTTTCCATGAGGCACTTGACTCTATTCTAGCCAGATGGGATCAATTATCTTTGTGTGACAGCTGTCACTCAGTTGGGAGCCATTCCATTTCTGAGTCAGACGATTGTGGGTATAAGTCTTACGCCAGAAACTTGATCACAACTTGACAGTCCAGTGCAGTGCTGATCGATAGCCGCAATGAAGGACAAGACATTAAAGCTATTTTTCTCATGGTACAACTATGACTGCACTTCAGAAGCATTCGATTGTCTGTAAAGCACTTTTGGATATCCTGACATTGTGAAAGGCATGATAAAAATGCAAGTCTTTTTCCAAATGTGATCATTGCGAGCTGCACTGACCACAGCAAATGTTGGTTATTCGAGGAACTTTAGTTCAGAATTGATGAGGTAGAGTTCGAGTTCAGACACTGCAGCACATCCAGTAGGGAGAGAGCTACCTGGATTCTTTGTTTGGTCAGTGGTCAGGGATCTGCAAATGAGACAGGTTAGAGGGATCCTGAATTCAGGAATGCAGGAGCCTTAGCTGTTGACCTTGTCCAACAGGTATGAGATATTTTTGCTTCCTGTGTGAATGAGGAAAAGGGCTGCAGGGAGGATGCACTCAGGTACAGGAGTGGGGAGTCATAGAGATTTACAGCATGGAAAGAAGCCCTTCAGCCCAACTTGTCTATGCTACCCTTTTTTTAAAACTCCTAAGCTAATACAATTGTCTGCTTTTGGGCCATATCCCTCTATACTCATCGAAACTATGTAACTATCAAAATGTTTTTTAAAAGATAAAATTGTGCCTGTCTCTACTACTACCTCTGGTAGCTTATTCCAAACACTCACCACGCTCTGTGTTTAAAAAAAAAATTACCCATCTGGACACTTTAGTATCTCTCTCCTCTCACCTCACCTTAAACCTATGCCCTCTAGTTTTAGATTCTCCTATATTTGGGAAAATATCGGCCTTGACTATGCCACTCCATTATTTTATAGACCTCTGTAAGATCACTGCTCAGCCTCCTACGCTCCAGAGAAAAAAGTCCCAGTCGATTCAGCCTCTCCTTATAACACAATCCATCAAGTCCCAGCAGCATCCTAGTAAATCTTTTCTGCATGCTTTCTAGTTTATAATATCCTTTCTATAATAGGATGACCAGAAATGCGCACAGTATTCCAAGTGTGACCTTTTCAATGTCTTGTACAAATTTAACAAGACATCCCAACTCTTGGTTTCGTCGGTCAGAACATAGAATACAAGCATGCCAAATGTCTTCTTCACCACTCTGTCCACCTTCACTTTCAAGGAGCTATGAACACGTACCCTTAGATCTCTTTGTTCTGTAACTCTTCCCAACGCCCTACCGTTAACTGAGTAAGTCCTGTCCTGGTTTTGTCTACCAAAATGCATTACCTCACATTTGTCTAAATTAAACTCCATCTGTTATTCGTCAGCCCTCTGGCCCAATTGATTGAGATCCTGCTGCAATTGGAGATAACCTTCCTTACTGTCCACCATGTCACCAATCTTGGTGCCAACTGCAGACTTGCTGACCATGCCCCCTATATTCTCACCCAAGTCATTAATATAAATGACAAACAACAGTGGGCCCAGCACTGAGCTCTGAAACACACGACTGGTCATAGGCCTCCAATTTGAAAAACAGCTCTCTACGGCCATCTGACAGAAGTCAATTTTGTATCCATTTGGATACCTCGCCCTGGACCCCATGAGATTTAACCTCGCGCAATAACCTACTGTGCAGTACCTTGTCAAAGGCCTTGCTAAAGTCCATGCAGACAACATCAACTGCATTGCCCTCATCTACCTTCTTGGTTTCCTCTTCAAAAAACTCAATTAAATTTGTGAAACGTGATATTCCACTCACAAAGCAATGCTGACTATTCCTAATTAATATTTGAGTCTCTAAATGCCTGTAGATCCTATTTCTCAAAATACGTTCGAACAGTTTACCCACTACAGATGTGAGGCTCACTGGTCTGTAGTTCCTAGGCTTTTCCCTGCAGCCCTTTTTAAACAAAGGCACAACATTTGTCACTCTCCAATCTTCAGGCACCTTACTGGTGGCTATTGATGATTCAAATATCTTGGCCATGTGGCCTGCAATTTCCTCCCTAGTCTGTCACAATGTCCTGGGATATACCTCATCAGGTCCTGGGGATTTATCTACCTTGATGCGTTTTAAGACTTCCAGCACACCACCTCTGTAATATGTACACTCCTCAACATCAATATTTATTTCCCCAAGTTCCCTAACATCCATGCTTTCCTTAACAGTAAATACTGATGAGAAATATTCATTTAGGATCTCACCCATCTCTTGTGGATCTGCACATAGATTACTTTATTGATCCTTAAGAGGCCCTATTCTCTCTCCTTGTTACTCTTTTGCCCTTTTGCGGGGAGCAAAAATACAAGTGGTAGTTGTAAGGGGATTCTATAATTAAGATGACAAAATCCATCATCAGCAGGATCGAGAGACCCATATTGTCTGTTGCCTGCCTGGTGTTAGGGTGACGGACATCTCTGGCTTGAAAGGATATTGGAATGGAGGAGAGAATCCAGTAGTTGTGATCCACTTATGACAAACGACAAAGGCAAGACTAGGAAGGAGAACCTGTTTGGCGATTATCAGGCATGAGAAACTAAATTAGAAATAGGTTTTCAAGGAAAATAATCTTTGCATTACTACCTGAGCCACATGCGAATTGCAGGGGAATGAGAAAATCCAAGAAGTAATCACTTGACTAAAGGTATGGTGCAGGAAAGAGTGGTTCCATTTCATGGGCATTGGCATCAGTATTGGAACACGAGGGATCTGTACTGTTGAGATGGTCGTCATCTGGGACCAGTGTTCTAGCGGAAAGGTACGTACGTGAATCACAAAGTCAGTATGCAGTTACAGCAAATGATTAGGATGGCTAATTGAATGTTGGTGTTTATTGCCACGGGAATGGAGTATAAAAGTAGGGAAATTTTACTGGAACTGGACAGGACCTTGGTGAAAACACATCTGGAGTGTTGTGTTCAATTTTAGTCTCCTTATTTAAAAAATGGTATAATTACATTGGAAGCAATTCAGAAAAGGTTCAATCAACTCATTCTTTCAAAGAAGAGCTTTATGAAGAAATGTTGAACAGGTTGGGCTTATGCCAATTAGAAGAATGAGGGCAGAGTCTTATGGAAACGCATGAAATCCTGAAGGGACATGATAGGGAGGATGTTCCCCCTTGTGGGGGGAACCTCAACTAGGGAACACCATTTAAGAATAAGAAGCTTCCCTTTTAAGACTGAGATGAGAATTATTTTGGAGTATTGTTTTTAACCTATAATTTTACCAGTAATTTACCTATAAAATGCCTTGTGACATTTTTACAATGTTTAAGAAGTTTTTTAATTGCACTTTCCTGGTATTTTGGGAATCTTTTCTGTACTCCCACCAAGATCAATATCGGGTTAGTTTCCCAGATGGAGTCTGACCAAGATTCTGTGCAATGAGCATTACTTACTCACTTTGTATTCCAATCACCTTGAGATTAAAGATTTGCATGCAATTAACTTCCTTGGTTAATTTATCAGAGTAGTAACAAGACTGAATGTTTTAAATTAAGTTGTTCTATTGGCATATGAATTCCTAGCACAAAATGTACTGCAGCCCATTTTTAAAAAATCATATTTGTATTTGGACAACTTGTTAAATGTAGAAAGTTACGTGTGCCTCCTTTTCCCTTTCCTTGTTCTATCATGTTACCTTATACTTCCTTAGAATTTCTACATTTTCCATTCTAATAATGCCAGAATCCATACAGAATTGACTGCAGTAGAGGAAAAGATCGCACAATTTAAACCTATGTGTGTTCTGCCTCTAACCACTCTCGATTGAATTTCCATGATTCTTTGTTAGATCAAAATTTAAATTGCCAAAACCTGATGAACTAGTTGTGTGTCCAGCCAGAATAGTGAGTTCCCACTGATTGTGCTTGTTTGTGGATGTTTATCAGATTGCATCGAGAATTTAGGGCACGCATGTATCTATGATCATGTTAATCCATCATTAATGACCTGCAGCTACAGTGACCACCGATCAATTGAAATCTCCCTTGGATCTGTTTCTTGTAATGATCCTAAAATTACTTTTCAGTTTAAATTATTTCAGATTTGGTCAATTGATCCATCATGCATAAGATCTTTAACCAGCAGTGGAAACCACTGACTATTTATTCAGTTGTAACAATTGTTTGAACATATTTTCAATTTATATATTAGTTCAGTAATCTTAAAGCCTCATTAGCCATATTTCAATCAATGATTGATTATGTTCAATTATGCTGCTCCTAGGCTTGCACAAAGGCAATTCTACTTGGGGCTTTTACAAATGACTTTGTCTAATGTTACCTCAGCAAAATTGGCATAGTATCTAGCATATTGTACATGTTTTTCTCAGTAGAGACCTGTAAGCAGCACGATATTTACAGGGTTAGATTTGATGCTTTCAAAATTATGACCTGTGTCGCATGAAGGAACACAGGAACAAAACTATTCAATTATGCAAAACTCATCTGCAATTGCAAACAGATTTACAGATCCAAAACTAAAAGCCGTCCTGATATTTTTTTAAAATTAGGTCATCTTTAGACTTTTAATTGTGAAATAGAAATTTTATTTTGAGATTCATCTCCTGCCTTTGTGCATTATTTGTATTTCAAGATATTGCATAAGGCAACGAGAAATGATTTTGGGAATCCTCCTTTTTGTCTTTTGGAGGAACATAAGGAAAACAAAGAACAACACAGCACAGGAAACAGGCCCTTCGGCCCAACGAGCCCGCACCGCCATCCTAACGTCTTAATGACATATAGAGACCAATATAGGGACAATTTGTTACCTGGTCAGCCTAAGAGCACATTTTTGGGAAAGCAGATAAAGAAGATACCTTTAAAGATTCATTGGCTTGAAACTCTAATAATTGGATCAGTTTCTTTAAATATGAAGAAACTGCATTAAAAACATTACTCAAAATAGTGCCTTCTCTGTGGTAACATACTAATGAATGCCATGGTTGAAAATATATTTTCAAAAATATTAGTATGAGAAAACAGCAGTTTTACTGAAATTATGTAGAATCCTTGTATATTTAAGTACTTTTTTTTTAATTTGTGTATTCACAAGGAGGAAATTGTCCATGAAACTTTGCTGTGGCTTGTGCACTTGTAGTTTTATCTCTTAATTTTTGCGGCTGCACCTACTCTTCTGTGAAGTTTTGCTTCCTCTTTGCATATTTTTGTTCATTTTTTATGTTGAATTTTCCCCATTATTCCAATGTCATTATTGCTAATAAAAACTATGTAAACTTGTCACTCCACATTTGCACCCTCCAGCCAGTAGCAATACTAGTATCTCAATTTTATATTTCTCATTGTCTCAGGCTTTGCTGCAACTCATATTTCTTCTTTTTCCAAATCTCTGTTTATTGCACAAGACATCAAAAGATTGAGAATGTATGATTTTAAAATAGATTTTGAATTACATTTCCAATACTCTGCTCCAATTATTCCTTAGCCTCCAATCTCCACTTGGTCCTTGTACAATCATAACTGATAATCAAAAAGTTTAGATGAAGCTCAGAACGAATTTTGGTCTCATTAATCACTTCTAATATATGGTAATGTTAATTTCATGTAACGTGCACAAGATGTCATAGGTCTGCTGTTGGCCTGAATATAAATATTTCACTGCATTACAGTTTGCATCTTTCATGTTTTAGAGACATGTATAAACAAGGCGATCCATGAGGGATAGTGCATGATAGCCTTTATCTCACGTGCGGGATTTAAATGAGGTTGACGATGTAGAATTTTGGATGACCAAATGCTATAAAACTAAGATGATACTTCAGCAGGACTCCCTTTTGGTACCAGATTTGGAACTACGACAGGGCCATTACATCTCTTTCATAAGTTATGCTAGCTTAATGGAAAATCTGTTTCAGTAATGAGCTTGTAATGTTTTTGAATCTGAAACAATTGCAGTATCCTCTTTATGACTAGATTCTTTGTTTTGTATTGTAATGTTTCGATTTTATTTGTGGTACACATGGGTTCTTAAAAGTTCCAACATTTTAGATTATCTTTAAGTTTATAAGTCAAAGTTGTATTGTGTTGATCAATTGCTGCTTTACACTGCAGCTTTATTTGAGCAGGTGTATTCTAGAGGGTGTAAGAATGACATGTTGGACTGGCGGGGATCACGTGGTGAGATTGTACCTTCAGTATCCTATTTATCACCCTATTTATAGCTGAGCCCTGGAGCCATCATTTACATGACCTGATTCATGGAACAGTCCTGTTTGTTCTATGACCAATGGAGGGAAACAGAAGAGACTAAAAGAGCACTTTCTCTTTGTCCTCTCTACTAACTACCCTCTCTCTTCCACCACCCCAGCTCCAAAAAATGTTTCTTCATCTGCTCTTTCTATGACTGATGTATTCAAATAATAAAAAAAAAATACAGAGCACCCAGAAAATATTGCATGGCTACGGTGGTTCTGGTTTGCATTCTTGTTATCCTTTTATATTCTCAGCAACACTACCAAATGCCAAAAACATGGATACATGATGAAATAAAACATGCGATTTTAGATTCTGTTTGAGTGGGTTGCCACATGATCACCTGCATATTCAGTATTTTTAAGTGTGAGACTTTGAAAAATGCATTCTCAAAGCATAACTACAGTTATAGATAACCCAGTATTACTTCTAATGTTTCTCCAAAAATCTTTATTGAAGGCTGTTATTTACTTACTTTATCTGTTTATTTTGAATATATTTATAAAATGCCATTGTTTAATGTGTGAACATTAAAAAAGATAGCCCAACAAATCTTACTTTAAATATTTTCTCCCCCATTTAACAGGGTTCTTGGGGATCAGGGAAGGATCAATACAGCAGGGATCTGCTTGTGTCATCCATCTTTGCTGCAGCCAGCCGTAAAAGAAAGAAAAAGGATATAAAGCCACAACAAAGCAGCTCAGATGATGAATTGGAAAGTATATTTTCCAGGAAAGAAGTATCAAACCATTCCAATACTGGTGCAACTAAGAAACTGGGGAGTAAAGGAGAATCTGAAAATGGAGCTGACTTCACTGAATTGAAGGGCAAACCGGACAACTGGTATAGTGAACGGCAAGAGAAGGACAGTATAGATGAAAGGAGTCAGTCTTTTTCTATGGCATTAATAGAAAAGTATGGAGTGAGAAAAGAAGTGCCTCTTGAGGAAACAAACCCTAGAGAACAGAACCTTGCAGTATACTGCCAAAAATGCACAGACTCGCCTACTGTTAGCTGTCTCAGTTCACAGCTAATTACAAGCACAATGCCCATTTCTACTGCTGAGGTTTCTACTAGTAATGTGAGCTCTCACATTGATATGACTTACTCAAATGCCACAATCAGCAATCCATCTCTGGTCTCTCGGCAGCAAAGTAATTTAAGTAAGTCAAAAAAGTCAGAAGTCAAAAGCATAGATGTAGGTAAAGCAGATGTAAGCTCCATCACATCAGACTATTCCACAACTTCTTCTTTAATGTTCCTTTCAGGTATGGACTCTCACATACTGAATGCAGAAGTCCAGTCAGTGACAGAGAGCAAAGGTGATGAAGCTGATGATGAAAGAAGTGAACTTGTTAGTGAAGGGCATCATGTAGAAACAGACAGTGATAGTGACTTTTCTGTTTTTGCTGCAAGTTGTGCACCTGAAAATGTTCTACATGTAATGAGACAGGGTACAGCAAAGGACATCAGGAGGAACTCAGAAGGAAGTGACAAGACTGGAACAGAAGGAAGTTCAATACTGGGGCTAGATGACAGAAAAGCATTCAGTTCACGTAAGCTTATTGAATGTGATACACTTTCCAAGAAAAAGTCTCTTCGATTGAAGGGCGATAGTGAGATAGCAATGGATGCAAAGGAACAGAAAGAGTCAAATAGAGCATGCAATTTGTTTGATGTGATGAAGAAAGGGAAATCCACAAGCAGTCTGGCTTCAGTCTTAAAAAATGAACATGATAGGGTAGAGCCTGCTTGGAAACTAAAAATTACAGAGCGTTTAAAATTACGGCTAAAGACTTCTGCAGATGACATGTTTGGAATTGGCATTCAAAAGTCGGGGTCCTCGGAAACCAGTAAAAAAAAGAATATTAGGCGGAGACATACTATGGGAGGAAATCGCGATTTTTCAGAACTGAGTGTTCTAAATGCATGGAGAACACAAGAACAGAATGCAGAGAGTGGAGGAAATGAATCTCAGTTATCAGCAGTGAATCGCCTGAAACCAAAATGCCAATCCCAGGACCTCTCGATTACAGAATGGCTTGCACGAGAGCGCTTACGCACGAGCACATCAGATTTGCACACAGAAAAGGCCTCGGAGCCAAGGACTGTGGACATTAGTTTAGACAAGGGAACAAATTCAAAGCTGCATGCGTCATCTGGAGAAGATGCAGGCAGCTCTGGTAATTTGCCCCAACTCAGCCAACCTTCGCCTTCAGCATCACCGAGCCCACTACCTTCTGCAGGCCAAGTGAATGGTGACAGCCTCCAAAGCAAGGGAAAAAGCAATTTTAGTACAACTGTTGATGCTCATCCCCATAAGATATCCAGTAATCAAGTAGTCAAGTCTCGCTTCTATCAGTACTTGTAGGTCTGCAATTATTTATGTGTCTAGTGCTGCGGAAAATTGTACAGCGAATTGCTCGTCGAACAGTATACTGATTTTTTTTATGACTCTCCTGTACATATTTCTCTGTACTTGAATTTTGAAATGGTGGATGCTCTGCTGCTCTGCCTCCTAATACAGGCTGGTTTCTGTGCTGGATGCTGTGGAAGCTCTTTACAGCATATGCTGACAGCCAGAAAAAATGCTAAACTTTTGTATAAAATGAATTGGGTACAAAAGGGCATCAAGTGCTGAAACCTTCCAGTGCAAAATTCCATAAACAACTTGTACTGCATGATCAGTGATTCCTGCATACATCTTACATGCTCTACAATTGGATACTGCTGCATATATTTTACATCAGCTTATAAGGGCGAGCAAATCAAACATTTATTGGAACTTAAGTTGCTAAAGCAAGTGCCTCATCTCAAAAAAATTGGTTTAGATAGGGTGCCATATTGTCTTTTTAGTTCAAAAAACTAGAGATCTACTGTGAACAAATGAAGTTTTATCTATAAACAAAACAAAAAAACGTTAAAATAATTTTCCAGATTTTATTAACTGAACAAATAGAGCTTCCACACTATAGGCATTCCAGTTGAATCTTAAGAACATTTTTTTAAGTCAGACTTTTAATACAGTCTTTGTATTGGACTTGAATTTTTAAAGTTTCTGTAAAGATACTTAAATGTGTATATAATTTCATGTGTAGCTTTTTCAAATTTGAGATTTGATAAAAGCTTTGTAACATAGGCATGTAGATAGTGGTCTCTGGAAAAACCGATCCCTTGCTCATTTTTCATTATCTCTAAAGAGAGTCTTAACTGTGCATGAGAACTGTTTTCTCAGATTCAACATTGTATTTAGCCTGTGTACAGATATAGACAAATGGTTTGTAAATGTCCCCTGGAAACACTGGAAATAAATTTTTTGTTTCTGTGGATCTTGGTGTCTGTTCCTTTAGTTGTGGAAGGCAATGAAATAAGTTCTTTCTGTAATATTTTGGTATTTTTAATGTACATAGCACTTTTTTTTCTCTCTCTCTCTTGCCTGTATTATCCATTTTGCATTTCAATTGAACTTTCTGGCCATTCCTATTTTCTTCATCCAACAGACATCAACATGGATTAGATCAGGTATCTTGAAGGCACAGGAAATAACATTGCAATAGGGATTCTTGCTTTTGGCCTTTTGTCTCTCCCAAGATAACACGTGCATATGTGTATGTTTCGTGCATAATATGCAATCATTACAAAAAAGCCCCAGCTACAGAGTGGAGCATTAAGTTTTTCTGCAACTTTCAGTTCCATTCTTTGCCCTTATATTGCTGAAGCACAAGATGATAGTGACATGGCAAGGACAGCAATGTTATCTATGCCTCTATTCTATGATTTGCAATTCCCCAGCCCTCTAGCACCACTCCTTACTTAAGGATGATTGGAAGATTATGGCTAGTGCTTCTGTAATTTCACCTTTTCCCCCTGCTATTCTCTGTAGCATCTTGCTTGATCCTGGTGAACAACTATTGAGTAGTCTTTCTAATACCAAATCTTTATTCTTTTCACTCATCCAGTGTTGCAGCTGCCACATTTTTCCACTAAGTGGTAGCAACATCGTTATTGGTAAAGACAGATGCAGTAAGCTATTTAAATAAAGCTTGCTGACTTATATGGTACAGGAAAGTAGAATTGAGACCACAATCAAATCACGCTTGAACTTGTCAAATAGCAGAGCAGATTCAAAGAGCCCAATGACCTATGTCCCTATCTACAACCTGAGCGATACTCTTGTCTCTATGTACAATTGTCCTTTTTGATCCTCAATCAATCCTGCTCTTGCCATCCTTTTACTATTTATATATCTGCAGACAATGCATGCAGCAAAGCAATTATCAGTTTAAATTGTTCCCTTTGTTTGGCATTGCAATAACAATTAGCATTATTGTTAAAAGGATATGTGAACTTCATTAGTCTTAACTTCCTGTATATTTAATGGAGCAGGTTCTTGAAGGTAAAGTGGAGGCTAGAGTGAAATGTCATTTTATGTGAGAAGGCAAGCAAGCAGCAAGTCAAGGGTGCATGTGTTAAAAATTTGTTAGTTGCAAATAGGCTTACATTCACACTGCAATGAAGTTACTGTGAAAATCCCCAAGTCATCACACTTAACAACTGTTCGGGTACTCTAAGGGAGAATTTGCATGGCCAGTGCACCTAACCAGCACATCTTTTGGATTGTGGGAAGAACCTGGAAGAAACCCAAGCAGACAAAGAATGTGCAAGCTTCACACAGACATTGACCAAGCCAGGAATTGAACTCAGGTCCCTCGTGCTGTGAGGCAGCAGTGCTAAGTATTGTACCACCTGTGCTTGCTAATATGCATATTATTGCAATGTGTTGTTAATACACCTTATTCTCCTAATAAGCTTTGGCTGATTAACACCAGACTGTAAATTAGAATCATTTGCACTTGTAAAATCTCAGTAGAAACTAAATAATTTTCATTTAGATGTCAAAGTTTAGCTGTAGCACAATGGTGGAACTTTTGTCTCCACTTCAGAAGGTTGTGGAGCAACCATCATAGTAGTATTGTAATGCAGAACCCTTATCTTTCTTTTACTATTCATTTTAATGGCCCAGAACTTCGAAGCTCTCTGGAAGTCATACCCACCCCTCTAAAAGGTGTACTGGGAGACTCCTCAGAAGTCCTGGTGCACTGGCTTTGAGAATTGTGTGGGAAATTTGGATTTCCAATATGCAATTCCCCTGCATTTGGAAGCCTCCAAAACTCTTGAGTTACAGGAGGAGACATTGGATGGTTCTGATTTGCTTTGCTAAATATTCACCCAGGAAAAGTTAGAAGGATCAAAACCCATTCTAATTTCTGGATAATAATACCACTGACCCCAGATTCCCCAGTGGACCACCTCTCTCCAGCCTATTTTTCAACCCAACCCACCACTCCCCTCCCCCACTCCTCCGTTCACTCCTAACTACCCATCCAACCTTACTAACCCCATCCTCTTGCCCTTACACACTGTAGCTTGTGAAAGTGGCTTTGGGATATTTAAACGTAATGAACATAGCAGCTAGTCATGAAACACACTGGGGGCATCACCCCCCAAACAGAGTTTCAGACTCACTTTTTTGGGGGGTGAATTGGAAAAAAGCAAAGTTATGGCACTTAATCAAAAAAAAGTGTCAGAATAAAGTTGTTGCCAGTAGGGGGAGATAGAGCCTAATCTCACCAGTGAAGCTAGCTGCTGAGCTTCAGGAACAAAATTATGCAGTGCCCCAATCTCCCAGTCCACTGGGAGATCTCTTGTTGTTCCACTCACGAACATCCCCCTGCCTTTCCTCTTGCCAATCATTGCCAACCAACCCCTCTCCCTCTTTCTGCAGAGTTCACCCATCCCCTCCATAGAGATCCTCATTGTGCCCTTGGCATTACCAAGATGCTCTGCCCTTAATAACACAGGGAACTTCAATGGCCTCCAGTTCCACTGGCAAGGTCATCATGTCTGCTCCGTCTTGGTTGGGACCATCTGTGATCCTGGCCCATCAGAAGGAAAGTTCAAGTGATTCTGGGCAATAATGTGTGGGATACTCAATGTCTTGATTTCCAGGGCTGAGGAGGGCAGGCAAGACAAGGCACTAGGCAAAAAGAGGTAAATCAGCTGATCAGGGTCAACATATGTTGGGCAAGCAGCTAAACCCAACAAAGCCTCAGGATAGGCCAACTAATGATAGCAGGTGCCTTATCAACATAAGGAGGCAACACATGAGGCAAGATGCTGCCTTGAAGACTCCTGGGAAATGAGGTTAGTGAGAAGAGGACTGAGAGATTGGGGGAGACTGGTGGGATGCAGGGTTAGGAGGGGCCGGAGGAAGGGTGGCATAGTGGTTAGCATTGTTGCCTCAGCGTGAGGGACCTGCGTCTGATTCCCAGTCTTGGTGATTGGAGTTTTTCTTTCTGTATCTGCTTTGGTTGCCTTTGGTGATCTGGTTTCTCCTACAGTCCAATGTCGGATCAGACAAGCTAGGAAAGTGCCCTAAAGTAAGGGAAATTAAGATGAAGCCGTTGGGCAGAAAATTAGAGGCATAAATTGGAAGGAGGTTTTCTCAGGGAAATGTACAGAAGTAATATTTGTTTTGAGATCTGCACAACAACTGGGAAGTTTTGGTAGGTTACAGAAAATGTGGTGCATGAAAGTTGTGATGAATTTAGTCAAGAAAAGAAAAGCGCACAAAAGATTCAAGAAGCTAAGTAATGTTAGGGGTCTAGAGGAATATATGACTTGTAGAAGAGCTAGAAGGGGGTCATGAAAAAGCCTTGGTATGTAAGATTAAGGAAAACCCCCAAGGCATTCTACAAAAGGATGAGATTTGAAGGAATAGTAGGAAAGGATCTTGGTGATTGTAGTGCAAGCTTGCAACGGACTGAAAAGCTTATGTTGGTATTAAGAAAGAGGATATAATGGAACTTCTGAAAAGCATCAAGTTAGATAAGTCACTGGGATTAGATGGGATGTACCTCAGGTTACTGTGAGAGGCAAGGGAAGAGATTGCAGAGTCTCTGGCAATGATCTTTGCATCATCAATGGCAACAGGAGAGGTTTGGGAGGATTATAGATGTGGTTCCTGTATTCAAGAAAGAGAGAAGAAATAGCCCAGGAAATTTTTGACAGGTGCGTCTAACCTCTGTGGTTAGTGAATTGATCTTAGATCATAGAAGCCTATAATACAGAAAGAGGCCCTTTGGCCCATCGAGTCTGTATTGAATACAATTCCACTCAGCCCCTATGCCCATATCCATACATATTATACCCACTAATCTCTCTAACCTCTACTACCATGGATACTAAGGGGCAATTTCTTAGCATGGCCAATCAACCTAACCCACACATCTTTGGATTGTGGGAGGAAACTGGAGCACCCAGAGGAAACCCACACAGATACAAGGAGAATATGCAAATGCCACACAGACAGTGACCCAAGCCAAGAATCGAACCCAGGACCGTGGAGCTGTAAAGCAGCAGTGCTAACCACTGTGCTACCATGCTGCCCATGTTCTTGATGGAGAAGATCCTGAGAGACAGGATTTATGAACATTTGGCAAGGTATTGTATAATCTAAAATAGCACAGCTTTGTCAAGAACAGATCATGCCTTATGAGCCTGGTTGAGTTTTTTGAAGATGTGACTAAACACATTGACAAAGGAAAAGCAATAGATGTGGTTTATATGGACTTCAGCAAGGCATATGATAAGGTGCCCCCATGCAAGGCTTATTGAGAAGGTAAGGGGGCATGGGGTCCAAGGGAATGTTGTTTTGTAGATACAGAACTGGCTTGCCCACAGAAGACAAAGAGTAGTTATAGATAAATCTTTTTCTGTATGGAGGTCGATCATCAGTGGAGTGCCCCAGAGATCTGTTTTAGAACCCTTGCTGTTTGTTATTTTTATAAATGACCTAAATGAGGAAGGGGAGGGTTGGGTTGGTAAAGTTGCCAAGATTGGAGGTGTTGTAGATAGTTTGGAGGGGTATCAGAAGTTGCAAAGAGATATAGGTAGGATGCAAGACTGGTTGGAAAAGTGGCAGATGGGTTTCAACCCAGATAAGTGTGTGGTGATTCACTTTGATAGGTCAAATGGCACTTCAGAATATATTAAGAGTAACACCCTTGGCAGTGTGGAAGATCAGAAGAATCTTGGGGTCTGGGTTCATAGAAGTCTCAATCAGCTTTGCAGGTAGAGGATATGGTTAAGAAGGCGTATGGTGTACTGACCTTCATCAATCGAGGAACTGAGTTTAGGAGTTGGGAAATAATGCTGCAGCTGTATTAGACCTCACTTGGAGTACTGTGCTCAGTTCTGGTAACCTCATTACAGGAAGGATATGGAAACCATTGAAAGGGTGCAGAGGAGATTTGCTAGGATGGTGCCTGGAATAGGTGGCATGCCTTATGACAATAGATTGAGAGAGCTTGGTCTTTTCTCTTTAGAGAGAGCAAGAGTGAGAGACGAAGGGTGAGCGGTGACCTCATGGTGTGTAAGATGTTGAGTGGTATTGATTCAGTGAATTCTCAGAGGCTTTTTCCTATGGCTGAAATGGCTGTCACAAGAGGATGTAGGTTTAGGGTGCTGGGGAATATACAGAGGAGATGTCAGAGGTACGTTTTTCAGAGTGGTGGGTGCATGGCCTTGACTGCTCGTGGTGGTGGCAAATTCAATAGCGTCTTTTACGAGACTTTTGCATAAATACGTGAGACTTAGTAAGAGAGAGGGTTATAGATAGGCCTAGTAGGTATGGATATGTTCGGTGCAACTTGTGGGCCAAAGGCCTGTTTGTGCTGTAGTTTTTCTATGATACAAGTCAGGTGAATTGGCCAGGTTAACATCTCCTGTAACATGCCCAAACAGGTGCAGTAACATGGCAACTAGGGAATTTTTCACAATAATTTTATTGCTGTTTGAATATAAGCCTATTTATGACTAACAAACAAGCTTTGTATATGAACATCTGGCGGAACCGAAAGCAGAGATGTGTGTGAGGATCAAGTTGCATTTCGGAAGGAGGGTGAGTTTGTGACAGAGGAAATGGATAGGAGAAGAGTAGAGCAAGGGCTGTCATAGATCCATAGTTAAAATATACATCACAATCTTGACAATCTTTCCCAGCATTTTGCTTGGATTTCAATTCAGCAATTGTTCATACAGGCATGTTCTTACAAATTAAAGTGAACTAAAGCAGTGAACAAGTTGTGCATTTTTTTGTGACTCGCCCCTCTGCGATCAGTGAACAGAGTCAGGAAGGGAATGAAATTCTGGGCGTTAGCCAGAAATGAAGGTGAGCCCCACAAAGTGTAAATCCACCTTCCTGGCTGGTGTTGTAAAAGGTGGGGGAGGGTGTGGTTTGGAATCTCCTGACACTTCTCCATCGTGAAGGAAATATTGAAAGCAGACACACTCCACATTCCTGGGTGAGAAGTGCCAATCTCCTGTGCAAGGAACAGATTGGCAATCAGATGATGATTGTGTCTGTCAGCAGATCCAGGCCAATATGTCTCAGGCCTCAAGGAGAAATTTTCAACTTTTGACCTTTAGCAGAAATTCAGGAACTGGATATCGAATTTAAATTCTTTCATTCAATTATGGACAGCGAAATAGTTTCCCCTCTTACTATTTGTAAATTTTAATGACAGTTTCTTCATCCTAAAGTAGTCACGAAGTGGCAGGGAGGCTAGGCAGATGATTCCAGTTTGTTCAATATAATATTTCCCCCTTCAGGCTTTGGAAAGGAATTTGGCGTTTCCTAGTTACAGCTGGTCATTCTTCTATCCCTAATAATTTTGAACTCATTCTGCCTGTTACAGCTCTAATTAGTCACATAATCATAAGGTGGATATTTTAAAAAAATCTAAATAGGTGAAGACCTTTAACTAATAAAACAATCTGAATTTTTTAAGTTCTATAATTCCTTGCCAATCGTCTTCAGCCCTTCTTCAAAACCCATGTCTTTGTCAAAGCTCCCAATTCTAATAGCCTTTTACATGACTGGGTGTGAAATTTAGGTAATGTTCCTGCAAAAGGAACTTTTTACGTGCTAAATAAAAGACAAGTAAAACAATACACCACAGTAACAGCCCTTCAACCCACCAAGCCTGCACCGATACACTTCTCTATCTCTCGCTTTACCTCCCATTCATTTGTCTAACAAGATGCACGTTGAATGTTGCAAATTGTCTGCTTCCACCACCTCCAGCACATTCCAGGCACCACCATCACTCTCTGTGAAAAACTTCCCTGCACGTTTCTTGTAAACTTACCACCTATCCTCTTAAACCTGTGCCCTCTTATAAGTGACACTTCCATAATGGGAAGAAGCTTCTAACAATCCAGCCTATCTCTGTGTCTCAGAATTTTGTAGACTTTTATCACGTCATCCTTGAGCCTCTACCTGTCCAATAAAAACAATGAGTTTTTCCAACCTGTACTCATAGCAAAAATCATCCAGCCTAGGCAACATACTGGGAAACCTTCTTTACACCCTCTCCAAAGCATCAAGACCTTTGTGGTAGTGTGGCACTCAGAACTGCATGCAATATTCCAAATGTTACATAGTTGTACAAAACTTCAGTTAGGCCAAATGTGGCCTAACTAAAGTTCTATACAACTTGTTATGTAATTTGCTGACGTTTATACGTGAAACTCCAGCTGATGAAAGCAAGCATGCTGTATGCCTTCTTGACCATCTTATCCACCTGTGTTGCCACTTTCAGGGATTTGTGAACCTGTATGCCGAGATCCCTCTGTATGGCAATGCTGCTAACAATTCTGCAACTTACTGTATATTGCATACCTGAATTTGATTAAAATTAAAATTGCTGTTTGATCTTTTTTTTGTGGTTGAATTAACAATGACAGGAGACCTGCTAGGATGCTTTTGGCAAAGCAGTGGCCCAAATTTGGAATAATCATCACTGCCTAGCTATAAGGTTGTGAAGACACTGACTTTACTTCAGTCGTGTCTGATGTAAATGACACCAGAAGCAATAATTTGTATTGTAGCTTTAATATGGTAAAACTATCCATGGGGCCATCATAGAATCTCCTCTACAGTGTAGAAGGAGGCCATTTGCCCCATTAGGTTTGCACTGACCACAATTCCACTGAGGCCCTATTCCCACAGCCCTCCCTAGTTGTCCTGCTAATCCCCCAACATTAGGGTCAATTTAGCATAGCCAATCAACATAAACTTGCACTTCTTTGGATTGTAGAAGGAAACTGGAATACCCCAAGGAAACCCAGGCAGACATAAAGACTACATGCAAACACCACACAAATATCACCCAAGGCTGGAATTGAACCTAGGTCCCTAGTACTGTGAGGCAGCAGTGCTGCCCAATTTCAGGATCATTACCAAAAACAAGTGAGCCAAACAAGCTGTTTGGATAGCTGAGCAAAAGGCTTGGTCAAAGATGGATTTTTCAGAACTGAATTTGAGGAGAATAAACAGGTGGAGAAAGTTGGCATGGAATTTCAGAATTTAGGCTCCAAGCAGTTGAAGACATAAGCAAGTATGGTGATGCAATTAAAATTGGGGCTGCTGGGGCTGGCAGAATTGGAGGAGGCACAGCCAATTCAAATACTTGGGGAGTTGGAAGAGATCACACAGAAAGCGAAGGTGCAAGGGCATATGGATTTTGATAGCAAGAATTAAATTTTAATATTTGACATTGGTACCATTCCTCTTTTTGTTACTGTCCTACAAAACTAAAACAAAGCTTTGGATCATATGGTGTGTTCCTTTTCTCACAAGTCCTTGAACCAGGTGTGCGAGGAGAAGCCATTCCTGGGGTAGCCCCAGCATTCACAGAATGATCACAGCACAGAAGTACATTAGTCTTGTCTATACTATTTCTGTGAAGGAACAAATCTGATTTTCTTTCCATGAGGTCAAATAACTTGCCCCATTTTCCATTATTTGCTGCCCTTAGATGGACTCAGAAATCTCTCCTGCCATGAATAGTATTGTCTTCATAACCTACAGATTTTACCTCATGTGTAAGAATTTATTTTTCCTATGGTACCAGCGGTGCACAGGTATGACCACCAGAGGGTGCCCATAGCACACCTGAATAACAATACTGGAAAACCTCAGCAGATCTGACAGTATTTGTGGGCGAGACTACAGCCAATGGTCCAAGTTGAGGTGACCCGCCTTCAGAACTCTGACAGACCTGCCATCCCAGGAATTAGCCTGATAAACGTTCACTGTGGTACCTCTTCTATAGACAAGGACACCAAAACTGCACGCAATATTCCAGGTGTGGCCTCACCAACTCCTCTCCCAATCATTGAGGTTAGCCAATGTTGTGTCCACTCAAAGAGCAAAGAACAAAACAGCACGGGAAACAGGCCCTTCGGCCCAACGAGCCCATGCTGCCATTTCTACCCGTGATCCCTGTCTATATTTATAGATCTATGGATTAAAAACAAAATTTGAGACAATTTAGGGAGAACTTGTTTTGCCAGTTAGCCTAAGAGCACACCTTTGGCATGTGGGAGGAACCCGGAGCACCCGGAGAAAACCCACGCAAACACGGGGAGAATGCGTAAACTCCCACAGACACAGGCCCAAATCCACGTATCTGCTCAGCACAGCGATAGTCACTGAGCTGTCATGTTGCCCATCAAATGGTCCAGGTCAAGCGTACAGTAATGACATGAAGCACTAGGATACTCTCGAAAAAAATCCAAGAGCAGCCCTCTCACGACCCATCGTGTGTATGTCCCTTGTTAGACAACAAAATGGACCAAAGCACCTGTATGCCCTTGTTTTGTCAAACTATGTCAAACTTATTCCTCTCATCCTCAGGTTTCTACAATCCCTGCCATTTCTGTCCTAGAAACCAGTCAACCTGTCTTTTGCCTCTAGGTTTACCTACATGTTTGTAGGGTTTTCTGTTCATCTTCTGGACTAGCTATGTCATAACGCACCAGGCAACTGCCAAAATGTTGTTAGCGCTGTAATCCATACTTATCGTTCTGCAATCCATCATTGACTCACTCTAATCATGTTAGCACAGTACTGAAACAGCACTCATCAGTAGTGAGGTAGGGCATGAGTTAATGAAGTTTGTAACACAAAGCATCGCAAGACTTGTTTTTGCGCCCCAGACACCTTGTATACCAGTTGACGTGTTTGTGCGAGCTTGTAACCTTTGCTGTAAACTAACCATAGGTGTCAAGATGCAATAACAGCTAATCACACTAGAACAGAACAGAAACATGCGTGTTTTGGAACACCTATGATCACAACGGCCTATGCAAAGGACGAAACTGCTGAAGCAGCAACAACTACATGATGGATGATGAACCATGACAGACGTCCAGGAAAACTGCAGACGTGACTAGGGGTAGGAACCGGATGTATAAAAATTTACTCTGTCTTGTGTTTGGGGAGAAGTTTGGTGAACCGCTTTACAAATTGGGCTTCTCCCAAAAGTTTTTGTAATAAACCTGCTGTACTTTGACTCATAACTAGTCTTAGGGATATTATTTATCAACAGCAGTAGCAAATAGCATTCTTTTGACTGTTAAAGTGTAAATGATCATTTTTCATCCTTTTCAAATATTTTTCAGTCTTCGATATGGCCAATCACACTGACTGTCAATACTGTACTGCTGTTATCCCATTGGGCAGGTCTGTACTCAAGTGCTTCCGTCCTATCTAACTAGTTCTGGTATTGACTTTTCTTCCTGCACCATTATCTCTGGAGTCCCTCAAGAATCTATGCTTGGGGTCCCAGCTATTTTTCAATTACATGCTATTCCTAAAATGCTAATTATGGGTGGGATTCTCCGTTCACTGCAACAAGACCAGAGATTTGGCTGAGCACCAAGTTCTCCATCCTTACTGGCAGTAGTGGCAGAGCATGATTGGCTGGAGAATTCCAGCCTAGATTCCATATATACAACACCCCATGCTCTTGTTCAACTTCCACTAGTGGATGAGCAGGAATTTCCACCAATTAAACATTGGGAAAACCAAAGCTATTCCCATCTGTCACCCTACTCAAACCATCACTGACAAAAAAAACTACCAGGAAAATGGTTCATCCTGCGTTATCAGCAGAAGATGAACCCAGGGCTTCCCCTTGAGCACAACACATATGAATGAAAGAAATGGAAATGCTGACTGCATGTCTTGCCTTGGTCAATGTCAGAGGCACAACTAATTCTAAGTGCTGAATAAACATGAAAACAGTAGAGTTCCAGACCAATTTTAGAACATAGAACATAACAGCACAGAACAGGCCCTTCGGCCCTCGATGTTGCGCCGACCAATATAAAAAGCAATGCCCCTCCAAACTAAACCATTCCCTTCTCTTCCATATACTTATCAATTAACCTCTTAAACGCCACCAAAATTGGCGCATCTACAACAGCTGCAGGCAGGGCATTCCACTCCCTAATCACTCTTTGAGTAAAGAACCTACCTCTGATATCCGTACTATAACTCATACCCCTTAATTTAAAGCTGTGTCCCCTCGTGCTAGCTTTCTCCATCCTAGGAAAAAGGGTGGACAGTGATAGCCTATCTAAACCTTTAATCATCTTATATGTTTCGATTAGGTCCCCTCTTAGCCGCCTCCTTTCTAATGAAAACAACCTCCAATCCCTCAGCCTCTCTTCATAAGACCTGCCCTCCATACCAGGCAACATCCTGGTAAACCTCCTCTGTACCCTCTCCAATGCCTCCAACATCTTTCTTATAATGTGGGGACCAGAACTGCACACAATACTCCAAGTGCAGCCGCACTAGAGTTTTGTACAGTTGCAACATGGCGTTGCGGCTCCGAAATTCAATTCCCCTACCAATAAAAGCTAAGACTCCATATGCCTTCTTAACAACCTTCTCGACTTGACTGCCTGCTTTCAGGGATCTATGCACATACACACCAAGATCCCTCTGTTCATCAAGACTACTAAGAATCCTACCATTAGCCCTATACTCTACACATTTATTATTTCTGCCATCGTGCATTACCTCACACTTTTCCACATTAAACTCCATTTGCCACCTCTCGGCCCAGCTCTGCAACTTGTCCAAGTCCCTCTGCAAACTATAACACCCCTCTTCACTATCTACCACTCACCAACTTTAGTGTCATCTGCAAATTTACTAATCCATCCCTCAATACCCTCATCCAGATCATTTATAAAAATTACAAACAGCAGGGGCCCAAAAACAGACCCCTGAGGCACACCACTCGTCACCGAACTCCACGATGAATATCTCCCATCAACCACCACCCTCTGTCTTCTATCTGCTAGCCAATTCCTAATCCAATTAGCTAAATCACCTCAATCCCATACATCTGCATTTTCTGCAGAAGCCTTCCATGGGCCACCTTATCGAACGCCTTACTAAAGTCCATATATACCACATCAACTGCCTTACCCCAATCCACCTCTTTGGTCACTTTTTCAAAAAACTCAATAAGGTTAGTAAGGCACGACCTACCCTTCACAAAACCATGCTGACTATCCCCAATCAATTCATTTCTCTCTAAATAACTATAAATCCTATCCCTAATAATTCTCTCCAATACCTTGCCCACAACAGAAGTAAGATTCACTGGCCTATAATTCCCTGGAAGGTCTCTCTTCCCCTTCTTAAACAATGGTACCACATTCGCTATCCTCCAGTCCTCCGGAACCACACCCGTAACCAACGAGGACCTGAAGATCAGAGCCAGAGGCTCTGCAATCTCCTCTCTTGCCTCCCAGAGAATCCTAGAGTAAATCCCGTCCGGCCCAGGGGACTTATCTAACTTCAAACCCTCAAGAATATCTAGCACATCCTCCTTATCTACTTCAATACTTTCCAGTTTACAACCCTGTATCCCAGTGTTCTCCACAACTACATTTACATCTCCCTGCGTGAATACCGAAGAGAAATATTGTTCAGTGCCTCTCCAATCTCTTCAGGCTCCACGCACAACTTCCCACTGCTGTCTATGACTGGCCCTAATCTTGCCCTAACCAATCTTCTATTCTTAACATATCTAAAGAAAGCTTTCGGATTCTCCTTAATCCTATCAGCCAAAGTCTTCTCGTGTCCTCTCTTAGCTCTCCTCAATTCACTCTTTAGCTCCCTCCTGGCTAATCTATAGCTATCCATTGCACTAACCGAGCCTTCAAGCCTCATCCTGACATAATTTTTTTCAGCAAATGGAAAATAAAATCAAATCTTATTAGTCTATTCTGAGACAAAGTGTAATTCTCACCAATAGGGGGAGTGGATGGTTTCTATTCACACCAGGAGGTGGCTACTGACTGCTAGCGTGAGCTGTTGTGCATTGGCCCTGATCTTCCAGTGCACTATCAAGAATACAGCCGGAGCTTGTCAATTCCCAAACCTGGGCCAATTGCACTCCACCCCAGTGATCCCTAATGCAAAATGTGCTGCCCCACACGTTGTCTCCCTTGCAGGAACAGGCCTGCACCCCACTTCCTCCTTAAGGCCCCACCTCTCCCCTTCAGGGCCCACATCCTCTCCCCTTCACACCCACCTCCTTGGCACTGCCCAGAGCCATTATTTCACCTCATCGCAGTTTGAATCTTTGGAATTCTCTACCCCAGAGGTTTGTGGTTGCTCCATTGTTGAATATGTTTAAATCTGAGACAGATAGATTTTTGGTGTTGCAGAGAATTAAGGTATATGGGGAGTGGGAAAATGGAGTTGAAACCCAAGATCAGCCATGGTTGTACTGGCGTTTCAATGGGTCATACAGTCTACTCATGCTCCTGATTTTTGTGTTACAAAGAACAACACAGCACGGGAAACAGGCCCTTCGGCCCAATGAGCCCGTGCCGCTGTCCTAACGTCTTAATGACATATAGAGACCAATATAGGGACAATTTGTTACCCAATCAGCCTAAGAGCACATTTTTGGGATGTGGGAGGAAGCCGGAGCACCCGGAGAAAACCCATGCAACCACGGGGAGAATGCGCAAACTCCCACAGACACAGGCCCAAATCCATGTGTCTGCACAGCAACAGCGATAGTCTCTGAGCTGTCATGTTGCCCATCTGATGGTCCAGTTTAAGCATACACTAATGACATGAAGCACTAGGCCACTCCTGAAGTAACCTCTAGGAGCAACCCTCGCACGACCTGCCGAATGCATGCACCTTGTTGGTCAACAAGGTGGACCGAATTGCCTGTGGAAACAATTAAAGTATTTAAACAGTCCTCATATATCCCTCTATCTGCAGACCGCTCATGTGGTTGTCCAAGAGACCCTTAAACAACCCTAGCGTGCCTGCTCCCACCACCTTACTCGGTAGTGCATTCCACACCCCCACTACCCTTTGTGTGAAAAAATGACCTCTAATATTCGTCTTATACATAGCCCCCCTCACCCTAAGGCCGTGACCCCTCGTTCTATCCGAATCTAATGGTGGAAAAAGCTTACCACCATTTACTCTAGCTATACCCCTCATAATCTTATATACCTCTAATAGATCCCCTCCCAGCCAACGTCTTTCAAGTGGAAACAACCCCAGTACATTCAACCTTTCCTCGTAAGACAGCCCTTCCATACCAGGCAGCATCCTGGTAAATCTCCTCTGCACTCTCTCCAGGGACTCCACATCCTTCCAGTAGTACGGCGACCAGAACTGGACGCAGTACTCCAAGTGAGGCCTAACCAACGTTCTATACACTTGCAACATCAAACCCCTACTCTTGTATTCTATACCCCTTCCTATGAAGGCTAACATACCATACGCTTTCTTTATCACCTTTTCCACCTGTACTGACACCTTCAGAGACTTGTGAACCTGCACCCCCAGGCCTCTCTGCGTCTCTATACTCCGGATAGTTTTACCTTTTATCCTATAACTCCCCTCTACAGTATTCCGGCCAAAATGCATCACCTCGCGTTTATCCGGATTAAATTCCATTTGCCATCTATCTGCCAAATCTACCAGCCTATCAATGTCCTGTTGTATTGCCTGGCACTGCTCCTCAGTCCCCGCCAATCCAAGTATCTTAGTGTCATCAGCAAATTTGCTGATCACATCACCTACCCCGTCTTCCAAGTCATTTATATAAATCACAAATAGAAGAGGTTCCAGTACTGAGCCCTGTGGCACACCACTAGTGACTGACCTCCAGTTGGAAAAAGAGCCTTCCACTAATACCCGCTGTCTCCTCCTCCCAAGCCAGTTCTCAACCCATCTACATACCTGGCCCTGTATCCCATGCGCCTTCACCTTTTTTATCAGCCTACCATGGGGAACCTTGTCAAACGCCTTACTGAAATCCATGTAGACAACATCAACGGCTTGTCCTTCATCAACCGTTTTTGTCACCTCTTCAAAAAATTCCACTAGATTCGTAAGGCACGACCTCCCCTTAACGAAGCCATGCTGCGTATCACTGATCAGATCGCAGCGCTCCAGATGCTCATACATCCTGTCCCTGAGGATCCTCTCCATTAGCTTACCTATAACTGAAGTCAAGCTCACCAGCCTATAGTTCCCTGGGTTATCCCTCTGACCCTTTTTAAACAACGGTACTACATTTGCAATCCTCCAGTCCTCTGGGACCTCACCTGTGTCCAAAGAAGAGACAAAGATTTGCGTCAGAGGCCCAGCAATGTCAACCCTCACCTCCCTTAGCAGCCTGGGATAAATACCATCAGGCCCCGGAGCTTTATAAGTCTTCATGCTACCTAAAAGCCCCAACACTTCTTCCCTCTTGTATTTCTGATCTATCTCAGCTTCCTCCTGACATCACCAGAATCACAGATACCAGATTTCAGCCTATTCAATTCACTCCCAGTCACATCGAGAACTGGATGAATGCACTGAAATACAGCAGAAGTTATGAGCCCCAACAACATCCTGACTGGGACACTGCAGACACAAGCTCCCAAACTAGCTACGCTTCCAGACAAGCTGATCCAGTCCAGCCACAGCCCAAAACGAAATGTCCTTCCACAAGAAGCAGGACAGATTCAGTTGTGCCAATTATTACCTTTGAGTGTTGAAGTGACAATCGTCAAAGTGCTGAAAGGTGTCATCAATCATGTTAGCAAGTGGCACTTACTGAAAAAAAGCTTGGTCAAGTGGTGAGGGATATGTAACTGTCCTTTATATCAAAGCAATATGACTGAAGTTGGACATCAAGGTTCCCACGGACTTCAATTTTACTGGGGCTCCGTGTGAAAACTCTCCACCGCTGGACTCATATCTACTCAGAGGAAGATTCTTATGCTTATTGGTGATCCATCACCTCAGCTTCAGGACATCACTGTAGCAACCTCTGAGAGGCTCCTACACCCAACCATTCGGAAATAGGGCTGTTTGCTGTGTCTAGTTCCAATCACGTCTGCTCAGCTAATAAATCAATCTGTATGAAAAGAACAAACAATACAGCACGGGAAACAGGTCCTTTGTACAAAGAAGCCCCAGCTTTTGTCTTGACACTACGGACTTCCTACAGAAACTCAACACGCATGGAGCAGTTGAACCAGGGACATTCCTTATCACAATGGATGTCTCGGCGCTCTACACCAACATCCCCCACGACGATGGTATTGCTGCAACTGCCTCAGTACTCAATGCCAACAACTGCCAGTTTCCGGATGCAATTTTACAACTCATCCGCTTCATCTTGAACCACAATGTCTTCACCTTCAACAATCAGCTTTTCATCCAGACACATGGAACAGCCATGGGGACCAAATTTGCACCTCAGTATGCCAACATCTTCATGCACAGGTTCCAACAAGACTTCTTCACCACATGAGATCTTCAACCAAGGTTATATACTAGATACATTGATGACATCTTTTTCCTTTGGACTCATGGTGAACAATCATTGAAACAACTGTATGATGATATCAACAAGTTCCATCCCACCATCAGACTCACCATGGACTATTCTCCAGAATCAGTTGCATTCTTGGACACACGCATCTCCATCAAGGACGGTCACCTCAGCACCTCACTGTACCGCAAACCGACAGACAACCTCACAATGCTCCACTTCTCCAGCTTCCACCCTAGACACGTTAAAGAAGCCATTCCCTATGGACAAGCCCTCCGTATACACAGAATTTGCTCAGATGAGGAGGATCGTGACAGACACCTCCAGATGCTGAAGGATGCCCTTGTGAGAACAGGATATGGCGCTCGACTCATCGATCGACAGTTCCGACGTGCCACAGCGATAAACCGCACTGACCTCCTCAGAAGATGAACACGGGACACGGTGGACAGAGTACCCTTTGTTGTCCAGTACTTCCCCGGAGCGGAGAAGCTACGACATCTTCTCCGGAGTCTTCAACATGTCATTGATGACGATGAACATCTCGCTAGGGCCATCCCCACCCCCCCACTTCTTGCTTTCAGACAACCGCACAACCTTAAACAGATCATTGTTCGCAGCAAACTACCCAACCTTCAGGAGAACAGTGACCACAATACCACACAACCCTGCCACAGCAACCTCTGCAAGACGTGCCAGATCATAGACATGGACGACATCAAACATGAGGATACCATTCACCAGGTACACGGTACATACTCTTGCAACTCGGCCAACGTTGTCTACCTAATACGTTGCAAGAAAGGATGTCCCGAAGCATGGTACATTGGGGAGACCATGCAGACACTACGACAGCGGATGAATGAGCATCGCTCAACAATCACCAGGCAAAACAGTTCCCTTCCTGTGGGCGAACACTTCAGCAGTCATGGGCATTCGGCCTCCGACCTACGGGTAAATGTTCTTCAGGGGGGCCTTCGTGACACACGACAGCGCAGAGTTGCTGAGCAGAGACTGATAGCCAAGTTCCGCACACGAGGACGGTCTTAACAGGGCTCTAGGCTTCACATCACACTATCTGTAACCCCCGTAACTTGCCTGGGTTAGCAAAAAATCTCATTTACTGTGCTGTCTGGAGAAAATACACAATTCTCTAACCAATGCTCAGGATTCCCTTCACACACATTGTTAGCCACTTTAACACTTGAATAGCAGGTTAGATGTAAGGATTCGCATTCTAATCAGCAATCTGTAACTGTCTGTGTGGATAGGAGTGCCTCTGCAGATCAGAACACTGCATTTGCCTGACGAAGGCGCATAGCGTCGAAAGCTTGCGAATTTACTATCAAATAAATTGGTTGGATTTAAAATTGGTGTTGTAAAACTTTACCGAGTTTACCCCAGTCCAACGCCGGCATCTCTACATCATTGGTAGGATGCGGCAGAGACAGTCAGTGCCAAGGCTTCACAGAGGAGGTCAGCCATCCAGTACAGAAGAATGAATGATCTCAGCCACTCTGCCAGGGTGAGGCAACCAGTTTATCACATGCAGCAGCCCATTAGCCATTCACAGATGAGCAGCTCTTCAATCAGCCCTGACCATATTACAGTCACCTCTCTGTGAGTCAGTGCTGTGCCTTCCTTTCAGGTTGGAAATGGTGGTGTTGAGCTCACTTCCAGTGCAGCATGAACCCTCCCTGTGACTGCAAAAAAAAAAATCCCTCCCAGCAGCCTGGAGGAGATCACTTTCCAGGTTTCCTGCATCCAACGATCACTCTTCTCATTCCAATCCTTGGACCTTTGTGCATGTGATGAAAATCCTGAATCTGGGGAGGTGGAAATACCCAAATCCTGTGTGTGCCTCTCCTCTTTTCATCACAAGGCCTCCTGTCCAGTTAGTTCACCCTTCAGCAGAACGCTTCCTTGTCCATACACTACCTTGTCCCCCAGTATAGGCTGCAGATGCCTCCCGTGACTAACAATTTGCAGCACAGTAAGGCCAGAAATTCACAGGGACTGAGGCACACTGTCTTACAAGCATTACCTATACTTTACATTCTGGGCACTGCTGACCCTGGATCAACATGCCCTCCCTCTGCCAGGGCTGACTGCAACAAGGAGATTGTGAGGTCAGCCTTGTGAAACAAAGCCTTCCATTCTAGCCCAAATATTCCTCAACTGGGATCCTGGGTTCATGTCACACTATCTGTAACCACCATGACTTGCCTAGACTTGCAAAATCTCACTAACTGTCCTGGCTGGAGACAAAACATCTCTTTAATCTGTACTTAGCCCTTTTTTCATTTACATTGTCTGTATCTTTTAAGACTTGATTACCTGTAAAGACTTGTATTCCAACCATTATCTTAGAAATTGAGTTTGTGTCTATATATTCCTTGTTTGTGAACACAACTCCCACTCACTGGTGAAGGGGCAGTGCTTCAAAAGTTATGACTTGTGTACCAAATAAACTTGATGAACTTTAACCTCGTGTTGAGAGATTTCTTACTGTTATTGGTGGAAAATCCATGGCTGGCAGTGCACCCAGAGCCTTTTGACCTGGACAGGAATTGAGGAGAGGGCTTCAACAGACATTGAGACAGCAACCTGAATGTTAAGAGATTGTGAAGGTATGTAGGAACCCAGAGTTTTAGATAGAAAATCTGAAAGTCTGGCTTTTCCCCCACAGTGGAGTTTTAGACCTAATTCTCTGGGGAAACAACTTCACAATGCATAAGTAGTGTGGGTTTCATCAATAACAGTAAGAAATTGCTAATGAATCTGACTCCTGTTTCGTCGCAGCAATGAAGTATCAGATTGTAAAGTTGGATTGAAGGTTTTGGGGTCAAAATGTATTTTTGAAGGTGAAATTATGCAGAAAGGAAGTACCTACAATTAACAAAAGAACTAATGAAAGAGGCCCTGGAAAGTTGTGTTTAGACTTCAAAGGAAAAAAGACTTTAGCGCAATCATTCATCTTAATGTTGTTTATCAAGGCACATATCATCTAAAAATCAGTAAATCTGTGGAAGGTTACAACCCAGGTAGAAAGTTCCAGCGCCCCTTAATTCTGCCTTGTTCTGGTACTTTTGGAAAACAACTCAGAACAAGTTTATTGTACAATAATTTGATATGTGATAGCAAAGTTGTCAATTTACAATATTGGCATATTGCAAAAACAATTGTTTCAGTTCTACGCAAGACCCAAGCATTGTAGTTTATCAAGAAACCTCACCTTTATCTTGAGAGGAAGATGCAGACTGCAAAAGTGAATGAATTAATATCTGTCTAATAAAAGCATGGCCATCTTTTTTTCCTCCTTTGTAAGCTCTCCACCCTGCTGAAAGTTGAACTGTTTCTGTTTGGAATTTTTCATCCCTCACATTGCAGGCTCCCCCAAGAATTGTAAAAAAGAAACTGAGGCTGAGCCATTGATCATTTGAGCAACTCCTGCCAGGGGGAACCTGCTTTGTGAGACATTTTATGAAAGCAGGAGAAAACATAACATGACTACTTAAATGACTGGTTAGATTAAGATGGTTCGCAATTCTTTGGAAGGCTTGAGAGCAAATTGTAAATTTAAACATGAGTTTTAATAGCTTCATCAACAATTCAATTAACAAATTTGAGTATTGTTATCAGAGCATAAAACTCAAGATTATTTTGAGATTAAATGTTTGCCTTCCAGACATGGTTGTAAAGAGTAAAACTTGTGTATATTGACACTTACTTTATGGAGATTTTGGCCAAAATTGGTTAAATTTGAAGCACCTATAAAAAAAAATTAAAAAATTTTAAAAAAAAAATTTTTTTTTTAAATTAATTTGTGGATCACGGGAATCAATGGCTGGCCAGCATTTATAGCCCATCCTTAGTCGCTGTTGAATTGAGTGGCTAGGCCATTTAGAGTCATAGAGGATTACAGCATGGAAACCACAAAGCAAGACCCAAGTGCTGCCATTTAGCCCATAATCCCCCTAAACCCATCTTACTCAAGTAATTGTCTAAATGCTTTTTAAAAGACAAAATTGTACCTGTCTTCACCACTACTGCTGGCAGCTTGATCTAGGCACTCATCACCCTCTCTGAAAAAAAATGCTCCTCCGAACCTTTTGTATCTCTCCCATTAAAGTTATGCTCTCTAGTTTTAAATTCCCCTGCCTTTGGGAAAAGATAATGACTGTCTAGCTGATTTATTCCCCTCATTATTTTATAGACATCTATAAGACCACCCCTAAGCCTCCCATGCTCCGGAGAAAAAGTCCTAATCTAGTCAGCTCTTCTTATAAATTAAACCAACAAGTCCCAATCGTACCCTAGTAAATCTTTTCTGCATTCTTTCTACTTTAATGATATTCTTTCTATAATAGTGACCAGAACTGTACACAGTATTCGAAGTGTGACCCTTCTAATGTCTTGCCATTCCTCAGCCCACTGGCAGAGGGCAGTTGAGAGTCAGTCACACTGTTGTGGCTCTGGAGTCACATGTAGGCCAGACCAGGTAAGGATGACAAATTTCCTTCCCCAAAAGGACATTTGTGAACCAAATAGGTTTTCAAATAATCAACAATGGTTTCATGATCATCAGTGGATTTTTTTAAAAAATCAAATTCCAATTCCACCATCTGCCCTAGTGGGATTTGAACCCAGGTTCACCAGAACATTAACTGAGTTTCTGGGTCAATAGTCTAGAGATAATACCACTAGGCCATCGCCTTCCCCTAATATATATGAAATGAGCTTGCATTTTTTTTTGTTTTTAATTTTGTAAAATTGAAGGTTTATTATGGGAGAACACTCTGAACACAAATACAGTTGCTTATATTCTCTTACAAATAAAAAACATGAAAAATTAACACTGCACCACTTTCTTTGTGATTAATCTGATTTTATACGATAACCAAGATATTTCCTGTTGAATGTCTGCAATTCTCATTTCTTCAAATGATTTTGTAGAATTTATCCTACACATAGTGGTTGTTTCCTGGTATTTATTGAAGTGTAAATGGAAAGAGGAGTTTGGGTTGCAATTCCTACAGCACTCACTTTTCCCAACCTAAAAGACACTGTAAGAATGTGTTATTGTGTGTGTTTGCCTGATCCTAGAATAGTTCAGAAATTCATTTCGAGAAAATAATAATAGAAGTGGAAGAGATTGAGATCTAGGTATGAAACAATGGTGCAAATAGTGGGTTACATTCATGCTGCTCACCCTTGCTCAGGAGATGTACAGCTTGTACAACGTAGTCATTTCTCATGGTGTGTGTTATATTGGAGATTTGATGATATTCTGTGAGGCTTGTTGCAGATTTGAACACCAATCTCCTTCTCTGGGCAATATTAAAGCCCATGCCTGTCCATATAAAGAACAAAGAGCAAAACAGCACGGGAAATAGGCCCTTCAGCCCAACGAGCCCACGTCGCCATCCCGATGTTCCCACCTCTTCCCGTGATCCCTGTCTATGTTTATAGATCTATGGATTAAAAGCCAAATTTGAAACAAGTTAGGGAGAATTTGTTTTGCCAATTAGCCTAAGAGCACATCTTTGGGATGTGGGAGGAATCTGTAAGTTTAGTTACAATTTTAGCTGTGCAGGGGAATCTTGGAGACGGGCCCCACACCCGAGAGTTTTCTAATGGAATTCCAGTCCAGGCATGATGTCAAAAATCCACAGCGCACAGTCGTGAGGGCAGTTGGCGTACTCAGCGTGGGATCGGACACTCATGAACCTTCTCTCACTGTTACTTGCATGCAGCTGAATTTCCTGAGCCAGGGTTGGAGTCTGCCCCACAGCCACTGCACACTTTTCACAGCGCACTAATGCTAGTTGAAAATCAATGCTGTTGGGAGTAACATATTGGATGGATAGAAGATTGGCTGGCTAACAGGAAGCAGAGAGTAGGCATAAATGAGTCTTTTCCAGTTTGGCAGAACGTAATTAGTAGTCTATCACAGGGATAAGTGTTGGGGCACGGCCTACTCCAACCAAATTCCCCAAAATGTGTATAGCAACTTTTTGATAGAACACAACAAATAATTGTGAAGTACTTCTGCTGGCTTATCTTTTATCTTCTTACCATAGAGACAACATCAACACTTATGGCGCCCTTCAAAATAAAAGACTACCAAATTTATTAGTATTCAAAAGGACAAGAAGCAGAACTACAAGCATGCGGCCCTTTATTTCATTGCTTCTTCACAAGGCTAGAGTTTGCAGTTCACCACAATGCTGTATTTTACAATATAATATGTTTTACAAATAACAAAATCTGTACAAAAAAGTTCTGGATGTGCAAACATGCCCCATCTTATAGATCACATATACCCATCTGTTTCTTAAAATATATCTTATAATAAAAAGGCATGCAAATAAACAAACTTTGGTACTAGTGTGAAAACTATAAGCATCCCTGCAGATTTATAAGCAGATATATGTGTATACATATATATATCTATATGCATAGCTTAATATACACACACACAAAACATACCAGTTTTACAAGTTTCTCAATGTGGGTTAACAGTCCTCAATAAGCATTGGCAACTAACAAACTAGCACTCACTTTCGTGAAAATAAACAAAATTAGTTTTTTTTAAAAAAATTGCACAACTAGATTTTTAAACTCTATTAAATGGAAGTACAAAAACACAGCTTTGGAGCAATTGGAAAGAAAAGTCAGCTATATATTTAAAAAAACTGAAGCAAAATAGGAAGCCATTTTTCATCCATCACTCCAAAAAATCCAATACTCGTGTCTTTATTATTGAGAGAGATTGGCAGTACAACAGATAGTATATCTACAATATTACATCACACTTGCACTCATCCAAATCATATATTTAGTCTGCATTGTCATGTCCCTCTTCATTGTTGTGTGAAAGACTAATAATTTATAAGCACTCCCCAGTAGCGAAAATTGCTGGACTATTGATTATTTCTTGCCCTAATGAAATGTGTAGCTAAGTATGGTTATTTTAAAAAAAAAGATTATACAGTAAGCAATAGACAGCTGCCCTTGACCTAGTATTATTAGCTGCAGGGAAAATGCACTTTCTAGGGATTAAGAAACACCCATTAAATAAAGTGTTTATTCCATATCCATAATATAATGATAAATCTAGCAACACACATGTTGAATAGGTACAATTCAGTGCAGTGTGTTTGTGTATGACCTTTTATAGCTTTGACATATACTGAATTTAGTCTTACAGCTTACAATTCTCCAGGTTTGCCCCTGCCCACATGGCTAATGTTTTGGTATGGAATAGTTTATGTTAGTCTCGAGTCGTCATCCCAGTGTTCATTATCCAAACTTTACAATAGTTAAAGCAATATCAACTGTGCAAAGTGAAAAAATACTCTGTATACAAAACAATGTGCTTGAAAAAAAGTTGCCAGCAGTGAGTGTCTTTGTTATTATGCTTGGTGTCTGAACGCGCAACCTTTTATTATGCCACCCGATTTTAAATCTGGTTAGGCAGAACAATTATTTACAAGAGAAACACTGCACGTGTCCTTCACAAATCCTTGTGTGCTTTCTTGGAAAAAAGCACGTGTTTGCCGTTTTACAAAGACCTATTAATTCTGACTCTGATGAATGCACACTATGTGAGGAACTTTACAAAATCATAATGAAATTAGTAGCATTCTACTGCAGTTTTTTTAAAAACAAAATGAAAGACGGATGGGTTCCAACGTGCTGCCTCTATGCCGTTTCTTTGACAGTGGTCATGGTGAATTTGCCCTGGTTCGCGTTCTGTTGCTTGTAGCTTGAGAAGCTAGCAGTATGGATTGTCCGGATGCTCTTCGCACCTTGAATCAGTGAGGTGGGAGAAACTGGGGAGGGGCAAGAGGACGAGGAAGAGGGAGAAGGTCTACCATTTGGGGTGTGCAGTGGAAATGAAAGAGATGGACCTCTGCCCGTTAAGGCAGAGCTCTGAGCATGAAGCTTAAGGGAACCATTAGAAGTAGAAGGGATATGAGACATAGGGGGAAGTTGAACATTACGGCCTGCAGTCGCAGTGAGAGCATTAGTAGTAGATAAGGGATATTTACTGGAAGTACTGGGATGGTTAGTGTTATCATTGCTAGGACCAGGCACAGAGCTGCTTTTCCCAGAGCTGGAAGAAAGAGCCGGGATCTTAGAAGCAGGTAAAGTAGGGGAAGTAACCTTACTCTCCCCACCAGCTTTCTTAGCACTTCCATTAGCCTGCAAACAAAGATGGCAGGAGATAAAGTTTGTCAGAAAGCCAGTAACATTTTAGCCACGGGGTTTGCCACAATAGCCCCAGGCTGACAAAAGAATTAACAGTGCAGAATCTTACTATCCTGGCGAGCCTTGCAGGAGTTTTAACGGACCTGGTAAATCCCACAACATATAAATGTGGAAAGAAAGAAAATAAAAGAAAAAAAGTATGAATATTAAGGATTATTAAAACCATGCTTTTCTACTACTAGAATGCAAGCTTGGGAAAAAAATTAATTAACCAGTAATTCATACTCCTTGTTCATTCATTAGACATATATTTTCACAGTAGTTAGTTCAAATGAGTCAGTATTGGTTAAGTCTGGTTACTTCAGCCATTCCAATTACATACTAAAATCCTGATGGAAAATGAATAGGAAACATTACAATAGCAAGTTACTTGTTAAAAGGTTCACTGCACAAGATACAGATGTACATCACCAAGAGTTAATGACAGAGAAACAAGAAGGTACTTAAAGAGTATTACAGCAAAGACACAGAACATTTCACATAGTCCATCAGCATTTATAAGCTAATACCAGGTCCGGGTTCATAATTTAATTGGATAATTAAAATGAGATATTATAACGATACTGATATTTAATGTCAGCATTTTATGAACTAATCATTTTAAATTTGACAAGTATATAATTCCTTTCATTATTTTCTGGACAGACTTCTAGAACAAAACTACCTGTCGGAATTGTCGCTGGGGGTCCTGGAGCTTCTGTTTTGTCACCTTTTCCGTATTTCCCTGTGGTTGTCTTATTTTTGATCCCATGGAGACTGGCATCCTGCTGGTCGGGGACATCAGATTTGAACCCTGAAAGAAAATTAGATACCATCTTTAACACAAAGCACAGTCGGTGCTCACTCCTGTGAATGCATCTGAATCACAATGAAGTTTAGCAGATATACAGAAGATCAGAAAACAGATTGGTTATCTTGTATAGAATCTACATGGATCACCATTATCCTGTTAGGAAAAACCAATTACCTTTACATGCACAGTGAAAAGAATTACAGTCCCCATTTCAACCAGATTCAAGCTTGATTAGAAGGTGCAGAGGCAGAAAACAGGAAGTTATTTGACGAGAAGCATATAAATAACCTGAAGGTCAAAGACCCAGTTAGACCAAAGCAACATTACATTTCCAATCAACAGAAATCAAACCGCTAAACCGCATCAGTCAGATTAATAAACAATAGCTTTCACCAACACCACTGTCCACCAAACCATTAACCAGTTATGCTTCAGCTGTTAGATACCAAAAAAGGGAGTCACGTCACCCACATGAAGCAGACAGTAAAAAATGCAATAGGAGACCTGTGAATCACTTGCTTTTGTGGAGATTTTTGGAAGCAATGGTGGTTTAGTCTTGGTGTTCTGAGGTGTCTTTGCCACAGAAAGCAATGGCTGATCAGTAGTTTTGGCTTCATCCCATGACACAGCCCCTTGAGATAATTCACAGCTTTGTGAGGGACAGTTTGCATACTCTTCCTCCTGTTCTGCTATCTTTGGGCTCATTTCACCGATTGTTGTTTCCAGTTGTTTGATGGTTTGCTCAAGACGATCCAAGGTCTTATAAGTACTTTTCCGAATCTGATCTGTTCTAAATGAGTTGGACACCACGTCAGTGGAGTTATATTGCTTTGACTGTGCAGTTTGGCCAAAGGCTTCATCCTTGCTATTTGATTGTACAATCTCAAACCTTTTAGCTTCTTTGTGCTGCTTCACGGTCCCATCAAGTTCCTCTTCATCCTCATAAACCACTACCTGCAGGGTTTTCTTCCCAGTTTTTGTACCTGTTTTAATAGCTTGGGTCAGGGCTGCAAGCTGTTTTTTGGGGAATTTGAACTTAAACTTCTTCTTGCTATCAGCCTTGTTAGGACTGTCAGAACCATCTGATTTTGAATCATCATTTTCTATCGCATCAGATTTACTTTCTTTTGATGCCTTCATTTCAGCAGAGCCAAAGCGGAGGTCATGTCCATGGCTACTAGAGTCATTGTGAACCAAGCTCGATGTTGAATCCACAGTGAAAGAAATTTTGTTTGAATCTATGTCATCATTATTCACTGTAGATTCTGCCATTGCTTCAGTATCACTAGAACTTTCAGCAGCTTCATTCTCTTCATCTATTTTCTCTTCTGCCATCATCCTTTCTAAATCTTCATCACATTCCTCAAAGACTGTTGACAATCTTTTATAAGCTGACCGGATGTCCATTGGTTCATCAAAGATAATAATGACCGGTTTTTTATCTGTGAATAGCACTGGATCTTCGTTCCCAGCCTCTTGATATCTGCCCTGGCCTGCTGTCATTTCTCGATTTGCATCTACATTCACCGTCTGGATCTCTTCACCTTTCTTGTTCACCAGATCATTGACTTCTCCACTGGACAGAGCCTGAACCTCAGTGTCTGTAATCATAAATGCTATGTTATCACTGGATGGAGACTCTTCTCCTGAGGAACTTGAAGAATCAACATCCTCCAAATATCTGACAGCAGGTTTTTTGGAGGTCTTTGGTCTCAGTACTACCTGTTGGCTATAGTTTTCCTTCTGATAACTTGAGTCTGCTGATGGCATTTCACATTCTTGATCAGATTTATTAGAAACTGAATCACGCTGGTCCAGAATTGTAGTGGATTGCTGTACCACAGGTATTGTCATACATGTTCTCATTGTTGGGCTGTGAACACTCTGCCCACCAACCTCCTCAGATGTTGAAGCATTTGCATGTAGCGAGTTCTCCACTCTGCGCTCGGAGTCAAAAATTTGCAACCCGTTTCCTGGTTCAACCTCAGCAAAGGATTCACATGTTTTTATTGCAGGCATATACTCTTTCTCTGGAAGGGTATCTTTCCTCGTCTGAACAGGTTGATGGACAACATGCATTTTATCTAGCACAACTTTCTCTTCATCTCCTAGATATCTTGAGGTATCCTTTGCAGATACAGGAGACACAGCAGTGTCATTCTGAGACAGAAACTCAATTTGAGAATGAATATTGTGGAATACGAACACGTTGGAAATTATCGGCGCTTCACACGAAACCTGCAAAAACAAAAAGAAAATATACAAAAATATTCTCTATTTCCTTTGTGTCAAAATATCCATGGAATATAATAAATAATAGTAATTTAGAACAAAAAAAGCGCTCTTGGATGCCAGCATTTGAAGTTACTTACCACGGTAGAATCCAGTAGAGCCTTGTCCTCATTCTCGGTGCATGTGGTCTGTTCATCACAAATGTCTGATCTCTGCTAGGATATTTCATTGTAATAAGTTATTGTACAACACGTGCTCCGCAGACCAAATGTGAACTGTAGTTAAGCAGAGCAGTTTTATCTATAATTTAAGATCTGCAATACACATTGGACAGTCTCTCACTTAAATCTCCAGCTCTCCACTTGTACCACAGCTTGGTTTGGCTCCTACTCTGCCCAAGACTGCAAGAAACTGCAAAAGGTCAAGAATGTAGCCCAATCCATCACGCAAACCAGCCTCCCCTCCATTGACTCTGTCTGCACTTCCCGCTGCCTTGGCAGCCAGCATAATTAAGGACCCCAGGTATCCAGACATTTTCTCTTCTACCATCAGGAAAAAGATACAAAAGTCTGAGATCACATACCAACCAACTTAAGAACAGCTTCTTCTCTGCTGCCAGACTTTTGAATGGACCCACCCTGCATTAAGTTGCTCTTTCCCTACACCTTAGCTATGACTGCAAATTCTGCACTTTTCGTTTCCTTCTGTGAATGGTATGCTTTTTCTGTATAATGTGCAAAACAAAACTTTTCACTGTATGCTAATACATGTGACAATAATAAATCAAATCAAATAAAATCTGCAAGGAGCTTTACTTTTGTTTTAGAGTAAAACAGCACAGTTTTAGGGTAATAGTGTTTTAAAGTAGAGTTAATGCAGCTTTAGCATCCTTAGAGTAAAACCAGTGATGCAAAACAGGAGAGCTTTAACTGAAAAGCCTCAAATTATTTCAGGATTGGTTAAAAAAAAGTGATTGCAGATTGGGCAAGTTTTTAACGAGTCACCTCAATCTGATCTGAATCCCCTAAAATAAACAATAGCAGCACCAATACCCATCACTGATAGTCCAAAAACAAAAGAGCAATAGTAACATTCAGGTGCTCAAATCAGCAAGCTAAAAGAAGCTAATAAAAAACAGATTTTAAAAATTCAATTTTGTATAGGAACACCTTTGTATAAATGTGCAAACTAAATATCTAATTCAGTCTGAAATGGTTAGACATCCGTGGTATCAGTTTTTGTAACAGTTAATTCCCTAGTTCACAAATATTCTTGTGTAGTCTGTAGAATCCTCACAGTGAAGGAGGAGGCCATTTGACCCATTGAGTCTGTACCAACAGAGTACCTTACCTAGTCACCTCCCCCCCAATATCCCACCCACATCCCTGTACCCCACCCACACATTTACAATAGCTAATCCTCCTAAACTACACATCTTGGATGGGACAACTTTGTATGGCCAATCCACCTAAACTGCACATTTCTGGAGTGTGGGAGGGAACCCATGCAGATATGCAGAGAATGTGTCAACTTCACACAGACAGACAGTCACCGAAGACTGGAATTGAACCCAGGTCTCTGGCGCTGAGAGGCAACGGTGCTACCATGTCACCCATAATTATTGTAGATTAATCATCTTTTTCAGCACCTACATCATCTATTGTTAGAAAATAAAACACAAATCAGTAAAGGTAATAATAGTATAATAAAATACAGCCAAAACTATTACTCTTCAGATCATGTTTGAATTTTCTGTGAGAAATCAGAAAATCCTTCCTTTGCGCTTTCACTAGGAATAAAGTTTCTATACCTCTGACTAAGTCCTCCAAAGCAGCATTTTTATAAACTATACAGATATTATATATTAAAAATTCAATAAGTGCCAATTTCTATTAAAGAAATCTATATGAAAATGGTCAAAATTGAAAACATAGTTAAAAACAGATTATAGATACAAAACTCTGCACCACAATCAAACAAGCAGCGCTTCAAACTCCCATTATATGAACTGACTAACAAACACAACGTTAGTGCTGCTTCTTAAAATAAAAGTAGGCTTCAAAAATTAGGCTCAATAGTCATTTTGTCATACAACTCAAATGCATGCTGTGCAGCGCAGCAGTATCCAGCATGTTCCGATAATAGGGGTTGCAATGAATTAGTAGCCGGGATTTTCCCTGCTTTCTCACAAACTACAAGGAACAAAGAGTTGAAGGCATAACCTAATTGTTAAAATTGAAGCATCTACAAACATTGTAGACATTTTTACAGGATGTGTACTTCATTTAAATTATGTATTTGTGAATAAGGTATATTGGTTTTACATTACGCAGTTAATATTCCACTAAAACACACTTTTTGATGCAATGAAGTATTTTATTTGTAAGTACTTCATTTCTGTCTGGTACTTTTTGACAATCTTACTGCATGGAACTTTTGATTTACATAAAATTAGCAGTATTCTGTTAATGTCGATGATGTGAAGATGCCAGTATTGGACATTGGTGGGCACTGTAAGAAGTCTCATAACACCTGATTAAAGTCCAATAAGTTTATTTGGAATCACGAGCTTTTGAATCACTTCATCAGGTGAAGTCTTAATGTTTGCAGCTGATCAAGAACTTAGCTATATTGTTAGCCGTGCCTGACAACTCTTGGAGAAGTGTAACTACTGCAGAATTTAAGCTCTGTAAACTGAAGTGTAACACCACTCAGTTAAACATATAATTTTGTCAATGTTCAAACCCTTTTAATAGGAGTACTGCCCCTGTTTTTTTGGTAATGATAACTTCCGAGCTTGGCTTAAAAGAATAAGCAAATAACAGTTAAACAAGTCAGGTTAACAGGACAGCCTGTCCACTACAAGCATGGAGTGAGCTATAAATATAAATGTCGCCATCAGCTAGGAAAATCAAGGTTGTTTCAACATTAAATTATTCACAAGTCATACTGCTCCCTACCGGTAACAGGAAAGGTATGTTAAACATTACAGCATGTGGGCGGTCAAAGGATTTATTTTAAGCACGCTGTAAAATGACCCTAACATTCAAAATCATTGGAAGACTTGAAAATCTGAGCCGTCACAGGCTGGTGCCATTGAATCGCATGTTTGTAATTAAATGTAATTCACCGAGAAAACCAAAATGAGGGATTCATGTTTGCTCGTCTTTTGATTCCACAAAGCTGTGGAGAGGACATTGTACAAGCAGCCAAGGAATAACCAGCCCAAACAACTGAAATGCCTCAAATAAGCACAATGACTATATAGGGTAATTTAAATTATATCATTCATATTACATAGGCAGAGGTTGCAATGTAAAATCTCAACGTGAATTATAAAGTTAATATCTGGGTGGTTAACATATTTTGGAGCAGATGCTACAAACTTCATTCTTTGAGTTAGCACAGGTTGCCAGGGGACTAAGATCTCACACTATATATTTTTATGAAATATATAGAGATATCTTCACAGCTAGTTTTTAAACATTTAAAAACTGGGCAAAGATGGTAAAATGGCTGAGTTTAATGTGTACCTGTGACTCCTGAACAAAACTGACAATCATGGCAGTACTGCAGACACTTGCACCTCGTTATTTCTGAAGATACACTAATGCCGGCGCCCCCCCCCAAAAAAAAACAAACCCAATTCAACGAGGCCACTTAGATTGATTAACCATGCTGGTCAGCTGGAGTCTGATCACTAGATCCCACAAACTTCCTTTCAAGTCTTAATGCTTAGAGCATTTAACCATCTTGGGATGCCAGATGGGGGAATTAACACCCTTTGTTAAAGGGGCAGGGAAGAGATGAGCATCATGTGACACAGAATTCTCTAGTTTGTGTTACCAGTTATATTGGCTGGAATTCTACCACCTCGCCCACCCCGGAATCATGGCAGGTGAGGATCGCAGAATGGAATTCTCCATTGGCCTCGGGCAGGATTTTACCAGCATCGCTCAAGCAAGGTTGTAAAATTCTAGCCGTTGTCTTACTGAACTGAAAAACTGAAGTCTGCCCATCTGCAAGCAGCAGCATTGAAAACAGGCTCTACCCAGATTGAATATCTAGCCCTGATCTACACTATTCGACTGGAAACTCTGTACACCACCTACAAGCCTAATCCATCTCAGCATGCCTAGCTCTGTGTATGAAGTCAATTCCACCGGAAAAGTGAACTATACAACATCGATTTTCAGGCTGCCAACCTCCTGAAGGAATATTTCATTGGACTTTGATTCTGAACTTATGTAAAATAATAATAGTTCTATGGTCTTTGCCCTGTAGATCTTGCTCTTCCTCATCTCTTTTATGCAGTTAGAGTGCTAAGGGGGCTCCTCATGCATTGTGTATGTGTGCAAATAAACTAACCCTCTGAGTCCACCCTATCATGAGTTCACTGTTGGGTTATTAATAGAAATTGAATCACACCAAAACTGAGGGGTTAGGAAATATACCACTAATTATACAGGGGGAATCAAAAACAAAACAACTTTCTGTTTACATACGTGGAGAGATAAGAAATTAGGACTGTTTAAATTAAACTCCTCCTGTCCATAACTAAGTATTTTGCCACTTGGCCAGGTGGCTAAGCATTTTGAGGTTTCCTTCAATCCCCTGGTTATGATTTAACAGAACTGTTTTATTCATTCTCAGGAAATAAATGCATTCAATTAGGGGATTTCAGAATAAATTTCAGAGTAAAACAATTTTTTCGACGTTTTAATGTAGTTCATCAATTTAATGGAATTCAAACAGAGAGCTGGAAAGACTGTGAAAAAATCACAATCAGAAATATATTTCAAGCAAATAAAACGGTGTTCTATCTCTGGCAATAGAGCCTCCATAGAATCCTTATAGTATAGAAGGTGGCCATTCAGTCCATTGACTCTATTCTGACCATCATCATTGCATTCAGTTCTGGTCACAGTATTACAGGAAGCATTGGAAAGGGTGCAGAGGAGATTTGCCAGGATGTTGTCTTGGTGTGGTGGGAAAGTCTTATGAGGATAGGCTGAGGGACTTGAGGCTGTTTTCGTTAGAAAGAAAGAGGTTAAGAGATGACTTAATAGAGATATATAAGATGATCAGAGGATTAGATAGGGTGAACAGTGAGAACTTTTTTCCTCGGATGGAGATGGCTAGCATAAGGGGACATAGCTTTAAATTGAAGGGTGATAGATATAGGGCAGATGCAGAGGTAGGTTCTTTACTCAGAGAATAGTAAGGGCGTGGAATGCCCTGCCTGCAACAGTAGTGGACTTGCCAACATTAGGGGCATTTAAATGGTCATTGGATAAACATATGGATGTTATTGGAACAGTATAGGTTAGATAGACTTTAGATGGGTTTCACAGGTTGGTGCAACATTGAGGTCCAAAGGGCCTGTACTACGCTGTAATGTTCTATGTTCTATCTCACCAAGGCCCTATTCGTGCAATCCTCATTTACCCTGCTAATCCCCCTGATAAGGGGGAAATTTAGTATGGCCAATCCAAGTAACCCGCACATCTTTGGATTGTGGGAGGAAATAGGAGCACCTAGAGGAAACCCACACAGACATAGGGAGAATGTGCAAACTCCACGTAGACAGTGACCCACAGCTGGAATTGAACCGATCCCTGGCGCTGTGAGGCAGCAGCGCTAATTCCCACTGTGCCACCATGCCGTTTAAAAAGAGTAATCCTCAGTAAACCAAATAATTAGAACACTTTGGGTAAATCAGAACTATTATATTGATCATAGTGCCATAATATTTTTTAATAACATTTCCTTGCCAAAGAAGAGCTCATTTTGAAATAAGATCGTTACAATTTGACCTTATCATTTCACTTCCAATGGAGCTTTTGTTTCTAAATGTTAAGGGACATCACCTTCCTGATTACCAGGCCATAAAGGCAGCATTCTTGCTGATGAGCTACACATGACATACATCAAAACTATCCACATATAAAACATTAGTTCCTAGATTACAGTCATATATGTTCTATCGAAAAGTAAGGCTCTGCTAAGGAACCAAACGCAGGAATGTGATCAGGAATACTAAATCGTCTAGTGGTACACACATTTATGAAACTGGAAAATGTTGCCAGCTCCATTTTACAATCACCCCATGAGTTGCCCTCTTGTTAGGAAAAATGGGAGTTGAGATCAACAAAAGTGGGATAACAGTTGTCTTGCTGAATTGTAGCAACTGCAAGCAAGTGTTACTTGTTATACATGTTTCACAATACCTAAAAATCAAAATAGCACTGATTGAAGGGAGGAGAGAGAGGGGGGAGAATTACAGTGTTATCAGCAAACAGAAGGGATGAGGAGATTAATTCCATAGCCTTTTCCAAAGAGCTAGCACAGATGGGCTAAGTGGCTGCCATCTTGGCAGGATTATTCTGAGGCACTATTTTGAAAACATCTTACAAGCCAGCTTTCAGTGTAAAAGAAAAAAAATAACAAGATCATTTTAGTTTAATCTGCAATCCAATTCTATAAACAGAATTTTCGGTAACACTGACAATAAGGAATTATTTAAGACATTTCTGCTGGAAAGCATTCAGGGTTTATAGAGCTATAGAAGTTAGACTACAGCGTAGTAGTTTTTGGTTAGTATTGAAGCAGAAAAGATCGGGATACACAGCAAGCTCAAATTCTGATACCATAGATGTTACCTTCTTTTCTTTGGCTGACAATAAGGCTGTGGACCTTACATCTCTGGCTTGCATTTCAACTTTCGGCTGTTCAACAACTGTTTTTGAACTTACATCCATAACTGAACATTTCTGGAAAGCCTGAGAGATTAAAGTACAGGATGTTAGCCAAAAAAAAAAATCAACCACATAGCAGCTTACTGCAGAGCCCAGAAATGTCACTAATGGAACAAAGACATAAGATCAGAGTTTATAGGGCATTAAAAAAACAACAACAAAAACACACTGTCAAATTCCTTGCTGTTTGAGATTTAAAAGAATATAAGTTGCCCTCAACAGTTAATGAATTGGCATTGGGAAGTTTATTGCTAATTCAACAACTTGCTGCTCAATTTCATCATTAATTATTCTGCAAAGATAACAGTTTTGAGTTTACTGGATGCTGGCAAATTCTGCAAATTGTTGAGAGTTCTGTTTATTTGTCCAAGTGGGCGTCAGTTTCTTGCACTCTCACCTCTGACTCAGAAGGTTGTGGGTTCAAATCCTACTCCAAAGGCTTGGACACAAGGTCTTGGATAACACTCGAGTGCAGTATTGATGGACTACTGCACTGTTAAAGGTGCTGTCCTTCAGATGAAGCAAAACTGAACCCCGTGATGTCCCTTTCAGACAGATGTAAAAAGCCCCACAAAGAGGGGAGTTATTCTATAATGTCCTCCTTGCCAATATTTATCACAACCAGCACCTCTTAAAAATGACTCTCTGGTTATTACTGGGTGTGGATGTTAACTGTTCACAATTTGGTTGTTGTGATTTTTTTTATTTGTTCATATGTGGGCATCACTGACTAGGCCAGATTTATTGCCCCTTACTAATTGTCCTTGAGCAGGTGGTTGTGGCTCACATTTTAGAATCACTTCAGTTCACGCAATGTAGGTACATCCACAGTGCTGTTAGGGACGTAGTCCTGAGATTTTGACCAAGCGACAGTGAAGGAATGGTGATATATTTCCAAGTTAGGATGTGTGCAACTTGAAACGGAATTTGCTGATGATGGTATTACCATGCATCTGGTGCCCTTGTTTAACTGACATCAACTTAAACACTGTAAATGACAACAGCACAACAAGCCTCATCAACCCTGCAAAGTCGTCCATACTAAATCTGGGAACTTGTGCTAAAATTGGGACAGCTGTCTCACAGACTAGTCAAGCAACAGCCCAACATTATCACAATCAGAATCATACTTTCAGTCAATGTATAGATATCATCATTACCATTTCTGAGGTGGTGGTACACAGGCAGGAGAGAGATACCCTGGGAGTCCTAAACATCAACTTTGGACCTCACGAAGTCTCGCGGTATCAGGTCAAATATGGACAAGGAAACCCCTGATGGTTACCGTCTACCGCCACCAATGCATGGGTTTCTGTCAAGTGCTCCGGTTTCCTCCAACACTCCAAAGATGTGTGGGTTAGATTGATTGGCCTTGGTAAATTATCCCTGTAGTGTCAGGGGACTGGCAGGGTAAATGTGTGGGGTTACGGGGAGAGGGCTTGGGTGGGATTGTGGTCGGTGCAGGCTCAAGGACCGAATGGCCTCCTTCTGCACTGTAGGGATTCTATGATTCTAAAAAGACACCTGGCATCAACGCCGAATAACCTGTCTTTAATATGAAGCGTTTCATTTTGGGAGTCACTAGAAATCATTCCACAATTGAACCAGACTCGTTTGATTCATAGCAAATTAACAGCTTTTTTAATGTAGTCCACACTTACATCCCACAACAGTATGACTGAGGCCATTTGTGGATAAACATCCCTATTATAAAACAGCTCACCACAATGATTCTCTGAGCTGCGACAAGGCAGAGCTCTTTATAACATCTCTCCTGCCCCAGGCCTGCTCCCTTTTGGCCTGGAGGTGATGGCTCTTTGAATTTAATGTTTTATCAAGGTAATGAGCAGCTTTGCTGGTGATACTGAACATCATTCAGATCGATTTCATTTGCTCACACAATTGGACTCTTGGAATGGAGCAACATTCCCAAAGCCTGCATTGTTAACACTGAGAACACAGCTGGACAGGATCTTAGAGACCACCCCCTCCCTCCACTATCCCTCACTTCACCCATTTTGCCTGAAGGCTTGAAATTCCTTATGTACATATATTTTCTTCAATGCAGGATCTGTGCAGATTCTCCAAGTTTAATAAAAAAGAATGAAACAGATTTTTCATAAAGACTTTATAATTAATGGAAGGAAGCGGTTTGGGGGGGGGGGGGTTTGAGCTACAGTTTTTTTTACAAAAATAAAACAGAAATATACAGCCATAGATTAATGGGATAAACTATGCCACTAAAAACATATCAACTTCCTTTGTCCTCTACTGTTCTGACACAGCGAAAAATGTCAACTATGTGGATTGTTTCCAATGACAGGCTTGTGAAATTGGACCTTTCCAAAAACTATGTGGTTTCAAACAGATTGGGTACATTTAACTGCAATGCATTGTTCTTTGTCTAAATTCTTTGGATAAAGGACTGCAACTTCCAACAACACAAATATAAAGCATACTGTCTCACTTTGTGAGTTGGAAGATTGTTCCCTAAAAAACTCAAGGCAAAAAAAAGTTATATTTATGAACATAACTTCGACATTCATGGGAAAATAATTAAACGTTACCTTAAAATAAATGGAAACACCAATATTACTTTATGTATTGCTACAGAGAAAGTGCAAACAGTGCAGGTCTGATATACAGTTGAGTCAGGAAAGCTAAACAATCAGATTAGATTACAATGAGTTGCATACAACTAAGCAGGATTTCTTGAGAGATGTGGTCTAGGATTACAGCATTTTAGTTAATGGTTACACTGCTCATTGTAACTGGCCTTCTACAAACATTTGCTCAGCTGTCTCAAAGCATTTTAAAATCACTGTTGACACCACATTTTCATCCAAAATGATACTATTTGAAAGGAAAGATTTTAGTTTTAAGAGGAAGAAGATTAATACAGAATCACCATCGTCCCTGTTCACCCACCAAACTGTTAAAATCAGAGCCAAACTGGTTTCCAGTCAGTAATATTTGTGTCCTGGTACATTCTTTCCATTTTTGCCAACATCTTTTCTCTCATCTTCACACATTAACCAGTTCCAATATTTTTGAAGTTATTAAAGCTGACCTCTACTCCACTTTCCCTTCAGTTTTGATACTGTTATACTCAATTATCAGCTCCCAAGAGCAGCTGAATAAACCTGTATCTCGGTATCATCCAAAACTGCGCCAGGATCATTGCTCAGAATCAACAAAATGTAGGCCAAAAGATTCTTATCTACACATCATCAACAAACCTAGCTTCCAGAAAGAAACCTGATTCTGCTTACATGCTGGCATGCCATTCCCTAGAGTACCTGTGCTTTGAGTTGTACTTCCTGTAATTTGCAAATTGCCAATTATTTGGCCATTTTTGACAGAACAAATGTCAGAGATTTACAGCACACACACAGGCCATCCAGCCCATAGTATCTATGCTTACCATTAAACACCTACCCTATTTTCCAGTACTTGGTCCATAGCCTTGTACGTTTTGCGTGTCAAGTGTTCATCAAACTACGTCAACTATCTGGATTGTTTTGAATTATTTTTTCCAAATTCCCAGCAGTCTACAATTCCAACTTTAATCTTAAGAATTTAAGTTTTGTGGTAGCAGGACATGGGCTCTCGTGTCACCAATGGCCAAATTACACAGCAATGCACACTTCCTCACTAATCAGCAATTTCATTCTTCAAAGCTCCCATGTGCCATTAAGTGCCATCATCTGCATTTTGAGGTTTATTAAAAACATACATCTTTTGAACATACGGGGTGGTGGTTAAGCAGTCGCTTAACTGGTGAATTGGAGCGGAGTAGAAATCCTTTTCAATGTCTTATTTTAAAACACATCAGAGAAGAAATTTCTCTTAGTTGATATGAACATTGAGCATTAGTCTTTTTCAATATAAAAACATTCCCACACAGCCTCTGTAGACTCAGTTTCTCAGTCTTACAAGAAACTTATATCTGGTCATTAGATGCATTTCTGCACACATTCCAACCATAAATCCCAGTGCTCCCAATCACTCCAAAAGTCATATTAGACCTATGTGCCCCATTATCGTTTGATATCAGTGTCATGTATAGAAAGGAGCAGCACAATACTAATGAAACGTTACTGAGTCATTTTATTAGATTAACTCAACCATAAGCATTCAATGCAGCATCTCCATATACATTGCTAAACAGTCAGTTGAGACTATTCAAACTACAATTTGGCTTTCTTCATGAAAGTATTATGCACCTAGTACACTCAGATCCAAAAAACACATCAGTGAGACAAGCATAACAATTTCGCCATCAAGTAAAGAAAGGGACACAACACAACAGGTGCTGCAAACTTCTTATTCACATTAACCAATTCACCAAAAGCCCACTGCAGGTAAATCGGGCTGACAGGCATTTCACAATACTGCATTCAAATGGCGGCCCCAGCTTTTCTTGTCATGTTAAGCAGCAAACGGCACTTGTCAAACTAGTCGCAGCACATGTGCCAGGAAGAATAACAAAGTGTAAAAAAGGAGAGTTTGCCGAGACAGCCATGAATAATTCATGGCAACGTTGCATTAAGTGCAATCAAGTAACCAGCTGACAAACATGTTGCAATGTGGACATCCTTTCAAAAGCTTCACTAATACAATTGCCCCACTCCAAATTTAGACTGCACCAAAGCCAAACACTCAAACCCACTGACACTTCCGGGAGGCACCGTTAAACAGCACCGTTCATTGTTCACTGGCTCGTTGGTTCTCTCAATTTATCACTTCAGAGTCTGGTTAAGTAAAGGCATACATATCAACAATTTGTAGATTCACAAAAACAGATTCCCCCCGACCTACTTTTTCATTACTAACAGTTTACTATTTTCTATTTTCTTTACTGTACTGTCTATATTAGTAAGTGACTCTATATGGGTATCCAGAACCATGAGCTTTACAGGGGCTTGGAAGAGAAAAGCAAGACAGCGATGAAGAACCTTATAAAAACACTAATTCAGCCTTTAGAGGATTGTGACCACTTCTAAGTTTCCCAATATAAGCAGGATGCAAATAAAGACTGTAGAACTTGTGCAGCGAATGGCTTCCGGGATGAGACACTTCAGTTATGTGGCCAGACTGGAAATGCTAAGAGATAGTAGAGAAGAGATTTGATCGATATGTTCAAAACCATGAAGTCTCGAGAAGAATAGAGAGGGAGGAATTGTTGACTGACGAAAGAGTCAAAAATGAGAATGCACTGATTTAAAGGGATTGGCAAAAGGATCAATTACGCCAAAAGGAAATATTTTTCTTAAACATAGTGAACAGTTATGATCTAGAACACATTGGCAGGAAAGTGTAGTGGAGGCAGATTCAATCCTGGCTTTCAAAAGGGAAAAAGGATCAAAGTCTGAAGAGAAAATGCAGAGTTATGGAGAAAGGAAAGTCAGATTCATTGAGTTGCTCATGTCCAGAGCTATCATGGGCAGAAGGGGCCTATCAAACCCCTTCTGTGCTGCATCCATACTATTATTCGATGCGAACCTGTTATGTTGCTGAATTCTGTGATTTGTACCACAGAGCAAATTTAGCAACTGTGGATTAATTGTGCCTGAATGTTATATATCAATCATACCAGCAAAGTTAGATCTTATCAACATGATCAGAGCCACTTTCCCCAAATCAGTGAAACACTTAAGAGCCTGATCCACTATAGCCTAACAGACCACAGCTCAGTAGCACTGGTAGCAATGTTCATAATGGCTATGGTCAAAGATATCCCAGAAAGCTACCCATCAAGGAAAGTTCTGCTGCCTTTAACAGATTCCTTATTGGTTTATTTACATTGAAGGCTTGCCCCTGGAATCACTATTGCCATTCATAAAGTGGCTTGAATATTAGTCTGCTTTTATTTGTTTTCTGGCTGGTTCTGATCCTGCAGTCTTTGCATTGGACTGAGCGCAGGAGAGGTTGACAAGAATATTTCCAGGGATGAGAAATTTAGTTATGAGGACAGATTGGAGACATTGGGACTGTTCTCCTTGGAGAGATAAAGCTAAGAGGAGATTTGATAGAGATGTTCAAAATCAGGAGAAGGCTAGATGTAGTAGATGGAGAGAAACTGTTCCCTCTCGTAAAAGGATCAAGAGTGAAACAGCACAGATTTTAAAGTGATTTGCTAAAAAAAGGAAACGTGCTGCAAGAGAAAACTTTACACAGCGAGTAGCTTGGGTCTGGAAGGGCAGTGAGGCAGGTTCAATTGAGGCATTCAAAAGGGTATTAGAAGATTATTTGAATGGAAACAATGTGTAGGGGTGTGGGGAAAAGTACTAAGTTATGATGCTCTTTTAGAGAGTCAGTTTAGACATGATGGCTCTTCAGGTACGATCGCAGGCTCCTTCTACACCATAAAAACTCTGTGACTCAGTACGGTCTTTAAAATTCAACAATCATACAGGAAACTAAAACTGACATAGGAGTGATGCATTAGCGGTCATGTACATCATTCCACAGGGCAAAATTCTAAGGTGTTCAAAATAATGCAAATGAACACTGATTCACTACTGTAGTTTCAACTGCTATGGCAATGCAGTTAGATAAATGAGTTAGCAATACTAATCCAAGGTGGTTCAGGGGCATAGGTCGAGACATAGCTTCCCCAAAGTGATAAGAATGTGGTCATCAAACGCAGCCATGTTTGCTGGTTGACAGTGGGGTTCACAGTTCGACTTGCCTGCATAGCCCAACAACATTATTTCACTCAGAGGACGCTGAGTGAGTGGAATCAGCTGCCATCGGTGGTAGTAGAGGCGAACTCATTGTGGTCTTTTAAGAGATTTCTGGATGAGTACATGGGATTTAATGGGATTGAGAGTTATAGATAGGCATGGTAGGTATGGATATGATCAGTGCAACTTGTGAGCTGAAGGGCCTGTTTGTGCTGTAGTGTTCTATGTTCGATATTTACACCCAGTAACCATTTTTGTCAGCCCAAAGGAAAGTTAGAAAGTCCAATTTTAAGATAAATACACACGTGGAAGCTTGTGCGTGGGAAGTTACCTTGTGGAACCTCTGCTGCTATCGATTCTATTGTGCAATATAGAACAGAACTTTCTCCACCACACTGGGATTTGAAGCATGATTGTCAAAAGCATTACGGGCTGCTGAAGTAGTAATGTTACTTTTAATCTTCTAAAGATCTTGCACACATCTCTGTACTATAATGAAAAGCTGTGTATTTGACCACAGACACAGATGCAATGATGAAACGTTTCTGGTTTTGTTTGTTTGAGTATATGTTTTTTTTCATATTTCTTCATTTGGTCTCCACAAGCCATGGACTAATTGAGACCTGAGATGGACCTCGCAGTCCTCTGTCAATGTTGATTCATAGAGTCCCCACAATGCAGGAGAATATTGAGGCCATCTTGTCTGCACCGGCTCTCTGACAGAGTATCTTACTCAGGCCCACACACCCACCCTATCGTACGGCTAATCCCCTAACTTACACTCCTTGGATATTAAGGAGCAATCTATTATGGCCAATCCACCAACTTACACATCTTTGGACTGGGGGAGGAAGTCCAGGCAGAAATGGGGAGAACCTGCAAATTCCACATAGACAGTTACCTAAGGCCAGAATAAAAACCCAAGTTCCTGGTGCTGTAAGGAGCAGCGTTAACCACTGTGCCACCATGCCATCCCAGGAAATTTTCCCCTGATTCCCTTCTGTATTCTTCATTCCCGTGCCTCGCTTTCCAGGTGCAGCCTACAAAACCAGAACAGACACTGGGGATTTGGAAATACCAGGCTTGCATTTGCAGCACACTACCAATAGATTTATATTAAATAGTATTAGAATCTTTGATAGCTCTGGTTATTAAAGTTTAAAATACCTATAGCCTCAGAATCATCATTCACATCAGAATTAGAAGAAATAAATTGCAGAGCGTTCCATTGAATGACCTTTGCAAATTTGACAACTTTTTCACTGAAGGCTAAAATTTATCTCTTGCAATTCTTTTCATGATAATTGATTGTCAATATTTACCTGCAGTTCTGCCATTATCCGGTCACCTTCATCTTCATCTTCCTTGACGGAAGAAGCTGCTACTGGTCCAGGTGTTGATGCTATTTCCTTCACTTCCACGGGACTTCTCGGTGATTTCAGGTGTGCCGGGCTGTTCTCTTCAGACTATCGAATAATAACAATGACAACATTCAGTTGGGATTGATTCACAACACAATGCTATTTCTCATTTCATAACCTCACTCCAAGACACTAAGAGTGGTTGGTGTGGGAAATGGAAAGTGTCGCATTGGTGTGCTACTTTTCTGAGACCCCAGGCACACATTACCACAGCAAGGTGCCAGAGTTTTGCTCTCAATCTAACTATGTTCTACTGCTTCCGGCAATATCCGATACCAACACTGGATTACTTGTTGCTTGCTTCTGGTTCATGGCACTGATGTTTCCTTCCCTTAGACAGCACACGATACAGAAATCAAAACATTTCTCAAATGAAAATTATGGTGAATGTTTTTATGCAGTCAATGGGTGTAGATATTATACCCTCTAAAACTCCAAACAAATCTACACCCAGAGCAAAATAGTATGGGTGCAACAAACAGAAACAGAAAGAATCGGCAGCATCTGTGGAGAGAGAAAAACAGAGTGAACATTTGAGCCAAGTGACCGCATGTCAGAAGGGTTCAAGCCATACCTCAAATGCTAACTTTGTTTCTTTCTCTTTAGATGCTGACAATTGAATATCAATGCTGATAAGGTGTTTCACATGAACAGATATTCTAGGCTATATGTTAACTGGAATGTTTGAACAGAGAGAGTTACCCACCACCTACTGGTCTAAGGAGCTGGGCCCTACACCATGAAAAGCATCCGGATTCTGCCTTAGAGCTCAACAAGAGTTTTTTTTGAGCCATCTATACTCACTCAAACTGCTGAAAGCACCCCATCAAATATTGTTTGGCCATCAAATATTTAAATACCTGATTAGATTGGATAAGTGAATGGACTTCTCAACTTTCAATAAAAAAGTACCACAACTTATTTCAGTTTGTAAACTGAACGTTTAGGGACAGAGCATATTAACAATTTTCACTTTCTGCAGTAAGTTTTAAGACCACTGTCAAGTGCAATACTTACAATGAAAATTAACTTTGCACAACAACCTTTCTGTAAAAGCTGGTCTGTAGAATGAAACCTAGTCTCAATTTCCTAAAATTGTGATGCAGTTTGAAAGATTTTCTTTGCTGCTATTGGTCTTGATATGTTAGATTGTTAGAAAATTCATTGTAGGAAGATCTACATTTAAGCACCCTTGAGCAAGCAAGATTGTACTCTTGAAGAGACGCAGACAACGTATAGAGAAAACAAATAAACTATGCAATAGCATTTTAGAAACTGTATAAAGACCATTCTTACATGTCATGACCCAAATATAAATTCCAATCATTGTCCCCTCATGTTGAAATTAATTAAAAATTGAAAATACCGAAAAGAAAAAAGATCTGTGACCGCACAGATAGTGACACGTTGAAGGACAGGAACATCAAAGAGGCATTCATTTTTAAAATAAAAACCACGTAAATGTCCCCAGGCTCAGGAATTAGAGAATCAGAAATAAAAAGTAAATGGGAAAATCCGAAAGAGCAGATACAACACGCTGCAAAGGAAATATCATCAAAACTGAAAAGAAAAAGAGAGGGGTGGTGGGGGAAGGAGGGGAGAGGAGGAATTTTCTCATCCCACCTGCTTACCATGGGAATCGCAGCAGGTTGGGAGGAGGGGGGTGGTGTGCAGAGGTCCGTCTAACTTGGCTAAGATTTTCCGATTTTGGGTAACAGATGGGATGTTGGAAAGAAAAATAATTCATTACAGTATGAGGAGTGATAGTGAGCTGCCTTCTTGAACTGCTGCAGTGGTTTAGATACACCTTTAGTGCTGTTAAGGAGCTCTAAGATTTTGACCACATGCATTCCCAGGCACCTATTATCCTTGTCCTTCTAGAAGGTAGTGTGGTCATGGGTGTGGAAGGTGCAAAGCAGAGCTAAAAACAAGGGTTTTTTAAAAAAATATTCCTTAATAGGACATGGATGTTGCTGGCAAGGCCATCGTTTATTGCTCATCCCTAACGGCTCTGGGTCTGGAGTCATATTTAAGGATGACAGATTTCTTTATCAAAAGGACATTAGTGAACGAGATGGGTTTTTATGACAATTGACAACAGTTTCATGGTCATTATTGGACTTTTAATTTCAAATTTTTATTGAATTCAAACTCTACTCTGCTGTGGCAGGATTCAAACTCAGGTTCTCTGGGTCTCTGACTAATAGTCAATGACAATACCTAGCTGCCACCTCCCCTTTTATTACTTTTAATTTAGTGAAATATAGAAACTTAATTGAAACATTATAGCTGGATTGAGATTATGGATTAAAAAGTTCCCCCACCTTACTCTTTGATTTAAGGAAGAATTCAATGACAACAATGCTCTATTGCCCAGAAGCAAATACTTACAGTGACAGGACTGCCTTCTTTCCTTGCTGTAAATATCACTTCTCCAGATCTTGTCGTTGTCAGGCCAGAGGCAGCTGGGTAAAACCGGCGGGGAGGTGGAGGTGGTGGTGGGGATTTCATCGGTTTCTCATTTCCTGGTTCTGGCAATGTTATCTCCTCTGCAAGAAACAACACAGGAGGATGTGTCACTGCACCAACCTCAAAATACTTACTCATCATTTACTGTCATAAAGTAGGTAGTGAGGCAAGTTAAAGTCCAACAGCCACCACTGGTGTTTCAGACAAAAAAAAAGATTTAAACACTTTTTTCACAGCTTTTCAGGCCTTTCACAAACTTGCAAATAAGCAGCCCTTTTTCAGAAATTCATTTATGGAAGGTGGGAATCACTGGCTGAGACAGCATTTATTACCCATCCCTGAGGAGCAATTAACAGTCAATCACATTGCTGTGGGTCTGGAGTCCCACGCAGGTAAGGACGGCAGATTCCCTTTTCTGAAGGATGTTAGTGAACCAGATGGGTTTTGCAATGATTGCAAGTCATCGTTAGATGTTTAGTTCCAGATTTTTATTGAATTCAAATTTCACCATCTGACATAGTGGGATTTGAACCCAGGTTCCCAAGGCATTACCCTGGATTACTAGTCCAGCAACAATGCATCCACGCCACCGCCTCACCTTACGCTCAAGATCATTTCACATCCATGATTTATTTTAACTGGGGTAAATACCAAAGGGAGAAAAAATGTTAGTTGTTTCATCCACTGATACGTTATGTGTCATGCTGCTGCTCTGCTCAGGACTACATCCTTTTATGGTCATTACTTAATCTATCAATGAGTTAATGTCGGTTAACATAAAACACCACCACCTATGATTTCTTTGTGACTAGATTGGCTGAAGGGTCCTTCCTACATTTGGAAATATTTGCAAGTCATTTGGAATACTGCGTCCAGTTCTGGTCGCCTTACTACCGGAAGGATGTGGAGACTCTGGACAGAGTGCAGAGGAGGTTTACCAGGATGCTGCCTGGTATGGAAAGCCTGAGTTACGAGGAGAAGTTAGGCAAATTGGGACTGTTTTCCTTAGAAAGACGTAGACTTAGAGGAGATCTAATAGAGGTGTACAAGATTATGAGGGGTATAGATAGAGTAAACAGGGTTAAGCTTTTTCCTAGGATGGACTCGAATAGCACGAGGGGTCACGGGCTTAGGGTGAGGGGGGTAAGATATAATTTGGATGCTAGAGGGAGTTTTTTCACACAGAGGGTGGTGGGGGTATGGAATGCGCTGCCAAGTAAAGTGGTGGAGGCAGGTACTCTGGAGTTATTTAAGAAATACTTAGATGGGCACATGAACAGAATGGGAATGGAGGGGTATAGAAAACTGATTTAAAATAGGGATCATGAGCCTTGGGAGTCCCTGGGAAGTGTGTAAATAGATGATGATATTGATGTACTTATTTTTATCCTACAGGTGCTTTGGTCCACCTTGTTGTCTAACAAGGGGCATACACGCGATGGGTCGTGAGAGGGCTGCTCTTGGATTTTTTTTGAGAGTATCCTAGTGCTTCACGTCGTTAGTGTACGCTTGACCTGGACCATTTGATGGGCAACACGACAGCTCAGTGACTATCGCTGTGCTGTGCAGATACATGGATTTGGGCCTGTGTCTGTGGGGGTTTGCGCATTCTCCCGTGCTTGCGTGGGTTTTCTCCGGGTGCTCCGGTTTCCTCCCACATCCCAAAGATGTGCTCTTAGGCTAATTGGCAAAACAAATTCTCCCTAAATTGTCTCAAATTTGGTTTTTAATCCATAGATCTATAAACATAGACAGGGATCACGGGTAGAGGTGGGAACATCGGGGTGGTGGCACGAGCTCGCTGGACCAAAGGACCTGTTTCCCATGCTGTTTTGTTCTTTGTACACGCTACGGCTGGAATTTTACTGTCCCACCCACCACAGAAATTGGAGCCATTGACCTAGGGCAAGATTTTACAGTTTTTGGGATGAGCGAGGCCATAAAATCCCATCTTGTGACTCTAAAAGTTGCATACCTAGCTGTTTTACTCCCTCCGATTCCTCTGGTTTTGCTGTTGGCTTCTGTTCAGGTTCCACTTCCAAGCTAGGAATTCCTTTCATCATATTTGCCTGTGCCTCCTCCAGCAGTCGCTCAAACTCCTTCTCGTCGTACTGATTCATGTTTTGCCTTTTTTCTTCCCATTCTCTTTCTGCTGCCTGTAATCAAGTTTAAAAGTAGTTTTCAGCTAGGTCGAGAACGAATAAGAACACACACCTGAAATGCAAAAGGAATGCTCCAAAAAGGACAAATTTTACAACAAGTTCAAAGAAGGTAAACTCAAAAGTACCTCGATGGTCATTTTTCGGTGAATGCCCTTTTTGGTACTTGCGGCATGAATTTCATCAATGAAGAGGTTTTGACCAGGAGTAACCTGGGGAGTTGATGACGAGCTCTGAAACTGGTGACTTGGAGCACTTTGGACTTGAGGTATTCCATCTGTCAACTCCTGAGGTCGTTTCATCATAACTGGAGAAGACTGAACTTGGTGGACAACAGCTGAGGCATTCTGGGATGGCTTGGGCATGACAAGAGGGCTCGGGACAGGATGAACCAATGCTGAAGACTGATGAGATTGGTGAATTAGGACAGGAGAACTCTGGGCATGGTGGACAATCATATGTGACTCCGACTTCACCAGAGAATTCTGGACCTCGTGAAGCGTACCTGCGGCACTTTGAGGGAGAGTTGCTTGGGCAGTAGTGGCCTGCTCCTGAACTTGCAAGGGAGAATCTTTGGACATTTCAGAGTCTGCAACTGTGATCATATTGGCTGTGGTGCTTTTCAGCATTGGATGTGTAGAATCAGATCCCCTCAAAAGGTCTTCTGTTACGAGTCTGTGAAGAAATGAAAGCAGTTTAAGGAATTAGGTGTTTGGCAGAGAAAATATTTACATAATGGTATTACTTAAGAAGTTGTTTTGTGTTGTGTTTTCCGGTTTCTGTAAGTTCTAAATAATTATACCTTAAGCTCAGCTCTCCACATGATTGGTGGAGTGTTATGTGACACTCGTGCACTCACCAGAGCAGAAGGTTCCACAAATATCCCCATCACAATAATGGATGAGTCCAGCAGGTTAGTATGAAAAAAGGCTGAAGTGTTTATAACCATCGAAAGCCAAAAGTGGATGATCCATCTCAGCTTCTTCCTGAGGTACCATCATCACAGCTATCAATCTTTAGTCAATATGATTCACAAAGTGTGATACCAAAAAATAGCTGAAAGCATTGGGTGTTGCAAATGCTGTGGGTTCTGACAATATTCCAGCAGCAGTTTTCAAGACCTGTGCTCCAGAACTAGCTACGCCCTAGCCAACCTCCACCCACACAGCGACAATACTGGCATCTATCCAACACTGTGGGAGATTGCTACACTACATCCTGTTCACAAAGGGCAGGAAAAAGACAACCTGTCGTTGTCAGTCTACTCCCATACTTGAGCAAAGTGATAGTTGTGGTCATCAACAATGTTATTTGGGTGGCACTTACTTGGCAATAAACTGTTCACTGACACTCAGAATGAGTGACACAGGCAGAATCCAAACTGACTTTATTATAGCTTTGGTTCAAACATGAGCATCAGACTCAAATGGATGCTTTGACATCAGAGAGGCATTTGACCAAATTTAGCATCAAGGAACCTTTTCAAAACTGAAGTCAATGAAGAAACAGGAGGAAAGCTCCACTGCTTGGACACATATTGAGTACAAAAGGAAACTGGATGTGGTTGCTGGAGGTTAATTGTCTCAGTTCCTATCACTGCAGGAGTTCCTCAGAGTAGTAATGTGGACCCAACCATCATCAGCTGATTCATCAATGACTCTCTCTCTATCACAAGGTCTGAAATGAGAATGCTTGCTATTGATTGCACAATATTCACTGTTATTCACATCTCATCAGATGCCGAAGCTGTCATCATCTATATGTTGCAGGACCTGAACAACATTCAGGTTTGGGCTGGTAAGTGGCAAGTAATATTCACACCATTCAAGTGCAAGGCAATGGCTACCTACACACAAAAAAAAAGTCTAACTATTGTCCCTTGACAATAGCATGATCATTGCTGAATCCATCACTGTTGACAATCTTAGCTGGGTTGCCATTGACCAGAAACTGAAATGGACTAGCCATATAAACAGTGACTACAAGGGTAGATCAGAGGTTAAGAATTCTGGGGCATGTAACTCACTTCCTGACTCCCCAGAGCCTATCCACCATTTACAAGGCACAAGTTTAATAGAATACTCTCCACTTGCCTGATGAATGCAGCTCCAACAAGAAGCAAGAAGTTCAACACTATCGAAGGCAAAACAGCCTGCTTGACTGATATTCCATCCAGCTCTTTAACCATTCACTTCATCACCTCACATACTGGCAGCACTGTGTACCATAGACATGGTGCATTGCCTTGTTTGACAGAACCTTTCAAACCTGGGATCTCTGTCATCTAGAAGGACTAGGGCAGCAGACACATAGGAACATCATCACACTTGCAAGGTCTCTTCCAAGCTGCCACAACCATTGTTTCTTCACTGCTGCTGGGTCAGAATCCCGAAGTTCCCTCTCTACCAGCACTGTGAATGCAATACCCATACACCTGCTGGACTGGAACTGTTCAACTCAGTGGCTCGTAGTGAGAATAATTTAACAATGTAATAAACACATTTAGATTAAGCAGCATTGTAAAGTGAGCTGCAGCAAGAAGAGTTATTATGTTGATACAGTAAACAGCTCCAAAAGGCTAATTTTGCAGTCCTGGCGAAACTAACCAAAAACTTACTAAACTGAGATAACTGATCATTATTCTTGGCTCAGGTGACCTATAGCACTGGTATTGGCCATGCTAAATTTCCTTCCATGTGCTCGTACAGGTACTGCCAGAGTGTGGTGATGAGGGGATTTTCCCACTAACTTCATTGAAATGTCAATGTGAGCCTATTTATGGCAATAATAAATAAACTTTAAAAGAAAGATCCCAACACAGCTTTGGTCTTGCAACACAACTATATTAGCATGTAACCCAATTGAGCAACTTATTAAATGGTAGACGACTGAAAGTTTTATCACTTAATATTCTAATATATCCTCTTCAATCATCTTGCCTGTCATGGAAAATGACAGAAAGTGAACCATCACCAGATGTACTGATTGTGTTTAGAAAACATACAACTTTAAAAAAAAATTATGAAATGGACAGAAAACTACTTGTTTACTACGGTTCTGTCTCCACACTTACATGTGGACTTGCTACAGATAGCTAAATTTGGGGAGTGGATGCTGAGGACAACCGAGCACAGCGACTGGATGACATGGAGTGAACATGGTCCAGATCTAAGTGGGTTGAAGAAGGAGAACATGATCCAGATGGGGAGATGATAGCAGCACCGTCATGTTAGCTCTGTTCTCTGAAATCAGCAGTGTTATCACAGGGTCATGTGTAAATCCACTAGCCTGCCTGATAACAACAGGATTACATTACAAATTCCAACCACGGGGTGAAGATGATTCCCCCACATGCTGACAGTAAGGGTAGGTCTGTATTTTCAGCACTGTGGTGAAAACTGATATGCCCTGAAGTGAACACAGCTTTTCAAATGTCTCAAAGATTCACTTTGAAGAATCATCAAAGGAATTCCATAGCCGGGTTCAAAAGCTACATCACTCACACAAGAGCAGCAAAAGCACACTGCTGACCAGGGATAGAAAAGGACCCTTTAAAGTGAAGAATTACTGCTTTTACGACTACAAACTGAATAGATTTGAAAGTGCTAGACTAGTTAAGAGGATCAAAGGCTAAACAGATTTTTTTTATGATTTAAAGCATTGTGTTTGGAGAAATCATTTTTAATAGAAAACCTTCAGAATGCACATCTCCTTTTGTTAGCTAAACATTCATTCCTTCCACATCAATGCATAGTGGCAGCAGCATCTACAAGATGCACTGCAGCAATTCAGAATCTCCTTCAGCAACACCTTCCCATCATGTGACTTCTGCCACCAGGACAAGGGCAGTAGACATAGAGGAAACCTCCACCTGTAAGTTCGCCTCCAAATCACATGGCATCCTGACTTGGAACTATATTGCCATTCCTTCATTGGTGCAGGGTCAAGATCCTGAAATTCCTTTCCTAACAGCATGTTGACATTCCTACACCATACAATTCAAAAGGAGGCCATTTGACCCATCAAGCCCGCACCATCAACAATCACACCCAGATATATTTACCCTGCTAACCCCCCTGACATTAAGGGATAAATTACTGTGACCAATCCACCTAATCAGACATCTTTAGATTGTGGAAGGGAACCAGTGCATCTGGAAGGAATCCACGCAAACATGGGGAGAATGTGTCTGCGTGGAGTTTGCAATCACTCAAGATTAGAATTGAACCCAGATCCCTGGCGCTGCGAGGCATCAGTGCTAATCATTGTGCCACGATGCTGCCCATGACCTGCAGCAATTCACCTTTACCTTCTCAAGGGCAATTAGGGATGGGCAATGTAGGCTGGTCTAACCAGTTACCGCCTACATCCCATGAACAAATAAAAAGATCTTCATGATAAACAAGACAGTCTCTCAGTTCAATTCATGATATTTCTCAGGCAGAATAACGTAAAACAGTGATAACAGTGACCAAATGAGGATGACACAAAGATATTTTTTCCTAATGGATATTACCTTCTTAAACCAGTGAGTATCTCGGTCATACTCTTGACTCTCTTCAGGAGGCTTTCCAATTTATGAGGCTCTTCCTTCAAGAACTTTACTGCTTCCACCTCCACGCGGAGAACTGCCCGCATCTTATTCTGCAAAGTGGGGAACTCAGCTGGGATAAAGACACAAAACAACATATTTCAAATTCTGTGCACAGAAGAAACACAGGCAACTCTTCATTTTTATACTGCTGTCTGAACCAAAGGATAAAGTCAAGTGAATACTTCTTACAATAGTACTTCTTCTCAATGTTTAAGGACTGTATTTCCTTAACTACTTTGCAAAAACTTTTATCTGATTGAGCATGATATCATTAGCCCAAGAAATAAACTATTTTTCCCAGTTACTTCCCAGCAGCTTAACAAAAGAACAAAAATGGGACAATTGAAGATTCAAAATGCTCCATAATTCTTATCCCACAATGCAAGTTGTGTGACAAACAAAAAGGGACAAAACCAACAAAACACATCAGTGGAAAAAGAAGAAAAGCTGATGCTGTGTAATTAAGGGCATGATGACATTAACAACTTGCATCTATAGAGTGCCTTTGATGTAGAAAAACAACCTAAAGTACTTCAGGAAGCCATTACTAAGGGTGGCCAGTGGGGCAAAAGGTGTGCTGCATAAAGGCCTCAATAGAGCAGGAGAAAGAGGGACAGAAAAAGAATTTCAGCAGATGGTGTCTATGGTGGATTGCAGGGAGGCAGTGATCCACAAGGGACTGAAGTCAAAGGGGCAAATATGCAGGAGGTTGCAGAGATAGGGAGGTTCCAAAGTAATCAAAACACAAGGACAAATTTAAATGAGAGATGTAGGCAGATCAGTAGCCAATGTAGGTCAGCACCTAATGGTCAGGTACGTGGGCATCAGTTCTAACTAATCAGTTTTGCTTGATACTTACAAAGTAATGGAAAATCTTTACCTTTCAGACCTGCCAGTGATTCTCCCACCTGACGCAGTGCCACTGCACCCTCCTCCACATCTTTTAAAGTGATCGTTTGTTGGGCTGAAGAGGCATCCTTATTCAGACCATCTATGGATTTCTCTAACTCACTACAGATCAAGAACAGAATGGGATAGATTAGAGCAGCAGTCACTCTGCTACACCTTTGTGATTTTTGATAAAATACTTCACTATTGCTTTACTTGTAGTTCATCCGTAGAATCGATTCCACGGGGTAAGTCAATGTCTTTGAAGGGGACAGAAATCTTTTTCCTTTATAACGTAAAATGATAAATGTTCACATTTAAAGTGTCAACTTGTCTCTTTTCTCTACTGATGCTGCTTGACCTCCCATCACTTCCTGATTTTGGATTCGATTTTCAGCATTTTCCTGCCTTCTCCCTATCATTACAGACGTTGAAACCAGATGTTAAAACCAGATGTTAAAACCAGATGTTACTAGGGCAGGACATTGCGACTCACCAAATGGATATGGTACTCTTGGAAGTCTGGTGTTAATTAAACTGAGATAGCAGCTTGAGGGATGGAGGGAAATAAATTCAAGAGGGAAATATTTTTTAATATGTAACACCAGAGGGCAGCACCTGATCAAAAACAAATCAGAACTCAAAATGCTGCATTTTGACATAATGAAGCAATAGACCAAACTAGCTCTACCTACAGGGGCAACTTTTACCATTCTCAGCTGTGTGCTACGTACATCAGTCGAATTAACGCAGTAATCAGTCCCTCAACTACAGGAACAGCTTTCACTGTTATTGTCGAAAGTTGTGCAGGTTACGTTGATTGGCCATGCTAAATTCATAGGATCACAGAATCTCTACGATGCAGAAGGAGGCTATTTAGCCCATCGAGTCTGCACTGACCACAATCCTACCCAGGCCCTATACCCATAACCCCACATATTTACTATGTGCATCCTTCTGACATTGGGACCAATTTAGCATGGCAAATCAGCCTAACCTGCATATCTTTGGACTGTGGGAGGAAACTGGAACATCTGGAGGAAACCCACACAGACACGGGGAGAACTTAGAAACTCCGCACAGACAGTGAGCTGAGCCCGGAATTGAATCCGGGTCCCTGGTGCTCTGAGGCTAATCACTGTTTTGCCCCCACAAATTGTCCCAAAGTATCAGGGGGATTAGCAGGATAGATATGTGGGGTTCCTGTGATAGGGTCAGGGTGGGATTGAGGTCGATGCAAGTTTGAAGGGCTAAACAGCTTCCTTCTGCACTGCAGGGATTCTATGACCAAACACTACTGGTTGTCACTGCGGGTGAAAGACAATTTTGTTTGCACCGACTACTGAGCTTTTCCTTTCAGTTCAATTCTGCAGCATTTCCCACTATTCAAACTGATACTTCCTCATGGTAGCTCAGTAATCAGCTCCTTCCAGAAGTTTTATTTCACTCCAGCAACCATTCCATTTCCTGTCACTTATAACAAAGCATCATGCTGTGAATTCTCCTGTCACATTTAGATGGCATTGATTTCTTTGGGAAAAGTAATGTTCTGCTGATAAGTGCGGTCGTTGTTTACTTAGCTATGCCTCCAGCCTTCATGTCAGTCGAACTTAATTAAAATTCTGCTCAGTTAGGAATTGCTTCAAACAATGAGTTAGCACACACGTGTTATTTTAGTGACCGACAATGGGGTGGGGAGTGTGTAGGGTGGGCATCCTGAATCAATACTTCAGTTTTCTTTTAAATAGGAAGGCTTTCAAAGCCTATTTTGAGAAGTGGGTGGCTCAGTGGTTAGCACTGCAGCCTCATAGTGCAGAGATCCAGATTCAATTTCGGCCTTGGGACATAGTCTATGCAGAGTTTGCATGTTCTCTGTGTCTGCGTGGGTTTCCTCCTGGTACTCCATTTTCCTCCCACAGTCCAAAGATGCTTGGGTTAGGTGGATTGGCCATGCTAAATTGTCCCCTTAGTGTCCCAAGATGTGTAGGATTGATGGATTAGCCATGGTAGATATGTGGAGTTATAGGGATAAAGCAGAGGGAACAGTCTGGGTAAGATATTCAGACAGAGTGTTGGTGCAGACTTAATGGGCGAATGACCTCCTGCTGCACTGTAGAAATTCTATGAAAAAGTGATTTTATACAATAAAGCAACACAAACATGCACATACTTGATTGCTAAGTCATCCAATGAGCAGCCAAGTTTTACAGTGAAGATAAACGTCAGATACAATCTCCAGTTTGCACTGAGTCTCACAACATAAGCAAATCTATCAGTGAGGGCAAAACAACTGGCATCTTTGTCCTTTAACCTCGTTTCATTCATTCAGGTACTAAACACCCTGCCCACTGGTACTCATTGCCAAAGCTCAAACATAAATGGTTGGTTTGTGGGATGGCAATACTGGGTGGATCCATAAAGTTAAAGTCACCAGAGTCCCAATTGACCATTGGCTGCTGTCCCCTTTATTAGTTGATTTATTACTGTCACAAGTAGGCTTACATTAACACTGCAATGAAGTTATATGAAAAATCCCCTGGTTGCCACATTCCGGCACTTATTCAGGTACATCAAGGGAGAATGGCCAATGCACCTAATCAACATGTCTTTGGGGGACAGTGGGGAGCTGACTGGTGGTGATTTAACCTGAGGATCACCACATCTCACGCAAGGGGCAAGATTGAGAAGGCAAGGCCTTCATGAATATCCTCAGGGGTGAACCAACACTGTGAGGAGAAAACATTATTAAGAATAAAGCATATCGGTAACTTGCACTTTAATAGGTTTGTAATGGTTTTGTATCAGTTGCAGCATACTTGTTTTGGAAGTGATAGAAAGATCTCTTCAAGTTCAAATACTTATTCCTCATTATTTCATGTATTCGGTTGCTTTAAACGCACAGGGCCGGTTCAAGCACAAGAGAGCACCAAATGGTTTATCCACCCTGCAGTTTGTTCAATGAAAGCTATAAACAGAGACCATTACAACACTGTTCCTGAAACTGACCTCAAGTCTGCTTAGAAACCAAGGAGGAGGCCTTCATTGACAACTCTTCCATCTGACAGAATAAATAAATGGAGACCTTGGAAGAATTACAAATGAGATCCATGTACTTTAAGTAGACTCTGCTGCATTGAGGTAAGTCAATAAAGAAGTCACATCCACTTGTGTTGATGTGGAAACAAGTCACTGAACAAACCCTTCACATCATTGGCAGCCACTGATCATGAGATTAATTGGACCATTCTCATTTTCAGAACTAGATGTATAAAACATTTGTTTGTGCACAGCAATTTATGCAAAAATAAAACATTGGCTACACTTGAGAGAGAAACTATAATAATCTGTTCTCCATTCGAACTTACAACTTAGAAGTAGCAACAGGCCATTCTACTGCTCGATTCAATAAGACCATGGTTAGTCAAGTCATGATCCCAGATCCACACTCCTATTTTAAAAAATAGGATCTCTCATTTCAGATGAAGATCAGAAGATATTATTTTCTGAAGGTCCTGAGTCTTTGGAGCTCTGTCTCCCAGAGGCAGGGTCATTGAATGTTTCTGAGTTAGATAAGTTCTTGACTGACAAGGGAATCGTAGATTATCAAGGATAAGGAGGAGTGTGGATCTGGGATCATGACTTGACTAACCATGGTCTTATTGAATCGAGCAGTAGAATAGTTGCCCAAAGTTCCTGCCTCTCCCACAGACATTAAACACAGCCAGAAAATGATAAATACTGTTATCTACACCATTGATTTAAATCAGAAATCCAAGTACAAACCACAAAGTGCTTGGATAGAAATAGGTTATTACTGGGCTCACTTTTCTAGTTTAATTAAAATTCACAGGGTTATGCTGTGCTCCGGGAATGCTTCAAAATTGTCCAAAGCCACTTTCAGGCAACTGAGACAGCCACCAGGAACAAAAGATTCTCTTTGCATCAACTAATGAGGGGCCTAATGTATGTTTTAGATTTAACATACTCTCTACACTGCAGAAGAGGCCACTCAGCCCATCGAATCTGCACTGATGATCTGATAGGATATCCCACCCAGGTCTCTACCCCCACCCTTTCACTGTAACCCCAAACATTTACTATGGCTAATCCTGGGACACTAAGGGGCAATTTAACATAGCCAATCCACACAATTTTGTGCCTTGTAGATAGTAGACAGGTTTTGTGAAGTCAGGGAGAGATGTTACTCACCACAGAATTCAAAGCCTTTAACCTGTTCTTGTAGTCACTGTTTTTATATGGATGTTCCAGCTCAGTTTCTGGTCAATGGTAACCCCCAAAATGTTGGTAGTGAGGGATACAATGATGGCAATGCACATTTTTAGACTGTGGGAGAAAACCCATGCAGACACAGGGAGAATGTACAAATCCACTCATAATTTGTAAGTCTGCCTCCAGGCTCCTGTAGGCAGTGGGAGCCAGGTTAGGTGTTTGCAGCAAGCCACTCTGCCTGCTCAGGTATAGCAGCAATCAAAGGTCTTCTCATAAAGGAGTCATTTTCCCTCTCAATGTCCACCACCCCTCCTCCATCCAACATTGATAGCTAGGCTGTAAGAGCTATCTTTTAATATTTTGAACTGTTCCTCTCTTACTTACATTACAATCGAGTTGGAAGGCTCGAAATGAGCAGCAGCAATTGGCTCTATTTCTGTCCTCAACTGGATGAGGAAGAGAATCTCATGAAAATCCCAATGAGGGATTGTTTTCCCACAATCTGGGGCGAGTTCAGGACACAGAAACAGTCCTGAATGCCTGACCCCCAGATAGATTCTGAAGAATTGAAAACATTCTAAGAGTGTGGTACATGCACACACACTATTTTGGCTTGGGACAAAATTATAAAATCTAGGCTAGGGGATTTGGTTTATTCCCTACAATGGTATACTGGCTGTCAGGACAGTGCCTCTAAGTAGTTAAATGCACCTCAGACTCCTCACTTGTGCTTTTGCTCATGCTGACACATAATTAATAAATCACCTTAAATATCATATCATCGATATCTATATCTCACAACTTTGCAGTGTCAACTATCAAAGCCACAAGGGAAAGATGTCACAAGCATGATTGAGGGCCAAAGTTTAACAATGCATTGTTTTTATTTTTAAAAAGGAAAGGAATTCTGGTTTGGGCTAGGAGTAGCAGAGCATTCCTCAGGGAGGATTTTCCCATCCTGCCTCGGGAATCAGAGCGGGAGGTGGGCAGACCATGCAAAGGTCCACTGACCCTCAGGTGAGGTTTCTCCTTGAATTACACAGTAACTTCACTGCAGTGTTAATGTAAGCCTTATTTGTGATTAATAAATAAACTTGACAAACATTTTCTGATTTTGAGGGGAGTTCATTCTTTCCCTGTGCCCTGCCAACCTTTACAGGAGCACAGCTGTGACGAAATCACTGCTCTTCACGTTCCTGATCAGGGCCCATTTCCATGGTTTCATCATTGACCTGCCAGCATACAATCTCCTGCTCATTGAGTATCACATCATTGCAGCTAACTTTAGGCAGGAGTTTGCAACACCCAGTGCAAAGCAAAGACCAGGAGGAAAAAGTGCACCTCCCCACTCCGCATCCTGCTCTACTCAGAATGGCACCCAGACAGGTGTCTTGACTTTCCAATCCCAGACATTCCCGCCTGGATAAAATCTGGACTAAAGGTTCCCACAGCAGCGAAGTGCTTCACTTGCTTTGCACTGAGCTCTCCAGCCCCAGTGTAAAAATATGAACTCTATAACTGGGGGCACGATCATAAAGGCAGATTACAGTACATTAACAGGCTAAAGGGCAAGCTTCATGGTCACTGCTCAATTCCCACTGGAATTACACTAGAGCCTCATTACATTATTAACTTGAAAGACTGCCAGCAAAGAGGACCTTATCATAAAAAGCTGAACTGGCAGCTCCAGAACCACAGTGTTATAGCTAAACACTATTTTTATATACATATCAATTCAGCAAAAAAAAATTGATGTAAACAACACATCAGAACACTGTCAATTGCTGGACACTAGATTATTCTTAATAAGTGGGCTAATCAAACAACTGATGCTGGTTTCGATGGTGCCGAATATAGAACTGTGTGGGATGGTCGTTGGAGCAAATAGCTTGAGATATTCACGCTTGGTTCCTAATCTTCTCCATGTTGCTATGGGCAGTGCTAAACACAGATTTCCCTCCTCAAGAGGTAAAGAGGGAAGGAAAAGTTACCTTAGTGGTCAGCTTACGGCACCATTTTGTTACACCGCCTTTGCGGAGCATCAGGAGTAAATGGGCAAGGGCAAGGACAACATGGTGTTGTTGTCCAGCCTGGACAGGCCATCAAGTCAAGTCAAAAGTAGGTTTAATTGAAGGACAAGAACAGGAAGTCTAAGTGTACGTTATCACAAGATGTCAGCAGCCAAAATAGGATAAAATCAGAGGTCCTGCAACATAATGCCTGAGAATTTTAGACATCCAGATGTCTAGCTATTTGAAAACACACCTTTCCTCAAGTCTTCATACATGCCAGTTTGAGAAAAGGCAAAGGCTCACTTTGTTTGGAAATACAAAACTCTGAGCAATAGTTACTGAACCTGTTTGTACCTTTAAAAATATTTAAAAAAGCTGCATCCCAGGCATCTCAATCAAACACTGGGTCAATTCACCACCCCAATGAGATTCAGAAACAGGTCAGCAAGGACTCAGAGTCAGGGTATGGTTTTCACTGAATTAGCAAGCCACAGCTGGACCAGTTATGGAACACTTCAATTGGTCTCAGTTTCACACAGGCAGAGTTTCCAGTCCTGGAAGTGTGATGTCCTGTTGAAGCAAGTATGTGGAGCAGAGGACAGGACTGGATTGAGTGATGCCTCCCACAGTACAACAGCCTACCAGCATTCTTGCCCCAGGGTTCTTCTCAAATAATGGCTACCTGGCAAACTGTGAGAATTGGCACAATCATCTTCGAGCAGGAAGTGGTCGGGGCTGAGGGAATAGAAGAAGAGGTTAGGGGTGGGCAGGAGACAAAGCGGAATCAAAGCAGATGCTGTCAGACTGGATCAAGGGGATGAAAAGATACCGTGTAATTATGGTTTCCCAGGTATACACAGCATAACAAGAAAAGCAAACCAGACAGTACTGCATGTCTCAACAGAGGCAGGGAGAGAGGGAGGGAGACACCTGATTAGGTCAATTTCAAACTTAGTAATTCACTTCAAAGCAAGGTTGGGAAGAAAAAACAGCTGGCAGCGCAGAGAACAAAGCATCTGGGCAGTCTGCTGGAGCCCACACACCTAACCCTCAGAAAGAAATATCCCTTTCCCTCAACTGTCTCAGTCAGATTGAGCTCTGACTGCGAACAGCATCATTATTCGTATTTTTGAAGCTCCATGAAGATTCCATCTCGCCCTACAACATTTTCAGGTCATTTTCATTGCTTTTGTAACCAAGGGATAAATAATAGGCTTGTTATAGCAGCTTTGCTCAAAGATAAACAAACACTCACGTGTAGGAGGGTGTAATAATCCTGGAAACCAGGTGGTGAAGAATTTAACTCGAGCCTATCTGTACAGACTTTCATTAGTATAAAATTAGAGGGATACACATTATAAAACAAACCCCTCCTTACTCGACAGCTAGTTTGTCTGTTCCTTTTTCCAGCAGCACAAGTGAATCCACAGTGACCATATTCAATAGATCATCATTTTTGTGGATTTCATCAACAAGCATCATAAGTTCCAATCTTCATTATTATCCACCAATGGCACCCATCTCACAAAATGACAGCATGACAGTATCTCATTTTCTTTTGTGGTAGGGACAAAACCTGTGGCTACATACCCACATTGTTACTCCACAGGAATTATGATTTAGATTCCAAGAACATTGAAGGATAATCACATACAGCAAATTTTAAACTTGCTTTCTGCCATTTTCAACAATGGCCACTAGTATTTTCGATTACGTTGATTTTTTTTAAAAAAAGTTTTCAACCTTCAGCTTTTGGCAACATTCTCTGCTACATGTTCTAATCCAGGCAGTCAAGAGATGAAGTACACTTTTATAAGCATATATTAAAAATATGCACCTCCTAACCAAATAACTACAGTTTGTTTGCATCTATATCTAAGAACACAAGTGAAACCACAATTACTCTCCACCTGCTGCATACAATTAATATTCAATCAAAGACAACTAAATGACTAAGGAACACAACCAAGCAAACCATATTTTAAAAATTTTAAAGTTTATTTATTAGTGTCACAAGTAGGCTTACATTAACACTGCAATGAAATTACTGTGAAAATCCCCCAGCCAGCACACTCTGGCACCTACTCAGGTACAGAGAGGGAGAATTTAGTATGGCCAGTGCACCAAATCTGCATATGTTTTGGACTACTGGAGGAAATCAGAGTACCCGGAGGAAACCCATGCAGTCATGGGGTGAACATGCAGACTCAGCTCAGACAGTGACCCAGCCGGGAAGCAAACCTGGGTCCCTGGCACCGAGAGGCAGCAATGCTAACCACTATGCCAATGTGCCACCTGAAATCGTGAACAAGAGCAAATCCTATTTGCTTGGAACCTATTAGTGGCGAACATTTCTGTTCTGGTAAGCGGTTATCAATTTGTAACATTAACCAGGATGTTGCAAGTTGTGCCGAAAGAAACACAACATTGAAAACAAAGTGCAATAAAATAATCTGTACTATATGTGATGATCTAAAATAAAACAGTTTCCCATCTAGTTACTAGACTACTGATTCCCTTATGCTGCTTTGAAAGTGACTCGGAAACAACCTGAGCTCCATTTTTCACACGACCCTTAAACTACATGGGTATTGCAAAGAGAGGGCCCCTGAGTACACTTTCACAGTTGGTCAACTCCAATAATAGTAGCTTGGTAAACACATTGTGAAGGGGGTGCTCAATATAATTAATATTATGAATGTGGTTTCTTTGAGAGACTGGCAGAACGATGCTAGTAATAAAAGTTGTATATGAGCAGGAAGTGAGAGAGACACAAAATGTTTCAAGCTTTGTTCCAAATTCAAAGTACTAACATATATGTTTTGAGCATGACTGAGCAGGGATAGTGGCATTTTAAGCCTCCAGAAAAAACAAAGGATATTGTGTATGGCCCAAACAGGCTTGTGGATTACCTACAGGAAATCCTCATCATCAGCCAAACAAAATTGACATCCAGGAGTTAATCCAAACAAGTGATAAAAAGATTCAGTATTGTACAATTACTAAATAATGCTTGCATTTTGATAGACTATTGGAAAACTGATCTTGAAAGCAAACTCTTTTGCATTCCATGGGTAGCGATGACACATGCTGTTATGCTCCCCTCCTCCCCCAAGAGAGGCAGGAATTTAGATTAATTCCATCAATTAGCTGAATGCAAGACATTAAGAAACTCGCAGACAGCACAGTAGTATGGCATTTAGTGAAATCAGGATTTGGCAAATGTGAAGAGGTCTTAAATGGATGGATCAAGTTTCATCATGGTTTGGAATTCCACAAGGCTGTCTTCACTCAAGCTGATCACTAAATCAACATGTTTTTATACGCACTTTAATTAGAAAAACTGCTACTTGGATGAATTTAGCAGAAGTAATTGCACGAGATTATCTGTCCTATGTCATGGAGGACTTGAGGTAAAGATCAAATCTGTGGCCAGGATCTCAGGGTGGGAATTTGTGGCCTTGCTTGTCCAAAACTGTAAAATCCCGGTCAAGGTCAAAAGACTTTTCCATGGTCAACCCCTTGACCGCTATGATTCCAATGGCAGATGGAACAATAAAATTCCGGCCTCAGTTTATCAAATACACAAACATTGAAGTAAACACCAAAACCCCATACATTTTTCTTTAAAATAGACTTGTGACACTTTCTAACAGCCTTGAGATACATCTAGAATATAAATTAGAGAAATAAAGCAGTGGCCTCAATTTCATGCACCATTATCAGCTGGCATTTCCAGCAAAATTGCCGACAAAAATGTTTAAAACCTAAATGTGAATGAACAAATCTGACTAGTGGGTCATGTTTGAAGGTACCTCACTCCAGCAATACCTAACTCATTATGTCAAATATTAGATTTTTGGTATCAACAGACTGCATCAACTAAACAATGAGATTAGATTTGTAGATAACGCACCAGATTATATTGTTATAAGACTACATCACTGCATTAAATTCTTGAAGGAAGTCCTGTGGCCTTTTATAACTACAAACAGCAGATGCAAGAAAGGTTGAAGTCACTGTAGCATAATGGGCAAATTGGTGTCCTATTTCTAGATACAAATGAAGCATAAATGCACACTGATTGACATTTAGTATGCTCGTCAAAACCAGGCAGTATTCAACAAATATCAAAATACATCATCTTCAATCAGAACCAGAATCGAGTTACTAAGGTGAAGTTCCTGCAAAAAAAAAAATACATGGGGTTTGTTCAGTTGAGTGAATGCCTCAACCGCTTGAAGCTAATGATCAGAAATCAGTAATTCATTCTGCAAACTGTTTTATTGTAAAATGTGAGATATAAATCCTGTCCTGATGTTTTAGTTTTATTCTTCCCACCTACTTCCTAGTTTCCTCCCTGTCTTGGTTCACACTTGGATAAGGTTCCGTGTGCACTCTGATTTCTAGTAGCTACCCAAGCACTACATTAGGCTAGTCGACTACAAACACACAAAATCCTGAGGGGATCTCAATAATCTGACTGTGGAGAGGATATTTCCACTTTTGGAGAACATAGAACTAGGGGCCACTGTTTAAAAATAAGGAGTTGCCCATTAAAAATTAGGTGAAATTGTTTCTGAGTCTTTGGAATGCTCTTCCTCAGAAGGTGATGGAAGCAAAGTCCTTGAATATTTTTTAAGAGGTGGAGAGATTCTTGGTATGGGCAGGGTAGGTGAAATGCAGAGTTGACATTACTATCAGATCAGCCACGATCTTATTAAATTGCAGAGCAGGTTCAAGGCACAGAATAATCTGCTCCTTCATAAATGGAAGGGAAAAAAACCCCAACCCCCAAAGTTCAAGGTGCTGTACAGGGCTTCAGCACACACAAAAAAAAAACCAAGGCTGACATTCCAGTCCAGTTGCACTCTTGGAGGCACTGTTTTTTGGATGAAATATTTAACCAAAGCCTGCTCAGGTGAATACGAATGATTCTATGACACTATTTTGTAGAAGAACAGCCAAAGCTCTATCCCTGGTGTCCTGGCTAATATTTATCCCTCAATCAATATCACAAAAACAGATTATCTGGTTATTTATTACATTGTTATTTGTGACAGTTTGCTGTCTGCAAATAGGCTACTGTATTTCCTATATTACAACAGTAGCTAAACTTCAAAAGTATTTCATTGATTCTCATGTGCTTTGACATGTTCAGTGGTCATGAAGATAAATGCAAGTATTTTTTTAAAAAAATTCCCATCTGAAATCCACAAGCACACTTTCAACAGTGATCACTGGAGCAAGACCACAGATATTTTTCACCGTCACCTAGTACAATAAAACCCAAAAAAAGCACCTATACTGCTGGTCCATCAGTTCACAGGGCACAGATCAGGTACTGAACAGGTACTGAACAGGAATATTCTTGCCTTGTACGGGTTGAGGCCAGCACGACCGCCAGCTGAAGCATGGAAGCTTGCCACTGCATTCTCACTTTCATCACTGCAGTAGCATTCTTCAAAGAAAATTCAAGCTTTAATGAAGTTGAACCAACTGTATAAATCTGCAATCTAAACGAACAGACAACGCAACATGCCAAAGCAATACAGGGCAAAGGAAGAAAAGCAAACTCATTAAGGAGTACATAAAATAAATGAAGTAGTGGCCTAAAAAAACAATGATAAATGACATACCATAGCTTATGCACTATTTTCTCCTCGTCGACCAAATATTTCTGTCTCTCTTCTTCCACCAGTGTGCGCTGCCGCTGCAGCGGATCGTCGGTTCTCTTCAACGCCTCAACAACTCTGCTATTGATTTCAGACTCTGCTTTCTTGAACATTGCTTTGAGTGTCTCCTGGTTCTCGAGCTGTGGTTAGAAAAGACTTTGTTCAATTTTCTCTGCCTGCCAAGCATCCTTAACAATTTAATTGCTTAGCTGCCCCCACAAGCCAGTTCTAATGAGCACCCCTACAGCTGAATCTCATCTTGATTGAAACTTTATTCCATAGAGGAATCATACTCAAACTCAACTAAGTCAGAAGCCATTTCACTGATGAGTGTTGATGGAACAATTGCTACAGATAAGGGTGGCATGGTGGCACAGTGATTAGCACCAAATGCCTCAGCGCCAGGGACGCAGATTCAATTCAGGCCTCAGGTAACTGTGTGGAGTCTGCATGTTCTCCCCTTGTCTACGTGGATTTCCTCCAGGTGCTCCGTTTCCTCTGATAGTCAAAGATGTTGGGGTAGGTGGATTGACCATGCTAAATTGCTCCTTAGTGTCAAGATTAGCTAGGGTAAATGCATGGGGTTACGGGGATAAGACCTGAGTGGGATTGTGGTTGGTGCAGGCTCGATGGGCTGAATAGCTACCTTCTGTACAGTAGGATTCTATGATTGTTTTGCAACTGTCCTGCCAGTGTAATATATTTAAGTTGACACCTTTATTCTACTCTATTCAACTGATGAAATCTCCTGTCAAATTGTCCAATTAGTCTCAACCACAGGTAGCAATGACATAGTGGTAGTGTCGCTGGACTAGTAATTCAGAGATCCAGGTTCAAATCCTATCACAGCAGATGGTGAAATCTGAATTCAATAAAGCCTGGAATTTAAAGTCTAATACTGGGTAGGTACTCAAATTGACAGGGTGTGACTAGTGGTGTCCCACAGTGATCTGTGTTAGGGCCTCAATTATTCACACTATTTATGAACGGCTTGGATAATGACATAGAAAGTCATATACCCAAATTTCCTGACACAAATTTAGGCAGCATTGTAGATGACAGCATAAAATTACAAAGGGATATGAAAGACTAGGTGAATAAACAAAACTATGGCAGATGGATTTCAATGTAGCAATGTGAAGTTATCCATTTTGACCTGAAAAGGCATAGATCAGGGTACTTTCCAGATGGTATAAAATTAAATGTTGTAGATGTCCAAAACTAAAAAGTCTTTGGAGTTCAAGTATATAGAACTTCAAAATGCCATGGGTGCAGAAAATAATCAAAGTGGCTAATGGAATGCTGACCTTCTATCTTGAGGATTAGAATTAGAAGTCTCAGAAGACTAAGAAAATTTGGCATGTCGGCTACAATCTCACCAACTTTTACAGATGCACCATAGAAAGCATTCTTTCTGGTTGTACCACAAATTATGGCTCCTGCTGTGCCCAAGACCACAAGGAATCACAGAATATTGCGTATACAGCCCAATCCATCATGCAAACCAGCCTCCCATTCATTGATTCTGTCAACACTTCCTGTTGCCTTGACAAAGGAGCCAGCATAATTAAGGACCCCACATACCCTGGACATTCTCTCTTCCATCTATCTCCTTCGGATAAAAGATACAAAAGTCTGAGGTCATGTACCAACCAACTCAAGAACAACTTTCCTACAGACTTTTGAATGGACTTGCCTTGCATTAAGCTGATCTTTCTCTACACTCTTGCAATGACCGTAAAACTACATTTTGTGCTCTCTCGTTCCCTTGTCTATGAGCTGTATGTTTTGCCTGTACAACGCGCAAGAAACAATACTTTTCACTATACGTTAATACATGTGACAATAATAAATCAAATCAAATGTAAGGACGCAGAAGTTAACCTGCTGCTATACAAAAGCCTGGTTCGACTCCACTCGGAGTGCTTAGAGCAGATCTGGGCACTACATCTTAGGATGGATATATTAGTCTTGGAAGGAGTACAAAATGGGTATACAAGGCTTCAGGGATTACATGAGGAGATCCTGGCAGCACAGTGGCAAGCACTGCTGCCTCACAGCGCCAGGAGGTACCCAGGTTCAATACCTGGCTTGGGTCGCTGTGTATGGAGTCTGCATGTTCTTTCTGCGTCTATGTGGGTTTCCTCCAGGTGCTGCAGTTTCTTCCCACAGTGCAAAGATAGCAGTTAGGTGGATTGGCCATGTTAAATTGCCCCTAGTGTCAGGGGATTAGCAGGGTAAGTATGTGCAGTTTACAGGGAGAGGGCCTAGGTGGGATTGTTGTTGGTGCAGGCTCGATGGGCCGATCGGCCTCCTCTGCACCTTACAGATTTTATGAAATTATACAAATCAGTCCTTGTTTCTCTCAAATTTAGAAGGTTAAGGTGTTATTCGAACAAAATCTTCAAGATATTAAAAGGAAAAGACAAGATAGATAAAGATAACTATTTTCACTGTTTGAAGTTTCAAGAACAGGGGAGGGGGGTTGTTGTCTAAAAATTAGAGTCAGACTGTTCAGAAGTGATGTAAGGAAGCCTTCTACACAAAAAGGATGGGAGAGGTTTGGAACTCTTTCCAAACAGCGATTGACCCTAGAACAGTTGCTGATTTTTAATTGGAGATAAATTTTTGTTAAACAAAAATTCGGGATTTGGGACTTTTTTCTCTGGAGCGTAGGTAGGCTGAGGGAGAGCTTACAGAGGTTTATAAAATAATGAGGGGCACTGATCAGCTAGATAATCAACATTTATTCCAAAAGGTAGAGGACTCTAAAACTCAAGGGCATAGGTTTAAGGTGAGAGGGGAGAGGTACAAAAGGGTCCAGAGGGGCAATTTTTTCAATAGGTGATAGTGTCTGGAATAAGCTGCCATAGGTAGCATAGAAGCAGATACAATTTTGGCTTTTAAAAAGTGTTCAGACAGTTACCTGGGTAAGATGGGAATAGAGGGATAAGGGCCAAATGCAGGCAATTGGGACTAGCTTGGGGTTTTAAAAAAAGGGGCAGCATGCACAAGTTGGGCCGAAGGGCCTGTTTCCATGCTGTAAACCTCCGTGATACTGAAAATATTAAGGGATATGAGCCACGGGTAGATATATGGAGTTAGATCATAGAACAACCATGACTTCATCGAATGGTGGCAGATCAGGCCCGAGAGGCAGAACAGCTTATTCTGGCTGCTCCATTCCTACTGCTGACCATGAAACCATCGCCAGAATCCATCGGGTTCACTAATTTCCCTTAGGGAAGGAAATCAGTCATCTTTACCTGGTCTGGCCTGGCATATGGCTCAAGGTCCACAGCAATGTGGTTGACTCTCAAATGCCCTTTAAAATGGAGGGCAGTTAGGGATGGGCAACAAATGCTGGCATGTCCCATAAATGAATAAAGTTGCTGTAGGTGATAGGAGAGGAGCCCAATCTTGGATGAGGATATATAGCCATTAAACGAATCACCAACACCACCACCCCACCCTCACTGCCCCATCCAAGGTCCATGATTTTATTTTTATAAACTTCACATGGCTCCAAATGTCAATTAAATGCTGAATTCTCATGCATCAGGCCACATGATAGTTAACAAGATTTAGCTGCAGCAGATAGAAAATCATTCAATTTTTAAAGCAATAGTGATAAAATAGCTCCTTCAAATCATCAAAGAAGGATTCCTCGACGGCTGTGTCTTAGATGGCCTCCATATTTTAGCAGTACTCAAGGCTCAGCTTATTATTAAAAGCACATAAAACACAACTTTCTGCTCTAGTAGTTCAAATTATGGACAGTCATGAGTAATTCTGTTAGTCTTAATCAATAGGGTAGCTTTTGAGGAGATTTGCTGCACTACATTTGATACCTCCAACTGCAAATGTAAAGAGAATGACTTTTCCCATTGCTAAATATAATTTTCAGTGGAACATTAAGATCTATTAATAATTAATAAAATCATTACCAGTGTTTTGTCTTTAATCACTTAGCCTTTCACTATTAACCTCAAATTGGTATACAAACTTGCCTGTTAATTTAAAGATTAGGTAATGGTGAAAGAACTGGTGGGGAAGTATTTTGAGAACAAAACTTCCCAGAGGGACATTGCTGATCATAATGGGAGCTGCCACTTTGGTCCGATTAGGAAGCCAAAACCAAATCCCCTCAGGAGGTATCATTAGTGGCTGATGGATATGAGTTTCTCAGTAAAACTGGAGATATTTCATTGAAAAATGAAAACTCTGCTCACACTCTCTGGATTTAGTTGCTGTACGTGCTTATGTTGTACTTTTCAAACTTGATCTATGGAACTGAAAGACTTTCAAAAGTATTGGGATGCTTGAAAATATGCCCCAGAGACATCAGATCTCAGGGCACTACAGCTCCAACGTACAAAAATTGCCATGATTGATTCAGTTAATATCTTATAATTCAACTGCCAAATATCCAATTGTAAAGGTATTAAAAATAACAAAAAGTGGCACCACTGAGCAAAAGGTAGCCAGAATTACTGCAAAATGCAGCTACTGCACACACTATTAACATTTCCAAATATTAAACTATATTTAGTAATGGGAAAAGTTGTTCTCTTTACATCTGCAATTGGAAGTATCAAATGTAGTGCAGCAAATCTCAAAAGCTACCCTATTAATTAAGATTAGCAAAATTACTCATGACACAAGGAATAGGCCATCATTACTCCGTCAAAATCTCCAATCCACCCTCTCCCTCGATGAAGCTGCATAGCATCCAGTTCCACAGCAAACTCATTATCAACAGATAATGCCAAATGTTTGGCATTTGACAAGGTCCCACATGCAAGACTTCTTGAGAAGGTGAGAGGCCATGGGATCCAAGGGGCTTTGGCCTTGTGGATCCAGAACTGGCTTGCCTGCAGAAGGCAGAGGGTGGTTGTGGATGGCTCTTTTTCTGCATGGAGGTCGGTCACCAGTGGAGTGCCCCAGGGATCTGTTCTAGGACCCTTGCTGTTTGTCATTTTCATAAATGACCTGGATGAGGAAGTGGAGGGATGGGTGAGTAAGTTCACCGATGACACGAAGGTCGGTGGTGTTGTGGATGGTCTGGAGAGATGTCAGAAGTTGCAGCATGACATCGACAGGATGCAAGACTGGGCGGAGAAGTGGCAGATGGACTTCAACGCGGATAAATGTGTTGTGGTCCATTTTGGCAGATCCAACGGGATGAATGAGTACACTATCAAAGGTAGGAGTCTTAGCTGTGTGGAAGAGCAGAGGGATCTTGGGGTCCGGGTCCATAAGACTCTCAAATCGGCCTCCCAGGTGGAGGATGTGATTAAGAAAGCTTACGGTGTACTGGCCTTCATTCATCGAGGGATTGAGTTCAGGAGTCAGGAGGTAATGCTGCAGCTTTATAGGACCCTTGTCAGACCACACTTGGAGTACTGTGCGCAGTTCTGGTCGCCTCACTATAGGAAGGACGTGGAAGCTATTGAAAGGGTGCAGAGGAGATTTACAAGGATGTTGCCTGGATTGGGAGGCATGCCTTATGAAGACAGGTTGAGGGAGCTGGGACTGTTCTTCCTGGAGAGACGAAGGTTGAGAGGCGACCTGATAGAGGTTTACAAGATGTTGAGAGGAATAGATAGGGTGGACTCTCAGAGACTATTTCCCAGGGCTGAAATGGTCGCGACGAGAGGGCACAGATTTAAGGTGCAGGGAAGCAAGTACAGAGGAGATGCCAGGGGAAAGTTTTTCACTCAGAGGGTGGTGAGTGAATGGAATCGGCTGCCATCGGTGGTGGTCGAGGCGAACTCACTGGGGTCTTTTAAAAGACTTCTGGATGAGTATATGGGATCCATTGGGATTGGGGGTTACAGATAGGTCTATGGCTGGGTAGGTTTTTGATGTGTTCGGCACAACTTGTGGGCCGAAGGACCTGTTTGTGCTGTAGTGTTCTATGTTCTAACAGGCAGATGGGATTGCTGAATGAATGCCACTAAATCATTGCTGCCACTTAGACCATTGCAGAATAACATTGGCATGGTGAATGCACAAGAATCAGCAAAAGAGCTTATTTGCTAAAGGTACAAGAATTCTTGACATTATAAATAGACCTGCTATTGAAATTCTACATTTTAATTTTAATCTGACTGACCAATATACAACCCATGCTTTGAAACAGTTAATGTAATGGAAATGTTAAACATTAACTGCCTTTTAGGCCATTTGTGCCCTAGATGGATTCCGAAATCCTTTGATGTCAATCAAGCACAGCATTTTTCTTCATATCCACGCCTTCAAATAATAAGCCTTGTGATAGTAAATTCTAGAAGAAATGCATTTTTCTGGCAATATTTATTCAATTGTTCCTTACTTGTTTTAATATTTGTGCTGCTCAGCATAAATGAACGTTGGCTGGGGGCAGCATTCTTAGGCACTTGTATTTTCATGAATTCCTGAATGATTTTAATAACAACTTGGCTCAAGTTATAGTCAGCAGAAATAAGCTGCAACTTCTATAATCATTTCAGACAGCTCTATTTTGAAGACAAACAATACGTTAAGATTAGAGTTTAACAGGGTTTGTTTAAGCTATAATTAACATTACAAACCCATGAAGTAATTTTACCATTAATAGGTTGAGATTTCCATACGTATTGACAATTGAAACAAATATTTAACTGCCCATATATCACCCTGCTCCAAATTAGCTGTTATGTTAATTGAGGCGTATTCTAATGATTTCTCCAGCGATATGCACAGTGAAGGATGAGGCATAATAACTTACGATGCTCGTCACTAATTCCACTATTCTGCGGCCAACTCCAGACCAACCCAATAAAATCCCTAATCACGTACTACCATTCACAAAGCAGCAAGCAGAACAAAATCAAATTGCTGGATCCTTCATAATCCTTTTCAAAAGATCCAAATTAAGGTAGTCTCATAACACCAGGTTAAAGTCCAACATGTTTATTTGGTAGCATGAGCTTTCAGAGTGCTGTCCCTTCATCCGATGAACCACTCACCTGATGAAGGGGCAGCGCTCCAAAAGCTCATGCTATCAAATGAACCTGTTGGTCTTTAACCTGGTATTGTGAGACTACTTAATGTGCCTACCCCAGTCCAACACCAGCAACTCCACATCATCTGACAACTTTATCTGACAACAGATCTCAACAGAGGCTACCAGCTATAGAATTCAAAACATTGAATTAAGGCAGGAAAGTTAGCAATTGTCAGTAAACCAGCCCAATTCCAGGCATATAATTGAGGGTCATTTACGAAGCACTTGAAGATGTTTGCATCTAGGGCACTATGCTGAGATGTTTCTGCAGCCATGTCTTGGGTGAGATGACTGGCACCCACAACCATTTTCCTTTGCACTAGGTCTGACTCCAACTGGTGGAAAATTTTCTCTGGATTCCCATTGACTTAATTTTGCTAAGGCAAAATTGATATGATGATATGATGCTCAGTTCAATCCTACCTTGATGTCAAGGGCAGTCACTCTCATCTCACCTCTTGAGATAAGATCTACTGTCCGTGTTTGAACAAAGGCTGTAATGAAGTCTGTAGTGGTGTCTCCCTGATGGAACCCAAATTGAGCATTGCTGAGCTCTTTGATAGCACTATAAGTGATACCTTGTACCACTTTGCTGATAATTAAGAGTAGATGTTGTAGCTATAATGCAACAATTTGGTTTAAAGGTAGAGTGAGGGATGGAGAGGCAGTGTGGCGCAAGCAGTGATTTCTGGGGCTTAGTCAATTGAAGGCACAACCACCAATGGTGTTACAAAATAATTTCAGGAAAGTGCATGAGACCAGAAGTGGAGGAATATAATGTTGGGGGTTTGTAAAATCAGAGCAGGCTATAGATAAGAAGCAAAGCCATGGAGAGAATTGAATACAAGCATGAGCACATTAAAACTGATGTGTTGGGACTGGGGCTCAATACAGACCAGCAACATTGGAGCTTTCCCACAAAATAATACACTTAAAATGCAATAATTTTACAGTATTTTGAGGACATAAAAGATATTAAATAAATTATTTTGTCCAGATTTAACTCCATGAAGTGCAATGACATTTTAGACATGGCTGCTTAGGTTCTTTGCTTGCGCTTCAATTCAATATTTTCTCTTACTCTTTCACAGAACATGCTCATTGTTGGTGAGGCCAATATTTGCTTCTAATTTCTCCCGAGAAAGTGGTGGTGAGTGTCAACTTCATTTTCTCTTGCATTCCACTGAAAGGAATACATCTTTATTGATCAAAGGACAAATCACCACCAGGACTCAAAAAGTTAGCCAGCTTAAAAATTGGATTGCTTTCCAATTTGTAACCCAGCCTTAATTGTGCTGCCAAGGCAGCTAAATCACAACTCAAAAGGCAACAGTCATTAATTAAGAATTATTGCAGTCGTTATTGGTCTCCTAATGGCCACTGATGAAAATCTCACCAAGGCTTGACATTCAATTATTTCAGTAAAGATTTCAAAGGATGGTTAACATTTACTACACCAGACAGCAAAGCTAATTTCAGAACTCAGACCATTGTATCAGTCGGTTATTGATTTTCACTGCAATTTATAGCACATTACTTTGCACAAGGTTACGTTCATAATTTCAAACACTGACTAACTTTTCAATGCACGCATGCCATTTTATTTTGGAGGATCATTTGTAATCACATACCAAAAATTAAATCTACCACCTGTAACACATTATAACCAAGGAAAGCATAAAAGGAAAAGAATACAAAGAACATGCATAGAGCCTGACTCGACACGAGTGCTTTGTTATTCATCTATTTTGCATCATGTCCTTGTTTCTCACTAAGTGCTTGCAAAGATGCAGCACACGACTATTTATACACTCTAACAATGAGAAAGCAACGCATTCTCACCTTGATGTCTTTCTGCTATTTTTAGATAGGATGTGATTGGAATGCATTGCGTATGGGGATTTGGATATATTCATTCCCGCTCCAATTCACTATTACAATCTAGTTCAAGTATAAATTCAAATGTTATGATCTTTCACCCTTTTGCTTCTACTCTAAAGTTATAGTTCTCAACAGGGTTTATTGGGCACAGATTACATTATATTACCTTAATTTGGGATACAATAAAATCAAACTAAAAAGACTTAAATTTGGTTCACTAAAGTCATTTAATTTAAAATCACAATTTTGAGCAGTGCACCAGGAGTCAAAATGTACCTGGAAGTTCAAATTTCTCTATATGCGATCATTATCCAGAAGCAGTAATGGAAGCCAACAAGCTGACCAATGAGCAAACAGCCAAATACTCTGGCAGGTGCTACATGTGTTTCCATGAGATTCCTCCTTCAATATGTTCCTTTTACACAACTCAACTTAACATGCTCTAAAAACTTTCCTCAAACATTTTATCGCTTCACAGCTGAGCAGCAGTCATACAGCACAGAAAGAGACCCTTCGACCCTCCATTTCTGTGCTAGTCATGAAACACCAATATATCCCAATCCCATTTTCCAACATTTTGTCCCTAGTCTTGTATGCTCTGGCATTTCAAGTGCTTATCTGAATGCTAATATACTTTAAGAATTCTGCCCCCTCTAAGTCTTTACATTTGAACTATACCAATTAACATTGGAGAAGCTGAAATCCCCAGCTTTCATTACCCTATTGTTTTACACTTCTTTGGGGTTTGTCTATGTATCTATTCTTTTATTTTCCCCTGACTATTTGGGGGACCTTTAACACACTCCCAATATCACGGATTCCCCGTTTTTGCTTTTAACTTCCATTCATATGGCCTTAGTTGAGGAGCCTGCAGAGATATCATTCCTCCTCACATCAATATTGCACACCACTTCTTCACCATCCTTCCCCCTCTTCTCCCTCACCCACTCACCTGTTGCCATCTTGCCTTGCCTCCATCTCCTTCTCACCTGAAGACTCCTGGAATATTGAACTGCCCCTCCCTCAATCATTTCTCTGTGATAGCAATAACATCAGGCTCCTACATGTTAATCAATACCATCAGTCACATCTATTTACCTACTTACATTAATACATTAATACAAATACTATCTGATTGTGCCATTTTCCCTTGTGCCTTGCTGCTCTTTTCTCCCCCTATCTATCGTTGGATTCTAAATGAGACCCAGTGTATTGTAAACGCACAGCTTCTGTATTTCAGAATTCTACCTTCACTTGCAACTGTTTCTCTTACATTGCTGAATGTTGAAAGCTGGAAGTACATCCAAAGTTTCACAGGAGAGATGGAGGAGATGTGAAATTTATCAAGCAACAGGCTCATTCATCTGCCTTTCCCTTAGTTCAGTTTCACGTACTTTCACATACGGATTATAGGTTCCACCCTTGTTTATTTTTTATGATCTTCAAATAAAATAGTCATCAGTAAATTCAATAGGAAATTCAGAAGAAACTTCTTCACCCAAGGAGTGCTGAGGTGGAGGAACTCGAGATCATAGGGAGTGGTTGAAGTGCATAGTGTAGATGCATTTAAGGGGAAACTAAACAAGAATATGACCAAGGAGGGAATAGCTGATGGCAGATTTAGAAGGAAAAAAAAATTGGACATAGCTTGACTGGAGCAGAAACATGACAATAGAATAGTTAAGCTGAATGCCCAGTTTCTGTTCCATATATCTCGTGTAAGAGACCAATTTAAGACACTCATCCAAACTCTTACATCCTTTGTTGTTCTGCTCTCCCTCAAATTTAGTTAAGCTCCATCCCCTTCATTATCCATTGCTCAATTATTTTCAAAAGCCAGTGAAATTCTTCCTTTTTTTTTAAATCTTTCACACTTAGAACATAGAACACTACAGCACAAACAGGCCCTTTGGCCCACAAGTTGTGCCGAACACATCAAAACCTACCCAGCCATAGACCTATCCATAACCCCCAATCCCATTGGATCCCATATACTCATCCAGAAGTCTTTTAAAAGACCCCAGCGAGTTCGCCTCAACCACCACTGACGGCAGCCGATTCCATTCACTCACCACCCTCTGAGTGAAAAACTTTCCCCTAGCATCCCACTTCTTTAGAATGTAGAGAGAGCAAAGCGATCCCACAATTGATCGAACAGGTCAAAGCTCTATAGTCTTGCCATCTATAGCAAGCTCTATAGTCAAAGCTCTATAGTCTTGCCACATCCAGTTGTGAACTTTGATGAACAATTAAACAATTTATCGGAGGAGTAGGTTCCACATAATTCTCCATTCTGAATACGGACTGAGTCCAGCACACCAGAAGCATTTTGCTTCCGCCATTGGTCAGAACTGCAAAGTCATGCCCAGTACTAACCTCATCCCAAGGGCTTCATCATCACAGACTCCAGATTTCTGACAAGTTCAGCCACTTCAGTACAGCTACAACACTGGCACTTACTGACAACATGGAATTAAAAAAACACTCTTTCACCAGATAGAAGAGTCTCTGGCTAGGCCAGCTTTTGCTGTCTTTCTCTAATTACCCTCGAGAAGGTGATGGTGAGCCACTGCCTTAAACTACTGCAGTCCACAAGGTGTAGATACATCCAAAATGTTGCTGGGGATTGAGCATCGGGATTTAGATCCAGCAACAGTGAATGAACAAAGATGTATTTCCAAGTCAGGTTGGAGTGGCGTGGAAGGAAATTTGGAGGTGGTGATGTTCCCATGTACCCACTGTCCTTGTCCTTTGAGATGGTAAAGATTGTGGGTTTGAAAGATGCTGTTAAAGACTTGGTGAGTTTATGCAGTGCATTTTGTAGATGGTAAACATTGCTGCCGCTGTACCTCAGTGGAGGAGGAAGGAAATATTTAAGGTCACAGGTGGATGCCAGTCAAGCAGGCTGCATTACATAGAAACATTGAGACTAGAAGCAGGAGTAGGCCATGCGGCTCTTCAAGCCTGTCCGCCATTCCTTTTGATCACGAAATTCAATATTCTGTTCCTCCTTCTCCTCATATCCCTTGATTCCTTTAGCCCGTAGAGCTTTATCTAATTTCTTCTTGAAATCAATCTTTTGGACTCAACTACGTTCCGTGTTAATGAATTTCACATATACAGCACCCTCTTGGTGAAGAAATTTCTCCTCACCTCAGTTCTAAAAGATTTATCCCTTATCTCCAATCTATGACAGCTAATCCTGGAAGAAGCATGATCTCAAGTCCACCTCAACTGAGCTGGGAATCAAACTAACAGTTGTTATTCTGAACCACATGCCAGCCAACTGAGCTAACCAACCCCAACTGGCCTGAACACTGTTGTACTTGAATTTTGTTGGAACTGCACTTATCCAACAAGTAGAGAGTATTCCACCATTCTCCTGACTTGTCTTGCAGCTGGTGGACAGGTTTTGGGGAATCAGGAGGTGAGTTACTCAGCACAGAATTCTCAGCCTCTGAACTTGTTTTTGTAGCCAAAGTATCTATATGAATGGAGAAGTTTCTGGTCAATAATAACGTCCAAAATGTTGGTGGTGAGGGGTGCAATGATGCTAATGACATTGGCAAGGAGACATGTTTAGATTCTCTCTTGTAAGATATGGTCTATGTCTGGTATTTATATGGCAGGAATCTTACTTGCCAACCCTGAATGTTGTCTAGGTCTTGCTGCATATGGACGTTGACTGTTTCAATACTTGAGGAGTTGTGAATGGTGCTGAACATTCATCAGCAAACATCCCCACTTCTGCTCTTATTATGGAGGGAAAGTCATTGATGAAATAGCAAAGATGGTTGAACCTAGAACACTACCATGAGAAACTCCCTTAGTGCTAGGATTTAAGATGATTGACTTCCAAAAACCACAGTTCTCTCCCTTTGTGCTATACCCCGCACCCCCCCCCCCATTCCCTTTGACTCCAGTTTTGCTAGGGCTCCTGGATGTCACATTTGGTTCATTGTTGCCTCAGACCTGTCACTCTCACTTCACCTATTAAGTTCAGCTCTTCTGCCCATGTTTGGACCAAGGCTGTAATGAGGTCAGGAGCTGAATGATCCTAGCAGATGCAAAACTGGGCATCATTAAGCAGGTATTGTTAGTAAGTGCTGCTTGATAGCATTGTCGACAATACCTTCCATCATTATGTTGATGATTGAGAGCAGACTGTTGGAGCAGTAAATGGCTGGGTTAGATTTATCTTGCTTTTTGTGGACAGAACATACTTGAGCAATTTTTCCACATTGCTGGGTAGACGTAACAGTTCATGAGGCACAAACTCACAGCTGAATGAATAACTGGATTTTAGCTAAATGTAGTCAGGAGGCCAATAGGAAGGAATACACTTGAAAGCACAGAACAATTTATAGCCTCCTTAATTATGACCTTGATTGCTTTCCAATACATTGGCTGAGCTGTCATAAATATTCAGATAGGCTCCAAGTGTACATAATCTAACAATAAAAATAAACAGCATGGATGATGGAAATGAGATGAAAATAGAAATGCAGGGCAATCACAGGGCAGTAGGCAGCATCAAGAAAAGGATTAATACTTAGTCATAATTTCCCATCAACCCTTAAAATACACCTTCTTCCACATTCTATTGCTGATTTATAAGGCAGACATTTCAGATTCCATTTTAAAGATTTAATGCATTGCATGTGTTTCAATAACAACCATCTATTTCAATGCATATGGTTGTTTTTATCAGTTAAGATTACTGACTACACACAATGCATTGGAGGTTGAAAAAAAAGGGAAATGATATTTCAAAGTCCACCCACTAGACTGGCACAGCAGCTTTTAAATCTATCACATCCAATATTCTGTCTTTTAACAGCCTGAAACACTGAAGTTGCCCAGAAGTAGACCACTATAAACATGGACAGAGCTCTCTTGGCTAACCATGACAGGTCTCATGATTATACATGCAATGTTATAATTATGCCCTCATGATTACACACTATAATCCATAATTATTACCTCAGGTATGGCATGATGGCCTCAGAATAATTGTGCTTTCAGCCAAATTCAAAAATTCACCTCGGGAAGGAATTGGATTTTGTTAATTTTTAAGTTAAGTTTATTTGTTAGTGCACAGGTAGGTTACATTAACACTGCAATGAAGTTACTGTGAAATTCCCCTATTTGCCATATTCTGGAGCCTTTTGGGTACACTAGGAGTGTCCCAGTGGTTAGCACTGCTGCCTTGCAGCGCCACAGACCCGAGTTCAATTCTCAGCTTGGGTCACTGTCAGTGCAGAGTTTGCACTTTCTCCCTGTGTCTGCGTAGGTTTCCTCCGGGTGCTCCAGTTTCCTCTCATGTTCTGTAAGACGTGCTGGTTAGGTGCATTAATCAAAACAGGCGCTGGACTGTGCTGACTAAGGGAATTTCACAGTAACTTTATTGCAGTGTTAATATAAGCCTTACTTGTGACTAATAAATAAACTTTACTTTTCACATCGAGGAAAAATTTGCCTGGCCCACCATGCCAGGCAACATCCTGGTAAATCTTTTCTGTAACCTCTCCAAAGCCTCCACATCCTTCTGGTAATATGGCGACCAGAATTGAACCCTACATTCCAAGTGCAGCCTAACTAATATTCTATAAACCTGCAACATGACTTGTCAATTTTTAAACTCAATGCTTCAGTTGATGAAGGCAAGCATATCATACGTCTTCTTGACTAACTTCTCCACCTGCATTGCCACTTTCAGTGATCTGTGTTCTTGTACACACAGATCCCTTTCGCTATCAATACTTTTAAGGATTTTGTCATTTACTTTATATTTCCTCTCTGTATTAAATATTCCAAAATACATTACCTCATTTGTCCAGATTAAACTCCACCTGCCATCTCTCCACCCAAGTATCCAACCAGTCTATATCCCCCTCATCACTATCCATAAATCCATCAACCTTTGTGTCATCTGCAAACTTACTAATCAAACCAGTAACATTTTCCTCCAAATCATTTATACATATTACAACAGCAAAGGTCCCAGCACTGGTTTCTGAGGAACACTACTTGTCACAGCCCTCCGTTCAGAAATGCACCTTTCCACTGCTATCCTCTGACTTCTATCACTGAACCACTTCTGTACCTACCTTGCCAGCTCACCTCTGATCCAATGCAACTTCACTTTCTGCATTAGTTTGCCATGAGGGACCTTGTCAAAGGGCTGACTGAAGTCCATATAGACAACATCCACTGCCCTACCTACATCAATCATCTTCATCACTTCCTCGAAAAATTCGATCAAGTTAGAGAGACAGACCTTTCACAAAACCACGTGCCTCTCACTAATACATCCACTTATTTTGAAGTGGGAGTAAATCCTGTCTCAAAGAATCCTCTCCAGTAATTTCCCTACCACTGATGTAAAACTCACCAGCATGTAATTACTGGATTATTCTTGCTATCTTTCTTAAACAAAGGAAGGACATTGGCTACTCTTCAATCCTCTGGGACTTCCTCTGTAACCAGTGAAGATACAAAGATTTCTCTCAAGGCTCCAGCAATTTCCTCCTTGTCTTTCCCAGCATTCTGGGGTATAGCCCATCAAGCCCTGGGGCCTTGTCTACCTTAATGTTTCTCAAGAACCCTTTTTGATCTCAACATGACTCCCTTTCATGACATGCTATCCCTTTCCCTAGTTACCCTCATGCTCTTTATATATGTATAAAAGGCCTGGAGATTTTCCTTAATCCTCCTAGCTAATGATTTTTCATGACCCCTTTTAGACCTCCTTATCCTTGCTTAAGTTTCTTTCTACTTTCCTTGTATCCCACACTTGCTTAGTATGTTCCCAGTCTCTTAGCCTTGACAAATACTTCCTTTTTCTCTTTGACGAGGCTTGCAATATCCAAAGTTCCCAAAACTTGTTATGCTTATCCTTCAGCTTTATAGGAATGTGCCAGTCCTGAATCTCTATCAGCTTACACTCGAAAGCCTCCTACATGCCAGATGTTTGATTTGCCCTCAAACATCTGCCTCCAATCTACACCCTTCAGTTCCTGCCTAATATTGTTGTAATTAGCCTTGCCCCAATTTAGCACCTTAACTTGAGACTACACTTATCTTCATCCATCATAACTTAAAGCTTACTGAATTGTGGTCACTGTTCCTGAACTGCTCCCTTACTGAAACATTGACCACCTGGCCGGGCTCATTCCCCATATCAGGTCCAGTATGGTGCCTTCCTTCATTGGACTGCCTACTTACTGTTTCAAGAAGCCCTCCAGGATGTTCCTTACAAACTCTGTCCCATCCACGCCGCTAGCACTAAGTGAGTCCCAGTCAATATAGGGAAAGTTAAAATCTCCCACCAATGACAACCCTGTTACTTTTACACTTGATGTAGAGATGCTGGCGTTGGACTGGGGTAAACTCAGTAAAGTTTTACAACACCAATTTTAAATCCAATCAATTTATTTGATAGTAAATCCGCGAGCTTTCGACTTTACAGCCTTCGTCAGGCAAATGCAGTGTTCTGATCTGCAGAGGCACTCATATCCACACAGACAGTTACAGATTGCTGATTAGAATGCGAATCCTTACATCTAACCTGCTATTCAAGTGTTAAAATGGCTAACAATGTGTGTGAAGGGAATCCTGAGCATTGGTTAGAGAATTGTGTATTTTCTCCAGACAGCATAGTAAGTGAGGTTTTTTGCTAACCCAGGCAAGTTACGGGGGTTACAGATAGTGTGTCATGAAGCCAAGATCCCTATTAAGACCGTCCTCATGTGTGCGGAACTTGGCTATCAGTCTCTGCTCAGCAACTCTGCGCTGTCGTGTGTCACGAAGGCCCCCTTGAAGAACATTTACCCGCAGGTCGGAGGCTGAATGCCCATGACTGCTGAAGTGTTCGCCCACAGGAAGGGAACTGTTTTGCCTGGTGATTGTTGAGCGATGCTCATTCATCCGCTGTCGTAGTGTCTGCATGGTCTCCCCAATGTACCATGCTTCGGGACATCCTTTCTTGCAACGTATTAGGTAGACAACGTTGGCCGAGTTGCAAGAGTATGTACCGTGTACCTGGTGAATGGTATCCTCACGTTTGATGACGTCGTCCATGTCTATGATCTGGCATGTCTTGCAGAGGTTGCTGTGGCAGGGTTGTGTGGTATTGTGGTCACTGTTCTCCTGAAGGTTGGGTAGTTTGCTGCGAACAATGATCTGTTTGAGGTTGTGCGGTTGTCTGAAAGCAAGAAGTGGGGGGTGGGGATGGCCCTAGCGAGATGTTCATCGTCATCAATGACATGTTGAAGACTCCGGAGAAGATGTCGTAGCTTCTCCGCTCCGGGGAAGTACTGGACAACAAAGGGCACTCTGTCCACCTTGTCCCGTGTTCATCTTCTGAGGAGGTCAGTGTTACTTTTACACTTGGCCAAAGTTTGCCTACATATCTGTTCCTCCATTTCCCACTGGCTCTTGGACTGCCTACAGTAAACCCCCAACATTGTGATTACACCCTTCCTATTCATGAGTCCTATCCATATTGCTTTGTGGTATGAGCCCTTCGAGGTGTCCTCCCGGCAGTACATCTGTAAGATTCTCCTTAACCAACTCCCCCACCCTGTTTATATCCCCCTCTATCCCGCCTGAAACATCTGTATTCTGGAAATGTTAAACTGCCAATCCTTTCCTTCCCTTAAAACAAATTCCAGAGACATGGTTATGTGATATAATCAACACAGGTGTCCAATAGTCCGCTCCAGAGTTCAAAGTGTCATGTAACACAGAGCATACCAAAATTAATCCAGGTGGCATCAAATACAAACTGGCAGACACAGTTCCATTAATAATAACCAAGGGCCATTTCATCAGACTAATGCTAAAACCACAAATTACACACAGATCTTTACAGCTCAGAAACAGACCATATGACTCAAAAAGGTCAATGTTGTTATGTATGGCCTACGAGCCTCCTCCCACCTAACAGATTAGTAACAGGAGACGTTGATCTGTTTCCTCTTCAGTTAACAATTTCAGGATAAAACCATGGATTTAACTGTTGATGTTTGGCTTAAAGTTTCAATTTCTTCCATAAATTTAGGTTGATTTCCACTAAATTGCCACCCAGATCTTTGCTCCTTCATCCAATTCTCCACTCTAAACAGAGCACCCAGAGGTACTGCTTATATAAAGGCATTACAGCTGTTTCCATCAGCATCCATCTCAAGTTAAAATGAGCTGAGTGCAAAATAACATTAAGCTCCACTTCACCACCCTGATACCAGATGTTATAAATCACTTATCTGCTAGTTCTTGGCTCTTTTCTCAACCTGATCCAGAAACTTTAGTACAGGGTTGTCCCTCATATGGCCTCTGGGCTACAAGCTAACCCATCATACTTCTCTACCTAGCCTGCAGGCTTACTATTCAAAATAGGCACATGCCTGTGTGCACAAGAGAGAGAGCACGCGAACATCCATGTGCACGAGACAGAGCACGAGCGTGCACGAAAAAACAAGTGTGAGTGCATGTGTGTGTGCGCGAGTGCATGTGTGTGCAAGAGACAGAGTGAGTGATTGTGCGAGAGAGAGTGTGAGTGCATGTATGTGAGCGAGAGAGAGTGAGTGCATATATGTGTGAGAGAGAGACAAAGAGTGAGAAATTGAGGAGAGTGGATGTAAGTGCACATGTATGTGTGTACACACACATACAGAGTGGGATAAGGAGTGTATGTAAGAATGTGTGTGTGCAGGGCACTCACTGCTAGCATCCTGAGACAGAGAATGAGCCAGACATACACATATCCTTCTCTTACCACTCCAAAAACCTATCCACAGAACAGGCCAGGAGAAAAGGGAAACCCAAGCTGAAAGGCAACCCACGGCTGATCTGTATGAATTCTGCTGAGGGCAGCACAGAATGTGCATCAGCAGAGGAGAATGCAAGGTCAGTGTTAATTAAATCCAATTCCATAGCTCGATTCTGGTCCCCACCCTTCCCCAGTGACTAGGGGTTGGTCTGTCCATCTCTGCTCCTTAAGTGAAAAAAGCAGAAGGGATTTTATTGGCTAGCTCTGCTGCTTGGTGCTTTTTAATGGTCATTTATATTACTCTTTTCAAAAAAGTTATCAATTTGGTACTTTGGGACCGATTTTTAAAGTTCATGTTTAACATTGTGCCAAACCTCTTTCCAAAATTTGCTTATCTGTCCCTTGAGTGAAAAAGTTGAAACGTGGCCCTTCATGCCAAAAAGTTGGACAACACTACTTTAACGTCTAAACATGTGTTTTCTACATAGTGAGGATAGAAGCAGAAATGTTACTCCTTGCAACATTTTTCTTCAAGATAAAGGTTGAAATTCTCCATTTGTTCACGCCCAGTTGCCAGTAAGGATGGAGAATTTGGTGTTCAGCCAAATATCCATTCACTGCACAGGACCAAAGAATCTCCCTAGCACGAATGGTCAGAGACTCCTGCCCAGAGTCTCAACTGGCAGCTCAAAGCATAGGCACTGTCTCCTGGGGAGTAATATAGCAGAACGAAATGTTTCAGGAAAAATGCAGCATAAAGATGGATTGCATCTAAAAAGGGACTAACTGTAAATGTCAGCATGTAACATGATCTCTTAAGCCTCAAAAATCATTGTGGGTGATTTTCATTTTGAAATTTGGAAAAACGTAAAAAAAAATTCATATGAAATTAATGCAGCATGGGTAATTGCCTTTAACCATTTTGGAACCATCAAATTCATTCTCTTTGGCATCATTACAGTGATCGCACTCTGATTCAGATCTGGCTTGCTGAGTTCCTGAATCCTCCCCCCATAACAAATCAACTTCCTCCCCATCCATTAATTTGGAGAGCCCACATTTTTGGACAACTTGATGACAGTTTGTGCACCAATTGTATCCCACGATTTGATGGCAAAGCCACACAAAATATCCAGTGGGGCAACACACATATTTGCATTCTTTTTCTATCATCCAGCTCTCACATTCAGTGTGAACGTGATTCTTGAATAGCTTGTTGAGTCTTACAAACACAAAGGTTGAATCACAGACACTGGAGCCCCTGGTGTAACTGCAACATGGGTGTAACTTTTTCATTTGCACCTCTTGATCTCACTGGTTGTATGGGATCTGAATACGTCCCATACAAACAAGCTGCATTCTTAACATAGGCCACACATTCCGTTCACTATTGATCCATAACTCGTCTGTCCTCATCCAATCATTCAGGGATATGCACAAAATCTCTGACAGGGAACTTGAAGTACGAAGGATGTTTGAAAATTACCATAGGCTTTAAGTTTTTTCTGCCAGTCATGCAGGCTTGAACCACTCTGAATATTGTCATATCCTGCTGTTTTCAAACCTATTCACTCTATTATGCAGCTGCTAGGCATTTCAGAATTCATGCACACTTCATTCATGTTGCTGGTATTTCATTGTGGGTACTCTGATTTTTTGCAACTGTTTGCTAATAATCCACTGAAAATTGGTCATGTTAGCATCACGATCATAGTGTCAGAGGTTTACAGCATGAAAACAGGTCCTCTGGTCCAACTTGTCAACGTTGCTCAGTTTTGAGCCACTAAGCTAGTCCCAATTGCCCACATTTGGCCCATATCCCTCTGTACCCATCTTACGCATGTAAGAATCTAAATACTTTTTAAAAGACAAAATTGTACCTGCCTCTACTACTGCCTCTGGCAGCTTATTCCAGACATTCAACACTCAATGAAAATAATGCCCCTTTGGGCCCTTTTGTATCTCCTCCCTTTCGTTTAAACTCATGCCCTCTAGTTTTAGACTCCCCTATCTTTGGGAAAAGATGTTGACTATCTACTTTATTTATTGCCTCTCATTATTTTATAGATATCTAGAAGATCACCTCTAAGTCTCCTACACTCCAGGGAAAAAAGTCCCAGTCTATCCAGCCTCTATAATGCAAACTATCAAGCCTGGATAGCACCCTAGTAAATCTCTTCTGCAACCTTTCTAGCTTAATAACATCCTTAACATAATAGGGTGACCAGAACCATACACAGTACTCCAAGTGTGACTGTACCAATGTCTTTTACAACTTCAATAAGACACCCCAATTCCTGTATTCAGTGTTCTGACCAATGAAACCAAGCATGCCGAATGTCTTCTTCACCACCTTGTCCACCTGTGACTTCACTTTCAAGGAGCTCTAAACTCCTAGATCTTTTTACTCCGTAATTCTCCCCAACTCTCTACCATTAACTGAGTAGGTTTTGCCACGGTTCAATCTGCCAAAATGCACCACCTCACATTTATCTAAATTAACTCCATCTTTTGGTAATCTCTGACTATCTTGGTCTTCTGCTGTTACACTAGACATTGTCATTCCATAAATTGACCGCATCAACTAGCAGTCACTTGGAAACGTTTGCTGCACTCAGAGTTTGATCTAGCCCACTTAAATGCACGAAGCATGTCTGTGATAGTGTAACCGTTCAGTCCACGCAAGGACCTATTACAAATCACACAATACTACAGTCAAGAGGCGGCCCTTTGGCCCATCGAATCTGCACCAACACATGAAAGGTTCTGACCTGTCCACCTAATCCCACTTGCCTGCATTTAAAAGAATGTATTACGATGCATGTTTCTCAAGATCAAATCAATGGCTGGATCTTGCTCTCTCGCTGTCAGGGTGGGATGTCTGGTAGAGATAAAGGTGGGAAAGGCAGTGCTAAACAGGGCCAGAAAAGTTCTCGGCGATAATATCCAGGGAATAACTGAGCCTGCTATCTGTCAACTTGCTCGGCATGGAGGCATTAAGCACACTTCAGGCTTCATCTACTAAAAAACCTGCAGAATACTGAAGGCTTCCTTGGAGAACATCATTCGGGACTCGGTTATCTACACCAAACATGCCAAATGCAAGACTGTTACTGCCATGGATATTGTATATGCCCTAAAAACGCCAAGGATGAACCCTCAATGGTTTTGGTGGTTGAAAATTTAAGGAAAATATTTCATGACATATTTGGTCCTGGGAATCTTCCTTCTTTCTTTCTCGCAACAGCAACAGCAACACCAACACCAAATTCTGTCAACGTAGCAGAGTTAGTTAATACAAATGTTATAACTTAGTTTGAAAGCAGCTTTGTAATTCATTAGTTTTGCCAAAAGACTGATTTACCCTCTGCTCACCGTGAAGGGTCTGCTCTGTCTGGGCATGCCTTAAATTTCTGCGCATCTTAGCAATGCAACTTGATCTCTTGCAGCCATTTATAAGTGTAAGTAAAATATATATTTTTGGGATAGAAAATTGAAGCTGACTACAAATATTACTAAAACATGTCATGGCTGAAAAGGCAGCGGGGGCAACTGAGTAGATACAAAAACACAATCTCTTGACCAGAAAAATGGGATTAACTTGTATATGCCACAATCTACAATAATCAAACAGCTTGTCATTGTGTCACTGGGCTACATTTATTGAACAATGCTACTTTTACCATCCGAATTGAATACAGACACAGAATCCTAAAAACAGATTCTTAAAGGTCAAGCCACAATCTCATTGCAACCAAAAAATTTAAATGTTGTAGCACGGTAACATTTATCCAGACAGAAACTGATCAGGGATACCTGCGACTGTCTCAAATGTTGCAGCTGCAGGCGCAGATCGAGAATATTCCTCCGTAAATCGTATACGTTGTTTTGAATTTGTTGCTGACAAGAGGCAGAAGGTTGGGCAACACCAGAAGACTCCAAAAGAATCCCAGAGCTCTTCAACACTGTTGTACTTGTTGCAACTGCAAGAGGAACATTACCACATTAGAATTAAGAAAATCATAGAATCCCTACAGTGCAGAAGAGGCCATTTGGCCCATTGAGTCTGCATCAGCTCTGACAAAGCATTCCACACAGGGCCTTTCCCCCACCTCATCCATGTAACCCCACACATTTACACCATTAATCCATCTGCCCTATACATCTTTGGGCACTAAAGGGCATTTTACCATGGCCAATCCACCTGATCTGCACATCTATGGGCTATGGGAGGAAACTGCAGTACCCAGAGGACACTCTCGCCAACACAGGCAGAATGCAAAATTGAACCTGGATCCCTGGAGCTGTGAGGCAGCAGTGGTAATCACAGTGCCACCTTGAATTTTTTTCAAGTCTGGTCCAAGCATGCCTGCAATAATTAAATTTTATTAATAAAGGAGATGATATGACTGTCTAAAAGAACAGAGTTGTTACAGAATCATGAAAGGTTCTAAATTTTCATCAAATAAATAATCTGAATGATAATGCTTCAGATTTCAATAGTCACTCATCCAGACTATAGAATTGACCAAATTCAATTCAAATTAAGAAATTCCACTGTGGCAATTAGTAATACACAGGATTACAACACAGCAGAATGTTAAACTGTGATAGAATCACACCTGGCAACTCAAAGGATGGGATTTTCCAGCCAGGCTCAACCTAAAACAGGAAATCCTGTCCAAGGTCAACAAACCTTTGCATGGTTCATGTCCTACCCGCTACTATTCCCATGGTGGACAGGACGGGAAAATTGCACTCAAAGTGTCTAAGTTAAGCATGTGCAGAAGTCTTGTGCTAAAATGAAAATCAGTTTAAAGTACCAAAACTTCCAAATAATGTTTTGTGCAAAGTACAAAATATTAAAAAAAAACATCTAATGCTGGAAAAGATTTAGCCACATTTTCAATTTGGAACAACAAAAATTATTAAAACTTTTGCCATTTTATGATTGATTTATGGATATTCTACTTCAAACTGGATTGCAAATACTGTTTAACCACATTTTCACAGACTACTTGATGGTAATCACCTCAGACCTGTAATTTAAACTAATCCAGATAAATGGAATCAGTTCTCTCTCTCTCTCTAATGGCTAAGGTTCCCAAACAAAATCAATTTATTCCAGTCCAGTCTTTCGTGAGCTGCAGCCCATAGCTCAAATGTACTCATAATTTGATATTAAATTGTGCAATCTCATTCAGTAATCGACAAGCTAGGCTGAAGTGGGAACTGGAAATGCCACAATTATAGCAAAGCACTATGAAACTATGTCTGCTTTATGCTATGTCTAACCTGGTTGTTATTTGGTAGAGGAGAACATTCAAAACACCAGACTAGTCTCTCACTGAGAGAACCAATAATTTCTTTTTTTTAAAAAAATCATATCTCACAAGAAATACAACACCATTCACCTTCAAAATTCTTAACGGCATTAAAAGGCACTTACACAATAGCATCTCAAAGTGTCACATCTCTGGGTGGCACAATTGTGCAGTGATTAGCACTGCCATCTCGCAGCACCAGGTTTAATTCCAACCTCGTGTGACTGTATGGGTTTTGCATGTTCTCCCCATGTCTGCATGGGTTTTTCCCTAAGTGTTCAGTTTCATCTCAGTCCAAAGATATGCAGGTTAGATAGATTGGCAATGCTGAACGCATAGGGTTATGGCAATAGGGTTGGGTGATTTGATGGGCTGAATGGCCTCTTTCTGCACTGAAGGAGTTATCTGATTCAAAGTGTCTCCTAATCTGAAAGTTAATATCAAGTCTGCTATCCATATGTAGTGAGTAACAGTGGTCACTTATACAGAATATATAGAAATGTAGCAGAGGCCAGAGAAACTGGTGTTCTTTTTATTTGAACAGATTAAGAATGTGATAGAATTTCAATTGTGTTTAGTAAGGTAAATAGGAGGATGGGCTGGAACTGTTTTTCACTGGATCATTAACTAAAAGCTGTAAATACAAAATCATCATCCAAAGAAAGGAAGGGAGAAGTTGGCAGGATTTATTTTATGCTTGCATGAACAAGAAACATCCACTGGAAACAAATCTTAAAACCAGAGTCCATGATGGCTTTTGAAAAGGAAACTAATTTGAAATCTGACGGATTGGGGAAATGGAGGTAAGTTAATAGCTCTTTCCTGACACAGGCCAAATTATTGCTTTCTATAATTATAGCATAGAAGCTAGTTATTCAGCTCATCAGATCTGCACTGGCATTATTGTCCGCATGACCAAACTACGCTAATCCCAATCATACATGGAAATCAAGGAAACTTTATTTCCAAGTCCAGGTGATTTGTAAGAATGGCCTCAATACTGGGCCATATTAGGTTGATTGGTTATGCTAAATTGCCCCTTAATGTTAGGAGGACTAGCAGGACGATTTTGTGAAGGGTAGGTCGTGCCTTACTAATCTTACTGAGTTTTTTGAAAAAGTGACCAAAGAGGAGGATGGGGGTAAGGCAGTTGATGTGGTATATATAGACTTTAGTAAGGCGTTCGATAAGGTGGCCCATGGAAGGCTTCTGCAGAAAATGCAGATGTATGGGATTGAGGGTGATTTAGCTAATTGGATTAGGAATTGGCTAGCAGATAGAAGACAGAGGGTGGTGGTTGATGGGAGATATTCATCGTGGAGTTCGGTTACTAATGGTGTACCACAGGGATCTGTTTTGGGGCCCCTGCTGTTTGTAATTTTTATAAATGATCTGGATGAGGGTATTGAAGGATGGATTAGTAAATTTGCGGATGACACCAAAGTCGGAGGAGTGGGAGATAGTGAAGAGGGGTGTTATAGTTTGCAGAGAGACTTGGACAAGTTGCAGAGCTGGGCCGAGAGGTGGCAAATGGAGTTTAATGTGGAAAAGTGTGAGGTAATTCACTTTGGCAGGAATAACAAATGTGTAGAGTATAGGGCTAATGGGAGGACTCTTAATAGTGTTGATGAACAGAGGGATCTTGGTGTATATGTGCATAGATCCCTGAAAGTAGGCAGTCAAGCCGATAAGGTTGTTAAGAAGGCATATGGAGTCTTAGCTTTTATTGGTAGGGGGATTGAATTTCGGAGCCGCAACGTCATGTGACAACTGTACAAAACTCTAGTGCGGCCGCACTTGGAGTATTGTGTGCAGTTCTGGTCCCCACATTATAAGAAAGATGTGGAGGCATTGGAGAGTGTACAGAGGAGGTTTACCAGGATGTTGCCTGGTATGGAGGGCAGGTCTATGAAGAGAGGTTGAAGGATTTGAGGTTGTTTTCGTTAGAAAGGAGGCGGCTAAGAGGGGATCTTATTGAAGCATATAAGATGATTAGAGGTTTAGATAGGGTGGACAGTGATAGCCTTTTTCCTAGGATGGAGAAAGCTAGCACGAGGGGACATAGTTTTAAATTAAGGGGTGGTGGTTTTAGGACAGATGTCAGAGGTAGGTTCTTTACCCAGAGGGTGGTAAGGGTATGGAATGCCTTGCCTGAGTCAGTTGTAGATGCGCCAAGTTTGGTGGCGTTTAAGAGGTTAGTAGATAAGTTTATGGATGAAAGGGGAATGGTTTAGGTTAGAGGGTCACTGCTTGTTCCTAATTGGTCGGCGCAACATCGAAGGCCGAAGGGCCTGTTCTGCGCTGTAATGTTCTATGTTCTATAAATTGGTGGGGTTAAGATGATAGGACTTGGGTTGGGTTGTTTTCAGTGCAGGCTTGATGTGCCGAATAGCTTCCTTCTGCACTGTAGGGATTCTAGCTTGTGTGTGGAATCCTGCTCATCACATTTATCCAGTCTGAGAAACCTTGTCATCTCTATTCCTTGATTTTCGCTCACCACCAATCACCAATTCCACAGGGCCATATATTAACTTCATTACACCAATGATAACTTTACAAGTCCCTTACTTGGAGCACAAAGTGCTATTTTGATAATTTATATTAACCACATCCACTACCTAGTCTCTCTTCGTTATTTCTACGAAAAATCTGGAACAGCAATGAGTACATTTACCTCTTACCATAATCCTACTTTTTAAAATATACTTTCATGGGATGTGGTTGTCGCTGTAGAGGGCAGTATTTGTTACCTGTTCCTAAATATCCTTGAACTGACCTTGGTAGGTCATTTCAGAGGCAGTAAGGGTCAATCACATTGCTGTGAGTCGGGTCTGCAAAACCCAGGTCAGACCAGGTAAGATTAGCAAGTTACTTTCTCGAAAGGACATTAAGGACACAGACGGATTTTTATGATAAATTGATTAGATAGTTTCATGGTCATCAGTATGGAGACCAATTTCCAATTCCAGATTTACTAATCCACCCGCTGCCATGGTAGGATATGCACCCATGTCCCAAAGCATCAGCCTGGGTCTCTGGATTGCTAGTTCAATGACATTACTAATGCTACACTATTTCCTACGAAGAGATGCTTTAAACATGCTCCCACATTGACCCAGTGAGCATTACAAATACTGGTTCTCGTACACAAGACTGATTGCTCCTTATGTGGAGTCAATGAAATAATAAATCTCACTACATGATCTTACAATTGTAATCCCACAATGTTCCCTTGGAAGAAAATTGAAGTGTACATGTAAACGTGTGTTTTAGTAACTGGATTTGATGGGTCGGAAAATTTCTGAATATCTCAGAGTATCGGAGACTCAGCAACAATCATGTTGTTCAGAGTTTACCCTTTAAATAAATCAAAACAAGTAGCCAAGGGCTGACTTATTTTGAAGTAATGTTAGCTCTGGAACAGAAGTAGCTATGCTTTCAACCCAACCCAGAAAAAGGACAATCAAGAGATGAATATACACTGCTGTGTTTTATTAAGTTTTCACTTGCTGCCTCTGCAAACATAGGAATTGAGCTCCAGTGTCAAACAGGGACGAGTAAATCGTTATGTTTGGGTCGATTTGGATTAATGATGTGGAAACAACTGAAGCTTTGCCCTGCTCAGATTCTGATCAATACAAACTCAAGTTTAAATAAAAACCATAAAACAAAGAGTTTCGTGTTGAAAGTGTAAAAACACCTGTGCACACACAATACCAATACTGCATCTCAATCTTTTTTTTTTAAACTTTGCAATTGGCTTGCATCTAAGTTTGGCAGCTTTGCAGAAGTGCTGGTTCCTGATGTATGGATATATATCTAATTTGTTGCGATTGAATCAATTTTCCTAATTTATTTCTGCTGCCAATTGGAAAGATACCTCAGGGACTGTCCCTCAGGGACAGAGGAGGGGATCTATGCTTAGAGCCTGAGGGAATGGGGGAGATCCTGAATGAATACTTTGCGTCGGTATTCACGCAGGAGACTGGACAGATGTCTGTGCCTGATGTTGACAAAGTTGAGGATCGGTTGAGGGAAATAAGGATTACGAGGAAAGAGGTGTTGGGGCTGTTAGGCAGCTTAAAGACATATAAAGCTCCAGGGCTGATGGCATTTACCCCAGGCTGCTAAGGGAGTTGAGGGAAGACTTGGCTGGGCCTCTGACGCAAATCTTTGTCTCTTCCTTGGACACAGGTGAGGTCCCAGAGGACTGGAGGATAGCAAACGTAGTACCGTTGTTTAAAAAAGGTCAGAGGGATCACCCAGGGAACTATAGGCCGGTGAGCTTGACTTCAGTTATAGGTAAGCTAATGGAGAGGATCCTTAGGGACAGGATGTATGAGCATCTGGAGCGCTGCGATCTGATCAGGGATACGCAGCATGGCTTCGTCAAGGGGAAGTCTTGTCTTACAAATCTAGTGGAATTTTTTGAAGAAGTGACAAAAACAGTTGATGAAGGACAGGCTGTTGATGTCGTCTACATGGATTTCAGTAAGGCGTTTGACAAGGTTCCTCATGGTAGACTGATAGAGAAGGTGAAGGCGCATGGGATACAGGGTCGGGTATGTAGATGGGTCGAGAACTGGCTCGGGAGGAGGAGACAGAGGGTAGTAGTGGAAGGCTCTTTTTCCGGCTGGAAGCCTGTCACTAGTGGAGTGCCACAAGGCTCAGTACTAGGTCCTCTTCTATTTGTGGTCTACATAAACGACTTGGAAGTTGGGGTAGGTGGTGAGATCAGCAAATTTGCTGATGACACCAAGATGCTTGGATTGGCGGGTACAGAGGAGCAGTGTCAGGCAATACAACAGGACATAGATAGGTTGGTAGACTGGGCAGATAGATGGCAAATGGAATTTAATCCGGATAAATGCGAGGTGATGCATTTTGGCCGGAAAAATGTAGAAGAGAGTTATAGGATAAAAGGTAAAACTATACGGAGCATAGAGACGCAGAGAGACTTGGGGGTGCAGGTTCACAAGTCTCTGAAGGTGTCCTCACAGGTGGAGAAGGTGATAAAGAAGGCGTATAGTATGTTAGCTTTCATAGAAAAGGGTATAGAATACAAGAGTAGGAGTTTGATGTTGCAGTTGTATAGAACGTTGGTTAGGCCTCACTTGGAATACTGCGTCCAGTTCTGGTCGCCGTACTATCGGAAGGATGTGGAGTCCTTGGAGAGAGTGCAGAGGAGGTTTACCAGGATGCTGCCTGGTATGGAAGGACTGTCTTATGAGGAACGATTAAATAGACTGGGGTTGTTTTCCCTTGAAAGACGTCGGCTTAGAGGGGATCTCATAGAGGTGTATAAGATTATAAGGGGTATAGATAGAGTAAATGGAGGTAAACTTTTTCCACCTTTAGAAATGGATAGGACGAGGGGTCATGGCCATAGGGTGAGGGGGGCTATGTATAGGACGAATATTAGAGGGCAGTTTTTCACACAAAGGGTAGTGGGGGTGTGGAATGCACTGCCGAGTAAGGTGGTGGGAGCAGGCACGCTGGGGCTGTTTAAGGGTCTCTTGGACAGCCACATGAGCGGTATGCAGATAGAGGGATATATTAGGACTGTTTAACTACGGCTTTTTTCCACAGGTAATTCGGTCCATACTTTGAGCATGCATTCGGCAGGTGGTGCGAGTACAGCTCTTGGATGTTGATTCATGGGTTGCCTGGTACCTCATGTCGTAAATGAGTGCTTTATGTGGACCATCTGAAGGGCACCATGACAGCTCAGAGACTATCAATGTGGCTGTGCAGACACTTGGAATTGGGCCGGTGTCTGCGGGAGTTTGCGCGTTCTCCCCGTGGTTGCGTGGGTTTTCTCCAGGCACTCCGGTTTCCTCCCACAACCCAAAAATTCGCTCTTAGGCTGATTGGGAAACAAATTGTCCCTATAGTGAGAGTCTTCCATATTAGGAATAACCTAAATCTATAATAGGATAATGGAATTGCTACTATATAGTTATGACGGCGGCATGGGCTCGTTGGGCCGAAGGGCCTGTTTCCCGTGCTGTGTTGCTCTTAAAAAAAAAACACAATCTTCTAGGATGAATGTATGCATTTTACACTGTATATGTGCACCTAATATCAAGTTCATTCAATCAGTGGCACTTGAACCTCCCTGTTCAGCACTATATTAGTACTTGAGAGCACATAATCAAGCCTATGTTTTAATATAGCACCAATGGAAAGCTAGATTATTAAAACTAAATATCCTTCCAAATGAAACTGCATCTCCCTGATCTGCAAGTCTATATGAGGAGACAGCTGAATACAAACAAGTTCCAAAAAAAAAATCTTCTGATCAGAGATTATTGACACAAAATATTGACTTTCGCTCCATAGAGATGCAGCCAAGCATGCAGAGTACTTCCAACATTTTTTGCTTTTATTTAAAAAAGATAATGTTCATCTCCTGGAAGAGGCTTCACAAATATCTCCACCTTCAATGATGGGACAGACCAGCACATCAATGCAAAAACATTTTCAACTGTCTTCAGCCAGAAGTGCCATGTGAATGACCCAACTGGGCAGCCTGCAAATGTCACAGTCATCAGTCAATTCGATTCACTCCTCATGGTATCAATAAATGTTTGAAGGCATTGGATACTGCAAAGTCTATGCGCCCTGCCAATTTTCCGGCTACCATACTGAAGACTTGCACTCCAGAACTTGTCATGTCTCTAGCCAAACAATTCCAGTACAGTTACAATTTTGGCTTTGCGTAGCAACATGGAATGAAGAGAGAGAATCGAACCATCGCATCTTGATGTTACCACTGTTGAGTCCCCCACTATCACATCCTGTGATTACCACTGACCAAAAACGGAACTGGCCATCTCCCTAGCAATGAGATATGTTCTGTACACATGAAATAAAACAAATCCAACCCAGCCATCTACCATTTTATCAGTCCACTCTCAATGATCAGTAAAGTGATGGAAAGGTCATCAACAGTGCCATTAAGTGGCACTGGCTTTAGCAATAAATCACTCACTGATGCTCAGTTTGGGTTTTGCCAGGGTCACTCAGATCTTGATTTCATTCATTTCCTGCAAGAGGCTTCACAAATATCTCCAACTTCAAACATGGTTCAAACATGGACCAAAAGAGCTGAACTCTACAGGTGAGGTAAGAGTGACTGCCCTTGACATTAGGGCAGCATGTGATTAAATGTGACTTCAAGGAGCCCTAGCAAAACTGGTAATTTGTGCAAAACTGTCCACAGATGACTGCACAATGTTCAGCACACAATCTGCAACTCCTCAATTACTGAAGCAATCCAAGTCTAAATACAGCAAGACCAGGACAACATCCAGTCTTGGACTGAGAATTGGTATGTAATATTCACACCACATAAGTGCCAGAAAATGACCATCTTCAGCAAGAGAGAATCTAACCATTGCCTCTTGACATTATCATTGCTAAATTTCCTGGGAGTTACTACTGACCAAAAACTGAACTGGACTAGCTATATAGAAACTAGCTACAAAAATACTCAGAATCCTGCATGAGTAACTCACTTCCTGACTCTCCAAAAACCTGCCCACAAGGCACAAGTCAAGAATGTGATGGACTGATAAGACCACTCTCCATTTGCCTGGATGAATGCATCTACAACAACACTCAACAAACTTTACACCATCCAGGACAAACCAGTCTGCTTAACTGACATCCCATCCACAAAAATTCACTCCCTCCATCACTGACATGGAGTGAGCAGTGTGTACCATTTACAACGTGCACTGCAAAAACTCAGCAAACCTCCTCAGATAGCTTCTTCCAAATGCACAGTCACTACATCTAAAAAGGACATGGGCAGCAGACACATGGGAACACCACTACCTGCAAGGTTCACTCCGAGCCACTTACCATTCTGACTTAGAAATATATTGCTGTCCCTTCACTGTTGCTAGGACAAAATCCTCAAAGTTTCTCAGTAATAACACTGTGGGTGTATCTATACCACATGGACTGCAGTTCAAGAAGGCAGTTCGCTGCCACCTTTCCAAGAGCAATTAGGGATGGGCGATAAACACTGGCCTAGGCAGTGATGACCAGATCACATGAATGGCTAAAACAAGTGGTACTGTTAACTTCAAAATTTGATCAGTCCTCTTCCTCGAGTGCACTAAGTGGGCCCACCTGGCAAGGGAAAGAATTTGCATTGAACAATACATACAGACATCATGGAAGCTTCAGAAAACAATAGTTTCAGCTGTTAGAGGATGAAAAAAATGTACCTTGTGCCTCAGAACTGCTGCTATGTGATGTAGCTTTTATCTTCTCACTGAAATAGCAAAGAAGGAATACAAATTAAACATAAAAACAGAATTTATATGTCAAAAAGAATTATGACAAACAATTGCATTAAGTAGTTGAAATCACATTACATAGTCGCAAAGCAGCTTCATTCTCTCACCTCGGAACTTCCTTTGCATTACTTCCCCCCTTGAAGAGAGCAGACTGAACAAGACCCGTCAAACTAGCAATTTGCTTCTCCATTGCCTTCATTCGCTGTCTAAATAAAAACAGGCACAATTTAGGCGAGTATTGACAGCTATGTCAAATAAATACTCTATTAAAATCAGGCTGTACTAAAGAACATCCCACAAAACACTGAAGAATCAAATCAAAATTCAAAATGAAACTTTTGCTATGCAGCATTTGGAATTTATATTATATCACTATTTTGAGTCACTGCTGGTTTAAAGAATAGATCATGTGTCAACAAGCAAGATTCAGGAGGATACGATACTCTGACCAGCAAACGCCAATCAATTTTGTTTGTATGTACCTGATCTTAAGACGTAAGCAACACTGACTAGGTCACATTTACTATCCAGCTTTCATTAGTAGTTCTTCCCTTTTTAAGTCTTTGTCATGGTGGAGCCAGTATGTTCATTAGATTTGGAATAAATGTGGTTCTATAAATCTAGAAGTTTGTAATTTCACTGAAAGAAGCAACTTGTGCTGCTCCCTGCACTCAGGGTGGTAAGTATTGGTCAGGTATTGGACTGTACCAGGAATAGCTTGGGTCTTTGAGAAGCCCCATTGAGGGGTTCCCCTTATGTTTGGGTTGCCCCAGTGCTTGTGCACACAGAAGGGGGTCCCATGTCTATTAGGGGGTGGGGAGGTGGATTTTTTTTTTTCAGTATAAGTAGGCAATAAGATCCCTTTAGACCTTGGCTCTATCAGGCTCTGCCTCCCCAGTGTGACAGCAGGAACTATGCCTCCAGATTCCCTATGAACTGAGTGCCTGAACACAGAATCAGAATTCCTGCAATACAGAAGGAGGCCATTCGGCCCATTGAGACTGCACCAACAAACATCCCACCTGTGCCCTGTCCCTGTAACCGGATGTATTTACCTTATTATTCCCCCGATACTAGGGGACAATTTATCATGGTCAATCAATCCAACCTGAAGGAAACCTACGCAGAAATAAAGAGAATGTCTCCACACAGTCACCTGAGGCTGGAATTAAACATGGGTCGCTGGCACTGTGAGACAGCAGTGCTAACCACTGTGCCATCATACCGCCCCCGGGAAGAAAACACAGCTGTGCAACTGGACAGCTACACATTAGTTTTCTCACCCCAGCCAGCACTCAGTTCAAGTTTCCTCCCACTACGTACAAAGCCACCAACAGGAGGGAGAAACAGACTGGGCAGCAAAGATGAATAATATGTAAATAAAAATCTGAAGATAGTTCGTTTAAAAAAATGCTAGTTGCAAAAGGTATTGAATAGCATTCTAATAGCAGTTAGATGGACAGTTAGGCTGTGAATAAGAAAATCCAATCACACCTCGCAAGTAATAGGCCTTTCATACCTCTGAAATAATTCACATATATCAACCCCAGCCTAGGGAAATTCAATCATATGAAAATAGCCCACCTGTGGGACATTGGTCTGATGGGTTATACTGCTTTTTAATGGAATTTTGTGCACTTGTGGTGCTCTAGATTGATTTTAACTTTGTGAAGTGGTTCTAATGCCTCTGAGAGAAGGAGAAATAGCTGGTTTAGACAGCGCTTAAATATCAGGGAAAAAGCCACAGACTTTCATAGGTATTTTCTAAAACAAATGCTATGAAGGACGGCAAAATGGCACAGTGGTTAATACCAAAGGCCCAGGTTTAATTTCTGGCTCAGGTGACTGTGTGGAGTTTGCATGTTTTCCCCCCCGTGTCTGCACGGGTTTCCTCCAAGTGCTCTGGCTTTCTCCCACAATCCAAGGTGAGTTGGCCATGGTAAATTACTCCTTAGTGTCAGGTGCATTAGCAAGATAAATACGTGATGTTACAGGGATAGGGCGGAATTGTTGTCAGTGCAGGCTCGCTCGGCTGAATGTCCTCTTTTTGCACTTACTCTATGAAATGGGCCAACATGAACTACAATTGCTAATGAAGAACCTGTATTTCTCATCAGACTGTGGTCGAGGTAGAGAAAAGTCCTAACTGGTCATATCTGTTTACCAAAGTTCTCCAATCATGTCATAGGCTATTAAATATTTTATTTCAAGGGAGCAAAGTTTCCTCAAAGAAAAAGTGGACTGAAAAACAAAGCAAAGTGCAAAATAAAATGTAACCCGAGAAACAAGACACACCCATCATTTTGATACAGCAATGATTACAATGGAAGAGAATCAAAGCTTGCCTGGCTCTTACTATGGTGTATCTCAGCATTGTGCAGGTGAGGTAAAAGTTGATCAGCCTGAACAGTCGTGTAGTTGTCATTATTATTCTGGGCTGTCAGCATTTCAAAGACGAATACAAAACAAATATTTGTACAGAATATGGACTTTCTTCCATGATTTACTCTACTGGCACAGTCAGTGAACACGCCTCAGGTCATTTACACAAAACAAGCTGATGCATGTCATGTGAGGATTAAAAATTGCTATTGCTGTAGGGAGGGTCTCTATAAAAATGGAAATAAATCCAAATTTATCAAAAGCAGGGAACAAAGCTTTGCTTTTAAATGGGAAAAAGGTTGATTTTGCACTCATGTCTGTCCCTTCAAGCAGCACTGGTGGATATGTTTGGACTGATGTTAATACTCAATACTGCTCCATAACTATCCATAAGAGGTATGACATAAGAATGTAGAATATACTTAGTTCAGATTCTTGGGGATAGTGGAGCAGGTGAAAAGGGGTAAAGTTGTTTGTCCACTGTAATTTTGACACGAGTCACGGTATCCCCAGACAAACAAACAAACCGTGTTTGTACAATATTCCCAAATTTCTGTGGTTCTTCTGAAGTCATTGGAGAAGAGCATGATAAACCCTCTTGGGCACTTGTCTTTATGGCACAGTGGTTAGGACTACTGCCTCACAGTACCAGGGTCCAGATTCAATTCTGGCCTCGGGTCATTGTCTGTGTGGAGTTTGCACGTTCTCACCATCTCTGCGTGGGTTTCTTCCAAGTATTCTGGTTTCCTCCCACAAACCAAACATGTGTAGGTTAGGTGGATTGCCCATGCTAAATTGCCCCTTAGCATCACAAAATGTGTAGGTTAGAGAAATTAGTAGGGTAAATAAAAGACCCAATGAGACACACTTTAACCACTGCCCCTTGACATTCAATAGTGTTACCATTAATGAATCCCTCACTATCAACTTGGGGTTACCAGTGATCAGAAACTCAACTGAACTCATCACATTAACACACTGGCTACAAGAGTAGGTCAGAGGCTAGGAATACAATGGTGGGCAGCTCACTTCTTGACTCCCCAAAGTCTACCAATCATTTGTGCAAGTATTGAAGCTAAAGGTAGACAAGTCTCCTGGTCCTGATGGAATGCATCCCAGGGTACTAAAAGAGGTAGTGTGTAAAATAACAAATGCGCTAGTGGTAATTTACCAAAATTCACTAGACTCTGGAGTGGTTACTGCAGTTTGGAAAACAGCAAATGTGACACCGTTGTTTGAAAAAGGAGTTAGACAAAAGGCAAGTAACTAGAGGCTGGTTAGCTTAACGTCTGTAATAGGGAAAATGCTTGAATCTATTAAAAAAGAAATAGTAAGATATTTTATATAAATTGCCCCATTGGTAAGACGCAGAAGGAGTTCATAATTTGGTGGAATTCTTTGAGAACATTACATGTCCAGTGGACAATGGGGAATCTGTGGATGTGGTGCATCTGGATTTCCAGAAGGCATTTGTCAAAGTGCCACACCAAAGACTGCTACATAATATGAAGGTGCAGTGTTATGGGTAATGTATTAGCATGGATAGAGAATTGGTTAATTAACAGAAAGCAAAGAGTGGGGGTAAATGGATGTTTTTCTGGTTGGCGATCAGTGACTAGTGGTGTGCCTCAGGGATCACAATTGTTTATGATTTACATAGATGATTTGGAGTTGGGGACCAAATGTGGTGCATCAAAATTCATAGATGACACTAAGATGAATGGCAGAGCAAAATGTGCAGAGGATACTGAAAGTCTGCAAAGGGATATAGATAGTCTAAATGAGTGGGTGATAATCTGGCAGATGGAGTAGAATGTTGGTAAATGCGAGATTAGCATTGTGGTAGGAACAGCAAAATGGATATTATTTAAATGGTGAAAAAATTGCAACACATTGCTGTGCAGAGGGACCTCGGAACTCTTGTGCAAGAATCTCAAGGAGTTGGTTTGCGGGTGCAGCAGATAGTTAAGAAGGCAAAAGGAATTTTGTTCTTCATTACGAGAGGGATGGACTTTAAAAATAACTAAATTATGTTGCAACTGTATAAGATACAGGTGAGGCCACACCTGGAGTACTGTGTATAGTTTTGGTTTCCTTACTTGAGAAAGGATATACTGGCACTGCAGGGGATGCAGAGGAGGTTCACTAGGTTGATTCTGGAGTTGAGAGGGTTGTCTTATGAGGAAAGACCGAGTAGACTGGGGCTATAATCATTGGAATTCAGAAGAATGAAGGGAGATCTTATAGAAACATAAGGGAATAGATAGGATAGAAGCAGGGAAATTGTTTTCATTGGTGGGTGAAACTAGAACTAGTGGGCATAGTCTCAAAATAAGGGGAAGCAGATTTAGGACTGGGTTGAGGAGAAACTTCACACAAAGTATTGTGAATCGGTACAATTCCCTGTCCAATGAAGCAGTTGAGGTTCTCATTGAATGTTTTTAAGGCAAGGGTAGATAAATTTTTGAACAGTAAAGCAATTAAGGATTATGCTGAGCTGGCGAGTAAGTGGAGCTGAGTCCATAAAAAGATCAGCCATGATCTCATTAAATGGCGGAGCAGGCTCGAAGGGCCAGATGGCCTACTCCTGCCCCTTTCATGTTCTTATTGACAATGCACAAGTCAGCAGTGTGATGGAATACTCTCCACTTGCCTGGTCAGGTGCAGCTCCAACAATATTCAAGGAGCTTGGCACTATCCAGGAGAAAAAAACAGCCTGTTTGACTGGCACCACATCTACAAACATCCACTCTCTCCTCCACCGACTCTCAGTAGCAGCAGCGCGCACTGTATACAAGATGTACCGCAGCAATTCACCAAAGATCCTTAGATAGCACCTTCCAAATTCACAGCAACTTACATCTAGAAGGACAACAGTAGCAGATATATATGAGAACACCATCACCTGCAACATCCCCTCTAAGTCACTCACTATCCTGACTTGGAAATATACTGTCGTTCCTTCGCAGCTGCTGGGTCAATATCCTGGAATTTCTCCCCAACAGCATTGTGAATCAACCCACAGCACATGGACCGTAAGATTCAAGAAGGACTCACCATCACTTTCTCAAGGACAACAAGGGATGGGCAATAAACGTAGCCAACAAATAATACTCATGTCCCACAAATGAACAATAAAAAAATGAAGCCATGGGGCTAAAGCAGAGGTGCTCTGTCAAAGAGTCAATGTGGACTTAACGGGCCAAATAGCCTTCTTCTACACTCTGGTGAGTCTACAATTCTATGAATTGTACTAATGCAGCAAACAAACTAAAAGTCAGTATAGCTCAGCCAGTTGATCTCATTCATGGGTAGAACTAGTCGCCATTGCTAAAAACCTTGCCACAGGTTCTTTAGCTAGAACACTGATTTTTAATTGAAGCAGCAAGATCTCCTCAGTGTTGCCCTTTCTCAGCAATTTTGCTGGACTCTACAGGTACAATCGACCAAATTGTACCAAAATTTAATACCACATTTGCCATGTAACTGTCATGAAAATCGCAGCTACCGTGTGGTGGGCAAACAAAGGAATTCCCACTGATCTGTGCTAAGTTACTGTATTTGGGCTATAGCAATGGTCAGGTCACTACTATTGGACTCAGTTTCCAGAATGTGTGAAGAAACACGGGAGGTGAGATGCAGGGGAGATCAAATTGTATTTCCACTTGCTTGCTGCTGGAGGACTGCTGCTAGCATGCATTGGTCTGTGACTAAGCTATCCACAGGATAAATTCACTGAACAAGCCACTGGGAAAACTACTTAGATCTGGTCCAGTGGAGCTTGCAGCTCATCAAATCCAGTTATTATTCCGTTTAAAAAATTTAACAATTGAACACTTGCATGCAAAGCTCCACGTGACCATCCAAATTCAAATCAAGCTCCCTTGCCCGAGAAAACTTCAAGCACTGGTAAAATGAAATCCTATTAAGACACGTATTCATATTTATATCATTTCATATTGCTTTTGTACTTCACTCTCTTCTGAGGGATGCAACAAATTTCCCCAATTTGTTTTACTTTATAGGTGAGGTTATGGAATTTCAAATGGAAAAAGGTTATAATACAAGAATTACATTAAGTACTTAAAATAACTTTGATATACTGGCTAGACTGACATTTTATGATTAATGGGCTATTAAATGGATTTCTTTGGGTGAACATTTACGAGAGCAGTTATTAATCTCCTGAGCTATTTCTGTGCACACTTGAAACTTGCCACTATTATTGTTTCTTTCAACGCACTCCCACAATAGTGGGAAAGAGAAGTAGAAGTTGAAGCATTTATGAACCTATACATTGGTAGCTTGAGTATTTAAATCACAGCCAGCTGTGACTTATGCTTGGCCTGAGCATTTTGTTTCTGGAGCTATTTGAAACAATGCTGAGATACAATGAAAAAAAAATCTATCAGTTTGTTATACTGATCTACAGCCTCCTCGCCATCTGCTGCAAGTGCAGGGTTACTTCTATAGATGTTAACAATAAAGCTTTACTGGCTGAATTTAGTGAAGACAAACGTCCTTCAGAAAGAATGGTGGGTAAGTCCATTGTAAGGGTCATAGTTTGAGGAAATGGGGTAAACCTTTCAGGGCTGAGATGAGGAGAAATACTTCACCCAGAGAGTTGTGAATCTGTGGAATTCACTACCACAGGATGTTGTTAAGGCCAAAACGTTGTGCGATTTCAAGAAGGAAATCTTTTGGGGCTAAAGGAATCAAGGGATTATGGGGTGGGAAAACAGGATCAGGATATTGAATTTGATGATCAGTCATGATCAGCAAGAGGATGATCAGGGAAAGAATGGGGTCCATTGAAGCCAAAAAGAGCAATCCATGGATACAGCCACAGGACATGAATGAGGTCTTACACGAACATTTTTCATCTGAATTCACTGAGCAGAAAGACATTGTAGCTGGCAATTTCAGCTAGGATGGTTAAGTTCTAGAGCACATTACGATTAAAAAGGAAGACGTATTAGATATTTTAGCAGACATAAAATGTGCATAAATGGCAGAGCAGGCACAAAAGGACCAAATAGACTATTCCTGCTTCTGTTTCCTATGTTTCAAACATGTATTTAAATCTGATGGCAGAAAAACAAAGATGCGCCAAACCCTTGGGTATTGTTACACTAGTGCACTATATTTCACTGTACTGGTATTTTAACTGTCTTGTTCATCAGGTGCCACACCTTTTATTAAATGAATCTGCTTCATACAAATGTTAGTACAGTCTTCTCATTTGGGACTAACACAAGCAGCGTCTTGTAGTGAGAGAACAGAAAACAAACAAATAGAATGTGCATCTTCCTATCTTACAGCAAAACACATCAGTATTGTGAACAGATGCAAATCTATTCTGCTGGACTGATCTTTTGAAGAAATTTAAAAAACAGAAGTCTACTAGCAAGTACCCTTCTTCCACTAGTAAAGGCAGGACACTCAGTGAAGCTGAACTCCGTACAACCACTCCCAGTCATTTCTAACTGATCCAGAAAAGATAAGTTGGCCAGGGCTGGCCTCGCCTATTAACTTGATCAAATGGGGAATTTTAAATAGCACCACAAAAATATATTTCTTTGGTTCTCCAGTGCATTGGAGCCAGGGGCAAAAGTGTAGATTTGCAGCTGTCTACATGTTGATGGCGTTTTGAATCTACAGGAAGAAGAGTTACAAAGGAAATATGGTTGAAAGAAGGGCAAGACTGGCAACTCAACACTCTTGCAGTAATACCACTTGGCCATCGCCTAGGATATTTTAGAAGGCTCTTCAAATGAGGCCATATGGGTGGAGCTTAGAAATATAAAAAAGGGGCACTCACTTTGCTGTGGTTATACTACAGGCCTCCGAACAATCAGAAGGGAGCAGAGGAGCAGATATGTAGGTAAATCACAAAGAGGTGCAAGAGGAATAGAGTTATAGTAGTAAAGGATTTCAACTTTGCCACTGTTAAGTAGAATCACCTGTGTATGAAAGGATTTAAAATGTATCCAGGAGTGCTTTTTGTGTCAAAAAGTAAATGACGAGGAATGGGACATTGCTAGATCTAATCCTCAGGAACAAAGCTGGGCAAATGGTTAAAATGTCAGTAGGGACAGTGACCAAGATAAGTTGCAAAGCCATATGGAGAGGGATAAGGATTGTCCAGAAATCAAATATCTGAACTGCAGGAAGGCCGATTTCAATATCATTAAATAGGATTTGGCAAACGTAGATTAGGAGCAACTACTTGTGGGTAAATCCACATTTGGAAAAAGTGGGAGTCTTTTAAAAGTGAAATAGTGAGAGTTCAGGGCAGTGTGTTCCTCTAAGTGTAAATGACAAAAGTGGCAAGTCCAGGGAGTTCTGGATGTCAAAGGAAAAAAAAGCATATTGTAGGAGTAGAGTACTAAAAATGGGGAAGGCCCTTCAGGAGTACTGAGTGTTGGGGGGGGAGGGGGGGGGGTGGGGGGAGGAGAGAAGGGGGAGGATGCTTAAAAAATAAATTAGGAGGACAAAAAGGGGCCATGAGTATCACTGGCAAATAAAGTGAAAAAGGAAAACAAAGCATTTCAGAAGTATACACAGAGCAAGAGAATGAATGAATGATCAGGGAAAGAGTGCAGCCCATTGAAGACCAAAGGGGCAATAGGTGGATGGAGCCCCAGGACATGGGTGGGGTCTCAAATGAATGTTTTTCACTTGTATTCACTAAAGAGAAAGACATTGTAGCTGGAGATTTTAGTTGAGATGGTTAAGCTCAACAGCTTATTAAAATTAATAAAGGAGGATGTTTTAGGTGCTTTAACAGACATTAAAAGGTGCATAAATCCCAAGGCCTGTGTGATGTATCCCTCACTGCTGTGAGAAGCAAAGGAGGAGATTGTGGGGGTCCTGGAGATATCTAAATCTTCATCAGTGAAGTGCCAGATGGCTGGAGGATAGCTAATGCGGTACCTTTATTCAAGAAAGGCAACAGAGATAAATCTGTTAATTAATTATGGCTAGTTAGTCTAATGTCAATGGTGAAAAAATTATTGGAAAGAATTCTGAGGTTCAGGATTTATCAACATTTGGAAAGGCAAGGACCAATCAGGGATAGTCAGCATGGGTGTGTTGGTGGGAGAACCTTTCAAAAAAACTCAGTTACATGAGTTTGACAAGATAACTAAATATATTGATGAGGGTAGTTCAGTTGATGTGGTTTACATGGACTTCGGTAAGGCCTTTGCCAATGTACCACATGGAAAGTTACATAGAACATAGAACATTACAGCACAGAACAGGCCCTTCGGCCTTCGATGTTGTGCCGACCAATATAAAAAGCAATGCCCCTCCAAACTAAACCATTCCCTTCTCTTCCATATATTTATCAACTAACCTCTTAAACGCCACCAAACTTGGCGCATCTACAACAGCTGCAGGCAGGGCATTCCACTCCCGAACCACCCTTTGGGTAAAGAACCTACCTCTGATATCCGTCCTATAACTATCACCCCTTAATTTAAAGCTGTGTCCCCTCGTGCTAGCTTTCTCCATCCTAGGAAAAAGGCTATCACTGTCCACCCTATCTAAACCTCTAATCATCTTATATGTTTCAATAAGGTCCCCTCTTAGCCGCCTCCTTTCTAACGAAAACAACCTCAAATCCCTCAGCCTCTCTTCATAAGACCTGCCCTCCATACCAGGCAACATCCTGGTAAACCTCCTCTGTACCCTCTCCAATGCCTCCACATCTTTCTTATAATGTGGGGACCAGAACTGCACACAATACTCCAAGTGCGGCCGCACTAGAGTTTTGTACAGTTGCAACATGACGTTGCGGCTCCGAAATTCAATCCCTCTACCAATAAAAGCCAAGACTCCATATGCCTTCCTAACAACCTTCTCGACCTGACTGCCTACTTTCAGGGATCTATGCACATACACACCAAGATCCCTCTGTTCATCTAGACTACTAAGAATCCTACCATTTGCCCTATACTCTACACATTTATTATTTCTGCCATAGTGCATTACCTCACACTTTTCCACATTAAACTCCATTTGCCACCTCTCGGCCCAGCTCTGCAACTTGTCCGAGTTGGTCAAGTTGTCCGAGTTGGTCCATAAAGTTGGAAAATTAGATCCACAACTTGCTTGTTAATAGGAGACGAAGGGTGATGCTGGAGGGTTGCTTTTATGATTGGAAGCCTGCGACCAGAAGTGTACCAGAGGAGTTTGTGCTTGCTGTTTGTTGTATACATTAACCACCTGGATGTGAACGTGGAAAGTATAATTAGTAAGTTTGCAAATGAGATGAAAAACGATGGTGTCGTTGATAGCAAAGAGGGTAGTCTTAGGTTACAAACTGATATTAATCATCTGGTAAATTGGGTAGAGAAATGGCAGATGGAATTTAATCCTGAGGAGCGTGAGGGAGGACCAATAAGGGTAGGGTATACACACAATGAATGATAGGTTCCTAGGGAATACTGGGGAACAAGTCCATAGATCCCTGAAGATGACAGCACAGGTAAACAGAGCTGTTTTCTCTTGATCAGAGGAGACAGAGGGGGTATTCTGATAGAGATCTAAAAAAATTATAAAAGGCATTGATAGAGTAGATCATAAGAATCTTGCCCCAGGGCAGAGGTGTCAAAGACGAGAGGAAATAGGTTTAAGGTGAGGAGTAAGTGATTGAGAGGAGATCGGAGGAAAATATTTTTCACCCAGAGGTGGTGGAAATATGGAGTACCGCCCAACAGGGTGATGGCAGGTACTCTCAACATTTAAGAAGCATCTGGATGAGCACTTAAACTGCCAAGGGATTGTAGGTTATTGTTCAAGTGGTGGTAAATGGGATTAGTATATATATTGGTATTTAAGGTGAACATAGCATGGTGGGCTGAAGGCCTGTTTTTATGCTGTATGACTGTACAACTGAGATCTGTTTGTTCACCTGGTTCAAATGGCTGACAAGATTGGCAGTGGGAGAGACCAGTGAACTGGCTGTTTGCCCTCACCAAAACGTGATACCACAAGGCTAGCAGACAAGTAAATACCATTTCATGAGAAAAAGTTTATGTACAACTATTTGCTTGACATTTTTGTCCATTTGAAGTGTTTGAAGTATATGTGCAAAGCAGCCAGCCTGTCCACATCAATGTGGGAAGGATCTAGAGTTCTCAGTTTCAAAGTAATTACACACCTGAAAGAGCTTTGCAACACAGTGTGATTTGGGTAAAGATTTTTGGCAATTATTCACTTTTTTTGATGTGGAGGATGAAGGGTTTAATGCTGCTGCTGAATAATCCTTTGGTGATCACACAGATGGCACACAATGCAGAACAACATTAGATGTATAATCCACAATGAAGTACTCCCAGTGCGGTCTAACCCGGGCTCTGTACAAACCGCTGAATTGTCACAGGGCAGAATGCAGCCATTTGGCCCATTATGTCTGCAGCAGCTTTCTAAATTAGCAATTAATTTGTCTTTTACCTTGTACCAGCGTTTTCCCTGCACCACTCTGCTACCCCCAGTACCGTGCACCCTCTTCCTTTTTGCACAACAGTCTACTTCCCTTTTGAACATTTCAAAGGAATCTGTCTTACCAGCATTTCCATGCAGTGCATTCCAGACCTTCACTCCATGAAAATTCCTGTCATGTCACTTTTGCCTTTTTTTTGCCAATTACTTTAAATGTGTGTCCTCTTCTTTTCCATTATTTCACAAATGAACCTGCACTGGCTCTCCAAAAGAGCACACCACCAGGGCTTCCCCTTAATCCTATCCTCATAACCTCATGCAATTACCATGGCTAATCACCCTAATCTAGACATCTTGGGACACTATGGGATAATTTAGCATGGCCAGCCCACCTAACCTGAATATCTTTGGACTGAGAGAGGAAACTGAAGCACCCAGAGGAAACCCTGACAAGTGTAAACTCCACACAGTTACCCAAGGCCAGAATTGAATCTTGATCTCTGATACTCTGTGACAGCAATGCTAACCAGTATGTCATCATGCCGCCCTTTTGCAAATTTTGAAGTTATACTTCTGATTCCCAACTCCAAAGCATTTATGTAAAAGGTGAACACCACTTCCTTCCTTTTACTAGCCTGAATAAATACCCCTAACCCCAAATTGCTTTACCATTTTGTTGACAACTTGCTGTCCATTCTGCTACTTGTCCCCTGATGCCATAAGGTCTGACCTCAGTAACACACAGTAGACTCATTGCTAAGTGTATGACATTTACTACATTATCATCAGTCAGCTCTTCTGCTACTTCTGAATTTGATGAGGTTGGCTCTTTCTTTGGACATCCATGTTGACTATTCTTTATTCAAGGACGTAAGAGGAAAATATTCAGAAATTGGAAGTGTAATAAAAGATCCTTTCATCTTTTTTGCCAATGTTGCCTAGTTGGGTATTGAGTACAAAATTCTAATTCTTATAATTTCAATATAATTGAAATTATGAACAGATAGACCAGGATTTGGTGTCATGAATGGTAAATGAACTTAACTGATTTTGTTAATTTCAGCCGAACTGTCAGGTACTGAACTTACCAAATGTACCTATGCAAAGTAGTTAACATTTTGAATTGTTCATTTCCAATCACTGCTCAGCCTCCCTTACCTGGTTTCTGGGTCATTGGGTGTTCCAGATGCACCACCGTATCCCGCCATTTGCTTGTCAGCTGAAAAAGGGACGACATCCGAAATGGAAGGTGAGGAAGCTGCGCTGCGCGACTTGACTGTTGCCGTTTCCATGGGAATAGACGTCCCGGAATCCTTCCTGAGGGAGCCACGTACTGAAGAGGACCTGTCAAGTTGAACAGAGTGACCCATGTGGGTACTCTGTCCATGAATATCCATCACGCGCACGTCACTTAACTTCTGAGGAGAAGATGGTGGTGTTTTGGAGCCAACTGATGGTATATAACTGTCAGAATATTTCCTGGGTTTTATTCTATAAAGTGACTGCTCCATCATGTCAGCCTGCACATTGGTGTTTGGGAATGCATTGCTGGACCTCAATGAAGGGCGGTGGTATGGGCCGTGGTCTGGCATGTCCCCAGGAATTCCAGTGTTAGACGATGCAATGCTCATTCGTCCATCGTGATACAAGTAAGGATCAGCGTACAGACCTTCGTTTCGGAAAAGGGCAATATTTTTACCACTCAAGTCCTCATCTGGTTTGACATCTCTTCTTTCTAGGATGGCGCTTGGGCTGGGGGATATAGATCTTGATGGTGGCACACTGGATAGTCTGTCCCTGGGAACAGTGGCACTGCCTGGCATAGGTATGGTTCGCCCTCCATTGTATGGAATTCTGGATGGAGATGGTGGCATTGATTGAGTTAATGACGGCGAAACTGGTGGTCCATGGGGAAGAGGAATATGGTGACGAAAGGATGGAGGAGCTTCTTTTGTGTGAACCATCTCCCTCTGCATCTGAAAATAATTAAAAACACATTTAAGTTTGAAGTTGCAAGACTTTTTCAATAAACAAGGGTAAGGACTGCATTCAAATAAAAGTGGTACATAGCACATCACTAAGAATGGATGCAAAGTATAACCCTGCTCATATTTTAATCTGAGCTACCATCAACGGAAGGCAACATTTCACATTAGATGAGAACATTAAAACCAAGCACAATGTCAGGACACTGAGGTAAGTTACAAGAAGTGTTGTTATTACCAATCAACTCTAATCCCCAACCACAATAATAGTAACCATAATAATAATAATTATTATAATAAATAATAAGGCAAGGTAGAATAAAAGGGCACAATTAAAAAAAATCCAGCCCTCTAATGTTTACAGATTCCCTGCACCAAATGCTTCCAGCCTCCATGACCCTCCCCAGTAATACAATTCATGGAATTGTTCCATCCAGAGATGCTCCAACTACCAGTTCTGACCAACTCTGGTACCTAGCACAACGTCCCATCTGCTCTTCACTGTCCATCCATTCGTAGACAATTATTTGCTCAGGTTTCTCCCTCACTACAGACGGATGTGCTGGTTAGGTGCATCGGCCACACTCAACTCTCCCTCACTGTACCCAAACAGGCACCGTTTTAATGTAAGCCTACTTGTGACACTGATAAATAACCTTATTTAACCCAGGCTCCCTCCATACTGCTGCCAGCTCCAAAGAGCTTCCTCAATCCTGATACAATGCAGGTTGTCTATCCTCCCACGTTCCCCATTTGCTGACAGCTGGCCTTACCACATTGCCACTGCTGCCAAACAATAGGATTTTTGCCTATCCCAAAAGAACACACACACTGCAAAAACTCCCCAGTAAGACCTCAGATCCTGTCCCAGTGCTACTAAACTCCAGGTGATTTATAAAAACTATCACACCCAGAGTCACTCCCAATGCCAACAAATTCTAGCCATTTTTGCACATCACTTCCAACAGCCAATACATCTGTAATCTGCTAACTAATTCTCATAGTTTTCTTATATATTTCTTTTATGCATTGGTGGAACATGGTGTCATATGGAGGACACTTGACAGTCATCCATATTGCTGTGGCTCTAGAATCACATGTAAGCCAGACTAGGTAAGGATAGCAGATTTCCTTTTCTAAAGGAGTGTATGGAGTGTCAGGGAGGAGTAGCACCTTTTTTGGGGGAAACGTGTCATGTCCTTTCAGGGCAGCTTCTCCGTCCTTTGTCCCCACCTGACGAAACTAGATGGTACGCCAAACTTCAGATGGTACACCAGTTCCATGATGGCCAGAGTACTGGGTGGTGGAGAATCCTCTGAGGCATTCCCAGTCACCAGTGGCGTCAAACAGGGCTGTGTATTCACATCCACACTGTTCAGCATGATGTTTACTGCCATGCTGAATGATCCCTTCCAGGACAGTGTTGCTGGAATCAGCCTTAAGTGAATGGAAAGCTCTTCAACCTGAGGAGACTTCAAGCTATTACCAAAGTGAAAGAGATTGTTTTGAGAGATTTCTTCTTTGCCAAATGACTGCACTCTGTAGGCTGGCTCAGAGCCAGAGATGCAAGTCAGTACAGACAAATTTTCCATGGCTTGTGACAACTTTGGAGTCACCATTAACAAGACCAAAGTTATGCATCAGCCTGTTCCTCATGCACCCATAATCACACTCAAAGGGCAGAAACTACAGGCAGTGGACCAGTTCACTCATCTTGGCAGCACCCTCTCCTAAGCAGTGACTATTGATACAGAAGTTATTTGCAGAATAGCAAAGGCAAGTTCTGCTTTTGGAAGACTGCACTCCACTGTATGGGAATGTCGAGGAATCAGCCCAGCAACAAAACTGAAGATTTACAGCACCACTATACTCACTACCCTCCCGTATGCCTGTGAAACACGGACTATGTATCAAAGGCTTGCAGGGCAGCTCAATCATTTCCACATGACTTGTCTTCGCAGAATATTACACGTCCGTTGGCAAGACAAAGTACTAAACACTGAAGTTCTCTCTAGAGAAATCTACCATCAGTCCACACACTGCTGATGACAGGGCAAACCAGGTGGGAAGGTCATGTCATCCATATGTCAGATGGGCACATACCCAAGCAGCTCCTTTTTGGGGAACTCTCTGCTGGAAGACGTTCACATGGAGGGCAGAATAAACATTTCAAAGACACACTCGAGGCCTCCCTGAAGTTGCTGGACATTGACACAAGAACCTGAGAAACGCTGGCACAAAAACCACCCTACTTGGCACTGCCTCATCCACAAAGACTGTTAAGCTCACAATGCAAGGTGTATTGCTGAAGCACAACTTAATCGCGAGCTGCACAAGTCCAGAGCCATCAGCACAACAACTACAGTGTCTACACAAGTCTGTCTAATGTGCCAGGACATTCTGTGCCCGAATTGGCTGATCAGTTATCTTCAGACACATCGCAACCAGCCTCAAAATGACTAATGGTGTCGAGATCCTCATCAATGATGATGCACCAACAAGTGAACCAGACAGGTTTTTTCCAACAATCAACAATGAGTTTCATAGTCACGATTAGATTCTTAATTCCAGATTTAAAAAAATTTAATTCAAAATCCTTCTTCCGTGGTGGGATTCAAACTCGGGTCCCCACAGCATTAGCTGAGTTTCTGGATTAACAGTCTAGTGACAATACGACTGGGCCACTGCCTTGCTTAGCGACTAGCAAAATACAAAGGGACACAAAGTAAATACTTCTGCTATTGAATAAGGAGAAAGTGCATCCACAATGATGCACAAAAATACAGGTGCATTTTCAATGGGTGCATTTTCAAGTTTTATAAATAAGTCAAAATTGCACATCCAGATCCACAAAACAGAATAATGGTCAGTAACATTTGATTAAACCCACTTACAATAGTACATCATTGACCCTGATTTCTCAATCTGAGAAACATTGCAGCTATATAAAACCTTGGTTAGGCAGTATTTGGAGCAGTTCCCGTCACCATTGTCGAAGGAATTGGAAGCCTTGGAGAGAATGCAAAGAAGGTTTACCAGGATGTTGCCTGGTCTCGAGGACCTTTGCTATGAGCCAAGGTTGAATCAGCTAGGTTTGGTTTCACTGGAAAGACGGAGGCTGAAGGAGGTCAACAAAATTACGAGAGGCATAGAAGAGTGGATAGTCAGAGGGTCCAAAGGGTGGAAGTGTCAGTTAGAAGGGGGGAACAGGTTCAACTTGAGACAGGGGGGCGGAGTTTAAAAGAGATGTGCGGGGGGAAGTTTCTCCACTGCCAGAGGATGTGGTGGAAGCAGGCACATTAGCAACATTCAAGAGGCATGTGGATGGGTACACGAATAGGGAGGAAATAGGGAAGATTAAGAAAGGGCAGATGGTTTTTTTTTATATATAATTAGGGCATCATGATCGGCATAGACTCATAGGCCTGCAGGGCCTGTTCCTGTGCTGTACTTTTTGTTCTTTGACAAAAGAGCTTCATGCTATAAACTAGTCTATCGTCTGTTTCAAAAGTAATGATGTGGAGATCCAACCGTTGGATTGGGGTAAGCGCAGTAAGAAGTCTCACAACAACAGGTTAAGAATATCGAACATAGAACACTACAGCACAAATAGGCCCTTCGGCCCACAAGTTGTGTTGATCGTATCTATACCTACCAGGCCATAAAACTATCTGTAATTCCCAATCCCATTAAATCCCATGTACTCATCCAGAAGTCTCTTAAAAGACCCCAGTGAGTTCACCTCTACCACCATTGATGGCAGCCAATTCCATTCACTCACCACCCTCTGAGTGAAAAATTTACCTCTAACATCTCCTCTGTACTTGCCCCCGAGCACCTTAAACCTGTGTCCTCTCGTAGCGACCATTTCAGCCCTGGGAAACAGCCTCCGAGAATCCACTCTATCTATTCCTCTCAACATTTTATAAACCTCTATCAGGTCACCTCTGAACCTTCGTCTCTCTAGGTTGAGAGAACTAGGTCTCTTCTCCCTATCTTCATAAGGCATGCCCCACAATCCAGGCAACATCCTTGTAAATCTCCTCTGCACCCTCTCAATAGCTTCCACATCCTTACTATAGTGAGGCGACCAGAACTGCACACAGTACTCCAAGTGGGGTCTGAGAAGGGTCTTATAAAATTGCAGCATTACTTCCTGACTCCTAAACTTAATCCCTCTATTAATGGAGGTCAATACACCATATGCCTTCTTGACCACATCCTCCACTTGTGGGGCAGATTTAAGAGTCCTATGGACCCAGATCCCAAGATCCTGCTGCTCCTCAACACTGCCAAGACTCATACCTTTGATATTATACTCCTTCATCCCATTGGTCCTGCCAAAATGGACCACCACACATTTATCCGCGTTGAAGTCCATCTACCACTTCTCTGCCCAGTTCTGCATCCTATCTATGTCACGCTGCAACTTCTGACATCCTTCCAGAATATCCACAACACCACCAACCTTCGTATCGTTGGCGAACTTACTAACCCATCCCTCCACTTCCTCATCCAGGTCATTTATGAGAATGACAAACAGCAAGGGTCCTAAAACAGATCCCTGGGGCACTCCACTGGTGACTGACCTCCAAGCAGAAGACGACCCATCCACAACTACTCTCTGCCTTCTGCAGACAAGCCAGTTCTGAATCCACAAGGCCAAAGCCTCTTGGATCCCATGCCCTCTCACCTTCTTGTGCTTTTGGAGTATTGCCCGTTCATCAGGCGCGTCATTTGATGAAAGGGCAGTGCTCTGAAAGCTTGTGGCTTCTGCTACCAAATAAGCCTGTTGCACTTTAACCTGGTGTTTTAAGATTTCTTACTGTCACTAAGTAATACCATAGGAAATTCAGCAATAAAATACTCTGAAGTGATTAATCTGCATTGCATATTAATCAAGTTCTGGTACCACAGCTATGTTATGCAAGTTTGTATAGCACACTTGAAGCTATTGACTCATTAACATTGACTAGATTGACTCCACTTCAATCTAAATCCCTTCCAAGACAAGTCAGCAGGAAAATTTAATAATTTATTCACGTGCAAAGGTGAACCAACAAGATGGAGCAATCAGATCAAAAATATCTTTTCACAGTTTTTTCACTCTATTTTGCTCCAAGTCTCAAATAACACCAAACAAAATAACAAAAAATTTTCAAATTCACAACATTATTACAGAATTGCTTTAGCATCTGAATGCCTTCACTTCAATTTTTACAAATTGGAGTTGAAAGAATACAGTATCCCAAACGTATTTACTTATTACTTTTAGATATTATCTAGTTTGTAAAATGCACCATATTTCAAGACGAGTGTATCTAAATGCAGGACAGTTATTGCCAATTCTTCGTTTCCCTTTGGTGAAAGTAGATCGATGTTTTCTATGAACCACTGCTCCCACACTTACGTTAGGCAGAGAATTGCTGGTAGCGGTGGTGATTACACCAAACAGGATTTTTAAGTTCATGCATTCAATTTATAAACAATTATAGACTGCTTCCTGGTCCAGATGATAAACTGTGCCTGCTTTCAAGCTTTCACAGCAGTTTGTGTTTAGTTTAATCATTTTTGTTCAAAGGAGCCCACGAAACATATTGAGTCGTTTCGTATCAAAGCTACTGCCAACTTTGTGTTAGCTTCAGAGTTTAACGCAGATATGCCAAAGCAACCGATTGAAGCATCCACATTTACCTTTGTTTATATGCAGAGCTTGAAAACAATGATGTTTAATTATACAGCCCCACTACTTTGCTGCATCAAACTTCAACATCTTCAAAGGATGGTAGAAAAGCATGCTATTACATAATACCTTTTAAACTAAGGAAAGGTTTTTGAGCCATCAATGTGTAAAGAAAAGCAAATATTTGTACACGTTTGAAAACTGCAGTATGCCTTCTCAATCCAACTGCTGGGGAAAACAACAATAACAAATCTTGCATCATCACAGCAGTTAAGTTTTAGCTGACCACTAACTCCTTTTATACTGCATCACTCAAGAGTAAAAACACAAAAGACATAAAAGGGAAATCACAGCTGCTCATTATTAATATCAGTATTTCATCCAACATAGTTACATGACCCCTACGGGATCCAGGTAATTACATTTTTAGATTGTAAGTTACTTGAATTATCCTCAATAATTTCACAAGAACTTATAAACATGCTAACAGTTGAACTTGATGAAACTTACTGTTCACATAATCACAATTATTTTAATCAGTATCGACAGCCCTGCAAACTTCTTCAACTAGCCTATTAATCAGTCTCTATGAACTTCGTGATTGATTAGCACAAAAGAAAAGGCACCATAGGAAAGGTATCCCAAAGGCATGGGCAGTCCAATGCACAAGCACCTGTTACCATGTTAACACTTGCCTTTAAAAGGAAGTTCCCAACACCTGCCTGGGATTTGGTGAAAGCATCCAATACCAAGTAAAACAATTCCCACAGCATTCAAATAAATCAGTAGGTGCAATTTGATCTCCACCAGTTTGTTACATACTGGTGTGTTATTGCAGATTCACATTGTGTTGTCCTTGAACTTCCCCCAGTGTTGAGTCAGAATTGGCAGCCTCACAGCACCAGGAACCCAGGATCAAATTCTGGACTTTGTCAGTACGAAGACTGCACATTCTGTGTCTGTGTGGATTTCCTCCAGGTTTTTCAGTTTCCTCCCACAGTCCAAGGATACGTGGGTTAGGTTGATTGGCCAAGATAAATTGGTCTTCATGTCAGGGGTTTAGCAGGATAAATACATGGGGTTACAAGATTACAGCCTGGGTGAAACTGTCATCAGTGCAGGCTAGATAGGCCAAATGGCCACCTTCTGCACACTGTAGGGATTCTATGAATCATATAAGAACATAAGAAATTGAAGCAGGAGTAGGCCATCTAGCCCCTTGAGCCTGCCCCGCCAATCAACAAGATCATGGCTGATCTGAAGTGGATCAGTTCCACTTTCCTCCTTTCTCCCCATATCCCTTAATTTCCTTGTATATCAAACCTGTCCACCCGTAACTCAAATATATTCAGTGAGGTAATCTCCACCACTTCAATGGGCAGAGAATTCCAGAGATTCACCACTCTGAGTGAAGAAGTTCCTCCTCAACTCTGATTTAAACTGTGCCCCTCTGCCCCCTTATTTTGAGGCTATGCCCTCTAGTTCTGCTATCTTTTCTAAGTGGGAAGAATCTCTACTCTATCTAACCTCTTCATTATATGTCTCTTTAAGATCCCCCCCCCAGCCTTCCAAACTCCAAAGAGTATAGACTCAGTCTATTCAATCTCTCTTCATAGGCTAACCCCCTCATCTCCGGTATCAGCCTAGTGAATCTTCACTGTACTCCCTCCAAGACCAACATATCCTTTCACAAATGCAGCGACCAAAATTGCACACAGTACTCCAGTTGCAACCTCACCAGTGCCCTGTACAGTTGCAGCAAGATCTCCCTGCTTTTATATTCTATTCCCTTGCGATAAAGGCCAACATTCCATTTGCCTTCTCGATCACCTGCTGCACCTGTAGACTGAGTTTTTGCGATTCACGCACAAGGACCCCCAGGTCCCTCTGTACTGTAGCATGCTGCAGCTTTTTGCCCTTTAAATACATGTAGATATCTACGATTGCAATGTAGTATAAAGTATGCCCATCAAAACAAACACAAGACAACTTCACAAAGTCAAATTTAAGTCATATAAAATCATGTGAAGTTAAAGACAGTGTCTATCACCACATGAATTTAAAATCTATTTTAACAAACAGCTGAAGTCCGCAGTAAGCCTCATCTTGTGATCGTATACTTTGATGTGCTCCTGGAGTGCAGAATTAAATACATTTCTTTCGCAGTACTCTCATTTCCTGAGAAATAAAAACTTCCTCAAGCCAAGACTTATGATCAATTTTACACCCAGGTGAGCTAACTAGATTACTTAAAAATCAACAGCTGAATACAATTTCATGTCAATGTCCTAAGTTTAGTGAAAAAAGACCTTTGTCACTAGAACTAACAGGCTGATCAGAAAGCATCTTTTATGAGATCAAGGTATCCCAAACAGCCAATGAAGTACTTTTTGAAACACATCACTTTTATAATGCAGAAAATGAGCAATCAATTTGCACACAGCAAGCTGCAATGTATTAATGATTAGATAATTAAATTTTATTTGGGTGATATTGATTGAGGGATAAAGATTGGCTGTTTCACTGGGGATTACTCTTTTATTCCTCTTCGATGGGGACTAATTTTGCCATCTGAATAGGCAGACAGGGTTTTCATTTCACAACATTTCCATCTGAAAGACAGCACCTTTGATGGTGTTGCAGCAGATTTTCTGATCAGGTCTTTGAGGTGGGATATAAACCCACAGCCTCCTAGCTCAGAGGAGTGTATGCTACCAACTGAACCATGGTTGGTTCCTTAACCAGCCAAACACAGCAGTAATGTGCTATGTAACTTTCTGGTGACCAAAAAATGCACTGAAATTGCAAAATGAGTACGTTTTGATGTTGTGCAGCATATATCATAACAAGGTAAACTACATTTGTTTTACTACAAGGTATATGGTATTTGTACAAGCTTAGTGCTTCACTTTTAACTTATGTTGGGTCAAAAAGAATTGCTTAGCCAACGTTAAGGAGTTGTCTTTCAGCATATTAATTACTATCCTCTAGTCCAGAAATTTAAAACATGGAAGGAAATGATTCAACTTATTCCACTGATTCTTTAAGTGCCAATTGTGACCCTGTGAACTGACATTCCAGTGCAGTATTGAAGGAGTGCTGTCCTATCAGAGGTGCATGTTTGTGGAGGAGACATTTAGCAGAGGTTGCATTATTTTGAAGAAGAGTATGTCCCCAATATCCTTCAATCAAAATTGCCGCAGTTCAAGAGGGCAGCTCACTGCTATATACGCTGACCTTGACAGCAAAACCACATACCAAGAATAAATTAAATTTAATAATGGATCTGTCCATTATTACACTGCCAATTGTGGAAGCTTGCAGCACACAAATTGGCTGCTCGACACCTACAATATCACAATGACTACATCTTTATTGGCTGTAAAGCACATCTGAACATCTAGAGTTCTCGAAAGATGCTTCAAGTACAAACTCTTCTTTATTTTTGACCTTTTATTACTCAGTATAACATTGCATTGTTGATTAAGTGCTCTCAAACAATAAGTAAGCAATTTTCACAGTGTGCAATACAAAATATTGACACTGCAATACACATGGGAACACCAATAAACACGCAAGTTGAGGAATGCGGGTTTGAAAGAGGCATCTAATAGATGACAAGAAACTTGGAGCACAGTTTCTTCTCCATTTTATGTGGATATCTTTGACTGAGTCAAATGAATGATAGGCCAGTGTGTCCTAAACTGTTACCCTTTCCTGAACTCTCACACCATTCATTTTATTAATTTAAAGCTGTGTCTTCCTTGCGCAGGCGTAGGGCAAAAGGGGGCTAAAATAAAAAATTACAGATGTGCACTTAACTTCCTTAAATTTGATCTCCACACCTGAACCAAAGGCTTTAGACAGAGTTAGAGGGCAGCAATTGATTGGGAGAAGCTGGAGGGTGGAAGGCCAGAAATAAATGCGCTCCTACCTCTTTAATAGTTAGGCTGAGATTGTGTCTATCAAAAAATATACACGCCTAGTGAGAAGTGTGAATGAAAAGTTAGCATCATGAATCTGTTTCTTTTCCTTTGTCCTGTCCCTGGAAAACGTGGAAGTCCAAGACACAGGAAAACTTACCAACCTGGCAATAACCAAAGGTGGGTATTGGGACCTGAAATTTTCTGTCTCCTGTCAACTGCTCTCCACCTCCACTGACTATCATACACACACACAACCTAGCTGACTGAAAGGTCATGTTAAACATTAAAGCCATGAAATTCAAGAGAGAAAACATAGCAGAAAATACAAATTTTTTTCATGACTGGAGATTCAAAGATTTTCTTTTCTTTGTATTATGTATACACTCCACTAAAGGGAGCAGGGTTAAAGGATTCCCTTTCAAAATGAGCAGGTGATCTGATATTTATGGTTGTGTTGGAAAGATGAAAAGGCAGTTGAAGATTTTCTTGGCATCACTCCAATTTTTTCATCTAGTTCAATTTGAACGTTTTTGAGATACTGATGCTTAGAGTTACATCGCATCAGTTCACTTAACACATTACAGAAGGCCCATTATGTTAGATAAAACTGTCACTTAAAATAACTGTGATTTAATAAGACATTAGAACAGCAGTATAGGTCTCAGCACTTGAGAATTTACACATTCATTTATGTGCTATTAAATATTTCAGAAGGGGGTTTGAAACCAAACTTGCTCAATTAGTTTTTTTATTACCTTTTACTTGACTTGAACAAATGACCATGCATCCATGAACTGGATCTGCACAAGAGTTTACACATCAATAGGTTTTACCTATTTCGTTACTCTTTTTATTGTAATTTATATACAAATAGCTTGCATATCAACTTCCAATGGCTGCTTTAGTTGAATTTAAACATACTAAATTTGATCACTCTTTAGGCAGTCCCTCAGGATCAATGATAATTTGCTTCCACTTTTATTGGGGTGGCATGTTGGCACTATGGTTAGCATTGCTGCCTTTCATTGCCAGGGACATGCATTTGATTCCCAGCTTAGGTCACTGTCTGTGCGAAGTCAGCATGTTCTCCCTTTGTCTGTATGGGTTTCCTCCTACGGTCCAAAGGTATGCGGGTTAGATTGATTGGCTATGCCAAATTCTCCCTCAGTGTACCTAAACATGGGCCAGAGTATGGGGAGAAGGGGATTTTCACAATAACGCATTGCAACATTAAGCCTGTGACTAATAAATAAACAAACTTAATAATTAAATCTGATCTGATGTGCTCAGATTTGGCTAAGGGTCAATGTATGATCTGTAAAATCTGCCACATATGGAGAAGGTGCTGCTTGAAGGGTTAGGTGGGTGCGTTGTTTGGAAATTTGTGCAGTTCCTCTTCATGTCTCAACAACTTCTCTGCACATTCCCAAAGTCTCTATGATTGGAGCCTTTCTGAATGAGCCTTCTGTTTCTGTCAACATAAGCCAGGTACAAGCCTTGGAGTCTACAGATATTTTTGACCTCTTGACAGATGCTTTGGAGAATATCTATAAGCTTTTCTGCTGTCTTTGTGGGTGTCTTCTCTCAAGGCTGATTTTCCAGTCGAACAATTGCTTCATGAGTCTCATGTCAGGCATATGATCTATTAGCAAGGGGATCTGATTTTCAGTTATTAGTGAGCATCTCAATGCTAGGCAAGTTGGCTTGAGAGAGAGAATACCATTTTTCTGGCTACTGGATTTGGAAGACACTACGGATGGTATTTCTTCAATGTTCTGAGGTGCCTATTGTAGATTGTCCAAGTCTCTGAAGACTATAGTTTAAAGTTTATTTTGTTAAAGTCAAAGAGATTTACAGTATGGAAACAGGTTCATCAGGTGAACTTGTCTATTCCACCTAGTTTTTAACAAGTAAGCCAATCTCAATTGCTGGCATTTGGCCAATGTCCCTCTACGCCAATCTTACCCACGAACTGTCTAGGTGCTTTTTTAAAAGACAAAACTGCATCTACTATTTCTGGTAGCTCGTTCCAGACACTCACCACTGTGGAAAAAAAAAATTGCCCTTCTGGACTCTTTTGTATCCCTCTCATTTTAAGTGAATGCCCTATAGTTTTAGACTCCCCTACCTTTGGGAAAAGATATTGACCATCTATTTTATCATTGTCCCTCCTTATTGTACAGACCTCTATAAAATCACCCCTAAGTTTCCTACGCTCCAGGGAATAATGTCCCAATCTAGCCAGCCTCTCCTTATAACTCAAGCCATCAAGTCCTGGTAGCTTCCTAGTAAATCTTTTTCTGCATTCTTTCTAGTTTAATAATACCTCTTCCACAATAGGTGACCAGAACTGTACATAGTATTCCAAGTGTGGCCTTACCAATGCTTTGTACAACTTCAACAAGACGTTCCAACTCAAGTATTCAATGTTCTGATCAATGAAATCAAGCATGTTGAACGCCGCCTTCACCACTCTGTCCACCTGTGACTCCACTTTCAAGGAGCTATGAACATATATCCTTAGACCTCGTTGTTCTAAACTCTCTCCAACGCCCTACCACTAACTGAGTAAGTCCTGCCCTGGTTATTTACCAAAATGCATCAGCTTGCATTTATCCAAATTAAACTCCATCTGCCATTCATCAGCCCACTGGCACAATTGATCAAGATCCCACTGCAATCCTAGATAACCTTCACTGTACACTATGCCATCAATCTTGGTGTCATCTGCAAACTCACTAACAATGCTTCTTAAATTCTCTTCCAAATCATTAATATAAATGACTAACAGTGGACCCAACACCAATCCCTGAAGTACACCACTGGTCACAGGCCTCCAGTTTGAAAAACACTCCTCTATGATCACCCTCTGGCTTCTATCAAGGCAATTTTCTTTCCAATTGGCTATCTCACACTAGACCCCGTGAAATTTAACTTTAGTATAACAACCTACCACATGGTACTCTGTCAAAGATGTCATAAGTGGGCTTACATTAACGCTGCAATGAAATTACTGTGAAAATCTGCTTGTTGTCACACTCTGCACCTGTTTGAGTTCACAGAGAAAATTTAGCATGGCCAATGCACCTAACCAGCACATCTTTCAGTCTGTGGGAGGAAACCAGAGCACCGGGAGGAAACCAGAGCACCCAGAGGAAACCCAAGTCGATACTCCACACAGACAGTGTCCCGAACTTGGAACTGAACCTGGTCCCTGGCACTGTGAGGTAGCAGTGCTAACCACTGTGCCATAGTGCTGTTTAGTGAAAGGCCAATTTTCACACATAACTTCAGAGAAGTCAGAAATGACCTGGAGCTCAGTTTCTGAGTGCAGGCACAAATATCATCTGCATAATGAGTCCTATTGTTGAGTTTGAGAGATGTTGGCTTTGGATTAAAAGCAAGACAAGTTGAACAGTTTCCTGTCTGTTCTGTAAGTTATCTCCATGTAATGGATAATTTGCTAGAGGTGAGGTATGGTAATGGAACAAGGCTGACGGGGAAGAGGTTTGGTGCAATGACACTGCCTTGTTTCACTGAGATAGGTTCAGTGGTGGTTCTGTTGGCTTAAATGTCACAGTAGAGGAGGCAGGGGATGGTGACAAATTTCTGAGAGCAGCCAATTTAGAGGCAGATACTCCATGAGCCTTCACAGTTGCTTTTGAGAGATTAAAAAAAAGGTCATATACACAGTCATTAGTGTTGATTCTGATATTTTTCATAAATTTGCCGTGCAGGAAAGATAATGTTTGTTGTGCCTCTCAACATATGAAAATCACACCATTCCTCTGAAGGAGCTCTTTATCCATGGAAGGAGGCAATTGAGGAGGATCTTTGCAATGATTTTTCATGAGGCAGACAGCAGGAAGATTCCTTTGTAATCACTGAAATCTATGACATGTCCCTGAAATAAACTCCCAGATCAGGAAGATGAGGCTGTGCAGCCGTGCCAGGTGTATTTCTGTGCTATGCAAGGGTGGCACAGTGGTGAGCACTGCTGTCTCACAGCGCCAGGGGCCCAGGTTTAATTCCGACCTTAGGTCACTGTCTGTATGGAATCTGCACCTTGCCCATTTCTGCATGGGTTTCCTCTGGGTGCTGCAGTTTCTTCCACAATCCAAAAGGCATGCCAAATTTCCTCTCTGAACAGGCACCAAAGTGTGGCAACTAGGGGATTTTCACAGTCAATTCATTGCCGTGTTAATGTAGGCCTACTTGTGATACTAATAAATAAATAAATAAGCTTATGTTTAAGAATTTTGACTATTCTAACATACTCATGGCCAGACTTCAATATTATACCCTCTCTAAATTTGAGGTCATCCAAAGCTCTGTTATCTGTGACCTAACTCTCACTAAATCCCATTAACCTGTGTTCACTGACTTACAATAGCCCTTGGTTGAGCAGCCCCTCAATTTTAAGATTTTTATCTTTGCTTTCATAAACTTACCTCTTCCAAACTCTATAATCTTCTCCAACCCTATAATCATCCAAGATATCTGCATCCCTGTAATACTGCTCTTGGCCATTCTGGATTTTAATTGTTGACTATGGCCTCTGCTGTCTGGGCTCCATGCCCTGGAATTTCTGCCCTAAAAGGATGTCATTATACCAAGGTCCTGGGTTTGATTCCTGGCTTGAGTCTCTGTCTGTGTGGAGTTTGCACAATTCTCCCCATGTCTGCATGAGTTTCCTCCAGATGCTCTAGTTTCCTCCCATAGTCCAAATGTGCGCAGATTAGGTAGTTTGGCCATGCTAAATTGACCCTAGTTTCAAGAGTATTAGCAAGATAAATATGTGGGATTATGGGAATAGGGTGGGATTTTTGTTGGTGCAGGTACAATGGGTCAAACGGCCTCTTTCTGTATTGTAGGGATTATATGATAAATTTTCCACCTTTCTTTCCTCCTTTGAAAGGCTCTTTATAATCTACTTGTTTGACCAAACTTCTGCTCATCTATACTAATATTTCCTGGCATGGCTCGGTGTAATATTTTATTTTGTAATTCCCCTGTGTTGAGTCTGGAAATGTTTGACCACATGAAAGGTGTGATGTCAATACAAATTGTGATTGAATGCAGGAATGCAACTCCATCAAGCCATAGCTGGAACGTTAAATCAGCAACTGTTCACCTGCTTTCATCAGTAATGAAGACAATGCAGACATCAGACAGAAGAGCATTATGAATTCAATTCATTATGCCTGTGCGTCCCTGATAATAAATAAATAAGCTGGGAGTGTGGTTTCTGCCCAGTGAAAAGGGTGGAGCCTACTTAAACTGGGGATTACCCAGTTCAATTCAAGGATCAGTGATAACCAGTGTTATTTTGAATCAAAAAAGTCAATTCAAATCAAGTTCAATCCTGGTCCCCACGAGAGACAAACCAGATCCAACCTGACAAGGCATAACATTGAACCCAAGATGGGATGTAAACAAAGAATCAAGCTGACAGGATGAGGCATTGCACTCACTCCTGGGCTTGATCTAATAATGCTTTAGATTAGCCAAAAGGCCAAGATGGCTTTGAAAAATTGCATCAGATAAAGTCTCGGTTTAACCTCATTGGCTACCTTGATCTTTTATTCTATCCTACCCACGACCACAGGCATCAGCACACCACCAGGGCAACAGACCAGCCCCACCTGTGCCTGAACATGGTTTCACCTCTGCCAGGTAAGTTTTAAGAGTAATTAAATTTATAGTCAGTCTTTTTATAATCTGGGGTAGGGGACAAAGGGAAGGGATAGGAGAGGTTCCAAAGTGAAGTCCTAGATAAGAGGCAGAGACAGGGAATGTAAACAGGCCCCAGTTAAGAAAAAAAAAGCAGAGAAACAGATCACTTAATGAAGAGATTCCAAGCAGCAAGTGCGCTGTGGGCTGGTTGTGCAACCGGACATAAGAGTGGACCCAGCAACTGCTTGTTAGTCCAGTGTTGTGGAAAATGTTGAGTTTAAAGGAATCTTGAGAGCTTCTAACAATTAGTGTGTGCAGACCAGAAAGTGGAAACTGAAGATGTGATCTCACCATTTGATCTCTTTAGAGGAAAATGTAACTGGGTTGATTAGCAAGTTTGCAGATGACACAAAAATTGGCGGATTTGCTGATAGCGACAAGGACTATCAGAGGATGCAGCATAAGATAGATCAGTTGGACACTTGGGCAGAAAGATGGCAGATGGATTTAATCCTGGCAAATGTGAGGTAATGCGTTTTGGAAGGTCTAATACAAATGGAAAATATACAGTAAATAGCAGAACCCTTAAGAGCATTGATAGGCAAAGGGATCTGGGTGTACAGGTACAGAAGTCACTGAAAGTGACAATGCAAGTGGAGAAGGTAATCAAGAAGGCACATGGCATGCTTGCCTTCATCAACCAGGGTACTGAGTTCAATAACTGGCAAATCATGTTGACACTTTATAGAACCTTAATGAGGCTGCACTTGGAATATAGCATTCAATTCTGGTTGCCACACTATCAGAAGGATGTGGAAGCTTTGGAGAGGGTACAGAAAAGATTTACCACAATGCCGTCTGGAATGCAGGGCGTTAGCTACAGGGAAAAGTTGGAGAAACTTGGTTTGTTCTCATTGGAGCAACGGAATTTGAGGGGCAACCTGATAGAAGTCTACAAGATTATGAAAGGAATGGACAGAGTGGATAGTCAGGAGCTTTTTCCCAGGGTAGAAGAGTCAATTAGTAGGGGCATAGATTTAAGATGCGAGGGGCAAATTTTAAAAGAGATGTACAAGGCAGATTTTTTTTTTTAAAACACAGTGGTGGGTGCCTGGAACTTGTTGCTGAGGGAGGTAGTGGAAGCAGATATGGTAGTGACTTTTAAGGGGCGTCTTGACAAGTACAAGTATATGAATAGGATGGAAATAGGAGGGATATGTACCTGGAATCCTATGCTGTAATTTTCTTTGTACAGTGAGAAATTTGCAAAAAAGCTAGATGAGGAACAGAGTTTAAAGAACTTATTTGCTCTGAAGTTAAATTACTAGTGAGCATAGTTTTCAGTTTTGTCTCTCTCAGTGAGATATACCAACTGATGAAAGAACCACTGAATGCTCACAAGCCTGCCAGAGAAAAACTGAAACCGAGTTAACCCAAATGAGAAATCTTTGTATTCTGAGACTGATAAATCTTCACTAGGGTTCTGTCTGTAAAGGTTACTGGGATAAAATGAAGAGTGAGAGTTTAAATCATTTTCTGCTATCTGACTCGGAATCTTTCCGATCTTTTTGTCTAGTGTAATACAGTTCATTTATTATTGTTTAATTAATGTTTTATTCTTTCTTTGGCAGTTCATCAGCAGACTTCTGTGAATCTGATCAGTAAGTGCCCTCCATCATTCAACACAATATTGAAGTTAGGAGCCAGTGTGGGATCTGACTTACGCAGTATTACCATCAGCTGGGGTAATAAGAAGCTTAGTGTCACTCTCCAATAAAGTACATGTGGCGTTCATGATTACTATGGGAAAATTACTGTCAATTACCATCAATTAGTGTATTCCCCATATAATATCTCTATCAATCAGAATTTAATTGTTAATCAATCAGCACGCCCTTCTCACACAGTAGAAGTTTGTTTTTTCCTTGCGAATTGTCCTGATGAGAGCAGAAGATGAAAAACTTTAACAAAAAAGTCAATTTTTCAATAATTGTTACTGTCTAGGATCCAGACTCCTTTGCAGACATGTCTTTTTATTTGACAAACTTCTTAAACCTTTCAAAATCTCATGGAATTAAAATAATGTTTATAGGTTTGTTGAAGGGTCTTGGTGGAACTAGTCATAGGGTTGAAATAAGCTGGGCTAAAACTCAAAGTTTCCAATTGTTTTTATAAAGTCAAGTGACAATTCGGGCTCTGTTGTCAACTAAGAGGATTACAAAGGATTTAAATCAAGTGCTAGAATCCAATCTAATGCAGATTACTATTAAGTGGTTCCTGTTTCCTGGATGAGCATCCATTGAAAGCACTTTAAGAAAAATCAGCTTACGTCAATTAATTTGAAAGAACTCTTTCTTACAGAGTACATAAAGATTAAGCAATATTTCGGCATTTAAACTCTGCATTACTGAAATTCCAGTTCTCTTGGATGCCTGATGCAAAAAAGAATTCACATCAATGAAAGGTCAAGGTCTGTTTTCCCAAGTGCAGAACACCTACTGCTTTTCACAGAAGTTTTACTGAGATAAAATTAGCCAATGACAGGGTAGAAAGATTTTGATGTGGCCAATAGAATACTTACTATTTGCACCTAGATTTTCAAAGGTTATGATTGATTTATGGTAATGTTGTTTGTACAAGATATCATATCTTTAATGTAACACCAGTCATCTATTTTTGAAAAGTCTCCAATGATTAAATGGTATGTGCAAATATGCAAAACAGATGGACAGTCAAGGACCTGAAAAGTGAGAGGGAGTCACATTAGTGCCGATAACAGAGAAGATGGAACTTTAGAAATACACTGCCACAGTCACTTCAAAAGAAATGCAAAAAGACAATGAATGCAAGTGTGTGTGTGTCTGAGAGCAGAAAAAAAAACTTGGCCAAAGCTGGCAGAAGGCAGCTATAAAATTTAATGGTACTAGTCCATGAGTGAAACCATGGCTAAAAATCACACTAAAATGTACTACAACTCAAAATACATTAGCAGGGAGATTTAATAGGTTAGTCGCTCACATTTTCATAAATCCTGGAACAAGAATGTAACCATGATGTAAGCATTGAACTATCAGTAATAAATCTCAACAGGCATCAAAGCTCTGTCAAATTTCCAAAAATGTCTAACAAAGAGACATTTTCAAAGTAGTTTTCATGGATTAATACTATAATTTCATTTTCACAATTTTGTTTGAGAGGGAGTCATATCAGCACAAGCAGCCACCATTCAGCCCATCCATTCAGTCCCATTCCCCACCTTTAGCTCTATAGCTCTGCAAGTTTATTTCCCTTCCAGTGACTATCCAATTTCCTTTTGAAACCATTGACTGTCTGTACCTCCACGCTCTTGTAGGAAGTGAATTCCAGATCATTAGCACTCACTGCATAAAAAGTTCGTGTCTCTTGCCCAAAACCTAACTAGTGTCCCTTTGATCTTGTATCTCCAGCTAATGAGAACAGATTTTCTTTGATGACTTGCCACTGGGTTCCAGCTCTGACATCAGAAATAAGCCAATATTCTGGGCAGCAAACAACAAAAATGTTTAAAGGTAGGAAAAAGGTCATGTAGCTTAACAAACCCAATTCTTAGATCCATTCAACTTTTCACCAGAAAAATCCTTTATCAGAAGTTAATTTTAATGATAGTAGCCATTAACACAGCACACAAAATCATGTGGAAAAGGAGACAGAGCTAACAGGAGATAGGGAAAGAGAGGAAACACTAGAGAAAAGAGACCAAGAGAGCACTGAAAAGAGGAGAAAACAGAAAAGGAGAAGGCAGAGAAATAAAAAGTAAACAGGGACAAGAATAAAAGGAAGGCACAAAACAGCATAAGGGCAAATGAAACAGGGGCCCCAAAAACAAGAAAAGGAGGATCACATATGAAAATTATACAAAGAGTAAAAACGAGAGCATATGCACAAGATAAGAGAGGGGCAGAGGCGAGAAATGTAAATTACACCTGGATGGTGATGGAACTGACTGTAAACTCCCACACTTCTGGGAATGCAGAACAGTGTTGCATAAAGTCCCACATCTCAATAGGTCAAGGATGGTGACACACTGCTCATCTCTGCCCTCATTCTCTTCAGGCCCAATCCAATTTGATAACGATTCTGGAACTGCACCCACAAATCAGGTAGTAACGAAGAACCTGTGTGCCTTTGTACAGCACCTTTCACAATCTCAAAGGAGCTCCAATGCACCTTACAACAAACAAAGCATCTTTAAAATAGTGATTATTGTAATGTACAAATCTAACACAACATTTTATTAGATGCACTCAGTCTGTGTCAACTTGAGCAATGCTAACCTATTCGTTCAATTAGTCAGAGCGGTGAGCAAAGAGAATGCTCATCTTTAATGAGATGTGTACAGGACAGCAATCAAAAAGAAAATTCCTTTGCAATATATTTAGGCTGCAGTCAGAATTCTCACTCATACTTGCTGCCTGATTTTTCCATGGAAATACAAACAAATCCACCATCTCTATGGCACTTAAAAAAAAGCTACAATTATATATCAACTGGTATCCAAGTGTTTACTACTAGTTTGGCAAAGAAATTATTTAAATGCTGCATTTAAGGCTCAAGTGAATATATATCACGTCTCGCACTTCAGTGTTTTATCACATTACAGCATATTCCTTTCTGAGCATCTTAAAAACTCAAACTGAGGGGCTTCAGCAAAAGAGGAGACAGCATGCTTGACAACAGGAAAATAAACACAAATTCCCACTTCCTGAAGCATGCTTATGTGATATTACAGCTTAATTTGAAGCTCTATGTTGATTTTAAAGCATCCAAGAGTTTCAAATTTTCATAATTTCAAAGAAAATTACAGCACAGGAACAGGTCCTTTGGTCCTCCAAGCCTGCACCAACCATGCTGCCCAACTGAACTAAAACCTTCTGTCCTTCTGGGGATCACATCCCTCTATTCTCATCCTACTCGTGTACTTGTCAAGATGCCCCTTAAAAGTCACTATTGTGTCTGCTTCCACTACCTCTCCCAGCAGCGAGTTCCAGGCACCTGTTACCCTGTGTAAAAAAAAAACTTGCCTTGTACATCTTTAAATCTTGCCCCTTGCACCTTCAATCTATGTCCCCTTGACTCTTCCACCTGAGGCAAAAGTTTCTGACTATCCTTCTGATTGTTTCCTTCATTTAACTGAGAGTTGGTAGGAAAAGAGAAGGGAGCGAGAGTGAGGGAGAAAAGAACATTTTCCTGTTCTATCTAAAATAGTTGGCTACAATATGCAATTTGACATTCCAAGTTAATTCACTGCCTGAATTTTTGATTTCGCTGATGCACTCTTGTTGATTTCCTGCTTCTCACCACAAGATGAATAACTGAAAGAACACTTGGAAGAAAGATCAAACTGTCCAAATGCAATTTTGGATCAGATCAGTATGGATTACTGCTCCAAGAATCTCTGCTCCAATTTCCAACAGTGCTTCCCCAATTTTTCTTCTATCGCCATGGTGATAGTGATTCACACTGAGTATGGTTTCATAAATAAGAGCAACTGTTTTGCTCCTATCCAAAATAAACATCCCTCAATGTGAGCTCAGATGTCATGCGCTAGAAGGTCACAAGTACACACCACCCACCCAAGTAATGGTCGTTGGCTACTAATCATAAGGGAAGCCTGAGCTGATATTTCCCTCTCCATAGCTCAGGGTCACAAATGTCAGTAGCATCTCATCTGTTGCTTCACATAAAAAACAGCTAAACTAGAATAGACTAGAGGGTCAAACCTGGGGCATTTGGTCTTGTATGGCTTTGTATTTTTGTACTGCATTATTCAGGTAAAAAAACTACAAATACAATTTAGAAAAAAAATGCAAAGAAGCTTGCTCCCAGCGCCCCCATCTCACAATAATGACTAATTTCAACTTAAAGAAAATTCCCATTATTTTCACCAGTGTACCTGGGATTCTAATGTGTCAGGAACTAAACACAAGTCAGATCAATCTGGTGCAGCACTCCAATAAATGAAAGCTGATCGATATAAGCACAGAAGCATTTTGCCATGAGGAGAAAAACCTAAATAAAGAGAGATTTCAGAAGAAATAGAACAAGACAGAATTGTTTCCGCTCAGACCCATATATGCAAGCAACTGCCGAGTCAACGGACTGGGTCATTCACAAGAGGCATTTTGCAGGGAGGCAGTGCCAGACTAACTGCAATGAGCCACTGTTCTCCAAACCAGAGAAGACTATGCCTTAATTTCATAAATAACCCAAATAATTGAATTGAACAGGAAACTATCTAGTGCTTTGGAATCACATTATAAACAGATCTAAACCGGCATGATATTAAGAAGGACGTGAGTTACCAGTACAAGGAATGAGACCGACAACAATGATATAGCAATAAGTACAACACATGCCAACACTATTAAACAAGAAGCCACAGGATGAAAGTGAAAATATCTTTTTCCAAATTTCTACAGCACTTTGTGCTAAACAAGTTGATCTGGGGAAAGAGAACACAAAATAGATTTAGGAAGATTAGAACTTACAGCATAGAAACCAATGATTCATCACAACTAGTCTAGTCCAGTGTCTATGCACACGTGAACCCCAACCTTCCATTCTCAAGGAGAAAGAAAAATCATCCCACTTCTCTCCTCATTTGCAACAAAGTCCATTTTTGGATCATTTGCAAACAAAAACAGAAAAATGCTGAGGAACCTCAGAAGGTTTGACAACATTTGCGCAGAAATAGATGTGGAGATGCTGACATAAGATTGGGGTAAGCACAGTAAGAAGTCTCATAACACCAGATTAAAGTCCAACAGATTTATTTAGCAGTACAAGCTTTCAGAGTCTTGCTCTTTCATGAGGTGAGTGAGGACTTGTGTTCACAAATAGGGCATATACAGACACAGTCTGGTCCTGACTCAAAACATTGGCACTATTTCTTCTCCCCAGATGCTGTCAGATTTGCTGAGTTTATCCAGCATTTTTGTTTTTGTTTCTAATGCCATCATCTGCAATATTTTGCCTTTATATGGATCATTTAACCTATTTGTTGCTTTGAAGTTCCATTCATTTCTATAAATGTTTGCCAGTGAAGAGTTTTACCAATTACAGTTACTTTCATACAAGTACTCTGGGTGTGAACTATTGCAGTAAGTTTTAGCACTTCCATGATTACACTGGCCCTACCCTCTAAATTCACTCTAATCTTCTAATTGTCAAAATTAGTGCAGACGTGACGCAACAAAGATTTTGCATTGAAGGCTCAGATTCCAGACGCCAAGCTTTTCTTGAGATGCTGATCTGTCTCTTGCGCACTTCAGGCAAGTCCTGATTTTTGTATTAAAATTGCAACATCTGCTACTTGCCTGCCAGTAGTTTAAAAATACATTTGGGCAGCATAAGATTCTGTTCAATTATGTTAATTAACTTTAAATTTCAAAGCAATTCACAGACAATTTCCTGGCTAGAATCTTTAACAACATCAAGCAAGACCATACTGCCATAGCAAACGCAATTCAAGTCTGACTGAAAGTGCAGCTGTAAACAAAGTTGCACAGGATTCCACTGCAGTACTAAAGGAGGAAGTACAATTTTAGGTGATAGACAGATGTGCCCTTCAAGAAAGTTTTGTCACACTCCAGAGTTTAATTTGGCAAATTTGGCACTGTGGTTAGTACAGCGCCAGGGACCCAAGTCTGTGCCGAGTCTGCATGTTCTCCCTGTAGTCTGTGCGTGTTTCTTCCCACAGTCCAGAGATATGCGGGTTAGGAGGATAGGCCATGATAAATTGCTCCTTATTATCCAAAGATATGTAGTGTGGGGGGATTGGCCATGGAAAATATGAAGGGTTATGGCATAAGGTGGGCTTGAGGAAAATGCTTCTGAAAGTCAGTGCAGACTCAATGGGCCGAACGACTCCTCCTGCACGGTAGGGATTCTATGAAATGTAATAAATCTATTCTTCAATGTCACTGCAGTTTGGTGTCTACGAAGAACTCTGTTGTGCTCTGCTGTCGTCTGCATTGATGTTAAAATAGAACATTCTCCCAATGCCCCGAACTTCCAAATTTTTAGCTCTGTTCAAATTACAAAATACTTCCAAAGGCAGTTAGCAGAAGTTGGTACCAATCAATTTATAAATTGTTGAATGTTAATGTGGCCACCCAAATATTTACACGTACAAATCAAGGTACATTTCAAAGGATTTATTGTAATCTTTGAGATTACTGTAAATATTTCATAAATGGCTCACAAACTCCACTTTTATGCCCTTTCCTTCAGTTAGCCATCATAAACTAGTTCCAGTAACCTTAGGTAAAGTATATCAAGTTGAATATGCCACAATTGTTATGAATTTTGGGGGCCAGAAGATGAACCATGCCTTCAAAACTAAAATTCTGCTGCTCCCAAGTGGTTGGTGAGCTGATGCCGTAAATGGTGACACCTTGGGTGCACATCCACATAAAATTCCTATCCCCTTTACAAATAATATAACAACTGTTATGATATGCCTTTAAGAAACAGCAGCGTAATATCAACAGAAGGGAAACGTATCATGTGATCCAGTCTCAGTTTCATTTTTGCTTTGAGCAGAGCACAGCTCTGATATCTTCAATCATTATATCTATAAACAATTGTTCTCATCTACCTCATGTAGAACAAAGATATTAGTTTGACTCCATTCAGATTACTGCGTTGCATTTAGAAGTCAACAATAAAAAAATGCCAATTTCCTAAAGGCAGCCCTTCATGGAAGAAAACATAAGGGCAACGTTGATAAATCTGCAATTCCATACTCATTGCCCAATCATCCTGGACATTCAAGACGTTGTTTAGTCATTTGTTCCCATTGCTTCAAGAAAGCCATGATTCAAATATAAAATTGACATTGTTAATAATTATTGCCTTAAAGAGCTATCTGCTGACCAAAATTCACAGGAGAAAATGAGAAGCTGTCTCACTAAGTATTATTTAAAACAATTATTACAGCTTAAGTAAATGTAGGACATGCTGCTCAATTACTATTGTTATTTGCCTTCCAGCTCCATCAGAGCTCCTGCCATTTGTTTAAAGTTTATTTATTAGTATCACAAGTAGGCTACTTTTCACAATAAATTAATTGCAGTGTTCATGTAAGTCCACAAATAGGCTCACATTAACACTGCAATTAAGTTACTGTGAAAATCCCCAAATCACCATATTCCGGCACCTGTTCGGGTATACTGAGGGAGAATTTAGCATGGCCAATGCACCTAACCAGCACATCTTTCTGACTGTGGGAGGAACCCCACTTCAGCAGAACATGCAGATTTTGCATGGACAGTGACCAAGCCGGGAATCAAACCCGGGTCTTGGCTCTGAGACATAGCAGTGCTAACCACTGTGCCACCATGCTGTCCATCACGTGGGGAACGGTATAAAAAGACTTCCTGTGGGTTCAAAGAGACAGAAATACAATCCATTTCCAAAACATTCTACAATGGGGATAAAGGGATTAGGAAAAGTGAATTGAGACCTGCCAGGATGAAAACCAACTCTTGTCAGCAGCTGCACAGTCAACCAGCAGATTAGAAGACAAGAGCAAAGATAATTCACAACCCTTGTGAAGAAACTTCTCTCATCTCAGTCCTAAATAATCAGCCTCTTCACCTGAGACTATACTCCCCATCTTTTAAACTTCCCAACCAGCACGAACAATGGACAGAATGCCCCCATATCTCTGCCAATAGGTTCAATGGTGATGGGGGCAGAATTCAGCGTGAGGCCCAAAAATCAGTATTATGCCAGCATGAATTTCTTGGGGATTTTTCGCTGGTGCCTTCCATAGTTAATCAGAGCTCTCAGTGGATGTCAATATGACAGTGAATTATATCCTGCTAAAATGTAATGCAGATAATGGCCAGAATTCCCCATGGTGCCTGATTCGCCATGATTCCAGCTGGGACAACATGGTAATCAGGAGTTGGGATTACCTGAAGAATGCCTGGGGCTGCCTCCAGATTTTGTTTGGAGGCTACCAACAACCTCCGGACCCCAGAATACCGCAGCAAATTGGTTTGGGGAGCAATTTCCAGGTGGATCTTCCAGCTTCACAGTCATCTAGGAAGTCCATCTTGCAGTTTCAGTATGTTCCTTGAAATTCATCTTTTTTCAGGAGATCCAAATTCTTTCAACGGTGGATCAATGATTTTGGACACCTTTTAATGGCACTCAGATATGACAGCAAAATACATGGCATTGAGTCCATCTCAGCACAGAATATGGGCTAAACCCTGGGTTCACTAACAAGGTTGTGAATCATCTTTGTTCTTGTCTTTTAATCTGTTAGTTGATAATCAGGGAACACAGATGTGGAAAATATGGCGTGGTTTCCTGTCAGCCTCTGAAGTGGGAACACTCCCTTTCCCCACCATCCACCACAGATTTAATCCCAAATGGGTGAATTTGTCTAATGCCTCAGCATCCACCCTATCAAGCCTCCTTCTAAAATTTGTAAATTTCGTTCTAGAGAATATAGGCTCAATTTATTCGACCTCATCATTAGTCTTAAGGACAAATTTAATGAACCTGCACGGTATTTCCTCCAATACAAGTCATCATTCTTTAAGGATGGAGACCCAAACTGCACACTATTCCAAATGTGATCTCAAAGGTTTGTACAATTTTTCATTCCTGTACTTTAACTCCCCCACAATGACCAACATGCTATTTGCCTTCCTAATTGCATGCTCGACTAGCATATACTAACTTTCTACATTGCTTGTACAAGCACAACTGTGAACCTCAACATTAATAAGTTTCGCATTTTTATGAAAAGACTTTTTTTATTCTTCTGACCAAAGTGAATAACATCACCCTTCCTCAAAGTATACACTTGTTGCCACCTCATTACCCACTTACTTAACCTGTCCATACATCTTTGCAGTCTCTGTATCCTCTCCACATTTGACCTTTCCATCTAGCTTTGTATTATTAGCAAACTTAGAGATATGACTCTCTTTTCCCAGGTCATTAAGTATGGATTGTAAATAGCTGAGGCCCCAACATTCATAGAGTCCTAGGGGCCTACAGCATGGAAACAAACCCAACTTATCCATGCCACCCTTTGTTTTAAAACCCTAAGCTAATTCCAATTGCCCGCATTTTGCCCATATCCTGCTATACACAACATACCCATGTAACTGTCTAAATGCTTTTTAAAAGACAAAACTGTACCAGTCTTTACTACCACCTCTGGTAGCATGTTCCAAACATTCACCATCCTCTGAAAAAATTGCTCCTCTGGACATTTTTATATCTTTCCCTTCTCACCTTAAAACTATGCCCTTTAGTTTTAGATTCCCCTAAAAGATATTGACTGTCCAGCTGATCTGTGCCCCTCACCATTTTATAGATCTCTGTAAGATCACTCCTCACCCTTCTACATTCCAGAGAAAAAAGTGTCCCAGTCTATCCAGCCTCTCCTTATAACTCAATCCAGCAAATCCCAGTAGCATCCTAGTAATTTTTTTGCACTCTTTCTAGTTTAATAATATCCTTTCCATAATAGACTGATCAGAACTGTACACAGTATTCCAAGTGTGGTCTCACCAATGTCTTGTACAACTTCAAAAGACACCCCAACTCCTGTATTCAATGTTCTGATCAGTTAAACCAAGCATGCCGAATGCCTTCTTAACAACCCTGTCCACCTGTGACTCCACTTTCAAAGAGCTATGAACATGTACCCCTAGATCTCTTTGGCCTGTAACTCTCTCCAGTGCCCTACCATTAACTGAGTAAGTCCTGCTCTGGTTCAATCTACCAAAATGCATCACCTTGCATTTATCTAAACTCCATCTGCCATTTGCCAGCCCACTGGCCCAATTGATCAAGGCCCCATGGCAATCGGAGATAACTTTCTTTGCTGTCCACTATGCCACAATCTTAAGTGTCATCTGCAAACTTACTAACTATGCCTCCTATATTCTCAACCAAATCATTAATATAAATGACAAATAACAGTGGACCCAGCATCAATCCCTGAGGCACACTGCTGGTCACAGACCTCCAGTTTGAAAAACAATCCTCCACAACCATCCTCTGGCTTCTGCTAAGAAACCAATTTTTTACCCATTTAGATATCTCACCCTGGATTCCATGAGATTTAACTTTATGCAAAAAGCCACCATGCAGTACTTTGTCAAAGGCTTTGCTAAAGTCCGTGCGGACAACATCAACTGCACTGCCTTCATCTACCTTTTTGGTTACCCCTTCAAAAAGCTCAACTGAATTTGTGAAACACGAGGCAGAATTTTACCAGTACACCCACCAAGATTTCGCATCATCCTCCCCGAGGCCAAAGGAGAATGCTGTTCTGAGCCGAGCCCACCCCTGGAATCAGGGCTGGCATGCTGGTAAAATTGCAGCCATGATTTTCCACTCACAAAGCCAAGCTGACTGTTCCTAATCAGTTCTGGCATCTCTAAATTCATACTGGTATTCCAGCAGTCACGGCCAATCAACTTGAAAATGGCCTGTTAATGCTAACATTCTGCTTCCTGTCAATTAACCAGCCCTCTACATATTACATCCAACCCCATAAAGACCTTACCCTACCCGCTGAACATTTTATCAAATGCCTTTTGGAAATTTAGATATCTACTGGTTCGTTTTTAACCTAATCTACTAATTATATCCTCAAAACGTTAATACATTTGTCAAACAGGATTTGCCATTTGCAAAATAATGTTGACTTGTTACAAGCATATTATAGTTAATAGATCCCAGTATTTTTCCAATGACTGACATTAGGCTAACTGATCTCAAGTTCCCCATTTTTCCTCACTCTCCTTACTTCCTTCAAGAGTCGTGTATCATTTGCTAATTTCCAAACTTGTTGGACTTTGCCTGAATCTAAGGAAATTTGGAAAACAATAGCTAGTGTATCCACCATCAGTGCAGCATTTGGAACCCTAGGGTTGAAGCCATCAGATCCTTGGAATGTGTCAGATTTTTGTCCCAAGTTTGAAATATGTTTTCCTTTGTTGATACTAATTACCTTAATTTTCTCAGTCTTTTTGGTTCCCAGGTTACCCTCTATTTTTGGTACTGAGCTTCTTCTGCGCATTGTAGAAGACTCCAGGCTGCATTGGGAATGCCATGTACATTTTTTTATCTCCTTATTTAAAGGACAAATATAGTTGCATTATAAGCAATTCAAAAGGATCGCTCAATCAAGTCCTGGGATGTAGGGAAATTGAGAGGTCTTTTAAATTATTTTATGGGAAGTGGGTGTTGTTGGAAAGGCACCCATTTCACCCATTCCTAATTACCCTCAAACTGTGTGACTTATAAGATCACTGCAAAGAGCAATTTGGAGTCAATCACATTAATATGAATCTGGAGTTCATGTAGGTCAGACCAGGTAATTTTGGCAGTTTTCTTCTCTAAAGGACATTAGTGAGCCAAATTAGTTTTTACAACACAAAGTATCATCGATTGGTTACTGAGACTGATTTTCAATTTCAGATTTAATTAAATTTAACTTGCACCAGCTGTTGTGATGGGATTTGAACCCTGGCCCTTAGTTATTGTCTTTGGTTGGGTCTATGTTTATTGAAGTTTAGAAGGTAATCTTATTGAAGCCTAAATGAGGAGGCTTGATAAGGTGCATACCGAGAGGATGTTTTCCTTATAGAGGAATCCAGAAATGGGGGAACACAGATTAAAAATTAGAGGTTTCCTATTTAAGGCAGAGAACTCTTTTCCCTAGAGAGCAGTGGAAGCTAAGACATTTGAGTATATTCAAGGCTGAGTTAGTTAGATAGATTCTTGATTGACTAAGGATTTAAAAGTTTTATGACTTACTCCTGAATCTAATGCTTGTGTTCTTCAGATGGAAAATGTTTGTTCACTGCCTCTTGCCATTTCCAACTTAGGTTCTCTTTCATCTGCTTCTAAGGGACCAATCTTTTCTTTAGTTACTCTTCTCCTTTTAGTAGATTTTTAAAAACATATTGCAAGAGTTTTTATAAGTTTCATGCAATTCATCTGTGATCACTATTTCCCAAATGAATCTTTTTACTATGACATTAACTCTGCTCATTGAACATTAGATACAAGATAGCTTCATTCCTAGTTTATTCTGCAACACATTGCTCCTGTCATGAATATATTCTATGACCTCATCATCTAGATCAGTCTTGCTAATTTGACCATCCCACTACCTACGAAGATTAAAGCCCCCCACAACTGTTCCATTGCCTTTGTTAAAAGTTCCAATAATTTCCTGTTTAATTCTTTGTCCAAAAGCATGACTATCAATAGAGTGCCAATAAACCAGTGTTTTCTGACTTGTTATTATGAATTTATACCCTTACTGATTCTACCTCAAGATTTTCTGAGGTCACATCCTCTCTCACTAATGTTCTTGTGTCATCCTTGATGAAGTGCAACTGCTCTCTCTTCTCATTCATAAATAATGTATTCTGGAATATTTATTTCCCAACTTTGACCATGTTGCAACCAAATCTCTGTAACAATGATTAAATCCAAACATTTGTGTGTCACTAGTTCATCTATCTCACTGTAGATCCTTTGTGTTATTAGGAAAATAAAGATAGTTTCAAGGAATTTATATTTACATTGGTAAACATTAGAAAACAGTGTTAAGTGGGTTTAACTTAATCCTTCTGTGGAAGAAAAATAAAAACCTATAGTTAGTTTCATGCTGGACAAAGATGTTTGTATGTCAGTTACAGTTGTATTTCTATTGTATTTAGAGAAGACTATAGTATAAAGAGTGAATAAAATAGCAGTGGTTATTTAGCAACTGGAGGCCTTTTAAGATAGAGAAGCTTCTCTAAGTTTTAGCTCGATACAAGTTGGAGACAGGACATCGAGGAGTGAATGTCTCTCAACTCTGCCAGAAGAAAGACTGGACAGAACAGGAACTGCAAAAAGACAAACTTCCCAAAGGACCAGAAACAATTTAGATATCCAGGAAACTGGGACAGAAAGAATGTCTTAAGACAACTAAAGTTAAGAAAACATAAACCAAGGAATTGTTCTGAAGAATTCAAGGAAGAGCAATCAAAATGTCCTGAGTTAAAGAGAGAGTTGCAGTAACTAGATTTGAAGTGGGACAGTTGACTTCAGAGATAAATCAAAAGTTTGATGCCATTTTATTCAATCAAGAAGTTGAGAATTTAAGTAGTTGTGAACAGTTTGTACAGTAGTCAAAACAAAAAAAATCCTAAAGAGTGTGGTGTGAATTCTGGATTGGATTCATGTTACAAATGGAGCAGAGGCTTTGTTTTTATAAGTGTCATTTGGGAAACCTGAACTGGATTTCAAAACATGATTTTGGGAATGGAGTCTTGACACACACATTAGCCAGATGGATTCTGCGGAGGCACTAACTTGACTTCAAAGCAGAGTGGGTGTATTGGATTGCAGCCAATCTGTGCACTTAAACATTGTTATAGAGACCATTGTAATATAAGATGTATTTTTTAAAATCGATGATAAAATAGGCATCTAAAAATGTGCATAATTGTTTGACTAAAGGGTGAGTAAAGAGTGTTGCATTATGTTCCAATTTTTTTTCATATTTAATAAGCATTTTTCTCATTGCTAAGAGTAGTTGGTGATCCTGAGATTCCACTTAAAAAAAGTATAAGTTACAGTCTTTTGACTCAGGGTTCCATTCTGGGATCTTCCCATCGAGTTATACCAACTGGGATTGTAACAGTATGTTCAGATAAACAACCTTCAATTTCATTTCTTTACAAACTTCTATTCCCTTCAATTGTGTTTTCACCAATGCGCATTGTTAAAGTCTTTGGCGGAATTTTCTGGTGACACTCACCTGAAAACCTGTGTCTCGTGCTTCAAAATCTCCCCATCCCAGCACTTCCCCTCTTAATTAAAAGCCCTATCCACTGTTCCAGTTACAATACCGGCTAGGACACTGGTCTCAGTCTGGTTTAAGTAGAGCCCATCCCAACAGGTTCTTCCCTTAGTATTGGTACTGCTTGCTCTGAGTACTGGTGCCAGTGTTTGATGAATCAAAACAACTCCTTGCCACAGCCTTTTTGAGCCATACATTTAATCCTTGAACAAAGACAAAAAATGCTGGAAAAATCACAGACAGCATCTGTGGGGAGAGAATAAAGCCAGTGTTTCAAGTCTAGATCAATCTTCAGAGCTGAAGAAGTACTCCTCTTCTCTCCAAGCATCTGCAGTATTTTGCTGTTATTTAATTCTTGAATCTGTTAGACCCTTTATCAATTAGCATCTGGCTCAAGTACATCCAGAGATAATTATCTTGAAATGCTCTACAATTTAATTTGGATCCTAACTCCTCAAACTTTAACTGAACATAATTCCTGATTATATCTATGCTGTTGGTTCTCGTGTGCCACATTGTATCTCCCTCTTCCTCCAAGTTCCTCTCTAGAATGAAGAGATGTCCTTAACCCTAGCACCTGGCAGGCAACACAACCTTGTAACAGCTACGGTGTCTATCCTTTTAACTATTCTGTCTTCTATTCCTATTACATTCCTTTTCACTTCCCTGCTCAATTGATATTCTTCACCCTGGTGCCATGATCAGTCCACTCACCCATTTTGCAGACACTCTCATCCAAGCAGATAGCAATCATCTCATACTATTGGAAAAAAAAAATCAGGGGCTGAGAATCCTCTCCCACCACATGGTTCCCCAAACCTGCCTGACTCACAACCTCATCCTCATGTCCCTGACCATAAACAAAATCAAAGATTCTGCCTAGTCATGTCCTCGTTACCTGGATACTTAGTCCAGGTAACGCTTCCCCTCCTTGAAGCCCAGTAATGACCACAACTCAGACTTCAGCTCAAGCTGCAAACACTTACTGCAAAAACATGGCACAGTCGTTCCTGATTGCAGTGCATTCCACTGATTCCAACATGCTGCAATCACACCACACCACAATCCCTACCATCTTTGTCTAACTTTATTTATTTAATTAGCCATTAATTATGAAATAAAAGCTACATTTTATTATATGGTTTTAAAAAACCCCAAGGAAAATGATAGAAAAATACTCAGCAGGACTGGTAACATCTGGGCAGAGAGAAACAGTTAACGTTTCAGCTCATGGTCTTTGATCAATAACCTTTAAGTAAAGTGGGGAGAGTGGAAAAGAGAAATCTGTGATAGGGTTGAAGACATTAATTGACAAACAAATTGTTGGGACAAGTAAAAACAAAAGGAGAATCCTTTGTGGACAGAATGGTGAACACTGCCATCTGAAAGCTATTAAGACCAACACATGCAAAGAGATGGAAACAAACTTAGGGGGGTGTGAGATTACAGCCTAAAATTGCCGACTTCAATTTGAGCCCAGAAGGCTTTTAACTCACTAACTGAAAGACAAGTTTCTGTTCCATAAGCTTGTGGAGAATGTTTCCTATTTTCCTAGCTAATATCAATATTCCCTTTTGGTTTCTTCACCATCCCTCATTTCACCACCTTAAAACCTGTCACTATTCCAACTTTCCCCAGCTCTGATGAGAAGGTTATAACCTCAAATGTCAACTTTGTTTTTCTCTCTCTAGATGCTGCCAAATCTTTGGACTATTTCCAGCACTTCCCATTTCCAGCGTGGGTAGTGTTTTGCTTTTGTTTTACTATATGATTTTTTGATTTGGTTACTGACTGGCCAAAAGAATCTGGCTTCACATGTAAAGTTATCATGTGCTAAAGTAAACCCATGTGCAGCGACACAAATAAAAAATTGAACTTCCTTAAATTCTGGGCTTAAATTGGCAGCTAGAAGCTATCCCACTGTTTGACAAATGTAACTTATAGTTGAGATTTTTTTGCCCAGAAAAAGAAATCACGCTATACAATGAAAATTAATCCAGCCAGTGAGGATAAAATTAGTTCAGGCTTCCCATAAATGACTCAGCAAGTTTACCAAGCACATAGCTAAATTGTGTTGTTTCCAACTTCTAGTTTTAATTTATGCTGATCCATTAAAACACAATTGCTGTAAGGTTGCTGCAAAGGATTTTACTCTACCAGTATCAAATTTTGTTTGATCACATTCCTATGAAGCATATTGAGATGTTTCACCAAGTCAAAAGGTACTGTGTAAATGCAAGCTGTTCTTGTATAGATTCGATGGGACATAAAGAGCAAGTATTCATTCACCACCAAGGTTCAAATGCAAAAAATGGCCACTTGAGGGAAGCATCAGAGCACAACTAGGCATCTAAGAGTTAATGTGAGCAGAAAATTGAGAGAAGTATTAGCAAGAGAAAGAAAATCATTAGTTCCTAACCAACATAGCATTCAAGGTCTGCTGATGCAAAAGTCCTGCCAACACCACAGACTGTGAATAATACACAATGTACCCCCAGCTAAAAACCAAGTCACAAAAAGACAACGTGCTAACAACAGAGTACTTTCACTTTCTCCTTCAATGTCATTTAAATGAAGGTTTACCTCAGCACATATTCTACAATGCACTTAATTCACTGACTCTTGTCAGTTGAACTGATGATAAGACTGCACCAACAACCAAAACATCTTTTCTAAAGAGGGAGCAAACAAGCTGCAGGTCCAAACTAAAAATCAGCTTTACCAACTGCATTTAGAATATAAAATGAAGATAACTCCCAAATCAAGTTGTTAGTAAACTCTGTAATCTTCTGAAACATAAAGCAAAGACTTCAGTCATTGACTCAAACACACAGATATTTCGCAATGTCTTGACAAAGGCACTATCCCAGGTCAAAGATATTCATGGTCACGTTACTTTATCCACAGGTCACAGTTTGTCTTGCAGGTACTGTAACAATCCACCCCATCACTGAACCAGTTTGAACACTAACTGTAATTTAAACACCCTTATTTAACCTTCCTACCCCCTCAAAACACAGCAAACACCAAGCCTGTTTTCCTTTCGACAACTGCCGATTTAATTTCACAACTACGCATACCTTTACTGACTGCCTTTTCTGGTTACTAAGTCTTCCATTTTAAATGGACTGCAGCTGTAACAGTTTTTTTTAAAAAAACACGTTTGTTCTCTCAAACCAGATTGCGTAGGAGCAGGTTCCAACAATAACTTCTGGAATGTTCCTTTCAGAAAACACAATGTAAGCTGAAGCAAACGTGCCGAAAACTCACCTCTGAAGCCAGACAGCAACAGCACTTCACTGCTGCTTACCACATATGAATACAAACACAGAGCTAGAAGAAATGATATGTTTATGGTCTGGAAATAGCTACAAGACCACACCTAAAATCTATTGCTGAACACATATTAAAAAAAGAGCCAACGAGCTCTGACTGCTCCACATGTTTCAATCTGGCAAGAAGTATCAGTACATGCAATATCTGAGAACACAAGGGCATTTGTGAACTCAATACATATTGATGTAATCACTTTGGATTCTAATGGAAAGAAAACCTGCACATGCAGTGCCGCTGGATGTATTAAAGGGGGCTGTGAAGTACAATTTGATGAATCATTTGAATAAAATTCAATCTTCATTGCTGTTTTTTGAGACAAAAGGCATATTTGCATGTGTACATAGGCACACGCACACACACAGCAACTAACACATGCACACACAGTGACTAACACAGACACATGCATACACAGCAACTAACACAGACACATGCATACACAGCAACTAACACAGGCACACACGCATACAAAGAATGCATCTTCATTTTTATGCAGTTGTCAATCTAGCAGAAATAAGATACTAAATACACAGCTTAATACTGTACCATAGTGGCATTTTTACTGTTCTGTATCTGTAGTGTTGCATGCCAAATCAATTAGAATTGAAATAATTTATCAACATGAACAGGGATTCTACCAACTTTCAGAAACATTTAGTAGAAATTCTATGCAGGGCTGCAACTGGACATTAGTAGCTTTATCTAATTATCTGCTTTATATAGTCCAGTCCAGAGATAACCAATCCTTTCTCCTCTTCCCCATACAAGTTGAACAGGTGCTTGAACTGCCAACAAGTTTGCACACTGTTTTATCCTACAATGATGCAGAAGGTTAGACATTGCTATAAAAATAGCAACGTCCAAAACAACATTTATAAAATAAGATTCAATTTAAAAAAAGCTAAAATCAGTCATGTCGGTACGTATTAGTTCCACCAGCTAAAAAGGGGGAAGTGATACAAGCCAGGTCACTCACAAAAAACCTGTTATCATTATCAGGAAAAGTAGAAACAGATGCAGTGGGAGCTGATTTACATAATATCTACAGGATGTATTAGACCAGAGCTGCCAGGTACATTTTGCAACGGTCAGTCATTTATGAACAAATACATTTTCATGTAAACTTTTACCAATTGAACTTCATGTTAGCACCACAACGAGATTTAAAACGCTCAAACTGCATCAGCTAAAAGCAACCCAAAACCATTTTAGTTGCATTTAAACTTACCAGATTTGCCTCGGTACTGCCAACACTACAATCATCTGGGAAGCTTTTTAAGATTTTAACAGAAATCTGACTTGAAGACTTTGTGCTTTTACCACTGTACCATATCTAAATGAATGAATCCTTAAAGATAGGTTCAACCTTCAATAGTAATTACTTAAAAAGTAAATGCAAATGTAAAATTAAAGGGTTGGCCACTACATTCCTTCTCTATCATTTGTGGTGAATTATAGGATTGCTCTCCATTTTCTGCCAGTCTAACTAATAAAACCTAAGCAAATATTTCTCTCACACACACATGCATACAGATACTGTAGTTTTATAACCATAATTGTACTTACTCTTACATCTCCATTTATAGCTCTTGAAGAATGGCTAAAAGAAATATGGGCAGGATCCTTGTGGTAAACCTTCAAAAGCGCTCGATCTTGAATGCTCCTGGAATCAAACACATCAATTATTATGGAAGATGATAGAAGATTGATTTTTGCCATTTTCCCTGACATTACCTGGATAAGAAATTTGAAGTCAATGTAACATGACTATTTTATTTTATAAATTTTATTATAAATCAACAGTTTCTCTGCTTGTGGGTAGAAAAAACCTACTTGGAGCAGTTCTCCACCCACCAGGTCATGTGGCATTCTTATCAAGGCTGAGACTTTAACACGCCAAGTCATTTTTGATAAGGTTCCAATGTCCATGATAAATAAACAGCAATCATTGCTAGACATGGTGTAAGGCATTGCAATGAAATCCCTGGCAATAGGTGTGATTAGTACACTTATCATTGTTTAGGTCATAATGCTTAAAACACGCCTTCTCACACCTCTTCATTGTGGCACAAAGCAGCACCAGAATCCCAATAAGATTCCAATGCTTGAATGAAAACTCTCTCAAATTTTAGGGACAATAAACATTCATTGAATAAACTTTCCAGTCAGCCATCGACCACCCATGATTATTTATTATATAATAAAAAAAGTGGAAGAATTCATTAATTATTATACTAAGAAATATCATCTGTAAAAACAAAAGTTGAATTTTCAAAGAAATGGCAATTGCACTGAATGTGTTTTCACAGAACTGCAAGCATACTGATGTTGACACTGCACAATGCAACTGTTCTCTGGTGTGTGATCTCTGTACAGCAATCGTCTAACAGCCATCAATCTGAGGCTGCTGTCCTTTCTGATTCAAGATCAGCGTTGTCCAAGGTCAACATTACCAAGCTTACACCCTCGCGTTAACACCGGCATTGTGCTATGAAATAGAAAGTGACTGCAATGATATATACTTTCAAGGCACTGAACTGTTGCCAAATTCAAGCAAAAACAGTTGGAGAAAATTCACTTCCCTGTCTAAATAATAATCTTCCTTCCAGTCATGTGTGCTAGGAAGTGTTACACTGCACTTTGGAAAAATGTAAAGTATTACGAGAACTAAATAGCAACAAAACAATGGCGAAGACATAAAATTATAAAGCCATCTGAATTTGTTCTTTTACCACAAAACCAATGACCAAATCTTCAAAGCCACAGCCTTACACCTACATGTAGTTACTAATTACAAATGAGAGCTTCTAGCTGTATCCATTTAAACGCTCAAACTGCATCAGCTAAAAGCAACCCAAAAACATTTTGGTTGCATTTAAACTTACCAGTTTTGCCTCAGTACTGCCAACACCACCAATCATCTGGGAAGCTTATTAAGATTTTAGCAGAAATCTGCCTTGAAGACTTCTTTGTGCTTTTACCACCGTACCATATCTAAGTGAATGAATCCTTAAAGGTGGGTTGAACCTTCAATAGTAATTACTTAAAAAGTAAATGCAAATGTAAAATTACAGGGTTGGCCAGTACATTCCTTCTCTATCATTCATGGTGAATTATAGGATTGCTCTCAATTTTCTGCCAGTCAGTACATGCAGTTGCCTACAGTAAGAGTGAAAAAAAAACCCGTGATCCTGCAAATTACATACATTAACACATCAAAAGCACAAGTACAACCATATTCTGGCAGCGAATCAAAGACAGATGCCAGTTTTGAGAAATTGTTATGGATGAACTGAATGGGAACAGACAAAACAATTCCCCAAAATCTGAAAAGAAAACGTGCTTATGTGAAACATGGAGCAGAAAAGTCTCAAATCAAATCTTGCAGGCTGGACGTGCGATTTTAAGCGGCAGTGGGCAAACTATTGTGAACAAACTAAAATGCATTGTACAAAATAAACGAAGAACTGGCTGCAGACAAAGAACTTAGCACCACGATGGAAGAAATCGCCCCAAAACTCAGCAGCAGTCTTTACCTGCTTTGTAATCAGCCCCGTTCCTTTGGAAACATCCTGTGGTTACGGATGTGTAAAAGTTTGGATCAGACAAAGCTGCTCATTCAAAATGTTAGTGGGTAGCTGTATAAATGTTTGGCAAACTACAGAAAAATAGGGTTGAGTAAAAATCAATCCCAAGAGGATCAGCATCTATGTAAATGATCGGGTAATTAATTGTGTTTCCAAATCATGGAATGGCAGCAAGGCTCTCAACTTTTTAACAAAATAACATGGAAATCATGAGCAAAAATGAGGAAGTCTATTCGTCCATTTCACTTTGTCCACTCAAAACTCACGACTGCTGGAATTTTACCTGCATGCCCGCTCCAGAATCCAGGCTGGGCAAAAGCTTGCAGAGCGGCATTCTCCATTGGCTCAGGCAGGATCTTATGAGCCTCAGGTGGGTGAGGTGGTAAATTTTTGGCAAACATTGCTAATACCATTTGTTCAAACGATGCTATTCACTAGATACATGGAAAAAATGTTTTTTCCTTCAGACTCATGGTAAACAATCACTGAAACAACTTTATGATGACATCAACAAATTCCATCCCACCATCAGACTCACCACGGACTATTCTCCGGACTCAGTCGCATTCTTAGACACATGCATCTCCATCAAGGACGGTCACTTCAGCACTTCACTGTACCACGAGGCCACGGATAACCTCACAATGCTCCACCTCTCCAGCTTCCACCCTAAACACGTTAAAGAAGCCATCCCCTACGAAGAAACCCTCCGTTTTCACTGGGTTTGCTCAGATGAGGAGGATTGCAACAGATACCCATAGATGTTGAAAGATGCCCTCATAAGAACAGAATACGATGCTCGACTCATTGATCAACAGTTCCGACACACCACAGTGAAAAACTGCGCAGATCTCCTCAGAAGACAAACATAAATAGTGGACAGAGCACCCTTTGTTGTCTAGTACTTCCCCAGAGTGGAGAAGCTATGGCATCTTCTCTGGAGCCTCCACTGATGAAGATGAATATCTTGCCAGGGCCATCCCCACATCCACACTAGCTGCCTTCAAACAATCGTACAAATCTCAAACAGACCATTGTCCCCAGCAAAATACCAGCCTTCAGGAGAACATTGACCATACCACCACACAACCCTGCCACAGCAACCTCTGCAAGACGTGCCGGATCATCAACACAGATGCCATCATCTTACATGAGAACACTATCCACCAGGAACACGGTACGTACTCTTGTGATTCGGCTAACATTATCTATCTGATGTGCTGCAGGAAAGGATTTCCCAAGACATAGAACATTGGTGAGACCATGCAGACACTACGACAAAGGATGAATGGACACCAGGCTCCAAGGCGGTCTTCACGACACATGACAATATAGAATCGATGAGCAGAAACTGATAGCCAAGTTCCACACACGAGGACGGCCTCAACCGGGATCTTCGGTTCACGTCACACTATCTGTAATCCCCATGACTTGGCTGGGCTTAAAATCTCACTGTCCTAGCTGGAGACAATTCACATCTCTTTAACCTGTGTTTAACCCTCTCTCTACTCACATTGTCTGCACCTGTAAAGATTTGATTACCTGTTAAGACTCAATTCCAACCATTATCTTGTAATTGAGTTTGTGTCTGTATATGCCCTGTTTGTAAAACAAATCCTGCACTCACCTGATGAAAGAGTGGCATTTCAAAAGCTTGTGCTACCAAATAAACCTGTTGGATTTTAAGCTGGCGTTGTAAGACTACTTACTTCAAAAAAGTCTAACTGACCCCAGAAACATGCAAAGTATATCCTTAAAATCCATCTCTTGTTAAAATAAGAGCAAGAGGGCAGAATTCTCCGCTTTTGAGATTGAGTGCCATAGCAGGCAGCTCTACCAGTGCCTCTCTCACTGGCCGGAATGGCAGGATTCCCCACGCTACATTCTGCACTTGGAAACTCATTAATTTTGCACAGATGAAACCCCTTCAAATCTCTGCATCATCTGTGTGCTTTCAGCTGACAGATTCAAAAGTTCTGACATCATATTTAAATATCAGTTCAACAACTCATATCATTCCAGCTCATGTTTTCACCACACGGTGCAGAATGTCAGCAGCCTCCAGGAAAAAATATGTTCCTCAAATTAACCATCCCCCACCCCACCCCACACACACACACACAAAAACCTGTTACCTGCAAGGACCCCACGCCCAAACTGGACTTCTACTCATTGCAGCTGGAGTGTGCGTGTGGGTCCCCTTCCAGTAAACAACATAGCTCTCAAACAAGGGGTCAATCAATGCAGCCTTGTTTGGGTCCAGTTTCCTTCCCCTCAGTCTTCCCTTTGCCTTCCATTGTTCATATTCTTCATCTATCACCTTGCTGCACTGCCTGGCATTGAGGTTTTGCCCTTTCTTTGCACCTCCCCACCTAGCACAGCCCTCCTTCCACTCGCCCACTTGTCTTCATCAGCTTTTCCCCCTCCACCCACCTTTGGCTTCATCTTGTACTCTACCCCAAGTTGTGCTTCGGATCTTTGTTGCAGTGACACAGTCCCACAGCACAATCCTGACCTGATAAAACACCGGGGGTGGGGGGAGAAGACTCCTGTTCTCCCAACCCTGGGTGCAGTACTGACACAGGAGGATCCATATTTCCAGCAGCACAGTGCTGTCCATGAAGAACAGCTTAGTGTGGAGATGAAGGACTGGAACTGGCCTATTTTAGCAGAGGGGTAAAGAACGCCTCAGGAACAGTACAGCACTGTGGCAGAAAAGTCCTGTTGTACTCACCTCAATGTCTCCCGTGAACTGGATATTGCCTTGTGAATTTTAGGCCGGCATAATTTCCACTGGTGTGATGCAAGATTGGAATGTCTGATAGGATACCAGCGCCTAGTGTTTTAATGAGCATTTATGAAACACAAATGAAGGCAAATGGCATTTTCACCATCAGCCAGTGGGAGAATTGCAATGTGACTTTCCCCAGGCGGGTTTTCAACTTTTTGGCTCCTGTTAGATTTTCGCCCATCATTAAACCCACCATGGGTGGGATGGAGAATTTCTTCCAAAGACTTATTCAAATTTGAGTTATTATTCCAACATTAGAATGGTGACTACACATCACAAGACTACTCCAGTGGTTGTAAAGCACAAGGGGATGATCAGCAGACATGAGGGTACTATATAAATAGCAAGACTGACTTTCTTTTCTATTTTAGAACTTGAATAATTCAACACAGTCTTTCCAAATCTCTGGTTAAGAACCCACAAGAAAAGACCCTTGACAGCAAGGACGCAACAGGCCAGTTTACAGATGTTTCCACAGCTGCTCTCAATGCTATCTTAACATATTAGAAGTGCTATGACTTCAGTGTGCAAAAGGATAACAACCAGAGAATTTCTAAGAGGACTGAGACAACAAGGTTCGATAGTAAAATTGACTGAACACAACTTAGGTTGCCTGATTGCTGCATAAATATTCTAGAGTGTGGTCTCATATTATGTGATTTATAATTCTTTTTACATTAGTGCAAAGCATTTGGGATACTATTGACACAGTTTGCATTTAACAAACAGAAATTCTGAGGTACAGAATTTCACGAGTTCTGTGCCCCAATACCACTTGCATCCCCTTTCCTCACCACCATACCAGGCTGATTCAGACAGCCCACAACCTCACTGTCCTGCTGAGCTGAGCCAATCCCATATCCTCTCCATCATCAACACAGCCTACTGTTACAATCGCCATATAGACAAGTAAGTAGAAAAGTCAATCTACCGGTAAATAACCGAGAGGATGACAAGACTTCACACTTTAACACTAACAAGCAAACTGAAAGTGATGTTGCCTACAATGAAAGAAAAATACTCTGATTGCTGGAATTCTGAAATAAAAACAGAAAACTCAGGTATGGCAGAGTCTAATGAGTGAGAATCAGAGTTAACATTTCAAGTCCAACATAAATCTTCTTTGGAAGACTAAACACTATTTCAGTAGGTAACTTGTATTCAAAAACACAGAAAAGTTTTTAACATTTAGAATGATTAAAATCTCTTGCCATGGTTATATTTCATTCTGTTCCTTAAGTAGATATTCAAGAACTAATTCAAAGTGATTCTCAACTCCCAAGGACTTGTTTCCTTTCCTTTCTCCGTTGGGCAATTCCAAATTCCAAAACCAGTTTCAGCAGTGAGAGGTATATTGGAGACTCATCTCACAAACTAAAGCTAGGTGAATCTTCCAGTCTTCTTCATAAAGATTTAAGATGTGATCTTACTGGCTGTTCATGCCATGCTCCCACTGCAATGGGGTCAGAAAATTTGCTACCTGGCCAAATCTCTGTTCACTGCTGCAGGATGTGAATATCCCACCAGCATGAACACCCAGAACATTCTGACCAAAAACTCAGTTAAATCAGAGTGCAAACTCCCATCCTGCATGGTAACTATAGTGACTTACTGCCTCTATTCTTTTGTTTTCTCTCTCTTTCTCCCCATTGGTAGACTGACTGTCAGGGAGATCTTTCAGGATAATATTTTAATCTGACTCTCCAATGGCTTCCTATGCACCCTCCCCCTCCAAAGCCTACCTCCATGGCAATATGAATCAAATAGCCCTTATAGGTACAATTCCTGATTCAGCTATCCTTTAAGACTCCAACACTATTCTGTCTTGGAATGCAATAGTCAATTATATCCACTTACAATCTGACATTAACAGCCCCCTAGGATTTGGGCATTAATTATCTGTCAACCATCATCTTAGTTGCTTTCACCATTATCTACAGTTGTAAACAGCTTGCACCTTCTCCCCAGTAAAACAACTTGGGGCATCCTTTTCATCTTTAACCACCAAGTCATTTAGGGCTGTTGTTCTCCAAATTCAGAACATTACCTCATTCAATCCTCCAAGTTACCCTAAATTACAGATACAATCATATAAAACCTCACATTCATAACACATCAGCAACATGAACAATCTCTGTCCCTGCCTCAGCACAACAGCTTAGTTTTTTCAAGTTCCACACTTGACCTTTCCGATGCTTTCCTGGCCAGCTTCCCATCTTCCACTCGTCATAAACTGATCACCTAAAACATCGCTACCATTTACCCATCACTGATATTGCCACCAGATTCCCAAATAATTTTTTTAAAATTGCCATCATATTTGAATCCCACGACCTGCCCAACTCTGAACGTCCTTGAGCTCTTCAATTCTTCAGGAATTTGATACACCTTCAACTGTGGATTCTTAGTCTTCTTCCATCCCTGCTTTGTTGGCTGCAACTTTAGCTATCCTTGCACCCCAAATTCCAGAATTCCTTCAGTAAACTGTTCCACACCTCTTCCTCCCTGTCAGGCCACCCTCAAAGCTTATAGGTGGAATTCTCTGACTTCGTCCATGACTGCGATTCTCCAGTCCCTCTACCGTGAATGGAAATTTGGCTGTTTTCAGTAGCAATGGTGCTGGGGGTGTACAACATTAGAGAATTCCAGTCTACATTTGAGGACCTGTCTTAATATCATCTCCTTTGGGCTGGTGACACTTTTTGCCTAATTCCATTCTTGAAAATGGCCTTGGAGCACTTTACTTTTTAAACATGCAAAGTAAGTGCAAGTTTTGGGAAGGTGGCAAACCCTGTGCTTGCACGTAGACTACAATTTGCTCGATACATTTTCCTCTTTGAAAAATGCTATTGTCTTCCACTCAAATTTAGTATGTTGTCACTATTAGCAAACTCTCCTAAGCCACTCCACCTTAATTTTAAAAAGATATTATATCAATACAGTTTCCTTCTTTCAAACACATTTCTTTTCTGCTACGTCAGTTTTATCCTTGGGGACTCTTATCTATACACAGAAAGGCATACCAAGTGGAGTATAATCATAGAGATCAGGAAAGGATTAATTGCAACTACATCAGGAAGCTGCTTGGGATATGATTTAAAATATGAGAGAGAAAATTGGGGTATTGGAACTCTGGTTGGAGAAATGTGAGGATGGAGGTCAAAAGGAATTAGAAATGGTGTGATCGGGTTACACTCTTACAAGGGGCAACAAAAGGTATTGAGTTGCAAAAGAAGGGGAAAGAATTGGAAATAAGTTTGTAAAGACCAGAGACAATGAATGTAGTGCTTTTGATTGAAATTCGTTCCCAATTCAGGATTTCCTTAACTAGTACAGCTAAGGAAATAAAGAACACAAGAATACAAATGCATTTTCTCTTTAAATAATATTTAGTACAAACAAAGATATATTCCTCCCTCAGTCACTCTGCCACACTGTGATTTTCTCTCAAAGTTTACCTCAAAAAATGTACATTCTCCAGTTGTTTTGAACTGAATTTACTCAGCAAGATGCATAAACAAGACGGAGAAGAACCATTTCAATGACCTTGCAGAGAGAGTCATACAAGTCTATCTTGTGAGATACTCTGTATTTTTCAAATAAAGGCTTGTCACTTATTTTTACAATATTAAGATTTACAATCCAAAGTGAGAGCAAATATACCATTTTTACGTTAACAACTCAATTTGTATTCATGACAAAGTGAATTAAGTACAAGATATGTATATGAGAGAGACAAGAAAAAGAGAGGACTAGCATGAAGGGCTGAACATGAGTGCATCCGATCAGTTACCAATTGAAATTGTGATGCTGCAATCCCTCTGTGTTGTTTTCCCTTTTTCTTTCGCAACCAACTTTGATCAGCTCACAATTGATTTTGGCATTTATTACAAAGGGGTCTAAACTCAAATGCTTGTGGAATCCACTTAATACACACCCTTAGTTTAATTTTTAACAAGATAACCCAGAGCACCATGTAGCTTCAGGCTTCTTTTGTCATTTTATTTAACTGGAAACCACCAGGCCAAAAGTCTGAGTGAACTACAATCTTGGTGCATTATCTATGAATTTAATACATTTCTCCTAATTCCATACTGACAATTTTCCCTGTTGTTTGTAACTTTGTCACTACAGGTCTAGCTCAGCCTGTTTGTTTGAAAAGATAACAAACTTTATTGGTATTCGACAAGCAGACCCATGGTTATCGGGGTTCAGTTGTCACATTTTGTAAACATAGACATTATACATATTTGAATCATAGAATCCCCACAATGCAGGAGGTCACTATTTGGGCCATTAAATCTGCATCAACTCTCCAAAAGAACATCTTACCCCAGCCCATTCCTCCATGTATTTAGCATGGCCAATCCACCTTACCAGCATATCTGGGAGAAAACCAGAACATCCGGAGGAAACCCACGCAAATGTGGAAAGAAACATGCAAACCCCACATAAAGAATAATCCAAGGCTGGACTTGAACCTAGGTTCCTGGAACTATGAGGCAGCAGTCTAAGCACTGTGCCATTGTGATGCCCATATCCTTGCTTGCTTTCAGTTCTCAGAAATTCACTAAAGCAGAAATTCACTTATTCTTCACTGACAATATCTCGCAAAGTTCCTTTTCTTTTTAAACCCCTAAGCTAGGAGCTGAGACCATTTCCTTTGGTAGTTTGTTACATTGCGTGATTGGGAAGAAAGACTGTTGATACTCTGTTGGAAACAAATGGTTTTAGTAATTTGAGTGCATGGCTACCTCGTGTTTTGTCATTGCCAGAGGGCACCGGATATTTATCCCTGTCAACTCCCAACAGTTCATTCATATTTTGCAAAAAGCAGCCAATCTATCTCTTCCTCTTCTGCCATAGTGACTTATTTTCCAAATCTTTAATCGAGGCTGTGATTCTTCCCGTATATTGGGATATTTCCCATACCAATTCATGGTTCATGCAGTATCCTACAGCATGTGTTGGGATTGCTTCAGCTTTATTTATATCTCTCCCCACACAAGAACTCCAAATCTAATTCTGTACTCCAGCACTGAACAAACAAATAATAAAGCAGGAAAGTCATGTTGGAGTTGTATAGAACCTTGGTGAGGCCACTGCTAGCATATCGTATGCAGTTCTGGTCATCACATTGTAGGAGGGATATGATTGCACTGGAGTGGGTGCAGAGGAGATTCACTAGGATACTGCCTGGGATGGAACATATCCTATATTAATGAAGAGAGGTTGGGTAGGCTTGAGTTGCTTTCATTGGAGCATTTCATAAGAGACATGGACAGAGTGATAAAAAGGTGACAGGTAGGTTTTAGGCGGAATATGAGGAATATCTTTTTTACCCAGAGGGTGATGAAGGTCTGCAGTGTGCTGCCTGGGAGGGTGGTAGAAGTGGGTTAACTCAGATCCTTTAAGAAGTACCTGGATGAGCACTTGGCACATCATAATATTCAGGGCTATGGACCAAGTGCTAGCAGATAGGAGTTCAGCTGTTTGTAATGTGTCAGCACAAGCTTGATTGGCCGAAAGATCTCTTCTGCTCTGTATAATTCTTTGAATATAAAAACAAACTGAATGAAGAAACATTTCGATATTTTACCAAAGGTATTACCTCAGAACTCCAAGAACCACGACAAATCTTAAGATATGGTTGTTATTTACCAATTGAAAAATTTGAATATAGAACTTAAAGCTATTTAGTTGTGGATCTTTTTTGTTGGTGACCCACATGGTCTACCATTTGTTGATGTTGGATGCCGTCTCCCATTGGTCTTGTCATTTTTGCAATGCCAAAAGATCATCCTGCAGTGAATTGATAGGATCTTGAGTTTTCCCTCATCCTTAAAATCAGAAGGCACCCTCTTTTTGGATGAAGGGCAAGCCGTTGATGTCGTTTATATGGATTTCAGTAAGGCATTTGACGAAGTCCCTCATGGCAGCTTAGTTGAAAAGGTCAAAGCTAATGGGATACAAGGACAGGTAGCTAGATGGATAAGTAATGGCTTGGTAATAGGAGATGGAGACTAATAGTGGAAGGGTATTTTTCTAGCGGGAAGTTGGTCACTAGTGGTGTGCCGCAGGGCCTGTTCTATTTGTAATATATATAAATGACTTGGAAGAGGGAGTAAGTGGAGTGATCAGCAAGTTTACAGACAATACAAAGATGGCTGGACTTGCAGATAGTGAGGAGCATTGTCAGGCGATGCAGCAGGACATAGATGGGCTGGTAGCTTGGGCACATAGATGGCAGATGGAATTCAATCCTGATGAATGCGAGGTGATGCATTTCAGGAGAAAGAATGTAGAGGGGAGGTATATGATAAAGGGTAGACCTATTAAGAGTATAGAAACGCAGAGGGACCTGGGGGTGCAGGTGCACAAGCCTCTTAAGATGGCAGAGTAGGCGGAGAAGGTTGTGAAGAAAGCATATGGTATGCTAGCCTTTATAGGAAGGGGTATAGAGTACAAGAGCTGGCCTTTAACGCTGCAGTTGTATAAAACATTGGTTAAACCTCATTTGGAATACTGTGTCCAGTTCTGGTCACCTTACTGCCGGAAGGACGTGGAGACTCTGGAGAGAGTGCAGAGGAGGTTTACCAGGATGCTGCCTGGTATGGAAGGTCTGAATTATGACGAGAGTTTAGGCAAATTGGGACTGTTTTCCTTAGAAAGACGTAGACTTAGAGGAGATCTAATAGAGGTGTACAAGATTATGAGGGGTACAGATAAAGTAAACAGGGTTAAGCTTATTCCTAGGATGGACTCAAATAGCACGAGGGGTCATAGGCTTAGGGTGAGGGGAGTAAGGTATAATTTGGATGCGAGAGGGAGTTTTTTTCCCCCACATAGAGGGTGGTGGGGGTATGGAACATGCTGCTAAGTAAAGTGGTGGAGGCAGGCAGTCTGGAGTTATTTAAGAGATACTTAGATGGGCACTTGACCAGAATGGGAATAGAGGTATATAGAAAACTGATTTAAAATAGGCATCATGAGCCTTGGGAGTCCCTGTGAAGTGTGTAAATAGACGATGATATTGATGTATTTGTTTTTATCCTACAGGTGCTTTGGTCTGCCTTGTTGTCTAACAAGGGCCGTATATGTGATGGGTTGTATTTTGAGAGTGGATCTTGGATTTTGAGAGTATCCTAGTGTTTCATGTCGTTAGTGTATGCTTAACCTGGACCATTTGATGGGCAACACGACAGCTCAGTGACTATCGCTGTGCTGTGCGAATACACGGATTTGGGCCTGTGTCTGTGGGAGTTTGCGCACTCTCCCCCTGTGCCTACGTGGGTTTTCTCCAGGTGCTCCGGTTTCCTCCCACATCCCAAAGATGTGCTCTTAGGCTGACTGGCAGAACAAATTCTCCCTAAATTGCCTCAAATTTAGTTTCAATCCGTAGATCTACAAACACAGACAGGGATCACGGGTAGAAGTGGGAACATCGAGGTGGCGGCACGGGCTTGTTGGGCCGAAGGGCCTATTTCCCGTGCTGCTTTGTTCTTTGTTTTTGCATCTTATTGAGAAGGCTCTTTGCAAGTCATAAATTGTAAAGGTTTCATCACATTTCCTGAGGGACAGGATGATTCCACATCTCACCACTCGTCTTCCATTGGCCAGATCCAATTTAACGATGTCTCCCCGATTCCAGAATAGCAAAATTTGGGCAGAGCTTTTCATGAAGGAAAAAGCATTTGAGAGATCTAGTGCTGCCACTTAAATAGTTTTAGCTCTTTTGTGACTTGAAGGTAGGGCATCGACAGTCTGCAAAAGCTGCAGTTTGGTAGAATTTATTCACTGAAACCACGTTGACTATCTACCAGGGCTGTGTGAAGTCCAAAATGCTTCATGGAGTGAGAATGAACAATATGTTTGAGCAATTTACAAATGATGCTGGTGAAAGATACCACTTTGTAGCTTTCTAGCCATAGAATTTTCCATCTTAAAAATCCTCAACTAAGTATTTCTGTCATACCCATTGTAAAATTTTAAATAGAAGTCTCACAAAACTAAGTTAAAGTCCAACAGGTTTATTTGGAATCACAAGCTTTCAGAGCGCTGCTCCTTCATGATGTATAAGTGGTGCCCCCATTTAATCTGGAGATAAGCTTTCACCCTCATTTATGCCTTCACCAAGTCTGTTTATTTCCACTTCTATAATATCACTTAACTTTGCCCAACACAGCTCATCTGCTGCTGAAACCCTTTTGCCTGACGAAGGCACATAATAAATCCGCGAGCTTTCGACACTATCAAATAAATTGGTTGGATTTAAAATTGGTGTTGTAAAACTTTGCTGAAACCCTTACCAATGCCTTCGTTACCTCAAGATCAGTCTGCTCAATGCTCTCCTGGTTGGTCTCTCACATTTTATTCTTTGCAAACTTGAGGCCATTCAAAACTCTACCGTCCATGTCTTAACTCACAGCTAGTCCTGTCCCTTTATCACTCATATTCACTAACCTACACTGATTTCAGGTCAAGCAGCATCCTATTTTACAACTCACTATTGTTTTCAAACCCCTCAATGGTCTTTCCCCTTCCTATCTCAGTAATCTCCTCCAACCCCACAATTCTTATGTTCCTTTAAATCCAGCCACTTGTACATTCCCTATTTAACTGCTCCATCATTAGTGGCCATAACGCCAAGTTCTCAAATTCTCTTCCTACACTCCTTCACTTTGTTTTCCTCCTTTCAGACACTTCTTAAAACCTAACTCATTGACCAAAGGTACAATCTAATACTTGATGTGGTTCAGTCAATGCCATATTTTTGGCTCAAAGCTCCTGTGAAGTGCCTTCAGATGTTTCATTATGTTAAAGGCGTTTTATAAAGTTAAGTTATAGCTTTTGGATATCTGGAGTCTTCTTGACACTTATCCATTTGAATCTATTTGAACAGATTCCTATGATACAGAATTCGCTCCTTCTTCTCCTTAAGAGTTATTTCAAGTTTTCCTTCTATTCATATTTTTAATTGTGCCACTCATTTAGAAGAATTCCCATTGAGTTTGCACTTATTTTCCTTGCTTATTTTTTCATCTTCCATGTTCAACATAGTGGTTTTTAGAACTTTCATTTTTCAACTAAGCTTTTCCTATTTTGTTACTTTCAATCTGTCTTCATTTTTTGAAATATTCTATTTTGTTCACTATCAGATTCACCCATCATTCCTTTCTCCCTCTCTTTTAATCTCAATCCAAAATCATAGAACATAAGAATATTACAGTGCAGTACAGGCCCTTCGGCCCTCGATGTTGCGCCGACCAGTGGAACCATCTAATGGCCCTCTAACCTAAACTATTTCAATGTTATCCATGTGCCTATCCACTGACCATTTGAATGCCCTTAAAGTTGGTCAGTCCACAACTGCCGCAGGCAGGGCATTCCATGCCCTTACTATCCTCTTCATAAAGAACCTACCTCTGACATCCGTCCTATAACTACCACCCCTTAATTTAAAGCTATATTCCCTTGTGTTAGCCATTACCATCTGAGGAAAAAGGCTCTCAACGTCCACCCTATCTAATCCTCTGATGTATGCCTCAATCAGGTCACCTCTTAACCTTCTTCTCCCTAATGAAAATAACCTCAAGTCCCTCAGCCTTTCCTTATACGACCTTTCCACCATACCAGGCAACCAAACCTAAGATGCTTAGGTTAGAGGGATTAGCAGATAAATGTGTACGGACATGGGGGTAGGGCCTGGGTGGGATTGTGGTCAGTGCAGACTCTATGGGCCAAAGGTCCTTTTCCTGCACTGTAGGGTTCTATGATCTAAACGACTTTAGTGAATCGGTTTTATGGCAAGCAACAATGGTTTCGTAATCACTATTACCAAAACTAGCTTTTAATTCCAGATGTTAATTGAATTTAAATTCCATTAGATGCCATGGTGGCAATTGAGTGTATAGCCCCAGAATATTAGCCTGGGCCTCTGGATTACTCATCGTATGGCATTATCACTATGCCACTAATCATCCTCCCTGTTAGTGGATATTATACATTCAATCATCTTCATCTCCCAAGTTTTTTCTTCTGTACTGGAAGTCCATTTGACTGAAGTTCAGCCCAACTATGCACCAAGCTAAAACTGAGGGGAAGGGTTTTCTACTGAGAAAATTATTTGAGCGTAGTTTGTTTTTGACTAAATCTATGATCGATGTCAAAAAGCAAACATTCCATAGAAATAAATACCAAAAAGCTGACTTGTTCAACCAGTCAGGTTTATGGTTCAAATTTCTCAAAGGTTTTTGTGAAAACGGTAAATTTGTGGCCTTCATTGTCAGTACCTGTATCTACAAGTCAGCTTTTCCTCTTTTGTTATATAAAACTCAGAATACATAAGACGATACGCAAACTATATCAGAATAGGTTGGCCATTCTGTGGTCAAGCAACATGGACGAGGAAATCTTAAACTATGGAATCACTCAGAGGTATCTGATTATGAAGGCATGGTGGTGGAGGCATAGGGATTTTCAGCATGGGCAGCAGAAGAGAGTGAAACAGAAAGAAATTTGGGAAATAGTTCCAGATGTTTGAAAAAATTGAGGGCCTGATAATTAGCTGCACCAAAGCAAAGGCTATAAAGGATCGGCAATACCTAGTGAAGTTTAGAGATTGTCCTACCTCTCCATAGCATGTAAAATTAAAAATAAAAGTTAAAGTTTATTAGTCACAAGTATGCTTACATTCACACTGCAATCAAGTTACTGTGAAAATCCCCTACTTGCCACATTCTGGCACCTGTTTGGGTACACGGAGGGAGAATTTAGCATTGCCAATTCACCTAAACAGCACATCTTTGGACTGTGGGAGCAACTGGCAGAAAATGTGCAAACTCTACACAGAATCACCCAAGCTGGGAATAGAATCCGCACTGAGAGTCAGCGGTGCTAATCGCTGCACCATGTGCTGCTATATTGTTAAGAACCAAAATCAGTCAGAGGCATTATAGCACAGGAGAGTGACCACTCGGCCCATCAATACCATGCCGTTCTGTGAAGTAATCCAGCCAATTCCTTTATAGAAGCAAATTACCATGGATGCTGGTTTTGAGTCCAAATGACTCTTTGCAACTCGAAAAATAATCTCTTTTCTCTCCTTACAGATGCTACCAGATCTGCTGAGATTTTCCAGCATTTTCTTTTTTGGTTGCAATCAATGCCTTCGCCATCTTATCAGTATAGTTCATTCCGTTCAAATGTTCTTCCGAAATGATTTGTCATGTCTGCTTCCATACCCTCATAGACATGTTCCAGGTTATTAACTGCATACCTTACATCTACCTTTTATCTCTTGCTCGAAATCTTAAATCTGCGTTCATTTCTCGCACCATCAGCTAATAGGAACTTCTTTGTCCATCTTATCTCAGCTTATCATAACTTTATTCACTTAATCTAGCTATGGCCTACCCAGAGCTTTGAACATGTTGAAGATAAGTTGCTGGCTTTTATACTCAATGCCTTTACTTATGAAGCCCAAGATCCCATATGTTTTGCCACCTATTCATTCATTTTGCTCTCCCTTTAAAAAACTACATCCCAGGAATTGGAAGCCTGAGCTTAGCACCACTGGCAGCTTAAATAAATCACAAACATACACAACACTAACATGCACTGTTCTTAGTTTGAAATATTACGTCACAAACAATTCTTATGTCATGTTTTATACTGTGTGTCTGTGTGAAGACTTAAATCAGCTCAAGACCAAATTATGCACTGAGTGCAAAGAACTGAACAGTAAATATACTAACAGTTTTCAGTAAAAAAAGATTGAGAAAAAAATTACTTCACAATTTTCCATTAGACTGGGAAGGGACAAGGGTGCAAGTGTGAAAGTGTACATTAATAAAATCCAGATTTTACATTTAAGAGGCTGAGGCCTCATGTTAAAGGTATGTTGTGTATTACACATTTTTGATGTTTTAATGGTGGTTAAAATATTACTTTGGAGGTTAGGTCAGTAACTGAAGGCAGTTCAGGTATGCAATTATGATTCATTTCTTTTATTCACAGATTCTCCTGATTACTCAGATTAAGACTCAATTATCTCATGCCCTTAGCAACATTTCATGAATGGGTGGATTCTTAAATAACTCTTGGCCTGTTACATACCTACTTTATCAGTTCTAATTTATTGTTACTTTAGGTTGGAGTTGTGCAGCAGAACAATTCAAAGGAGAAACTACAGCAAACAAGCATTACACCTACAGAATCTGTGCAAGTCTGTTTCATCATATCAATTGACCTCTCAAACAGTCATGGAACAATTTTGATCTCCAAGTAAACAGGGCTAAGGAATTGTTGGATCGTGACACACAGTTTCCAGAGAAGATGGTTCAAAGTTTGCAGCATTAGGAAGGGGGTCATAAGCTGAGATATCACTAATTATTGTGCACGAGTTCGAAACTTGGGGGCACAATGGTTACCGCTGCTGCCTCACAGCTCCAGGAACCTGGATTCAATTCCTAACTTGAGTCACTGTCTGTGTGGAGTTTGCATATTCTCCCTGTATCTACATGGATTTCCTCTGGTGCTCCGGTTTCCTCCCACAGTCCAACGATGTGTGGGTTAGATTGATTGGCAATTCAGCAAAGCCTATTAGTGTCCCAGGATTCATAGGTTAGAGAGATTAGCAGGGTAAATATATAAGGTTGTGGGCTTAGAGCTCGAGTGGGATTATTATCGGTGCTGACTCAGTGGGCCAAATGGCCTCTTTCTACATTGTAGGGATTCCATGATTTACAAAGTATCCTGATTTTGCTCGCTGTAGTACAGGACAAGGTTAAATAGGCAGTTTACCAATATAAATCTGGTTATTTAAAGTTAAAATGACAAAAGGACCAAAAGAGCCAGAGATTTAAAAAAAAACATGACATGATGATCTGGCATGTACTGCCTGAAAAAATAGTGAAAAGGTCCAATAGTAACTGTCTAAAGGTAAGTGAACATGTACTATATTGAAAATGAAAAATGTTGCTGGCTGACAAGATGGGGCTAATTAGATAGTCTGTTCCAATAACTGACATAGGTGCAATGGGCTGAATAGATGTCTGTATTTATGACTATCTTTCTAACAGGACAGATTAACCAGAAATAAAAAAGGAAATACTGCAGATGTAATGTTTGTAATATGTTGTAATATAAAGTGATAATTTGAGATCATCATGATCAGCCACCGGACCAACAATACATTCTTCTAACTACCAAAGCTATCAGCCAGTTTTCATATCTTATTCATACTCTCCTGCCCAATCATCTCAGCTTTAAACTTTTCCCTCCTGGAGACATTCCGGTTTTTTGATATTAATGATCCACTGCTTGGCACACATACTCTGTTCATTCCATTTATAAATGGCCTGCTACATTCAGATGTACCTGAATCTTTCATAGTGTAACATTAGTGTACCTTTAAGAATTTTTTAAAATCATGTTCTGTGCAGTTGTAAGCAGACCTTTTCAGTTTTTTTCCTCAATTTTGCAGAGCCACCTGCTGGAAGTCATTTTATTGCTATTTCAATGGCTTAAATGGGGTTTTGTTTATTTTTACTCTAGAATCTTTTATAACCTTGCATTGTGAGGGGGAAGATTGATTGACAAGTCAAGATCAAAAGGTTCCTCTTCTGAAAAGAAATTTAAGGATTTATTTTCAGTTTCGAAGAGGCTGGCTATCATGGAAAGCAGTGTTTCTCTCTCTTTCTCGTATCACAGAGTCTACTGTTAGCTGGAAGCATGGTTCCTGGCCTTCTTGGAATAGAAAATCTGCTGCTGGCGATTGGCTCGACTAGAGTCTCTGGTGTTTTGGAAAGCTGTTCTGACTCAAAGCCTGTCTGTGTTGCTCAAGAGAACTGCAGCATTCAACCAAAGGATTAAATTTTAAAAGGATAGAGGACCTGGGATATTGGCTGGAATGTATGATTTATGGAGTATAGTTAGTCTGTAGGGCAGCTCCCCCAATTTGGAGATAAGTCCCTCAATTTTAGTAAAAAAAAAAAAAAGGACTGTGCCAGGTTGATGGGGTACAGGGTGTACCATAGTCAGTTCTAGTGCCTAGGTTGATGTTAGGTGGTCCATTTAATTTTATTTGCATTCAACATTTCTCTAGCACTTTGGTACAAATGCTAGGCCATTTCAGAGGGCAGTTAATAGTCAACCACATTGATGTGGATCTGGAATCACATGTAGGCTAGACGGGTAAGGATGCAAATGTCCCTTCCCTAAATGACTTCATGAACTGGTTGGTGATTATAACAATCCAATGATTTCATGATCATCATCACTGACTTTTTTATTTTAAATTTATTAACTAATTGGTTTTTAATTCCACCCCTACCCCCTTTCGTGGAGCATTAATCCAGGTCTCTGATTTACCAATCCAGTAACATGATCACTATGAGTGGGATTTTTCGGCCGTGCTTGCTCCAAGACTGGAAGATCCCATCCGAGGTTAACACACCTTTGCAATGGTCTGTGTCCCGCTATGCTTCCCGTGGTGAACGGAATGGGAAAACTCCATCCCATGTTACTGACATTGCGGCTCCTGAGATACAAGGACAATATTCAGTCCTTGAAGACAGTATAGTGAAGTACCCACCATGTGAAAGTTTGGCAGGGAGGGGAGGATAATGAAAGAAATCTAGTAAAATTTGCATTGAGCCTGAAAAAGAGATACAAGATATATAATAAAGATCATTGAAAAGAATGTTGAATTCAACTAAAAAAAACAAGATGACATTCAAATAAGTGAAAAGGTAAAATTAGCTTTTAAATCAGGAAATACTTTACTTAGCATGACTAGCATATGTAATACAACATCCAAGCACAGCGAAGCCAAAACTGAAGGATTAATTAAAATGCAATTTGATACTACATTAGTGCCTATGGCCGGATCTTTCCAAATGAATGAATCGAGTTGGACTGAAAACTCTTCCATTTCCGTGAGCACCTTACAAACAAGGATAATTGGATTCTTCAATACATCTTGAAATCATTACATAATTCTCTGTACTCAGAAGTCATCAATACACTGCAGAGGATGTGGCAATATAAGTTCAATTTTGCCAACTCTGTGGTAAGGGTTGACAGAATCCCAAAAATAGGCAATATAAACATCTGTCTAAGAACAGCACTGAAGACAATAAGAAATGCAAGTGATCAAATACAGTGGAAATGCAGTAGTTTATATGCTGCTATGGATAACCTCTGCCAGCTGCCATATTTGAACAAATCTTAGTGCTGATTGCTTTACTGTCACATGTACTGGTTTACACTTAAGTATTGCTTCTTGTGCACTATACAAACAAAACACACCATTCATAGAGTACATAGGAAAGAAGGAAAGGAGAGGGTGCAGAATATAGTATTGCAGTTACAGAAGAAGAAAAAGATCTGCTTTGATGGTAACAGGGAAGAAGCTATTCTTGAGTCAGTTGGTACGTGCATCTTTTTCCTGATGGAAGAAGGTGGAAGAGAGAATGTCCAAGATGCGTGCGGTCCTTGATTATCCTGGCTGCTTTTCCGAGGCAGCCGGAAGTGTAGACTGAGTCAATGGATGTAATGAGATAGGCATGCTCAAATTTGGAGCCATGTGACTCAGAAGACTAGACAGTCTCACAGGACCAGGACAGAGTGAAGGGACAGTAGAGATGAGCAACAGCACACAATTAGATGGCAACAGCAGAGATGGAGGAGCAATATCTGGAACTAAGAATCTACTGATGACCATGAAACCGCTGTTGACTGTTGGAAAAACCCATCTAGTTCACTAATGCCCTTTAGGCAAGGAAATCTGCTGCCCTCACCCAGTCTGGCCTACATGTGACTCCAGAGCCACAGCAATGTGGTTGACTTTCAACTGCCCTCCAAGGACAATTTGGGGTGGGCAATAAATGCTGGCCAGCCAGCAATGACCATGTCCCACAGATGAAGAAAACAAAATTGAGTAGCTCAGCAGCTGAGGTACAGTTATAAAAAGTGGAAGACCGGAAGAAAATGAGTGAGTGTGGGAAGGAATAAGAGTGAGTCAAGGAAGCAGAATGGTGTGAAGCTAAATTAATGCAGTTTATAACTACTACCCCCATCCCCCAAACTAATTAGGTATCTTCTTCTGTCATGAATGCTTCTCTAAGCAGGAACATTGCATCACAGTTCTTCCATTGTTCATAGTTGAGAGCTCAGGAAGCGGGACAAAGTACACAGGAACAGCTTGAGGCTAACATCAATTTCTCCTCCTTCCCCAAAGTAGAGAAGGGCGTGAGGAGATTTTAAGAGCTAAAGCTGGTCTTAATTTACCATGTTTGATCAACAACTTGGCAGATAGGAACTAAAGGTCATTTAATGCATTGCTGCGTCACTTACTTCTGGCTTTTATCAACTCAAAGAGAAAAGTAACTGACCCGCATCTTTTATATTACTCTCTTTTTTAATGCAGCAGAACCGAATAATATTGAAATATTTCTACAAACATGAAACCCTTTGACCTGAGATTCAGTAACTCATTGGGTGTACTTGCCGACCAAGCAACGGAGGGTAATAAAATCTTTAATTCTTCCTTTTGGAGAACATTTTAATGGGATTAATAGGTGACAATAGATGGCAGCACAGTTTCAGTATGGTGCCCAGGAAGTCACTGACAAAGTATTTAGAAATAGTTAATATGGGTGGTTGTGTTTGTGTCAACCTAGACACACCTGAACAAGAAAAATGCACTAAAAACAACTAATGGTTTGTTTTCAACTGCAGGTCTTGGCCCCAGCATATTTCCTACCAATGATTCTTACCTATTTGCCTATGCATTTCAACATTGGCTATCTTTCGAATACTTCTTTAAAAATTACTGTAAGTGTTCACGAGATGGTTTCCATCAGGTGGAAAAATATTTATAACCTGCAATGACTGTAACATTAACACCAATATGAATGACTTGTTAGTAAAAGCACAAACCATGTACATAACCACACCGACTGTAGTCTGTGCTACATCGAGGACCCAATACTGGAATTTCTACTGCTTGCCCAGATTTCCAGGCCATCTGGAACTGATGTTTAAAAGGGTTTCTACTTAAAACAAACTGTTGAATCAGATGAATATAAGACGGCTTAAGAGTGCAAAGTATGTAGACTCTGGGGTGAATCTCGAGTTTCTGACTTCCGTTTGTTTACATGAGGTTTTACTTCTTTATTCTGCAGTTCACTATGGTGCATGAGGATTCATAGTCCCATTTATAAACGGTTTGGTCTCAAACTCCTTGACCCAAATGTGTGTAGTGGCTGAGACAGTGATAGTCAGAGAATCCATCTACATTGTAATGGCACTTTCATAACAATAACTTGTAGTTAATGCTTCATGTGTTGGAAATGTGTTCCTAAAATCTTTATACATCAGTGAATAGAGGGAAATATCAAATGAAATTAACGGACAGGTAAAACAACATCTTAGCAAGTTTTTGACAGACATCCAGGCAAAATGCAAACCTCAGTGATTGAGAAAAGTTGTGATTAGTCGTGGGAATGAAGGTGGCAACTTGAGTGCAAGTGGGAAGTGAGTGCAGCTGATGTGGTCAAAGCATTTCTAAGTGAGGTTGAAGGTTTAGACATTGAATGATAGAGGCACACTCATGAAAGGGGAATAGTATTGAATCAACGAAGCTGGGCAAGACCAGAGAATGGAAATACAAGGCCTTTAGAGGTAAGGTGGCCAATGGTAGCTTATAGACAAGTTCAGTTAGGAAATCAGGGAGTCTTGTTCAGACAGCATTGACTAATTCATACAGAATTAGCTAATATTTCTACACACAAAATCAAGCAAAATATGCTAAAATTCACTATTTCTGCATGGATAAATGTTCCATTTCCACAAGACAATGAATAGCTAGTTCAGGGAAGAATGTGCGGACAGTTTGTGCATGTGGATTACGACCAAACATGGCATGAGCACTCAGAAGCTCAAAAATAATGTTGTCCATTAAAATACTCAGGGAAGATCTATCTCATCCAATGACACACAGCTGTCCCTATGAAAACATATAATGCTACTGGAATTCCAAAGGTTGAGATATGTGTGTATTGGGAACATTAGAAAATTATTGTTGCCACCAACATGTTTCATAGTAAAGCCCAAAAGCTTTGGTCAAACAAATTGGAAACCTGACCAAAAAACAGAACAAACCCCCCTCCCATGTACACTCACTCAACACTGGAGACTCCACACCCTCCAACACCAGAGACCCCATACTCACCAATCAACTGGATGATGGATCACATCTAATGGTATACTGCTGGCCTGATGAAAACATATATGATGCTATTGGAATTGCAAAGGTTGAGACATTTGTATATTGGTAATATTAACAATTAGAAAATTGTTGCTGCCACCAATACATCTCATAGTAGAGCCCAAAGCCTTGGTCAAATAAATTAAAAACCTGACCAAAAAAGAGAGCCCCCACCCACCCCCAATACTGGAGATCCCCCACCCACCCCAGCACTGGAGATTTCCCCACCCACCCATCCACCCCCAACACCAGATACCCCATCCCCACCAAATCCCAACACTGGAGACTCCAAATTAGAAACCTCACCAAAAAACAGAAGAAACTCCCCATACACCCACCCACCCCTCCACTCACCCTTAACACTGGAGTCCCCATCCCCACTCCCAACACAGAATTCCCCACGCCCATCCCCCAACACCAGAGATCCTACACCCACCCCAAACAGATTGTACCAAATCAGTTGCTTCTAATTGAGTCAATTGAAACTACAGAAACCACAAATTGTTAACATGTCAACTGTTTTAATACAAGATAGCATTTTGCAGCTCAGTGCAGCAGGACAGGACTTTGTCACAAGACAGACTTCGACATCACTTGTTCAATTATGTTATTGCAACTTTGGAAAATTAAACTGAAGTCCCTGGAAGTAACTAAGACTGGCTTCTGAGTTCAAAAAGTGCTCAAAATAACGTTTGTCTGAACTTCTTACAAGCAAACAAAACAATAACAATGGGATAAAGACAATGGAATTCAAGTAATATCAAAACACTTTCTTGGCATTCAATTGTTTCTTCCATGACATGAAATGAAGACTAAAAAAATGCCTTCTATCTAGATGTATCTCTGCAGCAGTGAAAACATTGGTACTATTTGCTTACCTTAAATCAGATAGTTCATAGTACACATTCCTGGCCTCGTCTTTAATATATACAGCTACATTTTGAGATTCCAACATTTTCATCGTGAGCTGCTTAGGAAAGGCACGGACAAAGAGTGCATGAACTGTATCCATACTTGTGATTTCATTTGGCATTGCAAACGGTATCACCTCCTCTCCATATTGCAGGTATAGTAAACCTACAAAACAAAATAATAGAACAAGTTGTTATTCATTTATCAAATCAAAAACAGGTTCACAAGTGTAACACATTAAAGACATATTATACACTGCTGTACTCATTTTGAGTGTTGCTATATAAACCTTTTCTCCTATGTAACTGTGTACTGGTGTCTGTTGAGAGTCTGAGAATGTGTGTTCTGCAACAGGAACTGTTTTACTTGTACTCACTGTTATTGGTAAACTCCGTTATTTACAGAAAGAAGATCATTCTTTAAAAACAAAACATTTAACTACTTGTGTATATTATCACGTACACCCTGATAGTTCAGCTATGCAACTAGAAAAAGTGCAACTGAAAGAAGGTCCAAATTCCAATATTTTATTTAAATTGTACGAGCTAAGGTTTACTGCTTAATTTCAATGACTGGCTTTAACATCCCTTTTCCAGAAAGGGAGGGGAAATATTGTCCATGCAGAGTCCTGCTTTTACTAGCTGTCCAATTAGTATGTGAATATGTTGTAGACAAGGAGACTGTACTTTGCTATCCAAAATGAGACATACACTTCAATGACATCTGGAACTGTCACATCTCAGAAGCCACAAAAGTAAGTCCAATTAAGATGCATTCTGTAAATACAATGTTCTTTATTTCCTACTGTGATGATTTTTAACACAAATCCATGAGCCAAATGTAACATACTGGAATTACTCAGCAGGTGTGGAATATCTGCAAAGAGAGAAATAGAGTTAACGTTTAAGTTTGATGACCCTGCATCAGAACCTAGCCAACAGCACAGTGTTCTGGCAAAGGATCACCACCTGAAATGTCTGTTTCTCTCCCCACAGATACCGCCAGATCTGAATATTTCTAGAATTTACATATTTTTACCCCCCAGTAAATTCTGGGGGGGGTTGTTTTCACTGGCAGGTGAAACTAGAACTAGGGGGGATAGACTCAAAATAAGGGGAAGAGGTACTTCTTCACACAAAGGATTGTGAATCTGTGGAATTCGCTGCCCATAAAGCAATTGAGGCGACTTCATTGAATGTTTTTAAGACAAGGATAGCTAAATTTTTGGACAGTAAAGGAATGAAGAGTTATAGTGAGTGGGTGGGTAAATAGATCTGGTTGAGTAGCAGAGCAGGCCCAAGGAATCAGATGGCTTACTCCTGCTCCTAGTTGTTATAAGTCTTTTTTTCGTTGTCAATTCTGTAAATTGATTGTTAGTTTTGGCTCAATTATAACCAGGTACATTTTCTCTAGGTCTGCTATAACAATCCCTTCCTTAATCTTAAAGGACCTTCAATAGGTTAGTGTCACAAATGTGCTGAGCAACAAGCAATGCTAACAGGTAGAAACCACCATTCCACAAGATGCGAGTTTCCCGGTAATGAAATTTGCTGCTTTAGACAGACCAGAAGAATGCATCATCATGCTAATAGGAAACACCTTAGTTTGACAATCGAACCATCAAAGGGATGAAAACATTTTTTTTTAAAAAGAGTTGCAGAAGCTGAGGCGACAGACAACAAATACACAAAGAGAGCACTCAAAAGGGAGAAAAGAGTACAATTGTTTATACTCGGGGAAGCAGATTCCAGGTAGCAGCCTGGAAGCCAGTTCTAGATAGTAAACAAAAGCAAGAACGCAGAAACCTTTGTGGAGGCACGAAAAACCATGGGTGGAATTTTCTTAAAAACTTTCTTGGTGTCACGGAAGTCTGAAAAGTGGAGAACTTCACTCCATTTTTTTTTTCCAAGTGCGCTTCCACATGCAATCCTTTTGGCAGTAGGGAGTCTAACATCTGAAGACAGCACAACCTAAGCTCCAGATTTCAGACTCTTGTGACATTTAGAATCTTTCTAGGAAAATTCTGTCCAGTGTGGACAAGTCTACACAGTATATGAGAGATCTGTTGACCCCTCCTCCGCCCTACCCCCCCCACCACCTCAAACATTACCAGTCCCCTTCCCCTCACACTGACCCCCACAATCAATTGTGCCAATTGAATTAAATAAATTGTGACAATTTAAGCCAATTGTCTTTTTTAAATACATTAGCCAGCTTGGTTTCCAATCTACTATCTGTGAGAACACTCATGTTCTGCCCTCGAGTCTGCCATGTGAAGTCTTTTGTAAATTTAAGCCTGTTCATGGGGATTCTTTGGCCTCTCCACAGCATTCTTGCTGATGAGAGGTGGCACACCACATGCTAACGGTGGGATCCTCCACTGATTCCACCCACACTGCTAGGAAATACACAATAGAAGTCCATAACTGGCATGAAAACCAGAAGATCATGCCAATCACATTTGTTGCGCAATCCTTGTTTTTGTATTATTTCCATACACAAATTAATAGAATCATAGAATACTACAGTGCCAAAGGAGGTCATTTGGCCCATCAAATCTTCTCCAACCACAATCCCATCCAGGCCCTATCCCCATAATCCCATGCATTTACCCTTGCTGATTTAGTATGGCCAATGCACTGGCACATCTTTGGACTGTGGAGGAAACTGAAGCACCTGGAGGAAACCTACGCATCGATGGTGAGAATATGCAAATTCCACACAGACAATGACCCCAAGCCGGAAATCAAACACAGGTCCTAGTGTTGTGAAGTACCTATGCTAACCACTGTGCCAATTAATAAGATTAATTAAGCGTGACCTTCTGTCTTGGTTTCAATGCTGATGACTGTTTATTTGAAGGTTTTCAGCCTACAGATGCCTTTCCATGAGATCTTTGGATAAAGACTTTTTTTAATCTATATTTCCTCTAGACTTGATCATTTCAATATGCTCTTGGCCAGCCTCCCATCTTCCACCCTTCATGAACATGTAAAACTCTACTGCCCATATCTCAAGCTCTCTTTAAATGTCATCCATCCCTCCCTCCTGTACTGGCTCACATTCAATAGCTTCCCAACTAACAGCATCTTAATTTTAAAATCTACACACTTGTTTTTCAAACGCCACATTAGTGTCTCCTTATCAGAGTCGTCTCCTCTCGACATACACTCTTGCCTCCTTACTTTAAAAAATTCTTCTTGAATCTATCTTTTGATCATCCTGATTTTTCATTCTATGCCACTTTTCCATACAAGATAAAAAAGGTATATATTATTTTAATGGGTATTGTTCATGCTAAGCAGCTACATTAAATGAGATATATAAATGAACTATAGACAATAACTACAAGTTATTGTCCCCCACCATTCACTCCACTAGTGAGCTTATCAGTATCACACATCCAGCACAACATTACACTGACTGCATTACTCTTTTTTTCCTTATTACATCGTTAAAAGAAGGATCATCATGCACAACTATCCCTTTTTGAAATCCTTGCTGACAACTCTACTACATTTTTTTTGTTTTTAAATGCTTTCCCAATTCTTTGAGTAAGCATTCCATTATCTGTCCTACATTTCCCTAGATTTGTTCTATTTCCCTTTTTAAATGTAGATGTAGCACCAAGCTTTCTGGTGCTATTCTCTTTTCTGGTAATGTATACACACAGGTGATTGTGCCTCTTATCTCTTCCCTGATTTCTTTTAGCATGCACGCTTTCAATGCCTACACAGCAGGAGTTTTATTTTTCCTAAGCCCATACTTTCTATCTTTAAAGTCTCTATTTTTTTTAAAAGCTCTTTTTTTAATATCACGTTGACCCTGTTAGTCCATCCGGTAATTACTGAGGCAAAGTATTCAATATTTCCACCAGAGAGGTCATTCTTGATCGATCAGGATTGGTGTTCATGTGGGAAGTCACTGGGGACTTGTGCATAAACTGGGGTGCTGGGATAGAATGCATTGGTGCTAGTTCAGGTGCTGGGATAAAATGCGTTGATACCAGTTCAGGTGTTGGGAAAGAATGGTATATTGCCCAGTTCAAATACTGAGATAGAATGCATTGGTGTCAGTTTAGCTGCTGAAATAGAATGCATTGGTGCCAGTTCAAAGGAACATAGCTGGAGAGGATGCAAGTGCTCACTTCAAGGCACAACCAATTGAAAATGGTGTATAGGCACACCAAGAAGTGTTAGATGCACCAGCCAGCCTGCTAGCAAGCTCGCAGACGATGCTCCTAGAGCACAGAGAAATCCACTTTCCAGTTGTATCAAGACTTTGTACAAAGCACGGAGACTGACTGCCCAATGATGGCAGCTTCATCAACACAGTTACGCACAATCATGGAGAAGCTCCTGACAGCTTTCATAGCTGCTAGCTTAGATTGGAGACCCACTGTTGACAAAGTTTCAAAGCATCATCTCACTCCTGCACCTTATCCTCAAGCAGAGGCATAGGCATTTTGAGGGATAGTGCTTTAAGAGCATACTTTCATGGGAGGGGAGTGTTCTCCTCCACCACTCACTCCATCATTACAGCCACACAACCTGCAGGGCCAGGCTACGGCAAGGTGCGGCAGGTCCACATCAGCTGCAGCCAGGAAGAAGTCTGTAGTGTACAAAGTGAAGGACCACTGCAACTTTGATAACCACAGGCATTATTGCCCACATAGTTTAAAGCTCGAGTCAGACCTATAGCAACTAAACTAAATTAGCTCGTGCCTATCTCCCTCAAAGAATACAGCACAGGAAACAGGCCCTTTGTCCCTCCAAGCCTGTGCTGCTCATTGATCCAACTAGACCATTCTTCTGTATCCCTCCATCCTTCCTCCTATGTTAGTCCTACCAAAAGGCATCACTTCGCATTTATCTGGATTAAATTCCATCTTTCATTTCTCCACCCAATTTTCCAGCCTATATCCTGCTGTATTCTCCAATAATGTTCATTGCTATCCACAAGTCCAGCCATCTTAGTGTGTGTCATCCGCAAACTTACTGATCACACCATTTATACCTTCTTCAGACCTCCCGGAGAAGACCCTTCCACTACTGCCCTCTGTCTTGTGTGGCCAAGCCAATTCTCTACCCAACAAGCCACCTCTCCTTTTATCCCATGAGATTTAATCTTTTGCACCAACCTGCCACGAGGGACTTTGTCAAACGCTTTTTCTCTAACAACTCTTTTGTTCCTAACATATGAATAAAATGCCTTAGGGATTCTCCTTAATCCTGTCTACCAAGAACATTTCATGACCCCTTTTTGCCCTTCTAACTCTCCATTTGAGTTCTTTCCTACTTCTCTGTATTCCTCTAATGCTGTCTATTTTTAGCTGCTTGGATCTAACATACGCCTCTCTTTTCTTTTTGATCAGATCCTCAATTTCCCTGGTTATTCACAGCTCTTGAATCCTACCTTTCCTATCCTTCCTTTTCACAGGCACATGCTTGTCTTGCAGCCCATTAACTGCTCCTTAAAACACTCCCACATACCAGATGTGGATTTACCCTCAGACAGCTTCTCCCAATCAAGGGCCACCAATTCCTGCCTAATCTGGCTATAGTTAGCCTTCCCCCAATTCAGCACCCTACCTGTAGGACAACACTCATTCTTTCCATTACTATCCTAAATTTAACAGAATTGTGGTCACTATTTGCCATATGTTCCCCTACTGAAACTTTGATGACCTGACCAGGCTAATTCCCCAGTACTAGGTCCAGTATAACCCGCTCTCTGGTTCGGCTATCTACACATTGTTCCAAAGAACTTTCCTTTACGCCTTTTGCGAATTCCTTGCTGTCCAGACCACCAGCCCTAAGCACTTTCCAGTCTATACCAGGGAAACTAAAGTCTCCAACCACCTTTTTTTTCTGCACCTAACCAGAATCTCCTTACATATCTGTTCCTCCACTTCTTGTGGACTGTTGAATGGCCTGTAGTATACCCCCAGCATAGTGACTGCGCCCTTCCTTCCTATTTGAGCTCCACCCCACAGTGATTTGTTACATGACCCCTCTAAAAACTGTCCATCCTCTGCACTGCTGTAATATGCTTCCTAACTAATATTGCTACTCTTCTTTTTTAGCCCCTCCTCTGTCTTGCCTAAAAGACTTATACCCCAGAATATTCAGCTGCCAGTTCTGTTCTTTTAACCAAGTCTCCGTCACTGCAGCCACATCCAAATTTCACGTAAGCATTAAGGCCCCAAGTTAGTCTGTCTTACCCGTTGCACTCCTCACATTGAAGCGGATGCGCTCACTTAGGTCATCCTTCTCCAGAATGCTCTTCTTCTTAGCTAGCCTTGTCCTGGCCCTAAGCTCGTCCTTGGTTTCTGCGCTTACTGACCTACTGTTTTGATCCCCACCCCCCTTGCCACATTAGTTTAAACCCTCCTGAAATACTCTAACAAAACTCACAGCCAGAACATTTGTGCCCTTCCAGTTCAGATGTAGCCCATTCTTCTTGTACAGATTCCATCTTCTCTTGAAGGCTTCCTAGTGATCCATGAATTTGAAATCCTCCCTTCTGCACCAATCTTTTAGCCAGGCGTTCAATCTCCCTGTTCCTAGTCTCACTCGCACTAGGAGCAGTCCAGAGATTGCTACCCTAGAGGCCTTACTTTTTAGCCTAGCACCCAACTCCCTGAATTGCTCTCACAGGATTTCCCTGCTCTTTCTACCCATGTTATTTTCACCAATATGTCCAATGACATCTGTTTGATTATCTTCCCTTTTTAATATGATTCCTATCCATTCAGAGATATCCAGTACCACGGCACCACAAAAGCAGACTGTGTCCTGGAGTCTCATTCACGCCCACAGAACCGCCTGTCCATGCCTCTAACCATTGCGTCCCCCACCACTATTGCTTTCTTAATCCTCCTTTGTCCCTTCTTGGCAACAGAGCCTGACTCCATGCCAGCGATCTGGCCATTGTGACTCACCCCTGGAGGGTCATCCCCCTCCACCCCTCAGTGGAACAAAAGGTACTTAGGCATTTGTTCCTTGATTAAATTAAGAGATTTTGGCCTCCTCCCTCTTGTATCTGTATCTCTGCCTTGTCCTCCAACCTGAAGCCAGATCAAAAGAAAGCACCCATGGCTCCAAGTATTTATGGATCAGCTTTCAACAATGCAACACCAAAAAATTCTTGTTCTGGACAAATAAATTAAAAACTTTCTAGAATAAGAAAATAACACGATGCCCAGAACTTAATCAGCAGCCTGAAAATGATAATTCAGCTTTTCATTTGTGCACTATCCTTTTAATTATCACAACTGATCAGTTACTCCAGCAGAATAGCTCTAAGTTTATTTATTAATGTCACAAGTAAGGCTTACGTTAACACTGCAATGAAGTTACTGTGAAAATTCCCTAGTTGCTACATCTCGGCACCTGTTGGGTCACTGCATTTAACCAGCACGTCTTTCGGATTATGGGAGGAAATCATAGCACCTGGAGGAAGCCCTTGCAGATACAGGAATAACGTGCAGATTCCGCAGTCAGTGATTCAAGCTGGGAATCAAAACCCAGGTCCCTGGAACTGTGACACTGTGCTGCCCAGCTATTCCTATGTAGAATAGCACATGTTGCGCAATTTCAACATCTGATAAGTTGCGGATGGGGCAATGTATCAAAATCAGGAAAGGTCCGATGTGCGGGACATTTGTTTAGAGAAAGTATTTAGCATTTTGAAAGTCTCTGCTGTGTGGTTCTGATGCAATTCGAGATACACGATTCAGTTTGGCAACCTTGGAATAAACATGCGCTTCTAATCTGCTATCATTAAATGCCTGGAAACATGAGTGTTATCACCATTGAATTTCCAGATCATTTTTCTATCACTTGAGTGGTCTTGGCAACAATATTCTTCTTGGAAATTTTGTTTCACAATTCCATCTTCCACGTTCAGGCATCTGACACTGACATTAATATTGTCAAGTTAAACATTTGCACAGAATATTAACTTAAAAATTTCTAATCAAATTAAAGACAGTACCCTGCTCTGTCATAGCAAGTACTTCTGAAAAGGAAAAATAATGTCAGTATGTTTCAGGGAAACAGCATGATGCAAACAACAATTAACTTATGGTGTCTCCCTCTGCCACTCCCTGAAAAAGTACTCTCTCCCCTCTCGGGCTTTTAATCTTTATTAAGTACATTGCCCACAAAATGTAAAGTAATTCCTTCTTCTCTTTCAGTAAATACATTTGATATGTTGTGCTGTGAGTAAAAATTGACAGCTCCTGCTTTAGGCAGCCTTGATTTCCTAAATTGTAAGTGCATTATTATATTTGAACGTGAAAATTAAAAATACCTTCAGGCACATGTTAAATTACCTATCATCAAGTCAGAAGTGGGGACGTTCACTAATGATTGCACAACTTCCAATGTAGTCAAGTGCCTGAATGCAGCAAGGTCTGGATAACATTCAGGTTTGGGCTGCTAAGTGGAAAGGAATATTTATGCTGCTTAAGGTGTTTGGCAACGAATTTCTTCAGCTAGAGACAATATAACCATGTCCCACTGACATGACAAATAGACTGCATCTATTTGTGCCATGACACTAAGGGAAGCACATCCTGCTTGTGTGTAGATGCATAGTCAGTAAATGCAACATTACTGACCATTTCACTTTCTAAACAAAATCACAGTACACTGATAATCTCTACATGCCTCGATCAGTGGAACTCTTAAAGGGCTCAGTACTGGGACCTCTTCTATTTGTAATATATATAAATGACTTGGAAGAGGGAGTAAGTGGAGTGATTAGCAAGTTTGCAGACGATACAAAGATTGGTGGACTTGTGGATAGTGAGGGGCATTGTCAGGCGATGCAGCAGGACATAGATAGACTGGTAACTTGGGCACAGATGGCAGATGGAATTCAATCCTAATAAATGTGAGGTGACGCATTTCGGGAGAAAGAATGTAGGATGGAGGTGTATGATAAAGGGTAGACCTATTAAGAGTATAGAAACGCAGAGGGACCTGGCAGTGCAGATGCACAAGTCTCTGAAGGTGGCAAAGCAAGTTGAGAAGGTTGTGAAGAAAGCATATAGTATACTAGCCTTTATACGAAGGGGTATAGAGTACAAGAGCTGACCTTTAATGTTGCAGTTGTATAAAACGTTGGTTAGACCTCATTTGGAATACTGCGTCTAGTTCTGGTCGCCTTACTACCGGAAGGACACGGAGACTCTGGAGAGAGTGCAGAGGAGGTTTACCAGAATGCTGCCTGGTATGGAAGGTCTGAGTTACGAGGAGAGGTTAGGCAAATTAGGACTATTTCCTTTAGAAAGACAGACTTAGAGGAGATCTAATAGAGGTGTACAAGATTATGAGGGGTATAGATAGAGTAAACAGGGTTAAGCTTTTTCCTAGAATGGACTCAAATAGCATGAGGGGTCACAGGCTTAGGGTGAGGGGGGGTAAGGTATAATTTGGATGCTAGAGGGAATTTTTTTCACACAGAGGGTTGTGGGGGGTATGGAATGCACTGCCAAGTAAAAGTGGTGGTAGCAGGCAGTCTGGAGTTATTTAAGAAATACTTAGATGGGCACATGAACAGAATGGGAATGGAGGGGTATAGAAAACTGATTTAAAATAGGGATCATGAGCCTTGGGACTCCCTGGGAAGTGTGTAAATAGATGATGATATTGATGTACTTGTCTTTATCCTACAGGTGCTTTGGTCCACCTTGTTGTCTAACAAGGGGCATACACGCGATGGGTCGAGAGCGCACTGCTCTTGGATTTTTTTTTCCCCGAGAGTATCCTAGTGCTTCACGTCATTAGTGTACGCTTGACCTGGACCATTTGATGGGCAACACGACAGCTCAGTGACTATCACTGTGCTGTGCAGATACATGGATTTGGGCTGTGTCTGTGGGAGTTTGTGCATTCTCCCCGTGCTTGCGTGGGTTTTTTCCGAGTGCTCTGGTTTCCTCCCACATCCCAAAGGTGTGCTCTTAGGCTAATTGGCAAAACAAATTCTCCCTAAACTGTCTCAAATTTGGTTTTTAATCTATAGATCTATAAACAGAGAGGGATCATGGGTAGAGGTGGAAACATCGGGGTGGCGGCACGGGCTCGTTGGGCCAAAGGGCCTGTTTCCCGTGCTGTTTTGTTCTTAGTATCAACGCCATCTAGAACATCCAAATGACACCCGATTCAACACTTTAAACATTTACTGCCTCCATCATATTTACAACAGAGTGACATGGTCGCCCAGTGGGTAGCACTGCTGCCTCACGGCATCAAGGACCTGGGTTCAATTCTCAGCTTGGATCATTATTTGTAAGGAGTCTGCATGTTTTCCCTTGTGCCCCCAAGTACGGGAAACAGGCCCTTCGGCTCAACGAGCCTGTGCCGCCACCCCGATGTTCCCACCTCTACCCATGATCCCTGTCTATGTTTATAGATCTATGGATTAAAAACCAAATTTGAGACAATTTAGGGAGAATTTGTTTTTGCCAATTAGCCTAAGAGCACATCTTTGGGATGTGGGAGGAAACCGGATCTCCCGGAGAAAACCCACGCAAGCACGGGGAGAATGCGCAAACTCCCACAGACACAGGCCCAAATCCATGTATCTGCACAGCACAGCGATAGTCACTGAGCTGTCGTGTTGCCCATCAAATGGTCCAGGTCAAGCGTACACTAATGACGTGAAGCACTAGGCTACTCTCGGGAAAAAAAACTTGATGCTCCAGTTTCCTCCCACAGTCTGAAAGATGTGCTGGTTAGTTTTTCTTTAGTTTATTTATTAGTCACAAATAAGGCTCATCTTAACACTGCAATGAAGTTACTGTGAAATTCCCCTATTTGCCACACTCCAGCACCTATTAGGATCAATGCACCCAACCAGCATGCTTTTCAGACTACGGAAGGAAACCAGAGCACCTGGGGAGGAAACCCACCACAGGCACGGGGAGTTTGCACATTTCACACAGACAATGACCCAAGCCAAGAATCGAACCCGGGTTTTGGCACTATGAGACAGCAGTGCTCACGCTGTAGATGCATCGCCAATGCTAAATTCTCCCTCAATATACCTGAGCAGGCTCCAGAGTGAGGAAACTAAGGCATTTTCACAGTAAGTTCATTGCAGTATTACTGTAAGCAAACATGTAACTTGTATCCTTTAAAAGGATAACAAATATATGATTGGTTGTAATTGTGTGTCAAGGCTTTTACAAAAGTACCTTCTAAACACAATCTCTACGACAAGAAGGATAAAACCAAGTCATTGTCATAGTCATAGAGATTTACAGCATGGAAACAGGCTCTTCGGCCCAACATGTCCACCCTGCTTTTTTTCCTCCAGGAAACTCTAAGCTAATCCCAATTGCCTGCATTTGGCCCATATCCCTCTACACCCATCATACCCATGTAACTATCTAAAATGCTTTTTAAAAGACATAATCATACTCACCTCTACTAGCTTGTTCCAGACATTCACCATCCTGTGTGTGAAAAAAATTGCCCCTGGACATTTTTGTATCTCTCCCCTCTTACCTTAGACCTACGCCCTCTAGTTTTAGACTCTTCTACCTTTGGGAAAGTATAATGATTATCTGATTTATGTCCCTTATTATTTTACAGATTTCTAAAAGATCATCTCTCAGCCTCCTACGCTCCAGAGAAAAAAAGCCCCAGTCTATCCAATCTCTCTTTTTAATTCAATCCCTCAAGTCCTGGCAGCATCCTAGTAAATCTTTTCTGCATTCTCTCTAGTTTAATAATATCCTTTCTATAATAGGGTGACCAGAATTGCACACAGTATTTCAAGTGTGGCCTTAGCAATATCTTCAACAAGATATTCCAACTCCTGTATTCAATGTTTGATGAAACCAAGCATGCCGAAAGCCTTCTTCGCCACTCTGTCCACCTGTGACTCCACTTTCAAAAACAGCTATGAATATGTACCCTTAGATCTCTTTGTTCTGTAACTTTCTCCAACGCCTTACCATTAACTGATTAAGTTCTGTCCTGGTTGAATCTACCAAAATGCATCACCTCGCATTTGTCTAAATTAAACTCTATCTGCCAGTCATCAGCCCACTGGCCCAAATGATCAAGATCCTGTTGCAATTGGAGATAAGTTTCTTCACTGTCCACTATGCCACCAATTTTGGTGTCATCTGCAAACTTACCCATGTCTCCTCCAAATCATTAATATAAATGACAAACAGTGGACACAGCACTGATCCCTGAGACAACCGCTAGTCACAGGCCTCCAGTTTGAACAACAACCTTCTACAACCACCCTCTGGATTCTGTCAAGAAGCCAATTTTGTATCCATTTAGATACCTCACCCTATGAGATTTAATTTTATGCAACAACCATCCATGTAGTAACTTATCAAAGGCCTTGCTAAAGTCTATATAGATAACACTAACTGCACTGTCCTCATCTACTCTCTTGGTTACCCCTTCAAGAAACTCTATTACATCTGTGAGACATGATTTTCCACTCAAAGCCATGCTGTCTGTCCCTAATCAGGACTTGCATCTCTAAATGACTGTAGGTCCTGTTTATCAAAATACTTTCTAACAATTTATCCATCACAGATGCGAGGCTCACTATCTGTAGATCCCAGGCTTTTCTTTTTTAAAACAGAGGCACAACATTTGCCAATCTTCAGACACCTCCCAATGGCTATTGACGATTCAAGCATCTTGGCCAGGGGACCCACAATTTTCTTCCTAGTCTCCTACAATATCCTGGGACACACTTCATCAGATCCTGGGGATTTATCTACCTTCATGTGCTTTAAGACTTCCAGCACCACCTCCTCTAATATGTAGAGTCCTCAAAACATCAATGATTAACCCCAAGTTCCCCAACATCCACGCTTTTCTCAACAGTGAATACTGATGAGAAATATTCATTTAAGATAAAGCACTCCTTCAAATCACACACAATTCTGCCTTGGAAATGTAATGATTGTTGCTTAAACATGGCAGGATTATCCTGGAGCGCTTTAATCAATAGCACAGTTTGAGCACTTCAGCACCTGAATTGCAACAGTTTGAAAGGCAGTTAATCATCATCTTTTCAAAGGCAATTATTCAGAGAAAGTTAGAGAGTCATATCCTTCCTAAAGTGTGGTGACCAGGACTGGGCACAAGACTTTAGTTGTGATCTAACCAAAGTTTGACACAGGGTCAGCATAACTTCGATTTATAACACCATGATTCAATATGCTTTGTTATCAGGCAGCACAGTAGCCCAGAGTTAGCACTGCTGCTTCACAGCACCAGCGACCTGGGTTTGATTCCTGGCTTGGGTCACTATGTGGAATCTGCATGTTCTGTGTCTGCATGGGTTTCCTCTGGGTGCTCTGGTTTCCTTCCATAGTCCAAAGCTCTGCAGGTTAGATGCATTGGCTATGGTAAATTCCCCCTCCACGTAGCCAAACAGGTGCCTGAATGTGGCAACTAGAGGATCTTTACAGTAACTTCATTGCAGTGTTAATGTCACTGCTTGTGACACTAATAAATAAACTTTTAAACTAATCATTCTCTCTGTATGTCCCTCAAAGATCCATGCAAATGAACTTCCAGGTCCCTGTACATTCTTTAGAACTGTAAATTTTGGACTTGCATTTTCTATACATTTATAATCTTGCTTCAAGATCAGCTCTCTGACATTATTCTCCTTCCTCAGAAGGCAGAGTCCCAAGCTGCTTTAAAAAAAAACTTCTCTCTCCTCTGGTTGTTTTGCAAAGAATCTTAAATCTAGATACTCCAATTACCAACCCATCCATCAATTGAAAGAGCTTCTATTGACACTTTTAACTGCCCTCTACCCCTCTATAAAAACCCTCATTTAACCATCTCCGCTCTAAGAACAAAACCTAATCTCTTTAGATATCAGAAGTATCTCATCTCTTGTACCATTTTGCATGAGAAACAAAAACAGGAACAAGCTACTTAGTTCCTAAAAACCTGCTCCATCATTCAATAAGATTATGGTGATCTTGAGTTGAATTTCATGATCCTGTTATAAAAGGGAGTAGAACTGAAGAATGTAGCAAGTCAGTCAAAAGTCCACTGACATTGGTGGGAGTGGACATTCCAGCTGGTTTACCACCCTTTAATTCTGTTCTCCTGACCCTCAAAAATCATGTTAAAGTCCAACAGGTTTATTTGGTAGCAAAACCCTGCCAGCCCAGTATATAGAACATAGAACATTACAGCACAGAACAGGCCCTTCGGCCTTCGATGTTGTGCCGACCAAAATAAAAAGCAATGCCCCTCCAAACTAAACCATTCCCTTCTCTTCCATATACTTATCAATTAACCTCTTAAACGCCACCAAACTTGGCGCATCTACAACAGCTGCAGGCAGGGCATTCCACTCCCTAATCACTCTTTGAGTAAAGAACCTACCTCTGATATCCGTCCTATAACTCATACCCCTTAATTTAAAGCTGTGTCCCCTCGTGCTAGCTTTCTCCATCCTAGGAAAAAGCCTATCACTGTCCACATAGGACAGTGATAACATAGGATCCTAAAATCCCACAGTGCAGGAGGCGGCTATTTGGCCCATCAAGTCTACACTGACGACAATCCCACCTAAGATATAGCCCCACAATCCATGCATTTATTCTAGTTAGTCCCCCTGACAGTAAGGGGCAATTTTTTAGCATGGTCAATCCACCTAACCTGCACATCTTTGTAACAATTGTGTGTGTATATGTTCTTTCTCGCACAAGGAAATTTAAATACCATTCTTAAAAGTACTTTTATATCACTTAGGGCAGATGTTTTCAATTTGTGGGGCTGAGAACAAAATTAGGTAAACTTTACTAGATTGGTTCCTATGATGAGAGGCTGAGGAAATTGGGTCTATTTTCTCTGGAGTTTAGACAAATGAGGGGTGATCTCATTGAAACTTACAAGACTCTGAAGGGGCTTGACAGGTCAAATACCGAGAGCTAGTTTACCCTGGCAAGGGTATCGAGAACACGGGGGCACAGTCTACACAGCCGCACTAGGATCAACCATTTAGGACAGAGATGAACTTCCTCATTCAATGGGTGAGTGTCTTTGGAATTCTCTACCTCAATGTGGGTTGTGGATGTGCTGTCAAATATATTTAAGGTTAAGATAGATTTTTGGTCCCAAATTTAAAAAAAAAAGAGGAGATGGCAGTAACATGAAGTTAAGCAGAAGATTGGACATTATCATACTAAATGGTGGAGCAGGCTTGAGAGGTCATAGGGCCCACCTAGGGCCTATTTCTACTCATGCTGTTGCTACATTTTCATTTTCTAAATGAGCTGAGATTCTCTAACCTAGAAGATTGTGGACAGTCAGTTAAGTCTGAGATCGATAAGACTTTTCAGTGCAAAGGGAATCAAGAGATACGAGGAAAGAAATGGGGATTGAAGGTCCAGAGATCAGCCATCACCTTATTAAATAGCAGAGCAGACTCAAGGACTTACTCTATTATTCTGTCATTAACAGGATACTCCCAGTGTTACAGTCAGAAAAATTCAAGTCATTAAATTATCTGTCTTTGCAAATTCAATAAATAGAACTAAAACATTGAAATGAGGTTGGAAATGCAAGTCCAAGAATTTTTCATTCTATTCAACACATTGTCAAGCTAATTCCTTTTAATTACTCAGTTTAATTGCAATGATATGGCGTGCCAGCAGTTCCTCGACAGGGAGTTCTTTAATGACTAAAATTATGTGACAAGTTCAATCCTTTTTTCACAGTCACAGCAAGACTGAAATCAGCTTGATCTTGAATTTGAAAATTATTAACTCCATTCAGTGAAATGTTGCAAGTGTTGAAATTTGTTAAGTAATTCTAGACAAGCAAACACCTAATTTCAAGTAATTCATTGTGTTAAGTTCTTGAGACATTTTAACTTGATAGCATAATCATTAAAACCTGAAGTTCCTCCTTCTTCAAATGAATGTATTCCTCATATACACAATAGGCAAGGGAAATCCTTCAATATACCAATAAACAGGCTAATCAATAAGAACAGATAAATGCCACAAGACAACTATAATTACCACCGATCATCTTTTGCCAAATAATATAATTCACATCAGCAGTAGGAAAAAAATCTAGAATCATCTATCAAGAATTTGATAATGTCATATGATGGCAGGATTAATGAGGATTTATGAAAAGAAAATCATGCTGACAAATTGACTTAATTAAGGGCCCTACACAGCCTGGATGTTTTCTCTTCCACCTTTTTCCACAAAGAGAAAGACACAAAAGTCTGAGGTCACATATCAATTAACTCAAGAAACAGCTTCATCCCCACTGCCAAGAGACTTTTGAATGGACCCATCTCGCATTAAGTTGATCTTTCTCTACACTGTAGCTATGACTGCACTCTTATTTCCTTCTTTATGAAGAGCATGTTTCATCTCTATAGCGTGCAAAAAAACAATACTTTTCACTGCATGCTAATACATGTAACAATAATCAAAATCAAACCGAGTTTGAGAATGTAATTAGTAGGGTGGATGAAGAAGAACCTGTGGATGGAATTAATTTTGATTTTCAAAAAAAAAAAAGGGCAGAAATTTCCTGTCCCACCTGCCACAGGAATCATAGTAGGCAGAACACAGATCATGCTAAGGTCCACTGACCTTGGGCAGCATTTTCCGGTACTAAAGACGAACGCGGAAGGAAAATCCTGCCCAATGAGTGTTGCAGAAACTTGGGGCTAATGGAATTATGGGCAATTAGTGTAGAATAAGAATTGCTTAAATGGGCATAAAAAGGATTATTTTCAGGATGTCAGGCAGTGGCAAGTGCGGTACCACAAGGATCAGTGCTTGGGCCCCAGCTATCTGCAATTCATATCAACGACTTAGATCAAAGCTTCAAGTATAACGAACCTAAGTTTGCTGACTGCAAAATTTAAGTGGGCAAGTATGCTGTGAAGAGAATACAAAGTGACAGCAAAAGGCTTTAGACATGGCTTTAGAGTGAACAGAAAAACATGAAGGATTGAATATAATGTGCAGAAAAGTTATTCACTTTGGTAGAAAAAAAATAGAAATTTGTATTTTACATCATAAGAACTAGAAATGTTGGGACTTAGAAGACATTCAGATCTTTTGCACAAATCGCAGAAAAATAACATTCAGGTCCAGCAAGCAATTCAGGAATCAAATAATAGGTTAGCCTTCACAGCAGCAGGATTGAAGTATAATAGCAGAGAAGTCTTACTGCAATTGAATAGATCACTGGTCAGACTGCATCAAGAGAATTGTATTCAGCTTTGGTCACTGTCCTTCGTGGAAATTTATCAAATTGTTTGTTACACTCTTCCTGGAAGGAAGGACTTAATCTATGAGAGAAGGGGTAGGTCAAGCCTTTATTCCTTACAGGTTAGAAGGATGAAAGGCAACCCCATTGAAAAGTGACTTGCAGGATAGATGCTGGCAAATTGAGAAACAAGGGGCCACAATCAGAATAAGCATGGGATCATTTAAGATGATCATTTCTTCCCCCATGCCAAAACCTAGCAGCACTAGAACTAAATTTCAGACTTTTTATTTCAATTTGCATCTGGATTTAACTAACAATCACCAGTTTCAATGAATGTATGACTAAAACTAGTTTGATAGACTTACAGTTTAAAAGAAAACATCAGTAGCTTTTGGTAGCTACTGATGATAATTTAGTCAACATTTTATGCTTTAAGTGGATTTATCCCAAAGAGAAGTTAATACCTAAAACTGGAGAAACTCCTTTCTCAGAAACGTTGGTAGCTTCTTCTGCATATAGGAAGCTTAAATGAAGTCAAAATACTTACAATAAATTAGACATTTCTGCAACCAAAGGTCATCGGCACAGATGTCTTTCTCTGTTACTCTATGTTCTAATTTCCTTTCTCTCAATTTATATTAATTTTGTTTTAGATTAGAAGGTCATGCTAAGCACCAGTGTTGCAACAGCCTAACGTTTTGCTGGAATGCTCAAAATTTTCCATTCTTCACCAGAGAGCAAGCCAAAATGTTGGCCAAATTGCCTAGCTGAATGAAGCTCCTATGACATAATAATGAAGATCCACACAAATCTCCCTCTATACAGAATTCTGCCAATGGTCATAATATTGACCTGAACAGCAAGGCGATTATTTTCTCCCAAGTTCAAGGTGCTGATGCCAATTTTGCCACTGGTCTTTCAGCCTAAAAGGATTCAGGAATCATGCATATGATTTTGCAGTTATATATTCCACACTGAAAAGTATGCAATTACTCAGCACCTTACAGAACAGTTTGCAACAAATTAGTGCACTGGCTTATATAGAAAAAGTGTGTCGAGGAACAGACTAAACATTATCACAGTCAAAATAAATTTCAATTGCCATGCAGATTGACCAAAATTAATTTGAGTTAGTAGGTTGGGTGGGAAATGATCAAGTAGAATTAGATATATAAATGACACACAAGCTGGAGAAATTGGGGGATTCAGACTAAGACAGGAAAAAAGTTCTAAATTCTTTGTATGCTGTACAATCATTATCATATTACAGTACAGCAAATGGAATGTGCACATTAAGTGGTTCCTGTTTGTAGATGCTGGAGGTTTCAACTGTAGTAAATAGAAACAGCTGAAGTCACAAAAAAAAGAGATAAGTGGTATATATGTTGCCTCGGAGCTACTGAAAACATGTTACCAGTTGGGCTCACTTTTAACTACCTCACCCCAGTTATTGCATTTTGTTAAAATTTTACCTACACTTCTACTTAACTCTATAATGAAGATAAAGACAGTTAGCAAATCAAGACCATGGCCATGTGTTGTGGTGCTGCTGAGGCATTTAAAGTTCATTTGAACAAACAAAAGACTGTGTTCTCATCCCCCCGCTATACTACTTATACACCTATGACTGTGTGGCCAAATTTCCCTCCAACTCAATTTTCAAGTTTGCTGACGACACCAACGTAGTGGGTTGGATTTCAAACAATGGTGACAGATACAGGAATGAGACAGAATCTAGCGAACTGGTGCGGTGACAATAATCTCTTCCTCAATATCAAAAAAAAATAAATGAGATCGTCATCGACTTCCGAAAAAGGAGATCATGCTCATTGGTTAAGTAGTAGAAAGGGTCGAGCGCTTTGGGTTTTTAGGTGTCCAGATCACCAACAACCTGTCTGGTCCCCCATATCTTCACTGTAGTTAAGAAAGCCCACCAACTCTTCTATTCTCTCAGAAGACTAAGGAAATTCAACATGTCAGCTACAACTCTCACCGACTTTTACAGATGCACCGTAGAAAGTATTCTTTCTGATTGTATCACAGCTTGGTATGGCTCCTGCTCTGCCCAAGACTCCAAGAAACTTCAAAAAATTGTGAATATAGCCCAATCCATCACACAAACCAGCCTCCCCATACATTGGCTCTGTCTACACTTTTCACTGCCTCAGCAAAGGAAGCCAGCATAATTAAGGACCCCACTCACCCCGGACATTCTCTCTTCTGCCTTCTTCCATCAGGAAAAAAAATCTGAGGTCACATACCAACTGACTCAAGAACAGCTTCTTCCCTGCTGCCATTAGACTTTTGAATGGATTTACTACATTCCGTACTCACTTGTTTTCTTGTCTATGAACGGCATGCTTTGTCTGTATAATGTGCAAGAAACAATGCTTTTCACTGCATACTAACACATGACACTAATAAATCAAAAATCTTAGGCACTCACTTTGCTACTCCCACAATATATTGCACCACTTAAAGTTTATTTATTTGTGTCATAAGTAGACTTACATTAACATTGCAATGAAGTTACCATGACAATCCCCTAAGTCACCACACACATTGGCGCCTGTTGGGTACGCTGAGGGAGAATTCAGCATGGCCAAAGCACCTAACCAACACGTCTTCTGGATTGTGGGAGCAAAATGGAGCACCTGGGGGAAACCCACACATTCAGAGAATTTGCATATTCCGCACAGAGAATAATCAGAGCCGGGAATCGAACCTGGGTTGCTGCTGCTGTGAGGCAACAGTGCTGATCAAATGAATTTCTGAATTCTACTTTAGTAGAATGTGCAAAAAAATCTGCTTGCATTTTGTTGGGCCAACAACAACTATTTATATGAATTTTCAATCAATTTTAAGACAACAAAAACATGCACTGAAGTTTTCCCAATTAAATCGGTGCCATAAATATTCATAATCAATTTTACTAGTTTTAAAGGTAATCTTTTTGCCACCTTATGATGACATCTCATTTATAAATACATAAAATGATTCAGCTCCAGCCTGCCTGTTGAGCAACCCTGATTTTAACTGCTCCTCCACTGACAGATACATCTTCAGGTGCCATGTCCCAGATTCAGGAATTCTCTCCAAAAACTGCCCTGCCGATCTACCTCCCTGCTCTTTTACTACATTTCTTAAAACCTAGCTCTTATCAAACGTTTGCCCATCTGTCCTGACATCACATTTAAATGGTGAAGCTTAGGTTAGACAATTATTGTTCCTCATTCTCCTTATGGATGTACAATCATTATCTTGTTCCACATCGGAAAAAATAAAATATGCACATTTCTGGTTCCTGTTTGTAGATGCTACAGGAGGTTTCAACAATAGTAAATAGAAACAGCTGAAATCATAAAAAGGATAAGTAATGGGCATGTTGCCTTAGAGCTACTAAAAACAGTACAACACCAATCGGGCTCACTTTATCTACCTCACTGCAGTTATAAGTTCACCTTCAAATTTTATTTGTTAATGTCATGAAGCATCTTGGCACATTCCACTACACTAAAGACATCAAATAAATACAAATTGTTGCGACTGAGCTGCACATAGAATCCATTTTTTAAACAATTGGCATTCACGATATCACTTCAACCCTAGATTCTCTTATCTTTGATTTTCGCAAAAAGGAGATTGAGAGTTCATCTTAGAACAAAAAGGCCAGTAATTCATCAATACTGACTTAGTGGCAAATTATTATTCAATCACATGCGCTAGGAACTGGACCAAAACCAAACACATATTACTCAGGAGCCTTTATAAATCTAGTTCCACATCTTTCTTTTAAACCTACGCCTCAGAAATGACAGTACAATGTTGCAGTTCACTGAACTAACCAGTTCCCAACAAAGAACTTGCACAACAAATTTTAAAATCTACCACATCCATCAAGTCCCCTCTTAATAATGAGCTAAAAGGCTGCACTCAACATTGTTGAGACCTGCATCAGTTCTCCATTTTGGTGAAGACTGCTAATATCAAAAACTATCAATTTTCTTTACAGGAAGGAAAAGTAACATGTTTTTAACTGACATAGGCCATCCTGCCCGCCACAGGAATTGGAGCGGACCAAGGTCTGTTGACCTTGGGTGGGACTTTATGGTTTCAGGATGCTTGAAGCTGCAAATTTTTTTTTAAAATCTATATCTTAACTAAAATGAGAAAATTAGGTCCTAGATGTTACTGCACAAAGTGTGGAATTTGCAAAAGAATTCTCACATGCATTTTCATGCAGCCAAATTATTGCTATTAGTTATCCATCAAACTGGAGTGGAAGCAATCTTCAATCCTGAGGGACTGCCTAAGATGTGATGTCATGAAAAGAGAATGGTTTTTTGCATGGAAGTAGATGGATACACTTTTGCAATCACAATCCACCCAATTCAGATCCTCTATTGCTAACAGCGGAGAACCACTAAGTAGAGGGGATTTGTTCACCACTTTCCTAAAGAGAAGGTGACAAGAATCAGAGAGGTCAACCCCAATTCCTCTCATAACCGGTTAGGGAGAACTGCAACTACACAGACCTTGCGACACTTTGTTCGCATATCCAACAAAGTCTTCAAACAAGTATGATATTGTGTTGTTTGGCAAACAAAACTCCACCTAGTAGAGACCAAACATCAAGTGTTGGACACCTCTTCTAGATCATGACTACCACCGATCATCAAGCTATTGTTACAAAGGTTGTCAATGCCTCATCTGCTCTGGACATATTCCTTGCATATCCTCCAACCTCAATCTCCCAGTGGCAGACAGATTATTTCCTAAATCTAAAAGGAGGGAGAAAAGAATCTCTCTCAGACCCATCACTTCAGTTGTTCCTGGCCCAGAGAACTGATTTCTTCACTACTTTTTCCTCCCTATGCCCAAGCTATATCGGCAACTCTTCTGACAAGTTCTGCCATTTAAGTTTCCACTTTCCCAGCTTAATAATCTCCTTTACACCACAGACATCCAATGTCTAAAACTCCATTTCAATCAGGCCAGTCTGATAGCTCGCAGTTCATCTTTGAATGAAGGTCCACTCAGTCCCCATTATCCAGCAGAGCTTGTTCTCAAATTGGTAACATTGTTTCTTGTTCCATTATCACCTCTATGTTTGTGCATCATGCTGTTTGTCCTTCAATCTCTTCTGTCTTCGCAGATTTTATTGATCATTCATCTTCTACCCTTCCCATCATTGTAGTTGCTTAAAATCTAACTACTTCTACTTCCAATGAAAGATGATTAGACCAGAAATCTTAACTCAGTTTCTCTCTCCAAAGGATGACACTGCCAAATCAGCTGAACATTTAAAAAAATGTTCTTTAAATTTACAATAAATCATGTGACATGATGACCAAACACCCCTAATTTGCTGCAACAGTTCTGCTCTTAGAACAAGAACAAAGAAAACAGCACAGGAAACAGGCCCTTCGGCCCAACGAGCCCGTGCTGCCACTCCGATGTTCCCACCTCTACCCGTGATCCCTGTCTATGTTTATAGATCTATGGATTAAAAACTAAATTTGAGACAATTTAGGGAGAATTTGTTTTGCCAATTAGCCTAAGAGCACATCTTTGGGATGTGGGAGGAAACCGGGGCATCTGGAGAAAATCCACGCAAGCACGAGGAGAATGCGCAAACTCCCACAGACACAGGCCCAAATCCACGTGTCTGCACAGCACAGTGATAGTCACTGAGCTGTCGTGTTGCCCATCAAAAGGTCAAGCATACACTAACAACGTGAAGCACTAGGATACTCTTGAAAAAAATCCAAGAGCAGTACTCTCACGACGCATAGCGTGTATGCCCCTTGTTAGACAACAAGGTGGACCAAAGCACCTGTAGGATAAAAACAAGTACAAGTACATCAATATCATCATCTATTTACACACTTCCCAGGGACTCCCAAGGCTCATGATCCCTATTTTAAATCAGTTTTCTATACCCCTCCATTCCCATTCTGTTCATGTGCCCATCTAAGTATTTATAGAACATAGAACACTACAGCACAAACAGGCCCTTCGGCCCACAAGTTGTGCCAAACACATCAAAACCTACCCAGCCATAGACCTATCTATAACCCCCAATCCGATTGGATCCCATATACTCATCCAGAAGTCTTTTAAAAGACCCCAGCGAGTTCGCCTCGACCACCACCGACGGCAGCCGATTCCATTCACTCACCACCCTCTGAGTGAAAAACTTTCCCCTAGCATCCCCTCTGTACTTTCTTCCCTGCACCTTAAATCTGTGCCCTCTCGTCGCGACCATTTCAGCCCTGGGAAATAGTCTCTGAGAGTCCACCCTATCTATTCCTCTCACCATCTTGTAAACCTCTATTAGGTCGCCTCCCAACCTTCGTCTCTCCAGGAAGAACAGTCCCAGCTCCCTCAACCTATCTTAAGGCATGCCTCCCAATCCAGGCAACATCCTTGTAAATCTCCTCTGCACCCTTTCAAAAGCTTCCACGTCCTTCCTATAGTGAGGCGACCAGAACTGCGCACAGTACTCCAAGTGTGTCTGACAAGGGTCCTATAAAGCTGCAGCATTACCTCCTGACTCCTGAACTCAATCCCTCGATGAATGAAGGCCAGTACACCGTAAGCTTTCTTAACCACATCCTCCACCTGGGAGGCCGAGTTGAGAGTCTTATGGACCCGGACGCCAAGATCCCTCTGCTCTTCCACACAGCTAAGACTCCTACCTTTGATAGTGTACTCATTCATCCCGTTGGATCTGCCAAAATGGACCACAACACATTTATTCACGTTGAAGTCCATGTGCCACTTCTCTGCCCAGTCTTGCATCCTGTCGATGTCCTGCTGCAACTTTTGACATCCTTCCAGACCATCCACAACACCACCGACCTTTGTGTCATCGGCGAACTTACTCACCCATTCCTCCGCTTCCTCATCCAGGTCATTTATGAAAATGACAAACAGCAAGGGTCCTAGAACAGATCCCTGGGGCACTCCACTGGTGACCGACCTCCATGCAGAAAAAGAGTCATCCACAACCACCCTCTGCCTTCTGCAGGCAAGCCAGTTCTGGATCCACAAGGCCAAAGCCCCTTGGATCCCATGCCCTCTCACCTTCTCAAGTCTTGCATTGGGGGACCTTGTCAAATGCCTTGCTGAAGTCCATGTACACCACATCCACAGCTCTTCCTTCGTCAACGTGTTCAGTCACATTTTCGAAGAACTCAATTAAGCTCGTAAGGCACGACCTGCCTTTTACAAAACCATGCTGACTATTTCTAATCAACCTAAACTTCTCCAAATGCTCGTAAATCTTGTTCCTCAGAAGCCTCTCCATCAGCTTACCAACCACTGAGGTCAGACTCACCGGTCAGTAATTTACAGGACTATCCCTGTTCCTTTTCTTGAAAATAGGGACCACATCCGCAATCCTCCAATCCTCCGGAACCTCTCCTGTCTCCATCGACGACGCAAAGATCATCACCAGGGGCTCTGCAATGACATCCCTCACCTCCCACAATAACCTGGGGTACATCCCATCTGGTCCTGGAGACTTGTCTATCTTGATAGCATTTAAAAGTTCTAACACATCTGCTTCCTTAATATCTACATACTCAATCTTTTCAGTCTGCCGCAAACTTGTAGTGCATCCTCCCAGATCACTTTCCACCGTGAATACTGAGGCAAAGTACTCATTAAACACCTCTGCCATTTCTTCCGGTTCCATAGACTTTTCCCCCTTCACCTTTTATAGGTCCTATCCCTTCTCTTCTCATCCTTTTACTTTTCACATATTTGTAGAAGGCCTTGGGATTCTCCTTAATCCTACCAGCCAAGGCTTTCTCATGACCCCTTCTGGCTCTCCTAATTTCCTTTTTAAGCTCTCTTCTATAAGCCTTACACTTCTGTAGATCCCCAACATCTCCTAGCTCTTTGAACCTTTTATACACCTTTCTTTTCTTCCTGACTAGGTTCACCACAGCCTTCATGCACCACGGTTCCCTCGACCTACCAAAACCTCCTTGTCTCACCGGAACGTTGTCGTGCAGAGCTCCAGACAAGCATTCCTTGAATATCTGCCACCTTCCTTCTGTGCTTTTTCCCAAGAACACCTCCTTCCAGTTTATTCGCCCCAACATCTGCCTGATGTCTTCATATTTCCCCTTATTCCAGACAAACACCTTCCTACCTGCCTGATCCTATCCTTTTCCAATGCAAGGGTGAAGGAGATAGAATTATGATCTCCATCCCCAAGATGCTCTCCTACTGAGAGATCCATCACCTGTCCTGGTTCATTAGCTAGTACCAGGTCCAGTACAGCCTCTCCTCTCGTAGGCTTGTCCACGTGCTGGGTCAGGAAACCCTCCTGAACACACCTAACAAACTCCCCCCCATCCAAACCCCTTACCCTTGGGATATTCCAGTCGATGTTTGGGAAATTGAAGTCTCCCATCAAAACAACTGTTATTTCTACATCTCTCCAGTATCTGTTTCCCTATCTGTACCTCAACTTCCCTGTCACTATTGGGCGGCCTATAGAATACACCCAAAAACGTCACCGACCCTTTGCTATTCCTAACTTCCACCCACAGAGACTCCGCAGACATTCCCTCCTTGGTATCCACCTTCTCTGTAGCCATGACACTGTCCCTGATCAACAGTGCCACTCCACCACCTCTTTTGCCTCCCTCCCTGTCCTTCCTGAAAGATCTGAATCCCGGGACCTGTAGTACCCAGTCCTGTCCCTGAGACATCCAAGTCTCTGTAATGGCCACCACATCACAATCCCAAGCAGCAATCCACCCCCTAAGTTCATCCACCTTATTTACTACACTCCTGGCATTAAAATAGACACACCTCAGCCCCTCAGACTGGACATTTCCCTTCTCCCCCACTCGTCTAACCTGCTTCTCATCCTGCCTAGAGTCCTTCCCTACCTGGGAGCTAACTTCCTTGCTCCCAGTCTCCACATCACTATTCCCTCCCCCTAACCTTTCTCGTTTAAAGTCCCCCCAGTAGCCCTAGCCAGTCTTCCCACCAAGATATTAGTCCCCCTGGGATTCAGGTGCCACCCGTCTTTGCTGTACAGGTCACACCTGCCCCCAAAGAGGTCCCAATGATCCAGGAACCGGAATCCCTGCCCCCTGCTCCAGTCCCTCAGCCACGTATTCAACCTCCCCCTCGTACTATTCCTGCTCTCACTCTTCCGAGGTGCAGGCAGCAATCCTGAGATTACTACCTTCGCTTTCCTCTTTCTCAGCTGCCTACCCAGTTCCCATAATCCCTTTTCATGTCCACTTCCCTCTTCCTGCCTATGTCAGTAGTACCTATACGTACTACAACTTCCAGTTCCTCACCCTCCCCTTTCAGGATGTCTGGGACGCGTCCAGAGACATCCCGAATCCCAGCTCCAGGGAGACATACCACCATCCATGACTCCCGTCTGCGTCCACAAAAACGCCTGTCCACCCCCTTCACTAGGGAGTCCCCTATAAGCACTGCCTTTTTGCTCTGTTTTTTAGGTTTTTGTTTAGCTCCAGGGAGCTGGCCACCGCTGCCTCCCTTGGATGAGCTGTCCTCCACAGTAGTACTCAGGCAAGAGTACTTATTTTGAAGGGGGACATCCACCGGTGTACTCTCCATCACCTGAGGTTTCCCCTTCCTAATAGTGTGCCTTCTTCCCTTTGCCCTGGTGTGACTACTTGTCTGTAGCTCCTATCAATAATCTCCTCATTCTCCCTAATGAGTCGAAGGTCCTCAAGCTGCATTTTCAGTTCTTTTACCTGGTCCCGTAGGGATTGCAGCTCCACACAGCGATCACAGGTATGGACATCTGGGAGACCAGGAGCCTCCAAGACCTCCCACATGTTACACTGGCAACAACATGCTGGCCTCACACCCATGCTTGCCCCTTTTTAGTAACCCAGAGAAAAAAAAAGTAAGAAACATTAAAAACTTACCTTGCCTCCCCTTTTTGCTTAGGCCCTGTGAGCCAAAGACCTTACAGCTCACACAAAAACAAACTTACCTGCTCCTTCTCAGAGCTCTCCTCTCTCTTTTTTAGGTTAGAGGAGGAGGGGGGGCTGGGATACTCTACTTGTGTAGAGTCACAAGTATTTATTTCTTAAATAACTCCAGAGTACCTGCCTCCACCACTTTACTTGGCAGCGCATTCCATACCCCCACCACCCTCTGTGTGAAAAAACTCCCTCTAGCATCCAAATTATACCTTACCCCCTCACCCTAAGCCCGTGACCCCTCGTGCTATTTGAGTCCATCCTAGGAAAAAGCTTAACCCTGTTTACTCTATCTATACCCCTCATAATCTTGTACACCTCTATTAGATCTCCTCTAAGTCTATGCCTTTTTAAGGAAAACAGTCCCAATTTGCCTAACCTCACCTCGTAACTCAGACTTTCCATTCCAGGCAGCATCCTGGTAAACCTCCTCTGCACTCTCTCCAGAGTCTCCACGTCCTTCAGGTAGTAAGGCGACCAGAACTGGACTCAGTATTTCAAAATAAGGTCTAACCAACATTTTATACAACTGCAACATTAAAGGCCAGCTCTTGTACTCTATACCCCTTCCTATGAAGGCTAACATACCACATCCCAATAACCTGACAATTTACTCAATTTGTCACAGTCTTATAGTTTTTCCTTATTTACATCAGAGATTTCTGTCAGCTCTTCACCTTTCTGCACAGCTTCAGCCTCTCTTCTCCAATCATCTCCCCTTCTCATGCTCCATTTGCTGTCAGCTCCACCTTCAACTGCACCCTGCAATGTCACCCATTCACTGACCAAACTGCTGCAAAAGGAATTCCCAGAACTCCTCCTTTCCAGCATCCAGAGGCACAGAGGCCAATTTTTGGGGCTGGTTCTCAATGGGATATTTTGGCATTTTTCTGCCCTAGGTAGTTCATCCTTCAGTGACCTGATTGGCCATTCCATCAGAATGCTCTGAGGGACCAGAGATTCTATGGAGGAGAAAGTATTGGGGGAGGGTGAGGGGTGGAAAACAAGAGGATGGAAGGTAGCAAGGTGGGGGAGCAGTGGAAGGGAAGGGGGAAAAGGAGGAGGAGAGCAGGAGGACTAAGGTGAAAAGGAACAGGAAGATGGGAGGGAAGCTCCATGACTTCTTTTGACTTCCTTTAAGTTAACCTCATGGCTACCAAGTCAGGAGGGAATCAAAAGATTGACAGCAGTGTCCAAGCCTTGCAGAGGTTGTCCCATTTGTAACCTCCCAATTAAGACTGAGGAATGTAACAGGCAAGTTGAGTTCAGCTGTGGCATATTCAACCTAATGTTCCATTGAAAGATTGCATGTCTGATCCTACTTCCCCTGGGTACAAGCAACGCTTCTCACAATTGCAAATCTAAAATCCAGGTTCCAGCTAAAAACACTATAGTTGGAACCCAACGTGCAAATGAAAATAAACAAGACTTTTAAATGGAGTTTGGCCTCGCCAACTTGCATTATAAAGTAACGCTTGACAAAAGAGAAAACGAGGCAAAACAACTAACCCCTGTTGCTTTCAAAATGGAGAGTCATCTTGGTTCAATGGTCTGATATAAAGATAGGCAACAGACTGGATCGTCTGACTTTAAAAAACTCCTCCCCAAATTCAAACTGTGGCATGGTTAGGGTGCTTGGTGGGAGAGGAGGTCCCGAGTTAAGTTAAAAGTAACATTTTAATATAAATTACACAGCGATTTTGTGTGGAGAAACAGTCAAACATCCTGAAATTTAACACTTCCCGTCTACTTCAGAGAAACTGCATTCAAAGCAATTCAGTGGAATGGTCCCATCTGAAATGTATCTATTGACTTTCCAGTAATGAGTGCATCGAGAGAAATATGAAACTAACCACCCAATTAAAAAAGGGAAATGCCTTAAAAGTCAGGACCCCCCAGGGTAGTGGATTAACACAATCTGTTAAACACATTTTTTACCTCAGGAAACTAGGTTCAGATCCTCCTTATGTTCATGGGATTAAACTCTAAATTGCCCTCCATTTGCTAAAAGAATCCCAAGTGAAACGAGCTCGGCCAAACTTTAACATCTTTCTAAAAGGGGATCTTTAAACATTAAGATATTAGCAAGAGAACAGCAGCCATGAATAATTTGGAAAGTTCTTCATTAGCACTTTTTTAGAAAAGGGATTCTTGTAAGAAATGAGTTTAAAAAAACTTAGGAAAGCTGGAAGGGGGCATGAAAAGTCCTGGGCAAGTCAGATCAAGGAAAACCCCAATGCTTTTTACTCGTGAGAAATAAAATGATCAGGATGAGGTGAGGGCCGGTCAAGGATATTAGTGGGAACTTGTGCATGTAGTCAGAAGAGATAGGTGAGGTGTTGAATGAATACTTTTCTTCAGTATTCACTCAGGAGAGGGGCCATATTTTTGAGGATGAGAGTTGATAATAGGCTGATAGGATGGAGGATGGAGGAGGTAGATGTGCTGAGAGAAGTAGTATTAACAATTTTGAAAAACCTGAGGGTCGATCAGTCCCCTGGGCCAAATGGGATACGTCCTAAGATACTTTGGGAGACAAGGGATGAGATTGCTGAGCCTTTAGCTTTGATCTTTGGGTCCTCACTGTTCACAGGGATAGTGCCAGAGGGACTGGAAGTGGCAAATGTTGTTCCTCTCTTCAAGAAAGGAAATAGGAATGACCTTGGTAATTATAGGCCAGTTAGTCTTACTCTGGTGATCGATAAATTAATGGAAAAGATCCTGAGAGATAGGATTTATGACCATTTGGAAAGATGCAGCTTAATCTGGGATAATCAGCACACATTCACGAGGGTAAGTCTTGCCTCACAATTTTGGCTGAATTCTTTGGAGGTGGTAACTAAGTGTGTAGATGAAGGGAGAGCAGTTGATGTTGCATACATGGATTTTAGTAAAGCGTTTGATAGGGTTTCCCATGGTAGGCTCATGAAGAAAATAAGGAGATGTAGTATAGAAGGAAATTTGGCCGATTGGATAAGTAACTGGCTGTCTCATAGAAGATAGAGGGTGGAGGTGGAGGAAAGATGTTCAGACTGGAGGCCATTTACCAGCCCTGTACCACAGGGATCAGTGCTGGGTTCTCTGCTATTTGTGATTTTTATCAATGACTTGGAAGAGGGGGCTGAAGGGTGGGTTAGTAAATTTGCTGATGACACCAAGATTGGTGGACTAGTGGATGAGATGGAGGGTTGTCGTCAGCTGCAAAGAGATACTGATAGGGTGCAGAGCTGGGTCGAAAAGTGGCAGATGGAGTTTAATCCTGATAAGTGCAAGGTGATTTATTTTTGTAGGACAAAATTGAATGCTGATTATAGGGTCAACAGCAGGGTTCTGAGGAATGTGGAGGGACAGAGCGATCTTGGGGTTCATATCCTCAGATCTCTGAAGGATGTGACTCAAGTGGATAGAGCTATGAAGTGTTTATTAACAGGAAGTTTGGGTTTAAGAATCATGGAGTTATACTGCAACTATACACTGAGACCACATTTGGAATAATGTGTGCAGTTCTGGTCACCTCACTATAAGAAGGATGTGGAAGCATTGGAGAGAGTGCAGAGGAGATTTACCAGAATGCTGCTGGTTTGGAGGGTAGGTCTTACGAGGAAAGGTTGAGGGAGCTGGGGCTTTTCTCTTTAGAGAAGAGGAGGATGACAGGTGACTTAGTAGAGGTTTATAAGATGATGAAGGGGATAGATAGAGTGGACGTTCAGAGACTATTTCCTTAGGTGGATGTAGCTGTTACTGGGGAGCATAACTATAAGGTTCATGGTGGGAGATGTATAAGGGATATCCAAGGTAGATTCTTTACTCAGTAATTGGGTATGGAATGCACTGCCTGCTGTGATAGTGGAGTCAGACACTTTAGGAACTTTCAAGCAGTTATTGGATAGGCACATGGAGCACACCAGAATGATAAGGAGTGGGATAGCTTGATCTTGGGTTCAGACATAGCTTGGCACAACATCGAGGGCTGAAGCAACTGTACTCTGCTATACCGTTTTATGTAACAGAGAACTATAGTCATGTCACTAAAGTCTCCTTGTCATACTTTGGCATCATACACAGTAGGCAGCATTTGAGACCATGGAGTCTTGCTTGCCAGTCCACACTGCTGCTTTTAGGGAAGGCCCGGTGGCCCTATAGGCAACACAGTGGCACAATGGTTAGCAGTGCTGTCCCACACAGCTAGGGACCTGGGTTCAATTCTGGCTTTGGGTGACTGTATGGAGTTTGCACGTTCCCACCCGGTCACTCCGGTTCCTTCCTACATAACAAAGGTCTGCAGATTGGCCATGCTAAATTGTCCTTAGTGTCCCAAGATGTGTAGATTAGATGGATTAGCCATGGTGAGTGGCTTAGAGGGAAAGAGAACCTGGCTAAAATACTCTGTCAGAGAGTTGGTGCAAACTCAATGGGCTGAATAGCCTCCTATACAGTAGGGGTTCTATATAATACAGCAGAGAGGAATGTAGCTCTCAACAGGAGCCACTCCTCTCCAAAACTGGGTCCCCATGGTTGAGCACAGGTTTACAGTTCTTACTACTCAATGAAAACCTGCCATTGGGTTAATGCAGCAGAGGTAGGATAAGACCTTTAATTGGCCTCAATTGGTGGCAGAGCAGGGTCAAACTCATCACTGAAAAAGGCATTAAATTCCATCCAATGAAACAGATTTAGTACAACAACTAAAGTCAAAGACTGAATATCAGTGGCATAGTTCAGGTGTCAGTCAGATATTTGCCAGTTACTGAGCCTCGATGCACTCAACTCTGCAATGACATCTGACAGCATCAATCAAGAAAACTGTGTGTCAGTGTTATGCAAGTGTCCTTTCTTCCCCCTCTACACAGCCTATTAAACCCAATACTAAATGTTTCAGAAGGCAGGCAGGTTCACTGGGATAAAAATAGCCAATTAAATATAACAGCCATGCTTAAAAGTAGGATGTAAAATGAAGATATGGAATGGCTTCACTATGAATTTACTTAAGTGTAGAACATAAAAGGCCCTTAAGTATTAAGTTATTAAAAAAGTGTCAATTCATCATTATCCATTTTTCTCCAATTGAATTCAATAGTCTTGTTCTGATGCATTGCCGTTACACTATATATTTTACTATCTATTACTACAAATAATTAATTTTTAGTGATCATAGAATGAGCAATTTATTGAAAATTTAATGCTAACATAAAAACCACTAATGTTTCCTGGTCCGATAACCTTGAGTAGCTATGACATAGAGAATAGCTGAGGACCAAGCGTAGCAGTCACATATAATTAGATAGTCCCCAAATGGTTGCTCCAGCAAAAGGAGATTCTTAAATAATTTTTAAAGGCGAGAGATTATCCTGTGTAGGATTAGACTTTTTTTTAAAATGGGAATGTCCTTAAAATTAATAACCATAATCATGAAGTCCATTAAAAAAAAAAAATCGGGGAAAAATCCAGTACAATTGTTCCAGCCTCACATAAAAGCAAGTTTTACTAATGCTGCAATAACCGTTTTCCAATACTTAAGTACCATATCGTTCATTTTGAAGGACCTCATTAACTTTCAAAATGCACTAGAAAAATTTCCTTGGCATTTCTATTTATAAACCACTTGGAAGTAGAAATAGATATTACAGTGCTTCTCAATTTTTGCGGTAAAGAAAACTATAATTCTGGCACTAATATTCAGTGTGCACAAGATTCAAAATCCAAATTACGCAAGAGAACTGTCCCAAATTGTTTAGAATTAGTAACATGGCACTTCTGTTGATTTAAACTTGGTAACAAAGGAACATTGAAAACGTGCAAAACAAAAGTTTCAGCTGCCAAAACCGGTTTTTTGTCCATCCTTCACCTCAGGCAGAATAGCAAATCAAAATGTAAAACACAAAAGAGTACAATGTGCTTGACGTGCCGTCACTTACCCAGAGACCTGTCCTTTGTCTGGTTGGTTGATCGAACAACTGGGAGGCTTGCCCGTAAACGGGTTCCTCTGTTAAAGATATGAGGCACCTCTGGCTCTGCCATTGCTTCAAAGGAATCCGCTGATGCGACGGAGAGGTGCTCAGCCTGGTCCCCGAGACCAGACTGGGAACTTCTTAAATGCTTAGGGCTTCTGCTCTGCAAGAAGATAAAGCGTGGATTTTTAGAACTGCCAAGCAAGTCAGACCACTAAAAACCTCTGTGCAACAAGCTGCTGATTACAAACCTGGAAACAAGTCAAGCAGAACTGCTGAACACCATGCACTATTAGAAGTTACAGCAACTACTGCTGCCATACTTCTTACTCAGATAGCATTAAATTCCTTTCCTTTGAATGGACACATTTTCACAACAGTTGGCCATTTGGGGGTGGGGGGTGCTGTGCAGAGTTCAGCCCATGAACCAAAACCTGCACAGTAAATCCCATAAGTACCATAACTTAAAAACAAAATTCCCTTCCACTTTACAATTACATTTTACAGAATGATTTGGTCTCCTGAGTGAGATGAACTACAGTACATATTTAGGAATATGTTCAGACAATAAATCATATGTCCAAACATAGACTAATTGATGCTTGATTGATTTTGGATTGACAACACAAGCCATGAATACTCCCAAAACCAGGCAAAGTAACATTAAGAGTAAATAATAACTGCAAGCCATATTTCTCAGGTCACAAAGTCTACTTCCCTTCCTCCTCTTTTCCCAAAGTAACCTGGACCATTCACTAAAAATAATGGAGAGGTGAACTGCATCTGAGTATCTCTGAATGCCATTTTAAACTGGTTAACAGATGGTGTGTGTGTAGTGCCACTGACCAGAGCTGTTGCACTGTTTTCAGCACAGTACACTTCCCGACTACCACAGGTGGCCTGACCAAAATCAAAAAGATTGCAACAAGAACCACCTCTAACTATAGCTGTGGGGGCAGGGTGGTTAAAAAATAAATATTTTCAGGGTTATTTGCTTTAGCATAAAGACCACAAGAATTGTCCTGTTTGAGTTGTGACTTACATGTACTTCTGTGTGAGGTTAAGTGTATGTAAAGGAACTACATCAAAGGATTGCATAATATGTTTCACATTTTAAATTCCCTGTTATATAGTAAATAAACATAACCATATGTGAACTGGCAACTGTGGAAACCAATGTGCTATTCAGTAACTCCACAAACAATGTATTTCTTGTTCTTCTCATTTATAAGTAGATAACTTGCATTTTAATCATTAGCTCAATTATATTTTGATTACATAACCATTTTGTTCCCAAAATGAGCACTTTACAGTTTAATATAGGAATAACATTTCTGCAGGGATTCTCTTCACTATCAGCAATGAAGAATCTTCCTTTAGTGCCTGTGCCCAGGAAATAACTTGTAAAGAATGGAAGTGACCACAAAATAAGGCCATGGTGGCTCAAACTTTAAGTGCAGCTTCTAGTAGCAAACTTCCCCTGTAGTGGCAAATTGACAGTGGCAGAATGATAATTCAACTAAGCTGTCCATTATCAAAGGATGAAGAGCTTTTGAAGAATAGATATGGGTGGCACTGAATACAAATTTTAAGATAATTCAAATTAACTGCTGTCAAGCCAAATCCCCAGAGAAACAACCGCACTCTCAAATGCTTGCATGCATCTCAAGAGAAGAGAGCAGTTAGTTGCAAACAATCTGATCACAAGTGCCAGTGAGTCACATCATCCACGTTAGTATGCTAAACTAGTTGAGGGCTGAGAAAAAGCACAGAGCATTCTTCTTAGATTTGAATGATAAATTGGAACCATTAAAATGATTCAGAGGTACACCACCGCCACCGATAATGACGATGACAACAATGGAGCTAGTTTGATTTTGAAAATTATTTTTTGGTTTTCTTTCCATACTATTGCTGTCCACGTATCAAAAATATGTAGGTGCACCAGACCTCTGGCACTTTAGCCAACAGTCATCAGGCAATGCTGAAGAATGGTCTTGGGCAATTCTTTCCAATCTTTCATTCCACCACTTAGTGTGCTGCCTGGCTCCCCACATAGAATGCCAACCTGGCACCACTGTTAGAGATTGAGAAACTACAAACACAAAACCAACTTGTAGGTCAGAATACCAAAAGGCTGCACACCACTGACTTTACAGATCCAGTTTTAAAACTGAACTGTTCCAATTTATTTCACAAAAAAAAGGAACCCAATTGTTAGATATCTATGTAGCTCTGTGGAGATTATATTAATTGTTATTAGGCAACAGGCCCCAATCAGGCAAGCAGAGTTCCCCAAAATGCAACTGTTTTGTCACCTTCAAACTGCGTATCATACGAGATGCAGGCAAACCACCACAGCTGTCAGTCGAAAAGAAAAGGACAAGAAAGAAAGGTACTAACTCTCTGAGATGACTCAATTTTCAGCATGAACATTTGCATGTCAAGCTCTGACTGAAGAGAGGCCAACATGCACTGCAAAGTCTGTGATTGACAGAAAGAATGAAAAAGTGAGGGTTATGCAAGAAATTTTTTGTGAAGTTTCATTTGAGAAGTGAACTTTGTAATTGTGAAGGGAAAGAAATAAAATCATTAAATGCACATCACAAGTCACACTAACTCTTAAACTATATTATTCTTTAAATCAAAATTCACTTAACAAAAGTACTATGTCTTTTGTATTCCATGGCATTTTTATGAATTCAGCACAATAGTCAATGAAAGTATGTTATCTGAATAAAAGCTTAAATGGAACTTAATAATTTAAACGTACAAATGGTTCTGTCAAAGAGTTGCCACAGGCGGAAGGTAGTTTTCCCTGAAATTTAACCAAATTTAATAAATTACATTTCAATAAGATGAGAATACCTAAAGAAAATGTAGATTCTCCAGTTCCCAACAAAGTAATAAAGTTAGAACAAAGAAAGGGCACTTACATAAAGATATAGACTCGTGAATTAGAAGATAAAAAGCATTTTAATAAGCAAAAAAATTTTAAATTGATATGCTTTTGCAAACATGATAAACATGGTGGTGCCTCACTGCATTAACAACATACTTCCATCAAAAACAACAATATTTAGGCTCACAGAAAAGTATGATTTTAGTAGATAAATTTATGCATTTAAATATATTTACGTACAAACTTTTGAATAATGTTTGTTTGGGATTTGTATTTCACATGGCAACAACCACCTTTTCCCTAATGTGATTGGGAATTGGGTAATGAACTGCGCATGGGTGACAATGGGCAAAATCCTGTTGAAGCGTAATGGGTCTCGCCTTCTGGCAGGAGAGCCAGACAAAGACTGTTTTCAGAAAGGCAAGGGAGAATTTCCTGCATGTTGGTACAGTGGTTAGCATTGCTATCTGTGCTGGGGACTTGCGTTCTATTCCAGCCTTGGGTGGTCATGTGGAATTTGCACACTCTTTCAGTATCTGCATGGGTTTCCTCTGGGTGCTTTGATTTCCTCCATCAGTCCAAAAAATGTGCAGGTTAAGTAGATTGACCACGCTAAACATGCATGAGTTACAAGGATAGGGCAGGGGTCGGCTTGGATATGATGCTCTTTTGGAAAGTCAGTGCAGAGTTGATGGGCTGAATGGTCTCCTTCTGCACTATAGAAATTCTATGGTGATTACCTGAGATGGGATGACTCTCAATGGGCATCTGCCTTCCTCTATGGAATCCCTCTATCAGGCAGAGTGCTTTTGATTAAGGGACCCATCTCCCAGCACGCACAAAGCTCTCACAGGTGACAAGCTAGTTGCACAGTAATATTTGCCATGCCCCAACCTAAATGTATGCAAGCGCAAATGAGATTACTCTAACCAAATTTGTCAACAGATGCATATTAATTTTTTTTAAAACAATGGGTTTAGCATAATAGTCCAGCAATATTTTTTACACAGCAAGATAACCGGCAGGAAAAGATCGGTTAGCCCATCAAGTCTATCTAATACATATGACACCTGGGCACTAATCCACCCCCAGCAGCCAAGCAATCTCCTGAGAAACAGTAAACCCACAGTCAAAAATCAGTTGTTTGCAGGACATGTGCACAACATGACGACATTACCAGGAAAAGAATTACTTCGTCATGGTTTAATAACACAGAACCGGGGCTACTTGCCATGGGACATAACTGATAAGTACTGCACTTAAGATGTAAACTTAATATGTAAAATACTTTTGACAGAGGTTCCATGGATTGTACAAACTAGCATCAATGCACAGATTCACTTGCTACTATTTACTCATTTTTGAGCAAACAGACTTGAAACTCAGTCGAAAACAGAAGTTTTAATTAATAAACTTTAACGTTAATTTACTTGTGTCACAAGTAGTCTTATATTAACACCGCAATGAAGTTATTGTGAAAATCCCCTACTCGCCACACTCCAATGCCTGTTTGGGTACACGGGGAGAATTTAGCACAATATACCTAGCCAGCCCGTCTTTGACTGTGGGAGGAAACCCACGGAGACATAGGGAGAACATGCAGACTCCACACAATGATTCAAGCCAGGAATGGAACCAGGATCCCTGGTGATGAGGCAGTAGTGCTAACCACTGTGTCACAAAGAAAACTGCTGTAATATCAACACTTGACTTTATGAGCAAAGAGGATCACACAATTTGTCGTCTATGTCTGCAAGAGTTCCTTGCCTGTTAAACTTCTTATAGCTAGTTGGAGGAGGAAACCAAGGGTCAAATCTGCCTCTGCATTCAAAAAAACTCCACTTGCACACTATTCCAGTATGCAAGTTGCACGGCTAACCCATATATAGCTTTATATGCCATTTTTGTTTTTCCACATGAAAGTCAGACTTATTTGCAAAGAAAAAAAAACAGTTCTCCAACATAATATCCCACCGTCCAATAGCCATTAAATGCTCTCTAAACCTCATCTTTCTCACCTCCTTACAAGGCAATGGCCAATGTTATTATCGCTTGACTATTAATCCAAAGTCAGCTAATGTTCTGGGGACCCAGGTTCGAATCACACCACAGCAGATGAAGTGAAAAAAAAACAATGAAAAAAGTCTGGAATTAAGAATCTACTGAATACCATAACGCCAATGTCAATTGTCAGAAAAACCCATCTGGTTCACCATGTCTTTTAGGGAAAGAAATCTGCCGTCCTTACCTAGGTCTGACCTACATGTGACTCTAGGTCCACAATAATGTGGTTGACATTTAACTGCCCTCTGAAATGGCTTAGTGAACTACTTAGTTCTAGGGCAACTAGGGATGGGCAATAAATACTGGCCAGCCAGCACTACCCATGTCCCACAAATCAGTTAAAAAACCTCACTATCATGCCAGTCTATGTCTCCTCAGATTGCCTATGCCCCCCATGTATCCTCCACAAACACTCCGCACCAAGTACAATATTCAGATTCCATGCAATAGCAAATGGAAAATTTGTTACATTCCTTTGGAAAATATAAACATCTCACCATCTAATAAAACCCTCTAGGGAAGAAAATGCATTCGGCCATGTGAAAAAAAGCTTGATAATATTTGTAATCCTAGCATGTGTCAACAAACCAGAAACTACATCAAACGTAGAAAAATTGTTCATTCTCAGAATGGAACACCTATTGTACTGAAACCCATTAGCACTTGAAACTCCACCAAGCATTAACAACAGCCACAGACATACAAGCAACACATTTCTCTCTCAGAAGGAAAGAAATAAGGGAAGATATGCAATCTTCTTCTGTTTCATCCATGCTGGTTAGAAGAGCTAGTACATAGCCAACTGACAGTTGATATGAGCTTTGGAATGGAAGTGAAATCGGCAAAACCAAACCAAACCAAACTGAGAAACATCTCAAAATCACCAATAGATAATATATTCATAGAAGCAAAAAGTACTAAAATAGTTGCAGAAACACAATGTCTTCAGGTGGAAGAATACCACAAAGTAGTAAGAACAAGGACAGGAATGGCAAAGGTCATATTTGGTTAAAAAAGATGGTTGCTATCTAGAAACAAACAACTTAGCAAATGACTTGTAAAGACAATGGTTCTGAATATTGTTTTGTATGGGTGAGACTTGGACTTTAAAAGAAGAGGAGTTTGCCAAATATCTTTGAAATATGGGTTTGGACGAGAAGGAAAAGAACAGAAAAAGTAGCAAATTTTGAAGTGATCAGAAGTTTGTTCAACATTGAAGAAAAAAAGTGGAGAAACTGGGCAGGACATTAACAGAAAACTAATTTGTGGGAGGCTTTATGGAAGGAAGATTTCAAGGGGAAAAAAGAGGGAAGAGTAAGAGAGAAAATATAAATGCTGGATGCCTCGAAAAATTGACGGATTCTGGATAAATGAGAAAAATGGCGTAGTATAGAGGGATATGGAAAAATTACTGAGCCAAGGACTTTGAGTATAGCATCAGGCTGCAACGCAGACTATTGTCTCTACATAACCTCAAGCTCCTTTCCAACATGTGTTCCTCCAATTACTACCTCTTAGCTATTCTCAACTTTAAATCACTCCACTATGCCTTCAGGTGCAGAAGGCCCCAAGATCTGGAATTCTTTTCCTTAAGCTCTCCTTTCTTTAAGATGCTCTATAAAATCTCCCTCTTCCCAGCTTTCTCCAATATCTCATGTGGCTGTGTCCAATTAAGTGCCTTGGGATATTTTACTGCATCATGCATGTTATACAAATACATACTGTTATTGCTAACAAGTTCAACGACTTGGGTTTATCTATTCAGAGGATGTGACCCTTCAGATAAGAAAAGAACAGAGATCTGTCCAGAATTCAACATAATAAACAACAGTTCTGCAGTCAAAGAACAAAGAAAATTACAGCACAGGAGCAGGCCCTTTGGCCCTCCAAGTCTGTACTATGTTGCCCAACTGAACTAAAACCTCCCACCTTTCTCGGGACTATATCTCTCTATTTCCATTCTATTCGTGCATTTGTCAAGATGCCCCTTAAAAGTCACTATCGTGGCTGCTTCCTCTATCTCCCCCCCAGCAGTGAGTTCCAGACACCCACCACTGTGTAAATAACTTGCCTGATTTGTATTACATAGGTGGTGGTGCTGGAAGTTTTAAAGTGCATCAAGATAGATAAATCCCTGGGACCTGATGAAGTGTATCCCAGTACACTGTGGGAGGCCAGGGAAGAAACTGCAGGTCCCCTGGTCGAGATATTTGAATCATCGATAGTCACGGGTGAGGTGCCTGAAGATTGGCAAATGTTGTGCCTTTGTTTAAAAAGGGCTGCAGGGAAAAGCTTGGGAATTACAGGCCAGTGAGCCTCACATCTGTGATGGGTAAGTTGTTGGAAGGTATTTGAGAGACAGGATCTACAGGCATTTAGGGAAGCAAGGACTGATTAAGGACAGTCAGCACGGCTTTGTGAGTGGAAAATCATCTCACAAATTTGATTGAGTTTTTTGAAGGGATAACCAAGAAGGTAGATGAGGGCAGTGCATTTGCGTTGTCTAAATGAAATTTAGCAAGGCCTTTAACAAAGTACCACTTGGTAGGTTGTTGCATAAGGATAAATCTCAAGGGATCGAGGGTCAGGTATCCTAATGGATACAAAATTGGCTTATGTTGGATGGTTGTAAAGAGCTGTTTTTCAAATTGGAGGTTTGTGACCAGTGTTGTGCCTTAGGGATCAGTGCTGGGCCCATTGTTATTTGTCATTTATATTAATGACTTGGATGAGAATATAGGAGGCACTATTAATAAATTTGCAGTTGACACCAAGATTGGTGACATGGTGGACAGTGAGAAAGGTCATCTCCAACTGCAGCGGGATCTCGATCAATTGGGCCAGTGGACTGACGAATGGCAGATTAAGTTTAGTTTAGACAAATGTGAGATAATGCATTTTGGTAGATTAAATCCTGTCCTGGTTCACTCAGTTAATGGTAGGTAGGGTGTTGGGGAGAGTTACAGAACAAAGATGTAGGGGCACATGTTCATAACTCCTTGAAAATGGAATCACAGGTGAACAGTGGTGAAGAAGGTATTCCGCATGCTAGGTTTCATCAGTCAGAGCATTGAATATATGAGTTGGAATGTCTTGCTGAAGTTGTTTAAGACATTGGTGAGACTGTAGTTGGAATGTTGGGTGCAATTCTGGTCACGCTGTTTTAGAAAAGATATTAACAAACTAGAAAGAGTGCAGAAAAGATTTACTAGGATGCTACCACGATTTGATGGATTGAGTTATAAGGAGAGGCTGAATAGACTGGGACTATTTTTCTCTGGCGCACAGGAAATTGAAGGATGACCTTAGAGGTCTATAAAATAATGAGAGGCATAGACAAGGTAGATTGTCAATACCTTTTCCTAAAGGTAGGGGAGTCTAAAACTAGTGGGCATAGGTTTAAGGTGAGAGGGGAGAGATACAAAAGTGTCCAGAGGGACAATTTTTATCCACACAGAATGGCAAATGTCTGGAACAAGCTGCCAGAGGTAGTAGGAGAGGCAGGTACAATTTTATCTTTTTAAAAAGCATTTAGATAATTACATAGGTACAAAGGGTATATAGAGGGATATGAGCTAAGTGTTGGCAATTGGGATTAGCTTAGGGGTTTAAAAAAGCTGACACAGACAAGGGGGGGGCCAAAAGGGCCTGTACAGGTGCTTCGGTCCACCTTGTCTAACAAGGGGCCTGCACGCGATGGGTCGAGAGAGGGCTGCTCTTAGATTTTGAGAGTAGCCTAGTGCTTCACGTTGTTAGTGTATGCTTGACCTGGACAAGTTGCTGGGCAACATGACAGCTCAGTGACTGTCGCTGTGCTGTGCGGATACATGGATTTGAGCCTTTGTCTGTGGGAGTTTGCGCATTCTCCCCAAGCTTGGGTGGGTTTTTTCCAGGTGCTCCGGTTTCCTCCCACATCCCAAAGATGTGCTCTTAGGCTAATTGGCAAAAGAGTTCTCCCTAAATTGTTTCAAATTTGGTTCTAATGCATAGATCTATAAACATGGACAGGGATCATGGGTAGAAGTAGGAACATCGAGGTAGCGATGCGGACTCGTTGGGCCAAAGGGCCTGTTTCCCGTGCTGTTTTGTTCTTTGTTTCCATGCTGTAAACCTCTATGACCCTACCTCCTTGCCCTTCACATCTTAAACCTATGCCTGCTAGTAATTGACTCTTCCACCCTGAGAAAAATCTTCTGGACTAACCATTCTGTCCATGCCCCTCAATCTTGTAGTCATTACAAGGTCATGTTACAAGGTTTTTGTACAAAGTGTGCAGGAAGGTTTTTTGACTCAGTATGTAGATAGGCCAACTAGAGGTGAGGCTACATTGGATTTGGTGCTGGGCAATGAGCCAGACCAGGTGTTAGGCTTGGAAGTTGGTGAACATTTTGGTGATAGTGACCACAATTCGGTTACGTTCACCTTAGTGATGGAGAGGGATAGGGATAGGCATGAAGCTGGGGGCAGTAGTTATAGCTGGGGGAATGGTAATTATGGAGGCCATAAGGGAGGGAATTAGGGTGCATAGGTTGGACTAGGAAACTACAGGGACTGGGAACATCTGAAATGTGGAGCTTATTCAAGGACCAGCTACTGCGCGTCCTTGATAAGTACGTCCCTGTCAGGCAAGGAGGAAATGGTCGAGTAAGGGAATGATGGTGGACTAAAAAAGTTAATTCGCTGGTTAAAAGGAAAAAGGAGGCTTATGTCAGGATGAGGCTTGAAGGCTCAGTTAGTGCAATGGATAGCTATAGATTAGCCAGGAGGGAGCTAAAGAGTGAGTTGAGGAGAGCTAAAAGGGGACACGAGAAGACTTTGGCTGATAGGATCAAGGAGAATCCTAAAGCTTTCTTTAGATATGTTAAGAATAGAAGATTGGTTAGGGCAAGATTAGGGCCAGTCAGAGACAGCAGTGGGAAGTTGTGCGTGGAGCCTGAAGAGATTGGAGAGGCACTGAACAAATATTTCTCTTCGGTATTCACGCAGGGAGATGTAAATGTAGTTGTGGAGAACACTGGGATACAGGGTTGCAAACTGGAAAGTATTGAAGTAGATAAGGAGGATGTGCTAGATATTCTTGAGGGTTTGAAGTTAGATAAGTCCCCTGGGCCGGACGGGATTTACCTTAGGATTCTCTGGGAGGCGAGAGAGGCGATTGCAGAGCCTCTGGCTCTGATCTTCAGGTCGTCGTTGGTTACGGGTATAGTGCCGGAAGACTGGAGGATAGCGAATGTGGTCCCATTGTTCAAGAAGGGGAAGAGAGACTTTCCGGGGAATTATAGGCTGGTGAGTTTTACTTCTGTTGTGGGCAAAGTATTGGAGAGAATTATTAGGGATAGGATTTATAGTTATTTAGAGAGAAATGAATTGATTGGGGATAGTCAGCATGGTTTTGTGAAGGGTAGGTAGTGCCTTACTAACCTCATTGAGTTTTTTGAAAAAGTGACCAAAGAGGTGGATGGGGATAAGGCAGTTGATGTGGTATATATGGACTTTAGTAAGGCGTTCGATAAGGTGCCCCATGGAAGGCTTCTGCAGAAAATGCAGATGTATGGGACTGAGGGTGATTTAGCTAATTGGATTAGGAATTGGCTAGCAGATAGAAGACAGAGGGTGGTGGTTGATGGAAGTTATTCATCGTGGAGTTCGGTTACAAGTGGTTGTAATTTTTATAAATGATCTGGATGAGGGTATTGAAGGATGAATTAGTAAATTTGCGGATGACACCAAAGTCAGAGGAGTGGTAGATAGTGAAGAGGGGTGTTATAGTTTGCAGAGAGACTTGGACAGGTTGCAGAGCTGGGCCGAGAGGTGGCAAATGGAGTTTAATGTGGAAAAGTGTGAGGTAATGCACTATGGCAGGAATAATAAATGTGTAGAGTACAGGGCTAATGGTAGGATTCTTAGTAGTCTTGATGAACAGAGGGATCTTGGTGTGTATGTGCGTAGATCCCTGAAAGGAGGCAGTCAAGTCGATAAGGTTGTTAAGAAGGCAAATGGAGTCTTAGCTTTTATTGGTAGGGGGATTGAATTTCGGAGCCGCAACGTCATGTTGCAACTGTACAAAACTCTAGTGCGGCCGCACTTGGAGTATCGTGTACAGTTCTGGTCCCCGCATTATAAGAAAGATGTGGAGGCATTGGAGAGGGTACAGAGGAAGTTTACCAGGATGTTGCCTGGTATGGAAGGCAGGTCTTATGAAGAGAGGCTGAGAGATTTGAGGTTGTTTCGTTAGAAAGAAGGCGGCTAAGAGGAGACCTTATTGAAACATATAAGATGATTAGAGGTTTAGATAGGGTGGACAGTGATAGCCTTTTTCCTAGGATGGAGAAAGATAGCACGAGGGGACATAGCTTTAAATTAAGGGGTGGTAGTTATAGAACGGATATCAGAGGTAGGTTCTTTACCCAGAGGGTGGTTAGGGTATGGAATGCCCTGCCTGCGGCAGTTGTAGATGCGCCAAGTTTGGTGGCGTTTAAGAGGTTAGTAGATAAGTTTATGGACGAAAAGGAATGGTTTAGTTTGGAGGGTCATTGCTTTTTCCTAATTGGTCGGCACAACATCGAAGGCTGAAGGGCCTGTTCTGTGCTGTAATGTTCTATAATGCAAAGCAATGCTTATCACCACCATTACAAAGGACAATGTGGACAGGTTAGATAATAATGAACTAAGACAACCAGTCTATAGAATTTGCAGTTATAAAACCATTTAACCTTACAGTGCCACATCAAGGGGTCAGAACCAATTGAAGTACCAGTAGAGGTTTGCACCATTGAAAGACTAACCAAGTCAATAATAGGTACTGCAGACAGCATTGACTAAATCGCCATGCTGAATGAGTGTGGCTTTTGAACCAAAAAATTAACAAGATTAATTCCAGAGATCAGAACCTTTAACTGACATTATTTGTACATTACTGAAACATCTGGCCAATAAATATGCTTACATAACTGCTGGAAATCTGTAATAATTTTCTCATCACTTTGTTTCCTTCAGTTTATTAAATTACATACACATTAGAAAAAACAGAAAAATAATCGCATCTAAAACTGTTGAGTTTGCACTGTAACAGATGTGCATTTATTAAACTCCAACTGTTACTGGCTAAGAAAAACAAACAACTTCACACTTGGAATGAAACTTTATTTCAAACTGGCAGGCTGCCAACTCAAAAAAGAGCCTTCAGGATTAATGGCTATGTTAACAAATACAAGTGTATCAACTGCAGGAGCAAAATCAGAACTCAGTGGAAATCTGTAGTAGGTTCACTGGAGTCTGGAAATCAAAGTAACAGGTTGATGTTTCATCATTTTGAGATAGGAGGAATACGTTTCTGCTCAACATCAATATTCTCGGCTCCCCTCCTATTTTTTCGTCTACTTGCCTTGTCATGACGACATCTGAAAAGTAGTCATGATGTAAAGATGCCGGCGTTGGATTGGAGTGGTAAGAACTCAGTAAGAATTTAGCAACACCAATTATTAATCCAACCGATTTATTTGATAGTAAAAAAGCGAGCTTTCAACACTCCCGTGTCTTCATCAGGCAAGTGCAGTGTTCTGGTCTGCAATAGCACACATCAGCACAGACAGTCAGAGATTGCTGATTAGAATGCGAATCCTTACATCTAACCTGCTATTCAAGTGTTAAAGTGGCTAACAATGTGTGTGAAGGGAATCCTGAGCATTGTTAGAGAATTGTGTATTTTCTCCAGACAGCACAGTAAGTGAGGTTTTTTGCTAACCCAGGCAAGTTACGGGGGTTACAGATAGTGTGTCATGAAGCCAAGATCCCTGTTAAGACCGTCCTCATGTGTGCGGAGCTTGGCTATCAGTCTCTGCTCAGCGACTCTGCGCTGTCGTGTATCACGAAAGCCCCCTTGAAGAACATTTACCCGCAGGTCGGAGGCCGAATGCCCATGACTGCTGAAGTGTTCGCCCACAGGAAGGGAACTGTTTTGCCTGGTGATTGTTGAGCGATGCTCATTCATCCGCTGTCGTAGTGTTTGCATGGTCTCCCCAATATACCATGCTTCGGGACATCCTTTCTTGCAACGTATTAGGTGCACGGTACATACTCTTGCAACTCGGCCAACGTTGTCTACCTAATACGTTGCAAGAAAGGATGTCCCGAAGCATGGTATATTGGGGAGACCATGCAAACACTACGACAGCGGATGAATGAGCATCGCTCAACAATCACCAGGCAAAACAGTTCCCTTCCTGTGGGCGAACACTTCAGCAGTCATGGGCATTCGGCCTCCGACCTGCGGGTAAATGTTCTTCAAGGGGGCTTTCGTGATACACGACAACGCAGAGTCGCTGAACAGAGACTGATAGCCAAGCTCCGCACACATGAGGACGGTCTTAACAGGGATCTTGGCTTCATGAACACTATCTGTAACCCCCGTAACTTGCCTGGGTTAGCAAAAAACCTCACTTACTGTGCTGTCTGGAGAAAATACACAATTCTCTAACAATGCTCAGGATTCCCTTCACACACATTGTTAGCCACTTTAACACTTGAATAGCAGGTTAGATGTAAGGATTCGCATTCTAATCAGCAATCTCTGACTGTCTGTGCTGATGTGTGCTATTGCAGACCAGAACACTGCACTTGCCTGATGAAGACACGGGAGTGTTGAAAGCTCGCTTTTTTACTATCAAATAAATCGGTTGGATTAATAATTGGTGTTGCTAAATTCTTACTGACATCTGAAAAGACAGCAAGAGTTCCCACATGTCCAATGGTGATATTTAGTGCCATCTGATCATTTTTTTGACCTTTCCACTGACATCACGCTGTCATGCTTTTCTGACACCCAATACCCGAATAACAGAGATCTTCTCCAATTTGTTGATGGGAGGTATTCATCGTGGAGTTCGGTGACAAGTGGTGTACCTCAGGGGTCTGTTTTGGGGCCCCTGCTGTTTGTAAATGATTTGGTTGAGGGTATTGAGGGATGGATTAGTAAATTTGCAGATGACACTAAAGTCGGTGGAGTGGTAGATAGTGAAGAAGGGTGTTATAGTTTGCAGAGAGACTTGGACAAGTTGCAGAGCTGGGCCAAGAGGTGGCAAATGGAGTTTAACGTGGAAAAGTGTGAGGTAATGCACTATGGCAGGACTAATGAATGTGTAGAGTATAGGGCTAATGGTAGGATTCTTAATAGTGTTGATGAACAGAGGGATCTTAGTGTATATGTGCATAGATCCCTGAAAGTAGGCAGTCAAGTCGATAAGGTTGTTAAGAAGGCATATGGAGTCTTAGCTTTTATTGGTAGGGGGATTGAATTTCAGAGCTGCAATGTCACGTTGCAACTGTACAAAACTCTAGTGCGGCCGCACTTGGAGTGTTGTGTGCGGTTCTGGTCCCCACATTATAAGAAAGATGTGGAGGCATTGGAGAGGGTACAGAGGAGGTTTACCAGGATGTTGCCTGGTATGGAGGGCAGGTCTTATGAAGAGAGGCTGAGGGATTTGAGGTTGTTTTCGTTAGAAAGGAGGCGGCTAAGAGGGGACCTAATCGAAACATATAAGATGATTAGAGGTTTAGATAGGGTGGACAGTGATAGCCTTTTTCCTACGATGGAGAAAGCTAGCACGAGGGGACACAGCTTTAAATTAAGGGGTGATAGTTATAGGACGGATATCAGAGGTAGGTTCTTTACCCAAAGGGTGGTTCGGGAGTGGAATGCCCTGCCTGCAGCAGTTGTAGATGCGCCAAGTTTGGTGGCGTTTAAGAGGTTAGTTGATAAGTATATGGAAGAGAAGGGAATGGTTTAGTTTGGAGGGGCATTGCTTTTTATATTGGTCGGCGCAACATCGAAGGCCAAAAGGGCCTGTTCTGTGCTGTAATGTTCTATGTTCTAATTAATCATTGGAAAAGCCATGCCATTGTTTTTGGTCCCTGTTACAAACGTCATTCTGCAGCTCTTGCCTTTTCCTCTCTACGGGTGGATCAGACTGTTTGTAATCAATACCCAACCCTAAAAAGAGCTTCTGGCCACAAACCCAAGCCAGGACTCTGCCCTGCTGTTCACTTCTGCCTTTGCTCCCTGATTTGATTATTCAAATTCACTTGTGGCTTGCCTCACACGATCAGCTTCCTGTAAAGCTGAGCTTACCCAAAACTCTGCTCCCAAATGTCCTAACTCCCAAGTCTCATGCATGACCATAATCTCTTCCTCAATATCCAAAAAAAAAGGGGATTGTCATCACCTTCAGGAGTGCAGTCGAAGGCATGCCCCTTCTAAATCAATGGATACAAAGTAGAAATGGTCGAGAGCTTCAAGTTTTCAGATGGTCAGATCTCCAACAACCTGTCCTGGTCCCTCCATGCTGGCACTATCGTTAAGAAAGTTCAGTTATGCCTCTACTTTCTCGGGGACTAAGACATGTCCACTACCACTCTCACCAACTTTTACAGATGCACCATAGAAAGCATTCTTTCTAGTTGTATCACAGCTTGGTAATGGTTCCTGTTTTGACTGAGGTTGCAAGAAACTACAAAGGGTCATGAACAAAGCCCAGCCCATCACTCAAGCCAACCTCCCATCCATTGACACTGTCTACACTTCCTGCTGTTTCAGAAAAGCAGGTAGTATAATCAAGACCTCACACACCCTAGATGTATTCTCTTTCACTTCTTCTGTCAGGAAAAAAAAAATACAAAAATGTGAGGTCACGTACGACTGTTTCAAAAAAAAAGCTTCTTTCCTGTTGCCAGAGTATTTAATGGATCTAAGGATTAAGTTGACGTTTCTCTACACCCTAGTTATAACTCTAAATATTACATTGTGCACTCTTCTTCCCTACATACAGTATGCATCAATAATAGCATGCAGGAAACAATACTTTTTATTATATACTCATACATGTGACAATAAATCAAATCAAACATTATGCCCATGCTTGCTGAACTACAAAGGTTTTCAATTAAAGAAATGCCCAAAATGGACATGAAGTTGGCCAAGTGCCTGTGTTGCCTGCCCAAAGATGGCATCCAGAATCAAACCATTTTTAGTTTGGATATCAGCAATATAACTCAGGTGAACTATCAAAAACCCAGTGAGTATCAATAGGCTGCTCTTCATGTGGGCAGGAAAAGCAGCAGCTTTATAGACAAGGTAACTGAGAAGTGGTTAATAGGCAAAGGAAGATGACTAATTTCCACTTTGAGCCCTGTAAAATTCACAACCACACCCCCATAAAGTTTGAGCTTTATCCATAGCTACCTGCCGTTTTTGCTTTAAGGAACGCTGGTCGTCACTCATCACCTGAGCAAGTGAACGAACTATACGTGACACCATCTGTACCTTAGTTGTAAATAGGGTTTGAGATAATGGCATAGAACTCTGAATTGTGTATGCAAGATGTGTCCTGTGCATTGCAGGTGGGCACATTTTATGCCTATTTAAAAGTCTGCCTAAAAATTGCATCAAATGCAGCTTGGGCGTGAAAGGTTGCCTTATCGCCAATCTTTATGTCAGTCACACTCATCCAATTTCTGATGATTATCATCAAAATAGACTTTCAGATGAAACTTCCTCATTGTTTGTTCAGTGTTGAAAACAAACTGGTTTGTGCTGCCTCAGACAGGTTTGTGTGAAAAATCAATTTACAGAGACTGTACTGACATACACCAGACTGTATTAAGGAACTACTCGCTGAGCTGGTGTCTTAAATTACATAGGATTACCGAGAAGATACAGGACAGAAAAGGGCCATTCAACCCAACTCATCCAGATGGACTTGCAACTTAATTGTTTCTCTCTCCACAGATGCTGCCAGACCAGCTGAGTTTTTGCAGCATTTTGCTTTCATCCATATTGGTATTTATATTTCAGACAACCTTTCAATCCTTCGTCTAACTCCAATACATCATTCTATTTCTCTCCCCTCTTATCCATGTACTCAGCAGCCTTCCCTTTAGTGCAAACTATGATATTCACCTTGCAGTAACATGTTCCAGAATCCAATCATTCTGTGTAAAGAGATTTCTCTCAATTCCCGGTTGGGTTTGTTAGCGATTATCTTATATTTACAATGAAGCTCCTAGTCTTGATCTCCAAAAGTGGAAGCACCTTTATATGTCTAACCTATCAAATCCATTAAAAGATCTCACTCAGGTACCTCTTCTCAGACAGCTCAAGAGAAAATAAACTGAACCTCTTCAATTTTTGAAAGGCCACACTGATTTATTATTGCCACATGTATTAGTATAAAGTGAAAAGTATTGTTTCTTGTGTGCTGTACAAACAAAGCATACCATTCATAGAGAAAGAAATGAGAGAATGTATAAGATAGGGTGTGAAGAAAGATCAACTTAATGTAAGGTAGGTCCACTCAAAAAGTCTGATGGCGCAGGGAAGAAGCTGCTCTTGAGTTGGCTGGTTCATGACCTCAGAGATTTGTATCTTTTTCCCTAACAGAAGAAAATGAAAGGGAGAATGTCCAGGGTGTGTGGGGTCCTTAATTATGTTTACTGTTTCTTTCCCCCCCGCCCCGAGGCAGTAGGAAGCGTAGACAGAGTCAATGGATGAGTGGCTGGTTTACAGATTCACGCTGCTCACTGAGATCACACCCGATTTCACAGCTCACATGATCTTACCAGCACTGGACTACCAGTGTGGTCAGTCTCTTGCCCATTTCTGGCAAGAGGCTGAATGAATTATTTAAGTTTATTTAAATATTCCTTTCATCTGCTTAGTGAGTCTGGCGCTTAATCATCTGGGCTTGCTTGCCTTTGTGGGCTTGCTGAGGTAGGTTTCCTCGGTGAGGAAAACACCAGCTCCCTACAAACAGGGAACAGTCATGTTGGCCTCGCTGGTAGAACCGGAGGCCATTCAGGCTCCCCAAGGAGGCCAAGGGAGAGATTGTTCGTGGGAAGAGTCAGTCTGGCACCTTGACATTCCCCATAAGGCAATGCCCGGGGGCCAGACCAAGATGGAGTCCTGCTATGCATTCTGCTGGAGACCATGGGTGGGGAAGGCCAGAAGAGGAAAGGATGAGGGGGAAGGGGGTGTCTGCTGCTGCTCTGCATGCATTCAATAGCAGATGGGGAGGGCCTATCAATGTGGGTGGCGGGGCAATATTTTCAGGCAGTGTGGGGCTTGCAATCAGCCATGGGCACCTACAATTGTGAAGGGACATGCTGGGTTGAGGCTGGCTGCAGCTGCAGAGGCCTGACAAAATCTCTCTCATCAGGCCTCTGCTGTTACTAATGCACGTGTACAACCACAGTGGTTTGCACACATGCAATAATGCCTTCTGCTACCTGAACAAGCTGGCTAGTGAATTAAGCCCTGCTGGTGTTGGATGCATTTTAACTATGGCACACAGGGCACATGCCATCACGCCTGTCCCATCATAGACTGCAGCATTAAACCTTTAGGTGCCTAATTAACAAGTTTGGGGCTGGAGTATATGGCAAGATTTCCTGTCAACCTCTTCCATGGGGGAAAACACCCTGTCGTCAACCAGGACCTTGTGCCATATGGGAGAATTCTGCCCAATGGCTTGTTTTTCATTCTGTAACCCCAGAATCAAATGTTTTTTTGCTCCCAATAAAATTACAAAACAAACATAATTCCTATCCAAATGACTCCTTGGTGTTATAATGCCAGTTGCTTCTCTTGCCCCTCTTCATTTCTGGATTCAAAACTGGTCAATTCCAATGCAGCTCTGTGCCTTCCCATTCACTCACTTTGTTGCAATTCTGAACACAGCCGCAATCAGATTAATTGCGTACAAATCAAAACCTCAGCATGCTTTTGGCTTCTATCTTTGGGTGATTATTATTTGGGTGGGGTTAGGTGGGCAAACATATGCCAAATTGCAAGCAGGATGGAAGGTAAAGAATTTTTCTTCGCAGAACTACTTTAAAAACTACACAAAGTTTGCCATGTTCGCTTCTGGATTGCATCGTGTACGTGCCTCAGTAGTGGCCAGGTGCTGCCATGAAAATGTCTGCACATTATTCCCTGAAGACTGAATGAAGCCTGAAAAATCTGAGAGACGGGAATGAACAAATATGCATTGTATGATTATAATCTGTATAGCATCAACCTTGACAAATTGCACCCTGAAACACTTTACAAGCTACTGCTGCTTCTTCATATTTTGCTCTAATTCTGAATGAAAATATCTTAAGGATCTTACCATAATGTATAGATGATGGTTTTTAACTTGTAAAACAAGACTGGCATAATTAATGCTGTGATTCGGCAAAAAGCAGAGGTAGTTAACTATCTCGTTGAGTAAATACTGGGCCAGATAAAGAAAGGTAGTAAAGTTTAATTATTAGTCACAAGTAAAGCTTGTGTAATGAAGTTGTGTGAAATTTCCTCCTTCACCACAGTGCCTGTTTGGGTCAATGCATCTAACCAACATCTTTCAGACTGTGAGAGGAAACCCATGCAGATACAGAGAAAACATGCAAACTCCACACAAACAGCGGCCTATGCCAAGAATTGAACCTGGGTCTCTGATGCTGTGAGGCAGAGTGCTAACCACAGTGCCACACTTAAGTAATTTACATCAGAGAAGTGATGTTGGTTTTTCCTCACCAAATTAGCTCTCCAGTTGCTAATGCAAACTGCAGTTACATTAAGATTGATTTGTTGGAGGTGGCTATATTGCATACTGGTGCGCTCCACTATATGTGCTGGGAGCTCTGGTTGCAAATCTGATGCCCATCTGGGAAGAACGCGCGAGGAAAAGATTAAAAAAAGTCAGTACTTATCAAATCAGTAAAAAGTATTAGGACCAAGATGCCATTTTAGTTACAATTGAAAAGGAAAATTAAGAAAGTGATTTGTTAACAGTTTCAAACCAAAAGAAAGCAATACCACTTCATTTTTTGCCAATGTCAATTCACAATTGAAAGTGCTATCCAGCATGTCAGACAACATTATTATGTGTACTGTCTAAAGGATATTGCCGAGAAGTTGCATTTACTTGCAAAAAAAACAGAAGGTATTTTACACAAACAGTAAAATAAGTCTTCAACAAATCTGAGGTTTGAATAACATTCTTCCATTAAAATACATTTTACTACAACCAGAAAATAGAACCTCCAGCAACCAAATACACTAAGTATGACAAAGAAATTGACATTCACTGTCTTACCTTATTTTACACAATATTTGAGACATACCCAACACTATTGTAAGCACTTCCATTGTATAGAGGAACGTGTGCAATAAATGTCCTTTGCTTCTGCACAGTTTCCAAGTGCATAACTTCTACAAAATTACTCTAGTTAGTTCAAAACTGTTAAAGCAACATAGGAGAATTAAAATAATTCTTTAGAAAGTACTTCCATGACGAGTTGAAATTTTAATGTAGCTTAAACTGAATAGCATTCTCTCACCGTGACATTTAACTGCAGACAGCAGAAATTCAGGTTTGAAAGAACAACCAGCCCACAGAATGAATCACAATCTCCTTTTATGGCTTGATTACTCGTCAGCCTAGTAGTTAAGTGTCTGACTGGAAAGATTTATAAGTAAAATTGCCTGAAACTACATAGAACTTCAAAATGCTGTGGGGGAAGTTATTGGCTGAAACACCTTGTGCACTACACATTCAAAGTTATCAGGTAATATCCATTTTCTTTTTTGTTTTGTTGGTGCGCACTTACATACAATAGTACAAATCTAAAGCAAAACATGGAACTCCAAAACCTATCTCTTGCTTGTATTGCCCTTCGTGGCAAATAGTAAGCAATCCAGGTATCATTTAACTGAAGTGTTGATCCTTGGTGATTTTAAACTTCATTGCACTAGATATTATCCATCTTCCCTCTTAGTTCAGCACTTTCCTTAAATTCTCCTCCCTTAATAACACTCCAACACATATTCACAGACATATCCTCTACCTTGTTTTCTCAAGTAGACACTCTACTATCATTAACTTGCACAGACAAGGGCCAACTCCAACTGTTTGCTCACATCTGTCATTATTCATATCCTGCTACCTAACTGTGCTTATGCCTCAATATTACCCAACTCTGCTCATACTTCAGTCTTTGGGCTGTCAAGCCCATGATCCCAGCCTTGATCGCTTAACCTGACTGTTCCAATGTCTTTAGGTCAGCCTGTTAGTCTCTGTAAAATTGAATTCATCTAAAGTTTTTCTGCTAGTGTTCTAACTGCTATGGCATCACTTTAAGGAACTAAGTGGAATTCACTGAAGAAAGTGATGAGAGTCTGAAATGACATGGGAGTTGTGAGTGTAAACGAATAAATAAAAGTGTATGTAGAATATAGCCCTGGACTCCTGGTGTATATATGTTCCAGTTACAATATCAGACTGGTCATTAGCCTAAATCGTGAGTGATCAAGACACCAAATAGTCCAATTCTCAGATAGATCCAAAGTCAGAGTTATGCGACGTTATCACATCTGACACTCCCGTCACATCACAGAAAAAGGTCAGAAATGAGGTTTCATGGTGAGCAGACGAACTCTTCTCCTGTCCCTTTGACAAGTGTGCCTTCAACTAATCTTGAATTTTCTCTATGAACTCCCCTTACGTAAAGATCTTCCTTACAATCCAGCTCGTTCCTCAATTTCTTGGACAGTCCTGAGTTGCTCCTTCTCTGGTTCAATATTGATTTCTCTCTGGTTACACTTGGGACCATTGTCTACAGCAGAAACTGGAAATAAATGCCAGTTTTGTTGTATGCAAAATTAGAAAATTTCCACGTCAGCTGTCCATAGTAGTTTATTTCATAGTAAGCAGGACAGAGTTTCAAAGCAATACATGTTCACCCAAAATCAAAATTAAATTATGCTCCAGTGAGAAAAAAAAATAAAAAATTAATTTAACAGTGGATTTCAATAAAGTAATGACTTTCCCTTCATTTCATATGCAGCCATCTTCAAAGAGGATTTAATACGCAAATCAAGATCATTTAGTGCTTGACTGTCATTTTTATTGGCAGAAAATTAGAACAGATTGCTTTCATTACTCTGTGATATCAGGTTAACGCTATTTATTAAAAACATATGAAACCAGTAATGAAAGTTGTGAAAGCAGACATGCCTGATACCATGCAGAATTCTAGGCATCACCTTTTACACTCACCAGTTACAAATGGCAGACTTTGCAAAAAGGCTGTTTATTAGTAATGTTGTGCCAGAGTAAAATGTTGTACATTGATGTGTGAAAAGAAGATTTGGCACCTAAGCAAGTTTTTGAGTTCCTCCACACCAACCAGGTGTATTCTATACCAAAAGGACCAGTAAGATTAAAAAGGTCACAAAGCAGAAGGGAAGTAACAATTGGCTTAATTACTTAAGAGGAAGGAGGAGTATGCATTTGTGTCATCTTGAACAAGTCATAATATTCCAAAGATTTTCATGTCCAATTAATTATATTTGGAGAGTAACCAAAGGTTATAAATGCATCAATTTTACACAAATAAGTTAACCTGTATTTGGAGGTGGAATGTAAGCAGCAGACAAGAAACAAGCTCCTTTTTTTTTTGAATAAGACAGAATCAAATGTACTTCTGGTAGCATCTTTTGATATACTGGGGGATGTCATTACTGTTTAGATATAGATATAAAAATACATTGAGTAAGATGCCAAGACATAGTTAGCAGCCATGGAATGACATGCCAGCAACAGTGCTTGCAGAGGAGAAGAGATACGAAATACATGCCCAATGGAGGATGAATCCTGGTGGTCAATTTATATTAATGGACATTAATTTTTCTTTTAAATATTGTTCATGGTATCTACTTTGATGTGGCCAGTGTTCATTGTTCATTCCTAATTTCGCTCATGAAGCTGATGGTGAACCACTTTCTTGAACCTCTGCAATCCAGATGGTGGAAGTACATGTAGGAAAAGCACTCCAGGATTTTGATTCAGCTACAGATGTAGTTCCAAGACAAAATGGTGTGTGTGTGTCTTGGAGGTGACTTCTCAGGTGGTGCTACCCTTGCATCTGCTACCCTTGTCCTCGGGTGCTGTAGAGGACAAAGGTTTGGAGGTGATATCATAGGAGGTTTGGTGAGTTTCATCATCTTATATAATGGTATACATTACTGCCGTTATTGTGCATTCCTTGTGGAGGAAGTGAGTTTTAACATAACCACACTTCAGTCACTGCAATCACAAAAGGTAGCTCAGAAACTGGGAATGCTAAGCAAATTACTCACTTCCTGACTGCCCAATGGTTGCCTGTCATCTACAAGGTCCATGCCAAGAGTGCAATGGAATATACTCCAATTGCCTGGATTTGCAACAACAAATTGGATGTGCAATTCCAACAACATTCAAGGAACTCTACACCCTCCAGGACAAAGCAAAACATTCACCCCCTCCACCACCAAGGCACAGGGTCAGCAATGTTTACCATCTGCAAAATACACTGCAGCAACTCACCAAGCCTCCTCCAACAGGATCTTCAGTACTTTACCTCTAAGCAAGACAAGGCCAGCAGACACTTGGGAATCCCATCATATGGAAGTTCCCCACCAAGCCACACACCATCCTGATTTGAAACCACGGGTGGGATTTTATAGTCTTGTTCATCCCAAAACCGTAAAATTCCACCCCAAGTCAGTGAACCTCTCCATTGTCCACCTGTCACCCCCTCCGATTTCTATGGTGGGCAGGGTGATAAAATTCAGGCTGATATCTCCATTCCTCCAGCGTTACTGGGTCAAAATCCTAGAACTCCCTCCTAACAGAATTATGGCTGTGCCTTGATCACATGGAGTGCAGGGATTCAAGATGACCACTCACCACAAACCTTCTTAAGAGAAATGAAGGATGACCTTAACACTGATATCTATTCAGCGAGGACAACTAAGAACATAAAAGGATTAAGCCAACAAACCAGAATAATACAGAATAGATCAATGGATAGGTCGTTATTGAGAAAAGCGTAAATTTAGTCTATTAACACCAGAAATGTCAAATAAAACATTACAGCACAGAACAGGCCCTTCGGCCTTCAATGTTGCGCCGACCAATATAAAAAGTAATGCCCCTCCAAACTAAACCATTCCCTTCTCTTCCATATACTTATCAACTAACCTCTTAAACGCCACCAAACTTGGCGCATCTACAACAGCTGCAGGCAAGGCATTCCACTCCCTAATCACTCTTTGAGTAAAGAACCTACCTCTTATATCCGTCCTATAACTCATACCCCTTAATTTAAAGCTGTGTCCCCTCGTGCTAGCTTTCTCCATCCTAGGAAAAAGGCTATCACTGTCCACCCTATCTAAACCTCTAATCATTCAACTTCCACAACTGTCTTGTATACTGAACACCTTAACTTAAGCACTGTTCTGTCTTGACCTATATTAGCACAGCTTCCTGGAGCCTTTTAGTAATCATTTCACCCATCTACCTGTTATCTTGTTTCAATCACTAAGTATCTACTTCATCTACTCAATAAATCTTACTAAGTGAAGAAAATTCTCAAAGGATTTACATTGAAGTCACAGCATTTGGAATTTCTTTCAAATGCTATTAAGACTATTGTAGTTGACATAATAAAATCCAGTGTGCTTATAAAGACAAAAGAATTTTTATATATGCATCCAAGAAATTAAGTACTTGTAGGTTAATCAGCCTCAGTATGGAAACCAGTAATCATGTTACATCAAGCTTACATTTGTCATTACTCTCTTACCATCTTCAGAAATGTAGTTTTAACTTAAGAACAAGTGTTGGAAATTAACAGTCATATTTTGTACCACTGGGATATGTTTTATTTTAAAAAACATATTTTGTGATTATTAAGCCACAGATTTAAATGAAAAGCAACTGCCTTCAGAAATAAAAAGAAAACTGAAATGTGTTCCTGATGACACAAACGAGTAAAGATGTACCACCCAGCATGATACCAACTCATTGAAACTACAAAGTAGTGAGGGTCCATCACAACACTGTGCTATGTTAGCTAATCTCAGCCAAGATGGGACAACTGGTCTTGATGCTCCTCAAGCAAGGAGGGCAAAAAGGAAACACACCACATTTTCCATTCCTAATTTGAGCTGAATAATATACAGAATATGTTGGACTCAACTGTGAGGTCCTTTCAGATTGGAAAATTGCAAACATGACTCCATTACTTAAAGAAGGTGAGAGAAAAAAAATCCAGGAAATTATAGCCTTGTCATAAGGAAGTTATCATGATCTATAACAAAAGACAGAGTGAACATATACCAAGAGAAATTTGAGCTGGTTAGAGGATAGGTTGTGTTGAGCTAAATCAGCCAAATTTGTTTGAGGAAGTAACTCAAGAGGTTGGCAATATAATGTCTCTGGATGTAGTTTATCTGGACTTTGAGACATTCAGTAAGACCCCACGAAGTCATTATTAGCCAAAATTAAAGCACAAGGAGTTAAAAGGTGAATTATTGATCACATTATGAGATTAATTAAACAATAGAAATAGAATAGGGATAATATACATTCACTCAAATTAAAAGGAAGAGACTAGTGGTTTCTTACAGGAATTGTGCTAGACATTCAACTATTCATTGAATTTCTATGAAGACTTGGGTAACAATAAAATGCCATATACTAAGTTTCTTGGTGTAGCAAATAGTGTAGAAAATAGAAAAGAAAGAGACATTGATAGATCAAGAGGGGGCAAAACTATGGTAGATGGAATTCAATGCAAGCCTAGTGTGAGGCCATTCATTTGGACAAAGTTATTCAAATGGTGAAAAGATAGAACGGTGGGAGTTTTGGGATCCATGCACAGTGTTGCAAATATAAAATGCTCTTTGGAGAAAAAGAGTGCAGACTTAATGGGCAGAATGGCCTCCTTCCGCACTATCTGGATTCTATGATTCCATGGAACAGCGTCCAGTTTTATCCAAGCAGCCCTTTATATTAGAAAAAAGTTTAACATAAGAAATATTGGGACCTGGAAGGGGAAAGAAAAGCAGCATTTCTGAACCAAATCAATCACAATTGCCACGACTCTGGCAGAATGCAGAAGTTAAAAAAAAGGAAAATTATAATAAGCCTAACTGAATTAGTGACACTTAAAAATTCTAATTTTGACAATAAAGACAAACAGAACATTGAATTACAATGATTGTTTAGCTATTGATTCTCATGAAAAAAAAAGTAGATTCCAATAGCATATTCAGAATACTTCAGTGTCTCAGCTAGGTTATAAATAATAATGGTTGAAACCATAAAACCTGCTCCTTGAACCAAAAGCTGTAACCATAGTATAGCAATGCCACTCGAAAAATGTGTTTAGAGCATGATGACATTTCTCGTTGAAACAATAGTTCAAAATAGTCAAGTGCAGCGCAATGATTAACATTTTCATCCCAAAATTAAATAAGGCTCTTTTGTCTAGTTTTTTTTCATAAATGTGATCCAACATGAAAAGAGGGAAAGCCACAAATCAGCTGTTGAACAGGCACACGTTTTGAATAAGGTTTTTAAGGATTTTGAAAGTACTTGTTAGGGTAAATGGGGTGAAATATTTTCCAGCAGTGGAAGATTGGTATCATTAGCTTAAAATCAGAGGCAGGCTGCTAAGGAAAGAAACAAGGCATACAAAGTGGTAAAAATGCAGAATACTCTTCCACTAAAAGCAGTCAATGCTTGCTCAATTTATCATTTTACATTAAAGATTTGATAGATTTTTGCTAGCCAAGGGCCAAGGTGGATGAATGGAACTCAAAAATCAGCCATGGTCTCATTGAAAGACAGAACAGGTTTGAAAGACTGAATGGTCTGCTCTTGCTCCAATATTGTCACTGGATTATTAAACACTGGCACAGAAGCGATGATATAGAAATGCTGGCGTTGGGTTGAGGTAAACACAGTAAAAAGTCTCACTACACCAGGTTAAAGTCCAACTAGTTGATGAAGGAACACTGTTTCCAAAAGCTTGTGGGATTACTATCAAATAAACTGGTTGGACTTTAACCTGGTATTGTGAGACTTCTTACTGGCATAGAAGCCACAGAAGCTGGCCATTCAGCTTAAAAAGGTATACTCCAACTATTATACATCACACGAGCTTCCTCCAAATTAATTCCATCCAAAGAATACAGATGAAAAATGGGCAATTGAGCAAGGTATCTAAAGTTTCATTGGTTTACTGCACAGCAACAGAAACTGGCCATTTAGCTGAAAAAGATATACTCCAATTGTTACACATCACACAAGCTTCCTCCCCCATAATAATTTCCATTTAAAGCATACAGATACAAAATGCTCAGCTGAGCAAGGTATCTAAAGATACACAGGATTATTCACTGTCTCACCAGTCAGTAAAGGATGCAGTTCTGACTGAATTGCAGGTTGGGGCAGAGGCATGGTGGTGGAGGTCACTATTTGGGAGGGATGACAGTGTACATAGTCTGAATGACAAACTGCACAGATTTGCACGCCCAAAGATAGTTGACAGAGACTTTTTGGAGCAAAGTGGAAATGGTCCTCTAACGCATTGGCCGTTCTCAAAAATTATTGCTGAAGAGGTGGGGCATTTTCCCTGATCTGTCACTGAGTGTTATCTTTGTTGCAGCTTAGAATCTCTCTCAGGTTGAGGTTTCTTTTCCCCCCACATTAACATGATCCAATACGAGAAGTGTGAAAGCCGCAAATGAGATGTTAAATAAAAATAGATTGTAACAGTCTCTAGAAAGCATCACATTTTACCACTGATATCATTTATGAAAGAAAACAACTAGATTCTGTTTGATATACTTAATCACAAGATCTGACAGCACAGCAACATGCAGAAATTCAGCATTAAATACAAAATAAACATGTTAAAGCCAAAAAAAGCAGCCCAACAATTTTTAATATGACCTTTTAAATTCAACCTACATTTTTTTGTGCTTGTGAACTTTAGATTAATGCTTCAATGTAGTGCATGTCATCTTCAGATTATAGATAGACTTATTTTGAAGACTTGCCCTGTTTCAAAATAATTGAACACAAATTAATCTATCCCCCCCAACAGAAAATAATTTAATGTAGCAAACTGTTCTGTCTTGCTGCAAGAATGCAGGCAAGATTCCACATGACAACATAACACCTTTAAATGCTATAAATTTATATTACCTAATATAGTTATAACCCCTGCAAACCCGTTTACTGGAGGAAATCTCATGACAACTTCTGGACGACACGTGACATTAAATGTGGAAAATCCAGATCTGCAAGGTACCCCGCTCTCAAATGATGTATTGTTACAGTGCTCACTGTCAGACTTGACATTTAAAATGGCTGAAAAATATTGGATTTTTTCATTAAATTCCACGATAAAACAGCTAAAATATCTTACAAAGTCTTAATAGTCTCAATGAATTATTTAGCCATGTCTCAACATCATAGTGAAGAACAATCCTTGGTTAGGGGTATACTGAGAAATGCATAGATGAAGTGAGAGATACTAGGAAGGGCACCTCTGTGGTTAGCACTCCTGCCTCAACTCCAGGGACCCAGGTTCGATTCCGGAATTGGGTCACCGTCTGTGCAAGTCTGCACGTTCTCCCACTGTCTGCATGGGTTTCTTCTGGGTTCCTCTGATGTGCAGGTTAGGCGGATTGGCCATGCTAAACTGTCCTTTAATGTTGGGATTATGGGAATAGGACCTGTCTGGGATTGTGGTCAGTGCAGACTCTGTGGGCCAAATGGCCTCCTCCTGCTCTGAAGGATTTGATGATACCCCATTGTAGGATTCCATGATTCTACACAGTTCCCTAAAGGTAGCAATTCAAGTATACAATGTTGTAAAGGTGGCATATGGAATGCTCCCTTCATTGGCAGAGGTGAAGAATACTATATATAATGTTGGAATGGTATAAAACATTAGTAAGGCCACAACTAGAGTATCGTTTGCAGTTCTAGACAGAACGTGCAAGTGGTTCACAAGAGTGTTGCTAGTTCTGGAAAAATGTAGCTTTAAGGGGAGATTTGACAGGTTGGGGTTATTATCCTTGGAACAAAGGAGACTGACAGGTGACTTACAACATAGAATATAGAACATAGAACATTACAGCGCAGAACAGGCCCTTCGGCCTTTGATGTTGCGTCGACCAATTAGGAAAAAGCAATGACCCTCTAACCGAAACCACTCTCTTTTCATCCATAAACTTATCTACTAACCTCTTAAACGCCACCTAACTTGGTGCATCTACAATGCTGCAGGCATGGCATTCCATACCCTTACCACCCTCTGGGTAAAGAGCCTACCTCTGATATCTGTCCTATAACTACCACCCCTTAATTTAAAACTATGTCCCCTTGTGCTAGCTTTCTCCATCCAAGGAAAAAGGGTGGACAGTGATAGCCTATCTAAACCTCTAATCATCTTATATGTTTCAATAAGGTCTCCTCTTAGCCACCTTCTTTCTAACAAAAACAACCTCAAATCCCTCAGCCTCTCCTCATAAGACCTGCCTTCCATACCAGGCAACATCCTGGTAAACCTCCTCTGTACCCTCTCCAATGCCTCCACATCTTTCTTATAATGCAGGGGCCAGAACTGTACACAATATTCCAAGTGCAGCCGCACTAGAGTTTTGTACAGTTGCAACACGACATTGCGGCTCCGAAATTCAATCCCCCTACCAATAAAAACTAAGACTCTATATGCCTTCTTAACGACCTTCTCGACTTGACTGCCTACTTTCAGGGATCTATGCACGTACACACCAAGATCCCTCTGTTCATCAACACTATTAAGAGTCCTACCATTAGCCCTATACTCTACACACTTGTTATTCCTGCCAACGTTAATTACCTCACACTTTTCCGCATTAATCTCCATTTGCCACCTCTCGGCCCAGCTCTGCAACTTGTCCAAGTCTCTCTGCAAACTATAACACCCCTCTTCACTATCTACCACTCCACCGACTTTAGTGTCATCTGCAAATTTACTAATCCATCCTTCAATACCCTCATCCAGATCATTTATAAGAATTACAAACAGCAGGGGCCCCAAAACAGATCCCTGAGGTACACCACTTGTAACCGAACTCCACGATGAATATCTCCCATCAACCACCACCCTCTGTCTTCTATCTGCTAGCCAATTCCTAATCCAATTAGCTAAATCACCCTCTATCCCATACATCTGCGTTTTCTGCAGAAGTCTTCCATGGGCCACCTTATCAAATGCCTTACTAAAGTCCATATATACCACATCAACTGCCTTACCCCCATCCACCTCTTTGGTCACTTTTTCAAAAAAATGTTCAAAGTTAAGGTGGAAGTGATAGAATGGGCAGGATAAAATTGAAAACCAGAGGACATAGGTTCAAGTAACAGAAGATGTAGAGGGGGCATGAATCTTCTTCACAGAGGGTAGTGGGAACTTATAATGAACTGCTCAAGTTGGTGGTGAGGCAGTGAACCTAAACTCTTTTCAAAAGTTCCTGGAACTACATCTTAAGTGCGCAGGAAGTTGGGGGTTAGAAAGGACACCTGGGTGTCCTTGGACTGATGTGGATAAAATGAGCTGAATGGCCTCTTTCTGCAATGTAAGTTTTTTATGTTTCAAAAATATGCTCAATAGTGAGATGAATAAGGAGAAAGGAAACTGATGCATGGCATAAATGCATGCATATGTCTGATCTGACAAAATGGCTGGTTTCTGTGCTGTATAATTTTATATATACACACAAATAAAAAACTACTAGTACATTTAAGATTCACCTTGTGATGGCATAAGTATCTTTACCGAACAACCCCTCATCTTATAAAAGATATGTGTGGAATATTATTACTTCAAGTGAGAATTATTGCTGAGATATTTAATTTATTTTTTACTTTTGTCTGCTCCTTATCTTGCTTCCTTAAATTTGATCAGTATTTTCCCAATTTTCATTTTGACTTCCGGCATCATTAAAAAATTACTGAGCCTTGCAGGGTTCAAACTAGGAAATATAAATTAAAGATTTTCCCTCTGAATGGTGGCAGAGGCTCGTTGTTGCATTCCTGCTCACGGAGCCGTAGAGCCCCTGTAGTGGGCAACACGCTGGGGAAAAGAAAATCAGCTGGGATTTTCTGATATCGGCAAGTGTCAACATGGAGCAGGAAAGTGTTATTGAAGCTGCCAACGGCAATAATGGCTTTCTCCAACATATGGTGTGGCAGAAAATCACAGATCCCATTACGTATTGCTGGCAGGGAGGCCTCCAATTTTCCAGCCCCACCAGCAACTCAGACACTTGATGATCTGGGGTGCCATTTTTAAAGGCTTCCCTACATAGACTAAGCAAACCAGTTCATCCAAGTACATGCCTTGGCATCTCCAGCACTTCCTGATCACGATAGTGGTACAACCCAAGCATGATTCTCTTCCTGCTGAGCGCTGCATTCATCTGAGCTTCCCGGGAGCATAGCTTGCCAGATGTATGCCTTCATTCATGCCATTCTGACAGCATGCTACCGTGGGAGGATATTTTAACATGGGGATGACTCAGCATTTGGGACTGATAATTTCATCTAAAATTTATCATCATGATGTTCCCAATACTGAATAGTGAAGGTGGGGAGGGGGTTCACTATGTCTTACAGTAAGACTTCGGATATTTTCTGCTGTCATCAAATCCACCCAGGGCAAATGGGAGTAGAGAACCTCAACCTCAGGAAATTAAGAGAATTTCCACTGACAGGCCTGTGAAAAGTAGGGGTACAATGGCTGGCATCAAGGTGATCAGCAACTGTTGTTCCTTCAGTACAGAAAAATCTGGGCCATTGGAGACGTAAATGTGCAAATGAAGTGAAGCATACTTTTGCCATCCTCATCATTAAAAAAAAACACACTGCCTCAAGAATTGGAATAGAAACATGAAGGCAATTCTGTGTATTTTCCTTCATGCCTTTATAAATCATTTGAGTGTTTTTGCATATATTTGCAAAAATGAAAATTGCTGTGACAAATGTTGGGTCAAGTTAAAAAGAGAACCTTTCCCACAATGCTGATAATTGTTCCAAATTAATTGGCACTGAGATAGCAAACAATGCCACCTGGAAACAACCATTCTTTAATTATACTGAGTAAAGGATAGTTGCACCCCAATTTATTTTACACATATTTTAAGTGAAGTCATGGTGCACCTTACATGCCAAACTGCATGATTCAGAACAAGGTCACGGCAGGAATTATCAGACCTTGCCCACAACTGGGATTCTCTAGGCCTGTTGCTGTGAATGGAGATTTGACTGTGCGCCAAATTCTCTATTCTCACTGGAAGCGGTAGTGAATAAGATCGGAGAATTCCGGCCCAGATCCTAAAAACAATGAATTATAGCCATTGATTTTCATGGTGCGATGATAAAATTCAAGATAGACTTCTTTTTAGGAAAAATAGATCCTTGACATTTGGCAAAATGACACAGGGTATGTTTTAAAAATATATTAAACATCACATAGAAATTTGATAGGCAAAGCAACTTGCAGCTTAGTTTTAAGCAAGGAAGAATTCAATGGGATAAGCAGTGGTTTTATTAGGGGAATGTCAAGGATAGAGTTCTTTAAAGTACTTCAAGTTTATATGGTTAGATATTTAATAGAAGTCTGGTATCAATGTAAAGAGATTAATGTGTTTTTCAAGGTAGAGAAACAGAATTAAGAGTCATTTCAGTATCACAATCCAGAGGGAAAGTTTCAGGTTTGCTTCGGATCAGGATTATATAAAAAAATATTAAAAAAATGTCTGAAGAATTTCTAAATTTGGGCATTTCAAGGTGCTGGCCTCCATTATTGCTTTTGCTAGACTACACAGTTCTTACACATACATATGATATATGAACACAGACAGCTAAAACAAACACAAGGCAGGCAAAGTTCAATTTTCAGTTCAAACACTAAGGTTGCACAGAAGTTTTGCATTAACTGGGGTGGGGGGGCGGTGGGCGGTCATACTTTCAAAGATAGTGAAAGAGCAATTTTTAAAAAAGTCACAACCTCAGAGAGAAATGCGACCGACTACCTGAAAGTTAGCATTCCTTCAGTATAGTACGTCGATAGGTTCCGCGGTAAAACAGATGAAACTGAATTAAGGTTCACTTCAGTATACAAATCCATTTTCATGTATAATCCAATACAAGAAAGGAATCAAATGTACGTGTCAGGCGACATGGTGAAGTTGCAAAATAAAAGATACTTTTGTGCTCCAACCACGACAGGAGATTAGTTCGAGATTGTTACAACTTAGTGTCACAACACTGCAACACTTCTGCCAATTTTTAATGAAATCTAAACTGATGTCTAATTCAGTACAATGGCACTTAGCTTGTACACTGCAAGTACTGAATCCTCCTATTGTGCACACACGTTTCATGGAACCTGGAGATGTACACAAAAGCAGACGTATCACAGCTGTCAGCTAATTCACATGCCTTATAGCTCCACCCAGGAAATACCAGACTCAGCATTTTAAAGGAATCTAGGGAAATTACCTTGGAAGCTCAAAATGAGAACACAAAACATGAGAAGTAGCAAAGACATTGTTCCATTTCTTAGAAACTAAATGCATATGAAGTTAATATCATAGTATCACAAATTATAAATATATATTATGCATTATAAGCTTATTTTATAGAATCTTAACAGCACAAAAGGAGGCCATTTGGTCCATTTCAGTGCTGACACATTGAAAGATATTTAATTAGTCCCGTGCCCCCATTCTTTCACTATCGACCTAGAAAGTTTGCCTTTTCAAGTACTTATCTAATTTATTTCTGTAAGTTACTATTGAACTTGTTTCCACTATCCTTTCAGACTGTGCAATGCAGATGAAAATAATCTTTAAAAAAAAATCTCATTCAATTCTGGCTTTTTTACCAATTGTCTAGAACGTGTGTCCAATCTTTAATGAGCTTTTTGCCAGTGGAAACAATTGCGTCTTCTTTGCAATCAGAACTTAGACTTTTGAAGGTTTCAATTTCTCTTTAATGTTCTCTATTACATGAAGAACAACCCAGTTTAACTGCTCTAACTGCACAACTGAGGTTGTCTGGCTTAAAAAAAAACAGTTTGACTAAAAACCCATCAATCTGGCTAAAAAAAAGTGCTGGAAATGTGCAATAGGTTGGGTACCACAGCTTGGCATGGCTACTGCTCTGTCCAAAACTGCAAGGAACTATAAAAGGTTATGAATGTAGCCCAATCCATCACGCAAACCAGCCTCCCATCCATTGACCCTGTCTACACTTCCCCCTGCCTCGGCAAAGCGGCCAGCATAATTAGGAACCCCACTCACTCCGGACATTCCCTCTTCCGCCTTCTTCTGTCAGAAAAAAGGATACAAAAAGTCTGAGGTCACGTACTGACTGACTCAAGAGCAGCTTCTTCCCTGCTGCTGTCAGACTTTTGACTGAACCTACCTTGCATTAAGTTGATTTTTTTTTAAACACCCGAGGTATAAGTAACACTACATTCTGCACTCTATTTTCCTTCTCTATGAACAGTATGCTTTGTCTATATAGCATGCAAGAAACAATACTTTGCAATGTATGTTAACACATGTGACAATAATAAATCAAATCGTGAACATGCAGTGTCTGACTATCCACCTATCAATTCAATTATGAGGAAATTTATTGAGTTGGATCTTCTTCCCACCCGCCATGGTTATGTTTTGTCACGGCAGGATGCATCGCTCAGTGATGGTTGGATCTAATGGTCCCGTCATTGTCAGAGATCCCCATTAAACACCCCCTCACCAACAGGAAACCCACGCCATGGGCGCACTGTGGACAGGACACAAGAGCCCATCAGTGTAAACGGTAGCAAGATTTCAGCATTAGATATACATCCACACTTCCCACATGTACAACATGGTGAGGCTGTATAAGACATTGGTGAGACCGAATTTAGAATATTGTGTGCAGTTTTGGTCAGCAAATTACAGGAAGGATATTAATAAGGTTGAAATAGTACAGAGAATATTTACAAGGATATTGCTGGGACTTCATAAACTGAGTCACAGAGAAAGATTGAATAGGTTAGGACTTTATTTCCTGGAACATAGAAGAATAAGGGGAGATTTGATAGTGATGTATAAAATTATGATGGGTATAGACAGAGTGAATGCAAGCAGGCTTTTTCCACTGAGGGTGTGGGGGGGGGGTATGGTGGAAACTAGAGGACATCGATTAAGGTGAAGGGGGAAAAATTTAAAAGAAATATTAGGGGAGCCTTCTTCACACAGTGGTGGGAGTATGGAGTAAGCTGCCAGATGAAGTGGTAAATGTGGACTCATTTCTAACATTCAAGAAAAACTTGGACAGGTACATGGATGAGAGGGCTATGGTCCAGGTGCAGGTCAGTGGGACTAGGCAGAAAAATGGTTTGGTACAGCCAAAGGACCTGTTTCTGTTCTGTAATGTTCTATGGTTCTATGTACAACAAAAATGCTTGTAAACATTTTGAATTGACAGTGATAATTATCAGCTCGTGTTCAGGTCACTAGTAATATTGGACTCTAATTAAAATGGATGGGGCAATATTTTACTGTTGGCTGCTTATAACACATTATTAACTTTAACTGCTACATGATCAATTACCCACGGTGGTGCTTGTTTAAACAAACTACATTGGTAGTAGATGCTGCTAAACTTCCTGTTAATGTATTATTGTAATTTTGCTTTCTCGGTTCAGAAGTATATTGATGCCAATAAAGTTAAAAATAACATTGTTGCAAATAGTCTGGCAGAAATAACTCATTGCATTTGCCCTTTCATGTACAAATATTGAATGTAAACACTCCATAGAAACCACAGAAAGAGACCATTCAGCCCATCACATCAGAGTCAGCAAAAAAAAGAGACAAAGACAATCTTGCTGCCTATTCTAACTCCACCTTCCAGCACCGGTCTATACCTTTGCAGGTTACAGCACTTCAAGCACAGATCCAGATATGAGTTGAGCATTTCAGCCTTAACCATAATTTGCCTATTTTTTTCTGCCAAAATGGATAACCTCACAGTTATCCACATTAAACTCTATCTGCTAAAGTTCGGCCTGCTCTCCTAGCCTATCTACATCCATCTGTAAAAATCTTTACATCTCCTTCACTGCTTGCTTGCCTATCTATTTTAATATCAACCATAAATATTGCTGTGTTACACTGTCCCTGCTTGCAGATTGTTTATATAGATTTTAAACAGTTGAGGTCCAAGGACTGACCCCTGCAGCACCCAACTAGTTACAATTCACCAGCTAAAGAACTCATTTATCCTAATCTTCTGCTTTCTGTCAGTCAGCCAATCCTCAATTCAATCTAGCACTCCGCCTCCAATTCCCTGGAATCTCACCTTCTGGATCAGTCTTTTATACAGCACCTTGTCAAATGCCTTCTGAAAGTCTAGATATACCACATCTGTATGTTCCCCATTATTTAACTTGCTGGTTACATTCTCAAAATTCAAGCAAGTCTTACCTTTCATAAAACTATGCTAACACTGGTGGATTGAGTTTTCTCTTTCTAAATGCTCAGTCTTTTCCTCAATGATTGATTCCAGCAATTTCCCCACCACTGAAGTCAAGCTAACTGGCCTATAGTTTCCTACTTTTTGAATAGGGGTGTCACATCAGCGTGTTTCCAATCCACCAGGACCTTACCAGAATCCAATGAATTTTTAGCTATCACAAACAATGCATTGTCTATCTCTGCTGCCACCTCCTTTAATGCCCTAGAGTGCAGACCATCAGGTCCCAGAGACTTATCTGCCTTTAATCATATTAGTTTATTCAATATCCTCTCCCTAGGTGATGGCTATTGCACCAAGTTGCTCTGCATTAGCTACAGTGTTTGAAAAATCTTCATTATTCTATATTATATATAAAATATGGATATATTAGAATCATATCTATTAGAATCATCAGATATGATTCTAATATCTTCATATTAGAATATTCTTTAATGAATATTCTCAGTATTTATTAGACAATAATGAAGACAGAGGCAAAATATTGATTTAGTGCTCTGCTATCTATGATCCTCATTAATACTTCACTGATATTGGCCTCAAAAGGGCCAAAATTTACTGTAGCTATTTTCTTCCTCTTTCTATACTTGTAGAAGCTTTTGGTATCTCTATGTTTTCTGCTGATTTTCTTTCATACTTCATCTTACCTCTGATTTTATTTTCAGTAGTCTTTTGCTGAACCTTAAAGTTCTCCAAATCCTTCAGCTTGCCACTAGCTCTTGTTTGGTATGCCCTAGTTTTTGCTTTTATGTCCTCTTTGACTTCCTAGTTTAGTCATGGAACATTTTTCTTCCTTCTACAATTCCTACTTCTCTCAGGAATATACTTTAATTGAGACATATTCCAAATCTCCCTGGACATCTCCCTTGTTCTTCAATCGTCCTGCCCTCAATTATTTGTGCCCAGTTTATGAGTCAACTCGTTCCTCAGACCTTCATAATTATCTCTGTCCAACATTAAAACTCTGGTATGGTTCAAGTGTGCACAACAGACTGATAAACAACTCAGAATAGAACTCTGAGTGGGGGCCAGAGCCTGTGAGAGTGGGGCTGAGTACACGTGAAAGAACGAGAAATGCATGTGTAAAGGAGAGGGAGACATGGGTGGATGCGAGGGAGAGAGGGGTGAGTTGTTGTGCATCAGGGAGAAAGAGGTGGGTCGGTGTGAGCGCAGAAGAAAGAGGCTCGTGTGTCTGACATGAGTATTTGCTTTTCAGCATCACTTTTCCCATTAAAAATGACAACATCTTAGACTTAACATTTTTAAATGTGAACTTTTTAGATTACCCACTCCTGAAGTAGACAAGACTTTCAATGGTTAGTGTAAAGGTATTTGTAACTGCATGCCACCTTCTAATAATATGCAAAGATTTAGCCAAAAAAACTTGTTTACATTTGATTTTAGATCTATTTCATGCCAAAAAATTATGAGTGTGCTTTGGAGTTCCCCAATGCAATTGGAATTCCACTGCTTTAAGGGTTTGGGAAACCCTGCACTAAGACATCCTTCAATCATCATTCTTTGTTTCCTGTCAGTGAACCAATTTTGGATCCATCCCACCTCATGCCCCCTTGCATCCAATGGGCTTTTACATTTCTGACCAGTCTGCCATGTCGGATCTCATCAAAACACCTTATTAAAATCCCTGTAGATCACATTCACAGCATTATCCTTATTTTAGATTATTGAAATATGTCCAATCTTAAACTATGTGGAAACCAATGACAGTGAATACATTTGTTAAAAAGCAGACATTGACTTTTGCATTCCTTGATGAATAGAGATTATAGATGCAGCATTAAGCAGCCACTGACACTGTCTACACTTCCCGCTGCCTCAGAAAAGCAGCCAACATAAGTAAGGACCCCAGGCACCCTGAACATTCTCTTCCACCTTTCTCCATTGGGAAAAAGATAAAATTCTGAGGTCATGTACCAACTGACTCAAGAACAGCTTCTTCCCTGCTACCATCAGATTGCTAAAAAGGATCTACATCTTAAGTTGATCTTTTTCTGCACTCTAGCTATGACTTTTCTTCTCTATGAAGAGTATGTTTTGTCCATATAGCATGCAAGAAACAATATTTTTCATTGTGTATTAATACATGTGACAATAAAAAAGACTAAAAATTGTGCAGCCAAAACTAGTTATAGTAGCTTTCAAAGAGGGTTGACAAAATACCACATAACTAAAGTTCAGGTCTAGAATCCATTGGTCTTAGAACTCAAAAAAGGGTAAACTTTAATCTTTCAGGCTCAGGTGAAGCCAGGAGTCTGTGCCTGTCCAGGAGGCCAGCTGCGTTGAACTGTCACCGGCACTTATGAACCTCAGATTCAGATTTAAAATAATTATAAATTCACAATTATAAAATGGTTTGCATTTTCTCTAACATAACACTTCACCCACTGCACTTCAACACACAGGTGACAAAAGCAAACAGATATAACCATCCTTCATTTCATAGAGGAAAAGATTCACATTTGACAAAAACTTACCTACTCCCAGTTACAGAAAGGGCTGTCTCCTTGCAGAGCCTACCATTTCAGGGTAAACTATACTTTTCTAGCCTTTTTTAAAAAAATATCTCCAAATTTAAGTTGAAATCTCCAAGGAATCAGCACATCTAAAGTATAAAAATCACACTTTGTTGCAACACCTATTTTCTCTTATGCCATCACTCCTGCACTACTACCCTCTAAGCTAACTCCTAAAACAACTAAGAAAATTCCCACCACTGGAACAAAGACTTCCATTGTTACAACAGGTTTTCTTCTCCGGCTACCCTCCAGGGAACAGACAACGCACATCAGGTGACAATGAATAAATGATTATGTATGCACATGTTTGATCCAATTGGAAGAATCCAATTATCAGACCTATTGGCTGCTCATCAAATGAGCCCAGTCACAGCAGAATCATTAGAACAGCATATTACTTTGTATTGCAAAAACAGAGTAAGCAAAAAGGCTCAATTTAATCCTGCCACATGGGCTATTCCCGCATTAAAATGCTGTTGATAAATTTTCTCTCACGAATGTAAGGAATTCAAACTCAGTTTCAATTACGTTCAAACACTAACTCACAATCTCCAGGAACCTATGCAAACCAAGTGCTTATTTGTATCTTTCACAGTTTTTTCTCATGAAATATTCTATTTCATATAAAAAACACACCAGTAACTATACACTGTCCTTAACATATACTTCAATCTTTCTTACTTTGTGCTGCTACAAGTTCGGGAAATTTACTACGTCTCAGAACAATGGTGGTTTCAAAGCATTTAACTGTGAACACAAATCATGAGGGGAAATTCTTTTGTGCTTCTTAGGTTCGCTGTGTGGAACGCAGCAGAACTCTCAGTTTCATGAATACTGTGAATAATTCCTCCTAACAGCTCCAATATATTAAGTAACTTGAGTTAGGTTTCCAAACTGCGTTAACTCTGAAACTTTGAGCAGCTCCATCGGTTAGTTCCCAGACATTATCTGATAACCACTCATTTAAAAAGTTGACACTTTTTGACAATTGAAAACTGGACTGAATTTGAAAAATATCAAATCTGCTGCAGAAGACCCAATAAATAACAACAAATTTACCAAATATGGTCATCATTACACTGGAAGGGTTGTTGCAGAATGTTCCACTTTTCATTTTCTATGCTTAGTTCTTTCCTGATGTGTATGTGTTATCATGATCACAGTTGATGTCAAAAGGCTATCTATTTCTCTGTCAAGTTGAAAGGTTGTGAGCATTCTCTCTGGGTGGTCAAGTGTACTTGAAATATTCGAACAGCAGGAACTAACACCTAATTATTCCACAGGGATTTAGGTTTCAACTCCCTCCGAAATGCTGGACTGAAAGGTTATACACATAAAACAAGTTATCCCCCTGAAGTAGTCTCTTAGTGGTTGCTTTTCCCAATTTTATTAAGATGCATCAGTGAGTGAACGTTGTGTTCAGGAAACAGGAAAGAAATGGCTATGGACCATTACCCCCCCCTTCCCCCCAACACAGTATGCTCATTAAAACGTACAGGCAAATAAACATTGGGTGGCGTCATGGTACATTAGTTAGCACTGCACTTTACAGAGCACTGGCCCAGGTTCGAGACTGAGGTGCAAATCCCGGATTAGGTCACTGTCTGTATGGTGTTTGCACATTCCCCCCATGTCTGTGTGGGTTTCCTCCCACAGTTCAAAGATGTGCCAATTAGGTACAAGTTGTTTTAGGTTTTTCGTATGTGGTAGGCACCATAATTAATTGTTAACAAATATCTAAAATTATGTGTGGTTTGAAATAAACAAGGTCTTTGTGACATCCAGTGGTGATTGTCGTGTCTGCAGGATTAATGCTAGGAAGCAGAGAGGCACCAAACAAAAAAGAACTTTATTAACAAGGTGTGTTCAGTACATGCTGCTTCTTCATTCTGCATAGTTAACCTGCTAGTGATCAATGACATCACTTCCGGTGGCATCATGCATATATTTTAGACAAATTCAAAATTTAGTAGGACTTACTCCTTCTACGTCTTATAATTTTCTCAGTGTTGATCCCCTATTTAGAAATTGCCACATTCACCTCTTCCATGGATTAAGCTGTGAGACGTCTAGATTCACTCTACCTCATAACTAGAACCATGTAGGCCAAAAGACTAATTTTCATCCTTTGTTTCCCTAGACTTCCAGAATTTACATTCTATTGCAAATAAGTAACACATTTTCCTTAGATACATAAATCAAAACAAAGTCACATAGAATATACTGCAGAACAGGCCATGCAGCCCATCAAGTTTGCACCAAATCTCTAACAGAGTCTCATACAGGCCCTCTCCTCTGCCCTATTCCCACTGCCCCACGCATTTACCAGGGCTAATCCATCTAACTTACAAATCACTGGACATTAAGGAGCAATTTAGCATGCTAATCGACCGAATCATCATCTTTGGACTGTGGGAGGTAACCAGAGCATGCGGAGAAAACCCACACAGACACAGGGAGACTATATAAACTCCACTCAGACAGTCAACCAAGGCTGGAATTGAAACTGGTCTCTGGAGTTTTGAGGCAGCAATTCTAACTACTGTGCCACCATGCTACCTTTGACATCCTCTTGTCAATTACGCACATATTGTAAACATATATTTTGACTTATTCCTATAAATATCAAAAGCATAATGTTAAAAATACATATCATGATGTCAAAACAAAAAGAATATTTTCCCTTTAATACAGATGTTCCACTCTACAAATACAGTTCAATTAAATCAATGTGTGGGTTTTGCTTCAAGATAAAGTCATCCAAAGTTCAAACTGCATTTTAGCCATCCCTTGAAAGCTGATTTAAAAAAAAACTCAATTAACTTAAAGTTATAAAATAATTAAGTGTATTTCCTCACAAGCAGCTGCAAAGTATCCCAACTGTCTTAATTGCCAACTGAATCACTAACAGAAATTAAAAACTGAACTCCTTAATTTAATCTATAGTTATACAATAAAGTCCACAGATGTTACTGACAGTGAACCCTGAAACTTAGGATTATCAAAAGCCTACATTATGTTCAGCCTGAGTACCTTTTTTGTGGGGTTGCGCTTTGCTGAAGAGGTCAGCATTTGTTGCCCATCCCTTGAACCACTGCATAGAAATAGAATCCTATAGTGCACAAGGAGGCCATTCAGCCCATTGAGATTGCACTGACTATAATCCCACCAAGACCCTAGCCCCATGACCCAATGCATTTACCTCACCCAGTCTCCTGATACAAAGGGACAACTAAGCATAGCCAATCCACCTAAACTGCACATCTTTGGACTGTGGGAGGAAACTAGAGCACCCAAAATAAATCTATGCAAACACGGGGAGAACGTGCAAACTTCACACAGATAGTGACATAAGCCGGGAATCGAATTCGGGTCGTTGCGCTATGAGGCGGCAGTGCTCATCACTGTGCCACCATGCCATTTCAAAGCAGTTATAAGTCAGCCATGTTACTGCAGATCTGAAGTCACACTTAGGCCAGACTAGATATGGGGGACAGATTTCCTTCCCTAAAGGGCATTTGTGAACCAGACCAGTTTTTTACAACAATGCATTCATGGTCACCATTACTAAGCTTTCAGTTTGAGATTTTTATTCATTTAATTTAAATTCCACTCGTTGATGGGATTTGAATCCATGGCCCCACAGCATTAGGCAGGGTCATTTGAATACCAATCCAATGACATTATCACTACACAACCATCATTCCAAATCTTTCACTATTCCAGATCAAATTACTAAAGAGTCCACACCAATAGTTTCTATTCATCTTATATGAGAAGCAACTGTCTTTCTATAAACGGCATGATCCACTTATTTAGAGTCTAAATTTTAGACCAAAAGATCTTTGGCTTAGAGCCAAAACTATGAGGTGTACAAGCTTGTTTAAGAATCCTGAAAACTATTGGAATTTAACCAGTTAAATCTGCGTTAGCTTTCCACCCAGGCTTGAAAATATGATAACAGCCGACAGCTTTGCCTTTTGAGGTTCATTCAGTTGGGATCAGTTGTTGGATAGATATCTGATATTAAATATTATGTATTTAAAGAAGCAAAGATAAATATTCCCCTAGTGTACAGCTTCAATTTGTGAATAGGCTTTTATTACAAAGTACTTAGATAACAGCTTGCTTTTATCAGAAATATAGCACCATGGAACAGTTAAAAATCGGGCTAACTTCTAAATGCAACTGCCTGCACTAAAAGGTCTTGTTTCCCCCTGTCTAGACAACATATAAATTATATTGGGATGTATATATTTCTGCTGTAGCAGGGCTCAACAACCAGCTGTGTACATAGTAGACAGACATTAAACAATACATGTGATATGCTCAAATTGTAAAATTTTTTTCACATTTTTTGAAAACATCGTGCTGTCTTGAAAGACTAAAAGATGTTGGCAAATCCATTAACATATTTCTCAACCATTATTCCAAGTATACTATAAAATATCACATTCATCAGAACTGATTCTACTTCTTGCTTTCTCTAATAATAATTGGAGAAAGTAGCCTCCCAGGCCCCTGCCAATGGTCCTCTGCAACTTTCTATCAGGAGGTGCAACAGAGAAGTGTGGCATCAATCTGTCCCTTCCTGATTGTCAAAATACTATTGTACAGAGTTCTAAGTCCAACAATTCTCCCTAGACGAGGAACAAATCTGGAAATCCATGGTTGATCACTCTGTTACACTACCGGTTCAGCCTCTCACTTCAACATTCAACACTTACTCCAAAAATAGTTTTTGGTACTCAATGTTAGCATTTATGGAAACTGAGAATAGGCCAACTATTTGGAAATTCTACATTCAAAAGGACAAGAGCTTTTTATATCATTACAAAAAAAAGTCCCACCTCTAAAAGATTAAAATGGCTAAAGGAAAGAGCGTACTGCTCAACTCTTCCGAGGATGAAGATTAGTAAAATAATGCATGCAGCAATTACAATGGATGCCTATTTATGCTAGAGAGCATTTTAAAATACTGCTGCATGTGACTGTCAAGGTAGTTCCAAAGTGCAATCATTTACAGCTGTTTTACTGATGATCTTCCCGTGATGATAAAGACAGAAGTGGGGGTGTTCGCAGATGATTACTCAGTGCTCAGTATCATTTGTAACTCCTCACATATGGAAGCAGTCCATATCTGCTTGCAGTAAGACTTGGGTACTATTCTGGCTTTGGGCCATGTGTGGCATGAACATCACGTCACTTGCTACATGAGCGTCAGCAATGATCCCCTCCAACAAGAGAGAACGTAAACAAAAAATCCCCTTGATGTAAAATGACATCATCATTGTTAAATTTCTCCCATCATCAACATTCTAAGGATTTCATTAGCCAGAAACTATACTGGACCAGCCATACAATACTGTGGCTACAAGAGCAGGTCAGAAGCTGGGAATCCTGCAGTAAGTGACTCCCTAGAATCTGTCCACCATCTACAAGGCACAAGTCAGGTGTATGATGAAATATCTCCACTTGCAGCAGTGTACATCATCTACAAGATGCACTTCAATTAAGGCATTTAAATAGTGACTTCTAACCTGTGACTGCAGCCACCTAGGAGAATAAGAGTGATGGACATATTAGACCACCATGTCACACATCATCCTGCCTTGGAACTATATTATCATTTTTTCTCAATTGCTGGGTTAAAATCCTGGAACTCCCTTTCTAACAGCATTGTGGATGTAACCTATTCTAAATGGACTGCAGCAATCTAAAAGGAAAATAGGAATGAGCAATAAATGCTGATCCTGCCAACAATACTCACATCTTACAAAAGAATAAAAATAATTTTACTTTAGTCTTAAAAAAATTAACTATGATAATGCAAAAATGAAAAGTTCCCAAACACATCTCATAGCCCACAAATAGTGATGCAGAAGGTATATTTGGAGAACACAGAAAATTACAGAGATGTGACAGACAGCACACTAATTTGGACATGCAAATGTCATCCACTTGAAAAATCATCATGAAACATATCCATTTGTCCACAGAATGTATTTATTTGCAAAGTGGAGTAGTTCTCAATGCCAACACTTGGTCTGATACAAATTCATTGCCTAAATGTCCTACAGTTTCTAAGTGAGCTGTCGCCACCTAGCTCCCAAATTCATCTGTTTGTTTAATGTATATAAAGTAAAAGATTAGGCTTCATTCACAATGAAGTGAGTTTTTGCACCATTCTCTGACTGAAAGTAGAGGCAAGTATCCTCTTTCAGTCTATTTCTCTCTAGCTAGTTATTGGGAGTGGTCTCGGTACAGGGAATGTTTAATTTCCAGCTCATTTTATTTCCATTCAAGTTAACTTAGGGCCTCCCAAGTAACCCAATTCAAATGGGGAATTTTACGTATGGGAAATCATGAGCATTTCCCCATGGTGATGCTAATAAACGTTACACCACTGCCCACCCCTCACCAGTTGTGCTACTCTTCTGTTGAAAACAGAACTTAGCATAATAGTTGTGCGGTTACTAAACCTGTTGATATTTGTCTCAGAGTGCAAGAAATCAATATTGAAACTTGAAGGAGAAGAATATAGGTGGAACTTTATAACTTCCCAGCCAGTAGGATTTCCAATCCATTATATTTTTTGGCCATGCCCCTGCCATGATTGAGCCAAATAATTCCACCCTTTGTGTTTGAATTATGAGCCATGCCAGAAAGTTCTATACTTGTGTCGAAGAGTACTTAAGATTGCCTTGTCAATATAGGTCATGGAGTGAAAAGGACTATGGAGTGAACAAATTAGGTATTTGTCAATCATAAATCTATGGGACAACATATATATGAGCAAGAAACCAAAAATTTATTATGTGTATAAGCATATAAAGGCGAGATTTTCACAATTGCTGTAGGTATGTGGGCTGTATTGGAACAGGTAGGAGGAGAAGAGCCTGATGTGATCTGTCCTTTGGACCTGACCCAAGATTGCATGGTGGTAAAAAGGCATGAATTGATCCATCATTACAAATACTACATTGTGGTGAATGGTGCCCAATGGTCACAATCATAAAGGAAGTCAGTGACTTTGGCCAGAATCATCTTAGCGTTGTGCAAGGGCAGTTACTGGGTCTCAAGAGATCTCAAACAGGGAAATGAGTCTAGTTTATATATGATGTCAGTAGTCTTTCTGACCAAATACATCACAGCACCCAACAGCTAACTACATAGAAACACCCTGGAAGAGGAAAATCACCTCCCCCTGTCAGGGAAAGTAGCAAAAACTACATTTGAGTCATTATGAATAGAGCCTAATCTTTTACTCTATATACTCCGCAGAGGAACTAAATGAAGCAACATGCTCCTACTGGGTGGAAATAAAGCATTCCCTGAACCTGAACAACTTCCCAGTTGTTACGTGGAGACAAACACACTGGAAGAGGATGCTTGCCTCCCCTTTCAGCCAGAGAATGGAACACACACTACTTTTGAGTCATTAACAAAGCCTAATCTCTTACTTTGTATACACTATAAACAAGATGAATTTGGACATTTCGCTTCAGTGAGTAAAAAGACTCACTAAGCCACACGAATGTGGTTCAATTCCCAGTTTGTTCAGGGTTAATTGATCACAGCTACAGTGGCAGAAACCAGACTGTTACAATTCTTTGCTGAGATAAGGCGAGAGGGAAGAATCTGATCAAGGTTGCTGCTTCTGATCACTATCGTAACGACAGTGAATGTTTCTGTGATTCCTGGATCAGCTGTGGCGTAGTTAAGTCATTGAGTAGCCTGCTACACATAAGCCCATGTTTTCTGGTTAGCATTGTTCTCACGATGATCTCAAACCCATTCATACAAAATGAATTGATGCCAATATTAGAATATCACTGACTGAAAATCTAGGCTTCACTGTTGAAAAGCGGCCACTTGGGTGAGCTATTGAATGAATAGATGGAACTACAGAGCAGTAAGAGCTCATGGCTGTAGAGCAGCAGGTGGAAAAAGGAAGAAGCCAGGAGAAAATTCAAATCAGATCACAATTTCAGCATTACACTTTAATCTGCAAAGCAGCCTTTATAATAACTTCTGACCAGGAAAGAGGATAGGCATCTAGTTTTCAGGTCTTAGCTCAGTTGTGACAGTGACTCACTCTATCATTTCTAATCTCTATCTCAGGGTATTAACACTGAGTAAATATATCCAGCCATAGCTATGAGATCAGAAAGAAGTAGCAAATTACATATCCAAATGGGCCTCTATTTTTACCCTTTGTCTATCTAGGTCTCTCCACCCCAGCCACCCAATAGGGTTGGTGGCCTGCCTATTTAAACTTTCCCTTTGTCTAGTCAACCCATCGACAAGGCAAAAGGTAAACGAGGGTCTAGTTACCATTCAAAACGTTGCAGTCCAGTGTCATTAAAAAGCATTAAACACTGGGGACATCGCACACTGTGGGTTGTCTGGCAATAGATCCAAGATGGGAAGCCACAGTAAGATTTAAAGATCTGCACCAACTCCTTATGATCAGGAGGAAGAGGATACTTTTCTGAAGATCCCTCAAATGGTCCTGGATACTCCCCAGACTCAGCCTACTACCATTCATGCTGGAACATCCAAATTGTGATTAACTGCAAAAGAATCCCTACAATGCAGAAAGAAGCCATTCAGCCCTTCGAGCCTGCACCAACAACATTTCTAACCAGGCCCTATTCCTGTAACCTTGCGTATTTACCGCGCTAATCCCCCTAATCTACACATCGTGAGACACTAAAACGCAATTTAGCATTGTCAATCCACTTAACCTGCACATCTTTGGACTCAAAGCCCTTCTTCCAGTGGTTACCAGCTCCATTCCTCTGCTGCTGACTTCTGTCACATCCTAACCCCATACAGTTAATCCGGTCAAAAGATTATTACACGCAGGCTGTCTTTGCCTCAGTTAAAGCTAATCAATAATAGCAGTTGCATTTTAAGACAGGAAAGTGTTCCTCGACACTACAAAAACTATAAGCAGAGGCTAATGAGAGACTATTAAGAGAGCTAACTAAAAGTTTGAGGACTTTAGGAAGTCTTTAAGCAGAAGCACTTAGAAACAGTCATGAATACAGGTTCTAGCAATAAATTAGCTGAGACAAGCACAGAGATGGGTGATGTTACAGAGCAAGAAATGAATAGTCTGTGTGACAGCAAGAATATGGGATTAGAGTCCAAAAATAGGGGCAATGGAATGCCGGAAATGCAAACAGTCAGGTTTGACCTTGGAGGGGTGAAATTAGTGACAAGAGTCAATGGTATTCATATTAAAGTCCAAAGAAGACAACTTTGAACTTATGCATATTTAACTGGAGTACGCAGCAGCTTATTCAGAACTGGACATCCGACAAATAGCCTGAGAACGTTGGGGCAGTGAAGTGTTGAGGAGAGGTGAAAGAGACAGAGCGGTGAGTGCCAACACTTGACCTCACGTTTTTGAACAATGTCATCAAGCGCATCATAAATGAACAAGGGACCAAGGATAGGTCTCAAGATACTCCAGAGGTGCTGGCTCAGGACAGAGAAGAGAAGCCATTGCTGCAGTCTGTTTGGACAAGGCTGGATTGTGAAAGGAAAACCAAGCAAGGGCAATCCCACTTGCTGAGGAACTTAGAGAAGAATGCAATCAACCTACCAAAATGTGGATGAGGATGAGGAGGATTGGTGTATCATGATCACAAAAGAATACAATTTGTGACTTGGACTAAGGCTCTGCTACCTGTCTCAAAAACTATAATGCAGCATCTACAGGCTTTTGAGAAATCTGGATTGGGATAAAACCGAGCACAGTAGACAATAAGGATTTTATCGGAGAAATTGTAATAAATTGAAATATTTGAAGGGAGACGTGTCAGGAGGTGAAATAGGCTGTAATTTGCAGCAGCTTGGCAGGGCAAGAGATGGAAAGTGTAGCCAGATGATTAAGATGATTAGAGGTTTAGATAGGGTGGACAGTGACAGCCTTTTTCCTAGGATGGAGAAAGCTAGCACGAGGGGACACAGCTTTAAATTAAGGGGTGATAGTTATAGGACGGATATCAGAGGTAGGTTCTTTACCCAAAGGGTGGTTCGGGAGTGGAATGCCCTGCCTGCAGCAGTTGTAGATGCGCCAAGTTTGGTGGCGTTTAAGAGGTTAGTTGATAAGTATATGGAAGAGAAGGGAATGGTTTAGTTTGGAGGGTCATTGCTTTTTATATTGGTCGGCGCAGCATCGAAGGCCGAAGGGCCTGTTCTGTGCTGTAATGTTCTATGTTCTATGTTCTATGTTCTAGATGAAGTGGCTTTGTTAAGAGGCAAGATATCATAAACCAAGTTTTCTTAAAAACCATGGTGTCAAATCAATTATCCACAAATAAGGCTATGGTAAACACCTCGTTCTTGAGTGAACAGGCATTTGGAAAGAAATGTAGGGAGAAGGAAATAATGAACAGAGTAGGAAAAGGACATTGTTAAGGTAAACTCCTAGCACTCTGCTGGATGGGAAGGTGAAAGAGAAAACAGGTCAGTTGGTGATACTGGTCATGAGGAAGCAAAGCGGTATCTGAATGAGTCCTCTGGAGAATGCCAAGAGAAACACAGAGATACCCATAGGCATAATGTAGAGAAATTCAAGCTAAATGCAAATACTCAATAAACAACAGAAAGTTAAAAGTTCTGCAATTGGCAGTCACTAATGCACCAGGGGAAATGGGAAAGTGAAAGCAAAGCATATCAAGTAGAATTCACCAAACGTCAATTATCAATATCATACATAGACTACTTTCTACTTCACTTTCACTCCGTTTTAATGGATTTCACTCCATACATTTCTGACACTCCATTATTACAATGTGTAATAATTACAATGGGCTTAATTCTACATTCTTGTACTCCTAGTATGGTGCCTTGCTCGATAAAGGTCAGATTAGACATTCAGGCATGATGCTGTTGATTAAGAAAAATGGGAGGATTACTAATCAAAATGTCTTCTGTGCCTGACTGCACAATTTGGCCTGTGACTGAATGAGGATTCAGGCCAAGAGCGATAACTTACATTCTGTTCCCTATATCCCGCCCTCCTGCCCCCCACACCTGGAAAATAATTGCATAAAATTGCGTGCTTTAAACCCGTACCAATAAAGACAGGAGGCTGTACAAAATAAAAAGAAAGCTGTTGAAATGAGGGAAAAGGTCCATTCTAATGAGAGTTACACCTGAAAGGCTGATCTGTCTTTTCTCTTTACAGGTGCTGACTAATCTGCTGTACTGCGTATTCTGTTCTTGTTTTGATTACCCTCCATACAAAAGTAACAGTTCAGGAGTCAGAAATAACTTGCTGATGGGAACATTTCAGACAGGTCTGTCACTCCTCATGTCTAGAAAGCAGAAAGATGAGCCAATTTCTTCAACACTTGATATTCCCTTTCATCCCTGGGTTTAGTTACCTGTCAAAACATTTCGACCACTTCCATTCAAAACTGTTGAACATCCTCTTCAGATCCTCACCCTAGTGAATGGTAAGCTCAGGAGCACACTACGCTTTTCATTCACTGTGCCATCTTATCAACTCCATGCCGAAGGAACAAATATATGCTTGATATCACTTGTCAATCTCATGCAACAATATTAGTCCATCTGAACATGATTGTGAAATGAATAGATAAGTCATAGAAAAGCTCTGGGCACATGCCATTTGCACATGGAATAGAAGACACTGCTGTAAACTGTACCTTTACATCAAAGTTTCCACTTTGTTCAACATCAAGATAAGCAGTAATAAGATTACATTTATTCCTTTTCAAGTCACTGAAGGTATTATCCGCAATGGAGAGAGTTATTCTTGCTGTGTTGAGCTGACAGCCGGCAGAAGTCTGTAGCTCTATGACTCATCCTCTACTTAAAAAGTGCAAACAGTTCTATTGCCGAGAGCACTACAGTGTCAAATTTATAACTGTGACTGCTTCATCAAAAAGCTGACTGGTTAAAGATTGCTTACTGAATTCCCACTCCAAAGACAAGGCCATCCATTTAATCTTTCTAATCTACATTTTAATTATCGCTTCTTTTTAAATGGTGCCTATTCCTTGGTCTCTCTAGAATCATACGTCCAGTGCAGAGGATAGGCAGCCCCGTCTTGGGATTTTTGCAGGTGCCTCAAAATAGCGCAACCAACCACCAATGTTGAGATGACCTCCATTAGTTGCTCTTACCCATAGTAGATGCTACAGCTCCAACTGCTAAAGTTGGCTTTTAAGAATAGAGGGAATAAATCTGCCCTTTCCAATGCAATGCTGAGCACTACTACAAGAATTCCACAGCAATAATAATACATTATCTCTCCATATGTGGGAGGGAACAATCTTTTTTTCTCCATTGTTTGCTGCATAAGTTTTCAACTGGGACATGTCATCCATGTATTCACTTTTGAAATACAGTCCTGTTGAGTGGACATTTGGTATATATAAAGTTCCTAAAAATGTGCACTGGTGATAGCAAAAGCAACGTGATTGAGGCAGTGCTTTGCGTATTTTATCACATCACACTTCATGCTTTCATATGTCAGGACATCTGTATTCATTTTCAGTCTTTTTCGTAGCTCCTTGATGAATGGCTAAGCTAAAAATCACAGGCTCACTCCTGCTTGTACTGTGTCAGAGAATCTCAGTTGGAGTGGCAACTGAAGTAGAATTGGCATCACCAACTTGGCCAGAAAGAAAGTAATTACAGCCATTCTTCCTACTCCTGATTGCTTTCCTGTTACTCTGAAAGAGGTACATAAAGGTAAAAAGGCATCTGCCTCAACTGTGCTGTCTTCTATGTAGCTAAATAGTTGTTAACACTACCCACATTACAAATGAAGAATAACCACTTGAGTCTAGACACAGAGATGCTTGTGGAATTGTATCACAACAAGAATCAGCACATAGAAATAGAGAAATATCTTGAATGTTGAATAAAAAAATTCCATCACATTGTACGGCATAAATTCAGATTAACACAGTTAATTTGATTTTGATCTGATTTATTGTCACATGTATTAACATACAGTGAAAAGTATTGTTTCTTGCATGCTATACAGATAAAACATACCGTTCGTAGAGAAAGAAACGACAGAATGCAGAATGTAGTGTTACAGTCATAGCTAGAGTGTAGAGAAAGATCAACTTGATGTAAGGTAAGTCCATTCAAAAGTCTGATAGCAGTAGGAAAGAAGTTGTTCTTGAATCAGCTGGTACGTGACCTCAGACATTTGCATCTTTTCCCCAACAGAAGAAGTGAAAGAGAGAATGTCTGGAGTGCGTGCGTCCTTAATTATGTTTACTGTTTCCCCAAGGCAGCGGGAAATGTAGACAGAGTCAATGGATGCGAATTTGGTTTGCATGATGGATTGGGTTACACTCGTGACCTTTTGTATCTCCTTGCATTCTTGGGCACAGCAGGAGTCGTACCAAACTGTGATATAACCAGAAAGAATGCTTTCTATGGTGCATCTGTAAAAGTTGGTGAGGGTCGTAGCTGACATGCCAAATTCCCTGAACTTCTGAGAAAGTTTAGGTGTTGTTCCACACAATGAAAATATAGACATTGATTAAAAAGGATACTTTTATAAAGAACAATCATATTTAAATTCGATCTTCATCAAGGAGTGAAATGTCTTCGGTGTATTTGAAGAATAACAACATGTATCTTAACCATCCAGAGGGCAGTACTTCTTAACTTACAAAAACCTTAACCCAGCTGAATTCATCTCTCTCCAAATGGACTAGAAAACACCAGTAACTTCTTTGGCTATCTGGAAGGAGTGCTGAAGGATACTAATTAAACTTATTGTAAGGCATGTAACCAAGATAGGTTAGTCCTCATCACTTCTCTAAGACACAAATTAGATTGTAATAAGCTGTTGTATTGTAGCTGATTTATATTGCTGCTGTTCCCATTAGCCCATTGTTACTATTGAATCATTATTTCAGATGACATAAAATTTGATGCCAAACAAATGTTAAAATTTGACTCGGTTTCCAGTGCACTAAAATAAATACTAAAAACTGACAGCATTTGCTCCAGATGTGCATCTGTTTGTCAGGTTTTCAAAATGCATTATAGAAACATAGAAAGTAGAAGCAGGAGTAGCCATTTGGCTCTTCGAGCCTGCTCCGTCATTTTTTTTGATCGTGGCTGATCATCACATTCAATATCCTGATTCCCCCCTTTTCCCATATCCCTTGATCACTTCAGCCCCCCTAGAGCTATAGAAACAAGAACTTTTTGTTTATATATACTTTTTATATGTTATATGAACAGGTATTATTAGCAGTGGATTATTTTTCATATTTAGAGGGACAAAGGTTTATGCACTAGAATCTAATAAGCAGAATCAGGAATACTGGAGATGAAAACATCATGATACAAGTAATTCTTCAACATGATACACTTGTAATCACCAAGATCATCATTGTGCTTTCAATATAAGATACTCATATATATTACAAAGGGAAACAGTGGCCTAAAATGTTTGTAAATCTAGACAATAAAATTAAGGATTGAAGCATCAGGGTTTCTTGTGCCACCAGTGTAACTTAGTATAATGAGGATGCAAGGCTCAGCACAACATTTAGTTCAATGAGCATTAACACTTTAGACAAATGCACCAGACTGAGAGATACCAAGACAATCCCAGATTAGGCCTCTGATCTGTCTTCTCTTAGCCAATCCCATTTGTAGCAAGAGTAGCACTCTAGTTGGTTTAGCTCAGTTGGTTGGACAGCTACTTCATGATGCAGAGAAACGCCAACAGTCCTGGTTCAATTCCTGTACCAGCTGAGGTTATTCATAAAGGCTCTGCCTTCTTAACCTTCTCCTTTGTCTGTTGTGGTTCTTAGATTAAATCACCACCAGCCTTTGAGTCCTCCCATTTGAGGGGCACAGCAGCCTATAGTCATCTGGGACTACAGTGATTTTATCTTTACAGTAGCTTCAGAATTTCTGGATAAAATATTGGCAAAAATTCTTATTGTTTCATTTGGCACTGTGATAGTGCTAACAAATACATTTAAGAAAGAAGATGGCATTGATTTCGCACCTTTCACAACATCAGCACAGTGCTTTAGTACCAATGAAGTACTGTTGAGACGTAGTCATTGTTGTAATGTATGAATGCAGCGGCAAATTTATGCACAGTAAGGTCCCACAAACAGACCAGATAATCTGACTTCATGATGCTGATTGAGAGATTAAATATTGGCTTGGAACATCAGGATAATTCCCATTCTCTTCCAACAGTACGGCTTTACAGCAGGATTTGATTGAATAGTCCAAAAGCATTATTTACTTGGGTGGAATTTTCCATTTTTGAGAATAAATGCCATTGCTGGCAGCTCTGACAGTACCTTTCCCACTGGCCCAAACAGTGTGCTTTAACCCACATTAATTATGCACAGGCAAGTTCCTCTCCAAATCATCTGGCAGGTTGGCAGCTGATTGCCCACCCACTGTTACCTGCTAGCTTCAAAAGTCCCAGCACCATATTTTACTACCAGTCCCACACTCATCACAATCCCCAACCCACCTGTTTTCACCACACCATGTCAATAACCAGAGAAAAGATTAGCAGCTTCAGGCAGAAGTATGTTCCTCAATTCAATCACCCTCGCCTGAGCCCATCAGCTGCAAGGTGCCCATATCCTATCTGGACTTCTGCCCAATGACTATGGAGTCTTCATACATCTTCCTCCAGTAAACAATGTGGACTCTTATTGCCTCCTTAGTAAGTGAGCTTTTCATGCAGCCTTGTTGGAGTCTGGCATTTCTTCCCCTCAGTCTTCTTCATCCACCTCCTTGCCCTCTGCTTGCCATCATGAGCTCTTGCATCCCTCTGCCACTCCTTGCACAATTCCCTCTTGTCTTTGCAAGATTGGAAGACCTGATGGTGGATAAGTGTGTATGAGTGCACTGCACTCAGGGAGGAGAGACATTTGATATAAATCGGGCTCTCCCAGTTCATCTGACATATTGCTTTAAAATGCAGAGTTGTTGCATGGGAAACACAGAGTAAAAAGGAGGCAAGATCCGCTGCTGTAAATGCATTTCTCTACATTCCCTTTAGGCCACAAGATGTAGGCACCTTCTGCTTAGCCCTTCACAGAAGCCTTCAATCTCTCACCACTGCCTCTCTCCGCCATCCTGACACCCAACTGCTCACTTCTGTTTCCAACCCCAGCACTCATTGCTAACCTCCCACTCCACTCCAGTTTGTCATGTTATACGACCAGGTATGGGAGAAGGCCATGTAGCTCCTCAAGCCTACTCTACTATTTAATAAGATCGTGGCTGATCCAATAGTAACCTTAAATCTACATCCCACCTAGCCCCAATAACATATCACCTCCTTGCTTACCAAGAATCTACCCATCTCCACCTTAAAAAGAGAATTCCAAAGTCTCACAACTCTCAGAGAAAGATCTCACCTCATCCCTGTTTTAAATGGATGGCCCTCTATTTTTGAACACTGGTCCTATGTTTGAGAGTCCCCCAAAAGAGGAAACATCCTCTTCATCTCCAGTCTGTCAAGACCCCACCTCCCAACGGTGGTAGTCCGCACAATCCCAATCGCTGACCCATGCCAGGGTCCCTGCTATGTTTGCATTCCCTTCAGCCACAGGCCAGGCTGCTACTTTGCCTGGTATCTGGGTGGAAAACAAAACAGAAACAATTAGGTTTGGCTGGAACTCTGTGTCCCCAATCCCAGCTTCATGCCACCACCAGTAGCAGTGGTGAGCTGGAGTCAAATATTGTCCAGACTAGGTAAAGGCAGCATGTTTCCTCCACAAACCCAGGAGTGAATTACCTAAATGTTTTGAAGCATTTAAGAGATGGAATGGTGGTTAGCACTGCCCACTTCATACTACCGGAGACTCAGGTTCAATTCTGGCCTCAGGTGATTGTGTGGAGTTGGATGGTCTGGTTTTCTCCCATACTCAAAGATGTGCGGGTTAGGTGGATTGACTATGCTAAATTGCCCCTTAGTATATCAAGACATATAGGTAAAGGAAATTAGCAAAGAAGTACATCAGGTTACAGGAGAAGTCTTGGTAAGAGTCAGTGCAGATTCGGGCCGAATGGCCTCCTTTGGCATTGTGCGGATCCTATACAATAGTAAATTCCTTTCTAAAATTAAACTGATGTTAGCAAGTACTGTAATGAAACTGATATGCCATATTTTACATGGCCATTTATAATCACTCCACTCATTTAGTTCCTGCCTGAGGATGAAGATATTCTGAATTGCTTGTAACATGGTGCTACAGAGGAAAACATCTCTAAGGTCTCCAGTAGGCAGAGTTGATGTTGCTCACGAATACATTTTCCGAAGAGTAAGAATCCTGAAATATAATTATTTGAAAAGTCCAGAAGCACCATTTGCTTGTTACTCAGTGATCACATGCAAAGCAATTCAAAACACCTGTTCACAAAAATGAGGTCAGCCTTAAATTGGTGCAGTATTGAACAAGAACCAAAACATCTTTTCAATCTGACTTCTGAACTCCTTCACTTGTGAAATAGAACAAAGTTCAGTACAGCACAGGAACAGGCCCTTCGACCCTCCAAGGCTAGAAATACTACCACAACAGGAGCACTTTGGGAATAAAATGACAATTTGTTTCAAGGATTTATTTTGCAAATACACTGGAGATTCTTTGATATGTCCGGTGTTTCCAAATGAATCTTGACCAGCACGCTAAGAACCAGCAACATTAAGATAATTATTATTTGTATCCAGCATGCATGAAAGAAAAATCTCCAGCAATTAATGAAATAGAAATAAGTTTAGGGAAGGGTGCCAACCTCCTATTTGGTTAAAAAGCAAAATCTCAAGGTTTCCAAAAAAATCAGTAACTCAGAGCAGTTGATCTGCAGGTAGACACTGTTAAAGGAGTTATTTTTAGATATACATGCAATCCAGTAGGAGGCTGACAGCCTTCAGTAAAATCTGCATTTCAGTTAATGTTAATTGTACAGATGCGATCATTAGGTTTAACTGGAGATGCAGTCAAAAGAGTAGTTACCTTACAGTTTTGGATCAAATACTTAGGTTTCAGGAAGGCCATTTACAAACATCTAAAAAGATATCAAAATGCCTGCTTTAGAAAATAATGGGTAGAATTTTTTCAAAAAAATTCTAAGTTTATTTCCTAGTGTAGACACACATTAGTATTGCAATGAAGTTACTGTGTAAAAAGAGTGAGAAAACGATAGGTAGCTTAAGTAGCCCCAGCTGCACAGTGGTTAGCACTGCTGCCTCACAGTGCCAGGGACCTGGGTCGATTTCTGATTTGGATATCGTCTATGTGGAGTTTGCGCACTCTCCCTGTATCTGCATGGGTTTTCTCTGGGTGCTCGGATTCCTCCCACAGTCCAAAAATGTGCAAGGTACATGAATTGGCCATGCTAAGTTCTCCCTCAATGTACCCAAACATGCACCAGAGTGACGTGACAAGAGGATTTTCACAGTAATTTCATTGCAGTGTGAATGTAAGCCTCTTGTAATACTGATAAATAAACTTTACTTTGCTAAGCTTTAGGAGTGCCATTGCGCAGTTGCCACATTCTCCCAGTGTACTGTGCACACACAGTGGGAGACATGTCATTCCCCCATCCCGCATATATTACCTTTTGCCCTATCTTACCAACTCACCTGTCGATTGACAGGCATGCTAAGCCAGTAAGATAGTGCCTGATATCCCATCATTTTTCCCCACATTTTATTACGGTGGCACATTTTGGTTAAAGGGTTAACACGATTTTCTATGAATTTTTATCAGCAATAAAACAACATCTTGTCTGTTTGGATCTGGGAAATACATCAACCACAGAATCAACAGAGAGTCCTTTGCAGAGCCTTTGACATGAGAAATATCACTAAGTCTCAGCACTTTAATTGTGTTTTTGCTGGAGTCAGGGAAAAAATAATCTTTGAAGTCTGATGATGGGCTTTGCAGATAAGGCATGCTGTTCATACAAACTATTTGCATCGTTACAAGCAAGGTCACTATTTGAAATTCATCATGACACACATTGCATCTAATTAGATACTTTTTATTAACCCATACACTGTGCAATGAGAAGAATTTCAGCAACTTCCTACTGAATTGCAAGGAGGTAAAATTAAGAGTTTAATTAAGTTGTGATAAGAGCGATGATTGCCCTATTCTGAAATGAGCTAACCATCAAAAACAGCATAGCCTCTTTTTTGTTTTTTGTAGACGCTGACTGCTACAACACATTGCATTTATATATTGGCTCAAACATGATAAAATATGACAAGACACCAAACAGAAGAGTTATCAAATATAATTTTCAAACTAAACTACATACAATGCTACTTGCACAGGTGATCAAAATCTTGTGTATTTCGAGCATTCTTGTTTTGTACTATGTGGATAAAAGATGTGTTAAACCTAGTTTTTCTCTTGTCCCTTAGGTCATTTCCCTACTTTGACAGTAAACAGGTGACTAGTTCCCACAAGACACCAACCAGCACCGAGATCTGCAACTGATTTTGTTTTGGATGCCACTTCCTTCCTTGAAGGCAAACACACCAATTCCACTCAAACATTGGAACAATGTCACCAACTCCACATGCAAGACTTACACCCAACAAACAGTTCCCCAGGACATCATAAATAAATAAGAGAAAGATTGCACTGGCACTTAGGTAGTGCTTAATTACACATCTCCAAATACTCCCCGGCACTTTACCATTTGGTTCACTACTTGTTGAAGTGTAGTCACTCATGGTATGTAGGAAAATACAATAGGTATTTTGCACACAAGAAGATGCTGTAGGCACTAAGGTCGCAGTGGGTGGGGGGGTGAAATTACTCAGATGGGATTCTTGCCAGGTTCTCACCTATCCTGCCTTATAGCAATTTTACACTGAGGCAGGCATTGCGTTATTGGCTGCCCTTATTATTGACTCTATATTAGTCTGGAAGATCAACGTGTCTGATCACTGATTCTCCCCCATGAGGTAATCAAGATTTTAGATGGGAAGTTGGCCCAGGACCTAATTAAGATGCTTAAGTGGGCCTTCCTGTATATTAACCTGACATTCAAAATGCGTCAGATCATTAGTAAACAAAGTAAACCAGTGGATATTCGGGTTCATTAAGTTTATTTCAGCGGCAATGTAAACTTTAGCCTAGTACTAATGGCAGGATTAAGAAGTGAAAGTAATCACATCTTAAAGTACAAGCAGCTGACTGAACAGCTGAATCTGCCCGAAATAACTGGAGCATTTAATACGTTTTAAGCCATGTCTATGTCATTGACATTTGTGGGAATGGCAAATGGCTAACATCAGTTTGCTGGTATAAATGACTGGCCGTAATAACCATGGGTTTATTGGTGGGTACTGTGTTAGTTAAGGGAGGAATGTCAGAATAATTTTCTGCTTTTATATTTACTGTTCTTAGTTCTAATTCTCCTTCTCTACATCCAGTGCCTTAAACCTTTTCATAATGTTAGTGCAACAGAACATTTTCCATTCATCTGAACAGACAAAAGGACTGACTGTCTGTTTAATATCTCACCCAAAGCACAGTACCTCCAAAAAAATACACCACTTCCTCAGCATTGTATCAAAGTAGTGACCATAGAAACAGAGGAAGGGGTTTTACAGCCTCACTCGGGCGAAACTGGAAATCCAAGGTCAATGGAAATTTCCATTGTTGGACCCTCATCCCGCCAATTCCACAGTGGGCAAGGTGATAAGAGTTCCGGCCATAGAGACCAAAACAATACAGGTGGAATTTCCCCAAAAAATTCCAAGGGCACGATCTTACAACTTTCTCCCACTCGACTTTCGGTTAGGCAAGGTGGTAAGATGTAGTGGGAGACGAAAAATCAGAAACATGCCCAATTTTTCATCTCCCCTGATTGTACTGGCTCTGTTTTGCTAGTGTGTCCAGAAAGGGCATTAAGCCAATTTAAATATTAATGGGGGAAGGAGGAAACTTTGCCGGGGACCTCTGCAGAAGGGGTGGCAATTTGGGTGGGAGCAGGAGAATCTCCCAGCACACTGCGTTGCCTGCGTAATGCCAGTCCTAGAACGCAGCTGTCAGCTTCACCGACTTTATCTTCCACCCCCATACTGCATGGCCTCCCTGTCATAGTGCTTAGTCCACCTACCCACCTTCTCATCACAGTCCCTTCCCTAATCAGGTCCCACCCCCACAATACTGCGTCTGACTCACTGCCCAACCAGCATTACCAGTGTACCAGGCGGACACTGCCCAAGTGCCTAGCTGGCACTGCCAAATAGGCATTGCCCAATGGGCACTACTCGGCCATGCCCCTGACCAACCAGAGACTTCAATGGTCTCCTATCCCACCCATTGGTGGAGACCAGTACTCATTTGCACCAGTATGATGTCTCGCTGGAGAGGTGGAAAGCAGCCGTGCTGAATAAACTAATAAAATGGAAATCCAGTCAATCTGCTGCTAATAAGCTTTGTACCTTTTTCAACATTACTCATTCCATTACTAAGGCTGTCAATGTTTACCTCTGCAACATCATACAGCTCCAGACTTGCTTCAATTTCTTTGCTACTGAAATCTTCATCCATACTTGCTACTTCAAGACTAAACTATTTTAGCTATTTCAAGATTCTCCCTGGCCAATCTTCTAGTTTCCATCCTCCAAACATTTGAGCTCATCCAAAACTCTGCTGCTTGGATTCTAATACATATGAAGCCCATTGACCCATTGCTCCCTGACCTACATTGAGACCTGGTTCAGCAATGCCTCAGTTTTAAAATTCTCATCCTTTGCTTTCAATTCTTTTCATGACTTTGCCTCTCCCTATCTCTGTACTTCCTTCAGCTCCACAACCTCGTGCCCATCCAAATCTTGCCTCTTGTGTTTATGTAATTTTAAGAGCTTCACCAATGACATTCATTCCATTTGGCTGCCTAGGTCCAAAGTTCTGGAATTCCTTCCAGAAACCTTTTCTCCTTGTAACAGCTCCTTGGTCAATGTTTTGGTCATTTGTCCTCATATTTCCTATGTGGTTCAGTATTAAATTTTGTTCGATAACACATCTGTGAAGAGCTTTTGGATATGTTCCTATATGACAGATTCTGTACAGAAACAAGTTGTTGCCACAAGTACAATGATTCAGTTAACTGCGACTCAGTTTTCTTACTTCGTCTCCCAATGTCCCAATAGAAAATGAAAGCATGGTACAGAATTGGAACACGCGACTCATTTATTGTAAAAGTGAACACATCAAAAGTCTCGCTGCAGAGTGACAGGCAAGTCTCACTGCTAAGCTTATATGGCTAAACACTGATTTTACAACTAGGGAGCACTGAAGAATCACTGAAGTAGTGAAAGACAGATAGCAAAAATCACAGATTGTTTAAACAATCTGTTGCAAACATTTCTGTCTCAACCTAATCCGTTCCTTGTCCATAATAATCTGCAGGGACATTCACTATGTTTTTCCAAGAAAAGGAATAACACAATGTCACATAATTAAATGTTGACTCTTTCACTCACTGCATAATGGGGTCTGGGAAGTTGATTCTTCTCAGTAGATTTAAAGGATAAGTCTCTTCGTATAACTCACTAAAGCTGTTTCTATATTGTTTTATTGCCATTATTGCTCCCAACATGCAGGTCTTGCACAACTAAAAGCAGCAAACAAAATTTGTCAGATTCATAAAGGACTTAGTTAGACCTGGTTAAAAATAAAACCCAGGTATTTCCAGCTCAATGCTTCGTTAATCTAACTTTGGGGTTGCCAAAGATTGTATGGAGACTGAAGTGCTGGAAAGAATCAGCAAGTCTGGCAGCATCTGCTGGAAACCTCGAACCTTGTCCATGGCTGGGATTCTCCGATACCGCTGCAGTGAATGGAGTTTTGGCTGAGTGCCAAATACTCCATTCTCACTGGCAGCAGGGGCAGGGTGAACGAGATGGGAGAATTCCATCCATTGTTAACGTTCCTGTTGTGTTTAGAGTCATAGAGGGTTATAGCATGGAAACAATCCCTTCGGCCCAACTTGTTTGGAGAAAGACACTCAGGTACACTCGATAAATAATTTTATTGTGGTATGTTTTCTTTCATACCTGCTGCTTCTCTGCTTCCCAATCTACATTGCATTACATCATTTCTTTGTGTACATTACCACAGCGAGGCACCAGGGCAAGTCAATAGGAACAAACATATCACAGTTTTGAGTCCAATATGACTTTCCTTAGGAACAAACAATGAATCTGCCATCACAAGAGCAATTGAAAAAGCATCTCAAGACAACAAATGCCCAAAAGGCCACTGTAAAAAATCAAATGATTGCAGTTTCTACCTGTGTTGTGCAGCACACAGAGCGAAAAGCTGACCACGCCCAATGGTTCCTTCAGATAAAAATTTTGCTTTTTGAAAATGGTTCAAGGACAGCCTCACACATTCTCACTAACCTCACAGGCAAGAAAATCCCTCCCTCCTGAAAACGAGCCTCTGTTTAGGCAGGTAAAAATGAAAGTTATTGTAGGAATGGCTCAAATTTCAATCACGAACAGTGGAATTGTTGAATCTTCATCAAACGTTACGTCTGAACTCCAGACTATTTGCCTTTTTGTCTGGCCACATAAAAATGAAACTTGTATTTCAAAACTGATCAAATACACTTATGGGACAACACCTACTCTTCCCTACTGGGGGAAACAGCAGAGGAGCAGTTAAAATGCAATGGTCCATTTACTGCCAAAGTAAAATTCTCATTGGAACTGCTGGATTTGGCAGTGAATGTAATTCAACCAGGACCCTCTAGAGCCTTAGATAATTTACAGTGCAGAAAGAGGCCATTCAGCCCATCACGTATGCACCAGCCAAAAAAGAGAGAAAAGAAACTAGCTATTGATTGTAAACCCATTTTTCAGCACCTCGTTCATAGCCTTGCTGTTTACGGCATGTCAGATGTAAATCCAGGTACCTTTTAAATGAGTTCGGCATTTCAGCTTCAACCACCAATTCAGACAGTGAACTCCAGAACCTAATATTTCATCATGCTGCCAAGTTGCTTTATAAATTTCCAATGAAGCTCCTTGTCACATTTTATGTTAAGGACACTATATAAGGTGTTATGGACAATGATCATCTTCTGATATTAGTGGGCAGTTGTGCATCACTTAAGCTTTGTCTATCCCTCTCTGTCACCTGTCACTTTCCATCATTAATCTTAATGACGGACAGGAGTTTGTTGCCAATCATTCAAGATGACAGTAACATGTCCATCAAGCTGAATCACAATTAAAATCCAGCACCTCAATGATAAAGCAGCACAGCAACACAAAAAGAAGAAGAAGAAAGCAAATCTTGCCCTCCACATGGCAATACCTCATGGCACATTCTGCTTCAAGTGGATAAAGAACTATGGTCTACTCAAGTCACATGAAGGTATATGGCAGAGAATCATGATCCTGATTAGATACTATTCTTTGACCCAAGGGACAGCCATTGATGTTGGCCTTCCATCAGAAATGGCCGAGCAGTTAAAATCTGTCAGGGTTTTGACTCATTCCTGCGTGGGGCTCTCATCTGTCCCCATCAGCTCTATTTGGATGTTAAGCACAACTCTTCCATTGGCACCAAGTTATTGCATTAGGTTCATAAAAGCAGTTTGATGCTTAAATTTACAAGAGGGCTCTTGTCCTATCATGGGAGTGGTCACTTCAAGAACATATAATATTGCAAGCTATCCACCAGTACAGCAAAGTACATAAACAAAAGAAAGTTCTTCAACCACAGCAGCTTGTGCTACAATCCTTAATGAATTTTCTTTATATTCATGCTTTACTTCTGTAAACACTTTCCTATTATGCAAGTGTTTATCACCACTTATCTCTGCTAAATACTTGTACAAACTTGCTAACTTTCTGGAAGTGACAATCCCACACTACCGGTTGGACGATCTATTTGGCAGCTGTGGGCTTTCTCTTTGCAGTTTCCCATAGCATGCACATATACAGGAATATCTGAGAGTAGCTGCAGGTTTATAAGTAGAGTTACCTAAAGAATAGAATTCACTCAAATGTTCAACCCAGTCTCGACACTGACAGTGCCCATGTAATAAGTACTTTGGTAATTGTAGCTTACAGCCAAACATTTTGATTTCAGAATTAAGGAAAGAAAGTTACATTAAAAGAATAGCTTTCAGGAGTTCCCAAAGCACACAAGCCAACGTAGTAGTTTTGGGTATAATAATCATTGTGATTTTTAAAAACGTAGATGTGGAGGCTGAAGTGTGGAATTTAGAAGAGGAAATATTCACTGAGGCCACAAACCAAAAATAAGTGATGGAGATCTGAGGATAGATAGTGTTTGGAGTTTTGATAGATTGCCTGAGGAGAATTAGTATTTATACAGCACCTTCCCTCGGAGATTAAATAGAGTTTTTGATGGAAAACATTGTTTTATAATCTATCAAAATCACAGCCCTAATGGAATCAATGATCTCCTATGTTTGCTGATGTTAATATTGAGTCAGTATAAGAATTAAAGCATGTACACTTGGAGGTGTGCATAGTGTGCATTTCTCTCTTCTTCAGTCAATTTGTGCACTGTAAGGTGTCAGTGACAATACTGAGATAACTGACCACATAATCTGTTTCTCGAAGATGTTGGTTGAGGGTTACGTGCTGGCCAGGAACCAGGAAAACCTCCCTGAGTGTCTGTGAGTTGTGTCCTGGTAACTTCTAGAGTTAACACCAGCCCTCCTAGAACACCTCCTCCCCATCTCAAAAAAAAACGAACCGTTTAATACCATGTAAGATAGATGATTAGTACTGACAATTGATCTCTGAAAGAAAAATTCCAAACATGTGACACACTGAAGTTCTGATCACAGAGTTATAGAGGTTTACAGCATGGAAACAGGCCCTTTGGCCCAACTTGTCAATGCCACCCTTTTTTTTTTTAAAACCTCTAAGCTAATCCCAACTGCCTGAATTTAGCCCATATTCCTCTATACCCATCATACCCACATAAATATCTAAATGCTTTTTAAAAGACAAAATTGTACTTGCGACTAGTACTACCCTCTGGCAGCTTGTTACTACCTTCTGAACACTTCTATATCTTCTCCTCACCTTAAATCTACGCCCTCTCGTTTTAGACTCCCCTACCTTTGAGAAAAGATATTGACTATCTAGCTGATCTATACCCCTCATTATTTTATAACTGTCTATAAGATCACCCCTCAGCCTCCTACACTTTACAGAAAAAAGTCCCAGTCTATCCAGCCTCTCCTTATAACTCAATCCATCAAGTCCTGGTAGTATCCTAGTGTAACCATAGGTTTATGTGGGTTGTGTTTAATGAATGCGCAGATTACAAAATGAATGAGAATTGTAATGGAATTTTAAAAATACTTGCAGTTGTTCTCACAAAATATAATCTTAAAAGAAGTTGATGAACAGCAATATTCCTCATTTAGGGCAAAGGAACATTTCCCCTCTTCCTCATATTGAAGCACAGCATCCAGTTGGGATATACCTCCAAGAGATTGGATGAACATTGGATGAGGAGGTGTGAAAGATGCACATTAATTCATTGTATCTCACTGTGAGATTATACTTAATGAAAGCAATTTGGTTTTTGTTTTACATATTTATATTCCTTCCCAAAAATCTTTTGTTGACTAAATCCAAAATAAGAGGTCAAGAAACATTGCTCTTGACCCAAAGAGCACTTACTTTGCACAAAGCTGATTTCTTGACCTGAATATCAGAAGGTCTCCTTACTATCATTATGGGTTCTCGAATATGCACAACAATCAAACGCAATTTGCGTAAACCTGAGATCGCTAAACCATATAATTGCCTTACTTTGTTACCAAGAGGTTTCACTCGCAGCTTCAAGTATCAGATGTTACCGAGGCTACCCTAAGAGTCTCTTAAATCAGATACACAGACCAAATGAAAACAGGGATGGAATTTCACCAAAGGCTGGGCTGCCATGTGCTTTCAATTTCTGGGACAGGAATCACAGCTTTTGCAATTACTGAAACAATATGCTGGGGAGGACAAGGAGAGATTTTTATAAAGTGAGGGTGTGGCTAAGAAACCCGGCTTGAGAGACCAAGCACAGAGAGAACACAAGGACAGGAAAATAAGTGCAAGAATTCTGGAAATGCGGCAGCCTGCACAGAACCACATTCCAAATCTGAGCATATTATACAACCACAGCCACAACAGTGAGTTCCCTGACTGATGCACTGAGACAAAGGTATACAGAATTAGGTGACGCAGAAAACAAATTTCCATTGAAGGAAGAAGAGAGAAATGCACACTATGCACACCTCCAAGTGTACATGCTTTAATTCTTATACTGACTCAATATTAACATCAGCAAACATAGGAGATTATTGATTCCATTAGGGCTGTGATTTTGATAGATTATAAAACAATGTTTTCCATCAAAAACTCTATTTAATCTCCTGAGGGAAGGTGCTATATAAATACTAATTCTCCTCAGGCAATCTATCAAAACTCCAAACACTATCTATCCTCAGACCTCCACCACTTGTTTTTGGCTTGTGGCCTCAGTGAACATTTCCTCTTATCTTCTAAATTCCACACTTTAGCCTCCACATCTACCTCAGCTGCAGCATGAGACGTTCGTTTCAAGTGTGATTTCACCTCAGTTTTACATAGAAAGGATCAATGCAATGTCTTTATTAGCCTATTTCATCCTATTTGATGCAAGAATTGCTAATACCAATTACTTTACATGTAATCAGAGGGTTTGTTGGCACATGGTCCTCAAATTTGTTGACATTTGGTGTGTGGACGAAACCAGAAATAACAAGAAGCCACAAACTATTTTAACTAGGTCCTGCGATTGGTCAGTGTCAAATCTAAGCAGCCATTTTTACTGCAATAAATTCCAAACCAGTATGGTTGTCAAAAACAAAATAGAAATTCAAATACCTGGCGAACCTCCAATTACTTTGCAGTGGCCTTGGTAGAAGCTGAGGGAGGGACAGTTTGTTTGCTCACTCAAACAGAATCTCCAAAATGCCTGCTGGGGTCAGGGATTGGCAAGCTGGTGTGGTTTAGTCATGCAATAAGTGAAGTAAACTTTTGCAAATTTGTTCTCATTTATACTTCTCCTGCACTGTACTACATCCAGCTGTTAGAGAAGCACTGAATTATCAAAAGCGTTAACCTGGCAAAGTTGCAATATCAGCTAAGGTGGTTATGCTGAGCAGATTTTGGATCCAGGCTTTAATCCAAGACTTCAATATTTAACTTCTCAGAACACCTAAGAACATACGAAATAGGAACTGTGGGCCATTTGGGCCCTTGAGTCTGTTCCGCCATTCAATAAGATTGTGTTTAATCTAGTCATGGCCTCAACTTCACTTCCTGCCATCTCATCACAACTCCAACTCTTCTGTAAATTAAAATTCTGTCAACGGCTTCAGTGCAGTACAGGGGGAATGCTACACCATTGGAATTGCCTTTCAAACTAGACAAAGGTGCCAATTGTAACGACACCAAACTTCTTGATGATACAAAGACAGTAGGAAAGCAAGCCATGAGGAGGATATAAAGAGTCTACAAAGGAATATAGATAGTTTGAGTGAGCAAGTGACAAAATACGAGGTTATATGCTTTGACAGGAATAGACAAAAAACAGAATATTATTTAAATGGAGAGACTGCATAATGCTGTAATAGGGAGAGATCTGGATGTCCTTATGCATGAATCACAAAAGTTAGCATGCAGATATATAAGAACATAAGAACTAGAATAAGGACTAGGCCATCAGGCTTCTCGAGCCTGCTCCACCATTCAGTAAGATCATGGCTTTCTTTTTGTGGGCTCAGCTTCACTTACCCACCCATTCACCATAACCTTTAAATGACCTTCCCAACTGCTGTCCTTTAAGGTTCTCAAGTGACCAATTAATGACCACCTCAGGGCCTCATCCCATTGCCACTGGAATTAACCCAATAGCTGACAGGACAGTCACCATGTGATGTGTATAGCAACTAAAACCATGTGCCAGATTGTGACCTCCTGGGGTGAGGTCCCTCAATCAAAGCCATTCAATTTCTGAACAAGCAGCTGGACATCAGGAAGCAGATGCCACTGAGAACATAAACCAACTTATTTTTTATTACCATACTAAAATGTAAACAAGTTTTAGTAGAATCAGAAGAGTATCAATAACCTAAGTGGTAATGTACCGTCTGTTCAGGAACTAAAGCAACAGAACATAACAGTGGAACTCATACTGCAGAATCACTGATGTTTGCCAACACGTGGTGATCCTTTAGATTACAATGCCTGCTGTCTCTTTATTTGGGCAATCCAAAACTAATCCACTATCCTGTCCCTCTTCATATTTTTCTCTGCCTCAAATGTTAGTCCAGTTCTCCATTAAAACTTGGAACAACACATTCTCTACCTTCTCCAAGCTAGCAGTTACAGGGTAGTTTCAAGGTATTACTCACTCAGCCTGCAACTAAATTTGCGAAGCGTCCAGTTATGAAATCTTTTCTCAAAGTATGCCCACTTTTCTTAATTAAATCTTGGAGCAATTTGTTAATGAACTGTTAGGGCTATTGTTGAATGAATGAAATGTTCTTGCCCCCTCCCCTCCCCACCCCCCATCAGAGGTTGACATAAATAAGCTTCAGTTTTGACACTGTCTTCTGGCTGGATCAATGTGAAAATCATCCAAGTCCTTTCACTGACATGGTGGGATTTGTTTTCACTGACTTGGAGGTGCAGAATGGGGCTTCGTTTTAATGTAAACTTCCTGACCTGTATTTTTGTTTTGGATTTTGGGGAAACCATCAGCCAAACTGACCAGAAAGAGGCTGTGGTGGGCCTGGAGGACCCAAAGTCCTAACTAATCATTTTTTCCCATGCCAGCCCATATATTTCAAATGCACAACAACTTAAGAATATATCTATAAGGCCTTTTAACAGAGGCAGACCGAGGGCCCGGGAACTGCAGAATGCCCTCAACCTGCTCAACTGTGTGACAATCTGAGCAATAACGGCACACAGTAACTTTTGAGGCATGTGTACATTTGTAAGTTTTGAAATGTTATGACTGTAATTTGTGTGGAATTATTGAAAAAAAATTTTTTAGTTCTGCACTGTTTGCAATTCAAAGCCATGTAATTTTGAAGGGTTTTCTTGAGTTTTTTTTATGAATGTAATATATTTTTTGGGAAAAGATGGTTGCTGTGTGTCAGTCTGAGCAGTGGTGGCACACGGCAGTTTTTTGGACATGTATATAGTTTGTAAGTTTTTGAGATGATATGACTGCATTTTGTATAGAACTGTATGAAAGTTTGAATTCTGCACTGTTTTTGCAATTCAAGACATGTAATTTTGCAATGGTTTATTTGAATTTTTTTATAAATAAAGTATATTTTTGGAAAAAAAACTTAAGAATATTCTAATGCAGCTGCTGTGCAGAAGCTTCACAAAGGGACAATGTTGTGGGTGGTCTGCACGCTACTTTCCTGATGCAGGCCATCTACACAGACACATGCACACACACACGCACGTGCACGCACGCACACACACGCACGTGCACGCACGCACACACACCTTACAGGGAGGCACTGGTCCCACCTTGAGCCATCAAGAGCTCCCTTGGGCCTCGACTACCAGCCCCAGCCTCTCTCTCCCATCGTCAGTTGCCAAATCCTACGACTAACATCAATTTTATACATGGAGCCATATCTTTGGGTCCTCTGGTGCCTTCCAGCTCCCAACACAATTCCTGCTTCCACTTGTTGGCCCTGATATTACTTCTAATGGTAATTGGGGTGGGTCTCAGGTGGGAAACACTGTTTTCTATTATTTAACTAAGACCTGGGAGTGAAAATAGCTTGGGCTTTGCATTGATCTCCTGCGGTGGCTCTTTCCTGCTTGTCAGAACGTGTACTCAGTTAAAATCAGAACTATTGTTCTTTGCTCTTACTTAGTACAGCAAATTTGCTTTCTCCAGCAAAACAGAACATATTCCTGGCCGAGCATCACTAATTAAAAAATGAAACTAATTAAGACTAGCTGGTACCCTGTAATTACACTGTTTGGCAGGATGGGGGGGAGCAATGCATGGTGATTTAGCAGTCTGTTAAACTGATATCTAGCACAAAAATGCTGGTGTTCACATAAATACCGTTAATTAAAGGCTAATAATTATAAAATAGATTTGGTTCTCTAGAGAATACTATTGAGCCAAACTTGTAATTATAAAGATAAAAAAGGCGATATGACACTCAATATTTGAGATTGTTGTTCTAATAATTGCAGTACTGATATGTGGTAGCTATGTTTATATTGGCTCATACCTAACATATCACAATAAATACAGAACTTTATCAGCAGAACTGATCTGGCCTGATAGGTATTATATGGCATCTGAGCAGATAGAGCACTTCAACAGTGTTCCAAGAGACACACCCTCAATTTCTACAATTCAAAATGAGGCCTACTCCACAACCTGTGACTAAAATCTAATTAGACACTGCAATATGATACTGTAAGGGTATTGACGTAGATGACGTTGTTCAAATGAAACACTGAACCTAAGCCTCATCAATCCAATGGGATCATTCAAAGAGAAGCAGGGAGTCACTCAAGCAATATTGACAACAATAGCTCTATGACAAGAATGGTCGGCCTGTGAAATTTGCTAGCACTGAAAGTAGTTGATGTCAAAACATTGTATGTTTTCAAGAAGCCATTATATATTGCACATGAGGCAAAGGGGATCAAAGAATGGGGAAATGGGGGGGTCAGGCTATTGAGTTGGATGATCAATCACAATCATAATGAATGGTGGAGCAGGCTTGAAGGGCTGAATGGCCTCCTCTTACTCCTATTTCCTGGTTTTCTTTGATAAGTTTGATTTATATAACACTAATAGCATAGAAAGGCAGTGCACAGAAGTGTCATCCTAGCAGACATGATGGGAGTGATCAAAGGGGGAAAGTTCAAAGCAAAGGGAACAAGGCAACTGAAGGCAACATTTAAAAATGGCAGGGTGATAAAAGTGGAGATGCATAAGAGGGTCAAGTGACAGGAATGGATAATTTGGTGATGGGAGGCAGGGGTAGAAAGGGAGGTATGGTAGAAAGGAGTATTATGCTACGCTGCTCTAGCTAACACGGTGAGGCAGACTTAACAGACCAACTGGTTTTTTCTTGCTCATCAATTGTGCACATTGTGACAGGAATGGAAATTTTACATTTGAAGCTTTATCAAACCAGACGCTCATTAATTAAGAGGGATAACGGTGATGAGAGAGCAGGTTTGGTACAGTGTGCAGCAACAGAGTTTTGGATGGGATGGGGTTAGCAGAGGATAAAGACTGCAAAGCTTAGAGAGAGACCACTGAAATAGCTGATAACAAAGTATGGATAACAAAGTATGGATGAACTTTATAATGGCTACTGAGCTGATTTAGGGGATGTTATACAAGAGGGTAAGCAGTCTATAGAATGGAGAGGCAATTATGTTCTAAATTGCAGTTCACCCAGGGACTGCATGCCAGACAAGCCGTCTGACAACTCAGAGACAATGGAGGAGCCTAAAGAGATGGTAGAGAAATGGCGTAAAAGAGAAAAATGCTAGAAATGCTCAGGCATCTATTCTGATGAAAGGTCATCAGCCTGAAATGTTTCTCACTCTACAGGTGCTTCCAGGCCTGTTGAGTCATTCCAGCATCTTTTGACTTTATTTCAGATTGCCAGCATCTGCAATATTTTGCTTTTGTGATAGAGAGGTGGAACTAATCATGACGAGCAACGTGGATCTAAGCAAGATGAGGGGTTAAGATTGTATCAATTGTACATCAAAGAGATTCAGAGCAGTTGGGCACAGGCAGGGAATGCTGGCCCTATTATTTAAATAAAGTCTGGGAATGAAAAGGACTTGGGCCTGACACCAATTTCCCATGTTGGCTCTTTTCTGCCTGTCAGAACATGCTCACAGTTAAAATGGAGCCCATTGTTCCTAGTATGAGGAGGTAATATTAGACAAGGGTATCAAGTTGCAAAACATGATAAGACAGATAGTCTTGAAAGACAGATAGGACCAGAGTAGAGAATTGGATCATTACCTGAAAATGAAATTTTTGTAAGGCTGAAGGGAGAAGGAAGGGGAATTACACTGCATTGGGAAAACAACATTTTCAGTTCCAAATGAAAAAATCATTGGCATTGATAAGGCTCCTCTCCCCTCAATCCTATTCCTACCCAGATTCTGTTGCCATTGGCACTGATTCTGAGTGCTGTGTGCTGGAAGCAGGAAATCAAATGGGAACATTACTCCAAGTCCAGAATCACTTGCTTTAAGAAGTTCACACAACTTGAAGTTGCAATGGGAGATAGAAGGAGAAATTAATGGCATGAAGAGAAGGTGGAGCAGCCAGATGTTGACAAAGAGAAATTAAAGAGGTGCAAAAGAGCACCAACATGAACTTTTTGGGTGGAAAGGAGAAGGGGGCGGAGGGTAGTAATGGAAAGATATGAAGCAGTCATTTCCTTACAACAAGAGAAGGAAAATGTAACAATCTCTTGTATTTTAACCATAAGATAGCTCCCAGTACCTAGTTCTGAAGAAGACTAGTATATGCTAAGTGGAGGATATTTGCCCTATAGGTACAGTTGTTCTATGACCCTATTGAAAACTAGGAATTACAGAAAGGACGCAAAGTCTTATTCTCAAATTAAAAGGGAATTTCACCGAATATTAACATTGAATTGAACTAACAGGAGGAAATAGATTCAAGTGCTCCTTGTTTATTTTGTCAGAAATATTATAAAAGGAAGTAGCTGATCAGTAAAACACCAAGAAAACAATCCCATTCATACTCTGGGATTAAACAACAGAACAGAGTAAAAACTTGAAAAAAAACATAGAGTAACGCTTAACTCTAATAACCAGTAAATAAGGACAAAAAGAATTCACCTTCAGAATTAAAGAAAGTCAAACATCTGTTTTAACAATTAACTCTTAAGAGATCAGTTTTAAAATGGATAAATACTGAACAACATAACTTGTCGTCAAAACATACACACCTCTTAAGCTCAAAGTTCCCTGTCTTATTGTATGTTACAACAGCATACTTGATGCAGCTTTTGTACCAAGGTAATTAAAGAAAAAGCAACTCACGGGGTAACTCTGCCTATGTCTCCTCATTCGTGTTGATACGGACACACCCAGCAGCGACAGATTCCTACATGAACTGTAGTATGCACTGGTCTATGCAAACTAACAAGGAATGTTGTGGCTCATTGCTGACTAAACAGAACACCACCTCTACAAAGAGTGTGATCAAATTCTATCTACAACCAAAGCAATCCTGTAAGAGAAATAACATGAATATAACAAAAAGGCAACAGTGTACTTGGTAAAGTAGATTGGTACACAAGATAGCCAGCCACTCGAAAGACACAAGTACAGAAATTGGATCAATATCCACTAAATCATATTGATCTGCCTTTATTATTTTTCAGTGTAAATATAGATTCAGGCAGGGGAAGCCAATCCTTGTAAACACATTTTTCTGACCAGTCTGTGCGCTTCCGCAAGTACGATTTCCTGCCACTGAACTGGTTTTACAATTAAGGTCACATTTAATCCAGATAGAACCAAGACCATTGGGAATTTAGCTGAATCTGGTAAACGCTTGCAGCACTGAAGGGCTTTACTTTGCCCGAACCAGTCACACAACACACTTTTTAAAAGCAGATTAAAGGAACAGCACTCCAGAAATTCTAGTTTATGTTAAAATAAGACAGAGGCTCTAACTTAATGGGAGACTGCCTCTCCACTGCAGTCTTCATTATAAGATAATTTAACAACATACTTATTTGTATAGAGGATGGCAGCCACATAGCACTTTTCCACCATTTTCCATAGCGCTGAGTCAGTGATATGACCGTGGCGATTGCTTGATTGGTTTAACCTCTCTCAATGTTTACTCTAAATATGCAGCCTTCCCAACCTCCAGTGTAAGGTAATCATCTGTCTTTAAAAGCCATTCTTTAACTTTCAAAGCTATTTAACTTACACTTCTTATACAAAATATAGGATGGCTACATTTTAAGTCATGCATTACTTTTTGAATATGGTGTAGTTTCTTGTACACACTTTGCAAAGTAATGATACCATCTCAATTAAACGGACTGCAATTATAATTTAATTTCTGTAACCACTGTACTGCTTGTCGGAATACTGCTGTCCATGTTCTGAAGTTCCAAGTCATTGAGACATTAAGATTTGAACATTCTTAAAAATTTGTATGAATCTATTTCCATCCAAGTCTCACTACATGCAACTAAGTTATTGAAAGAATGTTTTTGCTCAGGCTATGAATGAAGTTTGATATTAAAAACAGGGATTTTGTTCGTATCAACAGCTATGCAAGCCACCAAGCTTCTGGATTTGTCTGCTTCACAGCGCTGGAAAGAAGTGAGAATTAAGAATGTAAAACCCAAGCCACTCCCTGTGACGCATTTAAACTGCTATTAGCAGAAGCCTGCCTGAAATCTCTGCTGGGGAGAAGAGCAAATTGCAAGTGCAAGCCAGGCATTTAACTAAAACCAAAAGAAAAAAAAATGAAGTGCTTAAATTAACTTAAAGTCATTGCAATTGACGGCAAGTGGCACACTTGATCCCAATGAATTAAGGACAGATTTTCTTTGGGTTTGTGAAGCTAGTTCTCACGCGCACCTCCTGAACCTGCTCTGAGCTGGTAGTGATCAGGTAGTGTTGGGATGTCTTGACTCAAGTGCACAAAACAATTTGGTCAACCTTGCAGCCATAATGAATATTTTTAGCAGTGGCCCGGGAGGGTATAACTGATTGAGATGCCAACTTAAGACATTAACATATCTTGTCCCATTTCCTGTTTGAATTTTGTTTTTTCGATCTTGAACTGCTAGAGTCCATACTTACGCAGATCAGCAAATGTGAAAACATGAAGTGCTGTGGTTCCAGCATATTAATTCAGTCCGCCTTGGTTTGTGGCAATGTTTAAGATAACATCTGAAAGAATGCTAATTCAGTCAAACATTTAAGTGAAGAGACACAATATCTGAAACAGCAGAAGCATATTCCAGAAACTTAACTCATTTAGATATAAGGAAAATGCAGTGTATAACAACACTAGAAGTTAACTTGGAAACAGAGAGAAAAAAACTAGACTCAAATGACAACATCCAAATTACTTCTAATCACAATGTTGCCTTAGAGTCTTCCATTTTTGACGCATCTAGGTCTAAAAAGATAGGATCTGTATGCCGTACACAAAAGATTCTTCCTGAAAGCAAAGCAAGTAGCATTTGAGGATCAGTGAAGCTTGCAGTTAATGAATGGTTTACAGACTGCCTTGTGCCAGCTATGTCACATAACTGGTTGTGCTGGCCTGATATTAAGACTGGAAATGTTTACCTAGATGCATCAGTAGATATGGAGACTGGTATTTGGTTGAATAAAATGGGGAAAAGAGTGGAACAATGCAAGGGTATTAACAGAAGGCATTTCACCCCAAAGCAGCTAATTCTTGTTTAACTTGTAAGATGTGCTGGTTACACAAACAACAAATATCTATAGACTATAATTACATATAGAGTCATACATCTAGAATTATAACAGATATTGTGTTAATTATTTCAGATGTCTATTAAAGAGGGACAGTTTATGGCCAAGAAGCGGGAACAAGAGCAGGCATACATTTCTCGAATGATCTCATGCAATGACCTGCTTTGACATGCACGCCACACAGGGAAAAGAACATTTCTAAAAGCTTTTTGGCAGAGACATATCTTTAATGTGGTCAGAGAGATTTAAGTTAAATACAGCTGGTTAGTTTTCTTCCCTTAGTATTACGGACACCTGTCCAGGTGCATCCTCTTGTGCAGCATACAAACTAACCACCATAACATTTCTCTCAGTTCAAATGTTTCCATTCAGTTTGATGCGACAACACACCCTTACATGGACTGCTGATTTACAAGCATTCTGCAACAAAGATTGAGAAACAGGACTTTTTTTCTATAGGCAAATTTTGTCATGCGAGCAACCATATCCGCAAACATACAGAGGCATCTCCAGCATTACCTTTGGCTCATTTCCAGATAACAGCGCTGCATGTGACTCACTCAGGGCCTGACCGATACTCACCATTACAGTGGACCTGTTCAGAAGCATACTGACCTTCTCAAGGCACTGTTGCCTCTTGCTGCTCAAGTCCTTGCTTCACCTAACCTTGTGATGGACTTTTCTTCTCATCTGGATGAGAGCCTCGTACAAAGATCCTTCCTCTGGCACTATTTCACTTGCCTCCACTACTTGAGAGATTCTAAAGCCAGAGCATTGTCTTTGCAGCATAAAAAGACTAACCATGAGCCCTATCAGCCATAACCATTTACCTGGAAGGATGGAAGGTTGGAATGGTGAACTGGTTGCTATTCAACAGCCCTGCCCCTCAGAAGCATCCAACTCCCTCTTTCATTTCACCCCTGCCTCTGACTGCAGCCAAAGGCAAATGACATAGAACGAACAGCTGGATCTCAATGTTAAAATACCATAGACAAGTAATGGTGCGGAAAGTGGCTATTCAGCCCATCACATTTGCCATGGCCAGAAAAAGAGAAAAAAAATCTAGCCGCTCATTTTAATCCAATTTTCCATAGCCTTGCAGGTTACAGCACCTCAGCACCAGTATCTTTTAACTAAGTTGCGCACTTCAGCCTCGATCACAAACTTGGGCAGCGAATTCAAGATCCCTACCATCCTCTGCATGAAAGTGTTTTTCCTTATGTCCCTGCTCATCCTTGTACCAATCACTTTAAATCAATGCCTCTAGTAACTGATCTCTCAGCTAAGCGAAACAAGTCTTTCCAGTCTACCCTATCTAGGCCCCACATAATTTTGTACACTTCAATTTAGTCATCCTTTAGTTTCCTCTGTTCTAAGGAAAACAAACCTATCCAATTTCTCCTCATTGCTGAAATTTTCAAGGCCTGGTAACATTCTGATAATTCTCCTCTGTACTGTCTCCAGAGCAATTATATCTTTCCTGTAACGTGGTGACCAGAACTGCACACAAAACTCCAGCTGTGGCCTAACTAGCATTTTATATAGTTCCACCATTACATTCCTGCTTTTGCATTCAATACCTCAGCCAATAAAGGAAAGCATTCCATATGCATTAGTGATCATCTGTCCTGTCACCTTCAAGGACCTGTGGGTATGTATTCCAAGGTCTCTCATATTCTCAATCCCCCTCAACATCTTCCCGTTTATTGAGTATTCTCTTGCTTTGTTTGCTTCTCCAAATGCATCACCTCATACTTCTTTAGATGAATTCCATCCACAGCTATCCATTTCACTATCAACTATACAGCCAATTTTTGTGTCATCTTCAAATTTCTCAACCATGCCATCCGCATTTAATTCTAAATTATTAATATGTACAACAAACAGCAAAGGCCCCAATACTGAGCCCTCTGAAACACCACTATAAATAGTTTTTCATTCATAAAAATATCCATTACCCTTTCTTTCCTGCCATTGAGCCAATTTTGGATTCAACCTGCCACCTTCTCTTGCATGCCATGAAATCTCACTTTTCTAGTTTGTGGGACCTTGTCAAATACCTTACTGAAATGCATATAGACAACATCCACTGCACTACCCTCATCAAACCTCCTTGTTGTTTCCTCAAAAAACTCTATTCATTTAGTCCAACACAATCAAATTATATTTAAAGCTTTGACAAAGAGTCATCTGGATTCGAAACATCAGTTCTTTTCTTACAGATGCTGCCAGATTTGCTGAGATTTTCCAGCATTTTCTCTTTTGGTTTCAGATTCCAGCCTCTGCAGTAAATTGCTTTTATTTTTGCCACAGTTTAATGTCACATTCACAAAAGAGAACATCTCTGACATTGCAGAATTCAAAAGATTAAAAGATTCGCATTCTAATCAGGAATCTATAAACTGTCTGTGCTGTTATTTGCTTTGTCTGAGGCCAGAACTCTCCTTTCACCTGACGAAGGGACAAACCATGAAAGCTTGAGAGTTTACTATCAAATAAATCAGTTGGACTTAAATCTGGTGTTTTCAGACTTCTTACTGTGTTTACCCCAGTAAATACCAGCTGGCATCTCCACATCATTGCAAAATTCCCTCAGTACCACACTGAATGGCTAACCTGGGTTAATTTGCTCAAGTCCCTGGAGTGGGACATAAACCGACAGTCTTCTGACTTAGCTGAAAGTGCTTTAACATTGACAATTAAGAAGAATGCTTGAAGATGACTGTTAAGCTCTGAATAGTGGTTTTGAGATCAGCTGGCTGGTAAACATCATTTCAAAGTGCTGTTCTGTTGGCACTGCGAGAGTTCCCACTGCCTCAGATGAAATGAAAGTATTCTCAATCCACAATATACAATCGAATAACTGCTTCAGAGAATCATTTCACTCCAAACTTGCTAAATTGTCTTGAGACACAATCAGAATCTCTAAGATGCGATCACATAAGTTCAAATCAAATCTCAGATATTACACATTTAAAACAAGGCAAAAGGTTTTGTGATTATTATAGATAACCATTCCGCAGTACTGACAAAATATTGCAAATGTTCTGCGCTTCAATATGAATGGTGTCGCGTCTGCTCCCACAATAATGATTTCTGTTTTAAAGAAATAGCAAAAACGTCTGAGACGTGAGACAAAAAAAATTTCCATCTTCATGAAACTATGATTAGTTTATTTTGACAAGTCTCAGCGTATAACGAAAAGTGCTGCGCAAGTTGTGTCTGACTGCAGCTTTCTGAAAAGAAGCCAATTTCAATCATTAGATAAGATTTTGTATCATGATTTCTGCTCAACTTCAAGTGTAAATAACAAAGTGAATCCAGGTAAATAGTGATTACATTTTGTCAGCATATTTGCTAATCTTGAAATAGCCTGAGAACGAGCAAATAACTCCAGACTGCGTGTTATGACAACATCCCTTATCCAACAAAATAGCTCACAATAAAGGGATTACATCTTCCTGATTTGATTGTCAGTACAATTCAGAAAAAGGGCGACTGAATGAGCTTTGTCTTTGTGCAGAGAATGGAAGAATTCCAGTGCTTTTGAGCTCCTAAGCCACCCCACCATTTTCGCAACTGGAAAATGCAGGCAACAGCTCATTGCCGCTTGTTCAGAAAAAAATGTAGCTTGAAAAGGTTCAATTCTTCCAATGTAGGGCTTAAGAACAAACAGATTTCAACATAACTTTCCAGTGACTCAATGGTATAATAAATGAAACTTAATAAAATAATATTCTGGGGAAATGCCTGACGATTGGGCTTGCAAACTCTGAATGGACATATTCCAAACGATATAGGTGGAGTGACTTCTACAGATGATATCAATGGGGACTATGCAGGAAAAAATGTTGAATGGTGAATTTAAGATTGAATGCAATTAATCAGCCTTCCTTTTCTATTTTTTAGAAGATTATTCTTTTCATTGTAATTTGAATCTAAGAAATAAAAAGTTAGGATACTTTCTTGTGAATGTTTACACTGTCTGTTGTATTTTTCCAAATACAACAGCATGTAATGTTTACCAGGAATGGGGTGGTAGGTTTGTCCTGAGGCACACATCTCTGTTCTGTTTGATCGGTAGCAAGCCCTTAGCCCGCTCTTCCTAGCGCAGATCGAAGTTCACCACCTAAGTCCTGTGCTCACAGGAAAACTTGGAGCTTGCAAGGACACCTGAAGCAACGCACCCTCTGGGAGAGGAAGACCACATCACCCACACTTACTTGGCCATTCGCCTGTAAAAGGGAGACTTGTCACTGGCTACGAGCAGTTTCTTGACAGAACGAGACTCCAAGCTGAAGATGGACTTGTGGACTTTGAAGAAGCAGAAGTTATCAATTGCTCTAGACTGCTGATCTCAGTTGCTGACCATTGCCTCTGGAGAACCCCCATGTCTCCAAGCTAGCTGTTCTAGGGATAGAGAAGATTAAGTTCCTAGCTGCTATTTTGGAAATAATGAATAGTTTAAGCTGCAAAGATGGGAAGTTAAGCATCAACTTGCCCTGCCATCTGCCTCAGGCACACAATTAGATTTGAAAGAACATTTTAAAAATATAGATCGCTATCCACCCAATAAGTTAATATGCTGTAATATGCTAATTGCAGAAGAACTGAGATTATTCACTATGCTGGAGACAGTGTACAGAAACCTGGTACCTGGTTCCTCTGGGACCTTGCTTTTGATTACATGGTGCTACACTGGATGTGACATCACTATGTGGCAATGCTACATGATGATAGGAGTTATAGTTTCTTTCAATTTCTTAATGGTTGCCAATGTTGAATTAGGAGATAGATTTTGTTTAAAATACTGTTTTAAAAATCTCCCAGAAATCTTTCATTGGCCAAGGGGAGATTGATGCCAATTCCAGTAGACTCCTAACTATTCTGAGATAGTTGGCAACCCAACCTATAATTGGTATATTACTGCATATTAACTTGAGAAAGTTATTGGGTGGGTAAAGATTTTTTTTAAATGTTCCTTCAAATTAATTGTGTGCCTGAGGCATATAATAGGGCAAGTTGATGCTTAGCTTCCACACTATGCAACCTAAACTATTCACTCTTTTCAAAACAACAGCTAGGAACTTGGCCTTATTACAGAAAGGGGCTATTATAGCTTTGAATCTTTGAAGATCATTTCTCTCATCACCAAGACCATTACTGAAATAATCAAAAACTATTTGTTAAATTAACTTGCATGAATGCTCAAGGAAAGGGTCAATTGACAGCATGATCACTTTTTGATTCATTCAAAGGATGTGGGTTTCATTGCCCAATCCTGATTGCCTGGGAGAAGGTGATGGGTAAGCCCTTTTTGTAAGCTACTGTTGCCCAAGTGATGCAGGTACACCTGGAGTATGACTTCATAACTAGAAAAATAATTATTCATTCTGTTCTTGTCGGAACTGCAAAGTTAAATTTAAAACTGAAACATGGTACCCAAAAAATGCAGGATGAAAGTACTGCAGAGGTGAATACAGGGGGAATTTGATTTGATTTATTACTATCATACGTATCGGGATACAATGAAAATATTGTTTCTTGCACATTATACAAACAATGCACACCATCATAGGGTACGGAGGGGAGAAGGAAGGAGAAGGTGCAGAATAAAGCGTCACAGTCATAGCTAGTTTATTTATTAGTATTACAAGTAGGCTTACATTAACACTACAATGAAGTTACTGTGAAAACCCCCTACTCGCCACACTCTGGTGTCTGTTCAGGATAACTTAGCCTGACCAATGCACCTAACCAGCACATCTTTCAGACCACGGGAAGAGACTGGAGAACCCGGAGGAAACCCACACAGACAACGTGCAGATTCCGCATAGACATGACCCAAGCTAGGAATCTAATCCAGGTCCCTGGAGCTGTGAGGCAGCAGTGCTAACCACTGTGTCGATGTGCCATCCATAAGGTGTACAGAAAGATCATGACACATAGGAGCAGAATTAGGCCATTCAGCCCACTGAGTCTGCTTCACCATTCAATCATGGCTGATATTTATTTCATCCGCATTCTCCTGCCTTTCCCCTGTAACCCCTGATCCCCTTATTCATCAAGAACCTATCCATATTTGTCTTAAAGACACTCAATGACCTGACCTTCACAGCCTTCTGTAGCAAAGAGTTCCACAGATTCACCACTCCCTGGCTGAAGAAATTCCTCCTCATCTCTGTTTTAAAGGATCGTCCTTTAGTCTGAGGTTGTGCCCTCTGGTTCTGGTTTTTCCTACTAGTGGAAACATCCTCTCCACGTCCACTCTATCCAAGCCTCACAGAATCTTGTAAATTTCACTAAAATCCCCCCTCATCCTTCGAAACTCCAACAAGTACAGACCAGAGTCTTCAACCGTTCCTCATACCACAAGCTCTTCATTCCAGGGATCATTCTTGTGAATCTCTTCTGGACGCTTTCCAAGGCCAGAACATCCTTCCTTAGATTTGTGCCCAAAACTGCTCACAACACTCCACATGGGTCTGACCAGAGCTTTATATAGCTTCAGTTGTACATCGTTGTTCAGTTTATTTTAGCCCTCTCGACACGAATGCTAACATTACAGTTGCTTTCCTAACTGCTGACTGAACTTGCATGCTAACTTTAAGAGAAACTTAAACAATCACTCCCAAGTCCCTCTGTGTTTCTGATTTCCCAAGTATTTTCCCATTTAGAAAATAGTCTATGCCTCCATTCCTCTTTCCAAAATGAATAACCTCACACTTTCCCACATTGTATTCCATCTGCCGCTTTTTTGCCCACTCTCCTAACCGATCCAAGTCCTTCTGCAGCCCCCCTGCTTTCTCAATACTACTTGTCCCTCTACATAAGTTTGTACTATCTGCAAACTTAGCAACAGTGCCTTCAGTTCCTTCTTCCAAATCATTCATGTATATTGTGAAAAGTTGTGGTCCCATCGTTAAGCAAGGCACCCTATTAGTCACCAGCTACCATCCTGATAAAGATCCCTTTATCACCTTTCTCTGCCTTCTGCCAGTCAGCCAATCCTCTATCCATGCCAGGATCTTACTCTTAACACCACTTATAACACTTGTTTAACAGTCTCCTATGTGGCAACTTGTCAAAGGCCTTCTGGAGATCTAAATAAATCATGGCCACTGGTTCTCCTTTATCTAACTTTCTTGTTATCTCCTCAAAGAGCTCTAACAGATTTGTTAGACATGACCTCCCCATGATGAAGCTATGCTGGCTCAGTCCATTTTACCAAGTACTAATAACACAAAAAAAATGGGAATAGAGAGATACAACCGAATGGTCTTGTTGGGTGCATGGGCGGTGCAGGCTTGGAGGGCCGAAGGACTATTCCTGTGCTGTACTGTTCTTTGTACTCCACGGTTTCATCTTTAATAATGGATTCTAAAATCTTGCCAATGATCGAATTCTGGCTAACCGGCTTATAATTTCCTGTCTGAACTGCACGTTAAATTAGCTACTCTTCAGTCCTGTGGGACTTTCTCTGCCCTCCCTCCATTAACTACTTTTCTGTCCTCTAGGACACTCCCTGCCTCCAGTGATTCCTGAAAGATCAGCTTAATATATGGTAGGCCCATTCAAAATGTTGATGGCAGCAGGGAAGAAGCTGTTCTTGAGTCAGTTGTGAGATCATGTTTGTATCTTTTTCCTGATGGAAGAAAATGGAAGAGAATATGTCTGGGGTGCATGGCTTCCTTGATCATGCTGGCTGCTTTTCCGAGATGTAGACAGAGCCAATGGATGGGAGGGTGATGGACTGGGCTACATACATAACCCTTTATACTTACTTGTGGTCTTGGGTAGAACAGGAGACATACAAAGCTGTGATACAACCAGAAAGGATGCTTTCTGTGGTACATCCGTAAAAATTGGTGGAATTGTATCGATTTCCGCACTGCCAGGACGCAAGCCAGGAATATAATCCAGGTCCCAGGAGCTGTGAGGCAGCAGTGTTAACCACTGCCAAATTTCCTCAGCCTTCTAAGAAAGTAAAGGCATTGGTGGGTTTTCTTAACTATAGCTTCAGCTTGGGGGGACCGGGACAGGTTGATGATGACATGGAAACCTAGAAACCTAAGGGACTCAACTATTTACACTTCATCACTATTGATGTAATCTGGGGCAGGTCCTCCACTACACTTCCTTAAGCCAATGACTACCTCCTTTGTTTCACTGACATTGAGGGAGAGATTAATGTCATCAGACCATTTTACCAGATTTTCTATCTCTTTTCTGTACTCCATCATATGTGGGTGGCACGATAGCACAGTGGTGAGCACTGCTGCTTCAGAGCTCTAGGGTCCTGGGTTCGATTCCTGGTTCGAGTCACTGTGTGTGGAGTTTGTACATTCTCCTCGCGTCTGTGTGGGTTTCCTGGGGGTACTCTGGTTGCCTCCCATAGTCCAAAGATGTGCAGGTTAGGTTGATTGGCCTTTTCTTTCGTGCTAAGAAATTGCCCTTTAGTGAAAAGGGATGTATAGATTATAGGGATTAGTGGATATAATACGTAGGGATATGCGGGTTGGGCCCTAGGTGGGATTGTGTTTGATGCAAACTCGATGGGCCAAAGGGACTCTTTCTGCACTGTAGAGTTCTATGATTCTATCATTGTTTGAGATCCGAAACACCACAGTATGTCATCAGGAAACTTGAAAACGGAGTTGGAGAGGAATTTGGCCACACAGTCATCGGTATATAAGAGTATAGTAAGGGGAGCCAAGGATACAGCCTTGTGGGGCACTTGTGTTAAGGATAATTGTGGAGGAGATGTTGTTGCCTATCCTTACTGATTACAGTCTGTGGGTTAGGAAGTCTAGGCTCCCTTCATAGAAACATAGCAGATAGGAGCAGGGAGAGGCCATTTGGCCCTTCAAGCCTGCTCCATCGTTCATTAAGATCATGGCTGGTCATCCTGCTTTCTCCCCATTACCTTTGATCCCATTTGCCCCAAGTGCTATATCTAGCTGCCTCTTGAATGCATTCAATGTTTTGGCATCAACTATTTCCTGCAATCATGAATTCCACAGGCTCAGCACTATTTGGTAAAGAAATGTCTCCTCACCTTTGTCCTAAATGGCCTACTCTGAATTCTCAGACTGTGACCCCTGGCTCTGGATTCTCCCATCATTTGGAACATCCTCCCTGCATCTATCCTGTCTAGACCTGTTAGAATTTTATGTCTCTATGAGATCCCCACTCATTCATCTGAACTCCAGCGAAATCAATCCTAACCTAATCAATCTCTCCTCATGGATCAGTCTCGCCAGCCCCGGAATCAGTCTGGTGAAACTTTGTTGCACTCCCTCGAGAGCCAGAATATCCTTCTTCAGAAAAGGAGACCAAAACTGCACACGATACTATAGGTGTGGCTTCATCAAGGCCATGTATAATTGCAACAATATGTCCCTGCTCCTGTACTCAAAACCTCTTACAATGAAGGCCAACATGCCATTTGCATTCTTTACTGCATGCTGCACCTGCATGCTTAGCTTCAGTGACTCGTACACAAGGACACCCAGGTCCCACTGCACACTCCCCTCTCCCAATTTACAGCCATTCAGGTAGTAATTTGTTTTCTTGTTTTTGCTTCCAAATTGAATAACCTCACATTTATCTAAATTATACTGCATCTGCCATTGATTTGTCCACTCACCCAACCTATCCAGATCATGAAGGATCTCTGCATTCTTCCACAGTTTATTCTTCCACCCAACTTGCTATCATTTGCAAACTTTCAAATGTTACTTTTTGTTCCTTCATCCAATTCATTAATATATATTTTGAACAGCTGGGGTCCCAGCACTGATCCCATGGCACCCTACAAGTTATTGCCTGCAAATTAGTAAAACAGCCCTTAATTCCTACTCTTTGTTTCCCCTTTACCAATCGATTTTCTATCAATCTCAAACACTTCCTCCAACCCCTTGCGCTTTAATATTGCACAATAATTTCTGGTGCAGGACTTTGTCAAACACTTTCTGAAAGTCCAAATAGTCCACATCTACAGATTCCCCTTTGTCAATTCTACTCATGACATCTTCAAAGAATTTCAACAGATTTATCAAGCATAATTTTGCCTTCATAAATCCGTGCTGATTCTGTCTGATCCTGCCACTGCTTTCTAAATGCTCTGCTTGCCTTGATAATGGATTCAAGAATTTTCCTCACTACCGATGTTAAGCTTACTGTCTATAATTCCGATTTTCCTTATTTCCTTTTCTGAATATTAGAGTGACATTTGCTACCCTCCAATTTGCAGGGATTGTTCCAGAGTCTATAGAATCTACCAATCTATCCATTATTTCTAAAGACATTTCATTAAGTGGGATGTAGATTATTAAACCCTGGGGATTTATTCACCTTCAATCCTATCAACTTTGTCAGCATCATTTCTCTAATATTAACCTCCTTCAGTTCTTCCCTCTCCCTAAATTTTGCATTCTCCAACATTTTTGGTATCCCCTTTTATGAAGGCAGAACCAAAGTATGTATTTAGTTGCTCGGCCATTTCTTTATCCCCTATTGTACATTCTATAATATTATACATTCTCCATACACTGAATGAATATTATATATTCCTCTGCTTCTGTCTGCAATTGTCTTCACCAACCTCTTTCTCTTCATAAGTCTTTAGAAACTCTTAGCATCAGTCTTTATGTTCCCTGCAAGCTTATTTTCATACTCCATTTTCCCCTTCTAAATCAACCCCTTGGTCCTTCTTTGCTGAATTCTAAACAGCTCCCAATCCTCAGAACTATTATTTTTCTCGGCCAATCTACATGCCTCTGCCTTAGATCAGATGCTCTCTAATTTCCTTTATAAGCCATGGATTGGCCATCATACCATTTTGCTTTTGTGCCAGACAGAAATAAACAGTTGCTGCACTGTTTATTATGTATTTCAGAAAAGTTTCTTTTAAAGTAATTTTAAATCTGGTGATTCCAAAGTGCAGTATTGGATACTTTATTACAATGTTATTTTTGGTGATAAACTCTTTTCATCTGTATTCACGAAACTGCAGTAAGAAGTCTCAGAACACCAGGTTACAGTCCAACAGGTTTATTTGGTAGCAAACACCACTAGCCTTCTGGGCGTTGCCAGAGTAGACCACCATTTTTAAATGGTAAATTTGATCTCTGCCATGTTGAGACAGGCCCCCACACTGACCAGGGGAGCAGTTTCAATCCTCCACCCAAAAATAACGTGTAACACTGTGCCAAAATTTCGCTGCTCTGAAAATGACCTGACGCCCCCTTCCCCCACACCCCTCAGCCCCAACCCTTCTCTGAGGGGACAGGGGACCTGATTCTATGTGTGTCTTGAATGTTTGCCATTGTCTATTCATCGTCATCCCTGTAAGTGACTCTCCCCAATTTATCAAAGCCAACTTACACCTCATCTCCTCATAGTTTCCTTCATTAAGATTCAAATCAACAACTTCATTCTCCATTTTGATTTTTAAAAATTCTATCATGTTTTGGTCCCCATGGGGTCTTGTACAGCTTCACTGGCAATGATTCTCTTCTCGTTACATAGTACCCAGTCTAAAATGGCCTGCTCTCTAGTTGGATCCTCCAGATATTGGTCAAGAAAACCATCCCATATACAGTCCAAGAATCTGTGCCATGACAAACCTTTCAAAGAACTTCATAATGATGGATTTCAGAGCCACTAGGCGATAGCCACTAAGGTTGTCTGACTTTTCTTTGGAACAGGAATAATGGTCATCTTCTCGAAGTAAATAACAACTGCAAACTGGTGTATGGAGAACTTAAAGATGTCTGTGAATGCCCCTGCCAGCTGGTCCATGCAGGGTCTGAGTGCTCATCTAGGTACCCATTTCGGATCAGTCGCTTTCCGTGTGTTAACTTTCAAAAAGGCCGATCCTGATCCTCACAAACAAAGACTTGGTTTGTTGGACCCTAAAGGTAAAGGATGCACTACTGACCTCTAAGAGGCATCCCTCCCCTCAACACCCCCACATCACACAGGCATGAGGTCTATCCAACTCGACCACCAATCAGGTCCCCTCTCCCCTCAGAGAAGGGTTGGGGCTGAGGGGTGTGGGGGAGGGGGGTGTCAGGTCATTTTCAGAGCAGCAAAATTTTGGCACAGTGCTACATATTATTTTTGGGTGGAGGGTTGATACTGCTCCCCTGGTCAGTGTGTGGGCCTGTCTCAACATGGCAGAGATCAAATTTACCATTTAAAAATGGTGGTCTACTCCGGCAACGCCCAGAAGGCTAGTGGTGTTTGCTACCAAATAAACCTGTTGGACTGTAACCTGGTGTTCTGAGACTTACTGCAGTTTCATGAATACAGATGAAAAGAGTTTATCACCAAAAATAACATTGTAATAAAGTATCCAATACTGCACTTTGGAATCACCAGATTTAAAATTACTTTAAAAGAAACTTTTCTGAAATACATAATAATTTCATTGGTGCACACTAATACTTTGCCCCAAACAAAATGAAGTTGAACAAGTTGAATAGACTTCCCAAACCAACTGATTTAGACATGGTTTTTATAGTATAACTCACAATGACATGACATGGCAAATGACAAGCTAAAAGATTTATTGACTGAGAAACAGTATGTACAATTAAGGTTTAACAATACAACCAGACAGGTCTACACCCAACAACACTGTGACTCCAGCTGAAGCCTTCCAAGCCCTGGGAACACACACCATCACTCCCAGTTGGCCCAGGTTCACAAGCTCATGCTGCACTGGTTCAGGAACAATCACGTGGTCCACGTAGGATTGCCTATTGAAGGAGCTACGTTGGCGCAGCTTTCAAAAGGGACTTTGATAATTATACAAAGAAGAAAAAATTCATAGAACTACAGAGAAAAGCAGATGAATGTAACTAAGTTCCAGCAATCAGAACCCCCCCCCAACCCTCATCCTTCTAAATGCCAACGAGTACAATCCCAGAATCCTCAACCGTTCCTCATACGACAGGCTCTTCATTCCGGGGATCGATCTTGTGAACCTCCTCTGGACTCTTTCCTAAGATGAAACCCCAAACTGCTCTTTCCTGAGCTGCACATGACCATGGTTGATGGGATGCCAGGGACTCAGGCCTGCAATAGTGTCACTTCAACTGGTTTCTAGAGCCGAGAAGATCTGACAATGGGTTGTATTAAATAAAGCATGGATACAAAGAACAAAACAGCACGGGAAACAGGCCCTTTGGCCCAACGAGCCAGCGCCGCCACACCAATGTTCCCACCTCTACCTTCGATCCCTGTCTACGTGTATAGATCTATGGATTAAAAACCAAATTTGAGACAATTTAGGGAGAATTTGTTTTGCCAATTAGCCTAAGAGCACACCTTTGGGATGTGGGAGGAAACCGGAGAAAACCCACGCAAGCAGAGCGTGAATGCGCAAACTACCACAGACACTGGCCCAAATCCATGTATCTGCACAGCACAGCGATAGTCACTGAGCTGTCGTGTTGCCCATCAAATGGTCCAGGTCAAGGCTACACTAACGACGTGAAGCACTAGAATACTCTTGAAAATATCCAAGAGCAGCCGTCTCACGATCCATTGCGTGTATGCCCCTTGTTAGACAACAAGGTGGACCAAAGCACCTGTAGGATAAAAACAAGTACATCAATATCATCATCTATTTTCACACTTCCCAGGAACTCCCAAGGCTCATGATCCTTATTTTAAATCAGTTTTCTATACCCCTCCATTCCCATTCTGTTCATGTACCCATCTAAGTATTTCTTAAATAACTCCAGAGTGACTGCTCCACCACTTTACTTGGCAGCGCATTCCATACCCCCACCACCCTCTGTGTGAAAAAACTCCCTCTAGCATCCAAATTATACCTTACCCCCCTCACCCTAAGCCCGTGACCCCTCGTGCTATTTGAGTCCATCCTAGGAAAAAGCTTAACCCTGTTTATTCTACGTATACCCCTCATAATCTTGTACACCTCTATTAGATCTCCTCTAAGATAACGTCTTTCTAAGGAAAACAGTCCCAATTTGCCTAACCTCTCCTCGTAACTCAGATCTTCCATACCAGGCAGCATCCTGGTAAACCTCCTCTGCACTCTCTCCAGACTCTCCACATCCTTCTGGTAGTAGAGTGACCAGAACTGGACGCAGTATTGCAAATGAGGCCTAACCAACATTTTATACAACTGCAACATTAAAGGCCAGCTCTTGTACTCGAGACCGCTTCCTATAAAGGCTAGTATACTATATGCTTTCTTCACAACCTTCTCCACTTTGCCAACTTCAGAGACTTGTGCACCTGCACCACCATATCCCTCTGCATTTCTATACTCTTAATAGGTCTACCCTTTATCACATACCTCCCCCGTACATTCTTTCTCCCAAAATGCATCACCTCACATTTATCAGGATTGAATTCCATCTGCCATCTATCTGCCCATGCTACCAGCCTATCCATGTCCTGCTGCATCGCCTGACAATGCTCCTCACTATCCGCAAGTCCAGCCACCTTTGTATCGTCTGCAAACTTGCTGATCACTCCTCTTACTCCTTCTTCCAAGTCATTTATATATATTACAAATAGAAGAGGTCCCAGTACCGAGCCCTGCGGCACACTACTAGTGACCAACCTCCAGCTAGAAAAACACCCTTCCACTATTATTCTCTGTCTCCTATTACCAAGCCAGTTACTTATCCATCTAGCTACCTGTCCTTGTATCCCATGAGCCTTGACCTTCTCAACTAACCTCCCGTGAAGGGCTTTGTCAAATGCCTTACTGAAATCCATACAGACGACATCAACGGCTCGCCCTTCGTCCACTGTTTTCATCACCTCCTCAAAAAATTCTACCAGATTTGTAAGGCACGACATCCCCTTAACAAAGCCATGCTGCATATCCCTAATCAGATCACAATGCTCTAAGTGCCTATACATCCTATCTCTAAGAATCCCCTCCAACAGCTTCCCTACCACTGACGTCAAACTCACCAGTCTATAATTTCCAGGGTTATCCTACTATCCTTTTTAAACGACGGTACAACATTAGTTATTCTCCAGTTCTCTGAGACTTCACCTGTGTCCAAAGAAGAGACAAAGATTTGCGTCAGAGGCCCAGCAATTTCACCTCGCACCTCCCTAAGCAGCCTGGGATAAATGCCATCAGGGCCCGGAGATTTATCAGTTTTAATGCTACCTAGACTAACACTTCCTCCCTCAGTATGGATATTTCCCTCAACTGGTCCACAGCTCCCTCAGTAACAGGAGATGTCAACAAGCCCCTCTCCTTCGTGAATACCGACGCAAAATATTCATTCAGGATCTCCGCCATTCCGTCGGACTCTAAGCATAGTTCCCCTCCTCTGTCCCTAAGAGGTCCAATTTTTCCTCTAACCACCCTTTTATTCCTAACATAGGAGTAAAAAGCCTTTGGATTTTCCTTAATCCTATCTGCCAAAATCATTTCATGCCCCCTTTTTGCCCTTCTAACTCCCCATTTGAGCTCCCTCCTACTCTCTCTATATTCCTCCAACGCTGTCTCCGTTCCCAGCTGCTTTGACCTATCATACGCCTCTCTTTTCTTCCTAACCAAGTCCTCAATATCCCTAGTAATCCACGGCTCGCTAATCCTACCTTTCCCATCTTTCCTCTTAGCCGGCACATATCTTTCTTGCAACATTTTCAGTATTCCCTTGAAAGAGTCCCACACGCCTAGCGTGGACTTACCCTCGAACAACCGTTCCCAATCAGTTTCCATAAGTTCCTGCCTAATCCGACCGTAGTTAGCCTTCCCCCAATTCAGCCCCTGCCCCTAGGGCAACAAGCATCCTTTTCCATCTGTATCCTAAAGTAGACAGAATTGTGGTCACTGTTAGCCACATGTTCCCCTATTACAACATCAACCACCTGCCCTGGCTCATTACTCAGAACTAAATCCATCTGAACATCAGATGATACTTTCCAGATTTATTGCCTATTCTGATAACATTTATAAAACACACCATTTTCTTCACATTATTTAAAGTGAAATTGATATGATTAAAATTTAGATGGCAAAACCTTTTGTTTTAAAACAATGGACACATTAGGTTTGGCATCATCTGCAATGAAAACACATTGTCACTTCAATGCATATCACTGCATGTCAGTAGTGATCATAGTTCTAATAGCCCAGTCTCTGCATTATTGTGCCAATTTCTTAATAAATCACCAGAATGCCTCAACTGAATTACAGATTAGCAATCCTCTGCGAGGTATCTATTATCCTGCAGACCTATATGTTGATGTTTATTCTTACATTACTCAGCCTTCGATGGTCATTTATTAGTTTACTGGCCATACCAACCCACTGACAAATGGTCAAAGAGCAATCTTTGCTTTCAGATAGATCTTGATTAGTGCAAAGACATCTGTTCAATAAAAGATGTGTCTCAAGATATCAGATAGGATGGACAGCAAGTTCTGTTTATTTAACTACTGCAAAATGAGGGCAGTCATGTGAAAACCAAGCATTAACAAAGAATCTGGGCTACACTCAAATATAAAAAAACAGTTCTGTTAAAGCACTGCATTAAGACATTCAACAGTGAAGGTAAAATGTAGTTATTGAGTCAGTGACTTTATATTCAAAGTATTAACACTGACTCATCTGCAATCTTATTTGCTCATTCCTTGTTCTCTAGTACAAAAGTAAACACCTCATAAACAGAAAACATGAACTCAGCTTGAAGCCAGGCAACTCAATTCAGAGCACCTAGTGACCTCTCACTACATGGGAATAAGTAAATTGTTTCCTGTGATATTTAACAATTATCTAATCATAAGAAGACATATGAAAGGAAGGGGCAGATGAGCTAGCGTGTCCTCATTGTCAAATAACATCAAAATAACATTATTTCAACTACCAGTCTACTACGGAAAACAAGTCCGCCAATTTAACATGAACATAAATCTTCCAGAAGATTTACATATTTTATTTGACACCATTTTCTTTCTTTTAATAACTGACAAAATATGCATATTATGAGGTTGAAATATCAAAATAGAAACACAGAAACTAGAAAAGTAGGCGATTCGGCCCTTCGAGCGTGCCCCAATATTAATTGTTAACATCAGGTGAAACATGTCATTTCAGACTCCACTGAATTGGCAACAGATTTGGATATCAGCAAATCTCAAATTATACCCCAGCATTTTGATATTATCCATTAAAATTAAATTGAAAGCATTTTGCAACAAGGCTAATTACAGAAATGCGGACAGAACACATTTTTTAAAGTTACCAAATTCATTATCGGTACTAAAATAATACCTTTCAAAGTTCACGAATTGGCAACAGAACACAGACTAGGGAGGGAATCGTTAAACTGTTCAATATGAGGTATATCTGTGTTGGTGGAAACCTAGCTGGTTTGAAATATAAGAGCTGCAGCTGTTCGGTTTGTCAGTCACTGATCAAACCCTATAAATTACAAAGAAACCTACACATTACCTATATAATCACAAAAGATGGCACCAGCCAAGATCTTTTTACCATAACCAGACTTCAAAACAATCCTGAGACAGCTGCCTCTATGAACTTTAGTGCTGAAAAAATGTTACTTGTGACTTATTACTATCACTATCTGCAGTTCATCAACTTCAAGCAAACCTAACTGAAGTTAAAATGGCTAAAAAAATATGGCATCAATCCATGCACTCACCTCAGGGAGTTTGCACGCTGCTGATCACATTTCTACTCAATGTTTCCACTCCACAGGTGTCTACGAACTAACTTTCTGATTTCTGGACCTCAGTTATCCGCTGCTAGACCCTAATTACTTGGACTCCTCCCATTCGGCCTTGAAGTAACCTTTTACACTAACCAGTTAGAGTTAACACTTGAGCACAAGATGTTATCAGAATCACCCAGTGGGGATTCATCACTAAAGTAAAATTGTTTGCTTGTTGTGAACTCATGAATGACGTATGATAAGACAAAAGGAAGGTAGTTTTAAATTTCCAGCTCACTTAGCTGCTTTTTTGAACAACAGGGTCACTTTGTCTGTAAGCATATCTTGTGACCATAACTTCAAATATTGTTGAGAAGCATTTTAAAAAGAACGGATGATTTCAAGTACAGTTCCTATTAATTTACTAGAATACTAACACAACAGAATATAAACAAAATCTCCCAGGAACAAGTGCCTGAATCACTTTAAGACAAGCAACAAAATTATGCTTAAAAACACAAAGAACCAACCTCATTTTACCTGCAATTTCTTTGTGACACTTGGACTGAAGTAAGTATTTCTTGCGTCTCCAAACTCTTCAGAACACTTCCACACACTTCTGGGTAATCCTAATCAGGACAGGAGTTTCACCTTCTTTGTGCATCAAATGACTTTAGCTACTTTATTAATCTGAAGGCCAAATACTTGCATAAACTACCCTCCCAGCCTAAAGGGCTTTCCTCCCAGCCACATGTTCAATACACTGCACCAACATGCCCTTTCAACTGTGACATCAGCAGAATCCATGGTTACCAGCCCTCCTCTACCTGTTGATAAGTTTTACCTGTCAGACCTGCTTATCCACTTGAAATGACAAACCACACTGTTTAACAACAGGCTAGATGGTTTCAGTCAATTTGAATATGCAGAACACCATCAATTCAAATTGAAAGCAATGTTATATTATTGCAATCTCTAGCAAGTAGATACCATGATATCAGTGTTTTTTTGAAAACAATTCTTAATATGGGACTTGTATTGGGGATACGTGTGTGTGCATAAATGCACATTGCTTCCTCTGGAGGTAGACAGCTTGTCATAACTTGTGAAAGTGATTCTGGTTGGAGATGTAATGAGATGCTACATATTTATAAGTTTAAAAAAATCTTGCTGCTTTTAGAAGGCAATAATTTATCAGTAGAAAATCACTAAGCCTTCTGCTTTGGAAGGTGATGGAAGCATTTTGTTGAATAAAAGCAAATCAGCAATCAAGCTTCTTACCTAGTCTCTTGATAGATAGATTCTTTTAAAGGCATGTACTGATTACTTGGTATTGAAATACATGTGGAAAGTCTCAGTTTAGCGTTAAACACTGTGTACATTATTGTGTATGGATTAAGGGCATCACCAGCAATTTATTGTCCCAGCTTGCCGGCTGGAGAAATTCTACTTTTGGTGGACTTCATATTAATCTCACTGTGCTACACAGAATTACACACAATTCCGTCAAATTTAGAGTAGAGAAACAGGCCATTCAGCCTGACTGGTCTGTGTCCTTGTTTGCACTGCACACACAAGGTAGCTTTCAACCTACTTTCATCATAATCTATCTGCATTACACTCTATTCATTTCAAGAACACATGAACACAAGCAGAGCATTCATCCTTAGAGCCCGTTTCACTATTCATTTATAGTTGAGCCAAAACAAAACTCCAACTTTCTGTCTCAATTCCTTGTAATATTCCTTATATCCTTGACTAACAGATGTATCCCAATGACAGAATGCTCTGCCATTCAATATGATTACAACTGATCCAGCCACTTTAATGCTGTTTACCCCCACTTTCTCTATAACCCCTAATGTTATTGTTAATCGGAAATCTATCAACTTTTGCTTGAATCATCCATAGCCCTCTGGGGTAGAGAATTCCAAGGATTCACAATCCTCTGTCTAAATAAATGTATCCTCATCTCAGTCCTAAGTGGCACCCCCCCTTATTTTGAAATAGTGCCCCCTGGTTGTAGAGTCTCTAATCAAGGGAAATTTATTTGCATTGATCCTGTCTATTGTGTTGTGTTTTGCAGGTTTCAATGAGATCAATTCGCATGCTTCAAAATTCTAGAGAATACAAGCCCAATTTCCCCAATCTCTTCTTAAGACAGTCCTGCCATCTCCAGAAAAAGTCTGATCAATCTTTCTTGCACTTCCTCTATGTCAACAATATCCTTTCTGAAGCAAGGACACCATAACAACATATAATACTCCAGGTGTAGTCTAACCCAGTTTCTATACAATTGAAGCAAGACCTCGTTACTCCATAATTCAAATCCTCTTGTGATATAGATGAACATTCAATTAACCTTTCTAATAGCTGGCTGCACTTCATGTTAACCTTCCATGACTTATAGACTAGGACATGTCCCTTTGGGCACCGATCCTTCCTAACCTCTTACCGTTTAGAAAATATTCTGCACATCTGGACCACCATCAAAGTGAATAACTTCACATTTTTTTCCACATTATATTCCATCTGCCATGTTCTCACCCACTCACCAAGACTATCCAAATTCTCCTGTAGTCACCTTACATCTTCCTCACAATACACATTCTCATCTAACTCTGTATCATTCGCAAACTTGGAAATATTACATTTGATCCCAACATCCAAATCAAGTTGGGCCCAAGTATTGATTTTTGTGGTACCAGACTAGCCACAGCCTGCCAGCCCGAGAATGATTTGTTTATTCTGGCTCTCCGTTTTCTGCCTATTAGCTAATCCTCAATGCATGACAACATGCTGCCTTCTATCCCATGTGTTTTTATTTTTTATCAGATTCTCCAGGGAAGAGGGATTTGACTGAGTTCTAAATTCTCCGTTCTCGCTGGTAGCAGCAGCAGAATGTGAACAGTCAGAGAATTCCGGCCATTATTTTCTTTGGAGATAAGACTCTGGACTTGTTCAGCCTTTCCTGGTTGTTTAACAAAAGGCCTTTCTTTTTGATGCTCTATTATTATCTTCTTCAGTCTACTGTGTAAGACAGAATGCCCACTAAAGATGCAGAGCAAGAGAGGAACAGGCAAACACAGTGAATAAATTATTCAAAAAGGAATAACTTTTATGTATCACTCTCCATATCCTCAGGATGTCCTCCAAGTTGTTTTACAACTAATGAACTACTTTTGCAACTGGAATGGCAAGACACCCTCTATAATGGCTCTGCATCTGAGCAGTACAGGCAATGGCTTGTCTTCTTAAACATTAAAAATAGAAAAATGATTAAGCAAGTGTAGAGTCTGTGCTAGGAAGTGTCAATTAGAATACTGAATTCAACGTCAAACCATGTAGAAAATGTGAAATAAAGGGATAAATGGGATCATGAGAGAAAAATAGAAAACAAACTTTTTTTTTATTTTTGAAAGTCTTTGATCATTATTAGAGTGGCATGGTAGCATAGAGGTTAGCACTGATACCTCACAATGCCAGGAACCCAGGTTCAATTCTGGCCTTGGGTGACTGTGTGGAATTTGGCCATTCTCCCTGCGACTGCGTCAGTTTCTGCCCATAGTCCAAAAGATGTGCCGATAACATGAATTGGCCACACTAAATTGCCCCTTTGTATCATGGAGATTAGCAGGGTAGATACACAGGGTTACAGAGATAGGGCCTGGGTGGGATTGTTGTCAACATTGGCTTAATGTCAAACGGCCTCCTCTTGCACTGTAGATTTATGATTATTAAAATCTGGAGGAATAAGATTCTATGCTAGTAAAAGTTTATTTTCAGTGGCAAGACGTTGTTTCGCAGTAATTAAGACATATCACAAAATAAAAAAAAATACATTAGAATGGACATGTACTAGTTTTTTTGATGAGTTTCATGGACAGCTATCAGATGGGTACAGCCAATTCATATTGCTCCATATACATAGAACATAGAACATTACAGCGCAGAACAGGCCCTTCGGCCTTCGATGTTGCACCGACCAATTAAGAAAAAGCAATGACCCTCTAACCTAAACCATTCCCTTTTCACCCATAAACTTATCTACTAACTTCTTAAATGCCACCAAACTTGACGCATCTACAACTGCAGCAGGCAGGGCATTCCATACCCTTACCACTCTCTGGGTAAAGACCTACCTCTGACGTCCGTCCTATAACTACCACTCCTTAATTTAAAGCTATGTCCCCTCGTGCTAGCTTTCTCCATCCTAGGAAAAAGACTATCACTGTCCACCCTATCTAAACCTCTAATCATCTTATATGTTTCAATAAGGTCTCCTCTTAGCCGCCTTCTTTCTAACGAAAACAACCTCAAATCCCTCAGCCTCTCTTCATAAGACCTGCCTCCATACCAGGCAACATCCTGGTAAACCTCCTCTGTACCCTCTCCAATGCCTCCACATCGTTCTTATAATGTGGGGACCAGAACTGTACACAATACTCCAAGTGCGGCCGCACTAGAGTTTTGTACAGTTGCAACATGACGTGCGGCTCCGAAATTCAATCCCCCTACCAATAAAAGCTAAGACTCCGTATGCCTTCTTAACAACCTTCTCGACTTGATTGCCAACTTTCAGGGATCTATGCACATATACACCAAGATCCCTCTGTTCATCAACACTATTAAGAGTCCTACCATTAGCCCTATACTCTACACATTTATTATTCCTGCCAAAGTGAATTACCTCACTTTTCCGCATTAAACTCCATTTGCCACCTCTCGGCCCAGCTCTACAACTTGTCCAAGTTTCAATGTCAAGTCTCCTGTCGAGAGTAGCATAGATTCTAAAGAATGGAAACTCAATGATTTCACAATTAATTACAGACTTGCAGTCACTGGAAGTTGCTTTTTAACTTGTGCATGAATAACAGTGTGCACTGTTAGCCTCATTACTGTTTTCCATATTCAAATCTGGCCCATTGGCTTGCTTGAATGAGACATATTACTGCAATCAACTAGGAGGGTTTGATTCCCTATGAACTTGCTGTAAGGAAATAGTAGTCTTGCTATAATTGGTGTTCTACAGATTAGGTTTGTCCCTTTGTAGTTCTGATCTTGTCATTCATTGCTCTTGATCAAGCATCAATTAATAGTTATTATCTAGTCAACAGCAATGAATGGAAAGCATGCACTCAATTTATAACATAAAATAAATGTATCCAGTTCCATTACTGCATGTTACCATTCCAGATCCAATTTTCCTCTGTCCTTAATAAGAAAGATCTCAGGTCCTCTTGCCAAATGATGCAGAGTGATCTACCATAACTGGTCTTTCCCCGTTTATAATAAAAGCAAAATACTGTGGATGCTGGACATCTGAAATAAGAACAGAAAAATGTTGGAGAATCTCAGTAGGTCTGGCAGCATCTCCGGAAAGAGAAACCAAATTAACATTTCCATAGATTTGAAATGTTAACTGCTGCCAGACCAGCTGAAATTTTGCAGCATTTTCGGTTTTCATTAAATCCTTTTCTACAACATAAGAACATAAGAACTAGGAACAGAAGCAGGAGCAGGAATATGCCATCTGGCCCCTTGAGCCTGCCCACAAAAAGATGATGGCTGATCTTTTTGTGGACTCAGCTCCACTTACCCACCTGCTCACCATAACCTTCAATGCCTTTACTGTTCAAAAATTTATCTACCTTGCCTTAAAAACATTCAATGAGATAGCCTCAACTGCTTCATTGAGAAGGGAATTCCACAGATTCACAATCTTTTGTGTGAAGAATTTCCTGCTCAACTCAGTCCTAAATCTACTCCCCTTTTGTTTGAGGCCATGGCCTCCTAGTTCCAGTTTCACCCACCAGTGGAAACAACTTCCCTGCTTCTATTTTACCTATTCCCTTCTGCTGTGGTTACAGCTCTTCATCTGTGTTACAGAGTTATATGAAGACTGATTAGCTAATAGCTAGTCAATAGAATGCGGCAAGAAGCCAGCAGCAATAAAGTATTGATTGCCGTCGCTTAGGTGCGACTGAAGCAACAGTCAAAATAAATGTCAATCTTCATTTTCAAATCCTAATAATCATCATTCAGGTAATGATTAAAGAATTTTAGATTTCCCTTTATTGCTTTCTGTTACTAGATAAGTTATGCAGATCTTAAAATGTCTTTGAAATACTATTTTCTCCTAAATCCATTAGCATATTGCTTAGCAGCCCCTGCAGCATAAATTAATTCTCTTACTCATGAGACTCTGTAAGCTCTGACAGTATTAAAGCAAACTTTAATTTGGAATAAACACCATCAGGAATTAATTTCTAACCCTGAAATTGAAGACTGAATGGGAACATTATTTCTATCAATCTACTTTCTAATTTACAATTTCAAGTCGCTTCCAATCTAAGCTGGTTTTATCATTACTGCTGACAATTACCAGGAAATGGAAGCTTCAAAACAAGAAGATCTATTCATTGGTCAACAAGAACACTATTTCCCAAGTTAATGTCGCACAATCATTTACGTTATTTGATGAATCCTGATCTACTACTTCATCTATAAACTCATTGTCCAAAGAGCGGCATAGTGGCACAGTGGTTAACACTGCTGCCTCACAGTGCCAGGATCTGGTTTTGATTCCCAGCTTGTGTCACTGTCTATGTGGATTGTGCATGTTCTCCCTGTGTCTATGTGGGTTTCCTCCCACAATCTGAAAAATGCGCTGGCAAGTTGCATTGGCTATGCTAAATTGACCCTCAGTGGATCCCAACTGAAGCTGGAGTGTGGCAACTAGGGACATTTCACATTAACTTCATTGCAGTGTTAATGTAAGCCTTACTTGTGACTAATAAATAAACTTTAAAAAACTTTAAACTTTATAAAGGAAGAAACTTCCTGAGGGTAACAAAAATTGCTGGCAACTTGTTTACACAATGTTATCCCAAAAAAATTCTGGCAGAAAATCAGGAAAACATATTTTGCAACATAGTTCAACTATAAAGCATGGACTACCAATGTGTAGAATTAGACTATTTTCCCACTCTCTTTGCTGTTTGAGGAATTTGTGCAACATTTGCACATGTTGAGGCATTTGGAATGACATTCAAAGCCAAACATCAAGTTAATTAGTTAAAATAAATGAATAAAATTTTAAGTTATATCTGAGGTCTTTTAATAAATAAAGTAAATGTGCAAATATAACCATGCTTGCTCGAATTCATGTACATTGCATTTCCCATTTTAGCTACAATATTTGCTTGAGTATATTCCATCTTACAAATTCTTGTATTCAATTTTCAGACCTTATATTTATGAAAGCTGGTTGCAACAATCTGTCTGCAGGACTGCAGATGACTAAGTGCTAATTCAAAAGGGAATTGCAGTTAAAACTTGCCAGAATCATTCAGCCTTAAACCGAAACTCTCTGCGTGTCTACACATAATGAATGCGTCGGGAGTTGTAGTTGCTGTTCTTTTAATGACTATGCGCTAGCCTGATCATGCTCTGATACCTCAGTTGTCCTGGTGCCTGCTGCAGGGTTATTTTCATTTTTTCCTATCTTTTAACACAATTGTACACACACAAATGATTGCTCCAGTCCAACCTACTTTTATCAATGTCATGCAGGAACCTACTGACTGAAATAAATTAATAAAATCTCCACAGATGCTGTTTCCAGCACTTTTTGTTTGCATTTCAGATTTCTAACATCTGCAGTATTTTGCCTTGTGCGTGCTATTAAACTGTTTGACACCATACATTCTACATGTGACAGTCACCTTAATTACTTTCTGAGCACCGAAAATATGACAACTTCCCACAACTTCAGTCGATATCTTCAGAGTGAATGCTGTATAGAAGAGAAATGGCTTGAGGAAATCATAGTTTTTTTTTATAAACCGGTTGAACACAAGCTGAAGTAACAAGGTATCCCATATTATGGGCTGAATTTTATCACTCAGTCACGAAGAGGGTGGGGATGTAAAGAGTGGCGAGCCATTCAAAAGTCCATTGACTTCAGATGGAGCAGAAAATCTCGCTGGTGAAAAAATCCACCCTGCGACTTTGGCTGCTTTTGGGAAAGAGAAGTAAAAACAATCCGGTGCTTCAGTAAGTTGTTTGCCCAGGAGGTCTACATAACGAGGCTAATTCAGCCAAAAGTCTTCACTGAAAGGCACCCAATATAAATATACCTCTGTTATACACCCAGTAATACATGATAAGCATGATAAGTCCAAGAAAATCGCAGAAGGACCTCGGGGTGCAGGTGCACAAGTCTCTGAAGGTGGCAGAGCAGGTGGAGAAGGTTGTGAAGAAAGCATATGGTATTTCTTTAGTATTTCTTAAAAAAGCCTTTATAGGAAGGGGTATAGGGTACAAGAGTTGGCCTTTAATGTTGCAGTTGTATAAAACGTTGGTTAGACCTCATTTGGAATACTGTGTCCAGTTCTGGTCACCTTACTACCAGAAGGACGTGGAGACTCTGGAGACAGTGCAGAGGAGGTTTACCGGGATGCTGCCTGGTATGGAAGGTCTGAGTTACAAGGAGAGGTTAGGCAAATTGGGGCTGTTTTCCTTAGAAAGACGTAGACTTAGAGAATATCTAATAGAGGTATACAAGATTATGAGGGGTATAGATAGAGTAAACAGGGTTAAGCTTTTTCCTATGATGGACTCAAATAGCACGAGGAGTCACGGGCTTAGGGTGAGGGGGGTAAGGTATAATTTGGATGCTAGAGGGAGTTTTTTCACACAGAGGGTAGTGGGGGTATGGAATGCACTGCCAAATAAAGTGATGGAGGCAGGCACTCTGGAGTTATTTAAGAGATACTTAGATGGGCACATGAACAGAATTGGAATGGAGGGGTATAGAAAACTGATTTAAAATAAGGATCATGAGCCTTGGGAGTCCCTGGGAAGTATATAAATAGTTGATGATATATTTGTTTTTATCCTACAGGTACTTTGGTCCACTTTGTTGTCTAACAAGGCACATATACATGATAGGAGGGCTGCTCTTGGATTTTTTTTCCAGAGTATCCTAGTGCTTCACGTTGTTAGTGTACGCTTGACCTGGACCATTTGATGGGCAACACAACAGCTCAGTAACTATCACTGTGTTGTGCAGATACATGGATTTGGGCCTGTGTCTGTGGGAGTTTGCGCATTCTCCCCGTGCTTGCGTGGGTTTTCTCCGGGTACTCCGTTTCCTCCCACATCCCAGGGATGTGCTCTTAGGCTGATTGGCAGAACAAATTTTCTCTAAATTGTCTCAAATTTGGTTTCAATCCATAAATCTATAAACACAGACAAGGATCACGGGTAGAAGTGGGAACATCGGGGTGGCGGCGCGGGCTTGTTGGGCTGAAGGGCCTGATTCCCATGCTGTTTTGTTCTTCGTATTCTTTGTAAAATCATGTTGCAGGAACGGGAGGTGCCAATTTATCAAATACACTGGTTAAGTGAGTAGTAAGGCAGGTTCCACAGTGTCATCCAATGAGAAAACCGCAGGATGATCCTACAGGTGTATCGCAAGATGTGTGAGCAAATGAATTGAGTGAGGGACACAGAAATGTGGAAAAGCAAAATTCATGGAATGTGCGCACTACAGGCAAGGCCAGCATTTGTTTCCCAACCCTAATTGCCCTTGAGCTGAATGGTATGCTTGCCAATTTCAGAAGGTGGCAAAGAGTCAACTTCATTACTGAGGCCAGACCAGGTAAGGATGGCAGTTTTTCTTCCCAAAAGGGCATTAAGTGAGCCAGATGGATTTTTACAACAATCAATAATAGTTTCATGGTCACTAGCTTTTATAGAATCTCTTCAATGTAGAAAGAGGCCATTCAGTACATCGAGCTTGCACCTATAACAATCCCACCCAAGATCCATTCCCATAATCCCACATTTTTACCCTGCTAATTCCCCTGACACTAAGGGACAATTTAGCATGCTCAATCCACGAAACAGCACACCTTCAACGAAATCGAAGCACCCAGAGGAAACCCCAACAGACACAGGGAGAACGTGCAAACTCCACACAATCACTCAAGGCCGGAATTGAACTTGGATCCGTGGTGCTGTGAGGCAGCAGTGCTAACCACTGTGTCATCTGAATTAATTCCAGATTTGTTAATTGAATTTAAATTTTATCAGATTCCATGGTGAGATTTGAACCCATGTCCCCAGGGCATTAGCTTGGGCCTCTGAATTGCGACTCCATCACTATCTTCCCATCAGTGCGAGGACAGGCTAGCGAGTTTACCATGCCTAATTAAAAACCAGACCTGATCCCTGAATTCTGGTTAATAGGGAATTCTGTACATTTGAGTTCCAGACTACAGAAATGTTATTACTCAGTTTACTCCTAATAACATACAGGTATATACAATCAGAATAATTGAAATTTATCTTCGAGACTGCTTCCTCTCAGCTACATAATGGCCTCGGCGTTTCATCTGCAAAACTCAGGTTCCACGTCAACACTGATGATAAACATTGATGACACCCAGTGCTACCGTATCACCACTTCTCTTGAACCTTCCAATGTTTCTAAATTGTCTACTGCTGCCCTTACATCCAATAAGCAGAATTTTCATCCAATTAAATATTAGGGTAAGTAAAGTATTTGCCATTGATCTCTGTCACAAATTCAATTCTCTTGCTGCTGACTCCATATCTCTCTGCCAGTGTTTGCAACACTGGTGTCATACTCGGTCCCATGACAAGCTTCCAACCAGATGTACGCCATTACCAAGACGACCTACATCTGGAACATCACACAACTCTTCCCTTGACTCAGCTTACCTGCTGCTGAAATTTTTATCAGTGCCTTTGTTAACTCTGGGCATGATTATGCTAATGTTCTCCTGGCCAATACCCATAAACCAGAATTCATCCTAAACTCTGCTGCTCACATCCTAATTTGCACCAAGTCCTATCACCCACTTGCTTGCTAGCCTACATTGTAATCAAAATTGTCTGAACTGGTTACCAATTATAAAATTCTCATCCTTGCTTTCAAATCCTCCTAAGTGCAGCTCTCCTGGAAGTTAGTGTCTCTTAGGTGTACCTCTTGCTAAGTAAAGAACACTAAAACCAACTCATGGTATCACTGACATAAAATCCCTACAGTCCAGAAAGAAGCCAACCGTATTATTGAGTCTGCACTGACTCTCCCAAAATGCATCCCACCAAGGCCTCCCTCTGCCCATTCCCATTACACCATGCATCCACCATGGCCAATCCACCTAACCTGCATATCTTTGGTCTGCGGGAAGAAACCTTAACACCCAGACAAACCTATGCGAAAAAAGGGAGAATGTGCAAAATCCACACTGACAGCTACCCAAGGCTGGAATTGGACCCAAATTCCTGGGTCTACAAGGCAGCAGTGCATTATAATCACTGTGGTGCCATGCTACCCCAATCCAACTTTCATTGTTGTGGGACTTGGAATAGCTACCAAAAGCATGCATCTTTAACATCATGAAACATCCAATGCTGATTCCAAAATGAGGCTGAGATAGTGGACAGCAGTTACGGATAGAGTTAAGGAAGGTAACTGTTGCTCATCCATCGTCGTTGATGAGGACCATGACACATTAGTCATTTTGAGGCTGGATGGGATGTGTCCGAAGAGGATTGATCAGGCTAATTCGAGAACGGAATGACCTGGCACATACTGACAGACTTGTGTAGGCACCGTAGTTATGGAATTGGTGGCTCTGGACTTGCACAGCTCACGCTTAAGTTGTGCTTCAGCAATGCATCTTGTGGATGAGGCTGCCCCAGGTAGGGTCGTTTTGTGCCAGCGTTTCCCAGGTGATCGTGTCTACGTCAAACGATTTCAGGGAGGCCTTGAGTGTGTCTTTGTAACATTTCTTCTGCCCTCCATGCGAGCATCTTCCAGAAGAGAATTCCCTAAAAAGGAGCTGCTTGGGTATACATACATCTGGCATAAGGATGACATGACCTGCCCACCGGGTCTGTGCTCTCATCAGCAGTCTGTGGACTGATGGCAGACTTGCTCTAGAGAGTACTTCAGTGTCTGATACTTTGTCTTGCCATTGGATGCGTAATATTTTGTGAAGACAAGTCATCTGGAAATGATTGAGCTGCCTTGCATGTCTTCAATATACAGTCTACGTTTCACAAGCATACAGGAGGGTAGTGAGTACCACGGCGCTGTCGACCTTCAGTTTCGTTGCTGGGCTGATACCTCGACATTCCCACACAGTGGAGCGCAGTCTACCGAAAGCAGAACTTGTCTTTGCTATTCTGCAGTTAACTTCCAAATCAACAGTCACAGCTTGGGAGAGAGTGCTGCCAAGATAAGTGAACTGATCCACTGCCTGTAGTTTCTGTGCTCTGATTGTGATTATGGGTTCTGTGTATGGTGCATGAGGAGCAGGCTGGTGCATGACTTCAGTCTTTTTAATTTCAATGGTGAATCCAAAGTTGTCACAAGCTGTGGAAAATTTGTCCACTGACTTGCATCTCTGGCTCTGAGCCAGTATACAGGGAGCAATCATAGGCAAAGAGGAAGTCTTTCAGAACAGTCTCCTTCGCTTTGGCAACAGCTTGAAGTCTCCTCAGGTTGCAGAACTTCCCATCCACTCTGTACTTGAGGCTGATTCCAGCAACACTGTCCTAGAAGGCATCATTCAGTATGGCAGTAAACATCATGCTGAGCAGCGTGGGTGAACACACAACCCTGTTTGATGCCATTGGTGACTGGGAATGCTTCAGAGGATTCCCTGCTATCCAGCATTCTGGCCATCATGGAACTAACGTATCATCTGAATGAATTTGGTGGGGGCAGCCAAACTTTGGCATGATTCTCCACAGGCCTTGGCGGTTTACAGTGTCGAAGGCTTTCGCAAGGTTGTGTAGAGCTCACGATTCTGCTCCTGGCACTTCTCCTGAAGTTGGCACGCAACAAAAATCATGTCAATAGTCCCACGATCTTTGCTGAAGCCACACTGTGACTCTGGAAGTAGGCCCAGCTCCAGATGAGTGACCAGACGAGTTAGCAGGAGTCTTGCGAGGGTTTTTCCTGTGATGGAGAGCAGTGAGATTCCTTGGTGATTGTCGCATACTTGCCGATTGCCCTTCCTCTTGTAGAGGTGTACGATGGAAGCATTTTTAAATTCCTGAGGAATGGATCCTTGCTTCCAAAAAGACTGGAACAACTCAGTGAGCTTCTCGATACGTACTGGACCAGCAGCTCTGTAGCTGTAACTAATATTGTATTGAAGAGCTTGGAGAAAGCTTTTGGAGGTATGAGAAATGCAGTAAAATGCTTGGATTTGACAAAGTAGTTCTAAAGTGGCAGGTGAAATGGTGAAGGCACTGCCCCCAAGGCTGGGGCAGAGGCACAGACACAAAGTAGACCCAAAATTGCAAGACTGGAGGCCAAACGAATTTGGATTAAAAAGATTGCAAAAGTACAGTGGCACAAGATTGTGATGCAAGTTTGCACCTGTCAAAAATGTCAATGCTTAATTTTTTTTAAAAGATAAAGTACCAGATATTCAAACTTGTTTAAAGCCACTCTGGGAGCTCAAATTGTTTTTTAATTTGAATTGTGGAACACTTTATCCTCTTGTCAGACCATGGCACACGTCTTTAATTCTTTATCAGAGTGAAATATCCCCAAAAGAAGGCAAACTTTTTAAAAAAAAGATTAGACATTGAGCAGAAACTGAGCAAGGGTTGTGGAGAACTGCTTTCCTTTCCATTTCACTATTGCTTTACTGTTTGCACCTAGAACATTTTGTACAATCTGATAGTTCTCCTCAGAGTGCCACACTATAAACAAGAGGAATTATATCTCAATCTGGTTGAGTGCAGACCAGAAATTAAATTTATTAGCAAAGGATGGATCTGCTTTCTTTTTAAAGGTCATTGATGGCAGTTGAGAGCAGAAGGGGAGGGTCATGCATTTTTTTTCAAGTTTTAATATTTGTAAAGAATGTTATCTTGATTATCCTGAACACTGCAGATCACTGGGCTGAATGGTTTCTTACCGCATGGGAGAATTCTGTGATTAAAAGGTGCAACTGGTATTCACAAAAAGCTCTCGCCTTGAAAGGATTGATTAGAAAGGTTGTGGAAACCATTCACAATCACACAACAAATTCAGGCAAATATCACAATAAAGAATAGCCAAGTTTGGAAAAGAAAAAGCTCAGCACTTTTACAACCACAAAATATGTTAGTTATTCTTCCAAAATGTTTGCGTAGCACTTTTAAATGTATTATATGTGCTTATGACAAGTTTGTCATTCTTATACAGAATGAGAACATTTTGCATGAAAACTTGTCAACAGAGGAAAGGGGAGCAAAAAAAACACTTGAGCATATAGCATACAGACACTTAGAAATGAGCTCAAAACATTGAAGGACAGAAATCCAGGGTTTTTAGTCATAAGCATATAATGATTGCACATATTTTATTATTTTTCCCAATATCAAAAGGAACCGAAGATTTGTTTTGCAAAAAATGGTATTTAGATATATATCATATACACAATACTTGGACACATGGCACACTGTGGCACTGAGTGCCAAATTCTCCATTCCTGCTGGCAGCAGTGGCGAGCTTACAACATTGATCAATTCTGACCTAAATGTGGCGACAGATGTCTCTGATGGTGCTTATCCTACTTACCAGAATGGCTGGAACCCACACCAGATTTTGCAGTTAAAGGCTAATTAATTATGCACAGGTAGATTCAGCTCCAACTTTCCTGACTGATTCATCCACCCTCCCTCAGCTGATGGGTTCAGAGGTTCCAGTGTCATATTTAAGTACCAGTCTAGCACACTTTTATCACTCTCTCCAAAGCACCTGTCTTCACCACAGTAGCACAGTGGTTAGCACTACTGTCTTGCAGCACCAGGGACCTGGGTTCAATTCCTGGCTTGGGTCACAGTCTGAGTAGAATTTTCTCCCTGAACGGAATTTTCCCATCCCATCTGCCATAGGAATTGGAGTGGACGAGAAGTGAACAATAGAATGGTCTGTTGACCTCGGGCAGATTTCATGGTTTCAGGACAACCAAGTCCATTAGATCATGTCTGATGTGTCTGCATGGGTTTCCTCCCAAAGTCCAATAGATGTGCTGATTAGGTGCACTGGCTGTGCTCAATTCTCCCTCAAAACAAGGGCTAGTGTGTGGCAACTAGGGGGTTTTCACACTAACTTCATTGCAGTGTGAATTCAAGCCTACTTGTGACACTAATAAATAAACTTTAACATTAAACTTCAGGATGTCAGTAACCCAGAGGGAAAAGGCTAACAACCTCAAGAAATTTGTTCCTCAATTCAACGACCTTCCTCTCCAACCCATCTCCTGCTAGGCACCCATTCCCCCCTTGGACCTCTACGCAGCAACTCTGAAGTCTTCATCCATCCCCCTTAGTAAGCAATGTGGTTTCCTCTTGATTCCTTGTTTTTTGTACAGCCTTGTTTTGGTCCAGCTTCCCTTCCCTCTGTCTTCCATTGTTCTTCACCCTCATCTACCTTCTTGCCCCTCTGTCTGGCACCGTGAGCTCCCACCCTATCCCACCTCCTTGCATGGCCTTCTTTCCTCTTATCTTCATCAGATAATTGTTTTAATAAGCATGTATATGAACCCAAATAGCAGTCACACTACCTGCCAGTGAGATAACTGACCTGCCATTAACCCACCATTGGGAGAACTGCAACACAATTCTACACCAGCAGATTCCTGACTTTTTAATTTCTACCAAGTTCTCTGTGTTTGCCCTTTTCACAGACAGACCATAAGACATAGAGGCAGAATTAGATCATCGAGTCCACTTTGCCATTTAATCATGGCTGATTTTTTTTCTCATCCCTATTCTCCTACCCATTTCCCTATAACCTCTGATCCACTTATCAATCAAGAATCTATTTATCTCTGTCTTAAAGGCACACAATGACCTGGCTTCCACAGCCTTCTGCAGCAAAGAATTCCACAAATTCACAATTTTCTCATTGAAGAAATTCCTCCTCATCTCTGTTTTAAAGGATTGTCCCTTTAGCCTGAGGTTGTGCCCTCTGGTTCTAGACAAGTTGGGAGAATTCCACCCTCCATGTTTACTGACATCTGGGTAGGTTTTTAAGAAATCTGTGAACATTGTCTTGATCACATCTTCCAATTATTATTAAGTGTGGTGCATTCATCCACAGTTTGCCTGTTAAATCATATGTACTTCTTTGACTTTGAATGTTAGAGTATTAGATAGATATAGTAAATGGTTTTATCTTTCTGACCTTGTATAGTGAAAATTATTTCTTTTTGTTCAAAACCCATACAATCTTATGGCTTTATTTTATTAGCAAGTGTCTTGAATCTCAAATTTTGCATCCGTTCATCAAAACATTATTGGCCCCATCTTTAACCAAAAACCTGGGGGTCTGGTCCAAGTTCATAACAATGCATCTAAATTGTGCAGCACAATTTTTTTGGGGTCTTTTTAAAGGCTATCTAATATACTACTTGGGTTATGGTATTATAGATGCTTACAAAATTCTGTATTTTTGTTGTAGGCAATCTGCAAAAGCAACAAATATGCTTGTGGTGTACGCCTGTCACCATGATAAACATAGGAATGAATACATCTTCCCGTCATGTTTCCCTCAAATTTTGTCTCAAATAGCATTTGTATTTTTTGCTTATTGAAGTTAGTTGACTGAAAAATTCAACAAAGACCAAATATTGAATGGGGGGGGTGGAAAAATCCTGTCAAAAATGAGAGATTTTGAAATGAAAAGAAAATGACAGAATGACATGAAAATATGCTTCATAAAATGGAAATCACATGGAGGGTTGATAACCATGAATCTGGTGTTAACAAACAAGCTTTTCTGAAAAGTTAGAATTAGGATTGGTTATTAGAAGGTTTTCTAATGACCTAGGTTTTGTTGTTGCAAGAATGAGCACTTGTTGTTATTAGAGATTAATTTCACAGCAACTTCAAAGATCATGAGATGGTGGATAGATTCGCCTTTGATGGAGAAGGCCCTTGCTGATATTTCTGTGGTACAAATGTTTACTTACTACTACCCCAAGACTGAATGTTGACAAGATCTTCTGCAAGTGATAATGGGCTGCTTCAGCATCTGAGGAACCACAAAATGGAACATATTGTGCACTCATCAGCACTTCGGGTGATCTGATGGAGAAGATCACTGTTAAAGCAACTGAAAGTGGTTGGGCCTATGTGCTAGATTAAGAAATTCCTGTTGCGATGTCACAGGCTGGGATGATTCACCTCCAATAAACATGGCATCTTTCTTCCTGTCAACTATGATTAGCCAGCAGAGCATCTCGACCTTGATTTTGTCAGGGTTCAATTTTAGCTTCATAGAATCTCTATAGTACAGAAGGAAGCCATCAAGTCTGTAAAGACCACAATCACATCCACATCATATTCCAATAATCCCACTCATTTACCCTGGTAGTCCTCCTGACACTTGGGTCACTTTAGCATAACCATTCAATCTAACCCACATATCTTTGGACTGTGGGAGGAAACCGGAGCAGCCAGAGGAAACTCATGCAGACACAAGGAGAACATGCAAACTCTACAAACTCTACAATGACCCAAGGCTGGAATTTAACACAGGTGAGGCATCAGTGCTAACCACTGTGCCATCAAGCCGCTGAATGTGGCTTCTGATGCCACATTCGGTCAAATGAATTGATGTCAAGGACAGTTACCTCTGAAATTCAGCTTTTGTTATCCACTTCTGGAGCAAGGCTGTAATTGGATCTGAAGCCAAGTGGTCCTAGTAGAACCTGAACTGAACAATGGCGAGCATGTTATTGGTCAGCAAGTGCCATCTGACTGCAAATGTTAATGACACCTAACATCGCTGATGATCAAGAGTGGACCAACGGGGTGATAACTACTGGCTGGATTGCATTTGTTTTGAGCAACGTTTGAAGCCCCTCTCAAAAGGCACATCACCTTAAACTCAGCCAAGGACCAATATTTCCAAACCATTCCCTGAGCCCAGAATCAATGGTGTTTTCACTGAATGATAGAAATTCCAGCACAAGTCCCTGATGCTGCTGCTCTCTCCTGTGACCTGAATTGGCTCTACAAAGATCTTCTCACATTCCTCATTCTCAAATATATATTCCACGCCATTATGAAACAACATGGCACCTACTATTTTGATGAGGGCAAAAATGGGTCCAGGACAGGATTAGCAGATGTATATTTGCAGAAACAGCTGACCATTTAAAGTAGCAGCTATCATCTCTTGTGTGATTTTAGTGACCCAAACGTGTGAAACACTATGTGTGCAGGCTCAGCCAGTTAGCAGCAGTCTTGTGCTTTGTGAACTCTTTGGAGAGATAGGATACTGCTTTGGATGGTCAGGTGCCCCTTGGAAGAACTCAGGTTTTCCCTGGGATTGTTAAAAGTGGGCATGAATGTACATAAAAAGTGCATAAACTCACTGTCAAGTTCACTGGAACAGTGTCAAAACAAACCATCAAAGGCAATTGTCGGTTCAGGTTTATGGAGATGGGACCAAGTCTCAACTCTGGGAGTGAAAGTCCAGACCATAGCTCCTCATGTGCCCAAAACTGAAAATAATTTCTTGCTGTTTGCCCAGAGCAGAAATCCCAGGTATCACTCCTCTTTACTGGCTGCTTCTCTCTCAGTGCTATTCAAATCCTTGCTGCTGGGAGAATGCAGGTCCCAAAGCTACTCCCAAAATATTTGACAATCTCCAGTCCTGCAACCTCTAAACAATTTGTCAGGATCATCAGTAGTAAGTCGCCCATCTGTCTCTCTTATGCACATTCTCCAGTCTCCACCATTCCCTCAACTCCCATTGCTCCCCTGGCCTCCATCAGTCTGGGCTAGCTGTCCCAGTCTCCTTTCTCCTTTCCCATTCTATTTTTGAGCCAACCCCCAATCTCAGTGCTCCCACTATTTCAGGCTCACCCTACTTCATTTCAGACACCACTGCCCACGTTCTTCTCCCCTGCCAAAAGTCTGCACTCTCCTTCAGACTCTAATTGTAGTCATAGCAAAAAACTTAGCATACTTTATATATTAAAAAAAACCCTGGAAAAGTCTGAAAAATTACTGACTGTTTCAAATCCATAAAATGCACACCGCAGCAGTGAAGCATGAGTTAATGCCTATGTCACTGCTCCTCTGCATGGAGAAGCTCACAACAGGGACCAGCCAGGCACGTCCTAATGAGAAAGCAAGGAGAAATACCAAGGAGGATGAGCCACAAGGATAATCCTGCTTATATCTTCAAGAATTAAACAAGACAAGATAAACATTACTAGGTTTGACAGTCAGATTCTGCACAGCATCAAACTTAGAACAGGGACAGTGAAAATGCAGTCGAGATTTAACACTGAGGGTAGTGACTGTATAGAATGAACTGCACTGTTAAGAGAAGCAGTGGAAGCTGATTACATCAGCAATCCTAATGTAGTGAATCTCTTTGTGGCTGGCAAGAGAGAGGAATTGTTGGAGGCTTTCAGGCAGTCCATTTTTCGCTTTAGGGCACAGCTCATGTCGGTTGAGACAAATGAGATGAGGGAACAAAGCAAAGGAATTTATTGACAGATAGAAAACATGAGGATGAAAGTTGGCATTTCTGGTTGTAAAAAAAAATCAACCATGACACACAAAGAGTGACTGCAGGAAGCGAAGTGCTCTGAGGCAAGATGATGATCCAGATTTGTTACCGGCAACCAACAATCTCATTACAATTTTCTTCTAAACTTGGCAGCTTTGAGAAAGTAGATGGCTAAGGACAGAGAGGGGTCATCTCAGATTTGGTGAAGGGAATCATGTTATTTATTATGCCTTGAAGGCAATCCAGCTATTCAACCGTATCACACAGAAACTAATAAAGTCTTGTGAACCATTGACTGTTGCGAGATTCACGCTCGATTCAAGTTGAACATGAAGTGTTTTTTGTTATGACTCAAAAAACCTATTACTTGATATCAATATCAGTGTGTACAGGCCGTGCTTGATGTCTGACTAAATTAATATGGCAATTAATCAATGAATTTATTCACAATGGTATAGTCAACCAGATGTGTATCAAGCATCATTTCTTAACAGTGAGTAAAAAATGTCAAGTCTTTAGTATTACACTAGACATTTCCCCACAGATACTATAGAATGAATCCTGACAGTTAAAGTCAATATGCTTTGTTTTATCCAGTGAACATTTTACCATAGAAACCATAGAAACCAAAATGTTCCCAAGTTTGATCCAGAGTCTCCCAAATTAACTGATATCAGTCAAAGTAACGCCAGTGCTACTATTACAATTCAATCAGTAGTTTTGTGGAGAAAGGCTACAACCACAGTCCCCACTCCTGATCACTGGGGAGGTACAGTGGCATAATGGTTAGCTCTGCTACCTCACAATGCCAGACAACAGGGTTTGATTCCCTGTGCGATCACTGTGTAGAGTTTGCACACTGTGTCTGCGTGGGTTTCCTCTGGGCGCTCCGGGATCTTACCACAATCCAAAGATGTGTAGGTTAGGTGAATTGGCCAAGCTATATTCTCCCTCAGTGTATCCGAACAGGCGACGGAGTGTAGCAACTTATGAGATTTTCATAGTAACTTCATTGCAGTGTTAATGTAAAACTACTTGTGACTAATGATAAACTTTTTTACATATGAACATCTATTTTGATATTTGCATTTATTCTACCACAAGGCAAATGACTGAAGCTGACAAGAGATTTCAGTAGGAAAATCAAGAGTGTGTGACTGGAAGGCTGCAGTGGTTTTTAAGGAGTGAGCAGTGATGAACAAGGTGGTTAGATTTTCAGAGGAAGCTCCAGGGAGGAGGACTAAAAAGACTGGCATGACTGATGGGGCAAAGGAAGGGTAGGAAGAAATAAAAGTCATGGACCATAATCACACAGACAGTGAAAATTCTAAATGAATGTATAGTTTTCTTTCTTTCCTTATTGCAACACCTTCCTCAATAGTATTACAAACTCCAAATGTTCCAAAACTGTGTCTGACTTGTATTAATTACTCTTGCTCCTAATTTATATTTTTGCACATTTGTATGTTTGTAAACAACTTTGGACTTAGAGCATAGAGAGGTGCAAGCCCATTGGGAGCTGGGGCTAAATCTGGAGTGTCTCAAAGACTTCGAGCAGGATTTTACAGCTTCATTTATCCCAAAACCGTAAAATACTGCCCAAGGTTAGCAGACATTTCCATGGTCTGCCCTTCGCTTGCTCCAATTCCCGCAGCGAGTGGGACAGTAAAATACTGGCCTAAAAATTTTATAATTTAAATATCATAATTCTGCAGAGAATGAAACATAATGTATAAATGGGGCCATGGGAATATTGGCAAAATACTGACAGAGGATCATCTAGATTCAAAACATTGGCTCTATATTTCTACGCAGGTGCTGTCAGACCTGCAGAGATTTTCCAGCATTTTCTGTTTTTGTGTCATGGGAATATTGGTTGTGTTACAATACTATTGATGGGTTTATTTTCTGTAGTTGAGAGTATTAATTACCTACTAAGTAATGTTTATTCAATACTCATTTTTGTTTGTTACGTTAAAAGTCTTAAACCTTAAAATCTATTATGATTCATTTAAGTCAGTCATGAAGAATTCAAATCTCTTAAGTCTTCACAAAGATTGTAACAAAATAAATGACCAGATAATCAATTTTAGTCTTGTTATTTGAAAGATCATCACTGATTAGATTGGAGGGAACTCCACCAAGCCTAGAAGTTTATGAATTTCAGGATCAGAAGTAGGTTTGATATTGTGCAGAGAGCAATGCTGCAAAGGTAGAAGAGTTTAAAAACAATATGCTGCAGATGTTGGAAATCTGAAATAAAAAAAAAGATACTGGAAATGCTCAGGAGGTCTGACACTATCTGTGGAGCAACAAACAGAATTGAGTCAAACACAAATCTTCACAATCGAAGGTAGAAATGTAATGGGTTGAGTGCTGCAGAAAGTGGGGTGGGACAGAGGTATGGGGGGAAGAAGAACAAAAAGGGAAGATTTGGAAAGGATAGAATGCAAGAGAGATTAAATGACCAAGATGTCATGGGACAAAAGGCAAAGTGAGTACTAATACACATAAATAAGAAACAAAGCATTGGCCTAGAGTGAGTGTAAATAACAGAATAACGTACAGCTCTGTATGAAAGCAGAAGTCTGAAAAACAAAATTTAGATTGGCAAGTAGCAAAAAAAAAGAATCAAAATGAGGACAGGAGTTGATTGCTTAAAATCCTTGAACTCAATGTTGAGTCCTGAAGATGTAAATTGCCAGGGAGTAATGGATCTTACTTTTTGTATTGGATCAGAGATTGTCATTCAGTTCTGGGTTGAACAGGACACCAAGTTTGTACATTCTATATTTCAGACTAAGTGGGCATGACAATGGGGCAGTCACAGAATATAGTAAGTTTGGTGAGTAGCTTGCTGACAATTGCCATTAAACTGAAACATATACAATAATTGCAAGGACAAGGTTTCAGAGGGAAAGTGGCATCATACCTCAGCAAGTACTCAATGTCTTCAGAAGGAGAGTGTGCAACACCAAAGGACGATGAAGCAAAGTAAGGGACAGTGTTCTTTTACCTGCTCTTTAAGGCGTTCCTGTTGCCCCATGATTGCATTTGCATGATGGGGATATTTCTGTTTCAGATGTTCCAAAAAAGCTTCTCTTTTCCTATCCATCTCTGACGGTTGCATTCCCAATATTTCTTTAGAACTGCGAGCTCCACCTACAGTGTGCCTTCGTGGGATGTTTCGGGCAATTTTAGTATTTGAACCATGGTTATTTCCATTGGCAAGATTTTGCTTTGCTTTAATACGCTCAGCATCATCTGATGACGTTACACGTAAATTTGTCTTCCCTTGATCTGAAAAAATGAAAGAAACAAGAGTTAAGAAATTAAGCAAGAACACTTTCATTTTCTTCCAGTCACAATATACTTGTTTTTTGTCCTGTCCTTTACGTTTGGCTAGAAATCTCACCACCTATGCATTCCAAAAAGATTGCTGTGTGTTTGTGACATCCTAGTCCGCTCTACTACTGGTGTCAACACTTATGTCCCTTTCTATGGTTCCTTCCTATATGAGCACAAGAAATGCAACACCTTCCCTCCTCCCTGACCGCACACAACGTCTTGGAGGGAGTAGATATTTACTTGCATTTCTTTCAATACCCTGCATTCACTGCTCAGAAGGCAGTCTCCTCTACACAGGTGAGAAGAAACACTGATTGAGTGGACACAGAGAAACCGTTCACTCATGAAAGAACCGATTCATAGAATCCTAGTACAGGAGGCAGCCATTCAGCCCATCAAGTCTGCGCTGACCACAATCCCATCCAGGCCTTATTCCTGCAACCCGACACACTTACACCACTAATTCACACTAGGGTCAATTTAGCATGGCCAATTCACCTAACCCGCACATCTTTGGACTGTGAGAGGAAACCAGAGCACCTGGAGGAAATCCATACAGACACGAGGAGAACGTGCAAACTTTACAAAGGCTAAAATCAAACTCGAGACCCTGATGCTGTGAGGCAGCAATACCTCTGTGCGACCATGCCGGGCCAAACTGTTCTTTAAGGCATTCCTGCTGTCCCACGATTGCATTTGCATGATGGGGATATTTCTGTTTCAGATATTCCAACAAAAAACTTTTCTCTATCCACCTTCGATGATTGCATTCCCAATATTTATTTAGAACAGCCTCTCTGAAAAGAAGAATGCGCAGGGTAATGGGGTAAAGGTGAGTTGCTCTTTTGGAATGTTAGTGCAGACATGATGGACCAATGGCGCCTCCAGTACAGTAACAATTTTATGAATCATCAGCCTAGTTCAGCCTTAAATATAATCCCCACTTGGGATTGTCTTTAAGGTAAAAATGAAGGGCATCACATGACCTGCTGTTGCTGCTTTTCATCTTGTACTAATGAGGACAGACACAAGAACACCAAATTTCGAAGGGAACGACAATTTATGCTGCATGAGAAAAAGGTGTTGATTAGTTGGCAACTGGACTCTGACTGGTCAAAGGGTTGCCACTGAGAATGCACCAGTGAACAGTTAACCCCAAGCTTTTCTTTAAATTCAGAAATGGCATGTTAACTGTATTTGTTCTAGATGTTATCATGGGGACTGCACCAAGGAACATGCATTGACTATGCTCTTGTTTGACTGACAGAGAACAATGCCTGGACATATTCTTAATGTTTGGGATGAGCCCAAGCACACATAGGTGAGCCACATTGAAAACTCTACTAATAAATTTTAAATTGTTTGTTGGCATATTTCTTCATACACCTGGGATTATTCATTAAGTTATGTACAGTCACATCTAACATTGGTCACTATGTTTTGGGGTTTTACAAGTGTTCGTTAGTTAGGAACAGTCAGTATTCTGCCTTTGGTGAGGGATTGTGCTATTTGATATGACCCACCAGTCACTGGGCCATATAGCTTTTGTACCTGACATCACACTAACACTGAAATCCACGTACCACGTTACTTGTTTGAGTGGTAGATAGTATGTTATTTTGGCTTGATGACAGCATTCTGTTAGTGGAGAAGACTATTTATGTTGTTGCTGCATGACAGCAGTCACTAGCTTTACCTGTTAGTCAAATCTTTGAGATTCCCTATGCTTCCAAGTTATTCTAAGGTGGGCTGGACACTTTTCACTTTTCAGCCCTTTGAAGTTTCTCATGGTCTTGGGAAGAACAGGAACTATACCAGGCCATGATACAGCCAGAAAAAATGCTTTCTATGGTGCATCTATAAAAGCTGATGAGAGTTGTAGCAGACATACCAAACTGCCTTAGTCTTTTGAGAAAATATAGACTTTGGTGGGCTTTCTTAACTGTAATGTCAGCATGGGGGGACTAGGAAAGGTTGCTAGTGATGTGGACATGTAAAAACCTGAATCTTCAACCGTTTCTACTTTGTCCTCATTGATATAGACAGAGGCATGTCTTCCACTGCACTTCCTGAAGTCAATGACTATCTCCTTCATTTTGTTGACATTGAGGGAGAGTATATTGTTGTTGCACCAGTTCACCTGATTCTCTATCTCTTTCCTATACTCTGTCTCATCTTTGTTTGAGATCTGACCCACTACAGTGGTGTCACCAGCAAACTTGAAAATCGAGTTAGAGGGAAATTTGGCCAGCCATAGGTGTATAAGAAGTATAGTAAGGGTCTGAAGTATAGACGTATACTGATTTGTGGGGCACTGATGTTGAGGATGATCGTGGAAGTGATGGCGTTGCCTATCATTACTGATTGCAGTCTGTGGATTAGGAAGTTCAGGATCTAGTCGCAAAGGGAGGAGTCGAGGCCAGGCCACAGAGTTTGGAGGTGAGTTTCGTAGGAATAATGATATTGAAGGCTGAGCTGCAGTTGAGGAGCCTGACATATGTGTCTTTGTTATCTAGATGTGATGTGGAGACACCAACATCTGGGGTAAGCACAGTAAGAAGTCTCACAACACCAGGTTAAAGTCCAACAGGTTTATTTGGCAGCACAAACTTTCAGAGTCTTGCTCCTTCATTAGGTGAGTGAGCATTTGTGTTCACAAACAGGGCATTTACAGACACAAACTCAACTAATTACCCGTGAAGACTCACATTCCAACCATTATCTTGTAAAATATGTTTGTGTCTGTAAATGCACTATTTGTGAACACAAGACCTCACTCACCTGATGAAGGAGAGAGACTCCGAAAGCTTGTGATGCCAAATGAACCTGTTGGGTTTTAACCTGGTATTGTGAGACTTCTTACTTATCTAGGTGTTCCTGGGTTGAGATGGCATCTGCTGTGGATCTGTCACGACAGTAGATGAACTGTGGTGGATCCAGCCAATCTGGGAGGCCGGAATTGACTAACCTTATGAAGCACTTGATAATGATAGATGTCAGAACCTGGGAACCAAAGGGAGAGTGAGGGCAGGAAGGGAGTCACCCCAATAAGTGCAGGTTTTTGTACTCAGTCATCCTGGGAGCTGATTACAGCTATGAGGCTACAAGTCTCTGCAGATCAATGAGTTGTGTTTTCCCTAAACTGGTGAATGAGCCTCTTTTCAATGGGCTTGCTTTTATCATTCAGGTCTCATGAGATACTGCCCCAGTTTCAACAGTAACCATGCTTTATACAAGAAAATTGGTCATGGCTCCTAGCAATTTATTAGCCTGTGCTATCTCTTCTTGTGACCTTACATTTGGCCCTTTGCAGTTTGCATTCAACCACCAAAATCAAGAACTGACTATTTATAGAAATAGCAAATGCCCTACAATTAAGAGATTAGAGACTGGTCAAAAATCACAAATAACCTCAACAGGTTTACTGACTTCCACTCTCAGTTCTTAACATCCCATTTGGCTAACCACTGTCTGATTCAGTCTATGTCTGAATCTGTTCACTCTAAATTAGTTGTTATTTGTGTTTTAAATCAGGAGTTAACCGTTTTGCCAACCTGTCCTGCTTAAATCAGATCCATTAGATGGCAAAAGAATCAGCTGAGTTCACTGCTGAGGAATCCCTAATATTGGTGCTGCAACAGGTATTTATTTTGACCTATCGACCTGAATATGTTACTTTTCCAGTGATCCAATTTAGCAGCTCAAAATGAATATCACTACTGGGATCCAATGTCACGAGACTATAACCTTTTTTTTTGGAAAATATGATGTTTAACTTTCAACTTGGAATTTTTCCCATTTGAACTCAGCAAGCTGTTTCAAAATGCAGGGCTGTTTTTGAAGGTGAAGGAAAGAAACAAACTAATCACACCTTCCTGGGGTGCAAAGAGAAAGATATTTTCAATAATCCAGACACTATCAAGAATTACAAATGTTTAAGGATGAAACATTAAAATATATAGTATTAGATATTGAACAATGGCTCCCACAGAGAGGCACCCAAAGCTTTTGGAAATACATAATGGATTAAGTATTTAAAAGCATAGTTGCCCAGCCACCAGAGAGAGATTGCAAGTGACACATGCAGTGTCAGGTAAATCAGAGGAAACAGACAGAAGGGTGTTCTCTCTTCCGCTCTCTCTTTTGCAAAATCCTGGTTCTAACGACGAACACAGATTAAAATAATAATAATGATTATAACAACTTTTATGAAAAAAAAGCTAATCCAAATTGATCCCAGCATTTTAAAATCTATGTCTCAAAGGCAATCAAAAGGCATTTATTTATACATTATTTTCCCTCTTCTGGTATGCACGAAGGCATCGTATATGTGTGCCCATGTCCAAAATGAGGTCCAAATATTTGACATCATGATTTTATTATATTTCTTGGGTTTCGTCATTAATAAATTTGTCCTTTCTTTGATTCAAAAAAACCTTATTTGATTGGCTCCATATTGTCCACAGCTTGAACTGATAAATATATTCTAGTTTGGAAAAGTATAACCCATGGAAAAAAAATTTAGTCCTATTTGTGACCAACCAAAGAGATTGAATAGAAGGTGACACTTCATCCCCTTCTCACACAGCTTTAACACTTGTTAAAAATTTGCAAATTAAAATCAAAGGAATTCCTCCATTTCCAAACTGTGACATTGAAGTGTCAATTTGAGAAACTAATACGAAAATCCAAAGTCTATAAGGCAAAGCAGTATCAGGTTTAATAAGGATAAAAGAGGAGACAAGTTAGACCAGAAACTGTTGGATGACACAAAGCTTGGATTCTGAAATCATGAAGATTAAGAGCAAAGCAAGCTAGGTTCCACAGTATTGAGAACTTGAAATAAATTATATAAAAGTTGACAACTCTGTACAAAACTAATTTCAAACTTCTGAAGCGATAAGGAGTTAAAGAATGCACACGAGGACATATTCAGAGCTTAGATAAAAGAAGAAAGTTCACTGTAGTACTGACAAGCATAACATCGAGAACAAGAAAATGTAATAATGTTAACTTGTTAAAGGATTCAAGTGTGAGCAAGATTGTCCGTCAGCCCAGCTATTGTTGTATCTATTCAGAAAGATATGGAGGATACTAAAAATAATTTTGAAAGGCTTGGTCTTTCTAATATTAACAGTTGATGAGGAAAAAAGATGAACCTAATCACGAGAGGAAACAGCTTGAAAAATAACAGTGCTGTGGATTTGCAGCTAAAGTAAGAGGAAATAATCAAGAACACTGAAAGAGGACAAGGTGGTGGTAATTGTTGGTTATTTCTGTACGAGACATAAGCAACATGAGTCTTTAACAAAGTTGAGTGAAACATGGTTTCTAAAAATTCATTTTACTGGACTTGGGCGTCGCTGGCTAGACACTGTTTATTGCCCATCCCTTTTTGTCTTTGAGAAGTGGTGGTTAGCTGATTTCTTGAATCACTGCAGTCCACGGTACAGTTACAGCCTCAGGTTTACATTGCCTTCCTGTAGGATATGCACAAATACACGATAGTGATTCAGCCAAACACTGCAAGGTCATTCTCTGATCATTTTATTTCTTAATATCACAAGTAAGGCTTATATTAACACTGCTATTAAGTTACTATTAAAATCCCCTGGTCGCCATACTCCTGTGCCTGTTCGGGTACAATGAGGGAGCATTTAGCATAGCCAATGAACCCTAATCAGCACGTCTTTCGAACTGTGGGAGGAAACCGGAGCAGCCAGAGAAAATTCCCGCAGACACGGGGAGAACGTACAGACTCTGCACAAATAATGACCCAAGCTGGGAACTGAACTAAGTTCCTGGTGCTATGAGGTAGCAGTGCCAACCACAGTGTCATCGAGCCACTCTCTGGATGAAGAGTCATCCAGACTTGAAACATTACCTCTGGTCGCTCTCCACAGATGCTGTCAGACCTGCTGAAATTTTTCAACGTTTAAGATTCCAGCATTGCAGCAATTTGTTTTTATCTTACTGCAAGACCATTGCAGCTTACAATCACTGATCTGAAGTAAATTGAGGAATGTAAATGAAATAATCGTTAAGAACATAACTACAGTTAGATAATGGATAGAGGAGGTGAATGATCAGAGCAAGTGGAAAACAGGGCAGAAAATAAGCTATCAACTACGACAGAATGAATTGAGGGATGCAAATAAGACACAATCATAAATTTGAGAGAATTTAAGAGTTTTGGAGATGTCTGAGGCAAGGATTGATGATTTAACAAGCCAGCAGTCAGACAGAGGGGCATAACATTGAAGCAAGAACCATACTTAAAATTGTAATAGATCAGAATTCTGAAGAGATAGATAAATTTAATTTCCAAAAAGTACTGAGAAGCCAACAGACCAGTCAGTAATTTAAAGAGTCAAAGGGGAAATCTTAAGGATACAGGATGAGTCAGGAGCAAGGGAGATTGCAACAATGGCATAACATATAAGTTCATTCAGAGGCACTTATCTGGAAGATAATGGGAGGATGACAGCGTGAAAGCTAGCTTCTTGTTGAGGAATAATAGTTAAAGCAGAAATAAAGGCAAGAAATTATGCATTTAGTTTTGGCAGCATAGTGACATTAGAAAAATTAATGTTTCTAGCTAATAGAATTTTTACCAGACTAGAGGATGGTTTGTACTGGCACTCTTGTTTCTCTTGATATATAATGACCCAGATCTCAGTGTAAAGGGTAAAATTTCCAAATCTGCAGATGGAACAAAACTTGGAAGCATTGTGAACTCTGAGGATAATAGTGCAGAATTTCAAAAAAACATAGACAAGTTGGAATTGGCAAGTTAAGTGGCAGATTAAATTTAATGGGAAGAAATATGAAGTGATTCAGTTTGTTGGAAAGAACATTGAAAGACAACATAGAATAAAGATTCAATGATTTGACTTGATTTATTATTATCACATGCATTAGTATGCAGTGAAAAGCATTGTTTCTTGTGCACTATAAAGACAAAGCACACCATTCCTAGAGAAGGAAACGAGAGAGTGCAGAATGTAGTGTTACAATCATAGCTAGGGTGTAGAGAAAGGTTAACTTAATGCGAGGTAGGTCCATTCAAAAGTCTGATGGCAGCAGGAAAGAAACTGTTCTTGAGTTGGTAGTAAGTGATTTCAGACTTTTGTATCTTTTTCCCGACAGAAGAAGGTGGAAGAGAGTAGGTCCGGGATGAGTGGGGTCCTTGATTATACTAGCTGCTTTACCAAGGAAGTGGGAAGTGCAGACACACTCAATGGATGGGAGGCTGGTTTGCGTGATGGATTGGGCTACATTCACAACTTTTTGTAGTTTCTTGCGGTCTTGGGCAGAACAGGAGCCATGCCAAGCTGTGATACAACCAGAAAGAATGCTTTCTATGGTGCATGTGTAAAACTTGGTGAGTCGTAGCCAACATGCCAAATTTCCTTAGTCTTCTGAGAAAGTAGGGGCATGGGTGGACTTTTTTAACTATGATGTAAGCATTGGGAGGAGGGGGGACCAGAACAGGTTGCTGGTGATCTGGGCACCTAAAAACCTGAATTCTGAAGATGGTGCATGGGCAGAGGAACTTGAATGCATATGGCAGGTCAGGTTGAGTGTGTAGATGTCCTCAGTTTCATTAATGGAGACATGGGGTACAGTGCAAGTTTTATATATTACACGTATAAACCTCTACATATTGCATCCAGATCTGAGCACCACGTCAAGGCAAAAAGGATTCACAGTAATACTCCAAGGATTAGAAACTTCAGTCACAGAGATTGGTGAGGAGGGACTATTTTTTTTGAAGACAAGAAGTTTGAAGGAGATTGGACAGAGCTATTCAAACAAAGTTGCTAGGAGAACATTGTTCCAACTAGTGGAAGGACCAAGAATGCCAGGGCACAAAATTAAGTTATTGTAAAAAGAAGCAATGTAGGTATAAAGAGAAATCTTTTCATATTACATGCTTAAGATATGGAATGTGCTGCCTGTGTGTGTGCTGGAAATAGATTCCACTGAGGCATTCAAGAGGGAATTGGATTAACTGAAAAAGAGGAATATGCAAGATAACAGGGAAAAGGCAGAGGAGCTGTGCTAGCTGGATTTCACAGAGAGCCAGTGCAGACACAATGGGCTGAATGGCCTCCTTCTATGTTGCGACAATTTGGTGATTCCAGTTGTATATTAAAGCCATTATCCAAAACGGGTCTGGAAGATCCCACATATATTGCCATGCAACTTTCTTTTCCATGACCTATCTATAGCACTGCATGTAACAGCACAGTTGCTTGTTAAAAGCAACTAGCCTATCATTTAAAAAGCCAGTTGCTCAAATAACTAGCAACAGTTTGTATCCTATCAATCAAATGATCCTCCCATCCCACCCTCCAAAATCAAGTTTAACTGCAATGTGTCCATTAGGAGCAATCTTCCAAACATCCTGAGCAGCATTTGAACAGAAGAAGAAAAAACAGCAGCAGAGAGAAAAATGGATGAGGAACTAAGGAACCAAAAAGAAAGGTACAGAAATGTAAAGTTCAAGTATACAATAGTAAGATCCAGGCACTGAGGAACCCGAGAAATCAACCTTTTTAGGACACAGAGTATCATCCTACAACTGAATAAAATAATATGTTTAATCTAAAATCAAATTAATGACCAAATTGCAGTAGTTAGGATCAAGATACTAGAGCAACTTATTAGAGTTATGTTTGGTTATAGTTAATATGGGTACGTAGCATCCTTGACAACAGCGATACTTAGAAGTGATAACTGGGTTCAGACTTTGTGTCTGCCTTGGTATAAAAGTACAATTTTTTTTACTTAATTTTTGAGTGGAGTACTGGTTGGTTGATTAAGTACATGATAAACAGAGAGTTCTTCCAACAGGATCATGTAAGAATCTTGAGAAGCTAACTGGACTGATGTACAGGATGACTTGAGGGTTAGTCAATTATCTTCTCCATGACTTCATTAATGATTAATATAGCATTAATTTTACTTCCACATTCACATTTATACATATACTGCACACATTTCTGCTCCAAATGTTAATCAATGCTCACAAAAAAATGCTCAATAATCTACTTGTAAAAAAATAGCAGATACAATTGAGTTCAAGGTAAGCCTAATAGATTTTGAAATGGAATTTGCTTCCCTGTTTTCATGCACATACAAGCAGACAAGACAGGGCTAGGGTTTCAATATTTGTTATCTTCTTCAGGTACAGAACCTCTACTTGACATCAGCGATATGAATCAAATTTAGATAAATTCTCTCCAACGCATCCTCAGAGTATTGAGCATGTGGAATAGATTCCTGGCTGAGAGTGTGGTCAAAAAATGTGAAAATATCTGATTAGAATCAAATGATCAAAAGGTTAAATCTTTGAATTACCATGCAAAGCAGGAAAGTGGTAGCTTCACAGCTGGTGATAGATATAGTACCAGACAGGATGTAAGGTCAGAGGCTATTGCACAAATTTTCCTCAATTCACCTTGAGGAATAACAAAGAACAAAGAAAGATACAGCACAGGAACAGGCCCTTCGGCCTTATCTGTCCTTACTCCATCTATATTCCTCTAGTCCCTCCCTATTCATGTACCCCTTCAGATACGTCTTAAATGTTCCTAATATGCTTGCTTCCAACAGCAGAGCAAGTGGAAGCAGAAATTTCCAGAACCTTACTTCAAAAATGAATGGGTGCAATTTACAGCACAACAGTTTGTCTTGCCCTTTGTGTATTTAGTGATTCTTTTCTGCATGTAGAGAATTCAGACTTCCTTTTTAGAAGCTCAAACTAAAACTGGACTGAATGATCGCTACTATTTTTTGTTCTTCTGGCTGATAAATGAAAACAGACACAAGATAAATAGTTCTCTTTCAATACATCATTTATGTGACCATCTGAACCACATTAAATGATGAGTAAGCAACAGGAATGTTTTTTGTATAAATACTATCCTTAATCCTAAATTACCGAATATTCAACATGCAATTTTAATCAGAGACTATTTGTTCTAATATTAAAACAATACAAAAACACTGAACAGTGGAATTTTAAAGCAATATTATTTGATACAACTTGTTGGACGCGGAACAGCAAAATTTGTCATTTGGATCTTTGTTTGTGAAACAAGATTGCACTATAGAATCAGCTTTTCAATGCTGACATAAAGGCATTTTAAAGGCCATGGCTAATGGATTGCTGGGTACAGAATGGATTGTTCTGGCAGCTGTGTTTGTATTTGTGCACCTGGACAATGGGGGAGGGGGTTAAAAAGAGATGATTTAACCCAGTATTATGAGGAGACCATAGAGCAAGCCGCAAAGGACTATCTGTGGACTGTAGACGTGGCATTTGATCTGACTACAGCCTTACTCTGGTATCCATTTAATACATGTTTATCAGTAGAAACAGCTTAGAGAGCAGGCACATTGTTCCTCCGTATGGTTTTCCTACCACTTGGAGAGCCTAACACATGACTGACTGATGGCAGGGGCATATCATCAAACTATATCATACATTAGCATATTCCATCTGTTAATTCTTTAAACAGCATCTTTAATTAATTTTACTAAATGGTCGAGCAAGCTTTGGCAATACTTAAGCATAGCTCTAGAACTGTCCAATTCACAATCTCTTAAACAGAGGCAGCTTACTGAAATTACAAACCTTCCTTACTGTGCTGCTTCAAGGTAAAAGGTCATCTCAGCATATGCCACAAAGTTAATGAATCTCTACCTTCCAAATTTGGATTTGTAACCATATAAAATCTATCCAACCCACATTACTTTGACTAAATATGTTACAAAGCAGCATATCTTGTTCCACAGAGTGGAAGCTGCGTAGAGTGGAGCTGGCAGTCAAGCAAAGTATGGGAGTTTGATGGTGGGAGTTATTGCTATATCGTGTCTTTCTAGCTACTTCTACAGATCAGAAGGGGCAGGAGCAGACCATGGCTGGAGAGTTGGGAGAGAAGCTGCAGCATCGAGCGAACACTCCCATGTGAACTCACAGGTAAGTGATTGGTAGGTGAGTATTGCCAGAATTTTACTGGCACACCCGCCCCAGAATCAGGACAGGCATGGCTTGCAGAACGGAAATCTCTGTCGACCTCAGGCAGGATTTTATGAGCCTCGCCCACAGGAGGTGGTGAAATATCAATGTAATTCTCTCCTACATTTTCTGACTTGTTTTCAGATTGAAAGCGAGGTAGGAATAGTTAAAAACAAGACTAGAAAATGCTGGAAAAATTCAGCAGGTCTGACAGCATCTATGAAGAGATGCTGTCTTCATAGACAGCATCTATGTCTATGAAGATATAGAGCCATCATTTCAAGTCTGGATGACCCTTCATCAGGAAAAGTTAGAATGGGACCTAAAGATCTTTCTCATGCAATCAACTGACTGAAAACAGAACTATCAGAGGTGAACAGGCACAGGGAACAGGCCCTTTGGCCCTTCAAAAGGTGTACTTTCATAGAACATAGAACATTACAGTGCAGACTTTCATCACTGATTAAGATGTGTACGCACTTATCACAAAATTACAGGGTGCATTTGGCTCTGAATAATGTTTTTAATATAAGAGGATGCTAACAAGAGAATGTTAGTTACAGTTACTACAACAGTGTTTCTGCTGACAGGACCCTGCAGATGCATTGTCAGGATATTCTGTAGTGATTGGACAGTCTGTAAAGCCCATCTTTCCTTTTGCCATTATGAAACCTGTTAATGCAAGACATGAGTTGTTGGGCTCAAGAGTACAATTGCCAGTCACACTTATTTATTCAAACTTGAATCCTTATCCAATTCACATCAGAACTAAAAGACCTAAAATTAGACTTTTAACTCAACAACTCTTTGTGAAGAGATGTGAAATGAGATGAGAGGGTCGTCCGATCAAGAAAGACTAAGTAGTCTGGGTCTGTATTCCTTGCAGTTTAGAAGAGTGAAGGCTGACCTTATCCAAACACAAGAGTAGATTGTGAGATATTTTCACTAATGGGGAAGTCTCGAACGACGCGACCACGTGCAGGATAAAACACAATTGAAGATGTATGATACAAACTTCTGTATTTCCTGATTTCTTATTTTTTGGTGGAACAATCAAATGTTCAGGGAATAGAATGATTCCTTTCTGGAGGCCAAATGTTATCAAGCCCCTGAATATTACAAGGCCAGGGTGAAACAAGTTTTACCCAACCTTCAAAGATGGCTTGGTGCACCACCTACTGGACTGCTGCAATTGTTACCTTCCAATCAGTAATTTTGCAACACAAAAGCAATCGGGCATTTGTTGGCCTTTCCATTCCAAAAATCTTGAATATGTTCTTACTTCCCAGATCCGTACCCACCTTTCCCAAAATGTCAAGTTTGAAACCCTCCAATCAAGGTGTCCATCCCTGCCACAGTACTGAAGAAGCTCATATTAATAACATATTATATATGACTGTGTTAAATGTAAATTATCCCTTGTTATGCTTCTCAAACTGTCTGCAGACTCTGAGATGGTTGACTATCCTCCTCCAAAGACTCCCTTATAGTTGTACAGAGACTGACAATTATAGAATCTTACAGTGCAGAAGGAAGCCATTTGGCCCATTGAGACGCACCAACTCTCTGACAGATTATGTTAACTAGGCCCTTTCCCCCACCCTAGCTGCTTAACCCCACACATTTACCATGGTAAATGTAGCTAATCCATCTAACCTACACATCTTGGGACACTAGCGGTAATTTGCCATGGCCACTCCACCTAACTTGCACGTTTTTGGAAGAAACCAGAGCACCTAAAGGAAGTCCACACAGATGTGGCGAAACGTGTAAATTCCACACAATCACCCAAGGATGGAATTGAACCCACATCCCTGACACTGTGAGGCAACAGTGCCAACTGTGCCACATCATGCTACTTTGTTCTATTCTGTTTGAAACCTGACCCAGAAATGAGCATCTGACCACATATACATGCCATCACTAAGGCTGCCTGGTTTCACCTCAGCACATCTACTGTTGAAAACTGAATCCATCCCTTTGCTACTTCCAGATCTGGCTACTCAAATGCACTTCTGGCCAGAGTTCCCATGATAACCTCTTCACACTTGAGGTCCAACAAAACTCTGCAGTCTATGTTCTAAGTCAGACCATTCTGTTGACCCATCATCCCTGTGTTCACTGACCTATGTTGGTTTTCAGTGAAGTAATGTCTCAATTTTAAAATGATTGGCCTTGTTTTCAAATTCCCCGTGCCCTTTTTATCATTATCTTTATCATCTTTTCCGGCTGCATGATCCCCCAAGATAGCTGGGTTCCTCCAATTCTTGAATATCCCTGACTGTATTGCTCACCAATGGGTGGCCATGTCTTCAGTTGAAATGGCCTTAAGCTCTGCAATTCTCTCTCTGTGTTGTTTTCCTTAAAACCTACTTCACTGATCAAAATGCTGGAACTCTCTTTATAACAGCATTGTGAGTGTGCCTACACTAGATGGGCAGTGCTGGCAAAGTGGCAGTTGATCATCAGCTTTGCAAAGGCAATTAGCAAAAAGAAACAAATTCTGGTCTTGCCAGCGACACTGGCACCCAGCAAAATAAAAATGGTTTTGATTATTAACTTGTGGTTCAGTATCAAATTGCTTTATAATAATCCTGTGAAAGCCTTGGGACATTTTATTTAAGTTAAAGGCATTATATAAATGTAAGCTGATATTGGATCACTATTCAATCTCATGTGACATCATAAAGGCCGATAGCTTTGAAAAATGTTGGGTGCAATTGTTTCATATATTACAACAGTGTTTAATACTCAAAGTATTTTAGTGGCTGTAAAGCTATTCGGGACAACCTGAGGTACTTAAAGTTAGTATCACAGAATCCCTATGGTGCAAAAGGAGGCCATTTGGCTTATCGAGTCTGCACCGACCACAATCTCACACAGGCTCTATTCCCACAATCTCATATCTTTACCCTGCTAATCCCCCTTGTATTAAAAGTCAGTTTATCATGACCAATCATATAGATATAAATTCAAATTGTGTTTTCATAGAAATCGCTGAAGATTTCACGTAAAAATAATAATACATCCCACCAATAACTGCGTGGTTTTAATTTCTGATAAGTAATTTATTATGAAGTAATTTATTAAGAAGGCACAGTAGCACTGCTGCTTCACAGCACCAAGGACCCAAGTTTGATTCCTGGCTTGGGTCACTGTCTGTGTGGAGTTTGCACGTTCTTCTCTTATTTGTGCGGGTTTACTTCGGGTGCTCCTGTTTCCTCCTACATTCTGAAAGATGTGCTGGCTCGGTGTGTTGATCTGAACAGATGTTGGACTGTGGCAACTAGAGGAATTTCACAGTAACTTCATTGCAGTGATATTGCAAGCTTTACTTGTGACTAATAATTAAACTTTAAACTGATGTCCTTTCAAGGCCTATTTGGCAGCCATATAAATATCTAGTTAATGAACAACTGTTTGACATAGCGCCACTTATCTGCACTGCAACAAGCATGCCAAAGCCTGACAAGTGATTTAATGTTTAGCCTCAAACAGGGATGAAAACAGTGTTCATTTAATTTTTGGCATTTGGATTAGAAAATGGGATTATTTAAATACTTGGAGCACACAGAAAGTTAAAAAAAATTCAAATTTTATTATAGAATCATAGTGTCATAGTAGTTTACAGCATGGAAACAGGCCCTTTGGCCCAATTTGTCCATACTGCCTTTTGTTTTAAAACCCCTAAGCTAATCTCAACTGCCCGCATTTGGCCCATATTCCTCTACATCTATCATACCCATGTAACTATCTAAATGCTTTTTAAAAGATAAAATTGTACCCACTTTTACTACCTGCGACAGCTTGTTCCAGACACTCACCACCCTGTGTGTAAAAAAATTGCCCCTCTGGACACTTCTGTATCTCTCCCCTCTCATCTTAAACTTATGCCCTCTAGTTTTAGACTCCCCTATCTTTGGGAAAAGATATTGACTATCTAGCTGATCTGTGCCCCTCGTTATTTTATAGACCTGTATAAGATCACCCCTTAGCTTCCTATGCCCTAGAGGAAAAAAAACTCAGTCTATTCAGCCTCTCCTTATAACTCAATCCATCCTAGTAAATCTTTTCTGCATTCTTTCTAGTTTAATAATATCCTTTCTATAACAGTATGACCAAAACTGCACACAGTATTCCAAGTGTAGCTTTACCAATGTCTTGTACAACTTCAACAAGACATCCCAACTCCTATATTCAATGTTCTGATCGATGAAACCAAACATGCCGAGTGCTTCCTTCACCACTCTGAGCACCTGTGACTCCACTTTCAAGGAGCTATGAACATAACCGTTAGATCTCTTTGTTCTGTCACTCTCCCCAGTGCCCAATCATTAATTAAGTCCTGCACTGGTTCAATCTACCAAAATGCATCACCTCGCATTTGTCTAAATTAAACTTCACCTGCCATTCGTCAGCCCACTGGTCCAATTTTTCAAGATCCCGTTCCAATTGGAAATATTTTTCTGAACTGTCCACTATGTCACCAACCTTAGTGTCATCTGCAAACTTACTAACCATCTTCCTATATTCTCATCCAAATCATTCATATAAATGACAAATAACAATGGACCCAGCACACCGTTGGTCACAGGCCTCCAGTTCGAAAAATAATTTTCTACAACCACCCTCTGGCTTCTGTCAAGAAGCCAATTTTGTGTCCATATAGATATCTCACCTTGGATCCCGTGAGATTTAACCTTATGCAACAATCTACCATGTGGCACCTTGTCAAAAGCCTTGCTAAAATTCATGTAGACAACATCAACTACACTGCCTTCATCTACCTTCTTGGTTACCCCTTCAAAAAACTCAATTAAATTTGTGAGACATGATTTTCCAGTCACAAAGCCATGTTGACTGTCCCTAATCAATACTTGTGTTTCTAAATGCCTGTAGATCCTGTCTCTCGAAATACTTTCCAACAATTTACTCACCACAGATGTGAGGCTCACTGGCCTGTAATTCCCACGCTTTTCCCTGCAGCCCTTTTTAAACAAAAGCCCAACTTTTGCCAATGTTTAGGCATCTCACTCGTGACTATCGATGATTCAAATATTTCAGTTGGGAACCCACAACTTCCTCCCTAGCCTCCCACAATTGTCCTGGAATATATTTCATCAGGTCCTGAGGATTTATCTACCTTGATACACTTTAAGAGTTCCTGCACCTCCTTCTCTGTAATATGCACACTTCTCAAGACATCACTATTCATTTCCACAAGTTCCCTAAAATCGATGTTTTTCTCAGCAGTAAATACTGATGAGAAATATTTATTTAGGATCTCACCCACTCTTGCGGACCTGAAAATAGATGACCTTGTTGATTCTTAAGAAGCCCTATTCTCTCCCTTGTTACTCTTTTGCCCTTTATGTATTTGTAGAAGCTCTTTAGATTCTCCTTTGCCTTATCTGATAGAACAATTTTGTATCCCATTTTTGCTCTCCTGATTTCTTTTTTAATTCTATCCTACACTCCCTAAACTCTTGAAGGGATTCACTTGATCCCAGCTCCCTATGCATGTCATGTGCCTCTTTCTTCTTCTTGACCAAAGCCTCAATATCCCGAATCATCCAAGGTTCTCTACTTCTGCCAGCTTTGCCCTTCACTCTAAAGGGAATGTGTTTACCCTAAACCCTAGTTAGCACACTTTTGAAAGCCTCCCACTTACCAGATGTTCCTGTGCCTTCCCACAGACTCCCCCAACTAACTTTTAAAAGTTCTTGTCTGATACCATCAGAATTGGCCTTGCCCCAATTTAGAATTTTAACTTTTGGGCCACACCTATTGTTCTCCATAGCTATCTTAAAACCTGTAGAATTATGATCACTGGTCACAAAGTGATCCCTCACTAACACTTATGTCACCTGTCCTTCCTTATTTCCCAAGAGAAGGACAAGTTTTGCCTCCTCTCTAAGCGGGCCATTCACACACTGAATGAGAAATTCTTCCTGAATATGCTCAATAAATTTCTCTCCATCCAATCCTCTAATACTATGGCTGCCTCAGTCAATGTTGGGAAAGTTAAAATCTCTGACTAATACCACCGTATTTTTCTTGGAGCTATCTGTAATCTCCTCACATATGTGCTCCTCAATTTCCTACCGACAATTGGGGGGCCTTTGGTATAACCCTATCAAAGTGATTTCCCCCTTCTTATTTCTCAGTTCTATCCTTCAAGGATCTTTTCAAAGATCTTTTCTTTCCATGGAGCTGAAAAGGCTAGAAGACTATTGATCAGTGATTTCGAGACATCAGAACTTAGTTTGACATGGAGTGCATGTTTTGGTCTTTTCAACTTGGGAATCTGGTTTCAATTAAAATGAACTTGGCTTGTAGGTCATCTTATAACCCACTGATAGCTAAAGGAATGTTTTTGTCTTTGGTAGACCATGTTCCATTAACAACGTCCCTCAGCAAAACAATTCGGCAAAAAATCACGCACAGCACGACACAAGCGATATTGCAATGATTATTAAAAAGCTAGAAAAAGAAGCAAAGCACACTGTGAATTTTCAGTCAGTTCCTCCACAGAAAGCTTTAAAAAAACACAATGAAAGCAGCCCAGCTGTCAGATTACTGAAAAATAAGGACTTGTTAAAACATCCACTCAACAAAAAAGGGCATGTGAAGTGGCTGGCTATAAAATTAAACTGTTCTGCAAGATTATCTTCTTTGCCTAGGGAGGAAGTTGTCAGCAATGCAATCAGTACCATGACAATATCATCACTGGGAACCCGTCATATTTATTCATGATTATTTTGTGGTCGCAAAAACACAAAATACCACTCTGTAAATATTTGTTTCTAACCCTGCCCCAATGCATTAATATAGTACAACCAGGCATTGGGCTAAACCATAAGATCATAAAAGAGAGGAGGAGCAGGCCATTCTGCCTCCTGATATTCAATAAGATTTTGGTTTGATCTGATTGTAGTCTTAACCTCTCGACTTGATTCAAGATCTGTCTTACTCAGCCTTAAATAGATTCAAGGACCCAGACCCCACAGCTCTCTAGGAAAAAGAATTCTGAAGTCAAATAAGTCTCAGAGAAAAGAAATCCTCCTGATTTCTGTCTTAAATAGGAGACCCCTTAATTTTAAACTGTGCCCCTGAGCTCTTAACTCCCCGACAAGGAGAAATACCTCCCAGCATACATCTTGTCAAACACCTTAAGAATCTTATATACCACACACCTATGTTTCAATATGCTCATTACTCATTCTATAAAGTCCAGTGAGTATTAGACCTAACCTATCTAACCTTTCATCATAAGACAGCCCTTTCATCCCAGGAAACAACTGAGTGAATTTTATCTGAAGTACTTCCAGTGCAAGTACATTTCTCCTGAAGAAAAGAGCCAAAGTTGTACATTGTACTCCAGATGTGATCTCACCAATGCCCTATACAGTTGTAGCAACATTTTGCAACTTTTATGCTCTATTCCTCTTGCTTTGTCAATCACTTGCAGTATCACTGATTTGTTTGTGGTGCAATTTCTGCAAGCTCTCTCCATTGAAATAATAATCTGTTTTTCTATTCTTCCAGCCACTCATTCAACCCATACTCTTCACAACTTGCCTTCCTACCTCTGTGTCCATACACTCAATTCTTTTATTCAAGTCATTAATATGGATTGTAAATAGTTGAACCCCAGCTCACCTCTGGTAACATTCCACTACTTAGAGCTTGCCAAGTTGAAAATTATCACTACTCTGCTTCCTATTAGCTAACCAATCCTCTGTCCACGTCCATATCACTCCCAACACCATGAGCTCTTCACTTGTGCAATAAGCTTTTATGTGGCATCTTACTGAATGCCTTTTGGAATTTGAAATACACCATATCTAATCGTTTTCCATTATTCATCCTGCTTATTACCTGCTCAAAGAACTCTTTGTCAAACACTACTACCTTTTCACAAAACCATGTTGATCCTGTCTGATTATATTGTTGGAGAGGCAGTGGCATAGTGGTATTGTCTTTGAACTGATAATCCAGAGACCCTGGCTAATGTTCTTGGAACCCAGGTTTGAGTCCCACTCTGTCAGATGATGACCTGTGAATTAAATATAAAAAAAAATCTATAATTAAAGGTCTGACAATGACTATGAAATCATTGTCGATTATCATAAAACCCTGTCTGATTCACTAATGTCCTTTAGCGAAGGAAATTTGCCACCCTTGCCCAGTCTGACCTGCATGCAACTTCAATGTGGTTGATTCTTAAATTGTCCTCTGAAATGGTCTGGCTCAGTTCAAGGGCCATTAGGTATGGGCAACAAATGATGGCAATACCCACATCCCCTGAATGAATAAAATGAAAATTCTAAATTCTACTACTCCCATAAGAATGAATTCAGACATTTTCTCTATGATACATGTACGGCTAATTGGTCTCGAGTTTTCTGCTTCCTGTCTCTCATTTCTTCAATAGAGAGTTATGTTTGCAGTTTTCCAATCCACTGGATCCTTTCCTGAATCCAGGGAATTTTGGAAGAGTGGAATTCAGGAATGCAATACATTTGAATCCTGAAACAACCATCAGTATTTACAATTGGGGAGGAGGTGATGCATTAGTAACGTCATCGGCTGAGCAACCCATAAGCTTTCTCCTTGTGGATATCCTGCACTGTGCTGTGTGGCATTACCACCATGATAAATGGGATAGATTTTGAACAGCTTTAGCAACTCAAAATTGGAGATCTATGAAGCGCTGCGGGCCGTCAGCAGCAGCAGAACTGCACTCAACCACAATCTGTGATCTCATGGCCCAGCATATCTTCCAATCTACCATTATCATCAAGCTGCAGAATCAACCTTGGCTTAATGAAGAGCATACAAGGAGCAATGGCATGACATGTGAATCTGATGACACTATAACACATGAATACTGGCGTGCCAAACAGTGGAAGTAGCACATGATAGACAGCTAATCAATCCCACAACCAATGGATCACATCTAAGCTCCACAGTCCTGCCACCTCCAGTTGACTCATGAATGGTGAATGATAATTAAGCAAATAACTTGAGAAGGAAGCTCAGTTAAGGTTTTGCCATTCCGCTCCTGACTTCATTACAACCTTAGTCCAATCATGGAGGAAACAGCAGAACTTAAGAGATGAGGTGATGTCAAAGAGCACTGGCCCAAGAGAGGCATTAGGAAAGCTGAAGCCAATGGAAATCAGGGGGAAATATCACCATTGCTTGGAATCATAACTAGCACAAAAAGAAAGTTGTTGTTGTTGGGGGCCAGTCATCTCAGTCCTAGGACCTCATCAAGAAGTGCACTGGGAGCATCTTGGGCCCCATCATCTTCATTTACTTCATCAATGAATTTCCCTCCATCATTAGGTCAGAAGTGGGAATGTGCTTTGACAACTGCAGTGTTTGGCTCCATTTCCAAATCATTAGATAATTACACAGTAAGATCTGGACAAGTAACAAATAACATGTATGCAACACTTTTATCAGGTAATAACCAGCAAGAGAGGACCAAACAACCTCTATGTGATATTCAAAATATTACCATCATCAAATCATCCTCCATCAACATCCTAGGGACACCATTAATTGACTAGCCACAAAATATAGTGGTACAAGAACCATAGAATCATAGAACCCTGCAGTGCAGAAAGAGGCCCTTCAGCCTATCGAGTCTGCACCAAACACAATCCCATCCAGGACCTACCCCAATATTCCTACATATTATACACACTAATCCCTCTAACCTACGCATCCCTAGACACTTAGGGGCAATTTCTTAGCATGGCCAATCAACCTGACCTGCACATCTTTGGACAGTGGGAGGAAACCAGAATACCTAGAGGAAACCTACGCAGACACAAGGAGAATATGCAAACTCCACACAGACAGTGACCCAAGTCAGCTGAAGCCTAGGAATTCTGCTGCAAGTAATTCACATCATGACTACTGAAGCCTTTTTATTACAGGTCCAACAACATTCAAGAAGTCAGCACCATCCAGGTCAAAGCAGCTCACTGAACTAGTGTCCGATCCAACATCTTAATCATTCACTCTGTGTACCACAGTGCACATTGGCAGCAATGTGTATCATCAGCACTGTAGCAATGTGCCAAGTCTCCATTTATAACAACTTCTACCAACTGGCAAGAGAAGGGCAGCAGGCACTTCAAATCATACACCAACTTAACTTGTAAATGTCTCATTGCTCCAATACTGTTGGGTCAGAATCCTAGAACTCATTCCCTAACAACACTCCAGTGGTTCGGAAAAGCAATTCACTACCACCTTCTCTGAGGCAATTAAGGAAGGGCAATAAATATTGGCCCTGCAGCATCATCCTTATCCTGAGAATGAATTAGAAAACAAAATGAATGCTATTGTACTGAAAGCTCACCTAAGGTCCAAAACTGCAGTCAGCACATCAAAAAGAATTCAGAATGTCTGCTGAATCAATTGACCTCAGAGTGCAATATGAAATTAAAGGCTTAATCAGATTCATTGGTATCCGAGGAGTTCAAAACTAGATCAATATAGAGTATCTCAACTCTTCCATGATATAAAACATACAAGCATTCATCCAGATAAAGCAGTCAGAGCTCACATATTAAAAAATACCCATCCTAACATAATCAACTTTAAAAATATATTGATTCTTGTACACTATTCACTCTCAACAGTATACAATGCACAGGATGCTATGAAACAGTTAACATTGACTTCAATTCATTCACATTCCTCTAGTTTAGGCAGCACAGCCTCTGATCGCCATCTCATTTACTGAGCAAGTTACTTGATTTACACTCTGACATCACCATGAACATGCCATACACCATTCAGGCTATTTTAAGACAGCTTCCTCCAAAACAAACAAACATCGATGTACAGCGAGAGCCTGTATTCAGCAAACTACTTGTATGCTTCAAGACTATTTCGGATTTATGTGGTATTCTGAACTCTGGTGCTTCGAAGAAGAATAGCTATTAGTCGTCTATCCATACAGGGAATTGGTTACTCACCCAAAACATGTCTGCTGTCAGGCTCTTTTAGATACTTCTCATGCTCATGGTTTGAACTCTCCTCCATTTCTCTAGACTGGAACAAATGTTTTACAGAAACCTACGTTCAGAAACATAGCTTACTTTTCTCAAGCACTTTATAAACATAGTCCTTCTGCAAGCTATCCAGGCAGACGTATAAAATAAACTGGCTATCGGCGGCAACAAGTATTCTTTATTTAACACTAATGGCCCTCAGTGGAATAGTAGGCTGCAGTATTACTGAAAGAAGCTACTGGTTGACTAATCCCTGGGCTGCCCTCCGTTAGCAGTGCAACAGGTGTCTGCCTTTTCAGCACACCCAACTCTTTCCTAGTTTCCTATCACAGTACCTCACAGACTAACAATTCAGCCTTGCATTTTTAAGAACAAAGTCCCTCTTTGAAACCAGTTCATAAACAAAGTGCATGATTTAGTGCAGCAAGTTGAAAAACGAATGAGGCGATAGAAAAAAAATTAGTTTGGTAATTCTGAAACGTAAGACATGTCGCATAGCTACATGATATATAAATACATTTAAATGATGTCGAATGACATAACTTCTACACAGCAAAGTTTTGTGTGAACTGCAGCCAATGTTACAAGTGTTAGTCCTATCAAGAGACAAATTGCATTCTTCTTTTGCAGTTGCTATGTTTCTTGCAGTGTCGACACTTTTATGATGGGGAAGTACGGAAAATCACTTTGGTTCCCGGTCAAATGGGCCAACTAGCTTTAAATACAACTGCAATACAAATGCAAATCCACTATAATGAAAGTAAACATAGTTAACCTGAATAAACAAAAAGAACATTTGTTTCAAGGAGAACATGAATCACTTTATAGGAACAGATTGCCTCGGCTGTATAGAAACTATTGACTGCTATTCACAACTGAGCCTCCCAAATTATACACTTTGGGGAATACTTCCTTTGTGCATTGTGCACACCTAAATCATAAATTGCTTTTTTTTGGCAAGTTGTAGTCTTTTTCCCCCAATGCATGAGTTTTTTTAAGGAATAACCCCTTGGAAAAGTGAATTCAAATTCAGAAATTAAAATTATATTAGGTTTTTAACAAAGTATTAGCAATTGCATTTTATGTATTCATATTAAAAATCCTCACTAAAACGAAGCCAGTTTGTTTTAAGTGGCAATAAAAGCTTAACTTGAAATTCAGGTTAGTTTTCTCATTTGGATTCTTTTAGAATCCCTTCCCCCAGCAGGCGCTGAGGTCCCCCAGAAAACGTAAACAAGATGTGGATTTGCAATCAAAGCATATGGTTGGCATCACTGAACATTGCAAATTACATATGTAGTTTATCTATAGTCCCAAAGCAGTAATCAAGGGTTAATGGACCGAGCAGTGCTCAAATTGTATACTCGCTTATTGTATGCTGCAACTGTAACAGACTATCATCACATGCACATATCCATTAAACAGTAGCTTCCTATCCTATATACAGGGTAGTTCCCTGTCTCCGAACAGGGAGACATCAATGCTCTCCTTCATCATACCCAAGGGCATCAGAAACGTGAACAAGATTTGTGTAGATTTGTGCAGAGTTTACTGTTTCCCAATCAGGTTTAGAAACATAGAAAACAGCAGCAGGAATAAGACCATTCAGCCCTTCAAGCCTGCTCCACATTCAATATGATCACGCTGATTCTCTATCTCAATGCCACACTCCCATGCTCTCCCCATACCCCTTGACATCTTTATAGTCTAGAAATCTATCTCTTTTCTGAAATATATTCAGTGACTTGGCATTCATAACCTTCTATGGTAGAGTATACCAGAGCTTCACCACCCTCTGAGTGAAGTAGTTCTTCCTCATTTCAGTTTTAAATGGCCTATCCTGTCTCCTGAGACCGTAACTCCTTGTTCTAGAACTCGGACCATCTCGTGGCCTCTCACATGCACAGCCAGACAAAACAACATCCCTGCAACCAATCTGTCCCAGCTCTGTCAGAATTTCATGTATTACAATGAGATCCTCTCAAATTCTTCCAAATTCCACTGAATACAAGTCCAGTTGGCTAAACTCTCCTCATCCAGCTATCCTGCCATTGCGGAAATCAGTCTGGTGAGCCTTTGCTGCACTTTCTCTGTGGCAAGTATATCTTTTCTTAGATAAGGAGATCAAAACTGCACACAGTATTCCAGGTATAGTCTCACCAAGGCCCTGTAGAGCTGCAGTAATCTTGCCCTTGTACTCAAGTGCTTTTGCAATGAAGGCCAACATTGCACCTCAGGATCCTTTTGTATTTCTCTATTCTCACCTTAAACCTATACCCTCTTTGACTGATTAAAAACCCAGGACTAAAAGCTCAAAATTGTAATTGTCAAGATCAGATCCCCTCCAAATAACACAGCACCCGAACTGAGACACAGATCTTTCAATACTAATTAGGTCAATATTCTGGAATTGCCATATATCATCACATGGTTTACCATCAACACAGAGACTGCAGTGGTTCCAGAAGAGCAGAGATAGGCCCTTGATAATCATCACAGGGCAGTTAGACACAGGCAGTAAATGTTGCCTTGCCAGCACCACTGAACAAATAAAAGAAATAACACATTAATTCATCACACACATGCCCACACAACTGATGATACTGAATGAATGATGTGCTAAAAGTTAAATTTTTGCTTGGCCTTCCAAGATTTTTCCAGTTAAATCCAAGAATATCAAGGAAATAGTTTTGTGGTGTTACCTGTTAAGTATTTTCATTTGGTTGCCATCTCCAAGGAAATTTTCCAAGGACTAAGAGATGAAGATGATGTAACCACAAGATATCTCTATGCAATCTCTTTCAAATAGTGGAGCTATCCACTTAAAGCCTCAACAATCTCATCCTGTCTCTGGTCATGAAATTCCATACCATTGAAAATCATATACAATTTAACTAAGTAAGAAATCAACAGGCTTCAGTTTTACCCTGAGGCAGGTATGGGGTAAATTCTACTATTGTATGTAAGGTAGGCTGATAAAGCAGGGATCTACATTTAATTGACAATTTTAATTGCTTTACCAAAAAGGAAAGAAAGATTTTTAGAAATATTCCTTCATGCAGTATGGGCGTTGCTGGTTAGACCAGCATTTACTGCCCATCCCTAATTGCTCAAGATGGTGGTGTGCTGCCTTCTTGAACAGCTGCAGCCCTTGAGATGTGGATACACACACACAGTGCTGATAGGAAGAGAATTGCACAATTTTGACCCAGCAACAATCAGTATGGTCAATGGCTTGGACAGGAATTTGCAAGTAGTGGTGTTCCCTGGTGTCTGCTACCTTTGCCCTTTTAGATGACACTGGTTGTGTGTTTGGATGGTGCTGTTTATGAGAAACCTTGGTGAGTTGCTCCAACATAATGTGTAGATGGTACACATTGCAGTGGAGGGAAAACTTTTAATTGGCCATGCTAAATTCTCCTTCACTATACCTGAACAGATGCTGGAGTGCAGCAACTATGGGATTCTCACAGTAACTTTATTGCAGTGTTAATGTCAGCCTATTTATGACTAATAAATAAATTTAAAAATCTTTAAAGGCTTTGGAGAGTCAGGAGATGAATTACTCTCCACAGAATTCCCAGTTTCTGATCTGTTTTTATAGCCAAAGCATTTATATGGCTGATCCAACTCAGCTTCTGATCGATGGTAGCACAAGTATGTTGATAATAGAGGATTTAGCAATGATAATGTCATTGAATGTCAAGGGGAGATGGTTAGATTCTCTCTTGTGGGAGATGGTCATTGCCTGGCACTTTTGTGGCATGAACTGATACAGGATATTGACTTTGAATTGACCCCGGGACAGAAGAATGACTTCAGACTTAAATTAATGAATTACAAATTCTTATAAATTCTAGATTCATCAGCAATGCCTGCATCCCAGGAATGAATAAATAAATATCTTTTAAAAATCAAATTCTCTTCTGAAAATTACCACTAACTGCTATCAGTTCCTGTGCTTTATGACAATGTTGGGAAAGATTCTCCTTTACATTCCCAAGATATTCTCAGTTGAAGTGAGAAATAACAGATACATATATTCATGTTTGTATATACACACACTAAATTACATACACATATGTATGAATTTTGTCATTGTGTAAGGTCAGTGTGTGCTTAAACTTCTAATTGGTATGCATGGAAGCAGCCAGTGAACTGCCCTGAATTTACAAAGTGCCATTATGCAGCTTTGCTCATGCATTATACTTTTAAAATATATTTCCTTTCCTACACAAAGAAATGTCTTCATACTTTTTAAAAAATGAAGTCAATACAGCAAGACTCTTTTTGCTATTCTAAAGATCCAATTGGAAGTTCACACAAAAAAAAAGCCATTTCATTGAGGCTTGTGTGCTTCCTGTGTAAAATAAGCACTGCTGTGGGAAAACTACAATCACCGAGTGAAAGATGCTTTTTGTTTTGAATCTAATTCTCAGGATGTTCTAATGTTCTAATTCTAATTCTTGCGAGCACGAGGGGACACAGCTTTAAATTAAGGGGTATGAGTTATAGGACGGATATCAGAGGTAGGTTCTTTACTCAAAGAGTGATTAGGGAGTGGAATGCCCTGCCTGCAGCTGTTGTAGATGCGCCAAGTTTGGTGGCGTTTAAGAGGTTAATTGATAAGTATATGGAAGAGAAGGGAATGGTTTAGTTTGGAGGGGCATTGCTTTTTATTTTGGTCGGCACAACATCGAAGGCCGAAGGGCCTGTTCTGTGCTGTAATGTTCTATGTTCTATGTTCTATGATGTGAGTGGAGCTCACTTGAGATAAACTGAAACATTGAACCAAAGCATGAAATTAAGCAAAATCGAGCAGAGCAGCAATATTGATGATCTAGAGTCCAGGGAATCTGCTAAAGCAGATAATGCAAAGACGCAGGTTTCATATCATGATGAGTGTGATTGTAGATGTGTTTACTGTCATCAGGTGGTTAACCACAAAATCGGTGCAAAAGAGTCTAAAATTAAGACAGTGGCCAGAATTTTATTGGCTTGCCCAACATGGGAATTGGAGCGGGCAAGGGATGGAGCATGGGAAAGTCCATTGACCTTTGACAAGATTTTGTGGTTTCAGGATGACCATAAAATCCCAGAGTGTTTTCATATTATAAAACTGCTGATTGCTGAAAATGTACAAACCCAGATTGTTCACAATGTTTAGCTCTTCATCCTCCAGGAATCACAGTTTCCATACTTTCACCTCAGAATAAATATTCCCAATGTCACATTAAAGTGTGATGTTAGTGTACCTTTAAGAGAGATTTCTTTCCATATCATGTTTTCTGCAGTTGTAAGCGAGCCTTTTTGGCTTCAGATGTTTTTACGTTACAGCTTGTCTGGAGATACTATTTCATTGCTGCTTAAAACAAGGCTTGTTTATTTTTGCTGTGGGATCTTTAATGGCACTGCATTGTTCAGAGAAAAACTGGTTGGCAGATCAGGTGACAGGAGTTCTTCCATTTTCAGTTCTGAGCTGCAGATTTATGTTTTAGTTTTAGAATGGACAGCAAGATGAAAAAGGAGTTTCTCTCTCTCCCTCTGGTTTTGGAAATTCTGTTGGTCATCTGACAGCAAGGTCTAGACTTTCTGAAGAAAGGAATCTGCTGTTGATGACTTATCTAGAGTGTCTGGTGTTTTCGGAAGCTGTTTTGAGTATATGCAGAGAACTGCAGACTTCATCCAAAGGACTCAATTCTAGTATCACATTATTATTAGTCTATGCTGTCTTGAACCTGTTTAAAACATTTTATTTAATTGGGATAGCTCCTATATTTGTTAAGGATTATACATTATCATGGTTTTTGTGTTGTTTGTAATTGGTAGAAGTTACTACTGATATTCTTGCTATGCATTTTAATTATATGCTTAAATAAACTTTATTTGGTAAAAACTCCCTAGTGGGTCATTTGAATCATATCCAAAGTGGAACCTATCATGCTTACCCTAACCAAATTCAAGATGCAAAGCTTATAATCCAGGCGGGCTTCATAAAACACTTTGGAGTTTCTGTCCTGAACCATAGTGAAGAATACATATACACAAAATGCCAGAGTAATAATGGTACTACGACATTGCAAAGCAACAAAACAGGGATTGGGACTGCAAAGGTCCTCTTTTGTGCACTGGACTATGTTTTAAAACTCAAACCAAAGGTTGTGTCTTTACAAAGTATTAAACTCAGCATTTTTTTAAATGAGGTGGAATTCTGCTAAAAATTACTCGAGGCAATCAAGCTTTGTGCAAGAAATCCAAACTGTTCCACACGATTATTTATTAAATGTACTGTTCAAAAGAAAAATCCTCATTATAAGTTTTGCATAAACTTTCAATATAAAAACTTAAGAATACTTGAACATTATTGCAATTTAGTTTTTGAATTCAAAGTACAACTCAACCCACTCAAAGTTGCCTCTTGTCTCTAGGCCCAAAATAAATAAGTTCTAGCACTTTCAAGGTTCACCAAACTGAGTGTTGAATAGGGTGCAAGTGTCATGACTTTTGGTGGAAAGGGTCATGCAGAACCATTGACCTTAAATAAATCTGATCTTAAGTTCTGCAAAGTCACTGCATATGGTGAGCGATTTCTCTGCCAGGAGTTAACACTATTCTGCGTAATGATCAAATAGGTATATGCAGGGTGACAAAAGCTGATCTGTTTTCTACATGCACATGAAAGGGAACATTTCACGAAGGCCTTTCAAATGCTTTCATATCTTTATGCATTAAATTCAAAATACAGCTTTTAGCTTGTTTACACCATTTAACACAAGTATCTAGTAGAGATCTGCCCCACTGCTAGTTAAGTACTTTAAATAAGGCTTCCATCTTCAAAGCAAGGGCAATAGATCAAGGGCATCTTTGAGCCTCTTATTAATTCACTGTACCCAAACTGACAGTTACAAAGCTTTTGTAATATGTCTGGCTTATAGGCAGTAAAATTACAATGAACATTTTCCCCTCAGTGACAAAGAAACATCTTTGGCTCTCTACTTTGTACATAGTTGCCAACAGATGTTTCATGAACTTGTCAAAAGAGACTTCAGTCATCCAGCATCTGTTTCCATGCACAACTCTCTACAGGGAATGCGACAGTGAGGCTCTTCAATCAGACTGAAGAATTCTCCATGAGTCTAACCCAGAAAGTAAAAAACAAGATATATAAATTATATTATTAATTGACAAAAAGCAAAACAAAGATGGAGAAAAAAGGATTAAAAGACAGAAACAAATTTTAAAAAGTATATGTTCTTTTAAAATCTCACGTGTTAATTTTCTTCTGAGAGAATGACAGTATTTAGGTGTGAATTATACTGTAAATGGCAGAACCCTTAGGAGCATTAACATTGAGAGGGATATGAGCATGCAGGTCACAGTTCCCTAAAAGTGGCAACATGTATGACCAAGGTGATTAAGAAGGCATATGGCATACTTGCCTTCATCAGCTGGGCACTGAATACAAGAGTTAGGAAATCATGTTGCAGCTATGCAAAACCTTGGTCAAGCCGCATTTTGGGTATTGCATGTAATTCTGGTTACCGCACTACCAGAAGGACATAGAAATTTTGGATAGAGTGCAAAGAAGGTTTACCAGGATGTTACCTGGTCTCAAGAATGTTGGCTGTGAGGAGAGGCTGAATAAACTAGGATTGTTTTTCAATGGAAAGGAGGAGGCTGACAGGAGACCTGATAAAAGTCCACAAAATTATGAGCGGCATAGATAGGGTGGGTAGTCAGAGACTTTTTCCTAGCATAGAAGAGTCAACTACAAAGGGGCACAAGTTCAAGACAGAGGGGGAAAGATTAAGGAAGATGTGTGGGGCAAGTTTTTCACAGAGTGGTGGGTGCCTGGAATGCTCTGCCAGAGGAGGTGGTGGAAGCAGGCACATTAGCAACATTTAAGAGGCATCTGGATGGGTACATGAATTGGAAGGGAATCGAGGGATATGGATCAAGTAAGGATTTTTCATTTAGTTAGGGCATCATGATTAGCACAGGCTTGGAGGGCTGAAAGACCTGTGCTGTACTTTTGTTCTTTATATGCAAAATAAACTTTCGGGGGCACAGAGGTTGTTACATAAGAACATAACAACATAAGAAATAGGAGCAGGAGTAGACCATCCAGCCCCTCGAGCCTGCCCCGCCATTCAATAAGATCATGGCTGATCTGTAGTGGTTCAGTACCACTTTCCCGCTTTCTCCCTGTAGCCCTTAATTCCCTTGTCAATCAAAAACCTATCCACTCTTGACTTGAACATATTCAGTAAGGAAGCCTCCGCCACTTCATCAGGCAGAGAATTCCAAAGATGCATAACCCTTTGCGTGAAGAAACCCCTCTGCAATTCTGATCTGAACTGCCCCCCACCAATCTTGAGTCTGTGCCCTCTAGTCCTGCTATCTTTGCTAAGCGGGAAGAGTCTCTCACCCTCTACCCTATCCATTCCCTTCATTATCTTATACGTGTCTATAAGATCCCCTCTCAGCCTTCAAAACTCCAAAGAGTACAAACATAGCCTATTCAGTCTCTCCTCATAATCCAATGCCCTTATCTCCGGATGTTCAATAATACATAGCAGATACTACACTTTTAAAAGCTCATTAACTTATCAATGCACAAGTCCAAACTTTTTAAAGCCATTTTTAAGGTGTAGTAGTTGGTAATTATCCCAAGTTTATATTATTTCAGTGCAAAGTCAGTGGGCGAGGGCTATGATGTTTCATTATGGAGGAATAGAATATCTTCCCTTTAACTGCATATGTGAACATGCCCACAAGTTGTGCTGATCATATCTATACCTACCAGGCCATAGAACTATCTGTAACTCCCAATCCCATTAAATCCCATGTACTCATCCAAAAGTCTCTTAAAAGACCGCAGCGAGTTTGCCTCTACCACTTCAATCTGTTGTTGGCTGAGGAATAAAGATTTGCCAGATTACTGAGCATAATCCAACCTGCATTTTCTTTTGAAATAGTGACATGAGATTTTTTACTGAGGAGGTAAAGACAGACCTTCAGTATAATGTCTCATCTGAAAAATGAAACCTCAATACGCTTTATTACTGCACCTAGATTTTTTGTACTCAAACTCTGGCATAGGATTTGAATCCACAACTGTCTGATTGAGAGGTAAAAGTGTTACCAAGTGAACTATGGCTAACATTTAATATAACCAGAACTGCTTACAGTAATAAGTATGACCTAACCAAGGCTTTATAAAATTTTAATATAACTTTCCTGATTTTCAATTATATGACTCAAGAAATGAATGCAGTACATAGCTTTTTTTTAAAATGGACTTATTAATCTGTCTCTGCTTTGAATGATTTTTGTATCTATACCCCAGTATAGTTTTGTTTCTCTATCCTACTTCATCCCCGATCAAGATTGTGCCAGGGTTTTTATTCACAAATCACCTAAGCTGACATCACCATAGTGAATTCTGATCTGCCATAGAGACCTTTTCGGGTTTAGTGGAATCAGTTGGTCCCATAAGTAGTCTGAGCATCTTATTTTAATCGGGATGACTTACATTTCACCACATATACACAGACAAAGGGCCCAGAAATGAAATAATGAAATCTCCTCACCAGGACTACATCACCATATCTTCTGCATGCCTACTTGTCCAACTCTCCAATGGTTGACCATGTTACCATTAGATAACATAAAGTTTGTTTTGATTCATAAGCTGCTTTATTTCAGAGAAACGTACAGACTAAGTGCTGTGATCTGAAATGACCTAGCAAGCCACTGAGTTGATGGGCAATTAGGGATGGGCAATAAATGCTGCTCTAGCCAGGGATGCTCACATCCCATGACAGAATGAAAAAAAAAACCAAAGACATTTTTACTCAAGGTTTTCTATTTTCAATCTTTTATTCAAATTACTTGTAGCTCTCAACCCTCCAACATTAGTGGGACGAAGGAGCTGGGGCAAAGGGGAAGTGGTGATCTGGAGCATTTTTACACTGTTGACTTAAAGGCTTGCACTCCTGAGCAAGCTTCACACCAACTAAATCAACACTAATACTGGGATAGGAAGAGTAAGCAGCCCTGACAGCACTATCATTGTAGGTTGCAATCAGTCCTCGCAGGTAAAATTCAAATTTCAGTTTCCAAATGCGTTCCTCTGAAGCTACAGTGCCATCATAGACCTCAATAACAGTGAACATCTCAGCATTCATCAGTATTTGGACTGCAAGGCCAGATCACCATTTTCATGAAAAAAATGTTTGCTGGTTTTACTATCTAGCTATCATTTTTGTAACAAACGTGCTATACAGAGGTGGCAATAAAGTGTTCCAACGTCATTAGCAATTCCTTTTTAAATCTTCTTTTCATGGGATGCAAACACCACTGGCTAGGCTAATATTTATCACCCATCGCTTATTGCCCTTGAGAAAACAGTGGCAGCCACCTTCATGAACTGATGTAGTGCATGTGGTTTTGCTAAGCCTGTAGTGCTGTTAGGAAATGAGTTCCAGGGTTTTTGAACCAGCAATCATGAAGGAATGGTGATATACAATAGTTCCACGTTGGATGGCGTGTGTCTTGAGGGAAAACAACATGCAGGTGGTCGTGTTCCCATATTTCTGTTGTGCCTTGTCCTTGTGGTGGTAGAGGTCGTAGATGTGGAAGATGCTGTCAAAGAGCTTTGGTAAGTTGCTGCAGTATATCTTGTAGACACTGCTGCTACTGTGTTGGTAATGGTAGAAGTGAATGTAGGTGGTGGTGGATGGAGTGCCAAATCAAGTGGATAGCGTTACTCTGGAGGGCGTTATGCTCTTTGTTGGACAGCATGGTGGTTATTACTGCTGCCTCACAGTGCCAGGGACTTAGGTTTGATTCCTAGCTTGGATCACTGCCTGTATGGAATTTGCACATTCTCCTCACGTCTGCGTGAGTTTCATCAGGGTGTTCTAGTTTTCTCCCACAGCCCAAAGATGTACAGGGTGAGGTAAATTGGCCATTCTAAATTGCCCCTTTGCATCAGGGGGACCAGCTTGGGTAAATGCATAGGGTTTTGGAGATAGGGCCTGGGTGGGATTGTGGTTGGTGCAGACTGGATGGGCAATTGGCCTCCTTCTGCACTGTAGGATTCTCCGAATGTTGTTGGAGCTATATTCATCCTGGCATGTGGAGAGTATTCCATCACACTCCTGACTTGTGTCTTGTGGATGATGGACAGATTTACGGAGTCAGGAGGTGAATTATTCACTGCATGATTCCTAGCCTCTGACCTGTGCTTATAGCCACAGTATTTATGTGGCTACACAAGTTCAGCTCTGGTCAATGGCAAACTCCAGGATGTTGATAATTGGGAGTTTCACCAATTGTAATGTTGCAAAATATCAAAAGAGTTGGATTCTCTCTTGTTGGAGATGGTCATTACATGGTACTTGTGTGACAAGAATGATACTCATCACTTATCAACCCAAGCCTGAATTTGTCCAGGTCTTGTTGTATATGATCATAGACTGCTTCAGTAGTCACAAATGGTGAGGAACACTGAACAATCATCTGTAAGCATCACACTATTGACCTCATTGTAGAGGGAACATCATTGATGAAGCAGCTCAAGTTAGTTGGTTTTAGGACATCACTCTGGGGAACACCTGCAGTGATGCCCTGGAACTGAGATAACTGACCTCCAACAACCACCATTTTCCCTTGTGCTGTGTATGACTTGAACCAATACAGACTTTTACCCGATTCCTATTGACACTAGTTTTGCTAGAACAAACATTTAGTCAAATGCTACCTTGATGCAAAGGGCATTCATGCTCACCTCTTGAGTTTGGATCTATTGCCCATATTTAGACCAATTAATGAAGTCAGGAACTGAGGGATCCGAGCAGACCCAAATGAATGAAATAAATGAAACCATGACAAACACCAAATACCTTTAGCAGACTGTAAGCCTCTATTAAAGTTTTTAGAGGACAAATTATATTTTATTTCTGTTCCAATTCTTACTGTAGCTAAATATCTCTTTTATGATTTTATTTGCAAGATGAAATATGACTTCCTCTGAAGAATGGGAGAAGTAGAAATGTACTCTGTTTAAAAAGCAGCCGGCTTCCCCTCAATAAGAAATGCTTCTCGATAATATTTTTAAACTATACTGGAAATGGCTCAGGAAGTGTCAGAACTGGAACAATTGCCACTCTTTGCCAACTGATACTCAATGATTATTATAAATAGAGATATTCAATACTGTGTTTACTGTCCACTCCTTCATGAGCTAAGCTCAGTTGAATACAGACTAGAATGATTGATCGTTTCAAAAGTTGCGTTTTTTTAAAGAATATCAGTCTGTCAAGGAACTAATTGGGAACGGACTATTTTAGATCTAGTGTTTGGCCAAGTGTTCTAAACCAAGCCCTTGCATATTAAAAATCTGAGACAAATAAATCAATTTTTACCACTGGAAACAAATCTTGATCTTACTGCAATGGGTCGGGATAGAGTTACAGCTGACATTTTTGTGACTTTGAACTTTGAGAAGGAATGGATTCTTACCAGGAACATTAGGATATGGATAACCATAAAAAAAAAAGAATAACGGAGACAACACTATAACCTTTATGCATTTGCAATATGTGAATTTAAACCAATGCGATAGTGTTAAAATAATGACAATCAAAAGCTAGCCTAATCACAGAACTCCCTGTCAAAATATTACATCATAAAATACCAGGTCAAATTATCACTGATGAAACCATTTCATTATAATCAACCATATTAGACTTCTGCCAACCCATCAGCTCAGCATTTTAATGTTAAAAAGGTCAGCAATCTTAAGTATATGAAAATGAATAATATATCTAAACGAGTGTTAAAATTCTTCCTGAAGAAAATTCTAATTTCAGCCATCGTTTGCCAAGGTCGTCCAAAATTAAGGCTGGCTAAACTCAACAAGCCTGGTAACATCTGAGAAGAGAGAAACAGTTAACCTTTTGAGTCTTTATGACCTTTCTACAACAGAACCAGTTCTATAGAAGGATCATATGGACTGTAAACACTTCTGGCTGTGCAGCTGAGTTAATTCAGCATTTTCTGTTTTTATTTCAGATTTCCAGCATCCGTAGTATTCTGCTTTTATTGTTCAAAGTTAGTAATGGTGTAAATCTTCCAGCATGGCCAGTGGTGAATCAATCAATTCTGTCTTAGGACCCTGAGGAAGTCCCGATGGGTGCATATCCACAGTACAGAAAGATTAAATTTCCAATTGTCAGTTGAATGCTGCACAATTCCCTACAACAGTGGAATCAATGGCCAGGCACAAGCAGATTGGAGCTATTTTCCCTATGTTAACCTGGTTTTTATTCAAGTTTACCTAGAGTTTCCTTGGAAGTGTAAAATCTGCAGAGGGGCCCTGTTCCATTCAAAATCAACTGGAGTGCCAAAGCACTCCAGGACAGCTAGACCACTAACAATGCTTAGCATTTCTCCCAACCATGTTTCAAGTTTATTTATTTGCATCTCAACTAGGCTTACATTAACACTTCAATGAAATTACTGTGAAAATCCCCTTCCAAATCACCTTCAAATCAACTTTCCTCGACAATGTGCAGCACCTCCCTCCCAATCTCCCCCCCTTGTCCTGGAAATGCCAAGCTCCGCTTCCTGATGGTGCTTACATGTGCCCCTCAACATCCTCCTGCCTTGAAGTACTCACTTATCTCTATCCCCGATGGTGCTCCAACCGTGCACATTGCCCCTTTGCCCTATCCACACCTCATAGCTGTTTGCACTTTTTCCCTTGATAATTTCCATCTATTCCCCGACAATGGTAGGAAGGTGTTGCACAACCTCCCTCAAACAATACATAGCACCTCCCTCCCAATCGCCCCAAATAATATGCAGTATCTCCATCCCAATCTCCCCAAATAATACGCAGCACCTCCCTCCCAACCTTCCCAACAATTTGGAGCATCTCCCTTCCATCCTTCCCTAGTCGATACACAGCACCTCCCTCCCAACCTCCCCAAACAATACGCAGCACTTCCCTCCCAACCTCCTCCAAACAATATGCAGCACCTCCCTCCCCAATCTCATCCAAACAATACGCAGCACTTCCCTTCCAACCTCCTCCAAACAATATGCAGCACCTCCCTCCCCAATCTCATCCAAACAATACACAGCACCTCCCTCCCACAAACAATATGCAGCACTTCCATCTCAACCTCCCCCAAAAATACACAGCACCTCCCTCCCAACCTCCCCCAAACAATACGCAGCACCTCCCTCCCAGCCTTCGCTAAATAATATGCAGTACTTCTCTTCTAATTTCCCCCAAACAATATGCAGTACCTCCAGCCCAACCTTCCAAAACAATATGAAGCACCTCCTCCCAATCATCCCTAGACAGTACGCAGTATCTCCCTTATAATTTCCTCCAAATACACAGCATCTCCATCCCAATCTCACCAATGTGCAGCATTTCCCTCCTAACTTCTCCCAAACAATACTCAACACCTCCATCCCAAAATCACCAAACAATATGCAGCACCTCCCTCCTAACTTTCCCAAGACAATACACAGTATTTTCCTCCTAACCTCCCCCAAACAATGCATAGCATGTCCATCCCAACCTCACCAAACAATATGCAGCACCTCCATCCCAATCCCCCCCCAACAATATGCAGCACCTCTCTCCCAACCTTCCCTGAACAATACGCAGTGCCTCCTTCCCAACCTCCCCCCAACAACGCACAGCATGTCCGTTCCAACCTCACCAAACAATATGCAACATCTCCCTCCCAACCTTCCCCAAACAATATGTAACACCTCTATCCCAAAATCACCAAACAATACGCAGCACTTCCCTCCCAACCTTCCCTAAACAATACGCAGTACCTTTCTCCTAACCTCCCTCAAACAATATGCAGCACCTTCATTCCAACTTCCCAAAACAATACACAGCATATCCCTCCCAACCTTCCCTAAACAGTACACAGTACCTACCTTCTAATTTCCTCAAATACATAGCAGCTCCATCCCAACATCACCAAATAATATGCAGTATCTTCTTCCCTACCTCTCCATACAATGCCCAGCACCTCCATTCCATCTCCCCAAACAATATGCAGCACCTCTCTCCCAACCTTCCCTGAATATGCAATATCTCCCTCCTAGCCTCCCCCAAACAATGCACAGCACCTCCATCCCAACCTCACCAAACAATATGCAACATCTCCATCTCAACCTCACCAAATAACATGCAACACCTCCATCCCAACCTTCCCAAACAGTACGCAGCACCACTCTCCCAACCTTTCCTGTACAATATGCAGTATCTCCCTCCTAACCTCTCCCAAACAACGCACAGCACCTCCATCCCAACCTCACCAAACAATACGCAGCACCTCCCTCCCAATCTTCCCTAAACTGTACAGAATACCTCTTTCCTAATCTCCCTCAAACAATATGCAGCACCTCCATTCCAACATCACCAAACAATACGCAGCACCTCTCTCCCAATCTTCCCTGAATAATATACAGTACCTCTCCCAAACAACACACAGCACCTCCATCCTAACCTCACCAAACAATACGCAGCACCTCTCTCTGAACTTTCCCTAAACAATACACAGTACCTCGCTCCTAACCTTCTTCAAACAATATGCAGCACTCCATCCCAATGTCACCAAGCAATACACAGCACCTCCCTCCCAACCTCCCCCAAACAATATGCAGTATTTCCTTCCCAACCACTCTCGACAATAGGCAAACTCAATTCCAGCCTTACTGTACATCTGAGCTCACATGTCTTCCCAGCTTTTACCTTCCTCCTGGCAAAATTCCACCTCTTCAGTAGCCTATCCATCAGGCCAGTTCCATCCAGAAATTCTTTAATTGTTAAACATCATTTACCCTAATCCTCCAACGTCTTAGGAGAAGTAGAAAATAAAACCAAAGTTGTGTCAGAAAATTCTTTTAGCGCTGTCAACTAACACATAACACACTCACTATAGCTCGAAATGTTCTGTCTGAGCTGGCCAGTTCCCTTGAAGGAATGCAATAAATATATCCTCATTGCTTGGTGCAGTGATCTATCCTAAAGGACAACCTACCTTGGAATGCTTCCAAACAGCTAATCTAAATCTTTGTCTAAGGATTTTAGTTGCATTCCTCCTTGTCTTACCAACCCCATCAGCTTAAATAATTCAGTGAACCAGAGAAAACTGAATTCCTTCTTCATCTTAGAAATGAAGTGCCAATGATTTCACCTGTAAACTTGCCTTTTTCTAATAAAAGTAACTGCAATAATGCATGCCCTGATATTTAAGGTGTCATGATGGTATCATTACCTTGTCCAATATCTTCACATCCCAATCATGTGTGACCAACACTCAATTGAATACTTAAAGTGCAATTGTGTTAAATCCTGGTGCAGCTTGAGTAGTTTTATATTACAGTATCCTTGCAATAAAACTAAAATCCTATTTGCCAACCCAATGCCCTTGTCCTGATAACTAAGCATCAAGATATATAACTATAAGAAATATGGTCTTCCCTTTATTCTTCTGAAATCTGCTGCTGCAATGTAATAGAGTTTGAGGGCAGACAGTGAACTCCTTTTTAAAATATGTCCCATCCGTGTATTATCTCAAAGCAAACCCAACCCCCTGCCACTTCCACACTAAGTCATCTGTCTCTTGTTCTTAAAGGTACTATATTTTGTTGCAATCTCTGACAACTACGCTTTAATTTCTAACACATTCTCCCTCTCTTCCAGTTCCAACAAAGAGACAAAGGATTCATAGAATTTCTACAGTGCAGGAGGCCATTTAGCACATCACATGTGCACTGACAACAATTCCACCCAGGCCTTATCCTTGTACCCCCATGTAATCCCCCTGACAGAAAGCGGAAATCCCACCCAGACTTGTTCGCTATAATAACAAGTATTTATTCCACTAATTCCCCTAATGTACACATTTAAGAGGCAATTTAGCACGGCCAATTTGCTTCCTCTCCTTATAGATGCTGACAGACCTCCTGAGCTATCCAGCATCTTCTTTTTGTGATAAACTTCTGCATTGCTTCTGCCAAAAGTACTGGACCAACAAGAAGGATTGACCTGAATCCAGCCCATTCCTTTCCAGAGGCTCTCTCCAGCCCATTCCTCTACCTTGCTTCGCAAGGAAACTGTGAGCCTCCATCTGTTTGGGGCTGATTAGCTCAGCTGCTGAAGAACCGGTTCAGGAAACAGAGCGAGGTCAACAGTGCAGGTTCAATTCCCATACAGGTTGAGGTACGTGGGCAGCACTGCAACCCATGTTGCAACTCTGGCCTTGGGTGACTGTGTTGAGTTTGCACGCTCTCCTTGTGGTCTGTGTGGGTTTCCTCTGAATGTTCCAGTTTCCTCCCACAGTCTAAAAAGTGTGTAAGTTAGATAGAGTGGCGTGGTAAATGTGTGGGGTTATGGGGGATAGTGGGGGAAAGGGCCTGGGTGAGATACTCTATCACAGAGTCAGTGCAAACGCAATGGGCTGAATAGCCTCCTTCAGCACCATAGGGTTTCTATTGGTGAATAGCAAAATTATAAAAAAGTATAACCAAAATATTTTACTACTTTGATTCACCAAAACATGTTTTACAAATCCTGTTTACTCCACAAATACACAAGAGATCTATAGTAATACAATAGACCGTAGCTTCAATAGTGTGGGAATTGAGTCGGATTCAACTTAAAGGTTCCTACCTGAAAAGCCAGCTGCTCAATCTTCCAGCTCTGGCCAGGCGATATTTGGTCCAGTTTTGAGGGGGATACAATCAATGTAAGCTTTTTTATGCACTAGCTGCTGTAATCTGGTTAAGTTTAAAGGTCAAACCAGGTTTAAAGGTCTTTGTGAAGTGTATAAGTAATTGGACTTGCGGTGGGGCAGGGGAGGAAGTGTAGTCTGAAGTGGGGTCTGACTTTATGAGACTCTTGTCAGACCGCACTTGGAGTACTGTGCGCAGTTCTGGTCACCTCACTACAAGAAGGATGTGGAAGCTATTGAGAACATGCAGAGAAGATTTACAAGAATGTTGCCTGGATTGGGGGACATGCCTTATGAAAATAGGTTGAGAGAGCTAGGTCTTTTCTCCTTGGAGGGACAAAGGTTGAGAGGCGACCTGATAGAAGTTTAAAAGATGTTGACAGGTATAGATAGGGTGGATTCTCGGAGGCTATTTCCCAGGGCTGAAATGGTCGCTACAAGAGGACACAGGTTTATGGTGCTGAGGAACAAGTACAGAGGGGATGCCAGGGATAAATTTTTCACTCAGAGTGATGAGTGAGTGGAATCGGCTGCCATCGGTGGTAGTGGAGGCGAACTCATTGGGTTTTTTTAAAGAGACTCCTGGATGAGTACATGGGATTTAATGGGATTGAGAGTTATACATAGGCCTGGTAGGTAGGGATATGATTGGCGCAACCTGTGGGCTGAAGGGCCCGTCTGTGCTGTAATGTCCTACGTTCTATAGTCAGGGTTGCAGGATAGGAGCGAGCATGGGGAATGGGGGAGTGCAGGCCATGTCCCATAAGGAATTGGGGTGGGTCAGAAACTAGAAGTGGTTTTAATTCTTCTCGCTTTTTCTAGTGAAGTAACATAATCAGAACAATTTGAAAAAGGTAAATTGCTGAATGTGTCTTTTGTATACCCTATAGATATGACACTTTGGGACTTGGAAATTATAACCCATTATGTTTAGTGGAGGCTGGTATTCCTTTATTTTAATTAATTAAGTTATGGATTATAGGTGAACCTTCTCCTTGAACTGCTAAATTGTATGCTGATTGGTAGGGAATTGTAGGACTTTGGTCCAACAATAAAGGAACAATAATGGTGTGATTTGGTGCGTGAAACTTGAAGGTGATGTTGCGCCCACAAATGAGGTGCTACACCCACACCACCTACTTCCATCTCTGTATCATCACCCGACTTAACATCTGCCTCATCTCATTTGTTGAAATCCTTGATTGTATACCTCTGGATTTAAACTCTTTTTAAACTCTTTTTTTCTATGGCATAAGAAAAGATATTGACGAATGTAACAGAAGATGGTTGGGTGCTTACCCAGTGACCCAATCACCTTCCTTTACATCAGGTATGACATTAAGCACTGAGTGTTTTTTCCTTTCACCCACATTAAATAAAACATTGCTCAGGCCTTCCAAGTGCTAGTTGAATGCTGCCTCCCATTTTTTATCTACATGCTGCCCCTCACGACATCATCTGGTCAGGTTCTACAGGTACACAAGGATACCCAGCTCCATCTCAGCACCACTCCCCTCTACCCCTGTATTCCACTGAAAATCTAAATTGGCAGACTGCTTGTTTATCATGTAGTACTGGAACAATAGAAATTTCCCCTTGTTAAATATTCTAGCCAGCGTCTCTCAATCCTGTCCCCAGAAACTTGAAGGCTAAGGGGGACAGTTTGGAACCCTGGTGCCACATATGACTCAAGATGAGCTTCTTACCATATATCTATGCCATCACCAAGACCACCTACTTCCATCTCTGTATCATTACTTGACTCAACACCTGCCCCACCTCATCTGATGAAATCCTTGATTGTATACCTCTAGTTTTAACTATGTCAACTCATCCCTAGTCAGACTCCACCTTCCAGCCTTCATGGACATGAAATCTTCTAAAGCTCTGCTGCCTATATTTTACATCACTTGAAGTCCCATTTAGCCATCTATCCTGTACTTACTGACCTGTATTGGCTTTCATTTAAACAACAACACAGTTAAAAAAATTTACAACCTTGTTTTCAAATCCCTCCACGGATCTTGTTCATCATCCAGCCCTACAACTTTGAGATCTTTGTGCCCCTCCAATTCTGATAAGTTGGAACTCTATTGGCAGCCATGCATTCAGTTGCCTGAGCACGAAGCCCTGGAATTCCCTTCATACACATCTCTTTCCTCCTTTAGACGGCTCCTCAAACCCTTCCTCTTCGATATGACTACCTGCTTATGTGGCTCTGCCAAAATTTGTTTGATAATGCTCAAGTGAAGCACTTCAAGAGGTTCTGCTACATTAAAGACTCTATATTGCTGAGGTCAGCAACTTTCAATCTTTTCTGGCATTCATCTTGCATCCGTGTCTGGATGATCGATTCAGTGAAGTTTGGAGCTAAGTGGTGCTGACAAGGCTGATACTGAATATAAGAGGTTGGGAAAGAAAGCTAAGTACTTTAAAATTCTCAATTAAGAAAATAAAAGATTTACATTTCTATAGAACTTTTCACAACTTCAAGGCATCACAACACACTTCATAGTCAATCAAGTACTTATTTTTGAAGCAGTTGTCTCTGTTGTCGTGTAGGAAACGCAGTAGCCAATCTGTACATTACAAGCTTCAATAAACGGCAATGTGAAAATGAGCGATAATCTGTTTTAGTGATGCTGATTGAGGGATAAATGTTAATCCCTCATTTAACATTGCCAAGGCAATGAGAATGGGATTTTTATATTCAGCTAAGATAAGGCTGATTGGGCAAAATATTTAAAAATTAAATATTAAAATCATCCAACTTCTTGTCTTATGTTATTGCCGGTTATTTGAGAGGAGACAGTATTTTGAAATCCATATTTAAGATTGTGAGAAGAGAGAAACAGCTGATGAAATGATTTTGGAAAGTGGAATGGAATCATGAGATGGCTTCAGTTTGTGCGTTTCCTTCAGTTTAGTTTTGTTCTTGGGATGACATAACTCGGCACAACACTGAGGGCCAAAGGGCCTGTACTGCCCTGTACCGTTCTATGTTCTATGTTGTGAACACTGCCGATGAGACCAACATTTATTGCCAATGGTCCCTAACTTTTTTTTTGAGAAGGGGATGATGAGCTGCCTTCCTGCTGCAATTCATATGGTATAGGTAGACCACTGTGATTGCTGTAGTGGTTTAATATGAATGAGTGCGCATGCCAAAACATGTCACAGGACAGTTAAGAATCAAATTACTATGGCTCTGGAATAATTTCCTTTCTGAAGGATATTAATAATCATAGAATCCAGACAGTACAGAAGGAGGTCATTCAATCCATAGAGCCTACACCAACAATAATTGCACCCAGACCCTATCCCTGTAAGCCCACACATTTGCCCTGCTAATCCTGCAATTTATCAAGGTCAATCAACCTAATCCTCGTACCTTTGGAATGTGGCAGGAAACCGGACCACCCGGAGAAGGCCCACGCAGACACTGGGAGAACGTGCAAACTCCACACAGACAGTGATCCAAGGCTGGAATTGGCGCTATGAGGCAACAGTGCTAACCACTGTGCCAGCGTATAATGTTAAACACGTTGTATAAAATACCACTCAAGACACCATGTAAATGCAAATTGTTGTGATAAAAGTCTTCAAAGGATAGTGGAAATCAACTATTATAACTACTTTCATTGTAACATTGTGGAAGGCACATCAATCCTGTTATAAATTACAGCGTTTGGTGATATCAGGACTGAGGAAGCAGCAAATTCTCTTCAATGTATTAATGATGCTGCAGGAACATGTGTGAAAATCTAAAGTATCTAGCTAGAAATAGGCGGCTGCAGTTATGTGGGCAGGTACAATGGCCTACAGAATCAATTTCCAAAGAGAGAGCAAAAACCTGGCAATCGGCCACGGAATCAGGAAAGGTTAAAGCAAGGTAATTTTCAGCCAGAAAATCATTTAAGCGGGCAGTCACAAAGCAGAAACTCCTGCACTAGGAACTCTGTTCTTTTGAAGACTGTGGCATTTGATGGACAGAGAAACAATGTCTGTGTCCTCTCAATCAATAAACCAATGTCTTTTAAAAAGTCAAAGCTGTCACTAAACCAAATTTGAATGTGTTAGGATGCTTAGGCTGCAGAAATAACAACACAATTTGCAGTTAATTTGCAATCTTTGTTAAATTTGCTCAAACTGGTTAAGGTTGCCAACTGTGACTAATTTTTAAAAATTCATTCATAGGACATTGTGTCACTGACTGACCCAGCACTTAATGACAATAAGTCATATGAATGCCAGATCAGATTTCCTTTCCTAGAGGGCATTAGTGAACTACATGGGTTTTTCTGACAATCAACAATGGTTTCAAGATCATCATTGGACTTTTAATTCCAGATTTTAACTGAATTCAAATTTCGCCATCTGCCAAGGAGGGATTGGAACTGGGGTCCCCAGAGAATTACCCTGGGTCTTTAGATTCCTAGTTCAATCACAATACCATTACACCACCATCCCTGGAAGTTTAATCACATGACTTGCTCCACACTCTGGACATTATGGAGCTAAATTATGGGACCTGGACAAGTTGCAGAGCTGGGCCGAGAGGTCGCAAATGGAGTTTAATGTGGAAAAGTGTGAGATAATGCACTATGGCAGAAATAATAAATGTGTAGAGTATAGGGCAAATGGTAGGATTCTTAGTAGTCTAGATGAACAGAGGGATCTTGGTGTGTATGTGCATAGATCCCTGAAAGTAGGCAGTCAGGTCGAGAAGGTTGTTAGGAAGGCATATGGAGTCTTGGCTTTTATTGGTAGAGGGATTGAATTTCGGAGCCGCAACGTCATGTTGCAACTGTACAAAACTCTAGTGCGGCCGCACTTGGAGTATTGTGTGCAGTTCTGGTCCCCACATTATAAGAAAGATGTGGAGGCATTGGAGAGGGTACAGAGGAGGTTTACCAGGATGTTGCCTGGTATGGAGGGCAGGTCTTATGAGGAGAGGCTGAGGGATTTGAGGTTGTTTTCGTTAGAAAGGAGGAGGCTAAGAGGGGACCTGATCGAAACATATAAGATGATTAGAGGTTTAGATAGGGTGGACAGTGATAGCCTTTTTCCTAGGATGGAAAAAGCTAGCACGAGGGGACACAGCTTTAAATTAAGGGGTGATAGTTATAGGACGGATATCAGAGGCAGGTTCTTTACCCAAAGGGTGGTTCGGGAGTGGAATGCCCAGCCTGCAGCAGTTGTAGATGCGCCAAGTTTGGTGGCGTTTAAGAGGTTAGTTGATAAGTATATGGAAGAGAAGGGAATGGTTTAGTTTGGAGGGGCATTGCTTTTTATATTGGTCGGTGCAACATCGAAGGCCGAAGGGCCTGTTCTGTGCTGTAATGTTCTATGTTCTAAAACCTCCAAGCTTGTGACACGCTGCCTTCCCACAATAATCGGAAAGCAAAGAGACTCGTTAGAAAATTGGATGTTGCTTGACTTTTTTCCCATATTCAATATATCTGTAGTAAAGAGAAATGTTCAATGTAAATGGCAAAAATATTCCATGTCCCAGTGGTCTTCTCCAGGGATGCACACAGCATCGGTTATTTGAGAGGAGACAGTATTTTGAAACTCATATTTAAGATTGTGGGGAGAGAGAAACAGTTGATGAAACAATTTTGGAAAGTGAAATGGAATCATGGGATAGCTTCAGTTTGTGCGTTTCCTTCAGCTTAGTTTTGTTCTTGGGATGACGTAACTCGGCACAACACTGGAGGCCGAAGGACCTGAACTGTGCTGTACTGTTTTCTGTTCTATGCAGAATTGACTTGGAGACTCCAGATCAGTCCCCCAAGGTTTGCAATCCTTTATTTAGTTGACTTGGTATCTGCTGGTGAAGTAATATGGGATTTTAGAAATAGTTTTATATCTGAACTTGTAAAAATGTTTTTCATTTAGGGGATAAATTTTATGCTGTACTGGATACTACATGTAACTGTTCTCCACAGGAAGAGACAGAGCTGGATGGAATCATCCAAGGACAATCATGTGCATTGTGTAGGTGATATTCATGCAGCAAGATACGCAAAAGTCCTGAAACCTGGTTGTTGCAAAGTTTATAAATTAGTTCCTGGAGCTTTCCTCATACAAACTGCCATATCTACCTCTATCTGTTCCATCTGGTTATCAATCTCCAATATTTTAAGGGAAAAAAGTATTGATTGAAAAATGTTTTTGTTAAATAATGCACCTATGAATTATCCCATTAGTTGCTTTTCGCAATTTTCAGGACAATCATTAATTCCTGGAGACTCCAGGGTAGGAGTGTTGAAAATCCTACAAGAAGCTGGCTTAAATTGTAAAAAACAAACAATGAGGATCTTCAGAAGGCTAAAAGGAAGCTGATGGTCTTTTGGTTTTGGGATTAGGAACACAGTCATGTTCCACTTTTAGCGAAGTGGTGGTATCGTGGTAAAGTCACTGGATTAGTAATCCAGAGACCAAGGCAAATGCTCTAGAGAGATGGGTCCAAATCCCACCATGGAAAAAAAGATCATTAAATGATTTGATTTATTATTGTCACATGTACTAACATAGTGAAAAGTTTCTTGTGTGCTATACAGACAAAGCATAACATTTATCGAGAAGCGAGAAAGTGCAGAATGTAGTGTTATAATCATAGGGTACAGAGAAAGACCAACTTAATGCAAGGTAAGTCCATTCAAAAGTCTGACAGCATCAGGGATGAAGCTGTTCTTGAGTCAGTTGATATGTGACCTCCGACTTTTGTACCTTTTTCCTGAAGGAAGAAGGTAGAAGAGAGAATATATGAGACGCGTGAGGTCCTAAATTATGCTGGCTGCTTCGCCGGGGTAGTGGGAAGTATAGACAGAGTCAATGGATGGGAGGCTGGTTTGTGTGATGGATTGGGCTACATGCACGATCTTTTGCAGTTCCTTGTAGTTTTGGGCGAGCAGGAGCCATACTTAGCTGTGATACAACCAAAAAACGGCAATCATGAAATTATCATCATTTGTCACAAAAAATCCCATCTGGTTCACTAATGGCCTTTGGGGGAAGGAAATCTGCCAGCCCTTTTTGGTCTGATTGACATGTGAGTCCAGATACACAGCAATATAGTTGACTCTTTAAATACACTTTATAATAGCCTAGTAAGCTGTTCAATTCTGGTTTGGATCACTGTCCTAAGCTTTGTGTTGATTTCAGGCTGAATTCTCTTAATTTTTGAATGAATTGGTCATGAGTTGTATTAGATTTTTCTAATACTATATATTTACAACTAAGACTGCATGAAATATTATTTTCTTCATACAGATTGTTCCATGAACTGTTCCTTCGGAGCTCCTTGGTCCTGGTGTCATGAACATCATTGTCTAATTATTAAACATTAACCCTTCATTCCACAAGTTTAAGCACAATTGGGGATGGGCAACAAATGCTAGCCTTGTCAACAAAGTCCACATCCCTTATCAGAATTCCAGAAAACACACGGTGCAGAGATTTGTGTGCATCACAATGCATATAAACTAGCTTTGTTAAAGTCTCAAGTAACTTGACAAGCCCTGCTTGCTCAACCTTTCCAGCAACCACTAAAATGAACCCTCTTTCTAGAAATAGATTCGCCACTGCCATAGTTAAATCAACATGCATGCAAGAAACGGAAATGAGTCAGTGTGCAAATTAATGATAACAGGTTTATACACATAAACAAAGTCATGTAAACAACTAATAGGATATCCTTTATATTCAGTCAATGTAATCTTTCTTTTAATGGGAAAAGCAATATTACTGGTCTAGATATAAAACTGTATCTAAAATCCCTTACGACTACTAAATGTCAAATTTAAGAAATTGGGGAAAAAATGTGCTATAATATGGTGCAATGGACTTTATTTAACAATGCAATATTTTTTCATTTATTTAGCTGTGTTATCTTTACAGTTCTCATTAAAACATGATGGTTTAATGAAAGGACTAAGCACAGAGAATGTTCTTCATAAAATCAATCTCCTGCATATTGTAAAACATTAAACTCACAGGTTTGTTTTCTGGTACAGAGTAAAAATTGGTGCAGTGTCAACTGTTGATTTGAGAAAGTGAAAAACAATGGAAGAATTGCAATGTCAATTCAAGCTTGTCCAATAAAGAAGCATGAATATCAGCTTTCAAAAGTGCACAGCGTTATACTAAATATTTATGACGCACATCATATGGGAGAACTTTATCTTGCAGCTCAGGCCTTTCTACAAACACTCAAAATGTTTAAATACAGAGCCTGTGATTTTGAAAAATATTAATTCGCCCAAATTACTGGTTATTATCTCTTGGCAGTGTAGTGGACCATAACACAGACTATACTTGCACACAATATATTGTATATTTTACATTTGTCTTTTTCATATTTACATTTTCATTCATTAAAAATTATTTTTGTGTTGCGAGTATCTGGAAAACTGCATATTTATTATTCAGTCCCAGTTGCTGCTCTAGCATGAGTTCTTTCTCTGTCTCAATGAGGACAACTTGATACCTGAATGTTTAAACATGAACATTTATTGTTAACCTTTAACTATAACTGACCCAATGTATTGTCATGTACAGAGCTGTTCCAAGCAGGTTGGCTGCTTGGACAGTTCCGTCTCTAGAGTCTTAGATCTCTGATCATGTGACTCTGGGTACCAAATATTCTGAGATATCAAGTGTTCAAGTAACTTAGGGGATAAATGAAAGGAGGCAAAATGGCATTATCGATGAAGGAACACGTTGTAGTGCTGGAGAGAAAGCATATTCTCGAGTGATCAAGAACAGAATTTATTTGGTTTGAACTAAGAAACAACAGAGGTATTAACATATTGACGATTGTGTTCTACAGGACACCAACTATTGGGAAGAATGTTGAGGAACAAATTTGCAAGCATAGTAATCATGTAAAGGCCAGAGAAGGGTATGGGCTTCTGAAATGTGTTCAAGAAAATTTTCTAATTGGTATGTGGCTGTGGTTGATAAGTCAGCAGGGCCAGATGACATGTAACCGAGGATACAGAGGGAGGCAATTGTGGAAAAGCCCAAAAGATGCTGGGTGTTAATTTTCCAATCTTCCTTAAATACAAGATGGTACTAGAGAAATAGTGAATGGCAAACATCAGGGCACTTTTTCAAAAGGATAGAAGGAGAAGCCTAGCAATACAGGCCAGTCACTTTAATGTCAGTGATGAGGAAGTTTTTCAAGGGGGTAAATAGTGTGATTGTTGTAATATAACGAACTCCAAGTTCTATGGGCTCCAATCCCACCATGAAAGTTGGTGGAATTTAAAATTCAATTAATAAATCTGGAATTTAAAAGCTAGTCTCAGAGAATAGAGATCATGAAACAATCGATTGTTGTAAAAATCCATCTCATTCACTTATATCGTATAGGGAAGAAAATTTGCCTTCCTTACTCGGTCTGGCATGCATCACTCCAGAGCCACAGAAATGTGACTGACTTTTAAGTGCCCCCTGAAATGACCTAACAAGCCACTCAGTTTAAGAGCAATGAGGAATGAACAACAAATGCCATGTCAGTGATTTCCTTGTTCTATGAATTTTTTTTAAATTAGAAAAAAGTCACTTGGACAAATGCAGTTAAATTAAGGAAAGCCCGAATGGATTGAGTTGATTGCTTGAGTTTTTTGAAGAGATAACAGAGGGCTGATAAGGGTACTGTGGTTGATGTGGTGTACACGGACTTCTAAACGTTTTGTGATAATGTGTCACATAACAGATAGAACATAGAACATAGAACATTACAGCGCAGTACAGGCCCTTCGGCCCTCGATGTTGCGCCGGCCAGTGGACCCTCTAACCTAAACTATTCCAATATCATCCATATGCCTATCCACCGAACATTTGAATGCCCCCAAAGTAGGCGAGTCCACAACTGCTGCAGGCAGGGCATTCCACGCTCTCACCACCCTCTGTGTAAAGAACCTGCCTCTGACATCCGTCCTATAACTACCACCTCTTAATTTAAAGTTATGTCCCCTCGTGTTGGTCATCACCATCCGAGGAAAAAGGCTCTCACTATCCACCCTATCCAATCCCTTGATCATCTTATACGCCTCAATTAGGTCACCGCGTAACCTTCTTCTCTCTAATGAAAATAACCTCAGGTCCCTCAGCCTTTCCTCATAAGGCCTTCCCACCATACCAGGCAACATCCTGGTAAACCTCCTCTGCACCCTTTCCAATGCTTCCACATCTTTCTTATAATGCGGCGACCAGAACTGTACGCAATACTCCAAGTGCGGCCGCACCAGAGTTTTGTACAGTTGTAACATAACCTCACGGCTCCTAAATTCAATCCCTCTACCAATAAAAGCTAACACACCGTACGCCTTCTTAACAGCTTTATCAACCTGGGTGCCAACTTTCAAAGAGCTATGTACTTGTGCCCCAAGATCCCTCTGCTCGACAACGCTATTAAGGGTCCTTCCATTAGCCCTATATTTCATATGCCTGTTATTCCTACCAAAGTGAGTCACCTCACACTTATCCGTATTGAATTCCACTTGCCACCTCACGGCCCAGCTCTGCAACCTATGTCCCTCTGCAAACTGTAACATCCATCCTCGCTATCTACAACTCCCCCCACTTTGGTATCGTCAGCAAATTTACTAATCCAACCCTCTACACCCTCGTCTAGGTCATTTATAAAAATGACAAACAGCAGTGGCCCTAAAACAGATCCTTGAGGTACACCACTTGTAACTGCACTCCAGATTGAATATTTCCCATCAACCACCACCCTCTGTCTTCTATCAGCTAGCCAATTCCTAATCCAAACTGCTAAATCACCTTCAATCCCATGCATCTGCACTTTCTGCAGTAGCCTACCATGGGGAACCTTATCAAACGCTTTGCTAAAATCCATATACACTACATCAACTGCCTTACCCTTATCTACCTCTTTGGTCACCTCCTCAAAAAACTCAATAAAGGTTTGTGAGGCACGACCTACCCTTCACAAAACCGTGCTGACTATCCCTAATCAAATTATATTTTTTTTTTTATTAAGCAACACAGCACGGGAAACAGGCCCTTCGGCCCAACGAGCCCGCGCCACCGTAATACCAAATCATTATCCTATTTTAATATTCCTATATAATACTATATATATTAATCCTAATTTGGAAAATTTTCACCATAGGGACAATTTGTTACCCAATCAGCCTAAGAGCGAATTTTTGGGTTGTGGGAGGAAACCGGAGTGCCCGGAGAAAACCCACGCAACCACGGGGAGAACGCGCAAACTCCCGCAGACACTGGCCCAATTCCAAGTGTCTGCACAGCCACATCGATAGTCTCTGAGCTGTCATGGTGCCCTTCAGGTGGTCCACATAAAGCACTCATATACGACATGAGGTACCAGGCAACCCATGAATCAACATCCAAGAGCTGTACCCGCACCACCTGCCGAATGCGTGCTCAAATTATGGACCGAATTACCTGTGGAAAAAAGCCGTAGTTAAACAGTCCTAATATATCCCTCTATCTGCATACCGCTCATGTGGCTGTCCAAGAGACCCTTAAACAGCCCCAGCGTGCCTGCTCCCACCACCTTACTCGGCAGTGCATTCCACACCCCCACTACCCTTTGTGTGAAAAACTGCCCTCTAATATTCGTCCTATACATAGCCCCCCTCACCCTATGGCCATGACCTCTCGTCCTATCCATTTCTAAAGGTGGAAAAAGTTTACCTCCATTTACTCTATCTATACCCCTTATAATCTTATACACCTCTATGAGATCCCCTCTAAGCCGACGTCTTTCAAGGGAAAACAACCCCAGTCTATCTAATCGTTCCTCATAGGACAGTCCTTCCATACCAGGCAGCATCCTGGTAAACCTCCTCTGCACTCTCTCCAAGGACTCCACATCCTTCCGATAGTACGGAGACCAGAACTGGGCGCAGTATTCCAAGTGAGGCCTAACCAAAGTTGTATACAACTGCAACATCAAACTCCTACTCTTATATTCTATACCCTTTTCTATGAAAGCTAACATACTATACGCCTTCTTTGTCACCTTCTCCACCTGTGAGGACACCTTCAGAGACTTGTGAACCTGCACCCCCAAGTCTCTCTGCGTCTCTATGCTCCTTATAGTTTTACCTTTTATCCTATAATTCTCTTCTACATTTTTCCGGCCAAAATGCATCACCTCGCATTTTTCCGGATTAAATTCCATTTGCCATCTATCTGCCCAATCTACCAACCTGTCTATGTCCTGTTGTATTGCCTGACACTGCTCTTCTGTACCCGCCAATCCAAGCATCTTGGTGTCATCAGCAAATTTGCTGATCTCACCACCTACCCCTACTTCCAAGTCGTTTATGTAGACCACAAATAGAAGAGGACCTAGTACTGAGCCTTGTGGCACTCCACTAGTGACAGGCTTCCAGCCGGAAAAAGAGCCTTCCACTACTACCCTCTGTCTCCTCCTCCCGAGCCAGTTCTCGACCCATCTACATACCCGACCCTGTATCCCATGCGCCTTCACCTTCTCTATCAGTCTACCATGAGGAACCTTGTCAAACGCCTTACTGAAATCCATGTAGACGACATCAACAGCCTGTCCTTCATCAACTGTTTTTGTCACTTCTTCAAAAAATTCCACTAGATTTGTAAGACAAGACTTCCCCTTGACGAAGCCATGCTGCGTATCCCTGATCAGATCGCAGCGCTCCAGATGCTCATACATCCTGTCCCTAAGGATCCTCTCCATTAGCTTACCTATAACTGAAGTCAAGCTCACCGGCCTATAGTTCCCTGGGTGATCCCTCTGACCTTTTTTAAACAACGGTACTACGTTTGCTATCCTCCAGTCCTCTGGGACCTCACCTGTGTCCAAGGAAGAGACAAAGATTTGCGTCAGAGGCCCAGCCAAGTCTTCCCTCAACTCCCTTAGCAGCCTGGGGTAAATGCCATCAGGCCCCGGAGCTTTATATGTCTTTAAGCTGCCTAACAGCCCCAACACCTCTTTCCTCGTAATCCTTATTTCCCTCAACCGATCCTCAACTTTGTCAACATCAGGCACAGACATCTGTCCAGTCTCCTGCGTGAATACCGACGCAAAGTATTCATTCAGGATCTCCCCCATTCCCTCAGGCTCTAAGCATAGATCCCCTCCTCTGTCCCTAAGAGGTCCAATCTTGCCTCTAACCATCCTTTTGCTCCTTACATAGGTGTAAAATGCCTTTGGATTTTCTTTAATCCTACCTGCCAGAGCCACCTCGTGGCCCCTTTTTGCCTTTCTAATACCCCTTTTTAGATCCCGTCTACACTCTCTATAAGCTTCCAGCGCTATCTCAGTCCCTAGTTGCCTAGATCTAATGTAAGCCTCTCTCTTTTTCTTGATCAAGTCCTCAATCTCCCTGGTAAGCCAAGGTTCTCTAATCCTACCTTTCCCATCCTTCCTCCTTGCCGGCACATATCTTTCCTGCAGAGAGTTTAGTTTTCCCTTGAAAGACTCCCACATGTACCTCGTCGACCTGCCCTCAAAAAGCTTATCCCAATCCGTATCTTTAAGATCTTGCCTAATCTGGCCGTATCTAGCCCTCCCCCAGTTAAATACCCTCCCTTTTGGGCCAGTCTCATCCTTTTCCATTAATATCCTAAAGCAGACAGAGTTGTGATCACTATTTGACACCTGCTCTCCTACCTCGACGTCAACCACCTGGCCTGGCTCATTCCCCAGAACCAAATCCAGTATAGCCCCCTCTCTAGTCGGGCCATCCACATACTGCTCCAAGGACCCTTCCAAAACACACTGTACAAATTCCTCCCCATCCACTCCTACAGCCCTGGGCACACTCCAATCTACTCCAGGAAAATTGAAATCTCCCACCACTACCACCCTATTTTTCCTACACTTATCTAAAATGTCCCTGCATATCCCTTCTTCCACAGCCTGCGGGCTGTTGGGCGGTCTGTAGTAAACACCCAACAGAGTAACCACTCCCTTCCTATTCCTCAACTCCACCCATAGAGACTCAATTCCTAAATCATCCATACCTCTCTCCCTCTGCACTGCTATGACGTTGTCCTTAACTAATAAAGCCACTCCCCCGCCTCTCTTCACACCAACTCTGTCACACCTAAAACACTTATACCCTGGAATATTCAATTGCCAGTCTTGCCCCTCCTTCAACCACGTCTCGGTCACCGCCACCACGTCTAAACTCCTCGTGAACATTATTGCCTTCAGTTCATCTGTTTTGCCAGTCACACTCCTCGCATTAAAACACATGCACTGAAGACCCTCAGCTCTCGGATATTCCTTTCTACCTACTGGTGTTGCCCTATCATCCCTCTCTATCCCACTCCCAGTTCCTGCTGTCTCCCCACCCTCCCTCCCTATTAGTTTAAACATTTCTGAAACACTCCAGCTAACCTCCCAGCTAAAATATGTGTTCCCCTCCCAGTCAACTGCTCCCTATCCCTCGTGAATAGGTGACCCTCCCTCCTGAAGACTTCCCAATGATCAATAAATATGAAGCCTTCTGCCCTACACCAATCCCTCATCCATGCATTTAGTTGGAGTGTCTCATTTATTACCCAATCGGTCCCAGGCACAGGCAGCAGCCCAGAGAACGCCACCCTGGAGGCCCTACCTTTCAGTTGAGCCCCCAACTCCCTAAACTGTCTACGTAAGTCCCCCCTGCGCTTTCTTCCTACATCTTTTTGTCCTATGTGAACTATTACATTTGCCTTAGACCCTTTTCCCTTCAAAATTCCCTCTACCCTCTCTGATACATCCTGGACCCCTGCTCCAGGGAGGCAGACTACCATCCTGGAGTCTCTCTTTTGCCCACAGAATCTCCTATCGATCCCTTTAACCATCCCATCCCCCACCACTATCTCACTTCCTGCTTTCCCGCCGGTCTCTGTGGCATTCTGTTCCCCTTCACCTGCCCTCTCCATCACAGCTTTTACCCCCCCCTTGGTTTTCTGGGGATCCTCCTTAGATATGGCCTTTGTGCCTTGATTTTTGTTCTTATTCCTTGTAACTGTACCCAGCCCATCCCTACTACTAGATCCTGGGGTCCCTGCAGGTCTGCCTTCCCTATTCATTGTATCCTCATTTTCCCTCACCAGACAAACGTCCTCCAAGCGCAGCTCCAGCTGTCTCAACTTTGCTCGTAAACGCTGCAGTTCTAAACATTTTGCGCATATGTGGGGCTTCGGGAGACGTGATGCCTCCAAGAAGGTCCACATATGGCAGCGTACACAGTGGACGCGTTTGGCCAAGTATCGTGGCATTTTATATACCCCTTTAAAGGTGATTAGGTAAGAAGCACGTTACTCACTGCGTCCAAGCCTGCGCTCACCCAAGCCCAGTGAGCTTAAGCCTCTCTAGATGCTTATAAATCCTATCCCTTATAATTCTTTCCAAGACCTTGCCCACAACAGAAGTCAGGCTCACCGGTCTATAATTTCCAGGATGGTCCCTACTCCCCTTTTTGAAAAGAGGGACAACATTTGCCATCCTCTAGTCTTCCAGATAGGTTCCAAAGATGGGTTCCAAAGATGAGGAACTTAAGATACTTGGATGGCTTGGAGAAGCTGAAGATGTTCTCTTGGAAGAGAAAATTAAGAAGTTTGAAAGAGCTGTTCAAAGTCATAAAGATAGAGTAGACTGGGAGAAACTTCTTCCATGTCAGAAGGATTGAGCATGACTGAATGGCAGAGTAGATTCAATGGGCTGAATGACCCAATTTTACTCGTATACCTTATGGTCTTATTAGTTGGGAACCAGTTGACTCTGATTTAAGGTGACTGGCAAAAGAAGCAACAGCGGCATGAGGAAAAGCCTTTTGTTCTACATGTTGAATGATAATGATCTGGAATCATAGAATCCCTACAGTGCAGAAGGAGACATTCAGTCCATCAAGTCTGCACTGACTCTCCAAAGTGCATCTTAGCCAGCCCTACTTCCCACTCTATCCCCTTAACACCATGCATTTTACCATAGCTAATCCACCTAACCTAAACATCTTTGGACTGTGGGAGGAAACAGGGCATCCAAAGGAATGCCACACAGGCACGGGAGAATGTGCAACTCAGCACAGCAGATTCAATAGTGGTATTTAAAAGGGAATTAGATAACTATATGAGCAGAAAAAATTAGCTGGCACATGGGAAGAAGACAGGGAGTGGGACTGAGCAATTTGTTTTTGCACAGAGCCAGCATGGCCACAACTGGCTAAATGGCCTTCGCCTGTGCTGTAATTATTCTGTGATTTGATGGATGTTGTCAAATAAGATTTCTGTGCTACCCAATTTGGTGATTGGGCCACCATATTCACTGCATGATACAAAATATGAAATATTAATAAAAAATAGTACATATAATAGATATGCGCTCCTTTGACATGTCCAGCAAAAAATAGCATTTGTTTCATGTGAAACGAATGAACCAGAGAGACAAAGTCTTTCCAAACTTTATCTAACAGTACAACCAGATCACTAAAACTATCTGCTGTCAAATCTCACAAATCTATTGTCTTCCTTTCTAGCCACTTGGAAGAACATTGTCATAATTACTGGAGTCACTGAAGACGTTTTGTAACAAAGAGTTTTGGACATGTGATGCACTATTCAAAAAAGGAACCCAGACAAAAGGAATACCTGATTCCAAAAATACTTCAACATCAATTAGATCAAAAAGGTAAAAACGCAGTATTTCTCCTCAAACATTGATGCACATGTAAGTCAGTTTCAAGATAGATAAATAATGAAATATTAACTATCGTAAAATACCATTAAGAGATTACAAGTTCAAATATTCCAGGAACATATTCCTGAAATAGATGGGCAATTTAATCTGAAAAGCCATTGCATAATTCCTTATAACAGATTGCATCATAACAAAGTTTGAAACACAGATATTTTTATTCCAATGTAGTAATGGACTGACTACAGCTATGCCAGGATCCAAAATAGCAATATTCTAAAGATCACTTTCACTTAAATTTAACATTTTGAATTACTGGTATATGCATAGAGGCAGAGATTAAAACATGTTTCTAATTTTGATACATAATCATGCATTTGTCACAGATTGCAGGAATAACATAAATTCACACCTTTATTTTCACCTATCCATTAAAATCTCAGCTCCTGCCTCCCCAAGGCCTGTCCATCATCTACACAGGTAATGGAATATCCTCCACTTGTCTGGATGAGTATAGCTCCAACACTCAAGAAGCTCAATACCATCCAAGACAAAGCAGTTTGATTAGACTCCAGCTACCACCTTAAACACTCGTTTCCTCCATCATTGGCACACAGTGTGAGTTGGAGTACATACTATCTACAGGATGCAGAGTGGTAACAAGACAGGAACATAAAAAATATGGCCCCTCAAGCCTGTTCCATCATTCAATACTAACATTGGCTGATTTTTGCCTCAACTTCATTTTTTTGGCGGCTCTATATTCCTTCATTCTGTAAGTGACAAAAAAAAATCTGTCTATCTCAGCCTTAATATTCAATGAAACAGCATCCACAACCTTTTTGCAACCCGCTGAGTGATAAATTTCTCATCTCAGACCTAAATCATCAGCTCTTCACTCTAAGATTGTGTCCAGTGTTCTTGGTTCCCTAGCCAGGTGAAACAACATTTTAATGTCCATCTTATCAAGCCCCTTCAGAATCTTAGTTTGCGAAGCCTCTTTCAACAGCACCTTCCAAACTCAGGACTTTCTTCACCTAGAAGAAGGGCACCTTCAAGTCTCTTCACCCCACTCCCCCCAAGTCACATACTATGCTGACTTGGAAGTATATGATCATTCCTTTATTGCAGCATTGAACTTGCTCCCTCAAAACACCGTACACTACATATACTACAATGGTTCAAGAAGACAGCTCATCACCATCTTCTCAAGAGCAATTAAGGAAGGGCAACAAATGCCATCCTTGCCAGAGCTACTCTCATTGCACGAATAAGAACATTGTTCTTTGCTGGAGAGTCTGGAATTTAGGAGATGCATCATCTCAGAATAGGGACTTGATCATTTAAGACTGAGGAAATGGGAGAATTTCTTCACACAGAGGATTACGAATCTTTAGAATTCTCAGTTCCAGAGTGCTGTGGAAGCTCAGTCAATGAATATATTCAAGACAGATGAATAAATTTTGAACTCAAAACGGAAGCAAGGGCAAGAAAGTGAAACTGAGATCAAAGATCAGCCATGATCTTACTGAATGGTGCAGCAGACTCAAGGGGACATGTGGCCTATTTCTGCTATTATTCCTTATCTAATGACCTTATGCATTCACTCAGGAGCTTCTTCTGCACAAGGACACTATTTCTAGTCAGTCCAATGAAAGCACATTTGCTTTCTTTGGATTAGAGTGAAAATCAAAGTTTTATGGAATACCTAATTTGACGGGAAAATACTAATTCCCTTATAGTACAAAGGCAATAAACATTTTGTTGTCCATAATGGTTTGGGGAGTGATACAAACTAAGGCCAATTAGGGACCATATAGGTAATCTGTGTGTGGACCCAGAAGACATGGATACAGTCTGCAATTAATACTTTGCATTACTCTTCACAACGGAAAAGGATGAACGAGGTGTAGACATCAGGGTAGAGATCTGTGAACTATTAGAGAAAATTGATATATTCAAACATACAACTTCTCACTTGAAGTTGATGACCAGCGAAGGAACAAAATTCCCAATCCTAACACAAACACCTTTACAAACATTACAGGTGTTCAGTTCCATTATCTTTAATTCTGTCAAGAGAGTGTGTCAAATCAAATTGGTGTGAGAAGTACTTTTTGACAGTACATGTAAGGTTGTTGTCATTATGAATTTTGACAGTGAATCAAACTATTTTTGTAAAACCATCTCCCATTTGTATATCCTGGATCTATATTGCTCTTTGGATCTTGTGAAAAAGATTTATATATTTGTATTCTTGTACTTGAAACAAAATCATCAGAATCATTTTGCACATGGAAATAAACAGCTTGCTAGATTTGTGCATCTTGTCTACAGTTTGCAATCCATTATATATTTTACTGGTTTCTTGTGGATGTTAACCACACTATTACTGATAGTATATTTTATCTCCCGTTACTGCAATATAAGAAAAAGGATTCCACCACAGACACAGTCAAAATGAAAATGTCTTTCAAAGTTATAGCTACAAACAGACCTGTGGTGCAACACACACATCACAGATGTGACTTTGCAAACAAAGTAAAACAAGTCTAATTCTTCGACTACCAAGGTGCTAACTTTGATATTCCCTCCCTAAACCTCTCTGCTTGTGTCGCTCTCTTTCTTCCTTCAAGGCACTATCTCTTTGACCAATTTGACCTTATGGCGCATTTTTATTAAAGATTAAAATAGAAGTTTTAGTGTCATAAGTAGGCTTATATTAACACTGCAATGAAGTTACTGAGAAAATCCCCTAGTCGCCACACTCCCGTGCCTTTTCAAGTACACGGAGGGAGAATTTAGCATGGCCAATGCACCTAACCATCAGGTTTTTCAGACAGAGACACAACTGGAGCACCCGGAAGAAACCAAACAGAATGTGCAGACTCTGCACAGTGACTCAAGCCAGGAATCAAATCCAAGTCCCCAGTGCTGTGAGGCAGCAGTGCTAACAACTGTACCACTGTGCTGCCCTTGTGAGGTTAGCTGTCATATTTTATTCTATAAACCTCTGTGAAGCATCTTGGGATATTTAATTACATTAAGGATCTTTATAAATGCAAATTATTGCTGTTGCCACATGATGCTGTGAACTATCTTTGTGATGTGGAGCTTACTTACGCAACTACCTATAGACTGAAAATCTCAGATCCAGTACTTGCTGACAATTCTGTCAAGATAACTATTTGTACGCAGTTCAGTGTCTTTGAACCAATGTATGGGGGAAAAGAACAGACACAGCTCAAGCAGCAAATGGAAAATAAGCTGAAAATAAGAAAAGTAAAAGCACTAAAATTGAAATTGCAAAAATAAGCAAAGCAAAGCTTTTTATTTATTTTAGAATAATATGACAATTTTTCTTCACTCTCAAACGACATTCCCTATAACTAAAAGTTCTGCTTCCAGTCTACAGCTGCTAGTGACCTTAGCTGGTGACAAGAAAGCTAACAGGACAAAACAATTCATTAAGTATCCCTTCCTCCAAAAGATCAGGTGTTTACCCATGAAATTTAGTCCATTTTTTAATTCATTTATGAGATGTGGACATTGCTGACTAGGCCAGTATTTATTGCCATCTTCAGCTGCCCCTGAGAAGATGGCAAGCTGACTTCTTGAACCACTGCCATTCCTGAGGAGTAGGTGCACTTACAGTGCTGTTGGAGAGAGAATTCCAGGATATTGACCCAGTGACAGTGAAGAAATGGCAATATATTTCCAGAATGATGAGTGACTTGGAGAGGAACCTCCAGGTAATAGTATTCCCAGGTATCTGCTGCTCTTGTTCTTCTAGATGATAATAGCCACGGGTTTGGAAGGTGCTGCCTCAGGAAGCTTGGTGCATTCCTGCATCTTGTAGATGGTACACAGGGCAGTCACTGTTCATCAGTGGTGAAGGAACTGAATGTTTGTGGAAAGGGCAGCAATCAAGTAGGCTGCTTTATTCTGGATGGTGGCAAGTTTCTTGCTAGGCTGCACTCATCCAGACAAGTGGAGAGTATTCCATTACACTCCTGACCTGTGCCTTGTAGGCAGTGGACAGGTTTCAGGAAGTGAAATTGAGTTATTCACCACAAAATTGTCAGCTTCTGACTTGCTCTGGTAACCACATAAGAAGTCTGCAACATCAGTTTTAAATCCAACCGATTTATTTGATAGTAAACTCGCAAGCTTTCGGCTTTATAGCCTTTGTCAGGCGAATGAGGTGTTCTGGTCTCCAAAAGCACACATATCAGCACAGTTTACAGATTATTGATTAGAATGCGAATCTTTACACCTAACCTGCTATTCAAGTCTTAAAGTGGCGAACAATGTGAGTGGAAGGAGCACTGAGCACAGGTTAGAGAGATATGTATTGTCTCCAGACAGCACAGTAAGTGAGGTCTTTTGCTAACCCAGGAAAAAACCTCACTTACTGTACTATCTGGAGACAATACACATCTCTCTAACCTGTGCTCAGTGTTCCTTCCACTTACATCGTTCGCCACTTTAAGACTTGAATAGCAGGTTAGGTGTAAAGATTCGCATTCTAATCAGTAATCTGTAAACTGTCTGTGCTGATATGTGTGCTTTTGGAGACCAGAACACCTCATTCACCTGACAAAGGCTATAAAGCCGAAAGCTTGCGAGTTTACTATCAAATAAATCGGTTGGATTTAAAACTGGTGTTGCAGACTTCTTACTGTGTTTATCCTAGTCCAATGCCGGCATCTCTACATCATGACTGCTCTGGTAACTACAGCTGAGCTGATCCAGTTCAGTTTCTGGTCAATGATAACCCGCAGAACATTGAAAATGGGGAATTCAGTGATGGTAATGTCATTGAATGTCAAGGGGAGAGGGTTGGGTGCTCTCTTATTGGAGATTGTCATTGCACAATATTTGTGTGGCATGAATGTTACTTCCTACTTGTCAGCCCATAAATAGCATCCACACAATTCAATTGTTAGTTCTCTACCACAAGTAAAACAGTAGTCAATCAAAGCTCTCAGTCTCTCTCTGAAACCTTCTCCAGTTTTTCAATGCTCTGCAAATTCTCCAGCTTTGGCCTTTTGTCTGTCCTCGATTTCCTTCACCTAAAAGTAATCCCAAAGCTACGAACTCCCCTACTTAAACTTCTGTTCCTTTTCTCCCATAAAACCTACCCCCTTCACACAAGATTTTTGACACCTGTTTCAAGATGTCATGTAGCTTGGTGTCAAATTCTATATGATGATACGCCAGTGAAGGACCATGTGACATTTGCTATGTTAAAAGCGTTACATAAATACATTGTTGTAATGTGGGCTGAGACTCCAGTGGATTACTGAGGGATTTCTACACTACCCAACAGTCATTCCATGGGTGGGATTTAAATTGAACTCCTCCCTCCCTCACTCGTCCAGTTTAGGTCAAACATTCATAGGAATATTTCAAAGAATATCGTGGAATAATTCTGGTTTTCTCACCACCACTGCCCCATCTGCAGGTTAATTGACTATATATTTTTATTGTTGTTTGTGATGTGTTTATTTACATAATAGTCATAACTATTCCTTATGTTCTGTTGTTACATTAAAAAGCTCAAATGTTCTATGATTCTATAGAATTCAACAGAATCCCTACAGTACAGAAGGAGGCTATTCATTCAAAGAATCTTACCGACAATCTTATCCAGGCCCTATCCCTATAACATCTAGCTAGTCCTCCTGACACAAAAGCCAATGCATGGCCAAAAAAGTAGCATGGCCAATCTACCTAACCTGCACATCTTTAGACTCTGAGAGAAAACCCATGCAGACAAAGGGAAAATGTGCAAACTCTGCACAGACAGCCATCCAAGCCGCAAATCAAACCTGGATCCCTGATGCAGCAAGACAGCAGTGTTAACCGCTGTACTACCTCTATGAGATATTGTTGAAAAACCCTAAAATGTTGTAAAGTTACAGGGGCTAAGAGATGGAAAACATTGAACTTTACATTCTGCAAAGTCTATTCACTCCGTACCAAGCCCACAACTCGCACTGCACATCTCAAAAGCCTCGTCTGAGAGAGAGTCTGGAATGCATTCAGGCAGACCACGACAAAGGGAAATCCAAGGATTAGGTTGATCTTACGCTTTATCCACATTGGCTTCATCAAATGGAAACAGACTAACTAGCAATAATTCAGGCGCGCTTTCTTCTCCCATTTCAGTAAATTGCAACCTGGTTTGAACATGCAGGACAATTGAAAATGCAATATTACACATGAACAGAAGATAGTTATTGGAGCAAATGACTATTTACAAGGCTTCAGTTTATTTCACTTTTAATGCTCAGAAAAACAAGTAGAATACAAATCATATTACAGTAGCATTGGGTCAATAGTTATTAGAATGCTGCTGGAAGATGTACAACCAATTGTCCCTACAAACTGAAGAATTACAATACATCAGTCCAATGCAGCTTTAATTAATGTATGAAAAATATTCTATATGAAACCAATTATTGCAGACTTACCCAGATAACTCTACTTCTGGCAAACCCGATTCAGTCCATATTGCATTTCCTGAAGGAACAGGATGGGAGAACGGTTCGACAACTGAGAGGAAATGGGCCTCATTAAAACGACAATGCTGATGCAAAGAAGTGTATCAGTGTAGTCTGGGATTTTTTTTTAAAAGGGAGAATTTTTGTATTGACTGTTAGTGATTGATAGGCATGGCCCAGCCACAGGAAATCCCTGGTGCCTTTAAATTTGCTTGGCATGGAATTCTTGCTTTTTCTAATTAAAATGCTGCATGCGTCAGGCAAGTTATAGTTCTGATACTCAATTAGTGAGCTGGATGATAACCCAAAACACATTGATGAACAAGACAAATTCCTTCTCCAGAACTCATATTGTGTTCCTTAAAGAAATGTGGAATATACACAAAACATTAAAAAAATGATTGGAATACCAATTCGGAGATAACAGTTTAAAGAATAGAAGTATGGAAAAAGATACATTGACCTGATCAGGCACTGGAGTGTGACAATTAGGGGCATTTCACAGTAACTTCATTGCAATGTTAAAGTAAGCCTTACTTGTGACTAATAAATAAACTTTACTTTATTAAATGACATTATATAATTGGAGAAACTTTGATGAAAACAATCAAGTAAACGGAAGGATGTGGAGACCCTGGAGAGAGTGCAGAGGAGGTTTACCAGGATGCTGTCTGGTATGGAAGGTCTGAGTTACAAGGAGAGGTTAGACAAATTGGGGCTGTTTCCTTTAGAAAGATGTAGACTGAGAGGAGATCTAATAGAGGTGTACAAGATTATGAAGGGTATAGATAGAGTAAACAGTGGTAAGCTTTTTCCTAGGTTGGAATCAAATATCACGAGGGGTCACGGGCTTAGGGTGAGGGGCGGGGGGGGGGAGGTATAATTTAGATGCTAGAGATATTTTTCACACAGAGGGTTGTGGGGGTATGGAACGCACTGCCAAGTAAGGTGGTGGAGGCAGGCATGCTGGAGTTATTTAAGAGATACTTAGATGGAGGGATATAGAAGACTGATTTAAAATAGGGATCAGAAGCCTTGGGATGTCCCTGGGAATTGCGTAAGTTGTGCATATTATTGATGTATTTCTGTTTTATTCTACAGGTACTTCGGTCCGCCTTGTTGTCTAACAAGGGGTATACATGTGATGGGTCGTGAAAGGGCTGCTCTTGGATTTTTCAAGAGTACCCTAGTACTTCACGTCGTTACTGTACGCTTGACCTGGACCATTTGATGGGCAACACAACAACTTAATGACTATCGCTGTGCTGTGCCGATACATGGATTTGAGCCTGTATCTGTGGGAGTTTGCACGTTCTCCCTGTGCTTGTGTGGGTTTTCTCCGGGTGCTCTGATTTCCTCCCACACCCCAAAGGTGTACTCTTACGCTGATTGGCGAAACAAATTTTCCCTAAATTGTCTCGCTAATTTGGTTCCAATGCAGATTTCTATAAACATAGACAGGAATCATGGGTGGAAGTAGGAATGTCGAGGTGGCAGCACGGGCTCGTTGGGCCAAAGGGCCTGTTTCCTGTACTGTGTTGTTCTTTGTTCTTTGTAAACATTTCGTCTATCCAGGGAGTGACAAATTCAGCAGCAAAACTACAGTTTGAGTGTTATGAAAAACAGTCAATAAATATGTCTACACATGCAGCAGACTAACATTACTGTATAAATACACTAATTATTGCCATTTAAATGTCATGACTAGCATGCAAACAATATATAATCTCAATTCTACCCTTGCTACCACAAGGTGGCTCCAAGGGGTTTGCCAAATCAGCATCTTTCAAGCATAAAATCTCTAAAATATTATTTTGTGATTAAAAATTCATTGTGCTACTCCTGGCATGGCACTAGGAGCATATTTCATGCAATCCCAGCACAGGAAGAAGAAAAAAAAACTATAATTAACTATAGTTAAGAAATACCACCAACGCTTATTTTCTCAGGAGACTAAGCAAACTTGGCATGTCTGTTACAACTCTCACCAATTTCTACAGATGCACCACAGAAAGCGTTTTTTTCTGATTGTATCACAGCTTGGTATGGCTCCTGCTCTGTCCAAGACCACAAGGAACTACAAAGAGTCACGAAGCCCAGTCTACCACTCAAACCAGCTACTTTTCACTGTATACTAATAAATGTATATGGCATTTGGCAGTAACAAATCAAATTAAAATAAAGTTCAAATTAAAATGAAGTCCAGCAGAGCTTGCTTCCTTCATAGATCTGTTAGTGATTGCTAGTGATGGGTTCTTTTCCTAGGAAGCCACATGGTGACCTACTCCTGCCCATCATGTTTAAATTGGCTAAGCAGAGGAACAAGTCAGTGGGGTTTGATGCCCATTTTGTGGAGTAATGGACTGAGAATTAAGCAAAGAATGTCAGTGAATGTTTAACTGACTTCACCCTTTGCTCTTTCTGACTGACTGCTGTTTGTGACTGCTTATGGAGCAAACTACCTCCAAATTCCATGGTGTTACTCACATGAGTTGCAGACACATGCAAGCTGACTTTTTTTATTATAAATATATACCACATTTCTTTTGATACTAAGCCTGGATCAATGGTGTAGATCAAGGGCTCAATATTTCATGAAGTGGCAATCATTTCTCGATTGCCATTCCGCTCCTTCCTACTTACCTCTGGATGGAGCTGCATATTTCACGCTTGGATCTCTGATGCAGACCTCCTGAGAAATATGCATTGCGTCAAGTCCAGTATCCCTTACATGGGAGACAGCAGCATCAGGAGAAGTGAAGCCATACTATCTTTGTACGCATGTGTATACACAGGTGTGGCATTAGTGGTACTCCAGGGGTGGAGGGAGTAATTGCGTGAAAGGCGATGGAAGGAAGTCAGTACTATAGCTACCTAGGTGTTTGAAATGGTATTAATCCTTTAAACTTTTCCTGGGTAATTATTCTGCTGAGAGAGAGTCAGGATCAAAGTCTCCGATTTAAATTCTAAATTTGGAGGACACAGCTAAGGACAATTGCCCAAAAGAAGTTTCAACTTCTGGGCAATTCCATACAATTGCTTATGGATCTTCTGGGCGAATACAAGTTCTGGATCTATACTAGAGTGTCTATGTATATTGCTGCTTCTTAAACACCCTTGCAGTAGCCACGCAATTAACTAAGTAAATCAAAAATAACAAATATAGATATTTTGATATATTTATATTAAATACACGTGCAGCGTTTTGGGAATCCATGGAGTTTTTATTAGGTGGAAGAGAACACAGCAGCAAAACAACCCAAATTCCTTGTTTGACAGCACAGATGAAAATCGATCATCTATTAAAAAGGTAACCAGCCTTGCACAGCATTACTATTCGCGACAAAGAAAAATTGTCATCATTCTCAGTGCAAACAGGTTGTTGCCATAAGTTGGTGCCAAAACCCCACCACAGATTCAAAACATACAAGCGCTGCCTCTTCAGCTTCTGCTGTTCAGTTTAGTACTCAGTGTCAAATTTACTGTGGAGTGCTGCAGCATTAAAATTGTCTGATTTTGGTTGAATCTGCACGAAATCAGGTTCCCATGTTACTCGTTAGTATAATTAAGTGACTGTCAATTCAACAAATCAACTTTTAAAATGACTATCTGCACTCAATATCATGCATTGATAAGCAAGATGGGCTTTATTTACTGCCACTGGCCATGGTCAAATGCTCCAGAATTATATACGTTTTTGACGGTTAGAAGCAATATTTGAAGCAGAGGAAGGCACGGGACTAAGAGAGAACAAGACAGCAGGGTTAGTTTTGGATTGCTCAAAGGGTCAGTACAGGCATGAAAGGCCCAAAGGTTTCCTTTTCACCATCAATTATGGCTGGACCACACAGTCTAGAGTTTCACGATATTCAACATTTCTCCCCTTACACTGGCAGGCAGCTGAACCATGAGTCTTGTTCTTGGATTTAAGTAAAATAAAAATATGGGAGTTGTTTCCGTTGGTGTGAATAAAGTCAATGTCGTCCCAGGACAGTTACAAAAATTAAAAATAAAAGAACTTTATCAGAGATGTTACACAAGCTGGAAAATGCTAAGTTTATGCCAAGGCATAACAATCATAAACTATGCAAAGAAGCACTGCAGTAATACCATATTGTCTTCAATTATATACTGCAGTGCTTGGCTTACAGTATTCCTTCTACAAACAAATCAATTTTCAAAAAGTACTAAAGAAACTACACTTGACTTGTGACTCTGTTTCGGAGGAAATTAATTGACAAAAGGGGAACACTTTCAAAAAATTCTTTGCTTGATGACTGGAAGTCACAAATTGTAATAACCATTTGTGTGTAGAGGGTGTGGTGAGGAATTTACATTGAAGAACTTCTATGGACAAATTTTTCAAACTCTGCATTAGGAATTTAATGCAAAGCAATTTTGTACAACATATATAACTCATTTTCTTTTCATTCCATCCATCAGAATTTTAATACCTACAAATCTTTTCATCTTTTCCTACTTTGAGGTTGTGCCTGAAAAGACCATTCATCATTTCTAACCAAAATGGTGTTTAGACCTTCTGTCCACATCTAGTCACTTGTTGGTGTGCACATCATCCAAATCAGCTTTTACACATTCTCCCCATTTCTCTGAGAAACTGCTCTGGAGGAAGGTGCTGTTCGTGTACAGTGTGTGGATGAATTATAAAAGCTAGCTAAAAAGAAAACATTTGTATTTTTGAACAGAAATGCACAGATGAAATCTTACCCCCCGCAACTACCAATTATCCGTACTGCCTCAAAATAGCTATAGATGGATGCTTTCTCCAATAGGAAATCTGAGGAATCCAACTGTTCTCTATGACTCTATATCTTTTAAAAAGCATTTAGATAATTATATGGGTACGATGGGTTTCAAGGGGTATGGGCCAAATGCGGACAATTGGGACGAGCTTAGGGGTTTTTTAAAAAAGGGCAGCATGGACAAGTTGGGCCAAAAGGCTTGTTTCCAGATTGTAAACCTCTATGTCTCTAGGATCAAACTACAATTATGCACAAACCTACATCCTACCCTTCACAAACTGCAAGTCAATGAAACAGTTACTCAGTTACTGGTGTTAGAGTGCACCGTGGCACAGTGGTTAGCACTGCTGCCTCACAGCACCAGGGACCCAGGTTCGATTCTGGGTTTGGATCGCTGTCTGTGCAGAGTCTACACATTCTCCCCATGTCTTTAGATGCTCTAGTTTCCTCCCACATTCCAAAAGACGTGTTGGTTAGATGCACTGGCCATGCTAAATTCTCCTTCAGTGAACACAAACAGGCTCCCAAGTGTGATGACTAGGTGATTTTCACGGTAACTTCATTGCAATGTTAATGTAAGCCTAATTGAGACACTAATAAATAAACTTATAACAATGTATAACATTGGTTCAATACATTGCTGCAATACACAATTCACCATAATGCAGAGTCCTATCGTTAAGAGTAAAATCTGCATTTTGTTGACTCCTTGGTATTCTCCAGTTTCAGTTAGCAGTTCTCCATAACCACCCACAATTTATTAATTGCCTTTATGCCGCAGGGGGCTTTTTAACAAAATACATATGTTTAGAGGAATTTGTTAAAACCGAAAGTGGTTTAGAACAAGCAGAGGCAATTTACCCCCGCCTCCATCCCCATCCAGAACCCATAATTATTATATCCTGGCTTCCCAAAAACACCACATGTGAATTTCTGTCCCTGACTGCCCAGAGATTATTTTAACAAAGTCAAGCCATGCTCTTCAATTCCAATTCACAACAAATATCGACACTGTTGCTTTGTAAAAAGACTTTGGAATACTGTACCTTGTAATCCACTATTTTCTATTTATTCTATATATTCACTATCTATAAAAACATTTCTAATCACTAGCAACACTTTAGGCTTGTGCATTTTGCACCTTTTTCCACTACTTTTTTAGCTACTTAGCCAACATAACAAATTTGTTGAATTTCACCTTTTCAAAACTCTTCACCATTTTCAAAATGGTTCCCATCCCTTTCCCAAAGAAAATATGCGTTTAAGTCACTTGAGTGTTATTAAACATGAACATGACAAATGTAATTTATCAAAATGCTTCCCTATACCTCAATTACAATTCTGTAAATAAAGGTCTTGTCGTCAGGGGATGGGAGGAATTAAAATGTAATTATATTTATTTGAATATGCGAAAAAAAGTAGCCAGAGTTGTGAAAACTACAGAAAAACAAACATGGTTTTTATCCATAGTGACATTATTAGCAACTTTATGCACCGCTCTCTGCTAAGCATCAAATAAAAGATCATCTTTGGTTTCCCAAAAAACTTTTTTCCTATCTTCCCATAACTAATTTCCTCCAATACTCCTGACACAAGTGAAGATTAGTAGTATAGCACACTCAAGAATGCCCATCCCTTTACTCCTCCCACCGTGGTGTTAGTTAATCAAGAGCTATTTTATCTTTGGCAGGACTATATAAAACAATAGAAAGATGAATAAACAGGACATCAATTTTCAGCAATGTTTCCTGCCCTCCTTCAAATAGCTTATTGGGATCCTTAATATCCATCTCAATCAGTGGAACAGGCAAACTGGAGCTCATTTATTATCTCATCTCAAGATAACAAGGTCAACACTGAACAATTCGATTATGTGCTCAAATCCTGGACTTAGAATTGACAATGCCATCAAAAATGAATCTATTGGCATATATGGATAAGAACTGGTTTAGTCCAGGATTGGGGCTAAATGATGGGTAGGAGAGAGAGGTAGAATTGCCATCATATGCTATGCTGCATTTTAAAATGCATTTTGTTTTAAGACACATTGGCGTCCCTACCATGCACTCTGATAGCAGAACTAATATCTTGGGGGGAAAATTTGCTAAGGCTATGATGGGGGCTTTAAACTGATTCGGGGGGGGGGTGGGATCCTAAGTAGTTGGGGTGCTGAGAGGGATGAGAGTAAGGGGGTTATAGAGGAGAGTTGTAAAACACAGCGGCGTACGGGTGGGGTGGAGCATGGGTTGAGATGCGTATACTTTAATGCAAGGAGTATTCGCAATAAGGGGGAGGAACTTGCAGCTTGGACCAGTACCTGGAACTTCGATGTTGTGGCCATTTCAGAGACTTGGGTAGAGCAGGGACAGGAATGGATGTTGCAGGTTCCGGGGGACAAATGCTTTAGTCGGAGTAGAGAAGGGGGTAGAAGGGGGGGAGGAGTGGCGTTACTGGTCAAAGACTGTATCACGGTGATCGAAAAGAAGTTTGATGAGGACTTGTCTGTTGAGGTAGTATGGGCTGAGATTAGAAACAGGAGAGGAGAGGTCACCTGTTGGGAGTCTTTTATAGACCTCCTAAAAGTTCTAGAGAGGTAGAGGAAAGGATTGCAAAGTCAATCCTGGACAGGAGTGAAAGTAATAGGGTAATTGTTATGGGGGACTTTAACTTTACTAATATTGATTGGAATAGCTCTAGCTCTAGCTCGTTAGAGGGGTCAGTTTTTGTACAAAGTGTGCAGGAAGGTTTTTTGACTCAGTATGTGGATAGGCCAACTAGAGGTGAGGCTACATTGGATTTGGTGCTGGGCAATGAGCCAGACCAGGTGTTAGGCTGGGAAGTTAGTGAACATTTTGGTGATAGTGACCACAATTCGGTTACGTTCACCTTAGTGATGGACAGGGATAGGCATGAAGCTGGGGGCTGTAGTATAGCTGGGGGAAGGGTAATTATGAGGCCATCAGGAGAGAATTAGGGTGCATAGATTGGACTAGGGAACTACAGGGACTGGGAACATCTGGAATGTGGTGCTTATTCAAGGAGCAGCTGATGCGAGTCCTTGATAAGTATGTCCCTGTCAGGCAGGGAGGAAATGGACGAGTAAGAGAGCCTTGGTGTACGAAAAGAGTTGATTTGCTGGTTAAGAAGAAAAAAGAGGCTTATGTCAGGATGAGGCTTGAAGGCTCAGGTAGTGCAAGGGATAGCTATAGATTAGCTAGGAAGGAGGTAAAAAGTGAATTGAGGAGAGCTAAGAGGGGACACGAGAAGATGTTGGCTGATAGGATTAAGGAGAATCCTCAAGCTTTCTTTCGATATGTTAAGAATAGAAGATTGGTTAGGGCAAGATTAGGGCCAGTCATAGACAGCAGTGGGAAGTTGTGCGTGGAGCCTGAAGAGATTGGTGAGGCACTGAATAAATATTTCTCTTCGGTATTCACGCAGAGTGCTGGAAATGTAGCTATGGAGAGCAATGAGGTACAGGGTTGCAAATTGGGAAGTATTGTAGTAGATAGGGAGGATGTGTTAGAAATTCTCGAGGGTTTGAAGTTGGATAAGTCCCCTGGGCCGGACGGGATTTACCCTAGGATTCTCTGGGAGGCAAGAGAGGAGATTGCAGAGCCTCTGGCTCGGATCTTCAGGTCCTCGGTGGTTACGGGTGTGGTTCCGGAGGACTGGAGGATGGCGAATGTGGTCCCATTGTTTAAGAAGGGGAAGAGAGACCTTCCTGGGAATTATAGGCCAGTGAGTCTACTTCTGTGGTGGGCAAGGTATTGGAGAGAATTATTAGGGATAGGATTTATAGTTATTTAGAGAGAAATGAATTGATTGGGGATAGTCAGCATGATTTTGTGAAGGGTAGGTCGTGCCTTACTAACCTTATTGAGTTTTTTGAAAAAGTGACCAAAGAGGTGGATGGGGGTAAGGCGGTTGATGTAGTATAGATGGACTTTAGTAAGGCATTTGATAAGGTGGCCCATGGAAGACTTCTACAGAAAATGCAGATGTGTGGAATAGAGGGTGATTTAGCTAATTGGATTAGGAATTGGCTGGCAGATAGAAGACAGAGGGTGGTGTTGATGGGAGATATTCATCGTGGAGTTTGGTGACAAGTGGTGTGCCTCAGGGGTCTGTTTTGGGGCCCCTGCTGTTTGTAAGTTTTATAAATGATCTGGATGAGGGTATTGAGGGATGGATCAGTAAATTTGCAGATGATACTAAAGTTGGTGGTGTGGTAGATAGTGAAGAGGGGTGTTTAGTTTACAGAGTGACTTGGACAAGTTGCAGAGCTGGGCCGAGAGGTGGCAAATGGAGTTTAATCTGGAAAAGTGTGAGGTAATGCACTTTGGCAGGAACAATAAATGTGTAGAGTATAGGGATAATGGTAGGGCTCTTAATAGTGTTGAGGAACAGAAGGATCTTGGTGTATGTGTCAATAGATCCCTGAACGTAGGCAGTCAAGTGGATAAAGTTGTTAAGAAGGCTTATGGAGTCTTAGCTTTTATTGGTAGGGGGATTGAATTTAGGAGCCGCAGCATCATGTTGCAGCTGTACAAAACTCTAGTGCGGCCGCACTTGGAGTATTGTGTGCATTTCTGGTCGCCACATTATAAGAAAGATGTGGAGGCATTGGAGAGGGTAAAGAGGAGGTTTACTAGGATGTTGCCTGGTATGGAGGGCAGGTCCTATGAAGAGAGGTTGAAGGATTTGAGGTTGTTTTCGTTAGAAAGGAGGCGGCTAAGAGGGGATCTTATTGAAGCATATAAGATGATTAGAGGTTTAGATAGGGTGGACAGTGATAGCCTTTTCCTAGGATGGAGAAAGCTAGCACGAGGGGACACAGCTTTAAATTAAGGGGGATGAGTTATAGGACGGATATCAGAGGTAGGGTCTTTACTCAAAGAGTGATTAGGGAGTGGAATGCCCTGCCTGCAGCTGTTGTAGATGCGCCAAGTTTGGTGGCGTCTAAGAGGTTAGTTGATAAGTATATGGAAGAGAAGGGAATGGTTTAGTTAGGAGGGGCATTGCTTTTTATTTTTGGTCGGCACAACATCGAAGGCCGAAGGGCCTGTTCTGTGCTGTATTGTTCTATGTTCTATGTTCTATGTTCTAACTGGCAGATTCAGGAATGATTCAATTTAACAGCTCTGAACCTGTCCAGTGCATTCCAATTAGGGTTATGAACAATGCATCATTGCCTTTCAACAGAAATGTTAAATAAGATTGCTTGGGATGGTTTATATCCAGTGAAAGAATTGTAGCATCTGACCTCCATCATCACCTCCACCTTGCTATCAATATGTTGAAATGTAAAATAGAAACAGAACATAGAAGCAGGAGTAGGCCATTCGGCCCTTCAAGCCTTATGACCATGGCTGACCATCAAATTCAATATCCTATCTGTTGACCCCTTTATCCCCAAAAGCTATTTCTAATTTCTTCTTGAAATCACACAATCTGAGAGTGTCATCTATTCTTTTAGAACAAGCCTTCAGCAAGGCAATCGGCTGGTCAGCATATCAACAACAGACTCAACAAAGATTGAGAGTGTATTCCATCAATCTGAATAGGGTTAACACCCAAACTTCTGCGGCATAATCAAAATTCACCTGACATTGTCACAGTGGGCAGACAAATTGGCGCACATCATTCATCTCTTGTCACCTACAAATCTGAACTAATCAGCAATTAGTAATTATGAAGTACTGTTGATGCAATATCATGCACACTGCATATTCTAAATAAGCAAGTTACTGTATCTAAATTAGCAATGAATAATTAATACTTTACATTGGCAATGCCTCCCAGTAAGTGGATTGTACTGACTACTCACTGCTTCATTTCTCACTTTTATCTTGAATTTTAGCTCAACCATCCTTTCCCAGCAAAATGTAAATCCCACTACAAGGTAAATTACCATAGACAATGATAGCATTACCCAAAGGCCTGGGTAAACAACTCAAATACTAGTTCAAATCATGCCATGGCAGCTGGCAATAAATTAAAATCTGAAATTACAAAAGATAGTATCAGTTATGTTGACCATGAAAATATTGGATTGTTTTAATAAAGATCCATCTCGGCTATTCATATCTTTCAGGGAAGGATATCTGCTAATCTTACCTTCTCAGGCCATGATGACTCCAGATCCACAGCAATGTGATTGACTTTCAATTATTATTTGTATGGGCCAAGCAAGCTCTCAGTTAAAAGCAATTAGACATGGGCAATAAATACTACCGTTGCTCATGATGCCCACATCCAGTGAAAAGCCCAATTAAACAGGATTTAAAGTACAGGTGAGAACACAGCAGCACACTGGTCCACAATTTCCAAGGGTTCGTTAGTGAGACGTCAGCACTCTCAGTCCTTAATCCTCCAAATCTGACAGAAACTTTGGGATTTAGTGCAAATTAACAGAAATCCTGAAGTCAAATTTCTGTCTGTTTTCACTGCGCCTCCAAAGGCTGCATGGTGGAAAGGAGCCACTCCTCTTCCACCACCACAACCCAGCAACCAGAAATACCAATTGATGTAGCAAAGAAAGCAGCATGACCAAAGGTCAAAGACAACAAACCGAAAGAATAGTGTGATCTGAGTAACATTCATACACTCGAATGTCTGGTCGTGAGAACTCTCTGCCTCTTCATTCTGAACGATGGATCTACAAATCCATTTGAAGACCATCTCCCCAAAACTGACCAAATGTTAATGAAAAATACAGAACATCCGACTTTTCCATGCTTCTATCATTTTTAGAAACTCCAGGTATGGGGTTTTTAGAAACCCCAGAAACACCAGCAGGTCAGACCCACCAGAGATAATGGCACACTGTCTGAGGGAGTAGCCTTGTGAGTCTTCAGCATTAAATCTGGATCCATGAAGTCTCATAGCCCCATGTTAAACGTGGTCAACACTACCTTTGGATTACCACATACTGTCCTCCCTCAACAAGTGTGATGGAATACTCTCCAATTGTTGGAGCTGCATTCACACCGACAACACCATCCAGGACAAAGCAGCTCACTTGATTGGCACTCCATCCACCACTCTAAATATTCACTCCATTCCACCAGCTCAGAGTGGTAGCAATGCGTAGCATCTATAACACATATTGCCATAACTTACAGGTGTGCCTTCGACAGCATCTTCCAAAGCTGTGGCTGCTACCACCTGGAAAAACATGGGAATCATACAGAATATATTGCACATGGGCACAGTGCTGGTACATTGATGCTTATTTAATCTAATTGTAACATCTACAACTTTGATGTAATTCAGAATGGGTAAAGTATCAAGATTTAAAAGGTTCAAAATGGTCTTTTAGTGTTCCTGCCTTGCCCATTACCCACCGTTGTGCTTTCTAATGAGGTCATTGATCCAACTGTTGTTATTCACCCCCAAAATTGCTGGACTCTTGTGCCCAGCTGCTGTGTCTCAACTGCCACTCTGACAGACATTAGCTGCACAATTAACAGTTATATAATGTAACTGGCGTACATGGTTTAATACCTTAATGCCTGATATTTCTCTCTGCTGAGGTACTGAATAAGAGTGGTAGATCCCTTGAAATTGTTGCTTGCATTGAAAGGACTATTCTTGTCAAAAAACACAGAAATGTGGAAAATTACTCCAGATTCTTGGGACCAGTATTGTTTTCTCTTTTCTTTCCCCAGCCTGCATCCTTTCATTAATTAGCAGAAAAACGAGAAGAGTCAAAAATGTCAGGTTTCCCCCCGTCTTACAGAAATTTGGCCTGACAAAACTGACACAAAGATAAATTTGGCAAGGAAGTGCTCATATTCAAATCTTGTAACTTTGTAGGAGGCACAATACTTCACTCCCAGACCACCCTCACGCAAGTTAGATTTCAAAAATCCAGCTATTGATGCATCCAGTACAAGTAATACAGTTCTGACAGAATAACAACGTGTGCAGAGTTTGAATGTTCTCAGTGTCACGGAAAATCAAAAGCACCATAAATTGCACTGTCGTTTACGATCATTTAGTGGTTTCCCAGCCCAATACCTGGCAACCAGATGCAAACACTGCTTGAGGCAAGCAAGGCTGCACAGCTGAAGGAGCAGACTATATAGTCCAAGCTACTCCTTGCCAATATCTAACAGAACAAGAAACCTGCGGTCTGAAAATGGGTGGGCAGCACAAAGCAAGGATTTCCGCCCCTCTCCCCCCACCTCACCCCGAGGGTGGGATTTAGTTAATCACAAGAAATCTGGTCAAAGTTACTTTCAGCTTCTACCTTGCGGCAAGTTTTAGCCTACAGAAATCTGCAAACAATTTTCATAAATGCTGACAGATTTAACTCAAAAATTACACACATTCAGAAAATATAATTTAGCATTTCAAAATCTCAGCAATTTTGGAGTGGTTTCAAATTTATGGCCGTTTCAAATCTAAGATAAAACCAATTTGCCTTTCTCCTTGAATTATGGTTTCAATAACTAGAAGATCATCCTACTTGAGTTAGATTGTAATATTTGGTGAAATATTCAGTACAATTTACAACAGCAGCAACTTGTATTTATACAGTCCCTTTAATATTGTAAAGCATCTCAAGGAGTATTATCAAAATAATTTGACATTGAGACACAAAGAGTATACTAATAGATAGAGGTGGAAGTGTAAAGGAAGATCTCAAAAGGAAAGGGGGACTCAAATGTTTTAGGGAAGGAATTCTAGAGGTTAAGAACTTTGCAACTGAAGGTTAGCATGGCTGCCACTGGAGCAATTAAACTCAAGGATGCTCAAGAGGCCAGAATTGCTATACCTTCTGACCTTATAAACATATCATCTGTAGGAAACTGACCATCCAAGAATCTACTGAGAAAACTCAAAAACTCCTCATAAAGTCATAAATGCACAGAACATGTAGACCAAATAATTACTGAATAGTTTATATGATTTATCAATCATAAAGGTACAGCTCCTCAGTACAAAAAGAATAAGTAATTTTCCCTCAATAGTGTCTAATTTTTTTCACTTTTACAGGTAGTGGGAGCTCATGCAAAAGAAATTCAGCTTTTAGTCCTGGAAAGCAGATGTTCATGTTGTAAGCCAATTGTAATGGGGAACCGTAACAAGTTAGAAAGATTTTTAAATCATCAGACATTAATACACTGACAGAACTATCAGCATCTTTTAAAACAAGCTTGTAAATTAATAAGAGAATAGTTTATACACATGAATGCTGTAAGAGATTTAAACAAGTGATTATGATTTTAAAACACATGCTGATATTTTGAATGTATTGTTCATTTTGGCCAAAAGCAATTTACTGTAAAGCATCATGGTAAAAAGGCATTAGGGTAAGTCATATTCGAAGAGAATATTTAAGTCTTGAGGATATGCAAGATTTATTAGTAAAGTTTCAATGGAAAGAATATCTAGGATACTAAATCACATTTCATGAATAGAGTTTATTCACTACTAGACGAGATGGATGCATGTCCAGACGTAGAGTCGTGTGTTAACCTGGTTTAGTAATGACCTGTGAGAAAATCCATGAGAACTTCCGTTTGAACTTTGGATTATCATCTAAGGTTACTAGGCAAGATGTAGAGATGCCAGCGTTGGACTGGGATTACTTTACTGAGTTACTAGGCAACACAGGAAGTGGAGTCAGCCAAGGCAGGAGATGGCTTCTGGATTCTAAGGGCTAATAAAATGTCATTATACCAAAGAGTAAGATGCAGTTGGCTAAGATTCATGACAGGTATTATTGGTGATTTGTATATTGAAAATTATTGATTTTAAGCTAATGAAAAGCGGGAATAATTGATAAGAAAACATATAATTGTAATAATTAAACAACTATTACAATTTGTACAGATTTCATTGGAGAGGACTGGTAGCTTTATCTCAGAACTTAGAACACAGAACATAGAACAATACAGCACAAACAGGCTCTTCGGCCCACGAGTTGCGCCGATCACATCTACAATCCACAGACCTATCCATAACCCCCTATCCTATTCTTTTCCATATACTCATCCAGAAGTCTCTTAAAAGACCCCAGTGAGTTTGCCTCAACAACCTCTGACGGCAGTCAGTTCCATTCACTCACCACCCTCTGAGTGAAAAACCTACCCCTGACATCTCCTTTGTATTTGCTAATCTTTTCTTAATACATTACATTTACTTTATAGCTCTCTATATTTTTGTATATAAAATAACCTGAATTGGATCTACCAAAATGCATCATCTCACATTTATCCAGATCAAATGCCATCTGCCATTTCTCTGCTCAATTTTCCAGCCTATATCCTGCTATAATCTCTGACAATCTTCTTCATTATCTGCAAATCCAGCAATCTTAGTATCATTTGCAAACTTGTTAATCAGACCAGCTACATTTTCTTCCAAGTCATTTATACATATTACAAACACCAGAGGTCCCAGCACTAATCCCTGCAAAACACCATTAGTTACAGACTCCATTCAGAAATACACTCTTCCACTGCTACCTCTGTCTTCTATGGCCATACCAATTCTGAATCCATCTAGCTAGTTCATCTTTGATCCCAGGTGACATAACCTTTCGCACTAGCCTGCCATGAGGGATCTTACCAAATGCTTCACTAAAGTCAATGTAGACAACTTCCATGGCCCTTCCTTCATCAATCATTTTGTCATCTCTTCAAAAAACTCAATCAATAACAGAACCTAGCAACTTCCCCCCATAATTGACATTGAGTTCAATGGTCTACAGTTCCCTATTTTTTGTCTACCTCTCTTTTTGAACAGTGGGTTTACATTAACTATTCTCCAATCTGTTGAAATCATTTCAGAGTCCAAAGAATTTTGGAAAATGACCACTAACGGATCTACTAACCTCCCATCTATTAACTCTGTCTATACTTCCCATTGTCTCAGCAAAGAAGCCAGTATAATTAAAGACCGCATGCACTCTCTCTTCTACCTTCTTCCTTCGGAAAAAAGATACAAAGTCTGAAATCACATACCAACCAACTCAAGAACAGTTTCTTCTCTGCTGCTGTCAGACTTTTGAATAGACTTATCTTGCATTAAGTTATTCTTTCCCTACACCCTAGCTATGACTGTAACACTACATTCTGCACTCTCTCATTTCCTTCTCTGTGAACACTGTGTTTTGTCTGCAGAGTGCAAAAGAAATAATACTTTTCACTATATGTTAATATATATGACAATAATAAATCAAATTTAAACTATTCCAAGGCCACTTCCTTAAGTACTCTGGAATGAAGATTATCAAGCCCTAGAGATTTATCCACCTTCAATCCCATCAATTTTCCAAAACCATTTTTCTACTAATGCTGATTTATTTCAGCTCCTCACTAAAACTTGTGTTTCTCAGAACTTACAGTACAGTATTCATGTCTTCCTTTGTAAAGGCAAAAGTACAAATTTAGTTCCTCAGCCATTTCTTTGTTCCCTGTTATGAATTCCCTCCTTTCTGACTGAAAGGAGCCTACATTAGGTTTTGTTTGGAATTTTTCACGTTACGTATCCATAGAAACTTTTAGTCAGTTTTCATGTTCCTCGCTAGCTTATTTTCATACTATATTTTCCCCTTCTTAATCAATTTCTTGGATCACCTTTGATGAATTTTAAACTGCTCCTAATCCTCAAGTCTATTCCTTTTCCTTGCCAATTTATATGCTTTATCTCTGAATCTAGTACTATCTTTAAGTTCCTTTCTAAACCATGGTTTGGCCACATTTCTCTTTCCACTTTTGCACCAGATAGGAACAAACAATTTTTGGAGTTCACCTATTTGTTCTTTGAATGCCAGCCATTGCCTGTCCATTGTCATTCCTTTCAGTAATGTTTCTCAGTCCATCATAGCTAACTCATGCCTCATACCATCACATAACCTTCACTGAGATTCTAGATCCTGGTCTCAGAATGAAGAATTTTGTCACATTATGGCCACTCATCCTGAAGGGGTCTCTCATAAGATTGCCAACTAACCCTTCCTCATTGCACAACAGTCAGTCCAAGATGGCCTATCCCTTTGTTACTCAATGTATTGGTCCAGAAAGCCTATCCCATATACACTCCAGAAATTCCTCTCCCATTGTACTGTGACTAACTCGACTGTCCCAATCTATATGCAGATTAAAGTTATTCATATTCATAGATATAGATATTTCTTTAACAAATGCATCTCTGATATCCTGTCTAATGTTATTCCCAACTTGAGTCCGTATGCCAATCCCATAAATGTTTTTTTGACTTATCACATGTATTTCTCATATGAGCATGTATGTCATATTATTCCAGTAGGATTTAGAAACTAATACTGAAGTGTTCAACATGGATGGGATTTCAACTTTAATGTGCAATGCTGGGTAAAACAGGATGCTAAAACACTGATTCAGCCTTAGTAGCAATGAGGGAAAGGATTAAATCAACGGAGAGGGTGCAAAGTTTTAAAGCAGGTGCTATATATGATGCTTTTCATCTTTTAACATCTATTTACAGAAATATATGGCCTGCTGACAGCCAGAGACTTGATTTTAATCTGGAATGCGAAATGGACAGAGACCCAAAGTAAGGGGAGTCTAAAACTAGAAGGAAAGGGTTTAAGGTGAGAGAGGAGAGATACTAAAGTGTCCAGAGGGACAATTTTTTCACACAGAGGGTGGTGAGTGTTTGGAACAAACTGCCAGAGGTATTAGTACAGTCAGTTACAATTTTATCTTTTAAAAAGCATTTAGGTGGTTACATAGGTACAATGTGTATACAGGGATATGGGCCAAATGCAGACAATTGGGATTAGTTTAGGGTCTTTTTAAAAAAAACGGATAGCATGGACAAATTGGGCCAAAAGACCTGTTTCCATGCTGTAAACCTTATATGACTCTAAAACTTCCCTGACCTTAGCAGCATGAGGCCTGGCAGATTTTAATTCCCTGTATGGATCAAGCCAGTTGTCTGGCTGAAGTAGCAGCTGGCCAAAGGGCAGGAGAGCAATCTTGGGTAGGAAGCAGCCTGAGATCACTGTCATTTATGCAAGTCAAAGGATAGGGTATTAAGGGGAGTCTCACACCAGAGCGCAGTGCGTGGGAAGCCCCAGGAGCTGAAGACCTAAACCTTCCTTATGGAAGCCAAAACAAGACTTCAGCTGACCTCACAAGAAGAGTGAAAACAAAAGTTCAGCCTAAATGGGCCTCTTCCAGTTCTTTTTCTCATCAACTATCTTGGCAGAAAAGTTGCAGCAACTGTCCCACTCAGGCCATCAGTTAGAAGCCAACGACTGATAAAATCTTCAACTGCTTATTTAAAGGGGGGCAGGGGAGCCTTTAAAGCGGTGGGTTGAATTTCCTCCCATTTAGAACACCAGATTAAATTGAAGAACAACCAGAATGCTGCAGATCACAAATGGACAGTTCTCCCTGCGCATTTTAACTGGTTTTAACTAGGAGGCAGGATTAAATTCATTATACAGTCAGGCAGATTGTGGCAGTCTGAAGAACCTGAGCAAATTGGGACAAAAGTATTGTTGAGTGCCCTTAGTATTCATATTGCAACAATACATCATGCCACTTAGATAAAAAAGTTTTGGAGCCAAGGAGAACCTACAGCAAACTGAACACTGACCATTTACCCTTGCGGTGCTGCTGAGTCCTAGCACTTCAGTTTACTTCAGGCTGAGGGATGTGCACAAAGCCCTTGCAGATTGCACTGCTGCAGCCTCTCGTCTTTTGCAAGGAGCTGGATTGTGAGGAACATATGGCGGGGCAGGGGGCGGGGGTCTGGGGGAGGTTGGTGAGTGGAGGGAGGGTGTTGTCATTGTGGGAAGCATATGGTAGGGGAACGGGTGGGGGGGGTGATGTAATTGTGATTGTGGGGAGCATGTGGCTGGGGAAATTGGGAAGGAGCTGTGATTGTGAATGTACGAGGGACAAGCAGCATTCCAGAACCTGTACATCTGTTCCTCCCCACCACCACTGCCATCCCCACCCTGGTCTTCAGAGTGACAACATGGCTTTCTCTATGCAACCAATAGATCTAGCTGTCCTTTTTATTGTTCCTGGAGCTGAGGACGAGGAGCAGGAGGGAGAATTGCGGGCACAGGAGTCCAGGCTTTTTTCCACCATTATGAATCGTTTTCCATTGATAATCACTGGAGAGATGCTTCATGTTGATGTCATTGGGGAGGCTCCTCAGTGCTGTGTGACTGAGAAAAGGAAAGCATTGGTTCCCCAGACCCAATGAACAATTCCTTCTCATCCCCCACCCCCACCAGGGCTCTATATGGGGATTTAGATCCCTTACCCAGTACACAGACATGGGCTCAGATGCCAGTGTGCATGCAGAGCTCAGGTGGAAGTCAGACTAGTTTGAACCAGGGCATCATCATAAATGGCAATTAATGAGTCCTCATCACCCTCCTGCCTGCCAAAAATACTCAATAACACAGCGTACCCAAGCCCACCACTGTGGTATGATAATGTTGCATATAAAAAGAATTTGGGGTTGGTGGGGTGGAGAAAAACAGAGCTCTCAGACACAAACCGAGTGATCAGGGCCTTCCTTGCCACCCTTGCATGCCTTATTTGGGCTGCCAGTCTTCAAGTGCCTGGTTAGTGTTCCTCGGCATACTCTGCCTCCTCCTCCTTCTGCTGGTCATCCTCTTTAGCAACACCCAGATGGTCAGCCTCCATATCCTCCTCCTCCACTTCCAAGAGATGACCGCTCTGTAGAGCCAGATTGTGCAAGGCACAGTAAACCACCACTATGCAGGACTAGATCACTGGGTTGTATTGGATCAGTCCAAGCATCGGAACTGCATCTTGAGGAGCTCAGTACACTTGTACTATCTCGTGAGTGGCTATTTGGCCCTCATTATAGCGGGTCTCCGCCTCAGACACAGGCCTCTGCACAAGCGTCATCAACCATGTCTGAAGCAGATCACCCATATCACCCACAAGCCAAACTCGCAGCCTGGGCTCCTCCTTGAATGCCTCCGCAATGTCCGAGGGCTCCTGACAATAAAGCTGTCATACCCACTGCTGGGACGTCGTCTGGTGCAAACATGCATGATGGTTACATTATGGTCACTAGCTGAACATTCCTATTTACAAATCTCCATGGATTCTGTAGGGGACAGGGTGCCTTGAGGGTGATGCGTGAGTAGTCGATGGCCCTCTGTGTGTTTGGCATCCCCGCAATGGCTGTGAACCCTGCAGCCTGGGCTTCCTGCTGCGCCTGGTCCAGATTAAATTTGATGAACTGGCCAGCCCAGGCATACCGGACTTCAGTCACCTGCCTCACACAGGTGTATACGGCAGGTTAGGAGATGCCAGAGATACTCTGGAAACAGGCAATCTGGAAAGAGCCAGTTGTGTAAAAGTTTAGAGCGGCTGTCAATTTGACAGCCATCAAGAGTAGGTAACTCCTGCCTCTAGGTGCCAGGTCCTGCAACATGTTGCACAGGTGTTGCACGGACTCCTTTCGGAATCAGAGACATCAGCGGCACCCTATGTCAACATCTCCTCGAAGGACACTCATGCACGGAACTGCCGGGGTCTCTGCTCCCTCCTTCTCCTACGCCCCACCCTCTGGGTGAATGGTGGCCACCTTCTGGAACTGGTAAAGCATGGACCTCCTGTGCCCGCAATTCTCCCTCCTGCTCCTCCCCCTCCACTCCAGGAGCAATAAAAAGGGCAGCTAGATATATTGGTTGCATAGAGAAAGCCATGTTGTCACTCTGAAGGCCGGGGTGGGGATGGCGGTGGTGGTGGAGAGGAACAAATGTACAGGTTCTGGAATGCTACTTGTCTCTCGTATATCCACAATCACAGCTCCTTCCCAATTTCCCCAGCCACATGCTCCCCACAACACAATTACATCACCCCCTCCCATTTCCCTACCATATGCTCCTCACAATCACAACACCCTAGCTCCACTCACCAACCTCCCCCTGCCCCCCGCCATACAATCCAGCCCCTTGCAAAAGTTGAGAGGCTGCAACAGTGCAATCTGCAAGGGCTTTGTGCCCATCTTTCAGCCTGAAGTAAGCTGAAAAGCTAGGACTCAGCAGCACCGCAAGACCTGAGGTCAGCGCTGAGACCCGGGTCTGTGCTGCAAGACATAACATTGGAGACCCTGCAGAGCAACGGTCCTCCACCGCCCCCCCACACAATGGCCGAGCTGCCATGATCCAAGTCAGGAAATGGCCACAGCAACAGGACATCATGAGTAGCAGAAAACCGTTGGATGCTAGGCTCTTCTCTCCTCACTAATGGAGTGCTCAAATCTGACTTTTACTGACATGAGTGATTTGCATCCATTCCCAATTGGCGAACACAGTGGTAAAGTGGGAAGTGCTGGTAAAGTTGGGCGCCCAGCCCATTAATTCAATCCATGTGTACTTAAACGGCCGTCACACCCATTTCAGCCATTGGTAAAGGAGGAACCGGCACAGAAGCAGTCGCAGATTGCGCTACTCACCTCATGCCCAACTTTACCAAGTTTATCAAAAATGGACGCAATTTGAAGGTAAAATCGGGCCCAGAACTTCAAGTCATCAGACAATGGGGAGTATCTCACCCAGCAGGACTTGTTATATACAGACACTATCGTATTAAATGCTACATGAAGCAAACATTTCTGTAAACTTGTGCAAAATGTTTTTTTTTGCATCTCAGATAGCCCTTGTCAATGGTTTTTAATGCTTCATGACATCACAAGGCAAAATCTTTGTCCATTAAGAGAAGATACAGTACTCCAGCCAAGTCTAAAATACATTTCTCCGAAGTGATTAAGGCAAAGTACTGCGGATGCTGACTTGATATGCTGGCTCTATTCTATCTCCACACATGCTGTCAGACCTGCTAAGCTCCCCCAGCATTTTCTGTTTGTGTTTCTCTGAAGCAGATTTGCTGACAGCCATTCAATTGTTATGTAAAAATTCTAACCCAATTCACAACCCCCCCATTCCCCCATTGGCTCCACCTCTCACCTTGGCCACTGTTTGCAGTAGAACCAGATTTTTTGTAACCCTGCCATCCTATTCGATCCTGACATAAGCTTCTGACCACAAATTTGCTCCATCACCAAAACCACCTACTCCCACCTCACTGTGACCCTTCTCTGACCAAGAGCCAACTCATCTGCTGCTAATTTTCTCATCCATGCAGATGGATTCAGTCATTCCAATGGTCTGTTTTCCACCCTCCCTAAACTAAATCTAACTTCTACTGCCCATATTCAAAGCGGTACTATGTCCATTCATCCATCACTTTGCACTCTGCTGCCCTATGTCTGATCCTGATCCAATAACACCTCAATTTTAATAACTCTCATCCTGGTTTTCAAATTCCACTTCATCCACCTTCTGTAATCTCTCCCAATTCTGCAACCTGAGAGACTTCACTCCTCCAAAAGGGCTGCTGCTCATACTGATTTTCATTTCTGCATCACTGGAAGTCCCCAAGCTCTAGAATCTCATCTCCCACCCCCACTCTTGATCAATTGGGAAGCGGACTGACGAATGACAGATGGAATTTAATTTAGACAAATGCGAGGTGACGCATTTTGGTACACTGAAACAGGGCACAACTTATTCAATTAATGGTAGGGTGTTGAGAGAGTTACAGAACAAAGAGATCTAGAGGCATATAGAACATAGAACATAGAACATTACAGCGCAGAACAGGCCCTTCGGCCTTCGATGTTGTGCCGACCAATTATGAAAAAAGCAATCACCCTCCAAACTAAACCATTCCCTTCTCTTCCATAAACTTATCAACTAACCTCTTAAACACCACCAAACTTGGCGCATCTACAACTGCCACAGGCAGGGCATTCCACTCCCTAACCACCCTCTGGGTAAAGAGCCTACCTCTGATATCCGTCCTATAACTATCACCCCTTAATTTAAAGCTGTGTCCCCTCGTGCTAGCTTTATCCATCCTAGGAAAAAGGCTATCACTGTCCACCCTATCTAAACCTCTAATCATCTTATATGTTTCGATCAGGTCCCCTCTTAGCCTCCTCCTTTCTAACGAAAACAACCTCAAATCCCTCAGCCTCTCCTCATAAGACATGCCCTCCATACCAGGCAACATCCTGGTAAACCTCCTCTGTAACCTCTCCAATGCCTCCACATCTTTCTTATAATGCGGGGACCAGAACTGCACACAATACTCCAAGTGCGGCCGCACTAGAGTTTTGTACAGTTGCAACATGACGTTGCGGCTCCGAAATTCAATCCCCCTACCAATAAAAGCTAAGACTCCATATGCCTTCTTAACAACCTTATCGACTTGACTGCTTACTTTCAGGGATCTATGCACAAATACAACAAGATCCCTCTGTTCATCAACACTATTAAGAATCCTACCATTAGCCCTATACTCTACACATTTATTATTCCTGCCAAAGTGCATTACCTCACACTTTTCCACATTAAACTCCATTTGCCACCTCTCGGCCCAGCTCTGCTACTTGTCCAAGTCTCTCTGCAAACTATAACACCCCTCTTCACTATCTACCACTCCACCGACTTTAATGTCATCTGCAAATTTACTAATCCATCCTTCAATACCCTCATCCAGATCATTTATAAAAATTACAAACAGCAGGGGCCCCAAAACAGACCCCTGAGGTACACAACTTGTCACCGAACTCCAAGATGAATATCTCCCATCAACCACCACCCTCTGTCTCTATCTGCTAGCCAATTCCTAACCCAATTAGCTAAATCACCCTCTATCCCATACATCTGCGTTTTCTGCAGAAGTCTTCCATGGGCCACCTTATCAAACGCCTTACTAAAGTCCATATATACCACATCAACCGCCTTACCCCCATCCACCTCTTTGGTCACTTTTTCAAAAAACTCAATGAGGTTAGTAAGGCACGACCTACCCTTCACAAAACCATGCTGACTATCCCCAATCAATTCATTTCTCTCTAAATAACTATAAATCCTATCCCTAATAATTCTCTCCAATACTTTGCCCACAACAGAAGTAAGACTCACTGGCTATAATTCCCTGGAAAGTCTCTCTTCCCCTTCTTGAACAATGGGACCACATTCGCTATCCTCCAGTCTTCCGGAACTATACCTGTAACCAACGACGACCTGAAGATCAGAGCCAGAGACTCTGCAATTGCCTCTCTTGCCTCCCAGAGAATCCTAGGGTAAATCCCGTCCGGCCCAGGGGACTTATCTAACTTCAAACCCTCAAGAATATCTAGCACATCCTCCTTATCTACTTCAATACTTTCCAGTTTGCAATCCTGTATCCCAGTGTTCTCCACAACTATATTTACATCTCCCTGCGTGAATACCGAAGAGAAATATTGTTCAGTGCCTCTCCAATCTCTTCAGGCTCCACGCACAACTTCCCACTGCTGTCTATGACTGGCCCTAATCTTGCCCTAACCAATCTTCTATTCTTAACATATCTAAAGAAAGCTTTAGGATTCTCCTTAATCCTATCAGCCAAAGTCTTCTCGTGTCCCCTCTTAGCTCTCCTCAACTCACTCTTTAGCTCCCTCCTGGCTAATCTATAGCTATCCATTGCACTAACCGAGCCTTCAAGCCTCATCCTGACATAAGCCTCCTTTTTCCTTTTAACCAGCGAATTAACTTTTCTCGTACACCAAGGTTCCCTTACTCGACCATTTCCTCCTTGCCTGACAGGGACATACTTATCAAGGACTCGCAGCAGCTGCTCCTTGAATAAGCTCCACATTTCAGATGTTCCCAGTCCCTGTAGTTTCCTAGTCCAACCTATGCACCCTAATTCTCTCCTTATGGCCTCATAATTACCCTTCCCCCAGCTATAACTACTGCCCCTATGTTTATAGCTCCTTGAAAGTGGAGTCACAGGTGGACAGAGTGGGGAAGGAGGCATTTGGCATGCTTGATCTCATTGATCGGAACATTGAATACACGAGTTGGGACATCTTGTTGAAGTCGTACAAGACATTGGTAAGGCCACACATGGAATACTGTGTGCAATTGGTCATTGTATTATAGAAAGGATATTATTAAACTAGGAGTGCAGAAAAGATATACCAGGATGCTACAGGGGCTTGATGGATTGAGTTATAATGAGAGACTGGATAGACTGGGACTTGTTTCTCTGGAGTGTAGGAGGCTGAGGGGTGATCCTATAGAGGTCTCTATCATGAGGGGCACTGATCAGCTAGATAGTCAGCATCTTTTTCCAAAGGTACAGGAGTCTAAAAATAGAGGGCATAGGTTTAAGGTGAGAGGGGAGAGATACAAAAGTGTCCAGAGGGGCAATTTTTTTCACACACATGGTGGTGAGCGTCTGGAACAAGCTGCCAGAGATAGTAGTACAGGTGAGTACAATTTTGTCTTTTAAAGAGCATTTAGATAGTTATATGATATGATAGATATATGGGCCAAATGCGAGCAATTGGGATTAGCTTAGGGATTTTAAAAAAGAAAGGGCGGCTTGGACAAGCTGAGCCGAAGGGCTTGTTTCCATGCTATAAATCTCTATGACACTCTCCCATCTCTCCACCCGAATCCTCAACCGCTTCTTACATCTGTCCTGGCAAACAAATCCTTGCCCAACCTAACAGCGTGCATGTGCATGCACACAAGTTTTCCCATGTTCTCCATCTGGACTAGATGGAGAAAGTGGGACATTCATCCAGTTTATCTTCACATGCTGTTGCATTGGTATCCTTAGTTTTCAGTGAGATTAAAGATTTTTGTCAATTTAAAAAAGGAAAGAAGGTGATTAGAATTCCTGAAAATATCTGTGTGTGAAAGCATGGTTTAGAAAAGGAGGAAAAGGAACAGCCATCCACCCATTGGCAGCGCCAAATAAGTTGTTGATGTGAGACTGTTCCATTTACAGAATTCAGAATTTCAGAAACTGTCACACTGCTTTAAATATATAAATGTATAGACAGTGATGCCAAGAGCAGAGCATCTTTCACAACCTCAGGACAACCAAAACACTTTATAGCTTTCGATGTATTTTTGAAGTAATGTCAGTGCTAAAGTAGAAACACGGCACTGATTCTGTACACAAAGATCTCCCCAAAAAAAAACCATGATGATGAGCAGGTAGCATGTTTAGGTGATCTTGACTGAGGTGTAAACATTGGCCTGAAAGCAGAATTAGCCCAATTACGTAATAAGCAGAGAATTACTCAGATATTCACCTATCAAAGTGGTTTTCAAACCTTTCAGTATGCAGTAGATCATTAGCACTTGCCAGCAGGCCCACGCAAACAAAACTGGCAACATTTCCATGGTTCATCTCTCTCAAATTCCAGAAACAAAAATCAACTACTCAAAGGGAAATGGTGACAAAATTGCAGAATGTTTCAGGCTGCATTGACTCGGTATGCAAATTCAGAATCATTACAGGGGTGCCAGTATACAGCAAAAGAAATAATATGGCTAGTATGTCAACAGATACAAACATTCAGCAATCAGATGACTTGGGGGAGCCCATAGTACTCAACTGCACAGCATAGTTTGAAAACATTTCCCACTGAAATTGCAACTAGAAGTTGCGACCTTAATAGCTGCATAAGTGGGGGAGGAACAACAAAATTAAAAGGAGCACCTGAATAATTCTAACGTTCACTTGCAACCTCAAGTTGGTGAACTTTTATTATTTTGAATATTTTGAAGAATGTAATCAGATTTCACAACATGGGCACCAAAACTCAGGAGATCCGCTGACTCACTTGCTGTTTGAAAGATTTATCTGGTTTGATGAGCATAATCATTAAGTGGGCAGCCTTGAGGGAGGGAATAATCCTAAACAACCTAAATTCAAGAGTCATTTCTAGGATTGCTGATGAGAAGTGTTTCTTTGATTAGAAAGAAATGCAGTTGCTTCATTCACAATCCCCAGTGAAACTAAGAAGCTCATTCTAAGATTATTAAGTGTGTCAATACTATATGTCATTACTAAAAAATCTGCACCCCACTTTAAAAAAAAGTACTTGCGTTTATGCAACATCTTTCATAACCTCAAAGTGCCTCAAAGAGTTTCTGACCCAACAGTAAGTTTAAACACTAGGAAAATCTAACAACAAAGTTTTTTAAGGTTTATTTATTAGTGTCACAAGTAGGCTTACATTAACACTGCAATGAAGTTATTGTGAAATTCTCCTAGTTGCCACATTCTGGCACCTGGTCGGGAGAATTTAGCATGGCCAGCACATCTTTCGGAGATGAAATTCTCTCCAACATTAAACGTTTCAGTCAAAACAATCTTGTTTTACAACACTAGTTGAGGAATAAATGTCATATGAATACCAGGAAAATTCCCTCACTTTTCGTTCAATTGTGCTGTGGAATCATTCACATCCCACAGACAGAAGATGAGGCTTCATCTAAAAGGTGGCACCTCTTACAGTGCATCACTACTCACTGCTCTAATGTCATCATCGATTATATGCTTATATCTCAGAACTGAGGCTAAAATTGTGACTGAGTTGAGATTTACATATTGTAGAGAGGTTGATGCAGAATTAACATCAGTGAAGCAGCACTCTAAAGGCCACAGCTAATGTTCAGGGATAACATGTTCAAAACCCACTATGGAAAATGGTGGAATTTAAATTCAATTAGTAAAACCAGAATTAATAGTTAATCTCAGTAATAGCGACCTCTAAACTGTCGCTGTAAAAACTCATCTGGTCCATTAATGTCCTTGAGGGAAGGAAATTGGCTATACTTACCTGGTCTGGTCTCCAGAACCACAACTTAGTCGACTATTAAAACATCCCCTGAAATAGCAGAGGAACTTACTATGTTGTATTAAACCACTGCAGATGAAGATGAGGAATGAAACCACAGCATCAAATGAGGCCCCAAAAATGACAATAGTCTGAAGATGTTTGTCACCCTGCCTTTAATTAAAGAATCTAGTAATTTTCCGATAACGGATATTATGGTAGCTAGTTTATAACTCCCTGGTTTCACTCTCTCACCATGCTTAAATAATAGTGGCATGAGCAACATTCTAATCTAAAGGAATTATTCCTAAATCAAGGGAAATTTGGAAAATTATTGTTAGGGTTCTGCACTATCCACACTTTCCTTTAAAATCCTGGGATCAAAAATCATCTGCCCCCCGTTATTTATCACTTATTAGGTAACAAAAAAACATTGCACTGTCTCTTGTTCAACGCCAGTTCTAAGTAGGGACTTCAATGCTTCAAAGGAACATTTTCAAAAAAAACTGGCACATAAGGAGATGCATTTGGTCACAGAAATGCATTGAAATGAGTGTTCTGAAGGAAGAAAAACAGCATAGAAACATGGAGAATTAGGAAGGAAATTCTGTATGTTAGAACATTGATAACTGAGGGTGGGGCCACCAATTGTGGAGCTATTAAAATTAGCCTGTTCAGAGGCCAGAATTGTAAAAAAGCTGGTATCTTGGAATATGTAAGGTATGGGAGATTATAAAGATAGGACACAGGAATTTGAAAACTAGCGTTGTGACATCTTTGCTTAACTAGAAACCACTGTAGGTCAATGAGCAAAGGTTTGATAGGTAAACGGGACTTGGCGTAAGGAAGGATAGGGGCAGAAGTTTTGACGTCCTTAAAATTTATAGAGGCTGGAATGTAGAATGCAAGGGAATGTGAAATAGTCAAGTTTAGAGGTATCAAAATTATGAGGAGAGTTTCACTGACAGATAGGCTGAGGCAGGAGCTGAGTAGGGATATGTTATGCAGGTGGAATTAGGCAGACTTTGAAGGGAAGCTCATTTCAAGATCACATATGATACCAAAATTGCAAACAGTCTGGCTCAGTTTCAGACACTTGCCAGCAATAAAAATAGATGCAATGCTATTGAATAGAGCTAGTAGTAGGGACCAAAGATGATAGCTTCAAGCTTCGTAACATTTCACTGGAGAAAATTGCTGTTCTTTAGTGCTGAATATCAGTCAAGCAATCTGAAAATGTATGAAGAGTGGCCAGATGAAGAGAGGCCACGGTGAAGTAGAGGTGGGTGTTGTTTATGTAGAAAATGAAGCTGTATTTGCAGATGATGTGACCAAGAGGCAGCATTATTGATTGGAAATAGGAGCACAGTTCTAAGAGCACAAAACATAAATAACAAGGTCACCACTCAGCTTCCATTCTAAGAATAACGTTGATAGTAATGGGTTTTTAAAATGTAGAGAGCGACTTAAGAGTTTTCGACAGTTGCCACAACATAGCACTAAGAGAAATAGTACAGGAGTTGGAAGGGCAAGACAAATTATTGAAGCACACAAAATAATTTCTAAACAGGGAATGTTGGTGGTCTGGGTGCAAAATAAAAGTGAAGGCATTGGACAAGGGGACTTGGGGGTTGGTTTACTTCAGTTGGCTGGACAGCTAGTTTGTGATGCAGAGTGATGCCAACAGCATAGGTTCAATTTCCATACTGAGCTTATTCATGAAGGCCTGCCTTTTCAACCTTGCTCTTCACCTGAGGTGACTATGTGACCAAATTCCCTCCAATTCGATTTTCAAGTTTGCTGATGACACCACTGTAGTGGGGGGTCAGATATCAAACAAAGATGAGGCAGAGTACAGGAATGAGATTGTGAAATACAAGTAGAAAGAAACTTAAGCAAAGAATAAAAAGGGCTAAAAGGGGTCATGAAAAAGCATTGGCCAGCTGGGTTAAAGAAAATCCCAAGACTTTTTATACATATATAAAGAGCAAAAGGGAAAGAATTGACCCACTCAAGAACAAAGGAGGGAACCTATGCATGGAGCCAGAAGAAATGGGCAAGGTTTAAATGAGTACTTTGCGTCAATATTCACCAAAGACAAGGACTTGGGGATCTTAAGTCTGGGAAAAGATGTTTGAATCATGTTGAGAGCGAAAAGGAGGCAGGATTGGGGTTCTTGAGAAACATTAAGGTAGACAAGTCCCCAGGGCCTTGAGAGAAGAGAGAAGCAAAGGTGGAAATTTCTGGGGCCTTGAGAGAAATCTTTATATCCTGACTAGCTACAGGAGAAGTCCCAGAGAATTGGAGAATAGCCAATGTTGTTCCTTTGTCTAAGAAGGATAGCAAGAATAATCTAGTTAAATACACTTCCAGTGAGCCTTACATTAGTGGTAAAGAAATAATTGGAGAGGATTCTTCGAGACAAGATTTATCCCCACTTGGAAATAAGTGGACCTAGTGAGAAGCAACATGGTTTAGTGAAGGGGAGGTCGTACCTCACAAACTTGATCAAGTTTTTCAAGGAAGTGATGGAGATGATTGATGAGGTAGGGCAGTGGATGTTCTCTACATGGACTTCAAAAAGGCCTTTGACAAAGTCCCTCATGGCAGACTAGTGCAGAAGGTGAAGTCGCATGGGATTAGAGATGAGCTGGCAAGGTGGATACAAAACTGGCTCGGTCAAACAAGAGAAGGTAGCAGTGGAAAGATGCATTTCTGAATGGAGGGTTGTGACAAGTGCTGTTCCTCAGGGATCAGTGCTGGAACCTTCGCTGTTTGTGATATATATACGTAAATGATTTGGAAGAAAATTTAACCAGATTAGTAAGTTTGCAGATGATACAAAGGTTGGTGGATAGCGATGAGCACCATGAAAGTATAAGCAGAATACAGATCAGTTGGAGACTTGGGCTGAGAGATGGCAGATGGAATTTAATCTGGAAAAATGTGAGTAATGCATTTTGGAAGGTCTAATACAGATAGGAAATACACAGTAATTGGCAGAACCCTTAGGAGTATTTAATGGCAAAAGGATCTGAGTATACAGGTAGACAGGTCACTGAAAATGGCAATGCAGGTGGAGAAGATAGTCAAGATGGCATATGGCATGCTTGCCTTCACTGGCCAGGGCACTGAGCTTAAAAATTGGCAAGTCATGTTGCAGCTTTATATAACCTTAGTTAGGCTGCACTTGAAATACAGTGTTCAATTCTGGTCACCACACTACCAGAAGGATGTGAAGGTTCGGAAAGGGTACAGAAAAGATTTACCAGGATGTTGCCTGGTAATGGAAAGCACTTGCTAGGAGGAGAGGTTGAAGAAACTTGGTTTGTTCTCACTGGAGTGACAGAGGTTGAGGGAAGACCTGATAAAAGTCTACAAGATTACGGAGGCATGGACAGAGTGGATAGTCAGAAGCTTTTTCCCCAGGGTGGAAGAGTCAATTACAACATGGCATAGGTTTAAGATGCGAGGGACAAGGTTTAAAGGAGATGTACGAGGCAGATTCAAACAAGAGATGGGTTTTCACAGACTTGTAAACTTTTTTACATAGGTTGGTGCCTGGAACTCATCGCCGGGAGAGGTAGTGGAGGTAAAGAAAGTGACTTTTAAGAAGTGTCTTGACAAATATTGGATGGGAATAGTGGGATATGATCCTTGGAAAGGTAGGAGGTTTTAGTTAAATCAGGCAGCATAGTCAGTGCAGGCTTGGAGGGCTGATGGGCCTGTTCCTGTACTGTAATTTTCTTTGTTCTTTGTTTTTGTTCTTTGAGATAGAGAATTTGATGAACTGGTGTGGCAATAATCATCTCTCCCTCAATGTCAACAAAATGAAGGAGATTGCCATCAGCTTCAGGAAGCATAAAGGAGAACATGCCTCTGTCTGTATCAACTGGGACGAAGCAGAAAGGGTAAAGAGCCTCAAGTTCTTAGGTGTCCAGATCATCAACAACCTATCCTGGTTCTCCCATGCTGCCACTATAGTTAAGAAAGCTCACGAATGCCTCTACTTTCTCAGAAGACTAAAGAAAGTTGGCATGTTAGCTACAACTCTCACCAACTTTTAAAGGTGCACCACAGAAAGCATTCTTTCTAGTTGTATCACGGTTTGATATGCCTCTTGCTCTGCCAAAGACTGCAAGGAAATACAAAGGATCGCGACTGTAGCCCAAGCCATCATGCAAACCACTCTCCCATCCATTTACTCTGTCTATATTTCCTGCTGCCTCAGCAAAGCAGCTAGCATAATTAAGGATCCCACACATCTTAGACATTCTCTCTTCCATCTTCTTCCATCGATATAAAGATACAAAAGTTTGAGGTCACATGCCAACCGACTCAAGAACAGCTTCTTCCCTGCTACTGTCAGGCTATTGAATGGATTTACCTTGCATTAAGTTGATCTTTTGCAACATCCTAGCTACGACTGTAATACTACGCTTGCATTTGTAGTATAATGTTTAGCTCTCGTACCACGCTACCAGAAGGATGTGGAGGCTTTGGAAGAGAACATAAAAGATTTACCAGGATGTCGCCTAGTATGAAGGGCATTAGCTATGAGTAGAGATTAGAGAAACTTTGTTTGTTCTCAATAGAGTGACGGAGGTTGAGGGGCAACCTGATAGAAGTCTACAAGATTATGAGAGGCATGAACAGATTGGATAGTCAGAAGCTTTTTCCCAGGGTGGAAGAGTCAATTAGTAGGGGCCACAGGTTTGAGGTGTGAGGGGCAAAGTTTAAAGGAGATGTACAAGGCAGATTTTTTTATAAGTGAATGGTGGGTGCCTGGAATTCATTCCAGAGGAGGTAGTGGAAGCGGATATGGTTGTGACTTTTAAGGAGCATCTTGACAAATACATGAATAGGATGAGAATAGAGAGATATGGTTCCTGGAAGAATAGAGGGCTTTAGATCAGTCGGGCAGTATAGGTGGTGCAAACCTGGAGGCCTGACAGGCCTTTTCCTGTGTTGTAATTTTCTTTGTTCTTTGTACTACGTACTCTCTCATTTCCTTCTCTATGAATGGTGTATTTTATCTGTGTAGCATGCAAGAAACAATACTTTTCACTCTATGTTAATATGTGACAATAACAAATAAAAATCAAATCAAGTTGCGGTGATCCTCAGATTAAATCACCACCAGTTAACTGTCCTCCTCAAAGATGAAAGCAGCCTGTGGTTATTTGGAACTATTATTTGGAGCTCCATTCTGAATCAAATGGATTGAACTTTGAGGACAATATTCAAAGAGGAGAGTGAGCAAACTTAACAATTGTGGAGGACTCCACTCAAGTTTATTCCCAGATGCTGAAATGCGTTGGGATGTGGAGACAGATGGAGAGAGGAATGTCTAGATTGAGGGATTGAGCGAGGGATATGAATCTTTGAAGGAAATGAGACTGGATGCCAATATCACGCAAGTCATACCAGGAGTTGCAGCTTCAATCCCCAGTCTGTGCTATTGGCCAATCTCATTCAGAGCAGCTGCCTTGCTGCAGCATCCCTGGCACAATAAAAATCATGCTCCTTTCCATCTGAGGTCGTCATCCAGAGAATTCTTGTTGAAAGTTCATATTTTTGGATAAAGACAGAATCAAACTTGACTTGACTGAATATATTGCCAACTTTTTGTTAAGGCTCATACAAGTAGAACATGAAGAGAGAAATCACTATATTTACAGAACTGCCATTAACAATCAGAACAACCAAGGAAGGAGTGGAAACATTTGAGTAGACAATCTTAATTTATAGCAGCCTTTGTCTTTCCTGCAGAATGTTTTCCAAAGCCAGCACCTATTAAAGGAACTATTTGAATTTATTAACTGTCAGGACAGTTTCAAAATTCCATTACTTATAATGGCAAAATCTGTATACATAAATTCAACTCCTGAAGACGACTGAAAACAACATTATAGTTTAAAATACTTCTATTTAACTGCAAAGCTTTAGAAACATAAAACAGAATTTCATCTATCCAACTAAAATCATTTTCCATTATCAGAGGGTGTACAAGTAAGCATGTGTCTAGATTCATAGGAACAAAAGTTAATTGTAAAGGGTAAGAGCTCAGGTACAAGTGTTTTGGGGAAGACAGATGGATTAAAGGGCCAAAAAAAATGGTATCAGGTCAGAGATCAATGTGATCCTGCCCACTTTAGGGTTTAACCCCAGAGGGATTCTAAGTGGGCAGGAAATGACCGTGGAACCATCAGGTAGTTAAAATATTTATGTCTCCAATTAATCAAGATTTAAGCCAGATTTCAGGTATGAAATAACAAATGCACGGGTCCCTGGGATGTTGTGGAATTCGCTAGAGTCAGCCCAGCACAGGAGAGAATGCTTATCCAAAGAAACTGACAAGTTGGGAAGCATTCGAGAAGTGTAACTGAAAAACTACAGCCATGCCCTCGGGGCTGGTGCACACAATATTTCAGAAAAGCAGTGAAAAAAAAACACACACACACAAAATTGATTTCTAACTTTTCAGAAGTCATTTCACCTGCCTTGGGCTTTATTCACCTTGAGCTACACCTCCTGACTGTCAGCCTTCTTTGGCATTGAAGCTCTATCCTGAGCCTCTGATAAGTAGCAAGAGGAACAGAAACAATAACAACATCAGTTAGCTCCTGCTCAGCCATAAGCTGCTCCATAGGGCATGGCGGATGGACACCAAGAGCCTATTCAAATGAGATGGAATCCTGAATAGAGGGATAGAGGCACAGACATCACCAGCTCTCTTGGCAAATATGGACACGGGTGCCTCAGAAGACCCTGGTCTTCACAGCAGGTTGCTGATAATGTCTGTAGCTTCCTGGAATAAGACACTTTCCAGCAGAAGAGATGGGCATGCATTGTTAGTTACCATCAAGGTGATCACCACTGGAGACCACTGGCATCTACCCCACAACTCCTGGAGTTCTACACTCTTTCCTGCAAAGAGAGGAAGCAGAGTCGTGTGAGAGAAATTGATTGCAGAGCATAGGTCCACAACATTTGTAGAGCATGACTATGTGAGATGACACAGTAAGGAAGATGAGTGTGACTGCTGGCTGCTCTGATGGACCCGAGTACAAAAGAATGAGTGAAGTTGCAAGATGCTTTGGTCTGAGGGGTATTGTGCAGGAGAGTGAAATGGTCAGAGTGAGGTGAGGGGTTCCCATCTGAAAGTGCTATGCCACTTGCCTTTCCTATTCTCCCAAGGTCCTTGAACTGCTTTGGAACTGCTTCCAGGTCTGAGGGATCATATTCCTACTACTCTTTTCCTTGGCCACTTTACTCATACTGGCTCAGTTTGTGAGGCTATCGTCTCTCTCCAGTCCTTCGGAAATATCACCTCATTTCAGTCCTTCAGCAGGACCTCCACATGAGAGTCAAAGATCCAGAAGGCCCTTCACAGGCGTCCTTTCTATTCTGATGATTGCTGACCCTCAAACATCAAAGCAAATCAAAGGGCTCCTGAACCCTGCTGGAGTCTGTATAATTACAAATCCTTTTTTTGTTAGAATTGATGATAAAATGTTACTGTTTATTGTGAGGAGAATTGAAATCCAATGTAGGGATGTTATGCTTCAGTTGTACAATTTAAAGTTTATTTAATAGTGTCACAAGTAGACTTACATTAACATTGCAATTAAAATTACTATGAAAATCCACTACAAACCCCGCTCTGGTTTATGTTCAGGTACATTGAGGAAGAATGGAGCATGGCTAATGCAACTAACCAGCATGACCTTTGGACTGAGAGGAAAAACTGGAGCACCCGGAGGAAACCCATGCAGACATAGGGAGAACGTGCAGAATCCACACAGACATTGACCCAAAGTGGGAATCAAACCCAGGGTCCCAGGCATTGTGAGGCACTATGCTGCTCAGATACTAATGAGAACACATTTGGAGCCACCATGCACAATGTTGGTCAGCTTATTTTAGGAAGGATGCAAATGCTTTGGAAACAGAACACTAAAAGTTTTGCCAGACTAATATTTGGAATGAATGAATTGTCTTATGATTAAAGATTGGACAGACTAGGCTTGTATCCACTGGAATTCAGAAGAGTAAGAGGCAATCTTTCAGACCCTGAAGTGTCTTGACAGGGTGGATATGGGAAGGCTGTTTCCTCTTGTGGGACAATAGGTCATTGTCCAAAACAAGGAATCACCCATTTAAAATAGAGATTAGGTGAAATCTTTTTATCCAGCAGGTAGGGAGTCTTTGGAACTCTCTTCCTGAGAAAGTGTTGGAAGCAGAGTCTTTGAATGTGTTTGTGAAACAGCTGGGTAGATTCTTGGCAGAGGTGCTAGTAATCTCAAATCCAGCCATCTCGGATGACCTATCAGATCAGCCATGATCTTATTAAATGGCGCAGCAGGCTCAAGGGGCTGAATGGCCTACTACCACTTGTACGTTTTGCATTACCACTATGCCATCACCGCCCCCAGACAAGCCCTTAATCTAATTTATTAAATAACAATTGGCAAGTTTTTCATGTACATCACATACATAAAAATGAGAATATCTGTAATGGGTTAAACTAAGTACAATACATACAGCAAATGATTTATTTAGTTCAAGTCACTCTGTGCATTTGACAAAATTGTGCTATTAATTCCGTTCATTTCTACTCCAACAACTTCTCAGAGTTATTCAAGGTCAATGGATTTCAGACAATGTTTTCCTGTCAAAACTCCATTGATGTCAAGACCTATGTTTTCAGATGCTTTCTCTCTCTTGCAACTTAAGACGTGCAATAATTTATGTTTGAAAATGTTTAAATGACACGAATCAGGTTTTAAGGGAAATGAAAAGAATGTCTGATTCTACTAAATGCAAAAGCCTTTTCAGATGTAGAGGCCAAATGAGGTTTTTACTTAATTGGATTAAAGTCTTCACAATGGAATAAGCCAGTTTGCGTTACAGGAAAACTGTACTTAAATCAGAGAAACCATCTCCAACTCAAGTCAACAAATCAATCTGCTGTGATATCAAAGACACCCTTTGAACTTGAAGCCAAAAAAGGGTAAACTATTCAGGTTCAGTCACAAAGCCATGAAAATTTCTGTAGATCACTGAAGTGTATATAAATAACTAAACATGATTCATCTGAAAATATACATTTTACTCTCCTACACCCTCCTGCTGCTCATCTGGTGCATGATGTAGAGATGCCGGCGTTGGACTGGGGTAAGCACAGTAAGAGGTCTGACAACACCAGGTTTAAATCCAACCGATTTATTTGATAGTAAACTCGCAAGCTGTTGAGGCTCTGCTCTTCGTCAGGTGAATGAGGTGTTCTGGTTGCAAACAGCACATATAACAGCACAGACTGTTTACAGATTACTGATTAGGATGTGAATCTTTACACCTAACCTGATATTCAAGTCTTAAAGTGGCTAACAATGTGTGTGGATGGAGCACTGAGCACAGGTTAGAGAGATGTGAATTGTCTCCAAACAGCACAGTAAGTGAGGTTTTTTGCTAACCCAGGCAAGTCATAGAGGTTACAGATAAGTGTGACATGAAACCAAGATCCCTGTTGAGACCGTCCTCATGTGCATGGAACTTGGCTATCAGTCTCTGCTCAGCGGCTCTGCGCTGTCACATGTCGTGAAGGCCCCCTTGAAGAATGTTTACCCGAAGATCGAAGGCTGAATGCCCGTGACCACTGAAGTGTTCGCCAACAGGAAGGGAACAGTCTTGCCTGGAGATTGTCGAGTGATGTTCATTCATCCACTGTCGTAGTGTCTGCATGGTCTCTCCAATGTGCCATGTTTCGGGACATCCTTTCTTGCAACATAGTAGGTAGACAATGTTGGCCAAGTTGCAAGAGTATGTACCATGTTCCTGGTGGGTGGTATTCTCACGTGTGATGATGTCACCCATTCAATGATCCAGCATGCCTTGCAGAGGTTGCTGTGGCAGGACTGTGTGGTATTGTGGTCACTGTTCTCCTGAAGGCTGGTTGCTGCGAACAATGATCTGTTTGAGGTTGCGCGGTTGTCTGAAGGTAAGAAGTGGGGGTGTGGCGAGATGTTCATCTTCATCAATGATACGTTGAAGACTCTGGAGAAGATGTCATAGCTTCTCCGCTCCGGGGAAGTACTGGACAACAAAGGATACTCTGTCCACCGTGTCCCGTGTTCGTCTTCTGAGGAGATAAGTGTGGTTTATTGCTGTGGTGCATCAGAACTGTCGATCGATGAGTCGAGCGCCATATCCTGTTCTTATGAGGGCATCTTTCAGCATCCGGAGATGTCTGCCACGATCATCCTCATCTGAGCAAATTCTGTGTATACGGAGGGCTTGTCTGTAGGGGATGGCTTCTTTAACGTGACTAGGGTGGAAGCTGGAGGAGTGGAGCATTGTGAGGTTGTCTGTCGGTTTGCGGTACAGTGAGGTGCTGAGGTGACCGTCCTTGATGGAGATGGAGATGCATGTGTCCAAGAATGCAACCGATTCTGGAGAATAGTCCATGGTGAGTCTGGTAGTGGTTGGAACTTGTTGATATCATCATACAGTTGTTTCAATGATTGTTCACCATGAGTCCAAAGGAAAAAAATGTCATCGATGTATCTAGGATATAGCCTCGGTTGAAGATCCCCTGCGGTGAAGAAGTCTTGTTCAAACCTGTGCATGAAGATGTTGCCATATTGAGGTGCAAATTTGGTCCCCATGGCCGTTCCGTGTGTCCAGATGAAAAACTGATTGTTGAAGGTGAAGACATTGTGGTCCAGGATAAAGCGGATGAGTTGTAAAATTGCATCCGGAAACTGGCAGCTGTCAGCATTGAGTACTAAGGCATTTGCAGCAATACCATCGTCGTGGGGGATGTTGATGTACAGCGCCGAGACATCCATTGTGATGAGGAGTCTCCCTGGTTCAACTGCTCCTTGTGTGCTGAGTTTCTGTAGGAATTCTGTAGCGTCGCAACAAAAGCTAGAGGTTCTTTGTACAACGGGTTTCAGGATGCCCTCGACATAGCCAGAGAGGTTCACACACATGGTCCCATTGCCTGATATTCTCCAGAATCGGTTGCAATTCTTAGACACATGCGTCTCCATTAAGGACGATCACCTCAGCACCTCACTGTATTGAAAGTCCACAGACAACCTCACAATGCTCCACTTCTCCAGCTTCCACCCTAAACACATTAAAGAAGCCACCCCTACGGACAAGCCCTCCATATACACAGAATTTGCTCAGATGAGGAGAATCATGACAGACACCTCCAGACGCTGAAAGATGCCCTCATAAGAACAGGATATGGCACTCGACTCATCGATCGACAGTTCTGATGCGCCACAGCGATAAACCGCACTGATCTCCTCAGAAGACGAACACGGGACACGGTGGACAGAGTACCCTTTGTTGTCCAGTACTTCCCCAGAGCGGAGAAGCTACGACATCTTCTCCAGAGTCTTCAATATGTCATTGATGAAGATGAATATCTCGTCAGGGCCATCCCCACACCCCCACTTCTTGCCTTTAGACAATGGTGCAATCCCAAACAGATCATTGTTCGCAGCAAACTACCCAGCCTTCAGGAGAACAGTGACCACAACACCACACAACCCTGCCACAGCAACCTCTGCAAGACATGCCGGATCAACATGGATGACATCATCACACGTGAGAATACCATCCACCAGGTACATGGTACGTAGTCTTACAACTCGGCCAACATTGTCGACCTAATACGTTGCAAGAAAGGATGTCCCGAAGCACGGTACATTGGGGAGACCATGCAGACACTACGACAGCAGATGAATGAACATCACTCGACAATCACCAGGCAAGACTGTTCCCTTTCTGTGGGCGAACACTTCAGCGGTCAAGGGCATTCGGCCTCTGACCTTTGGGTAAACATTCTTCAAGGGGGCCTTCACGACACATAACAGCGTAGAGCCACTGAGCAGAGACTGATAGCCAAGTTCCGCACACATGAGGATGGTCTCAACAGGGATCTTGACTTCATGTCACACTATCTGTAACCCCCATGACTTGCCTGGGTTAGCAAAAAACCTCACTTACTGTGCTGTCTGGAGACAATACACATCTCTCTAACCTGTGCTCAGTGCTCCATCCACTCACATTGTTAGTCACTTTAAGACTTGAATATCAGGTTAGGTGTAAAGATTTGCATTCTAATCAGCAATCTGTAAACAGTTTGAGACTAGAACACCTCATTCACTTGACAAAGAGCAGAGTCTTGAAAGCTTGTGAGTTTACTATCAAATAAATTGGTTGGATTTAAACCTGGTGTTGTCAGACTTCTTACTGTGCTCATCTGGTGCCACAGCTTTAAGGAAGCAAGTGACTAATCTTTGCTGTTATCTCGGAATTCTGTTCACATTTGTGTTTCAGAATCCGGTTTATAATTCAACAACTCACTAAGTGGCACGATTTGACTTGCACCTATCTAGAGCAAAATGGATTTCTATAGTATTAACAAAGGGACAGCTGTGTTTATAGATTGTTAAATCTCTTCCTCAGATCTCCATGCATACCAAGCACTTTTTCTAATTGCTGTCAACTGCAACACTGGTTGATTTGGCAATCTGCTCATTTGAAAGTAACTTTTACATATTCAGTAAGTCAAGTGCCAGTGCTTTGCATTCAATTTTTGAGCAACAAAAAAAGAGTTGAATTTATTTTATGATAGCCACAAAGACAGCGGAAAAATCGATGCATCAAAAATCATTTCAAGGCAATATTTGCGACAGAGCATGAGCATATTTTCAATACATAGAGATGATTTCCTTGTTTAATATAGCACATTCCAACGTTGCAGAATGAATTCAAGCGCACGCCTTTGCTTAATTTCAATATCCTTTCAGAGCATTTGACATTGGACTTTCCCCACCTCCACTCCCACCCTGAGTAAGAACCTCATGGTAAAATCTATTTTGACAAAACTTGAGCAGATGTACAGTAATTCAACTCACTTTCAAAGTTTAATTCTCCCAAACATGCATAAGATTGTCACTGAATTGGATTTAAAAGTTGGTTATACAGATCTAAACAATCAAAATCGATATGATTTATGATAAAAATGACGTGAATGGGACAGCAACAAGCTCTTTTATTTTGACTGTCTTACTTGGTGTTAATTTAGTTTTAATGTCTATGCAAACACAGGGGAGGCAGTAGTGTTATCACTGGACTAGTAATTTGCAATCCTGCCATATCCAGTCGTGCATGGTGGTTGGCAATTAAACAACTCACTGGAGAAGGAGGCTCCATAAATATTCCCAGCCTCAATGATGGAGATACCCAGTACATCAGTTCAGAAGATACAGTTGAAGTATTCAGAACAACCTTCAGCCAAAAGTGTCAAGTTTGCAATCCATTTCGTTCTCTCTGGAAGTCCCCAGTATTTCAGATGTCCGTCTTCAGCCAATTCGATTCACATCATGTGATATCAGAAATGACTGAAGGCACTGGATATTTGCAAAGGCTATGGACACTGACAATATTCAAAAACTGCCACGCCTTAACTAAGCTGATCCATGCAGCTTCAACACTGGCATCTACCTGACAATGTGGAAAATTACCCAAGTATGTCCTGTACACAGTAACCTGGTGTTGTGAGACTTCTTAAAGTCCAACCAGTTAATTTGATAATAATCCCACAAGCTATTGGAAACACTGTTCCTTCGTCAGGTGTGTGAAAGGTTCTGATCAAGAAGAGCATATAAAGTCACATATAGTTTACAGAATACTGATTAGAATGCAAGTCTTTACAGCTAACCTGCTATTCAAATCTTAAAGATGCAGACTATGTGAATGGAGTTAGCGTTAGGCATACGTTAGAGATGTATATTGCCTCCAGACAGGACAGTAAGTGAGACTTTGCAAGCCCAGACAAGTAATGGGGGTTACAGATAGTGTGACATGAACCCAAGATCCCAGTTGAGGCCGTCCTCATGTGTGCAGAACTTGGCTATCAGTCTCTGATCAGCGACTCTGCACTGTCATGTGTCGTGAAGGATGCCTTGGAGAACGCTTACCCAAAGATCAGAGGTTGAATGCCCATGACCACACACACGAGGACAGCCTCAACCGGGATCTTGGGTTCATGTCGCACTATCTGTAACCCCCATGACTTGCTTGGGCTTGTAAAATTTCACTTACTGTCCTGTCTGGAGACAATACACATCTCTTTAACCTATGCTGATGCTAACTCCACTCACATTGTCTGCATCTTTAAAGCTTGAATAGCAGGTTAGCTGTAAAACTTGCATTCTAATTAGTATTCTGTAAACTGTGTGTGACTTTATATGCTCTTCTCTGACCAGAACCTTCCACACACCTGACAAAGAAACAGGATTTCCGAAAGCTTGTGGGATTACTATCAAATAAACTGGTTGGACTTTAACCTGGTGTTGGGAGATTACTTACTGTGTTTCCCCAGTCCAATGCCGGCCTATACAAGAAACATGACAAATCCAACCTGACCAATTACAATCTTATCAGTCTACCCTCAATCATCAATAAATTAATGGAAGAGGTCACCAGCAGCACTTACTCAGCAATAACTTGCTCGCAGATGCTTAGTTTGGGTTCCACCAGGGTCAGTCAGCTTCTAACTCATTACAGTCTTGGGTCAAACATGGGCAAAAGAATATCAGTGATGAGGTGAGAGTGATTGCCCTTGGCATCAAGGCAGCATTTGATCAAGTGTGGCATTAAGGAGCCCAACAAATCTAGAATCAATGGGAAGTGGGGGAAAACCATGCTCTGGTTGGAATCATTTTTGGCACAATAGAAGATGGTTGTGGTGGTTGATGGTCAATCATCTCAGCTCCAGGACATCACTGCACAAATTCCTCAGGGTAGTGTCCGAGGCCCAACCATCATCAGCTGCTTCAGTGACTTCCTTCCATCATGAAGTCTGAAATGGGGATGTTCGCAGATGACTGCACAAAGTTTAGTTTCATTCATGACTCCTCAGATACTGAAGCAATCCATATTCAAATGCAGCAAAACCTGGATAATGTCTAGGCTTGGATTGCCAAGTGGCAACTGACATTTGCACTGCACAAGTGCCAGGCAATGACTATCTTACACAAGAGAGGACCTAACCATCGCCTCTTGACATTCAATGGCATTACCATCGAATGAATTCCCGACTATTGATATCCATGACCAATAATCAGATACTCAGCAAACAGCTAGTTCCTTTCTCTGTAGTAGAGTATGGGTTTGGTCAGCTCAGTTAACTGAACAGCTAGGTTTGTGATGCAGAGTGATACCAACAGTGCGGGTTCAATACCCCTACCAGCTGAGGTTATTCATGACATTATTCTTAAACTTACCCCTTGCCCAAAGTGTGGTGATCCTCAGGTTAAGCAAAAAGGGACAGCAGCCCATGGTCATCTTGGACCATAGTGACTTTGCGTTTAGTCGAACAAGAACCTATTCCAAACGCTTAGGTATGCACTCGGTGAGTGTTGATATGAGGAAAGGTTGCATCATTAAGTTATCATACAGAATAAAGTCCAGTATGATTTGGTAGTCGGTAAATGTTCTAAACTGCAATTGCTCAGAAATCAGACCTTGATTTGGCAGTCAGCAGAAATCTGTATTTTTTACTGGATCTCGTGGCAAAAAGAGGTCCAGTCAGATTTTAATACAACCATTTGGCCTCTTAAGCACTATTCCTAAACATTTTTTAAAAAACAAGACAGAGTTTATATGCAGCATGTGCTATTAATATCTATCTAGCCTAGTCAATCTGACTTATAGACTGCACACACGTTGTTCAAAATAGCAACAACTGTGTTTCTATTCTTCTTGATCAGATCTTGGCACAAGAGAAGCCTAGAAAAAAAAGTTGTATACATTTCCCAAAGGGAAGTTTTCAGCATACTCTTGATAATTAAACCATACACCACACCGAAGGGTCTGCTGTCCAGACCATCACCAAGATCAGGCTACATATTCTGAGACAGAGTTGAAGCTCAGGATGTGTGTGTGTGTGTGTGTGTCAGGTTTAAAAATGTTGGCTCCAGCTGAAGTAGAATATGCTTAACCAATTCTTGAGTGATACAAAAATCCTGAGTTTACATTGCTGGGGCTAAATTGATCTAATCTGTTCAGTGGCCCTTCCATTAGATCTGGAGGATGCAGCAGAGGCATTGCCGATTGAATTTCTCCAATGCTCTTCTATGTCACTGAAACGCAGCTCAGGTCTTGCAGCAGCACAGGAATACGTGACAACATCTGTTCCATACACTAGAGCTTTTGTTGGCAGACATTCATTGCTGTAGTTTGCAGAAGACGGAACTGGTGAAGCAGATCTGGCGTTGGATCACAACGTCATTCGCGGCCTTCAGAGAGAAAAGTGGCTGCCAAGGTTTGAGAAGAACATAATCTGGAGTATCACCTTCAACACATATGGGAAATGGAATATTTGGTTGACCAGGTGTGGATTGTTACTGGTTGTTTCTTGGCAACATAAAAAGATTCAGCTGAGTTTCTTGCAAGCAGAGCTGAAGATATTGAGAATGTTTTGCAAATTTGCTGCAGAGTTGGCAACAACAACAGTCATTGACAAACTGCAGATTATGCACATCTATGATGATCAGTTCAGTTTTGGCACAGAGGCCACAAAACAGATTTCCCTCTGGGCGGTATTTAATGCTGACACAAGAATACATTTGATCTTTGATGGAGTGAATATCCATTGTCAGGGTGTATTACGAGGGTCATCTCACAGCCTTGCTTGACTCTGATCCAGATTTTGACTATTTCAGATCACCTAACCAGGACAGTTCCAGTAACATCACCACATACTTGCATTGAAGTTTCATGGACACTCAAACCTTTGAAGCAGAAATCTACAGTGCCTCACAAATTATTGAGCCAAGCTCAGTGAATGCATAGTTATAAATTCCTGGTGTGGTTCTTAACATTTTTCTTGGACTTACCTAGCAACAAAGATCTGTTAGAGGTTCCTCTGAAATGCTTAAAGTTCCACTGGAGTAAATTTAAAGGACCGCCCCAAGAATGGAAAATTTGACAAGCCATCCTCTGGTGGGAATTTGCTGTCATGAGACATACCCAATGGATTTTTCATTGGGTGAAAAATCCAACCCAATGTCCCTGGGAGGATTTCCTCAGCCAGAGGAAATAGGCAATTCAGAAGAATGTGCTTGGATTTCCCTTCCTATGGAAAAGAGAGAAATACCTCACTAATTTCCACAGCAATATGGTGGCATAGTGGTTAGCACTGCTGCCTCACAGCACCATGGACCTGGATTTAATTCCCAGATTCGATCATTGTTTGCGTGGAGTCTGCACGTTCTTCCCATGATTGTGTGGGTTTCCTCCGGTGTTCTTGTTTCTTTCCACAGTCTGAAACACATGCTGGTTAGGTGCACTGGCTGTGCAAAATTCTCCCTTGGGATACCTGAATAGGTGCCAGTGTGACAACTCAGGGATTTTCACAGTACTTCACTGCAGTGTAAATGCAAGCCTACTTGTGACACTAATAAATAAACTAAAAGACACAATTTATGTCTTTTCTTGAATGCTAGTGTCTTTCTTGAAGCCGAGCTCACAAACATTCAGGCAAAACGCCTCGAAAATGGTCCTGTTCTTTTAATCCTCAAATGGCTAAGTTTCTGGGAGAATAAAGAAAAAGCTTCAAAGATACTCTGGTTGAAGCACAGTGGCATCACCTTTAATGACTGGGTGCAGCTTGCTACCAATCTTTCAGAATAGTGACTTGTCCATCAAATGACATCATGACAGTGTGACAGCAATAAAGGGAAAACATCATGCACTCCAAACTGCACCACCTGGTGGTAATCCTACCCCTCGTGTCTGAAGATCTGTGTGTCAAGAGTTGGCTGCCCAGTCACGTGAAGACCCACAGCAGAAACTTGTGACCCTGAATAGACAAAATCCTCGAATCGAGAGATAGCTGACAAACTAATCTGAACTGACAACTTTTCCAAGTGGAAGAATTGATAAGACTTGGGAATGTTTTAAAACATAAACACAGTCACACTGACAGCATCATCAAACACAAACCCACCACTCCTGCAAGCCTCACACGTTTTTCAGACTAACTCTAATTTTGTCAATTCCTGCCGGCTAACACGTTCTATTCAGAGGATGCCAAACTATTCATTTTGGTGGCGGAAAGCTGGAAATAGATCGAGATGCCAGGAAATTTACTGACTGTGGCACTCCCCGGACCATTAGCTCCTAAATGCTGCTCCATTTAAAGCAAAACAAATACTTCAAAGAAGAGATAATAATGCTGCAGCTTTCAAAATTAAACACTGAACACAAAAGTAAAAGAACAAATGCATCGCCCATTGCTGGGAACTGAAAATGTTTGTAACAACACCAGAAAACAAGGGGGTTGCTGCTCTTAAGATTCCATCAAAAAAGTTAAACATTAGCACAGTTGGACAATTTGTAATAATCAATGCTAAGAATCTTAATCTGCTCAAAGGGGCATGCAAATCCAAATATTTCTGTTAAGCAGCCGACAACATACACAATAGCAACGTTCACATCAATTACATGAATTTACTGGAGCCAGCTTTGAGTTCTGTTGCCCAGTCCTGACCTAACGTTTTAAAAGTTAATTGTAAATTCCATGCATGTAATAAATATGCTGGGAATTTGTCCTTAATGTGAGCAACTCCTTCTTCCTTTTCCCCTTTAACATGCTGAGTGCTCCTCCCCCACCTCCCAACATACACACACACACATTGCACAGTTCTCTGCTTTACACCCTCAAAGACTGAACATCCTACTCTATTACCTCAAGGGACTTAACACTCATTAGGCATAACATTCCAAGGATTTCCTCTGTCAGCAAATGCAAAGGAATGTGCTGGAGATGAAGATATTTCCAGAAAAACCCATTTAATAGCATCAGAACCCAGCACCTCATTTATATCTGACTTGTGATACAAAAGACTGCAGAACAAAAAGATTTCCTACTGCGCATTCAAACATAATTCAACATGTTATGTCTTTCACGGATAGTAGAATGGAAGACTACGCTCAATGTCAAATCCCACTTTATTGTTCTATCAGATTAACAGATCTGCAAAAGCACAGAATTTCACAAATAAACAAAGTACACGTTATACGTATGTCTCGGATTTCCTGGAACAGCAGCTTAGCAAGACGCATCTATTTTTTCCAGCCTCACATCAGAAATGCAATTGGATTACTTACTCATCGTTTCTGTGGAATTTGCTTTATGCCTCGATTTGCAGTCAAGCTCCACTCACTGCAGGATCACTTGCCGTTTTTATGCTATTGATGTGAAAATCACATGAAACGGCCAGTAAAAGCAAGTTTCAGAGAGGTGAATTTCTACCTCACAACACTGTTCTTCTGTCTTTAGCTGGTAATGGAGTCGTCACTGTCTGCATTGTAAAACTTCATTACGACGCTTTTAAACCACACAAATCTGATCTGGCTACTAACTTTAGTTATATTTACTCTTCTGAATTCACACCAGAGCTACAATTAACATACTGCAGCTGAAAATTATTACTCACTGGATATAATTATAGGTTAAACTCAAAACAGTCAAGACACTCCTCATCATAAACAGCTAACAATTAGGTTGATGGGGCAAGTCATCAAATAAGTAAAAGGCTAAAGTATGTTTCACTTTCACAGGCTAGTTTAGTTTCCAGTCAGTAGTTCTGGGAATGGTTCTGGCAAAAGCAATGCCAGACAGCCCTGTTTAAAAAAGTGTGGAGAAATGAGACAGGAAGTAAGATTTTTTTTCTGGTTAACTTGTATTTCTAGTGATGCAGACTGCAGAAGAGATGGTGTCTCATTTAAAAGTCTGAGTAAGTCCAGATGATGTGCATAACTGAAGGCCACTTCCTTCACGAGCATCACAGGGGGGAATAAAATGCAACATCCCTATTCACTCACTGTGTCAATATTTCGATGCAACAAAGAATAAAAGTTTTAGTCAGGTCATCAGCAAAGATTAAAAATGCTAAATACATACCTACATTCCTGGGATAATTCACGAATATAGTGCAGAAGTTGACTATGTTTTACTTCCTCAATAATCTGGAAATGATCCCCAAAAACAAATTCTCTCCGCACTTAAGACTCCTTTTACATTCAACGTTGTTAAGCAACATGCATAAACAACCTTTTTATTGAGCAAGGTCACTATCGCTTTTCAGAAACTTCTTTCTGACAAGATGCATGCTTGCCCAGATATTAATTCGCAGCAGAGAAACTCTGAGGGAACAAAAAAAAATGCCCTTGTGGACTTAGGTCAGAAGGAAAGCATATGCAAGATTTCCTGCAGTGCTCTCCCATGGAGGCACAAATTGTAAGAGGTGGAATCTGTGTGCGAAGTTCCTATGTCCCCTGGTTGTAAACAACTCAAAAGGGAGGAGGACTGGCTCCAGATGAATAGGCTTATTACTGCTTTCCAATCTACTGATCACATCCACCACGAAACAATTACTGATCAAAGATTTACTCTTGAAACTACAATCTGACAGGAAGCAGGTAAAAGGCATCTATTGTTACCATGGCTTTGAGGTCGAACTTTGAAACTCTATTCGAGTCAGACTCTAGTGGGTTAGTCGTTAAAGAGGCACCAGGCAAGCCACAGGGGAGCAGTTCAGAGGGCAGCCACACGTTATTTTTATCATGTTGGTGTTTGAAATACAGCAATGCATTTTGGCCAGAGTTTCTATACTGTAGCATTCACAAATCACAAACACATTGGCATTTTCATATAAAAAGAGTGATTCTTCAAATCTGACGCAAAGCTAAGATCTCATTGTAATCTTTTTAAATCATCAAAGACCAAGGGTGATGAGGAGATATTTCACTGTAATGTTTTCCATCCATTATTGATGTCACAAGCAATTTAGAGAAGTTGTTCGTGCAGATCTCTACTCTGCCCTGCAGTCCATACAAATTTGACCACGTGAAGCAACCCTTTTTCTATTTCGCAAACACAACATAAGTTACTGTTTTGGTAAATTGCCAGGAAAGTCTTAATTTTTCTACATCGTCAATTACTTTAGTAGCCTGCAGCCAACTTTTTATTTGGAGTCTTGGAGGTCAGTATTGCTGCAAGTCAGAACGATGAGTCCACAAGGTGAAGTGTTCAAATTTAGTTTCAGAACAAACCACTATTCATAAGAAAGAAAACAAACAGGTCAAGTTTCAGGGTTAGATGAAGATGGGTGGGAGGAGGATCTTGCAACATAAATGCCAGCAGAGACCATTGATCCATTGGTCTGTTTCTGTACTGTGTAGCTCTCTGTAAAATGTTAACATTATTTGACCATTATTAGAGCATCGTGATTCAGCCGACTGACTGGGCACGAAGGCAAATGTTTTTGTGCAAATGGTATAGAATCATGGCAGTCTGTTGTAAACTGGAAAATAGCATAATAAAATCCTAGGTAATACTACATTGATCTAGAATGTCAAAATAAGTGCATTGGCACGTACTATATTCCAAGGCTGAAGAACTGGGAGTATCTGCTAAACAAAGTGGCAACAGGAATTTGATAAGCACGAACATTGGATACAGAGCAGAAAGGTTGTGCAAGAGACAAATGGTAAATAAATAATCAGAGCATTGCAGGAGATGTTTTAATGTTTAGTTAAACAGTTAACGAGCCTTACAACTTTAAACAGCTGTTAGTTATAGCGAAAGCAACTAAATGTTATACTTACATTGGAAATGGTTTACAATACTAATTCCTGTGACGAAGGGGTTGGCTTATCAGGAAAAGTTCAGCAGGTTGGGCCTTTACTCATTGGAGTTTAGAAAGAGAAGGTCTTGTTGTTACATGCAAGGCATTGCAGAGGTGTGACAGCATAGATGGTGAAAGGATGTTTCCCCTCATGTGGGGGGGATCTAGAATGAGGACTTGGTTAAAAATCAGTGTCCTATTTCAGATGGAGGTGAGGAGGAATTTCTTCTCTCAGAGAGATATGAGATTTTGAAATTCTCTTTGACAGAGAGCAATGGCCAATGAATATTTTTAAGACTGAGGTTAGAGAGAATTTTGACCAACAAAAAAATCAAGGGTTATGGGGGCCAAGCAGGAAAATGGAGTTAAGGCCACACTCAGATCAACTATGATCTTATTGAATAATGGAGCAGGGTGGTCCGACTAAATGGCCTACTCCTGCTCCTATTTCTTATGATTCTTATGATCTACATGCAGCCCATTCATTATCTGTCCATCCTACACCATGTGGGAACCCAAAGACAGAGTTTTAGAAAACCTTATATGTAGGTACTGCTACCAACTGCCTGCACTCAGAGCTTTTTAATCACAGAATACTACAGTGCAGAAGAGGCCCTTTGGTCCCTCAAATCTGTACTAATGCATGAAATACCCCAATCTGTCACCTAATCCCACTTGCCAATACTTCGCCCTTAGCCTTGAATGTTATGGCCTTCCAAGTACTCATACTTTTTAAAGGATGTGAGACATCTGCCTGCACCACCCTCCCACACAGTGCATTCTAGACCATGACTACCCTCTGAGTAAAAATGTTTTTCCTCAAATCTCCCACAAACCTCCCAACCTGCACTTTTAACTTGTATCCCTCGTAACTGACCCTTCAACTAAGGGAAACAGCTGCTCCTTATCCATCCTGTCATGTCCCTCATAATCTTGAGTGCTTCAATCAGGTCACCCTCAGTCTTCTCTGATCCAACAAAAACAACCCAAGTCTCTCTAATCTCTCTTCATAATTTAAATGTTCCATCCCCAGTTAGCATCTTGGCAAATCTCCTCTACACCTCTCCAGTATGTTTACGTCCTTTCTATACTGTGGTGACCAAAACTGCACGTTACTTCAGCTGTAGCCTCACCAAAGTTCTATACAACTCCATCACGACTTCTCTGCTTTTGTAATCTATACCCTGATTGATAAATGCGAGTGTGCCATATGCCTTTTTCACCACCATATTAACCTGCCTATCCACCTTCAAAGATTTGTGGACCAACACAAAGTCCCTCTGTTCTTTGGAACTTCCCAGTGTCAGACGTTTCATAGTATACTTCCCTGTCAAATTATTCCTTCCAAAGTGCATCACTTCACACTTTTCAGGGTTAAATTCCATCTCCCGCTTAACTGTCCATTTGACAATCACATGCAAGACATTCAACCAATCTTTGTGTCATCGGCAAACTTACTGATCCTACTTCCCATATAGTCATCAATATCCATTTATATAAATGGTGAACAGTAGGGAAGCCTTCATGGATCCTTGTGGTGAGCCACTTGTCACAGGCCTCTAGTCACTAAAGCAACCATCTGTTACCACTCCCTGCCTCCTACCACTAAGCCAATTATGAATCCACCTTGTCAAATCATCCTGTATCCCATGTGTCTTCATCTTCTTAATAAATTTCCCATGTGAGACTTTGTCAAAGGCTTTGCTGAAATCCATGTAAACTACATAAACTGCACTGCTCTCATCTAGACACTTGGTTGCATGTTCAAAAATATCAGTCTTATTTGTTAGGCATGACCCCTGATGGACAAAACAAAGCAGACTATCCCTGATCAAGCCTTGCCTCTCCAAATGGTGATATATTTTCTCTTTCAGAATCTTCTCCAGTAGTTTCCCAAACACAGACATGACCCTCACTGGTTTGTAATTCCCTAGATTGTCTCTACAACCTTTCTTAAATAGTGGGAACACGTTAGCTATTTTCCAGTCCTCTGACACTTCCCTGTGGCCAGGGAGGAATTAAAAATTTAGGTCAAAGCCACTGTAATTTCCTCCCTTGTCTCCTGCAACAGTTCAGGACACAATTCATCTGGACCTGGAGATTCGTCTGTTTTTAAGCCCACCAATACCTCCAATATCTTGTCACTCCCTATGATAATTTTCATAGTCTCTCCCCCCAAGTTCCATAACTATCTTCTCATTCTCATGGGTGAAGACAGATGTGAAATATTTATTTTAACACCCTATCAATGCTCTTTGCCTCCACCCATAGATTTCCCCCTTAATCCCTAATGGACCCTATTCTTACCCTGCTTATCCTCTTCCCATTGATATACTTACAGAATATCTTAGGATTTTCCCTATGTTTACCAGTCAGAGCTTTCTCATATCCACTCTTTGTTCTCTTTATGGATGAAAGGGGAATGGTTTAGGTTAGAGGGTCACTGCTTGTTCCTAATTGGTCGGTGCAACATCGAAGGCCGAAGGGCCTATTCTGCGCTGTAATGTTCTATGTTCTATGTTTAAACTGATTTCTTAAGCTCCATCCTGCACTTTCTGTACTCCACTAATATCTCTGCATATTTACTCCCTTATACTTGTTAAAAGCCTCTCTTTGCCTTCTCACTGTATCGTGAATGTCTCTGGTCATCTATGGTTCCCTTGGTTTGTTACACTATCCCTATTACCTTGTGTACTCCCCATTTCATCTTTGAACACCCCTCGCTGCTTTTATGTAGATTTCCCTACAAGTAACTCATTCCAGTCTACCTTGGTGAGATCCTCCTTAATTTTGTTGAAATCAGCTTTCCTGCAATCTAAAACCTTTTTTTGCAACTTAAGGGGCAGCTAATAACACTACAGTGCATATAGAAAGATGACAGTGTTGTAGATAGCTACAGCTATAGAGAGTCAGAGGAAGAGAGAATGGTTGATCACTGGACAGACTATGAATTAAAGACAGGCAATACAGAAATCCATGGAAAGTGCTGCAGGAGGTTGGCGGCAGAGGGGTGGGTGGGGGCTGGGACAGAGGGGCAGAGCAGGGGTTGGGGCAGAGGGTGGGGCAGAGGGGCAGGGCAGAGGATCGGGCGGGAGCTGGGGCAGAGGAGAACATGAGAGTGGGGCAGAGAAGAAGATGATTGCGAAGTCAATTCTGATTAGGAGTGAAAGTAGTAGGGTAATTGTGATGGGGGACTTTAACTTTGCTAATATTGATTGGAATAGCTATAGCTCTAGCTCGTTAGAGGGGTCAGTTTTCGTACAGAGTGTGCAGGAAGGTTTTTTGACTCAGTATGTAGAGAGGCCAACTAGAGGTGAGGCTACATTGGATTTGGTGCTGGGCAATGAGCCAGACCAGGTGTTAGGCTTGGAAGTTAGTGAACATTTTGGTGATAGTGACCACAATTCGGTTACGTTCACCTTAGTGATGGACAGGGATAGGCATGAAGCTGGGGGCAGTAGTTATAGCTGGGGGAAGGGTAATTATGAGGCCATCAGGAGAGAATTAGGGTGCATAGATTGGACTAGGAAACTACAGGGACTGGGAACATCTGGAATGTGGTGCTTATTCAAGGAGCAGCTGCTGCGAGTCCTTGATAAGTATGTCCCTGTCAGGCAGGGAGGAAATGGACGAGTAAGAGAGCCTTGGTGTACGAAAAAAGTTGATTTGCTGGTTAAGAAGAAAAAGGAGGCTTATGTCAGGATGAGGCTTGAAGGCTCAGTTAGTGCAATGGATAGCTATAGATTAGCCAGGAAGGAGGTAAAAAGTGAATTGAGGAGAGCTAAGAGGGGACACGAGAAGATGTTGGCTGATAGGATTAAGGAGAATCCTAAAGCTTTCTTTCGATATGTTAAGAATAGAAGATTGGTTAGGGCAAGATTAGGGCCAGTCATAGACAGCAGTGGGAAGTTGTGCGTGGAGCCTGAAGAGATTGGTGAGGCACTGAATAAATATTTCTCTTCGGTATTCACGCAGAGTGCTGGAAATGTAGCTATGGAGAACACTGAGGTACAGGCTTGCAAATTGGGAAGTATTGTAGTAGATAGGGAGGATGTGCTAGAAATTCTCGAGGGTTTTGAAGTTGGATAAGTCCCCTGGGCCGGACGGGATTTACCCTAGGATTCTCTGGGAGGCAAGAGAGGAGATTGCAGAGCCTCTGGCTCTGATCTTCAGGTCCTCGTTGGTTACGGGTGTGGTTCCGGAGGACTGGAGGATAGCGAATGTGGTCCCATTGTTTAAGAAGGGGAAGAGAGACCTTCCTGGGAATTATAGGCCAGTGAGTCTTACTTCTGTTGTGGGCAAGGTATTGGAGAGAATTATTAGGGATAGGATTTATAGTTATTTAGAGAGAAATGAATTGATTGGGGATAGTCAGCATGGTTTCGTGAAGGGTAGGTCATGCCTTACTAACCTCATTGAGTTTTTTGAGAAAGTGACCAGAGAGGTGGATGGGGGTAAGGCGGTTGATGTAGTATATATGGACTTTAGTAAGGCTTTTGATAAGGTGGCCCATGGAAGACTTCTACAGAAAATGCAGATGTGTGGAATAGAGGGTGATTTAGCTAATTGGATTAGGAATTGGCTGGCAGATAGAAGACAGAGGGTGGTGGTTGATGGGAGATATTCATCGTGGAGTTCGGTGACGAGTGGTGTGCCTCAGGGGTCTGTTTTGGGGCCCCTGCTGTTTGTAATTTTTATAAATGATCTGGATGAGGGTATTGAGGGATGGATCAGTAAATTTGCAGATGATACTAAAGTTGGTGGTGTGGTAGATAGTGAAGAGGGGTGTTTTAGTTTACAGAGTGACTTGGACAAGTTGCAGAGCTGGGCCGAGAGGTGGCAAATGGAGTTTAATGTGGAAAAGTGTGAGGTAATGCACTTTGGCAGGAACAATAAATGTGTAGAGTATAGGGCTAATGGTAGGGCTCTTAATAGTGTTGAGGAACAGAAGGATCTTGGTGTATGTGTCAATAGATCCCTGAAAGTAGGCAGTCAAGTGGATAAAGTTGTTAAGAAGGCATATGGAGTCTTAGCTTTTATTGGTAGGGGGATTGAATTTAGGAGCCGCAGCATCATGTTGCAACTGTACAAAACTCTAGTGCGGCCGCACTTGGAGTATTGTGTGCAGTTCTGGTCCCCACATTATAAGAAAGATGTGGAGGCATTGGAGAGGGTACAGAGGAGGTTTACCAGGATGTTGCCTGGTATGGAGGGCAGGTCCTATGAAGAGAGGTTGAAGGATTTGAGGTTGTTTTCGTTAGAAAGGAGGCGGCTAAGAGGGGATCTTATTGAAGCATATAAGATGATTAGAGGTTTAGATAGGGTGGACAGTGATAGCCTTTTTCCTAGGATGGAGAAAGCTAGCACGAGGGGACACAGCTTTAAATTAAGGGGTATGAGTTATAGGACGGATATCAGAGGTAGGTTCTTTACTCAAAGAGTGATTAGGGAGTGGAATGCCCTGCCTGCAGCTGTTGTAGATGCGCCAAGTTTGGTGGCGTTTAAGAGGTTAATTGATAAGTATATGGAAGAGAAGGGGATGGTTTAGTTTGGAGGGGCATTGCTTTTTATTTTGGTCGGCACAACATCGAAGGCCGAAGGGCCTGTTCTGTGCTGTATTGTTCTATGTTCTATGTTCTATGAGGATAGGGCAGAGAGGAAGATGGGGAGGTGGAGCAGCCGGGTAGGCAGCAGAGGCGAAGGTAGTTAATTAATCTGACAGTAAGTGGAGCAGCAGCAGAATGCTGCAGCCAAGAGAGACAAGGTATGTAGATATTTAGGAGGGGTGAACAGCCAGTAGAATAAAGGATAATGCACTAAGAGCAGGGAGTAATTGGATGAGAAATGTAATGCAGAGAAGCACAGTGTTGAAGTGTGTTTTATTTATGTAGGGGAGGTGGGTGTCGCTGGCTGGGCCTCCCCTAGTGTATGTTGATTATTCAAGGAGTGATATATTTTGGGTCGATGAGCTACAGATACAAATTGCCACAGGGGTGGTGGCGGGGGCTGGGGACTGGGGGAAGAGGTGTTCAAATTACTATAATGGATACTTAATTTGAACATGCCTGAATGGAAAGAAACCCAGTCTACCAAGCCTCTCCTGATAACTCAATCCATCAAGTCTCAATAGCAGTCTAGTAAATCTTTTCTACACTCTTTCTAGTTTAATAATATCTTTTCAATAATAGGGTGACCAGAATTGCACACAGTATTCCAAGTGTGGCCTTACCAATGTCTTGTACAACTTCAGCAAGACATTCCAACTCTGTATTCAATGTTCTGACAGATGAAACCAAGCATGTTGAATGCCTTCTTCACCATTCTGTCCGCCTGTGACTCTACTTTCAAGGAGCTATGAACATGTACCCCTAGATCTCTCTGCTTTGCAACTCTCCCCAGTGCCCTATCATTAACTGAATAAGTCCTGCCCCGGTTCAATCTACCAAAATGCATCACCTCGCATTGTCTAAATTAAACTCCATCTGCCATTCATCAACCCACTGGCCCAATTGATCAAGATCCCATTGTAACTGGAGATAACTTTCTTCACTGTACACTATGCCACTAATCTTGGCGTCATCTGCAAACTTACTAACAATGTCTCCTACATTGTCATCCAAATCATTAATATAAATGACAAATAACAGTGGAGCCAGTACTGATCCCTGAGGCACACCACTGGTCATAGGCCTCCAGTTTGAAAAACAAGCCTCTACAATCACCCTCTGGTTTCTGTCAAGAAGCCAATTTTGTATCCATTTAGATACCTTACCCTAAATCCTGTGAGATTTAACCGTATGCGACAATCTACCACACAGTATCTTGTCAAAGGCCTTGTCAAAGGAGTTCTAAATACAATCTTTCAATCTGCCTTGGATATGAGTGTGGTGCCTAAATACTGGACATAGAACATAGAACAATACAGCACAAACAGGCCCTTCGGCCCACAAGTTGCGCCGATCACATCTACCAATCCACAGACCTATCTATAACCCCCTATCCTATTTGTTTCCATATACTCATCCAGAAGTCTTTTAAAAGACCCCAGCAAGTTTGCCTCAACAACCTCCGACGGCAGCCGATTCCATTCACTCACCACCCCAAGTGAAAAACTTACCCCTGACATCTCCTCTGTATTTGCTTCCCTGCACCTTAAATCTGTGTCCTCTCATAGTGACCATTTCAGCTCGGGGAAATAGTCTCTGAGAGTCCACCCTATGTATTCCTCTCAACATTTTATAAGTCTCTATCAGGTCGCCTCTCAACCTACGTCTCTCCAGTGAGAAGAGTCCCAGCTCCCTCAACCTATCACGTTTGCACGTGTTGAAGTGCTGTTAAAAGAAAGTGCTAAATTTGATAACTAGGCGTCAATCAACCTCGTATCAGCAGTGAAAATTCTACAAGACAGGGTTTCCAAAACTTTGAGCCCCGGAACCACTTGGAACCCTAATGCACTTCAGATGCCCTTTTTGACGTGAATTAGGTGCAAACACAAAAATGAAACGTGATCAAGTATTTTCTAGCATTTTCTCTTTTGCTTTTCAAGTGATATCTGTACACATATTAGGAATTATGTGGGAAGAGACACACACAGACACAAATAATTTGCCAGCTATATGCCTGCATCCTATTAATCCCTGGACAGGCTACTCCCCCATGGCCCCTTAACATTAACGGCAGGAAGCAGTACTCATTTAAAGAGCTGGTAATCTAAATGTTCTCTTATTAAAAAAAAATAGTCTTACCTTTTGATATATTGCACACACACATACACTCTACATCTCCATCCATATTCGTACACGCACCCTAACTCCCTCCTCGAGCACACACCCTAATCCTCTCCTCGTGCACACACACTCTAATCCCCTCCTCGTGCACACACACCCTAATCCCCTCCTCGTGCACACACACCCTAATCCCCTCCTCATGCACACAGACACTAATCCCCTCCTCGTGCACACGCACCCTAATCCCCTCCTCGTGCACACGCACCCTAACCCCCTCCTCATGCACACACACCCTAACCCCGTCCTCGTGCACACACACCCTAACCCCGTCCTCGCGCACACACACTCCTGGCTTGTTAGCCAAGTCATGCAGCAATTGGCAAAGGTCCAAGCAGAGTAGAGAATCGATGCCTGGCTCAAAGAATGGCATGCGAAAATGAGCTTTTCATTCATGAAGCATGGAACCAATAATGGGGGAAAGGGAAACTCTCTTTCTCTCCTCTTGGAATGGGATCCACTTAAACTGAGCTCAGCCATCCACATGGATCATATAACTGGGGCTGTAAATTAAAAGAGAGAAGGAAACAGATGCAGAGATCAATGAAGGGAAATTTATGAATCTAAAGGGAAACATCAAGGCAACAGAACAGTATACCAAGTGAGGTAAAGTTAAGCAGAGTGGGACAGGAACGGACAGAGTGTGTAGCGTGCAACTGATTGCATGATCCTTATTTACTGATGCAGCAAAGAACAGTGGTAAAGAAAATTGAAGTGTCTTTATTTGAAGGCATGAGAAGTTGTTACAAGTTAGACATACTAATGACACAAATAGAGATAAATGAGTTTGATGTAATGGCCATTACAGAGACATGATTGTAAAGTGGCTAAGGTTGAGCAATAAGTACCTCAGGGTACACAATATTTCAAAGAATGGTGGAATGGAAAATGAGTCTTAGTGCTCTTAGTAAAAGATGACAAATGGATAAGAAGAAGAAAGGATCCTGACTCATTATTAGGATGTAGAATCAGTAAGGGTGGAGATTAGGACTAACTAGGTCAAAAAATTACACCCACTGGTGAGTGTAATTTATAAGTCCTCTAGCAATATAGAATCATAGAATCCCCACAGTGCAGAATGAGCCCATTCAGTCCATCAAATCTGCAACAACCACAATCCTACCCAGACCCTATCCACATAACCCCATGCATTTTCCTTGCTAGTCTCCCTGACACTAAAGGGCAATTTATCATGGCCGATCCACCTAACCCGCACATTTTTGGATTGTGGAAGGAAACACACAGACAGCAGCTACAATGTTGGATAGAATATTAAGAAGAAGCAATAAGAACTTTAACAATGGTTATGTAATAAACGTGGAGACCTTTAATCTATATGTAGATTAAAATGGGCAGATCCAAATTAAAAATGGTAACCTGGAAGACAGGCTCGTAGAATGCTTTTGTGACAGGTTCCTAGCATAAGAGCTAGGATTGTGTACCAAGGAAAGATTAATTGGTAACTTCACAGTAAAAGATCCTCTGGGAAAAAATGTTCATAATAAACTTAATATGGGATTCAAGATACTTAAACTCAACAAAAGTAAGTTCTATAAGTATTATGGGAGAGCTTGCTGTCCTTGATTAGATAAATAGACTGAAAGGTATGGTGATAAATAAGCAGTGTAGTACAATGAAAGAAATTATTCAACATTTTCAACAAAATTTTTTTAATTGAAAGAAATACTGAGACAGAGCCATCTGTAATCTACTGGGCAAATCAAAAAGAATATTAGATTGAAGGAGGTTTATAAAGAGGCAGAGACAGGAAAAATCATCATTGGGAATGAGGAAATGGCAGACACATTGAACCAATATGTTCTGTCAGTCTTTACAATGAAAATATGTCAGAAAGGTTACCAAGGGGCTATTAAGAGAGAGGAATTTAAAGTCATTAATTTCAGTAGAGAAAACATGTATAAAAACCTAAGGGATTAAAGCTGACATACCCCCGGGTCTTGAGGGCCTACATCCTAGGGTTCTATGAACAGGAATATTAAATGCATTAGTTATGATTTTCCAAAATTTCCTACATTCTAGAACACAGTCTTAATGATAGGACAGCACAGTGGGTTAGCACTTGGGGCCTGCGTTCAATTCTTGGCTTGGGTCACTGTCTCTGTATATTCTCCTCATGTCTGCATGGGTTTCCTCCAGGTGCTTCGGTTTCCTCCGGACTTCAAAGATGTGTGGCTTAGGTGAATTGGCCGTGCAAATTGCCCGTTAGTGTTAGGGGGTATTAGCTAGGGTAAATACGTAGGGCTACAGGGATGGGGCTGCGTGGGATTGTGGTCGGTGCACACTAGATGGGCCGAATAGCCTCCTTCTGCACTGGAAGATTCTATGATTGGAAGTCAGCAAATGTAATGCCGTGAATCAATAAAGGAGAGAGTGGGAGAAAACAAGGAACTCAAGGTCAGTTAGACCAATAACAGTCATCAGGAAAGTGCTGGAATATATCGTTAAAATCCGAACAACAATTTCGAAAATGCATACTGATCAAAGTCAACATGGTTTTATAAAAAGGAAATAGTGTTTGACAAATCTTTCACAGTTTTTTGAGGATGTAAGGCATTCAATAAAGTGCCACACGGAAGTCAGGATAATATATTAGCTTGGACAGAGAATTGGCACAGCAACACAGTATGGATAAATAGAGTATTTTCAAGTTGGCAGGCTGCACCTATGGAATGCCACAAAGATCAGTGCATTGCTCCAGCTATTTACAATCTATATTAAATGACTCAAAGAAACAGAGAGTAATGTTTCCAAATAAAGGCAACTATTATGCAATATGTATCCAATTTTCCTTAAACTCATGTTTTAGTCTCAGCCTCAGCTTTTCTCTTTAGCAAAGAATTCTATGATCAAACAAATGGCAATAACATTGAATGTTTAACATGGAAAAATGTTTGAAAACACTTGGCAGAGTCACTAAAAACGACTCTGACCAAAAGCTTTGTTGGAGAGATGGAATTTCAAGAGAGTCTTAAATCTTAAAGGCTGGTGTCGTTGGAAAGTCAGAAATGTTCAGGAAATAATTCCTGACAAGGGGTTAAGGTAGCTAAAGCACATGGGCTAATGGTAGGGTGAAGGAAAAGGGTAATGCACAAGGTGCTAGGGTCAGGAACTATTTTAAGTTTATTTATTATTGTCCCAAGTAGGCTTACATTAATACTGCAATGAAGTTACTGTGAAAATCCCCTATTTGCCACACTGCAGCACCTGTTCAGGTATGCCGAAGGAGAATTTAGCATAGCCTAACCCAGCACGTCTTTCGCACTGTGGGAGGAAACCGGAGTAACTGGAGGAAACTCATGCAGACACAGGAAGAACGTGCAGACTCCACACACTCAGTGGCCCAAGCCGGGAATCAAGCGCAGGCTCCTAGCACTGTGAGGCAGCAGTGCCAAACACTGTACAGTAGCAGAGACAGAAAATTGAATGGAGATACTCAAACAATCAATTGCAAAGAAGATGGGCATGAATTTGAAAAAAAGCGTGGAAGAAATTGAGAGAGAAAACAGAGGTTTGAAATAGGGAACAGTCAATGTTTCTATTAAAATGGGAGATGAAAGGAAGACAACTGGATTTAAGGAGAGAAAACTATTTACAACATGAGGTGGCATGGCACCAGGAATGGAAGTTGAGTGGTTAGCAGTTTAATGACAATGGAGTTAAAGGACCAGCACTGGCGTCTTATGGACAAGAGGGACTGAGAGGAGGTGTAAGTGTAGATAGGAGAAACCAGGAGAGGGGCAAGTGTTTAAATGCAAGGCTGAGGGGAAATTTGGCTTGGTAAGGGAAACACCTGTAACTGCTAATTGAATGATTTCCACCTTACTAATAAATAAATCCACAGGATTTTCTCACATCTTATTGGATGCAAGGCTGGGAAGAGAGAGAGAGAGAGAATGATCTAAAAGATGATTGGGTTGTGGGATAAAGTAGTGAGGCATTATCTTCACTCTGCATGTTGATCCAGGAATAACCCAGAGTTTTGGCAAAGAAGGGAGAGGCCTTATGGTGGCCGTATCGACAATTATAATAGGAACTTTATGCAAGTTTTGGTAATGGATAATCAAACCAGCTGTGAACCAAATATGCTCAAATCTGCACCAACCATCAGCATAAAGACGTTTCTCCCAAATTCTACTGTTGCACTTTTATTGACAAGTTTAAGTAGATAAAACTTGATCTCTGATACCTTCACCAGAAGAAAAGAGTTTATTCCTACTCAGTCCACATTTGTGCACTGTTGGAGGTGCCGCCTTTCAGTTGAAATGTTAAACCAAAGTTCTTTCTGCCTTTTCAAGTGGTTATAAAATATACATTTGAAGAGGAGTGGAAGGGTTATCCTGGTGTTCTGGTTATTAAATATCTCTCTCCCAGGATGTGCTGCCAGAGTCCATGCAGTTTTAGATAAAATCAAGGAACCACTGGTAAGTGTTGGCAGTTAGTCAGCTCCAGGAAGGTTAAATGCCAGAAAATGGTCCTCTACACCAGTGGCTCCCAAATGCTGTGCTGCAGTACACCAGTGTGCTGCGAGAACCTGCAAGTCTGCTGTGGCTTTGGGGTAGATTCCGAGCCCCAACTTTATTTTTTTTCTCTCTTGTCAATTCCCAAAGCCTGAGCTCCCAGAAATGCAGTCTGTACCCTCTTCGTACAGTTACTGAAATTGCAGTTACACCTTTTCAAATCCTTGGCATATTGCAATGTAGAGGCTTTGGCACACGAAACATGACAGTTGGTATTTGGGGCTTAAATGATGTCTTAGGCATTGTGGTGGCTTTGGAATGGTGGCCGTATCGACAATTATAATAGGACGAGAATGGTAGGTGGCATTCAGGAAAATAAATAGTAAAGGCCCCAAGATCTGAAGGCAAGTAATTTTGACTTAATGTGCAACTCGTGTATTATTCGGATGAAATTTTAAATTTGTTTTTTATACTATTTCCATGTTATCTTTATATTTTAATCCTTATTTAATTATTCCTCCTGCCTTTTGAAAATTTTCTTCTTATCACCTATCTTTCCCATTATTTCTTATAATCATCCAAATTTGTCCTTATTGTTTACTCTGATGTTATGGTGTTGAGATGTTGGTGTTAGACTGGAGTAGGCACAGTTAGAAGTCTCACAACACCAGGTTAAAGTCCGACAGGTTTATTTGATAGCAAAAGCCACTGCTGCCAAATAAACCTGTTGAATTTTAACCTGATGTTGTGAGGCTTCTTACTGCGCTCTTATGTTAACCATTCATCCAATTTTTTTCCTAAGCTTTATTTATTTTTCCTCTTTCTTGCATCAGAATCAGTACATGCAGCTATGCCTGTTGACTGACCTGTAACGAACCCTCACATTCCAGAAATTTCCCTCTAGAGGAGACAGCCCAAAATTCAGGGCCACTGTCTACCAGGACATTGAGTTCCCAAGTTCATTTTGCAAGGCATGACAAGATTTTAACTACTGATTCATTGGGCAGAAATTTCAACTGAACTGATCCACTCACAAAAGGGTGCAGCAGTGGCTTGGGAACCAGATCAATGAAGTAATGGGCTTGGACATGGATTGTTCAACTCAGCCTTTTTGTGGATTGCCACACCAAACCTGAGTATGTGCGTGATGTCAACTAGTGCTTCAACTGAAACATCCCCAGTGTAGGCTGCAGGCATTGAAACCAGCTCAAACTTATGCTCTTCCTTCTCAGATGCTCAGTGTGCTGCATTTTTCTCCTTCTACACTTCCATTTCTCTCTTAGCTTAAGTGCCTTGTGTTGTGCCAAGAGACCACTATTATTCTCAACGCTCTTGCTGATGCATGCTGAAGGATCTACCCATGCACCTTCAACAACTCGAGGGCTCACAGCCCTTGTGATTATATGGTTTCATTTCATACCCTCTGTGTAAGTGGTAGAGTTCCTGACAAGTGCCATCAGCCAGGTCCTGCAGTGTTTTTCAAGTGGTATGTTACGGCTGTGGGGCAGACTCTGAACCCCAATGGTGTGCACAACTGCTCTTCAGAGAGTTCCCACACTTATTAAGGCATTTGTGTCTCTTTAAGGCACATGGTTACTCAGCTGCCAGTCGGTTAAAGTGTTACTGCTCAATGTGTATGCATGCGTGCACACTGGGTGTTATAATGTGTTCAATAATATCACTGCTGTTTGACTTGTGTGCATATTCAGCTGGTGTCTGGAACTTGGGCCATACTCAGGGAAGTCATGAGCCTTGGCATCAGGGGTATGTAGCTCTTCTCACCTCACAGAATCTTAAGTTGTGTGGGACAGAATGACTGTCACTATAGATAGATTGTAGCAGCTCCCTGAATGACACACCATGAATAAATGCAGAATGAATAAGTTTGTATTTTAGCACGAGCACCAATATGTATTGTAAGCAGTACATTTGCAGAGAAAATCAGTTATCTCGCAACACTCACCCACCCCCTAAAATGAGGTTTATAGACCCCACAAAACTGGAATAATTTTAGAGCACATTTTTTAAAAAATTAATGTCACGGGAAAAATAACTGTCTTTTGGCTAGTGCTTATCACGGATAACACTTGGATGATTTATTACCTCTTCTAACAGCATGAGATAACCTGGAACATGAAAATTCTATCTGGACCACTGAGCCCAACCATAGTAAATGCAATTGATACAGCTGAAATAAAATGGGTGCGGTATACAATTGCTTGTCCATTGAAGTGCTATGTCTACACCACATTCAGTAACCTGACCAAGGCCTTTGTCACATTATGTCCTGAGGGCCTTTGGAAGATAGTGGACAAATTCAGATGCCCTGGGAAAATCATAATGCTTTGATAGTCCCATAATGACATGCTTGCACATGTCCTGGACAATGGAGAGTCTTTTGCCCGTTCCCAGTTACTAGTAGAATTAAACAGCCTGCTTGCTAGCGTCAGCCCAATGCTGCATGTTTTTCTCTGCCAAGCTTTTCAATTGCTTCTATGATTGTGATCCTGATCTTGAAAAATCACTGTCACGAAAAGCTACTGGCCAGCAGGATTAAGGAAAATCCCAAGGCTTTTTATACATACATACATATATATATATATATATATATAATATATATATACATATATAGAACAAGAAGGTAGCCAGGGAGAAGGTTGGCAGACTCAAGGACAGTGGAGGAATCTATGCATGGAGCCAGAGGAAATGGCGAGATATTGAATGAGTACTTACATCAATATTCAGCAAAGAGAAGGAATTGATAGATGATGAATCTGGGAAAGGGTGTGTGGATAGTTTGAGTCATGTTGAGATTAAAAAGCATGTGATATTCTTGGGATTGTTGAGAAACATTAAGGTAGACAAGTCCCCACGGCCTAATGGGATAAAGCCCACAATACTGAGAGAGGCTTTTATTGGTAGGGGGATTGAATTTCGGAGCTGGAACGTCATGTTGCAACTGTACAAAACTCTGGTGTGGCCGCACTTGGAGTATTGTGTACAGTTCTGGTCCCCACATTATAAGAAAGATGTGGAGGCATTGGAGAGGGTACAGAGGAGGTTTACCAGGATGTTGCCTGGTATGGAGGGCAGGTCTTATGAAGAGAGGCTGAGGGATTTGAGGTTGTTTTCGTTAGAAAGGAGGCGGCTAAGAGGGGACCTTATCGAAACATATAAGATGATTAGAGGTTTAGATAGGGTGGACAGTGATAGCCTTTTTCCTAGGATGGAGAAAGCTAGCACGAGGGGACACAGCTTTAAATTAAGGGGTGATAGTTATAGGACGGATATCAGAGGTAGGTTCTTTACCCAAAGGGTGGTTAGGGAGTGGAATGCCCTGCCTGCAGCAGTTGTAGATGCGCCAAGTTTGGTGGCGTTTAAGAGGTTAGTTGATAAGTATATGGAAGAGAAGGGAATGGTTTAGTTTGGAGGGGCATTGCTTTTTATATTGGTCGGCGCAACATCGAAGGCCAAAGGGCCTGTTCTGCGCTGTAATGTTCTATGTTCTATGTTCTATGAAACTGCTGGGACCTTGAGAGAAATTTTTGTATCCTCACCGGTTACAGGGGAGCTCCCAGAGGATTGGAGAATAGCCAATATTGTGCCTTTGTTTAAGAACGGTAGCAAGAATAATCCAGGTAACTACAGGCTGGTGAGCCATACGTCAGTGATAGGGAAATTATTGGAGAGGATTCTTCAAGACAGGATTTACTCCCACTTCAAAATAAGTGGACATATCAGCGAGAGCCAACATGGTTTTATGAAGGAGAAGTCATGTCTCACTAACTTGATTGAGTTTTTTGAGGAAGTGTCGATGATGATTGATGAGGATAGGGCAGTGGATGTTCTCTACGTGGACTTCAGTAAGGTTTTTGACAAGGTCTTTCATGGCAGACTGATGCGGAAGATGAAGTTGCATGGGATCAGAAGTGAGCTGGCAAGGTGGATTCAGAACTAGCTCAGTCATAGAAGACAGAGGCTAGCAGTGGAAAGGCGTATTTCTGAATGGAGGGCTGTGACAAGTAGCATTCCTCAGGGATCAGTGCTGGGACCTTTGCTGTTTGTAATATATATTAAGTGATTTGGAGGAAAATATTATTGGTTTGATTAGTAAGTTTGTGGACGACACAAAGGTTGGTGGATTTGCGGATAGTGATGAGGACTATCTGAGGATACAGCAAGATATAGATAAGTTGGAGATTTGGACAGAGAGATGGCAGATGGTGTTTAATCCAGACAAACGTAAGGTAATGCATTTTGGAAGGTCTAATAAAGATAGCAAAAATATAGTAAACGGCAGAACCCTAAAGAGTATTGATAGGCAGAGGGATCTGGGTGTACAGATACACAGGGTCACTGAAAGTGGCATGCTTGCCTTCATCGGCCGAGGCACTGACTTTAAAAATTGGCAAATCATGTTGTAGCTTTATAGAACCTTAGTTAGGTCGCACTTGGAATATAGTGTTCAATTCTGATTACCACATGACCAGAAGGATATGGAGACTTTGGAGAGGGTACAGAAAAGATTTATCAGGCTGTTGCCTGGCATGTTATGCATTAGTTATGAGGGGAGGTTGGAGAAACTTGGTTTGTTCTCATTAGAATGTTAGAAGTTGAGAGGCAACCTGATAGAAAACGGCAAGATTATGAGGAGCATGGACAGACTAGATAGTCAGAGCTTTTTCCCAGGGTGTAAGAGTCAATTACTAGGTGGGGCATAGGTTTAAAGTGCAAGGAACAAGGTTGAAAAGGAGTTGTACAAGGGAAGGTGCCTAGAACTCACTGCTGGGGGAGAGATAATGGAAGCAGATATGATCATGAATTTTAAGGGACGTCTTGACAAATATACGAATAGGATGGGAAGGGTAGGGAATTTTATTTCAGTCGGGCAGCACGGTCACTGCAGGCTTGGAAAGTCAAAGGGGCTGGTCCTGTACTGTAAATTTTCTTTGTTCTTTGAAATCAGTGTCACTCAGATATTGCATGGATGGAAATGGATGAGAAGCTATGCAATGTGAGATGATTCCAGACATGCACCAAAGTCTCCAAGAACGTACTTTGCCATTTCTTGTTTGTCGTTGACTGTGCACTAGTTGCTGGTTCAGAGCCGAACGTGCACTGCATCATCAACTTGTTCTCAATGCATATGACAATTTCAGCCTTATGATCAGTGAAAAGAAGATGGAATTAACATACCAGTTCACCCACTCTGCTCCACAAACATGAGGCTTAGATAACGTACCAACGGCAATCCAAGAAGTTCAACCATTTCTACTCAAGCTGCCTTCAGAAGCTTACAAAGATCAGAGGGCACAAAAAATTCCCAGCACTGAGGTGCCCAGCCATGCTGGCATGTCTAGCATCCAGATCATATCAAGACAGTCATAACTGAGCTGAGTTGGTCATGTAGCCAGAAAGCCTGACACTCGCTTACCAAAGTGAATCTTCTATAAAGAGCTCAAGTCGAACGTGTGCTGTCATGGCAATGAAAGGAGATGCTGCAAGAATGCTCTGAAAGCCTCACTTAAGAGTTTTGCTATTGACTTCCAATCCTGGGAAAGACTCGCCCAGAATCGCTACACCTGGCATAATCAATAAAAAGGAGGCTTGCCTTCCTTCAAAATCAAGGCATAGGGAAAATGTAAGGAAAGGAAATCCCAAGCCAACAATTCATCCAAAACATATATGTCCGTGGTATCCTGACTCAATTGCAGCAGAACCATCTGGACACAGAATGGCCTTAACAGTTGCCCACATACCCACAGGAACCCTAAATATCCAGTTGCTTGTGTTTCATATTTTGGTTTGGAGTACATCCTAAATACTCCAAAACATAGTCATCTTTATCTTGAAAGGCAAAGAAGTTCTCTCAACCAACAACAAATTTATCTGGTTATCATCTCAGTGATGTTTGTAGAATCTCTATGTGCAAATTGGCTTTGTTTTCTTACGTTATAATAGTGAATATAAAAAGTGGAAATATTTTATTGCCTGTAAAGTGCTTTGAGATATCATGAGAGTGATTGGTGATTCATAAATTTATGATTTATTTCTCTCAATATAGGTGTCATTCCTATACCAAAACATACAAAATTTATCTCTACATACTTTAATTACATGCAGAAGTGTAAGTATAATGCATGACTAGACCATTAACTGCTTCTGACCCACAAATTAATTGAGCAGGTTTTGCACATTTTTGAAATAGCTATGCAAATTAAAACTGTTACTTTCTAGCAAAGTAAGAGGTCTGACAACACCAATTTTAAATCCAACCGATTTATTTGATAGTAAACTTGCTAGCATCTCTACATCATGACTTTCTAGCAAAAACAGCCAAAATAAATTTAATGATGTACTCCAAACCAAGATATGAAACACAAGCAACTGACCAAAACCATAGTTTTGTAACTTACTCAACTGATGCAATTATAGGTTAAGAGACCTTACAAAAAGTCATGGTCATATTTACCATACCATAATTTTGTTGGAGTATTTACTACTTCAGATAATATGAACAATGTATGCACTCAATGGTTGATCTGTGAATATAGAGAAAAGCGGGAGTGAAATGAAATCAAATCAATACTAGTTCTAACCGATTCAGTATGCTTTCTTCTGTCAAGCCTATAAGCTAATAAATAAGGGACTGATTTAGCTCAGTTGGCTGGACAGCTGGTTAGTGATGCACAGCGATGCCAACAACATGGGTTCACTTCTTGTACTGGCTGAGGTTATTCATAAAGGCTTCACCTTTTCAACATTGCCTGAGGTACAGTGATCCTCAGGTTAAATCATTATCAGTCACAATCTATGGACATATGGAACTATGACAACTAAACAGGCCAACAGCGCACTACCCAGTGCTTAAATTAAACACAGTTTAATGCCAAGATGGACATTTACAAATTCCAGGGCATTACTGAAAAGTTAAGGAACAAAAGAGTTATTGACAAAGGCCTAATTAAACAATTTCAGAATCTAAAGTTGGGAAATGATGTGAAAATGCCATTAAACATGAGGACCTACATTAACCTGGTGTTGTGAGACTTCTTAAAAGTCCAACAGGTTTATTTGTTGTTAACTCCCACTCACCTGATGAAGGGGCAGTGTTCTGGAAGATTGAGCTTGTGCTACTAAGTAAACCTGTTAGACTTTAACTAGTGTTGAGACTTTTTACTGTGCTTACCTCAGTCCAATGCCGGCACCTCCACATCATGGTGACTTACATAACAGACACCACACTTCAAATGTAATTAACTGTGTGAAGGGCTGAGAGACACTTTGATACATAAGGTGCTTTTTCATTAACCAAATGAAAGTATTTATATAATTCCTGAATGAAGGGATTGAGAGCAGTTCCTATATTATATGACGTATGTTCACACTCAGTCAAATGATATTTAATTTCGCTAATACTCTTCCTAATAAGGGAGGAAAAATCATGAACAAAGCACTGAAGATGATTGGGTATAGGACACTATCCTTAGGAACTTCCAAAGACATGCGGGTTGGGTGCATTGGCCATGCACTATTACTGTCCCGGGATGTGCAGGTTAGAGAGATTGGCAGAGTAAACATATGGGGTTTTGGAGATAGGGCCTGGGTAGGATTATTGTCAGTGCAGTCTCAATGGGCCAAATGGCCTCCTTCTATACTGTAGGGTTTCTATGATTCTGTAGTGATGTGGTATATTACCATCCCATCAGTCTACTCTTGACTATCATTAAAGTAATGGAACTGCTATAACCTGCTCATGGACACTCAATTTGGGTCCTGCCAGGGACTGAAATAATTGACTCCAACAACCATCGTCCTTTGTGCCAGGTCCGACTCCAATCTTTGAACTGTTTTCCCCCGGTTCCCATTGGCTCCAGTTTTGCTAGTTCTCCTCAATACCATAGTCCATCCAATGCTACCTATGTGCAGGATATAGGGCTAACGGTAGGACTCTTAGGAGTGTAGATGAGCAGAGAGATCTCGGTGTACAGGTGCATAGATCTCTGAAAGTTGGTACTCAAGTTGATAAGGTTGTTAAGAAGGCATATAGTGTGTTAGCATTTATTGGTAGAGGGATTGAATTTCAGAGCCAAGATGTCATGTTGCAACTGTACAAAACTCTGGTGCAGCCGCACTTGGAATATTGTGTACAGTTTTGGTCGCCACATTATAAGAAAGATGTGGAGACATTGGAAAGGGTTCAGAGGAAGTTTACCAGGATGTTGCCTGGTATGATGGGGAGGTCTTATGAGGAAAGGCTAAGGGACTTGAAGTTATTTTCATTAGAGAGAAGAAGGCTAAGAGGTGACTTAATTGAGACATATAAGATGATCAGAGGGTTAGATAGGGTGGATAGTGAGAGCCTTTTTCCTCGGATGGAGATGGATAACACGAGGGGACATAGCTTTAAATTAAGGGCTGATAGTTATAGGACAGATGCTAGAGGTGGGTTCTTTACTCGGAGGGTAGTAAGGGCGTGGAATGCCTTGCCTGCAGCAGTTGTGGACTCGTCAAGTTTAAGGGCGTTCAAATGGTCAGTGGATGGGCACATGGATAGCATTGAAATAGTTTAGGATAGAGGGTCATAAAATTGGTTCCATTAGTCGGCGCAACATCGAGGGCCGAAAGGGCTTGTACTGTGCTGTAATGTTCTGTGTTCTATGTTCTATGATGTCAAGGACAGTCGTGCTCACCTCATTTCTGGCATTCAGTTCTTGTGTCTACAAAACTAATAAGGTCAGCAGCTGAAGTATTCTGGCAGAACATAAACTGAGTGTATGTAAGCACGTTATAGAGGTATAAATGACCCCTTCCATCACTTTAACGATAATCAAGAATAGACTGATAGGATGGTAATTGGTCGAGTTGGTTCTGTGCTGCTTTTTATCTACAAGACATACCTCAGCGATTTTCCATATTGCTACATAGGTGTCAGTGCTGTAGCTGTACTTAAACGACTTGGCGAAGTGCACAGCTAGATGGGGAGCAAAAGGTCTTCAGACTATTGCTGGAATATTGATGCATTGATGAGGAGTCTAATCCTACCCAGTGAATTGTTTCATTGTTTATCAACATTCACAACTGGATACGGCTAGACTGATGTGGAGATGCTGGCGTTGGACTGGGGTAAACACAGTAAGAAGTCTCACACCACCAGGTTAAAGTCCAAACAATTTATGAAAGTCCAAATTGGTTGGACTTTAAGCTGGTGTTGTGAAACTTCTTACTGTGGCTAGACTGCACAGCTTAGATCTGATCCATTAGTTGTGGGATCTCTAGGTTTTGTCTATTGCATGCTGCTTTCATTGTTTGGCATGCAAATAATCCTGTGTGGCAGCTTCACCGGGTTGACACCTCAGTTGTAGACATACTTGATGTTGCTCTTGGCATGCCCTCTTTCACTCCTCATTGAACCAGGGTTGATTCCCTGCCTTTCTGCTACTGGAAGAGTGGAGAATATGCTGGTTATAGATTGTGGCCAAATAAAATTCTGTTGCTGCTATGAATGGCCCATGGTTGCCTATGGATGTCCAGTTTTGAGATGATAGATATGACTCAAATCTATCCCATTTAGCACAGTGGTAATGCCACACAACACAGTGGAGCGTATCTCAATGTAAAGGCAGGACTTTGTCTCCACCAGAACTGTGTAGTGGTCAATCTGACCAATACAGTCATGGACATATGCATCTGCTACAAGTAGATTGGTAAAAATAAACACAAGTAGACTTTTCCTTCACCATAAACCCAGTTTGGCAGCTATATCTTTTAGGACTTGATCAGCTCAGTCAGTAGCAGTGCTACCAAGCCACTCTTAGTGATGATCATGGAAGTCCCCCATCCAGGTCTCCCAGCTTTGGCTCAAGTAAGGAGGATTTGCGGGATCAACAGGGCTGTTATCATTTCTGGTTCATTGTTTTGAACAGTTTCATTTCTTATGTAGACTTTGTAGTGGTTTGATACAACTGAGTGGCTTGCTAGGCTATTTCAGAGGACACACAGCTGTGCATCTGGAGTCACATGTGGGCCTAAAGGACAAATAATTGACATGGGTTTTGTGATCACCATTAGACCAGGTGTACTAATTAAATTTAAATTTCACAGCTGCTGTGATGGGTTTTGAACTATATCCCCAGAGCATTATCCTAGATCTCTGGGTTACTTGTTCTATGACATTAATACTATGTCACCACCTCCCCCCACATTACAACAGTGATTACACTTTAAGAGAATTTATTAGCTGTAAAGGCGCAGTGAAAGATTTGCTGGATGTGAAAAATGCCTTATAAATACCACTCTTTCTTTTTTATTTATTTTACTTACCTCTGTGTTCACAAAACTGACCCTTGAGGTAAATGGCAATGACTTACTTGACAGATCTTTTAGTTGCACCTCCAAGATTAAGTGGTGATATTATCCATTGCACCGACCATTTCAAGAATTTTTAAAATTTGGTCAGAGGCTCAATGTTATTTCTCGCCTCCCTTTATTTCTCATCTCCACTACCATGACCCAAAACCAATTTCAAAGTTCAAGAACCATAAATCACCATCCTTCTGATCACCCCATCCTTTCTACAACAAGGAAAGCCATGTTCTGATCTTTTACATAGAACTGGCTACCAAATTCTAAGATGATTTATAACGTCAATGACTTTTGACACTCCAGAAGACATCAATCAGAAGGTCTAAAAGTAAATTTGTTGTGTGAAGGGGGATAAGAAACAGATGCAGTAATTATATATTGAAAGTAATCACAAAGAAAACTTAAATTATTTAAAATAAAAGCACAGCTTTTTAAAATATGTTTTTTCCTAACTCACCATTCATAAAACCTACCTCTGAAATGCTCTGATCAATTGCTGCAACCTGTTTTCACCCAATTCCCCCAGATAAGAACACAGGATATAAGAGTAGGCTAGACAACCTATCTCTGCCATTCAATACAATTGTGGCTGATCATCCACTTCAATGCTTCTTCCCCAGCCCTCCAACACACACACACACAATGCCAATATTCATTTATGTCATTGGTAGTCAGAAATCTGTCAATTTCTGCTTTAAACAAACTCAATAACTGAGCTTCCACAGCCCTATACAGTAGGGAAATCCAAAGATTCACGACGTTCTGAGTAAAACAAAATCTCCTTATTTTGGTCCTGTGGCTTCCTCTTATTTTGAAGTTGTGCCTCCTCTGGTTCTACATTCCCCAACTAAATGAAACATTTTACCTGCATCTACCCTGTAAGTATTTTGTAGATATAAATGAGCTCTATAGGCCTAATTTCCCCAATCTCTCTTCACAAAACAATCCTGCCATCCCGGGAACAAGTCTAGTGAACCTTTGATGCATTACCTTTATGGCAATAATATCCTTCCTAAGGTAAAGGGACAAAAACTGCACACACTAATCTCAGTAGAGTGTAAACAACATTCTATACAATTGAAGCAAGACTTTGCTACTCCTTCACTCAACTCCTCTTGCCAGAAAGGTTAATGTATCATTAGTTTTGTAATTGCCTACAGCGCCTGTATGTTAGCCTTCAATGACTTGTTGACAAAGTCACTCAGGTACCTTTGCAATCTACACTTTCTAATTTCTTACTATTTAAGAAATATTCTGCATATGTGTTCTTCTACCAAAGTTCTTCTATCTTGCATTTTTCCAGATTATATTCCAACTGACTTCTGAACATCTGTCATGTTCCTGCTCATTCACTACATCTGTCCAAATCCTCTTTGCATCTTCCTCAGAACACACATTCCCATCTGTGAATTTGGAAAGATTACATTTGGTCTCAACATCCACACTGAGCACTTGTCCAGTTTCCTCCACTCTCTTTTGCTACCAATCCCAAGATGACCACCTTGCCTTCTTACGAAGAAAACCTCCATCACCATGTTACCAGACATGTAATCCAGAGGTCCAGGCTAATTCTCCGGGGACAAGAGTTCAAATCCAAACATGGCAGCTAGTGGAATTTAAAATCCACATAGTGCAGAAAGAGGCCAGTTGATTCATTAAATCTGATTAACTCCCCAAAAGAACATCCTACCTATGCCCTCCCCTCCACCCTATCCCCATAACTCCATGTATTTACCATGGTTAATCCACCTAAGCTTTGTGTGGGTTCAGATAACAAGGTACACTCATATACACATGTACACACACACAGCATGATATCTCCCCAGACTGGAATGCGTCCTTTTGCCATTTTCAGAGACTATAGCAGTTTGAGTTCGCAGATCCAGTCAGATGATCCTTGGCGGCCATCCTTTCAACATCGTATTGTCCCTTTTTAAAAAAAAAATCAGCTGCAGGAGATTCCACATGGAGTAAAGTTTGTGTTCTAAAAGTTACTAACAGGACATGCCACCATGAAAGAGAAAGAAAGTTGTGAATCTGGGGGAGGGGATGAAACAATCACTTCTGATTTCACAATAAGCCATTCATATGCAAAGCCGAACACATCATCATCATACAAAGTCACACAACCCTGACATACAACAGTCCTGTTTCAATGCCTCCATACCCAAAGACCCAGCTTGCATTCCTCCCACATTCAAAGTGTTTAGGATGCTATCATAGCTCATAGCAGAACTGTTATGTTCCCTCTCTCCATGTTCCATGATCATGGAATATAGAAAACCCTACATTGCAAAAGGAGGTCATTCGGCCCATTGAGCTTACACTGACAACAATCCCACCTCTACTCCCATAACCCCACATATTTACCCCACTAATTCCTCTAACATTCGCATCCCGGTATACAAAAAGACAATTTAGCATTACTTAATCCACACATCTTTGGATAATGGAAGGAAACTGGAGCATCCGGAGGAAATCCACTCAGCCACAGGAAAAACATGCAAACTCCACACAGACAGTGACCCAGTTTCTTGGAGCTGTGAGGCAGCTATGCTAACCACTGTACCGCTGTGCTGCCCATTTTCCACCTTTTCTTGTTCTCCTACATCTCAGAACTACCTTTCCAGTTCTCTTGCTTCCTGGGTCCTCTTAACGCTCCAAGCACAAGATCCCCATTCCCGAATTCCTAGGGCCACCTTCTAGTAACAGCAACCCAGACAACTTCTATCCTCAATCTCAGCAAAATGATCAGGAAGATATTGCAGGCAACAATTTAGATGTGTTGCTGTTTGTACAATCTACAACTCATCTAACTGCTGCCTGTAAAATCTTCCTGACCATTTTTATGTTTGGGGTTGTAGAAATGGTGCTAAGTAAAATTAACTGAATTCATAACTAAACAGTAATCAAGGATTTACAGTTTCCCCTATGGAGATAATCATAGAAATCTGCTCAAAGCCATCACCAACACATATGCAGCAGTCAAACGAACAAAATCCCTCAAACATTATAAACCAACAACCCTGAAAATGTATTTTACATTGCGCTGCATCAAACTAAACCAACTGGGAAGCTAAATGTGATGTTGTGGGGAAAATAAATCAATGGAAATATATTAAAATGGAAAGTGTGGTCACCCAAATCATATTACTACATGTGAAATTATTTTTAAATAGCTGCATGATCATAGCTAAAACCTGAAAGTAGTGAGCATATTACAAGTTAAAAAGCTCCCAAATCAAATAACAATGGAATTCTGCATAACTCAAGCTAGATTGACTTGCAGAAAATAGCTCTTCTAACCTTAAAAAGGGCCAGATCAGCTTTTATACAGTTCCATTTAAGCAACAGAATCATACATTATGCACCGTATGGCATAATACTCCTGTCACAAAATAGTATGTTAGATTTACTGTGAGTGGTGCCACTGAAGGTATTTGTTACACAAAAAAAATTAGATATATCTATCATCATCTTCTTAGGCAGTCCCTTGGGATTAAGGGTGACTTGCTTCCACTCCAATTTGGTTGGTTCTGAAATAGATGAAGAGCACAATGCATGATCTTCAGTCTCTGATAACATGCAGAGAAGGTAGAGCTCAGAGTGTCGAGAAGGTGGGTTGTTTAGAGGTTTGGGGCACCTTCCATTATCTCAACTTCACTTCTGCACATTCCTAAAGTTTCTTGACATATTCAGTGCGTTTCTGAAAAGGCTTCCTCCATTTTGGTCAGTCACAAGCCTGGGTGCCCCATGAGTTTGACGTCTTCAGGAAGGCTTTGAGAACATCCACTGAGCATTTGCATCATCCTCCTGGGCATTTCTTGCCGTGACAGGGTTGCAGATAGAGTTTTTGCTTTGGGAGTCTGCTGTCAGGCACAAGATTGACATGTCTCACCCACTAAGCTGATTTCAAGTGCTTAGCAATGATCATTAATCACAGAATGTGCAATCCCTACCCTTTTAACTCCTTCTTCCTCACCTCTAAAGCCCCAAACACATCTTTCAGGTAAAGCAGCATTTACTTGATCTCCTTCAATTTGGTCCATTGTACTTGCTGCTCCCAATGTTGTGGTCTCAGCACTGCGGAGATTAAATACAGTGTGGGGAACTGCTTTCTGGAACACCTTCACTCCAGTCTGCAAACATGACCCAAGTTTCTAGTTGTTTGCCATTTCAACTCAGCATCTTGCTCTCATGCCCAAATGTCCTTGACCTGCTGAAATATTGCACTGAGGTCCATGCAAACTGCAGGAAAGCACCTCAGCTTCCAATTAGGCACTAAACAACCTTCTGAACTTAACACTGAGTTCAATAACTTCAGTTCATGAGCTCATTTCTCCAGCTTGACCCCTTCATTAAGGTCATTTTTGAGTCTCACACCTTTTCCCACACATCCCCTCCCCACAGGGTCATCTGGTCCTTGTTATTGAGTTTTGCTTTTGCAGAGCGCCAACCTTTGTTCTGCTATCAACACATGCTACTATCCTACCAATATGCCACTATCAGCACCTTCTTTCGTCTTTAATACTACCATTAACACTTCCTTTCTCTTATGCCCATGACATCTTTGTTTTTTCTCTCCTAACTCCCAACTTTCCGTGACCTTCTATTTTGCTTCACCTTCTCCACCCCATTTTAAACAGTATAAAATCCAGAACATTTCTCCCTCTCTCTCTAATACTGAAGAGTCAAAACATTAACTCTGTTTCTATCTCCACAGGTGCTGCCAGATCTGCTGAGATTTTCCAGTGTCTCCTGTTTTTATTTCAGATTTCCAGCACTAGTATTTTGCTTTTATTTGAGTGATTGCAGGTCCGCTTGGGAGAGGTTGTGGGACTGCCTTTCTTGTCACCTGAATTGCAGCTCCAAGTCTTTGAAAAATACTGGAGTGTGGGAATTACCATTGATCTTAGTCTCAGATTTCAGATCCTGGTCCACAAATATCCTTTCCCTTTTGACTGAAAGCTAAGATGGCATGTTGGAGATGATGAGCATTTCACCATCTATGTTTGTCAAAGGAAGAAAGTTGCAGACTGCGGGAAGTTATGAAGTTTGGTTGCAAGTGGTTAGCACTGCTACCTCACAGCACCAAGGACCAGGGTTCAATTTCAGCCTTGGGTCACTGTCTGTGTGGAGTTTGCACATTCTCCCTATGTCTGTGTGGGTTTCCTCCGAGTACTCTGGTTACCTCCCACTCTCCAAAGAGATGTGAATTAGGTTGATCAATTATTTTAAATTGTCCTTAGTGTCAGTAGACTAGTTAGGGTAAAGACATTGGGTCATGGGGATGGGTCTGATTGGGATTGTAGTCGGTGCAGACTTGATGGGCCAAATGTTCTCCTCTTGCACAGTGTAGAAAGTTATGGCGGCGTATGGAATTTTTTCTTCATCAGCAAAGATATGGAATAAAAAGCAAGGAGATTATACTGGGAAAACATATAAAAAAAAGTTATGTCATAGCTAGTGTATTGGTGACTATCTTACAGGAAAGATGTAATTACACCGGAGAAGGCATACAGAGGATGTATGAGAATACCGCCAGGAATGGAGAACTTTGACAGCAGGGAGAGATTCATAGACTTAGGTTTTTGGAAAAATAGCATTTGAGGAGTGATTTAATCATGGTGTTTTGAATTATGAGAAGCGTAGGTAGCACTGAGAGGGTAGACCTCTTTCCTTCACAAAGAGATCAATAACCAGGAGAAATGGAGAAGAAATTGGATAGGAATGAGAAGAAATATTTTGACAGTGGGTTACAAGGTTCTATAACTTACTATCTGAAAAGGATAGTTGAGGCAGAAAATCTTCATCCCATTCAAAGTTAACTTGGTTTGCACTCAAAGTAACTCAGAGGGTTATCTCAGAACCTGGAGCTGGGGGAATGGGATCAGACTGGATAATGCTTTTTCAACTGCCAGACATATTTAGCCCTACGATCACCTCCTTTGCTGTAGTTTTTTTTAAATTTTTCTATCTTTGCACATTTTATAGTCCAACCTTCCTATTTTAAAACCTGCCATGAACATTGCCTCAGGGAATTTTTGCGTTGACTAAAATGTAGTAATTTTCAATGAGCTTAGTCTGTGCATGTTTATAATTACATGGGAAAGATTGCCACTGTCATTTAATTCTTCAGCCAAACAACTGGTTGGAACTACTTCTGGTTGATTACAAATAGTAACTAAGTCTGGAGAGCTACTCACTGCTGAACAGCTTTAACAGTGAATATGTGTGAGAAAGGATTCAGCAGCTTGTCAATGCAGCTAACATCAAAATAACACATCCAAACATTTCCAAAACTGAAGTGCTGCTGGATTGGAAACCAATATAGAGTGGTCAATACAGGGGAGACAGGTGATTGAGACCCAGTACGAGTTAAGATACAGGCAGCAGAACTTTGTATGCGCTCACATTGTTTTACCCTGTATCAAAATGGGTGGTCAGCCAAGTGAGTATTGAAATAGCTGAGTTGAGGTAAGAAAGGCAAGTTGATTTCAGCAGTTGAATTGTAGCAAATCCTTGCTGAATCAGTAGTTTCTAATTGGCCAGCACAAAGAACTGAACATTTAAACTTCAATGACTCTAATGTCACATAGACAATGGGAAACAATGCAAGCAGGTCAACCTATCAATACCCCACAACAGAAAAATAATATGGAGTATCATCAAATGCAAGATAGCTAGGATATCACACCATTGTGTGCGCCAACACAAGAAATGTCGGGCGTTAAGCTGATGTTATGGTCCAGATCGGAAGCTCCAAAGTATTCCAAGGAGCTTGCCTGGATCACAAGTTATGCATCTTGGCTAGGATAAGCAAGAAATTTTTCACTTCAGGTATGATTCAAGTGATCCACTAGGGAGTTTGTTTAAGAATACAGTTAACATGTAGAGAATGAAAATTAGCAAGAACTTTTATCAACTACAAACAATCATGATAATGTACAACCCTGAAGCAAAATATCTACAAATCTTCCAATCAAACCAATACCATAACCAAAAGACCCTTTAAACAGATTTAGCACAGCACAGACTGATGCTCACGTGATACTGGAAATTGAGCCCTTTGGTTGGAGAACTGAAAATTCTCAGGTCTTGATTCACTCAGAATAGCTTCCCAGTACACCAGACAGACTATGGTCCAGCCCCAAACAACGGACAGATTTTTGCCTTTCAGGAAAACAAGATTTTGTTTTTAGCTAATCACCAGAATTTTCAAAAACAACAGAGAGAGAGGGAAAACATTTCTTTTTAGCTTGTTGTCCCTTTTAAAACTGAAATTGAACTTCTGTTACCTGACCTGCCCACAGTTTTTTTACTCCTCCAATAACAGCATCATGTATGGCTATCCGCATGAAACACATCGACTGAGAGAGCTGCAGGGATCATGATTAAAAAAACTTCAAAGATACATTAACATCATATGAATTCATCACAGATTTTATCTGAAAAATAAATTCCATCAATTGATGGAATTTAAAGAAATGCTCTATTCCTGCCTTATTCTTGTGACCCTACCTCTCTCTCCTTATCTCCGGCGTCATGCTTCTGAAAGCACTACATCGGATTCAGAAGTTTCATTAACCCCCATGAAAAATGCAAGAATTTCAAAAAAAAAATGTAAAATGTTGATTTCTAACTGACAATCTCATTGCAATTGAGCTCTAAATGTTGTAGAGATGTGTTCAAATAAAGCAGACAATAGCAGCAGTTGGGCCTAGTACAGGTAAGGCTGTGGGAAAAATTATATAGGGAGATGACAAAGGTGACAAAGTTCAACTGCTGTCTCTAAAAAAAAATGACTAGCCCCAAAAGCTAGAGCGACAGTTTAAATTAATCCTATGAACCATCTCTCAGGAAAATGTGTAAATTACATGGATCATTACAAACAATTGGAGAAATATAGACACAACTGGAAAGTCTTTGATGTTCTTTTTTATGTGCTCAGCACCAATTGCATTTGGTTTCCATAGAGATGTCACTAAATGCACCATTAGGAAGTTGCTGTACTGAACAACAGCGACTGAAAAGAAAATGATGTTTGAAGCAATTACCTCCAATGCTAAAAATTACAAACAAATTGACACTTTACCCAAGAGTATGAAACTACTTTTAAGTACTGCAACTCCTTAACACAAATCATTATTCAAAAAACATATATAGATGTAATCAGGCATAGTACAACCAAAAGCAAAATGTGTCAATGTGTAAAATAAGGTTCAAGGGGACTAATTATGAATGAATTTGCAAAGAAAGAATATAATTGTTATGTAGCAGCTATTATGGATCAGATCAGAAACTCCAAAGTGTTTTATGGAGCCCACCTAATCATAAGTTTTGCAACTTGAATTTGATTAGGATAAGCATCACATATTTCCCTTCAGGTATGACTCAAATGACCTATGAGGGAGATTTTATCAAAGTTTATAGAACATAGAACATAGAACAATACAGCACAGAACAGGCCCTTCGGCCTTCGATGTTGTGCCGACCAAAATAAAAAGCAATGCCCCTCCTAACTAAACCATTCCCTTCTCATCCATATACTTATCCACTAACCTCTTAAACGCCACCAAACTTGGCGCATCTACAACAGCTGCAGGCAGGGCATTCCACTCCCTAATCACTCTTTGAGTAAAGAACCTACCTCTGATATCCGTCCTATAACTCATACCCCTTAATTTAAAGCTGTGTCCCCTCGTGCTAGCTTTCTCCATCCTAGGAAAAAGGCTATCACTGTCCACCCTATCTAAACCTCTAATCATCTTATATGCTTCAATAAGATCCCCTCTTAGCCGCCTCCTTTCTAACGAAAACAACCTCAAATCCTTCAACCTCTCTTCATAGGACCTGCCCTCCATACCAGGCAACATCCTGGTAAACCTCCTCTGTACCCTCTCCAATGCCTCCACATCTTTCTTATAATGTGGGGACCAGAACTGCACACAATACTCCAAGTGCGGCCGCACTAGAGTTTTGTACAGTTGCAACATGATGTTGCGGCTCCTAAATTCAATCCCCCTACCAATAAAAGCTAAGACTCCATATGCCTTCTTAACAACTTTATCCACTTGACTGCCTACTTTCAGGGATCTATTGACACATACACCAAGATCCTTCTGTTCCTCAACACTATTAAGAGCCCTACCATTAGCCCTATACTCTACACATTTATTGTTCCTGCCAAAGTGCATTACCTCACACTTTTCCACATTAAACTCCATTTGCCACCTCTCGGCCCAGCTCTGCAACTTGTCCAAGTCACTCTGTAAACTAAAACACCCCTCTTCACTATCTACCACACCACCAACTTTAGTATCATCTGCAAATTTACTGATCCATCCCTCAATACCCTCATCCAGATCATTTATAAAAATTACAAACAGCAGGGGCCCCAAAACAGACCCCTGAGGCACACCACTCGTCACCGAACTCCACGATGAATATCTCCCATCAACCACCACCCTCTGTCTTCTATCTGCCAGCCAATTTCTAATCCAATTAGCTAAATCACCCTCTATTCCACACATCTGCATTTTCTGTAGAAGTCTTCCATGGGCCACCTTATCAAAAGCCTTACTAAAGTCCATATATACTACATCAACCGCCTTACCCCCATCCACCTCTCTGGTCACTTTCTCAAAAAACTCAATGAGGTTAGTAAGGCATGACCTACCCTTCACAAAACCATGCTGACTATCCCCAATCAATTCATTTCTCTCTAATTTCTCTCTAATTATTTCTCTAATTATTTCTCTCTAATTATTTATTTATTTAAGAATATAGCTAACATGTACAGTAAGAAAATTAGTAAGAACTTTTTATAAGTTACAAACAAGAAACAAAACAATTATAATGTTAACAATAATGTCTAATGTGTTCCAATCGAACCAATCCCATAGACAAAAGACCTCTTTCACGGGTTTAGCACAGCAAAGACTAGTGCTCACGCGATACTGGAATTGTGTCCTTTGAAAGAAGTCTGCAGTTCTCTGGATAAACTCAGAATATCTGAAGTCAGAACAACGTCCCAAAACATCAGGGAGTCTAGACAAGTACCCATAGCAGATTCTTCTCTTCAGAAAGACAAAACCTTGCTTTCAGATGACCAGCAGATTTTCCAAAACCAGGAAAAGTGAGAGAGAGAGAAAGATTTCTTTTCAGCCTGCTATCCCTTCTAAAACTCAACTCTAACCGCTCAAATTGAAAGTGAAACCTTAAACTCACTGGAAAGAAAGCTGTCCAAAAACACATGACCATCCTCCTAACAGTGCAGGATTATAAAACAACCCAGAGTTTAAAATAAACAGACCCCATTTAGGCTACTGAAGTAGTAATAAGATGATCCCTTGTAGACAACCCAGCAACAATGAAACCAAACTGAAAATGGTCTGTTTACATCAGCAGAGGGCAGGATTTACAGAGTAACAATTATCACACAGCATTGCCCATTAATTGTTTAACATGGCTTGAAAAACAACACTGTTGAAATCAGCAGTTAGATTTTGCTTAACGTCTGTAATTTCATTTGATTCAATGCTCCCTTTAAAAACAGGTTCCCTCCTGGCTGCATACATTCCTTACTCAAGAGTGAAGGGCAGGTGTTGTTCATCTTTCCATTTTATGATGCTGTATAATCTCCAACGCACTCACTGATATTCTGCATTAAATTTGATGGATTCGCATCAACAAGTTAATTACAGTTAGCAAATTGCTATTTGCCAAGAAAGCACTGCACAGGTAAACTATGATAATTGTGATTGTAAAAGTGTAGGGAACTATCCATCTCCTTTCAAAACCAAAATGGCAAGTCGCGACAGGGGATAGAAACAGGGAATGGTCTCATCACAGAAGTCTCGCACAACACTTTCAACAGTACTGTAAATAACTGAACAATTAGACTATACCGTGTAGTATAACTGTTCAAAGTCCCTTCCAATCGCTGTTTATGCCTTTGCAGAGTTTCCTCAGTTTCCAACACGGAGACTCCTCACTTCACAATAGCACTTGGAGAATTAGCAGAACCACCATCACTGCAGTTCGTCTTTGCAGTCAAAGTCAGAAGGTTTAAATAGATGGTAGGAGTGCAGATAGCCTCAAACCAGTTATGCTACTAAGTATGGATTCAGGGAGCAGGAAGGTTCAAATCTTAAAACATAATCATATCTAATCCATACATGGCAAATAGATAAACTGAGAGGACACTGAAGATATAGAACGTAGAACATAGAACACTACAGCACAAACAGGCCCTTCAACCCACAAGTTGTGCCGATCATATCAGTACCTACCAGGCCATAGAACTATCTGTAACTCCCAATCCCATTAAATCCCAAGTACTCATCCAGAAGTTTCTTAAAAGATCCCCAGTGAGTTCGCCTCTACCACCACTGATGGTACTTACCCCTAATAAAACTTACACCTAATATCTCCTCTGTACTTGCCCCCAGCACCTTAAACCTGTGTCCCCTCGTAGCGACCATTTCAGCCCTGGGAAATAGCCTCCGAGAATCCACCCTATCTATTCCTCTCAACATCTTATAAACCTCTATCAGGTCGCCTCTCAACCTTCGTCTCTCCAGGGAGAAAAGACCTAGCTCCCTCAACCTATTTTCATAAGCCATGCCTCCCAATCCAGGCAACATCCTTGTAAATCTCCTCTGCATCCTCTCAATAGTTTCCACATCCTTCCTGTAGTGAGGCGACCAGAATTGCACACAGTACTCCAGGTGTGTCTGACAAGGGTCTTATAAAGTTGCAGCATTACCTCCCGACTCCTCAATCTCTCGATTAATGAAGGCCAGTACACCATACGCCTTCTTGACCACATCCTCCACCTGCAAGGCCGATTAAAGAGTCCTATGGAGCCAGACCCCAAGATCCTTTTGCTCCCCAACACTGCTAAGACTCCTACCCTTGATATTATACTCCTTCATCCCATTGGCCTTGCCAAAATGGACCACCACACATTTATCTGCATTGAAGTCCATCTGCCACTTCTCCGCCACATTCTACCTATGTCTCACTGACATTCCTCCAGACTATCCACAACACCACCAACCATCGTATCATTGGCAAACTTACTAACCCATCCCTCCACTTCCTCATCCAGGTCATTTATGAAAATGGCAAACAGCAAGGGTCCTAGAACAGATCCCTGAGGCACTCCACTGGTGACTGACCTCCATGCAGAAAAAGACCCATCCGCAATCACTCCCTCCCTTCTGCAGGCAAGCTAGTTCTGGATCCACAAGGCCAAAGCCCCTTGGATCCCATGCCCCCTCACCTTCTCAAAAAGTCTTGCATGGGGGACCTCATCAAACGCTGAAATCCATGTAAACCATATCCATTGCTCCTCCTTCGTCAATGCGTTCAGTTACATTTTCGAAGAACTCAACTAGGCTCGTAAGGCATGACCTGTCCTTAAAGAATTGTTGACTATTTCTGATCATATTGAATTTCTCTAAATGCTCATAAATCCTGTCCCTCAGAATCCTCTCCATCAACTTACCAACCACTCAGGTCAGACTCACCGGTTGGTAATTCCCCGGGCTATCCCTGTTCCCTTTCTTGAAAATAGGCACCACATCTGCAATCCTCCAATCTTCTGGAACCTCTCCTATCTCCATCAATGATGCAAAGATCATCGCCAGGGGCTCTGCAATCACTTCCCTCCCCTCCCACGGTAACCTGGGGTACGTCCCATTCGGTCCCGGCGACTTATCTACCTTGATGGAATTTAACAGTTCGAACACATCCTCTTTCTTAATGTCCACATACTCAATCTTTTCAGTCTGCTGCAAACCTGCAGTACAACCTCACAGATCACCTTCCATTGTGAATACCGAGGCTAAGTACTTATTAAGCACCTCTGCCATTTCTTCTGGTTTCACACAGACTTTTCCCTCTTCACTTTTTGTAGGTCCTATCCCTTCACTTCTCATCCTTTTACTCTTCACATATTTGTAAAACGCCTTGGGATTCTCCTTAATCCTACCTGCCAAGGCCTTCTCGTGACCCCTTCTGGCTCTTCTACTTTCCTTTTTAAGCTCCCTTCTACAAGTCTTATACGCCTCTAGATCCCTAACATCCCCTAGCTCTCTGAACTTTCTGTATACCTTTCTTTTCTTCTTAACTAGGTTCATCACAACCTTTGTGCATCACAGTTCCCGTGACCTATCAAAACCTCCTTGTCTCATAGGAACATTGTCGTGCACAGCTCCAAACAAACATTCCTTGAAAATCCACCTTCCTTCAGTACTTTTCCCCAAGAACCTCCTTTCAGTTTACTATTCCAATTTTCTGCCTGATGTCTTCATATTTCCCCCTACTCCAGATAAGCACCTTCCTATCCTGCCTGATCCTATCTCTTTCCAATGCTATCGTGAAGGAGATAGAATTATGATCACCATTCTCGAGATGCTCTCCTACCGAGAGATCAGACACCTGTCCTAGTTCATTAGCCAGCACCAGGTCAAGTACAGCCTCTCCTCTCGTAGGCTTATCCATGTGCTATGTCAGGAAACCCTCCTGAACACACCTAACAAACTCCTCCCCATCCGAACCCCTTACCCGGAGGACATTCCAGTCGATGTTTGGGAAATTAAAGTCTCCCACCATGACAATTCTGTTATTTCTACATCTCTCTAGGATCTGTTTCCCCATCTGCACTCAACATCCCTATCATTATTGGGCGACCTATAAAAAACATCCAGTAAAGTTATCAACTCCTTGCTGTTCCTAACTTCCGCCCACAAAGACTCCGTAGACAGTCCTTCCATGGCAAACACCTTCTCTACAGCTGTGACAATGTTCCTGATCAAGAGTGCCATTCCCCGACCTCTTTTGCCTCCGTCCTTGTCCTTCCTGAGCATCTGAATCCTGGCAGCTGAAGTACCCAGTCCTGTCCCTAAGACATCCAAGTCTCTGTAATGGCCACCACATCACATTCCCAAGCATCAATCCAGGCCTTGCACTCATCCACTTTATTCACTATACTTAAAATAGACACACCTCAGACCCTCAGTCTGGGCACTTCTCTTCTCCATCTAACCTCCCTCTCAAAATGTCTACAATCCTTCTCTACTTGGGAGATAGCCTCCTCGCTCCCAGTCATCTCATCTCGATTCCCTCCCCCCAGCCTTTCTAGTTTAAAGTCCCTTCAGAAGCCCTAGCCAGCCTTCCCGCCAAGATATTGATCCCCCTGGGATTTAAGTGCCACCCATCTTTATTGTACAGGTCACACCTGCCCCTAAAGAGGTCCCAATGATCCAGGAACCGGAATCCCTGCCCCCTGATCCAGTCTCTCAGCCACGCTTTCACCCTCCACTTCATCCTATTCCTGCTCTCACTCTCCCGTGGCGCAGGCAACAATCCTGAGATTACTACCTTCACTTTCCTCTTTCTCAGCTGTCTACCTAATTCCCTACATCTGAGATAAATACAGAATTAGGTTATAACTAGGTTTATAATTAGGTTATAATTAGGTTTAAAGCTAGCACGAGGGGACACAGCTTTAAATTAAGGGGTGATAGTTATAGGACGGATATCAGGGGCAGGTTCTTTACCCAAAGGGTGGTTCGGGAGTGGAAAGCCCTGCCTGCAGCAGTTGTAGATGCGCCAAGTTTGGTGGCGTTTAAGAGGTTAGTTGATAAGTATATGGAAGAGAAGGGAATGGTTTAGTTTGGCGGGGCATTGCTTTTTATATTGGTCGGCGCAACATCGAAGGCCGAAGGGCCTGTTCTGTGCTGTAATGTTCTATGTTCTATGTTCTATAACTTGCAATCAATACATCAGAATGCACAAAAAAGTAGTGAAATAAAGTTTTTTCTGGTTTGTCAAGGATTGGAATCTGGTTAAATATATCAGGAACACCTACTGTAAAGCTCAGAGAAATACTGCATCAGAACTAAACTGCACACAAATTGCAATATAATTATTTTTCTTAGTTATAGTTGGACCTTCTGAGATGCTGTTTTCATCGCAGGATAAACTGTCCTATCAGGGTAAGATCTTTGTAGCTATTATACATGAATGTCTTATGATGGAAGCCTTAGTGGCAAAGCTTGTACAAGACAAAGCCTAACTGAAAAGACAAAGCAAACCAGCCCTCTCAGTTTCTCAGGAAATCAAGGCTTGAAGCCAAAACTTCAGATTGAAACTATATAAAAGGAGACAAGAACTATGGGAACTCAGTTGACATCTCCAGTACTGTACAGGCAGGGTGAAGACAAATGTTAGATCCAGAAGCTGAAAATAAGCAGAGATATGTTTGCTGCAGATGTTTCTTTACTTGCAGATAACATTGATGGTTTTATACTATCCATACATCATGGAGGGGTGGTTGTACAGCTTTGCTTGTCCCGAAACTGTAAACTCCTGCCCGAGGTCAACGCACCTTTCCATGGCCCATCCCTCGCCCACTCTGACTGCCATGGCAGACGGGATGGGAAAATTCTAGGCCATATAAGGCGTTGAGGAGGTTCTGCAGACATGCGCCATTTTTGAAGATTGCAGCTGTGAAATTCAGGTTGGTCGCTTTGCTGGCAACTGAGAGTCAAGTCCTGGAAGCAGAACTAAAATCTTTTGTAAGGTAGAGTTTTGAAATATTTTATGACTGAGACTGCCAACAGAAGTACTGAGTAAACTACCAGGTCAATTTGCAAGATCTCAGCTGTATCTGCCATTTAACATGTAATTTATCATTTAAAAATCTCACAATTTGCCAATGAATATATATTCAAACTTCTGATTTTGCACATTAGAGTAGAGGTAGTCACCCAGTATAGTATTTAATGGCTGCTTTGTTTGACCCATGTATAGTAAACTTTATGTTGTTATAACCCATGGAATCTAGTTGCTTCATTGTCTCAGTAACTGGGATTTCAGATTGATTTTCTTGAAAATAAGTTACTGACTTCAACCATGTTCATAGCAGTATTCTGTTGCTGCTACTATGTGTTTACAACTCCAGTTTAGTTCTGTGCTGCAACTTGCCCTAGTTTATGTGCCTGGGAAATATGCTCCCCTTGCTGATATTAAACCCAAATGGCAATTGACAATGCTGCACATTTGTCCCTAATCTCTAGGCAACTCAGTTGGACAAAGATTTATGTAACCACATAATAGTTTTGATGCAATAAAAGAGAAAACTAGGTTCTGAAGATGGAAGAGATTATGGAAGAGAGAATTCAGAGTGTAGCACAATACCTAAGAATGGAGCAATCAATGCCCACAACTATGAATACTGGGCAACATTCAGACTTGGGTTGACCATTGGCAAGGAACATTTGTGTCCACGCAAATGCCAGGCACTGACCATCTCCAACAATATGGAAAGTCTAAGCATCACCCTTTGACATTCCACAGCATTACCACCATTGAATACCCCCATCCTGCAAATCAGCATTAACCAGAAACTTATCTGGACCAACCACATTTTGATTTGGTTTACTATTGTCACACGTATTAACATACAGTGAAAACTATTGTTTCTCGTGTGCTATACAGAGAAAGCATACCGTTCATAGGGAAGGAAATGAGAGAGTGCAGAATATAGTGTTGCAGTCAATGTAGGGAAAGATCAACTAACGCGAGGTAGATCCATTCAGAAATCTGATGGCAGCAGGGAAGAAGCTGTTCTTGAGTCAGTTGGTATGTGACCTCAGGCTTTTGTACCTTTTTCCTGACAGAAGAAGGTGGAAGACAGCGTGTCCAGTTGCATGGGGGGGGGGGGGGGGGGTCCTTAATTATACTGGCTGCTTTGCAAGGCAGTGGGAGATGCAGACACAATGACTGGGAGGCTGGTTTGGCTGATGGATTGCCCTACATCCACACCTTTTGTAGTTTCTTGCGGTCTTGAGTAGAGCAGGAGCCATATCAAGCTATGAACAACCAGAAAGGATGCTTTCTACAATGCATCAATACAAGTTGTTGAGAGTCGTAGCTGACATGCCAAAATTTCTTTCTGAAAAAGTAGAAGTATTGGTGGATTTTCATAACGATAGTATCATCATGGGGGTACCAGGGCAGGTTGTTGGCAATTTGAACACCTAAAAACCTGAAACTTTCAACCATTTCAACTTTGTCCCTACTGATGTAGACAGAGGCCTGTTCTTTATCCTTCCTGAAATCAGCAACAATCTCCTTAGTTTTATTGACATTGAAGACGTAAAGACAAGATAAAAGAGAAAGTCAGAAACTGGATATATTGTTGCAAGTGACTTGCATCCTAGCCTTTCCACAAACTCCAAGCTGCAAACTAGGGATGAGATTGCAAACCCTCTACTTACCTGGATGAATGCAGCTCTAACAACACTCATGCAGTTTCAGATCACCTGGGACAAAGCTACCTGCTTAATTTGCACTCTATCCAATGCACCATGGCTGAATGTGTATCATTTCTATAATGCAGAGCAGCAACTTGACAAGACGGCCTCTTCAGCAGCACCTTCCAAATCACGAAGAACAAGAACAACAAGTACACGGCAACACTGGTACCTATAAGCTCCCCTCCAAATCGCACAAAACCGATTTGGAATTACAATTTCTCCATTGCTGCCTCAAAAACTTGGAACTCCTCACTTAACTGCACCCTTAGGTGTACTGTCACCATTCTGACTACAGTGGTTTAAGATGGAGCTCACCACTACCATCACCTTCTTAAGGACAAGAAATGGGCAATAAATGCTGACTCTGCCTGCAATGCGCATAGGCCACACACAGCAAAAACAATGATGCCCATTACTAAGATTCCAATCACTGCTACCTGATCCGCAAGAGCATAGCCATTCTCAAGTCTCCCAGTATCAATATCCGGTAAGTCACCACTAATGAGAAGCTGAGCTGGAACAGATTAAAACCGATTACAAGATCCTGGCAGAAGCTTGCAGTTTTAAAGAGTTTTTTTTTGACGTCTTAAAGATTCTCCATAGTCTAGAAATCTGAAGTCAATAGCATGCTGAAATAGTTATCACCAGATAACTTTGCTATTTTCACTCAAACAATGCAACATCATTTACAACAGTGCTGTTTCCTCAGGTGACAGAGGACCCAACAACCACCATCTCTCTATCACCAGACGTTTGGTTGCAATAAGTGCAAGTGGTAAATAATGTTGAAAGGTAAACTTGGATTTGAGAGCAAGGTTTGTGCTAAGTATATTCTATTCATTTACTGGATGTGGACACTGTTAGCTAGGCCAACATTTATTGCCCATCCCTAATTGCCTTAGAGACTACAATGGTGTGTCACTTTCTTGAACCACTGCAAGTCATGTGTTGTAGGAACATCCAAAGTGCAGTTAGGATTCTGACCCAGGTACACTGAAGGAATGGTGATAGAGTCCCTTTTAATGTTGCATAATTGTGAATGCGACAGGGAATGGAAAATAATGACTTGAAGTACAGGATCAATAATGCCAGGTGTGATCTTAATGGGAAGGGCAATTGTAGCACTGAAGATGGTTTCCAGAAGAGAACCGGGAGAGAGGTATCAGACAATGACAGCACTGAAAAGAGTAGAGAGTTCAGGGACATTGAGATGAATATTTTGGATGTGAAAATTACAGGAGGACGGGCTTCGGTTGCAAAACCACTGCAGTGGCTTGTGGGTACATTGGAAGAGCAGCTTAGAATAACAATGAAGGGCAGGATTTTAAATAATACTTTTCTTTCTCATTCATTTGCCACAGCAACTTTATAATTTACTCCCTAATTGCAACTCTGAAGGACTCAGTTGCAAGAGGAACCATATAATTTGAAGTGGTTAGCTGTCTAGAACAAAGTCTTGCATTTTGAGTTGTCCTGAGGTCATTAAAGGCATAAGTTCTTTCTTTGTGTGATGGACATGTTTGGAGCTGAGAGAAGATTGCCTGGTCAAAGATAATGAGACTCATGACAGATCCCTTTAATGACAGCTAAAAGCTGAATGAATTTAATTGCAGATAAACTAAAGCCCTTACTTCACTTTAAATTCTACCCAAGGAACTATTAACAACTAACAAAGATATAACCCCATTGTACATGTGTATTGCACAAACCCCTTAACCCGTTAATTATAAACAATACAATAAATGTAACTATTTCTACACAATGTTGAATCAAATCTTTAAATTAAATTTTACATTCTAACAGTGGAGCATACGTGTACACCTTGCTTGATTTGTTCATTAGTGCCTTAATTATCACAGTGACATGGAAGTTTTTACCCACTCCTACCCAGATATTTACATTTAGAGTTAATCACAAAGATCAGTAATACTGACGGTCACCCAAATCACCCCTGGATGTTTCAAATTAATGTAGGCACCAGAACATCAGGACCAATTGTTTTCTATTGAAAATTAATTTTACTTCTAAAACACATTAGCAAAACCATTTCCTTAGATTCAAAGGTTAACAGCACAAAATGAAGTAATGGTGAATGAGAAAAAATCCTTCAGTCAACCAAGCCTATTTGCTTTGGAAATCATTCATAAATAGTCATTACAGGCCCTGCCCCACAATTCAAGCTCCTCATGCGAAGAGATTATCATCAGGATTGTTAATATTGCTAAAACTTTAATAGATCCCCCTCTCAACAGGCAACAACATATTTGCCACCAATTGCAAAGACAAAAAAAAAACTTGAACAACTCTTCAACAACACACGCACCAAGTCTCCCTCGACTGACTTTCCATGCTAAAACAGAGAGTGAGAGAGAGAGAGAGTCTGGTTCACTATTAGCAACTATGAGTACAAGGTAAAGGAATTGGGGACTGAAACGTTAACAGGGATAGGAAAAAGCTCAAGTTATTGAAGCTATTTTCATAGCAAAGATGAGCTTTAACAGGGTGAAAAGAAAAGATTACTTCCTTTGGTCCAGCATCAATGACTCAGGGGTCACCATCTTAAAACTGACAGTGAGGAATGAGATTATGAGAATTTTCAAAAAGTAAATTGTTAGAGTTTGGAACGCTTTGCCCTGGGAGGTGATGGAGGCTGAGATCCTGAACAGAAGAATGGATGATTAATTGAAGCAGAAGGGAAGATAAAGGATGAAGATAGCACTGACTGAACCTTAATCATATTTTCTTTTATCGAAGACATTCCGATCAAATTTGATCAACTAATGTCACCAAGCATTATTAAAGCCATCGTGATTGTTCACAGAAAATACCAAGATGACAAAATTGCCACAAAGTTCAATAGTGATCCTTGATTATGATTGCAGCAGGCTTCAATCCTGAAACAATATCGAAAAATAGAACAGGAAACTCTTGTAAAAAAAGGATGCATTACAACTGCTGTCAAAAAGAAATGAGGGAAGAAAAAGCTTTTCTGTCCCTTTAACAAAACCCACTGGTGTACTATCCTACATCACATTAAAATTATAAGTGAAATGCAGGTTTCAACTATATAATTTATAATCCTTGTGCTGATGTGATAATCTGCAATTTTGCCTCTATGAAATTGATACTACATCTAATATTCAGTATACTAATTTTTATCAGCTGGAAACACCCTCAGAATTGAGCAGAGGAACACTAAATCAAATTGTCAAGAATTACTGGATTTGAATAAAATCGTTCCTGCACTAGGCATGGAAGCAATTCTTCCTTCATTCTGTTGGCCACATGACACATTTGTTTGCTCAATTCTACAGGATCTGGAATTCTTGCTTCTGTCTTGGTGTTCATTACACAAGACAGGTAAATTGGTGAAGAAATGATGTCAGTTATAACTCACTAATGTATTGGGGGCCAGAGTGTCCAATATTGCATAGGAAGCCTCAGAAACAAGTTTGGTCCATCAATTACAGACTACACAGCCACCTCATTATCATTTTACATCTGGGTTTGGCATCAACTGCACAGCTGGGGAAGAGATGAAAAATCCACAACCACAGGATTTAATGAGTCAAATCTAAAGCTAGAACTTGGAGGAATACGAGTTGGAAGCAAGAAGTGAAAAGCTTGACAATGAATTCTGAATACTCAAAGACTGTACTTTGCTTCAATGATATCTCCTTTGATGGAACCATTGAGGAGTTGGACACTTACACTCTTCCCCTGCGAGGGAAGGGAGAAACTTGCACTTCCCACAAGACAGGGCTGGAGATGCCCTAAGAGGCAGCAGCAGGAGCATTGTGCCACATGGTTTCTGGATTACTTTAATGATCCAATCAGATTAGGATAGGTGACTACATTTGCACATCCATCTATATCCTACAGGTTATCCACTCTACCCAAATTCTCCACCTTCTATACTCTCCCACACATCCCCATCTATTCATTCACCACTGCCACTCACCTTAGTTGTTACGGAATTTTGCATTTCTCTCCATTACTCACCCTCATCAGATACACACTATCCATCAGCTAAAGTTACTTCAAGATTTTCTCTTTCCCCCACTGCTGAAGAAAGTAGAGCTCAAGACAGAGGGACAGAACAGGAGGTAAACTCCCACATATCTCACAGTTAGTAACTGCAGATAAGGCAGCATTGAAGATCAGTTGTATCTCCACATGCTTGTTTATTGGGGATGGGGATCCCACATCTACCTGTGGAGTGATTATAAAATAGTCAACTCGCATCTTACAATACTGAGTCATTGTAACTTGATTTCAGCAGAGATTAAAAAACAAATCTTCACAATGATAAGCTGTAGAGCTCTTACCTAGCCAGCACTGATTCATATATTTTGTCTCTAAAAGACCCTTGACACATACAACAGGAATGCAAGGACCTCACAGACCAGGATTTTACAGGGAAGATGATTCATTCAGGAGATGCATCCTCAAAGGACTCATGTCTGTCGTGCATCAGCTCACTTGCATTTTGGAGGGATTCAGACAGTTTTCATCTGGTGACTCACACTTCACAAGTGAGCATTGTGATCATGACGGCAGTGATAAATCCACAGCCCATCTCCAACCTCTGCTCATCTGGACAAAGATGTTGTATCCAGGAGCAACAAAAAGGTGGGCAGAGATGTGCTGACAGATTCTTCAAATACACTGACCCCTTCTGCACAGAGATTGGAAAAGTCGACCTCAAGCATGAGTGAGAGGGTGTCACAGGCTATTGGGAGGTTGGTTTCTTCCATTAGATAACAGTGGTCAACACTGCAGAACATTAAACACAGCAATTAAATGAGTCTATGCCAATTTTAACCACAGCCATCCACACTCTGGATGCCAATATGGTCTGACACCTTCGTTGACAGATATCTCAGCCTATATCACTATATCACTGATTTATACCAAAGAGCTTGCTAGCAGAGCGGTAGCAACGATAGATAGCTGCCATATGAGAGAGATAATAGTGAAAGAAAAACAAAAGTAGGGAGAATTCTACTGAAAGTGTTTCACTTCTACTCAATAGCACCTTGCTCAACATTGTAATTCATTATCAGGATAACAGCCTCTTATATTCTAGAATCTCATAGCATTCACAACACTATCATATCTGACCACAGGATGATCTTCTGACCACACAGCTGCACACTCAGACCACTTACTTCTACTTCTGTAGCATCATCCAATCTGCCCCTATCTCAGCTCACCTCCTGCTGAAACTGTCATGCCTATGTTTCCCTGGTTACTTTTCCACATCCTACCCTCCGTAGCTTTGAGGCCATTCAAAACACTTGATGGACAACACGACAGCTCAGTGACGATCGCTGTGCTGTGCAGATACATGGATTTGGGCCTGTGTCTGTGGGAGTTTGCGCATTCTCCCCATGCTTGCGTGTGTTTTCTGAGGTGCTCCGGTTTCCTCCCACATCCCAAAGATGTGCTCTTAGGCTGACTGGCAGAACAAATTCTCCCTAAATTGTCTCAAATTTGGTTTCAATGCATAGATCTATAAACATAGACAGGGATCAAGGGTAGAGGTGGGAACATCGAGGTGGCAGCGTGGGCTCGTTGGGCCGAAGGGCCTGTTTCCCGTGCTGTTTTGTTCTTTGTTCTTTGCTGCTCGGGTCCTAACTCTCATCAAGTCCCGTTCACTCATCATTCCATCGCTTGGTGACGTACATTGGCTCTGAGTTGAGCAATACTTTGATGTTAAAACCCTCATCTTGTTTTCAAATTCCTCCAAGACCTCGCACCTTCCTCTAGTCCCACAACCTCCATGATATGTGTTCTCTTCAGCATCACTGATTTTAAATCGCTCCATCATTGATAGCCATATCTCCAGCTGGCTATGCCCTCTAACGCTCTGGAATTTCCTCCCTAAATGTCTCCACCTCTCAAATTTCTTTAAAATGTTAAAACTTATATCATTAACAATGCTTTTCATCAACTACTTTAATATCTCATCTGGGTCAATGCCAAATATTGTTTTATAATGCTTTTTTGAAGCACTTTGGAATATTTTATTACATTAAAGGTGTTATACAGATATAGCTGCTGTTGGGACCAATGGGGGTGAGGGGTGATATTGAATGGATGGTTGATCATTTGCTCTGCATCAATGGGATGGGGCAAGAATAGGCCTTTGCATCCATTTCCAAAATAAGCTGTCTACTGATGCAACCCAAATGAGTGTTAATAAGTAATTTCTTATAATTTAAGCAAGATTTCTATTATCTACATTTTCCATATCCTTTCACTATCTTGTGGTTTCTTGGCCCCAGGGTTTTCAAGCCTTCCTTTCTTCCGCAGAATTCTCATTGGAGGTCAGCCTGGTAAACTCTTCCATGCCTTAATATTTCCCCGTCAATGTGAACACCATACTCAGCGTAATTGCATCAGTGTTCATGACAGAAATATGAGCTGTTCTGATTGCATTGGCCTCATCACCTTCCTCCTCCTCAGCCGCAAATGATGTGCATTCTGTGCCTCATTTATCCTGCATCTTCAATTCTCCCTGCTCTACAATGTTATGCAGAGCACAGTACATCATTCTCGTGACCTTGGCTTATATATATATTGCAGGGCATTTCAAGATCTGTCTAGGCACCTGAAACTCATCTTCAGTATGCTAATGGCTTGAACAACCACAGTTAGTGGACCTGTCACGTTCATTTCATGCTATCAGTCATGGTTGGTTGGATTGCTTGGTATAACTATATTGATGCAAATAGTGGGGTTTTGGCATCACCTTCTCAACATGCTCACTCTTTAGCCAGACCACATATACATAAGCACACATACTCGTCCATGTTAAAATTTGCACCTCTCTATCAATCTCACCCAACTCTCGCCATAATCTAAGTCCCTTTTCATGGTTTAGAAAAGTTAAAATGTAAAATAGCTTAAAGGTGCACATTCCAAGCCATAAGGAGCAACTGACTCTCAAGGATTGGGCAGAATAAAAATTAGTGGATCAGAACCTGACAAAATTTAATATAGACAATTGTAACATACAAAACACAGAAACAAAAAAAAGCAGCATATCTATTCCTGGTATACTTGATATTGCAACCAATAAAACAAATTGAATGCCAGCCACAAAGCTGACGAGTAGAATACAGGTCAGAGGAAATCAAACTGGAAGGGGAAATGCTTCTGGAGAGGAGAGACATAGACTTGCAAAGCAGTATTGCTATTGGGTCATTGTTTATATTATTCCAGAAATTCTATTAATGAATTCTGAACTAAGGCATATGCAAATTTCATTCTTTCTTCCTCCATGTATACAAAGTTAGCCTAACTGAGTACAATTGCTTTGCATGACAGTGGAATGTGAGAGTACACTTCTAGCAATAGGATTTAACTGAGCAAAGCTCAAAGACAGAACTGGACCTCATTTTTAAATTGCAAGAACAGTGCCTTGCTGTAGTTTCTATTACCTGTGGAATTCAAGTCTAGTGAGTCATCAGTGACCCCCAACCCTCCAATCCAAAAGTTAAATTTGCACTTCAAAACAGGTCACACTACCTTGCAGAAGGCTCAAAACTGTAAATTGTATAGCAGGACGGTGCTCTAATAATCAGCAGTAGCATACACTATTAAGCTTTCCTACAGTCAGCAAATTTAGTGACCCCAACTACCAAAGCTTTCATAGATAGAGGACAAATAAAGGAGTAGCAACTGCACATACACTCAGATGAGCTACAAATTTAATCAGCTTTTTGCATGGTTTGCAAAGAGATTGGATGATATCCTTTACTTTCCGTACTACACACATTAAATAAATGGGAAACCTTTGCCACTGTGACTTTAATGAATATCCAAGACATGGATTCACATGTACAATATGACTGTGACTTAAAGGCTATTTAATGCACCTCTGCACCGGTGGGTACATAAAAATGCCACAAGAGAACTGAAATGGAAAAATAATAAACAGCAAGGTATAATCAGTATAATCAGTATCAAATTTACTTATTAAGGACTTCATCAATGCAGGTCAAATCACCAGTACAAATCAAAAAACAGAAAGAAAAATTGCTAGAAAGATTTATGGTAGTCAGCGGTAGTGGAGATACAAGTTAAAAACACGTTAGAGAGTCTCTCCTTGAAATGTTAAGTATTTACTTTCTCCCGACTTGCTGCATGTTTAAATGAATTCTTACATCTGCTTAAGATTTTTCTAGCATCTACAGCATCTTCCGCAGTTTGCTAAAATAAACCAGTTATAATTCCAACAAAGGATGAACATACAACTAACTAATTACTAATATGTTAAGAGAGGGAATGGAAAGAGAAGATAATAAACTGACAAAATCATAGATTAATATAGTATGGGAAAGACTGGAGAAGATGGGGCCGTTCCCCTTAGAGCAGATAGATTGAGATTTGATGGAGGTGTTTGACAGAGTAAATAAAGAGAAATTGTTTTCCACTAACAAAAAAGCAGTAACCAAAAATAGCACAGTGACACTGTGGTTTAGCATTGCTACCTCATAGCACCAGGGACCCAGGTTTGATTCCCAGCTTGGGTCACTGTCTGTGCGGAATCTGCATGGGTGCTCCGGTTTCCTTCCACAGCTGGTTAGGTGCATTAGCCATGCTAAATTTTCCCTCAGTGTACCCAAACAGGCACCAGAGTGTGGGGTCTAAGGGATTGTCATAGTAGCTTCATTACAATGTCAATGTAAGCCTCACTTATGACACTAATAATTAAACTGTAAAGCTTAAACTGAAAAATATTGAAGTGATTGGTAAAAGGACCTGTAGCAATAATGATTTTATTTTTCCAACACAATGAATCATTACGATCAACAATGCCCTCAAGGGTGGCTGAAACATTTTCAGCACTGGAGTAAAGGCCTCAAATGATTTCATGTGTGAAGAAAGACTGGAAAAGCTAGAACTTAGAACAATGAAGGTCAAAGGATTTTGAAAATGTTGAGAGTTTTGATAGAATAGAATTCTCCCTGATGAGTGGTTTAATAACCAAAGCATGTAGACTTACAATCAACACCAAAAATCTAGAGGGAAAATGCAGAGACATTTTTTTCCAAGATCTGGAATGTTCCACCTGAAGATGTGTTAGAAGCTGATTCCAGAACTTTTTTAAAAAATGGGAATGGGCAGGTATTTGAGGATGAGGAACATGCAACATGCCAGAATGTGTGACAATGCAGGTTTGCGCTTTCCAAGATCCAGCATACAATGACTTATTTTTGTCTTGTAAGTTTCTATGATTCTATGTTTGTCTTAGTTGTCCTAAAGTAAGAGTAATTGTATAGCTCTTCTCAAATGTTGCTATGCTTACACAATAGCTGTTATACTGCACAGTAAGAAGTCTCACAACACCACGTTAAAGACCAACAGGTTTATTTAATAGCAAGCGCCACTAGCTTTCAGAGTGCTGCTCCTTCATCAGGTTAGTGGGAATTCTGTTCCCACTCAATTTACAGAATAATGATTGGAATGTGAGTCTTTAAAGTTAATCAAGTCTTAAAGTACAGACAATGTGAACAGAAAGAGCATTAAGCACAGGTTAAAGAGATGTGTATTGTCTCCAGACAGGACAGTTAGTGAGATTTTGCAAATCCAGGCAAGTCGTGGGAGTTACAGGTAGTGTGACATGAACCCAAGATCCCAGTTAAGGCTGTCCTCATGTGTGCAGAACTTGGCTATCAGTTTCTGCTCAGTGACTCTGCGTTGTCGTGTCGCGAAGGCTGCCTTGCAGAATGGTTACCAAAGATCAGAGGCCGAATGCCCCTGTCCGCTGAAATGTTTCCCAACAGGGACAAAAACAGTCTTGCCTGGTGATTGTCGAACGGTGTTCATTCATCCATTGTTGTAGCGTCAGCATCGTCTCCCCAATGTACCATACCTCACGGCATCCTTTCCTGCAGCGTATCAGGTAGACAACGTTGGCTGAATTGCAACAGTATGTGCCGTGTACTTGATGGATGGTATTCTCATTTGAGATGATGGCATCTCACATCTTGCGGAGATTGCTGTGGCAGGTTTGTGTGGTGTTGTGGTCACTATTCTCCTGAAGGCTGGGTAGTTTGTTTTGGACAATGGTCTGTTTGAGGTTGTGCAGTTGTTTGAAGGCAAGAAGTGGGGGTGTGGGGATGGCCTTGCCAAGATGTTCATCTTCATCAATGAATGTTGAAGGCTCTGGAGGAGATGTCGTAGCTTCTCCATTCCAGGGAAGTACTGGACGATGAAGGGTACTCTGTCCACCGTCTCCTGTGTTTGTCTTCTGAGGAAGTCCATGCGGTTTTTCACTGTGGCGTCCTCTTATGAGGGCATCTTCCAGCATCTGGAGGTGTCTGTTGTGATCCTCCTCATCTGAGCAGATCCTGTGTATATGGAGGGCTTCTCTGTAGCGCAGAGCCGCTCAGCAGAGACTGATAGCCAAGTTCCACACACAAGGGCAGCCTCAACCGGGATCTTGGGTTCATGTCACACTATTTGTAACCCCCCTGACTTGCAAAATCTCACTAACTGTCCTGTGTGGAGACAATACACATCTCTTAAAATGTGCTTAATGCTCTCTCCACTCACATTAGCTGTAAGGACTTGCATTCCAATCATTATTTTGTAAATCGAGTTTGTGTCTTTATATGCCCTGTGTGTGAGCAGAACTCCCACTCACTTAATGAAGGAGCAGTGCTCCAAAAGCTAGTGGTGTTTGCTACCAAATAAACCTGTTGGACTTTAACCTGGTGTTATGAGACTTCTTACTGTGTTTATCCGAGTCCAAAGCTAGCATCTCCACATCACACTGCACAATGCCAGCATCCCTAATCATCCAACAATATGAACGAACCCATATCAACTAAAAACTTATTTTGACATTAGGGTTCAGTCTGCAAATTTGAGGTTTTCCAAGGAAGGCGTGCAGACATCCTTGCCCACAATAAGGAATAGGAGAAAGCACTTCAAAAATTGTCTGCCATTTTAAATTTCTCTTGTGTTTACGAGTTCATGTCTTGTGATGAAAACTTTCAGTTCAACCAAGTATAATGTAATCTTAAAAACTCCAATGCTCATCCTAAAATAACACATCAATCTGAGCATGGTACTTTACTAAAGAAGTGTAATGATCTTTCTGATCTTTTAGAGCAACTAGCAACAGTTGAACTGAAATTGGACTTGGTTGGATGCACTGTATCCAAATTACAGTCAAACCTTGTTATTGCTAATCTATGGGAACAATGAAATAGTTATCATTTTTAGATTTTTCCAGAATTGAACCATTCTACTGTAATAAGTTTCTGCTGAACACATTTCAAGATAAAGTTTTCCTCTAAATATTTTTTTCTCCCTCTCCTTTTATATATATTAGCTAAACTAACCTTCTGAGTGGGACTATGAACCTGTTACCTGTTACAAATAATTTGGAGGTTCACAAGAATGATCCCTGGAATGAAGAACTTGTTGTATGAGGAATGGTTAAAAGCTGTAAGTCGTTGCAGTTTAGAAGCATGAAGGGAGGGATTTTATTGAAACTTCCAGGATATTGCGAGGCCTGGATAGAGTGGACATGGAGAGGATGTTTTCACTAGCAGGAAAAACTAGAACCAGAGGCTCAACTTCAGGCTAAAGGGATGATCCTTTAAAACAGAGATGAGGAGGAATTTCTTCAGCCAGAGAGTGGTGAATCTATGGAACTCTTTGCCACAGAAGTCATGTCATTGAATGTCTTTAAGACAGAAATGGATATATTTTTGATTAATAAGGAAATCGGGGTTATGGGGAAAAGACAGAAAAATGGTTTGAAGGAAAAAAAATCAGCCATGATTCAGTAGAGGAGCAGACTCGATGGGCCGAGTGGCCTAATTCTACTCCCATGTCTTATGGAGTTGGTTTTACAAAGTTTGGTTCCATGCCAGGTCACACAAAAATTACAGTACTCGGCTCTTTTTCACCCAATCCAAGAGTAAAAATAGCTCAACGGTAGAACCATTTTTACAGCAAACCCACAAAAGGTATGATTGCAGCCTACATTTTTGATAAATAGGATGGCATGATGGCACAGTGGTTTGCACAGCTGCCTCAGTGCCAGAGATCTGGGTTCAATTCTACCTTGGGTGGCTGTCTATATGGAGTTTGCATATTCTCTCCATGTCTGGGTGGATTTCCTCCAGATGCTCCAATTTCCTTCCACAATCTAGAAATGTGCAAGTTAGGTAAATTGGCAGTGCTAAATTGCCCCTTAGTACCTCAAGATGTGTAAATTAGGAGCAGCCACCATGGGAATTGTTTGAGGTTGGAGGTTTAAGGTGTGAGAGGGGAGTTAAGTAGGTCAGAGTTGTTGCAAACTTAATGATCCAAATGGCCTCTTCTGCACTCTCGTGATTCTATGAGGTACTCACAGGGTTAATGCTGATCGAGAAAGAAACACTTTTTGCAGTCAAAGCTGACACAACAATGAAAATCTTCCGATACTTGATCGAGTCCGAAAGTGATTGTGTTGAACCAACAGACAATAATTAGAGCAAAACCCAGATTACTACTAGTCCAGATTAGTACCACTAGCTAATCAATATTACAATACTAATTAGCATTGTTGACAGACATTATGTATTAAAAACAATTTACAGAATGATTAAGTTTTCATGTGTAAAGTTTCTTTAGGGTACATTGTAATCATTACTGAATGAGAAAAGAACAATTAAGATTTAAAATAAATTTACATTTCCATTTACAAAGTCCATCTTGCTGCTCTCAGTGACTATAATCTACCAGTTCTAGATATTAAATTATAAAGCCAATATTCATAATAAAGTAAGTTAATATGAAATATTTAAATTATTTAATAAGGAAAAGAAGAAAGTATTTTTCCTCTGAATTGATCTGTTAAACACTATACAATTTCCTCCGCACTGCCTCACAATGGTCAATTCCATTCATTCACTATCCGTTGCATAAGATTATTTAACTTAACTGCTTATGCCACTCTCTTATTCTAAACTTCAGCTATATGCTTTGACTGCCTTTGTGGCATTCAATTTAGCCAAGGAAAAATTTAAATACTTTGTTGTTAAAATCACCAGGAATAATTTTCAAAAATCAAACTATTTATATCGTCAAACTATTCATTAACTATTCATTAACAATAATATGTGATCATAATTGGAGATGAAAGTGTCATACAATTATGAAGAGCAGTCTGGATGGCAGGGAAAGGCCAAAAGCATTCAACGGTTTTGATGTCAATAACAAATAAACTTCACCATCTCAATTAGTAATTCGTGAGATTGAGACTAGGGGACGCCTTGATCCACAAAACAGGAGATAATGGCAGAAATAAATTTGATTAGAACATCTCCATTCCTAGATTGCAAGGTGATAGGATGGAATCCAATTTTGCTTTTCTCTTATCACAGAAGCTTTTCCACATTCTGTAGAATGTACTTTATTTGATAGGATGCCAATGTCCCTTTCCTACAGCCAGTTAAACATTTTGCAGCACAGTGTACTCACTACACATTTATAGCATTAAACTAAACCATTTAAAAGTAGAAATGGAATGAATTACGGTGACATACTTCTTACCTACTCTGTAAAATTAAGTAGTTAATCCTCTGATGAGGAGTATTAGAATCTTTATAATTTGGATAATTATTCACAACTGCTATACTTAGAGCACCAAGTAATAGCAGTCAATAACAGCAGCATTAAATTAATATATGCATGATGGTGGTTATGTTATTACACAGTCTTCTAGAGACTTGGATCTATTTTTAGCAACCACATTTTGGCATAGATCATGATGCATCAGAATTTAAGTGCCAGTAAATTTCATATTCTCCCACCAGATGGAGAACTTCAAAGTTACAGTACCACAAATTTGACAAGAGATTGCCATTAAAATAAGTATCATAAAATTCAGCTTGTGACATTCTGCAGTGCCACTTGTTCTATTAATTCGGATTAAAAATGTACACAAAATGTTATAAGTACCAACTCTGAACACTGATTTTGGAACTTGATGTCAGTCTTGGCTCATCTATCAAGGTAGAATTTTTTGGGTTCCAGCCAATTCCCGTGATGTAGACACATAATCTAGGCTGACATTGAAGTTCTATATGAGCAAATGCTGCACCATTTCATGTGTCATCTTTCAGATAAGATGCAAAATGCTTCTCAGACTTTTGGCTAAGACTGAGTGTAGGATCAAGATGAGATCAGGTCTAATTATTTGTTCTTGCCTGCTTGGATGTAGTATGTCTCTCTTGTGGGGACCAATCATGAATTGGATTCAATTTCAATCTGACCTTTTTTTGGAGCAAGCAAGGCATATAAGAGGTAGACTTAATGGGAGAAAGCTTGAGTACACGATACAGACTACTGGGCTGTGATGCATCTTCTGTGTAATTTTATGCAATGTACTAAAGTCAGGATTTTCTACTCCCATTTGAATTGGGTGGGTTTACCGATATGAGAAGAAAATATCACAAGAAGGCCAATTTCACATTTAACCTCAATGTAAAAGCAGGAAGCGATTGTCCCGGAGTGCAGTGATTCGCGCTCCTGCCTCACAAAGGCAGGGACTTAGGTTCAATTCCAGCTTTGGGAGACTGCGTGTGGAATTTGCACGTTTTTCTCTCGTGGGTTTCTTCTGGGTGCTCCAGTTTCTTCCCACAATCTAAAGACGTGCAGGTTAAATGGATTGGCCAGGCTAAGTTGACTCTTAGTGTCCCAAGATGTGCAAATTAGATGGATTAGCCCCTGGTAAATGTGTGGGGTTACAGGAATAGGGCAGGGGAAGAGCACCTGTGTAAGATATTCTGTCACAGTTAGTGCAGACTTGATGGACTGAATGTCTTCCTTCTGCATTGTAGGGATTCTATGATTCCATCAGTGGCAAGCTATATTTCCCAGCTTTCAATGTCAGGAAGCTTATTGTAATAAATTAGCATCTCATTATCAAGGCTCATGTGTCAGAATCATACCACCTGTCAAAAAATCCACACATGGCAATGTGATGTCAGAGCAGCATGAAGCTCAATTGGTCTCAGAAGACATGAACCTGAGGAGCAGTACTCCCAGGGGAGCTCAGATCTGAATGTAGTGCTTGGGGGGAGGGAGTAGCTAATTAAAAAAAAACATTAAAGGGAAACAACGTTAAGCAGAGTGACTTAAAGTGAGGACATTCTGTATTACTAGGTGACATTCAAGCTAATTACACACAGGGGAATTAAGACTGGGTATTATTCTCAAGTAAAGTGAAGTTGAACGCTAGAGGGTAATAGGATAAAGTGTGAAAACAGGACTGTAATCCTCTATGCCAAAATAAGGAAGTAGCACTAAACCACATATAAAAAAGGGGACAGCTGGATTTTCCAGGACATCACCTAAAGATTCCTTACCATCAACCACAGATACAATAGAGACAGCAGTTCTTACATTACAAGGGAACAATGGACTTCTGCTCTTCCTTATCTGGCAACCATAAAAGAATGAAACTGGAAGATAAAATGAGCAATCCATTTAAATACAAAATCAAGAGACAGTAGAAGTATACAGTGGGTTAATTTAGCAGACATTTTTTCATTAGAAAAGGCATTTGCAGAATTAGGTAGCATTACTGACCTACAATATTTCCATTAAGATAAAGACTGTCGAGTTTGCCCTTCTCAGTAACTTTGAGAGAAAAGGTCTACTGTGGAAATTCAAACAAATCAAATGTAACGTTTGGCCCTTCAAATTCTTCTCCTGAACCCTCACTGGATCTATGGCATCTCAGGCAAAGTAAGATGTTTTACTGCAGTTCAATAATTTGTGACACAGGCTTTAGAAAACACTTTGAAGTCACTCTTTAAGCAGCATCATACAGCAGGATTCTTGAGGCAACAAAATACTGGTTGGATGGAAATCAGTAAGGAATAATCAGTACAATTTGTATATCACTCAAGAAAAGCATAGATGGACAAATAAAGAAGCTGTTTAGAGAGCTGCATAAATAAATCAAAGTTAATGCACAGTAAAAAGATGGATTCTGCACTGGTATCAATGATGTGGCAATACCATTTTTAAAAAAGGAACAAGATGCTGAAACTAAAAGAGAAAATGCTGGAAAATCTCAGCAGGTCTGGCAGTATCTGTAGAGAGAGAAAATGGAGAGAGATGTTTTGAGTCCAGACAACTTTTTGCCAGAAAGATGTGCCTGGGGTAACTTTTGGTACCTTGCAATGTCAGGTTTTGCATAGATAGCAAATTGATGATTAACTGGCACTACCCATTCCCCACACATACTGGATAATAAAGGCTTGACTGTAGTTTGATCACTTAAAAATCAGAACTAGCCTTAATATTTGGGCATCTGTGAATGTATGAAGTAATTTAAAGATGTGCATAGGAGAAAATAAACCATCGTAGATTGAACAGAGGGAATTAATGATGAGGAGGGGTAACTGAATGGTAATACAGTTTGTTCTTGCAGATTTGTATCACGAATAGTAGCATACGCACATCTTGGATTGAATACTTAAATGTGGAGGAACACAAGAATATAGCTAGTTCAAGGATATTTACATTTTTTCAGGCTCTTTTTCATATTCCTCCCTCAATACATTACAGTAAGCATTGTTATCCAGCATTCTTATCAATTCTAACCGGAATTTCTGACGTCCCTTAATGTAAATTGCCACATTACAACTTTAAACAATTTCAAAGTTATCCAAAACATGTATCCTATTAGTTTTTAAAATAAGTACTGTTGGAAGATTATAGGTTTAAAAAATATATTGTTCTTTGCTTTGAGTACTTGTATTTTAATCCACGCTATTGTGGATATATTGTGCAGTGTTCTGCTGGTAAATAAAACGCTTCACTAACCAGAATTGATGATTAACCGGCACTACCCATTCCCCACGCATGCTGGATAATAAAGGCTTGACTGTAGTTTGGCCACTTAAAGAGCGAACTAGTCTTAATATTTGGACATCTGTGAATATATGAAGTAATTTAAAGATGCGCACAGGAGGAAATAAACCTAAACTTAGATATTAGATTTTTTCTATTAAACCATCCAATTTGGAGTTCAACTTTGAATGAGGATATAAGTATAGATGTCAAAACAGTGACTATTTGATAACTTGAGGAATTGTTTACAATGTAGCATTAGCTATATATATATACAGACCGATTTTGTCAATAAAATTTAGAAACAAACTTAAACAGCAAAATGAGGCCCCATGTCAAACAATTAGAGTTATATTAAATTATGAATTTTCTGCTCAAATAATTTATTGTTAGTATAAATTATGGTTCTGCATATGAGTTGACAGAGCTCACAGCAAAAAGAGAGTAGGACTTCACTCAGAAAATGGCGGAAGCAATGGACTTAACAGCACAAGAGACAGTATAACTTCACTCAGGACACAATGAGAGCAATGGAGATTACACGTAACCAGTTAGACCCAGTGTTTAGGATAAGGTGTCATCACAAGGTAGAAGATAGGTGATTCGCTGGTGAGTATTTCCTATTCGTCTTACCTAAAACCAGGGAAGTTACAAATCGAGGTCAGAAGAACACTTCATAAATTAACAATAATATACAAATTGGAAGGGAAAAAGTGAATTAATTAAAATGTAATAAAAAATTAATTAAAATACAACAAAGGTATACAATAAAATTAAAATACATCCACCGCCCCCCCCAATCATACACATACACAAGCAATCCAGGGCAAGTAAAATCATGAATTTTTTGCCTCCTGTGTTGCAACAGGAAGAAAAAACATTTACTTTGACTGCAGCAGATACAGGGCCCAGAAGGTAGACATGGAAGAGCCTCAGTCTCGAGCAGATTTGAAGTCCTTGAACCTCATCTGGACAAAAGCAGGGGCTACAGGATGGATAAGCAAATTGACCATGATGCTGTAGTAAAGAAAGCCATGAACAGGAATGTAGTGATAGGAGAAAACGGTGTAGACAAATGGGGTAACAGTTCGCAACATCAGAGAGAGAGTGTTTCAACTGGTGCCAGGGTTCAGACACCTTTTCTGAGCTGGACAGGAACTTGCAGTGGGAGGACAAGACAAGACAGCAAGTTAATAATAAAGGCAATGATAATCAGAGTATGGCGGGAAGGCTCAGGACATTCAATGCCAGCAGATAAAGTTAGAGGTTACAAATATAGTGAAAAAACAGAACCAACGACTTCATATCTAAGTGAGTGTAGTATTCATGTCAATTCAATCAAAAAAGATATACGGTCTGATAACTATAAGAGTGACTTGGCTGCAGTATCACAGAGGTTTGGATTTGAATATTCAAGAGTATGTGAAATTTAAGATGATCAAGTAAGGGAAAGGAGTTGAGGTAGCTCTATTAATTCAGGATGATTTTAGCAGAATGGAGAGACTTGGTCTTTGTTCTAAAGAAGAGGATATAGAAGCAATTTGGGTAAGATAAGAAATAACTAAAACAAGAAGTCACATGTGAGAGTATTTTATAGGCCCCTTAACAGTAAGTGCACTGCAAGCAAGTGTATACAATTAAATAAGTTTGGGGAGAGAGAACGTCGTGAGAAAAGTGCTGTAGCAATAACACAGAACATAGAACATATCAGTATAGTACAGGCCCTTCGGCCCTCAATGTTGCGCTGACCAGTGGAACTAATCTAATGACCCTCTAACTTAAATCATTCCAATGTTATCCATATGCCTATCCACTGACCATTTGAATGCTCTTAAAGTTGGCAAGTCCACAACTGCTGCAGGCAGGGCATTCCATGCCCCTACTACCCTCTGAGTAAAGAACCTACCTCTGACATCCATTCTATAACTACCACCCTTTAATTTAAAGTCATGTCCCCTCATGTTAGCCATCACCACCCTATCTAACCCTCTGATCATCTTGCATGCCTCAATTAGGTCACGTCTTAACCTCCTTCTTTCTAACGAAAATAACCTCAAGTCCCTCACCTTTCCTCATAAGGCCTCCCAACATACCAGGCAACATCCTGGTAAACCTCCTCTGCACTCTTTCCAATGCCTCCACGTCTTTCTTATAACGCGGTGACCAGAACTGTACGCAATACTCCAAGTGCAGCCGCACCAGAGTTTTGTACAGTTGCAGCATGACCTCACAGCTCCGAAATTCAATCCCTCTGCCAATAAAAGCTAACACACCCGTATGCCTTCTTAACAACCTTATCAACCTGGGTGCCAATGGGTGATTTTGATCCACGCTTAACTGGACAAATCAGATTGTCAAAGAAAGTCTGCAGGATGAGTTCATTTGAGTGTTTTTGACTGTTTTTGGGGCAATTTCTAAGAGCAGCATGTCCTAGTCAAGCAGAGAGCAGGCTATTCTAGACTTGGTAATATACAATGAAGCAAGATTAACTCATGACCTCCATGTAAAGATACCCCTCAAAAGCAATGATCAGAACATGATTGAATTTTGCATTCAGTGTGAAGCAGAGATGATTGTGTCCAAGGCTAGTGCTTTAAACTTAAATAAAGGCAATTATAAGGGTATGATGACAGTACTAGCACAGGTGAACTGGGAAATTGGGTTAAGGTGCAGTTACAGACTTTTAAGGAGATCTTTTATAATACTGAGCAAAGATTCATTCCAGTGAGAAAGACAGATTATATGGGAAGGATACATCATCTGCACCTAACTAAGGAAGTTAAAGATAATATCACATTGAAAGAAAAAGCGTACAATTTTGCGAAGATTCATGGTATGCAAAGATTCATGGTAGGCCAGAAGATTGGATGGCATATAAAAAGCAAAGAATTACTAAAAAAAAGGGAGAAATTAATATATGAGAGAAAGCCAGATATATAAGAGCAGATAATAAGAAGTTCTTCACTTACTTGAAAAGGAAAAGAGTAACTAAAGTAAGTGTGGTTCTCTAGAGGAGTCAAGGGAATTAACAACAGAGAATAAAGAAAAGACAGGTGTATAGCGCAGATCTTTTGTCCTCTATTCATTGTGGCAGACACAAATAACATCCCAGCATTTTCTTGGACAGTCGTGTATCTGTGGAATTCTTATCAAGACAGTGGAGGAGGCAAAATCATCGGATATTCTTAAGGTAGAATTAGATACACTCTGGTTTGACAAGGGAGATGAAGGGTTATAAAGACTAGGCAGTAAAGTGGAGCTGGTTCCAAACTCAGATCAACCATGATCTTATCAGTTGGCAGAGCAGACTCAAGGGGACAAAAGGCCTATTTCTGCTCTTAATGTGTGTGTCCATTTGTAGATCTACATATTACTATGACATTCTTTAAAGGATTTAGATTTTTCAACCACTTAAAAGTAAAATTAAAAGAAATTAATTTTGCAAGTTTGAACTGAACCATGTTCTCAATAAAACTGTGTCCTGACATTTAGAGCAACACAGCACGGGAAACAGGCCCGTCAGCCCAACGAGCCCGCGCCGCCGTCATAACTTTATATTAACAATTCCATTTTCCTATTCTAATTTTAGGTTATTCCTAATATGGAAGAATCTCAATATAGGGACAATTTGTTTCCCAATCAGCCTAAGAGCAAATTTTTGGGATGTGGGAGGAAACCGGAGCGCCCGGAGAAAACCCACGCAACCACGGGGAGAACTCGCAAACTCCCGCAGACACCGGCCCAATTCCAAGTGTCTGCACAGCTACAGCGATAGTCACTGAGCTGTCATGGTGCCCTTCAGATGGTCCAGATAAAGCACTCATTTACGACATGAAGCACCAGGCAACCCATGAATCAACATCCAAAAGCTGTCCTCGCACCACCTGCCGAATGCATGCTCCTTGTTGGTCAAGTTGGACCGAATTGCCTGTGGAAAAAAAAAAGTCATAGTTAAACAGTCCTACTATATCCCTCTATCTGCATACCGCTCATGTGGCTGTCCAAGAGACCCTTAAACAGCCCTAGCGTGCCTGCTCCCACCACCTTACTCGGCAGTGCATTCCACACGCCCACTACCCTTTGTGTGAAAAACTGCCCTCTAATATTCGTCTTATACATAGCCCCCCTCACCCTAAGGCCATGACCCCTTGTCCTATCCATTTCTGAAGGTGGAAAAAGTTTACCACCATTTACTCTATCTATACCCCTTATAATCTTATACCCCTCTATTAGATCCCCTCTAAGCCGACGTCTTTCAAGGGAAAACAACCCCAGTCTATTCAATCGTTCCTCATAAGACAGTCCTTCCATACCAGGCAGCATCCTGGTAAACCTCCTCTGCACTCTCTCCAAGGACTCCACATCCTTCGATAGTACGGCGACCAGAACTGGACGCAGTATTCCAAGTGAGGCCTAACCAACGTTCTATACAACTGCAACATCAAACTCCTACTCTTGTATTCTATACCCTTTTCTATGGAAGCTAACATACTATACGCCTTCTTTATCACCTTCTCCACCTGTGAGGACACCTTCAGAGACTTGTGAACCTGCCCCCCCAAGTCTCTCTGCGTCTCTATGCTCCGTATAGTTTTACCTTTTATCCTATAACTCTCTTCTACATTTTTCCGGCCACAATGCATCACCTCGCATTTATCCGGATTAAATTCCATTTGCCATCTATCTGTCCAGTCTACCAACCTGTCTATGTCCTGTTGTATTGCCTGACACTGCTCTTCTGTACCCGCCAATCCAAGCATCTTGGTGTCATCAGCAACTTTGCTGATCTCACCACCTACCCCTACTTCCAAGTCGTTTATGTAGACCACAAATAGAAGAGGACCTAGTACTGAGCCTTGTGGCACTCCACTAGTGACAGGCCTCCAGTCAGAAAAAGAGCCTTCCACTACTACCCTCTGTCTCCTCCTCCCGAGCCAGTTCTCGACCCATCTACATACCCGACCCTGTATCCCATGCGCCTTCATCTTCTCTATCAGTCTACCATGAGGAACCTTGTCAAACGCCTTACTGAAATCCATGTAGATGACATCAACAGCATGTCCTTCATCAACTGTTTTTGTCACTTCTTCAAAAAATTCCACTAGATTTGTAAGACAAGACTTCCCCTTGACGAAGCATGCTGCATATCCCTGATCAGATCGCAGCGCTCCAGGTGCTCATACATCCTGTCCCTGAGGATCCTCTCCATTAGCTTACCTATAACTGAAGTCAAGCTCACCGGCCTATAGTTCCCTGGGTTATCCCTCTGACCTTTTTTAAACAACGGTACTACGTTTGCTATCCTCCAGTCCTCTGGGACCTCAGCTGTGTCCAAGGAAGAGACAAAGATTTGCGTCAGAGGCCCAGCTAGGTCTTCCCTCAACTCCCTTAGCAGCCTGGGGTAAATGCCATCAGGCCCCGGAGCTTTATATGTCTTTAAGCTGCCTACCAGCCCCAACACCTCTTTCCTCGTAATCTTTATTTCCCTCAACGGATCCTCAACTTTGTCAAAATCAGCAACAGACATCTGGCCAGTCTCCTGCGTGAATACCGACGCAAAGTATTCATTCAGGATCTCCCCCATTCCCTCAGGCTCTAAGCATAGATCCCCTCCTCTGTCCCTGAGAGATCCAATCTTGCCTCTAACCATCCTTTTGCTCCTTACATAGGAGTAAAATGCCTTAGGATTTTCCTTAATCCTACCTGCCACAGCCAGTTCGTGGCCCCTTTTTGCCTTTCTAACACCCCTTTTAAGATCCCGTCTACACTCTCTATAAGCTTCCAGCGCTGTCTCAGTCCCCAGTTGCCTAGAAATAATGTAAGCCTCTCGCTTCTTCCTGATCAAGTCCTCAATATCCCTGGTAAGCCACGGTTTTCTAATCCTACCTTTCCCATCCTTCCTCCTTGCCGGCATGTATCTTTCCTGCAGAGACTTTAGTTTTCCCTTGAAAGACTCCCACATGTACCTCGTCGACCTGCCCTCGAAAAGCTTATCCCAGTCGGTATCTTTAAGATCTTGCCTCATCTGGCTGTATCTAGCCCTCCCCCAGTTAAATACCTTCCCTTTTGGGCAGTCTCGTCCTTTTCCATTAATATCCTAAAGCAGACAGAGTTGTGGTCACTATTTGACACATGCTCTCCTACCTCGACGTCAACCACCTGCCCTGGCTCATTCCCCAGAACCAAATCCAGTATAGCCCCCTCTCTAGTCGGGCCATCCACATACTGGTCCAAGGACTCTTCCAAAACACAATGTACAAATTCCTCTCCGTCCACTCCTACAGCTCTGGGCACTCTCCAATCTACTCCAGGGAAATTGAAATCTCCCACTACTACTACCCTATTTTTCCTACACTTATCTAAAATGCCCCTGCATATCCCTTCTTCCACGGCCCGCGGGCTGTTGGGCGGTCTGTAGTAAACACCCAACAGAGTAACCACTCCCTTCCTATTCCTCAACTCCACCCATAGAGACTCAATTCCTAAATCATCCATACCTCCCTCCCTCTGCACTCCTATGATGTTGTCTTTAACTAATAAAGCCACTCCCCCGCCTCTCCTCACACCAACTCTGTCATGCCTAAAACACTTATATCCTGGAATATTCAATTGCCAGTCTTGCCCCTCCTTCAACCACATCTCGATCACCGCCACCACTTCTAAACTCCTCGTGAACATTATTGCCTTCAGTTCATCTGTTTTGCCAGTCACACTCCTCGCATTAAAACACATGCGCTGAAGACCCTCAGCTCTCGGATATTCCTTTCTACCTTCTGGTGTTACCCTATCATCCCTCTCTCTCCCACTCCCAGTTCCCTCTCTCTCCCCACCCTCCCTCCCTATTAGTTTAAACACTTCTGAAACACTCCAGCTAACCTCCCAGCTAAAATATGGGTTCCCCTCCCAGACAACTGCTCCCTATCCCTCTTGAATAGATGAACCTCCCTCCTGAAGACTTCCCAATGATCAATGAATATGAAGCCTTCTGACCTACACCAATCCCTCATCCATGCATTTAGTTGTAGTGTCTCCTTAGTTTTTACCCTATTGGTCCCGGGCACAGGCAGCAGCCCAGAGAACGCCACCCTGGAGGCCCTACCTTTCAGCTGAACCCCCAACTCCCTAAACTGCCTACGTATGTCCCCCCTGCGCTTTCTTCCTACATCTTTCTGTCCTACGTGAACTATTACATTTGCCTTAGACCCTTCTCCCTTCAAAATTCCCTCTACCCTCTCTGAAACATCCTGGACCCCTGCTCCAGGGAGGCAGACTACCATCCTGGAGTCTCTCTTTTGCCCACAGAAACGCTTATCGATCCCTTTAACCATCCCATCCCCCACCAATATCTCACTTCCTGCTTTCCTGCTGTTCTCTGCGGCATTCTGTTCCCCTTCACTTGCCCACTCCATCACAGCTTTTACCCCTCCCTTGGTTTTCTGGGAATCCTCCTTTGAGATGGCCTTTGTGCCTTGATTTTTATTCTTTTTCCTCGTATCTGTAACCAGCCCGTCCCTACTACTAGATCCTGGGGTCCCCGCAGGACTACCTTCCCTATTCATTATAACTTCGTTGTCCCTCACTAGACACATGTCCTCCAAGCGCAGCTCCAGCTTCCTCACCCTAGCTCTTAAACGATGCAATTCTAAACATTTTGCGCATATGTGGGCCTTCGGGAGACGTGTTGACTCCAAGAAGGTCCACATATGGCAAGAAGGTCCACATATGGCATTAGAGGGTCTTTATTTATTCCAAGTGCAATATAATTTTTCTGATAAAATCCTATTTTTTGTTCTGACACAATCCAAATTGTATCAGTGCAACTTTGCATCTCTTTGAGATGCACAGAGCACAATGAATTTTATAAGGTCACAAGTCAAAAGACAAGAGCTACATAAAGCAATTAGAAAAATAGCATTATTCATAAAAGCAGCATTAACCCACAAATCTGCTAAACTGATTTAACTCCAGATAAATGTGATTGCAAAACATTGATACATCCTCTGGATTTAAAAAAGATTTTGATCATTGTTAATGCGGTTCAAATATATCTGAATATGAGTGTAATGCAAGCAGTCAAGGCCAGTGAACCTTGAATCTTGTTGCCAATCTGGTTTTTTCAGAGAGGAGGACTATGATCATCTCAATTGACGTAGTGACCACTGGAATGTAAAGTGTAGTCATACAGCAACAGAAATGTTAAATGAACAGGTCTTGAAGCAATTATGTGTGGCAAGTATTCAGCCACGTCAAAGCTGTAATCTCCTGTACCCTTACCTTACTCTTTCCTAATTTACACCCTGCCAATTCTTGGAGATTTATCTCTGTAGAACATACCAATTTCTCTCCTGGCCCATTTATGTTAAGAGTCCTCCACTTTCCATATGAAAGTCCTAATGCATCGAACCTCAATTACGGTCATATTTTATGAGATTTTAAAATTTTAAAAAGTCCAACAAATCGAAAAATAAATTCCGCTCAAATGTACCAATCTGCAGGTCATTTAGATTTAAGTATGCAAGAGAAAACTTATCGCGACTGCTTTAATACATGTAAGTCAGGAAATCAGGTGAACGATGATAGATAAGGAGAAATATGCAAGTAACACTGTGCATGCAGGATAACAAGAATTCAACAAAGCACGTTTGGCTTCTAACTAACTGCACTTTGACTTTAGCTCTGTTCCCATTAGTAATTGCAAGCCATTTTTCCCATTAATAATGTGTCTTACATTTACACTGAGAACATATTTATAATTTTAACACTTGTACAAACATGGCAAACGCACAATATATGATGCGGATGCATCTTAAGACAACATTTTAATTTCAGCAGCTTTAATCTCATTTCTTACACAATGATATTAATCTCACCAAGTTCTCATTCTAGCTAGTGCTTGAAAATATAGCAACAAGGTACACAAATACTAACATGATTAATTAATTCCTATAATCTTTTGTCTTGAGATTTCTTAAAGCGTTGGTTATCTTATGACATATATTTGCCAAATTTAAAAAACACTACAAAGTAATTTCATTTATTCTCACAAGTACCATCAACTGCTTATTCTCATGTTCCAAGTATGTTTTAATATGCAAATTTAGTCAACTATCGCCAATTCAAAATTCACAATCAAAATGTATGCACACAACAGTGCTACGCTTATTTAATGAGCATTTCTCACAGTGAGCCAATTTTTACAATAATCAACAATGGTGTCATGGTCATAATTACTGAGGCTAGGGACAGAATTTTACCAGTACTTCCCCCAGCTGTTCGTATCATTCCACCCAAAGCCAACGGTGAATGCCGTTCTGTGAGCCTTGCCCATCCCCAAAATCGGGGCAGATATGCCAGTAAAATTCCAGCCTAGTTTTCAATTCCATACTTATTAACTAAAGTTAAATTCTATCAGCTGCAGCTTGCCAATTCAAAAAGGACCTATTTATTCTTTTTCTGTTTCCTGCTAGCTAACCAATCCTCTAACAATGCTGAAATGTTACCCCCGCAGCATTTATTCTGATTTGGGATCTGAACCTTTGATGTGGCATCTTATCAAGGCCTTTTTGAAATCCAACTACACCACATCAACATTGGACAGCTGAGAAAGGAAAGATAAAAGGGCAAAGTCATGGAGATGGAGCACAGTGACACAAAGACCTGTTCCCTGACTCTTATCTCCTATGCCCTGCTCATTAGCTGTCCCCTATATCAAGTCAAAATAATCCATATGACACAAGTTTCCTTGCAAACCTCCACCTGGCTCCCATTTCTCAGCAAGAATGATTTAAAAATATATAGATTAGGTGGGATTTTCTGACAGTGTTTCCTTCCCGCCCCCCACCATTCTGGGATGGGACAGGAAAATTCTCTCTATTCTCTTTTTCTGAATCTCTTTACAGTCTTGTAGAACTTTGCTGAGGTTGGAAAGATAGTAGAAACAGTTTAAATATTGCACTCATTATAAACACTGGAACTACTGTATGCTTTCCACAATTTTAGTCATTGGCCCTAACTTTTCTTCAAGCTCTTGTTTGAGATCCAATCTCCCTCATGAATCCCTGTTGGATAACTTGTTACACAAAATAAGTTGGTTTTGTAGACCATGTTGTATAACTCAGATGGTGGTGTCATCTACAACAATACATTACTTTTCTTGAGTGGTCAGCTAAGATTACCTGCAACTGGAATCTCCTTACATGGGATGGTTCAAAAATATGAATTCAGTATCAATAAGATAGGCTTATGGGATACAAGGACAGGTAGCTAGATGGATAAATAACTGGCTTAGTAATAGGAGACAGAGAGTAATAGTGGAAGGGTGTATTTCTAGCTGGAGGTCGGTCACTAGTGGTGTGCCGCAGGGCTCAGTACTGGGACCTCTTCTATTTGTAATATATATAAATAACTTGGAAGAGGGAGTAAGTGGAGTGATCAGCAAGTTTGCAGACAATACAAAGGTGGCTGGACTTGCGGATAGTGAGGAGCATTGTCAGGCGATGCAGCAGGACATAGACAGACTGGTAGCTTGGGCAGATGGCAGATGGAATTCAATCCTGATAAATGCGAGGTGATGCATTTTGGGAGAAAGAATGTAGTGGGGAGGTATATAATAAAGGGTAGACCTATTAAGAGTATAGAAATGCAGAGCGACCTGGGGCTGTAGGTGCACAAGTCTCTGAAGGTGGCAGAGCAAGTGGAGAAGGTTGTGAAGGAAGCATATGGTATGCTAGCCTTTATAGGAAGGGGTATAGAGTACAAGAGCTGTTCTTTAACGTTCTGTTGTATAAAACATCGGTTAGACCTCATTTGGAATACTGCATCCCGTTCTGGTCGCCTTACTACCGGAAGGACGTGGAGACTCTGGAGAGAGTGCAGAGGAGGTTTACCAGGATGCTGCATGGTATGGAAGGTCTGAGTTATGAGGAGAGGTTAGGCAAATTGGGACTGTTTTCCTTAGAAAGACGGAGACTTAGAGGAGATTTAATAGAGGTGTACAAGATTATGAGGTGTATAGATAAAGTAAGCAGGGTTAAGCTTTTTCCTAGGATGGACTCGAATAGCACGAGAGGTCACAGGCTTAGGGTGAGGGGGGTAAGGTATAATTTGGATGCTAGAGGAAGTTTTTTCACACAGAGGGTGGTGGGGGTATGGAATGCGCTGCCAAGTGGTGGAGGCAGGTACTCTGGAGTTATTTAAGAAATACTTAGATGGGCACATGAACAGAAGTGTGTAAATAGATGATGATATTGATGTACTTGTTTTTATCCTACAGGTGCTTTGGTCCACCTTGTTGCCTAACGAGGGGCATACATGCGATGGGTCGTGAGAGGGCTGCTCTTGGATTTTTTTTTTGAGAGTATCCTCGTGCTTCACGTCATTAGTGTACGCTTGACCTAGACCATTTGATGGGCAACATGACAGCTCAGTGACTATAGCTGTGCTGTGCAGATACATGGATTTGGGCCTGTGTCTGTGGGAGTTTGCGCATTCTCCCCGTGCTTGTGTGGGTTTTCTCCAGGTGCTCCAGTTTCCTCCTACAACCCAAAGGTGTGCTCTTAGGCTAATTGGGAAAACAAATTTTCCCTAAATTGTCTCAAATTTGGTTTTTAATCAATAGATCTATAAACATAGACAGGGATCACGGGTAGAGGTGGGAACATCGGGGTGGCAGCGCGGGCTCGTTGAGCCAAAGGGCCTGTTTCCCGTGCTGTTTTGTTCTTTGTTCTTTGTTCAAAGTTAGGCTACTCATCTATGTCCACCTTCCTAGCAGAAAGTTAACTGGCATGACCTAGTGAAGCCTCTGAGTTTATACTAATAACTATATATCCTGCACAATACAAACTTACAGCACTATATTATTAGCAACATGGCGATTGACTTCTTAAAAAAAACAATGGGCAAGGGAGACTGGATTTGACATTGTCTATTTGAACTTTGAAAAAGCTTTACATAAAAAAAGATACTTCACACTAGGTTTATTAACAAGTTAGATTTAGAAATTGGCTCAAATCCCACAGCTAAAATTTTGTAAAATCAGCAGAAGTTCAACCTGGAAGCATGTAATTACCTAATGGTTTCCACCAAGGATCAATCCTGGGACTGTTATGGTTCACTGTGTAATCCTTGCTGATCTGGACGACAGAGTTGGGTAAATGGTAAATAAGTATACAAATGACAAAAATCCATACAACGGTTGAGAGAGTCAACTCTTGATCAGGTCAGAGATTGCATTAGGTAAAAGTGCCTTTATAGATAGACCTAATCTACGTGATTGACTGGATTAATCTTGATCTCCTGCGGGAATCAGAGAGAGAGCGCGAGATCATGTTTAGTCACAAGTGTGCGATACGCTCAACCAACCAGTCGTTTTCTGCCTGTCAGGTTTGTCTATTGTGTATATATTAGATGCAGAATATGATGAAAATTGAGACAACTTCTCACCCTTCAAGTGGAAGAAAATAGGATTCATTCATTATTAGTAACAACGTTTGGGCCTGATTTCAAATAAAAATCTGTCATCATAGTAGTAGACACATCAAGCATCCCAAGATTATTGAAATAAATTCATGGGGTAAAGGGGAGGAATATTTAAACCAATCATTATCACTGGAGAAGTACTTGGAAAAGTTATGGAACTTAATTCCGAGGTTCTTAATAGAAGTGGTAAGAGAATAGTGGATACATTTGTTGTAAACTTACAAAATTCCTCTAGGTTCATAAAAGATCTGACTGGATGGAAAACAACAACTCAATCAAAGATGGAGACAGAAAGATGGAAATTACAAGCCAGTTAGCCTAACTTCTGTCTTAGGGAAAATATTATCCAGGAAATAACAATGGGACAATAGGAAATCACAATACAATCAGGCAGAGTCAACATAGTTTTGTGAAAGCAAAATTATGTTTGACAAATTTACTGAAGTTCTTCTAGGGAATAATGGGTAGAGTGGGTAAAGGGGAACCTATAGGTGAAGGAGGACAGAATCTATCAAAGGATATAGATAGGTTGAGTGAATGGGCAAAAATTGGGCAGATGGCATATCATGCGAGATTGGCAGGATGAGTAGAAGTGGAGACAGAATGGATAATGCAATGGTACAGATGGATCTTCAAATTCTTGCTAATTTCCTGTCAAGCAAGGACAAGTTTGTAAGTAGTTAGGAAGGCAAATTGATTGCCCTTGATTGCAGGAATGTGGAGTATAAAAAGGAGAAAATCTTCCAACAGTTGTTGAGGACATTGATAACACTGTACCAAGAGTACTACTTGCACTTTGGTCTCCTTACTTGAGTTGGGGCAGTTCAAAGAAAGTTGTCTTGGTTGACTGTTGGGACAAAAAGCTTGTCTTACGAGGAAAGGTTAACTAGGTTGTGCCTATACTCATTGAAGCTAACAAAATGAGAGTGATCTTGTTTGGTCATATGACACTGAGGAGGTTTGACAGAGTAGATGCTGAATGCTTCCTCTTATGGAATAAGCCAGAACTGGGGATGTGGCACAATTTAAAAATAAGTGGTCTCCCACTTAGGATGGAAATGAGGAGGAATTTCATCTTGCAGGAACTTGGTGATCTTTGGAATTCTCTAATCTCTGAAGATTAGGTCATTAAACATAGCCAAAACTAAGTTAGACAGCTTTTTGATCCACATGGGAGTCAAAGATTATTGAGGGCAAGCAGAAAACTGGAGTTAAAGTCACAGTCAGATCATCCATAATGTTACTGAATAGCAGAGCAGGCTTCAGGGGTCACATTGCCTACTGCTGTTCTTCTTTCTTATGTTCTCATCTTCAAGTGAATTTAAAAAAATGTTACCATTTGCGGGGGAGGGGTTGGTAAACACCTTCAAAAAAAATCTCTGGTAAATCGCCTAAGATCAAGAATTTAAAAATTCACTTTAAGTGCAAAGTACAACATTTTTAACAAACACAATACAGAGGGTTGTGGGCATGTAGGTCCACAGTTTTCTAAAAGTAGCAACAAAGGTGACCAACATAATTAAGAAGGCATATGGCATACTTGCCTTCATCAGTTGAGGCACTGAGTTTAAGGAAGATGTGCGTGGGAAGATTTTCAAGTGGAGAGTGGTGGGTGCTTAGATTGTGCTGCCCCAGGAGATAATGGAAGCAGGTACAATAGCAATATTTAAAAGGCATCTGGATGGGTACATGAACAGGGAGAAAATAGAGAGATATGGACCGACTAAGTTTAGTTCGGACATCATGGTCAGCACAGGCTTGGAGGCTGGAAAAGCCTGTTCCTGTGTTGTACTTTTCTTTATTCTTTGTATAACTCTAATAATGTGCACCTTTAACCTAGTAAAGAGGCACAAATTGGCCTGAATTCTCTGGCCATTCGCACCCCACACACCACTGCCAGTGAGGACATAGAATTGGTGCTCTCCAGCCAAATGTCCATTCACTACCGCAGAATCAGATTAACCCATTGGCATGGATGGCCAGAGAACCCTACTCAGCATTTTTGCTTACGTTTTTATCTGCCCACAGCAAAGTTTGGCAGGCACACTCATAAAAGCTAGTTAATGCTATCTAATTTTCAGAAAAAAGTTCACTAGTTTTAAGAGGGTTCACAAATACAGTACGCACAAATAGACCACACACACACACACACTCTTCAGTAAAGACATTTTTGATTTGATGCAGGTCTTGAGTAAGACATTGGTGTTTCACTTCCAGGCAAAACCCATGTTTCACAAATGCTCATATCTTGGCTTTGGATTTGCTGCAGGAGAGTAAAATGATGTAGAGATGCCAAAGTTGGACTGGGGTGGGCTCAGCAAGAAGTCTCACAAAACAAGGTTGAAGTCCAGGTTTATTTGGTAGCACAAGCTTTCAGAGTGCTGTCCCTTCATCAGGTGAGTGGGGGATTTGGTTCACAAACAGGACATGTATAGACACAAACTGAAAGAGAAAAACACTAGAAAATCTCAGCAGGTTTGGCAGCATCTGTAAAAAGAAAAAGAACTGACATAGAGTCCAGATGACCCTTTTTCAAAGCTAAAAGGTATAGAAAGTGAGAGATATTTAGATTGCAGGGGGAGGGAATGGAAGATGAGTCATAGCCACAGAAATCCAGACAGAAAAACTGTCTATAGCTGGAGATTGGTGAGGGGAGGGGGGGTGAAATTGTAGAATGGGACAGAGGTAGAATATAGAAAAGGGGAAATGGGGGGAGAAAAGGTTAGGAAAGGGGGATAAAGTAGAGAGAAAAAGTGGGGAGAAGAAGACAAATGAAGAAAGAGAATAAAGAAATACAAAAGATAGAGAACAGTAAAAAATTAAATAAAATAGAATGAAAACAGGGGTAGAGCAAATCATCTGAAATTGTTGAATTTGATATTGAGACCACAAGGCTGTAAAGTGCCTAGCTGGAAGATGAGATGTTGTTTCTCAGTTTGCATTGAGATTCCATAACCTGCAGTAATTTGCTTTTATCATAGATAGACACAAGCTCAATTACAAGGTAATGGTTGGAATGCAAATCTTAACAGGTAATCAAGTCTTTACAGGTACAGACAATGCAAGTGGAGAGAGGGTTAAAGCACAGGTTTAAAAGAAGAATAAAATGGGACGGTTTTTGATTCAAGTCTTAAAATGATTAAAGACATTACATCATTACTTCCACCTCTATGTTATTAATGCAGAATTTGAGACAATCATTCAAACCAAAGTTGCAGAGATTGAGTTTTCATGAAGGCAAAATTTAATTTTCCTTAGAAGTTGATTAACTTGAGTTAGGATTCCAAAAGGTGATGAATGAGAACTGACTTTGTGTGGTCCTTCTGTCTGGATACAAGATCATGTCAAAAAGAGGGTAGCATTTTGGAATAAATCAAACTTACCTGAGCCTCTTGGAATCTGTTTAGCTCTCCATAAAGAATTGAAGAGAAACTTCTGACACGGGTTTTTGAATTGGATACAGGAGTGGCCTCTGTTTGTTTTGTCTCCACTAAGACTTGATGCCCTCCCCCCACCTGACATGAACACAGATTAGCAGAGACAGTCAAACCCCCTCTCTTCCACTCCATAACACACAGATCAAAAACTCCCTCCCCCATACCTGCACATCTCTGTAATAGTGCTATCAACTGGTATCAATCTATTCATTGTTAGAGTTAATGAAAAAATAACATTGCTTCCAGTGGATTTAGAGGTTTCCAGTTAAGGAAAGGTAATAAATTCTCCTTGGCTTAACTGGACTATTTCCAAACATTGACAATAGCATTTGCACTGTGAAATAGTTGCTGCTTATAATTCGGAAACAACCATACCTGTACAAGTTTTTACATGCTCAGATATTTTAAGCTGAAAGAGTTGAAAAGTCATCCCACAATGTAAAGCATGGTGGTTGCTATTGCAGCAGCTAGTCCAATATGAATGCAATATATGAAATATAAAGTACTTCAAGTATATGTAAAGCACTACCACGAAGTCAGGGTGTCAGGTAGTACTCTTTAGGCACATGAGCTTTCTTTACTTTCTTTTTAAATCACAATCCTTAAATTTTCTTTGATGCTTCAAAAGAAGAATTTAAAAAATGCTACTTTTCAACAGAGACTAGCTAAAATTTTTGCTTTTCTTTCAAAATTTCCGATTCATTACACAGGATAATCATTAAACAGAGATGGACCAGAATGACCTAATCCACTCACCGTAGTACTATGGAATGGGCAAGCCTAGAATAGTTCTAAATTGGAACCATACCAAACTAAATGCACTATATCATTTAGTTGCTTTACCCTTAAATATCTCATTTGAAACTTCCAAAAGAAGTAGCGCAGGAAAAAGGTCTGAAAGATGTATTGTTAGTTGCATTGACCATGCCAAAATTCTCCCTTAGTGTACCCAACAGGCACTAGAATGTGGAGACTAGGGGATTCTCACAGTAACTTCATTGCAGTGTTAATGTAAGCCTATTCATGACTAATAAGCAAACTTAAATAACAATATTTTTTCTCTAGGACTAAAATTGTCAGAAAGGAAAGGTTTTTAAATCCGTATGGTGATCAGTCAGAAATTTTCATGAATCCACGACTATTTATATTTTGTTCATGAGCAATATTTTGACGTTTTGACGGGAAAATTTGCTAAGGCTATGATGGGGGCTTTAAACTGATTCGGGGGGGGGGTGGGATCCTAAGTAGTTGGGGTGCTGAGAGGGATGAGAGTAAGGGGGTTATAGAAGAGAGTTGTAAAACACAGCGGCGTACGGGTGGGGTGGGGCATGGTTTGAAATGCGTATACTTTAATGCAAGGAGTATTCGCAATAAGGGGAGGAACTTGCAGCTTGGACCAGTACCTGGAACTTCGATGTTGTGGCCATTACAGAGACTTGGGTAGAGCAGGGACAGGAATGGATGTTGCAGGTTCCGGGGTACAAATGCTTTAGTCAGAGTAGAGAAGGAGGTAGAAGGGGGGGAGGAGTGGCATTATTGGTCAAAGACTGTATCATGGTGATAGAAAAGAAGTTTGATGAGGACTTGTCTGTTGAGGTAGTATGGGCTGAAATTAGAATCAGGAGAGGAGAGGTCACCCTGTTGGGAGTCTTTTACAGACCTCCTAATAGTTCTAGAGAGGTTGAGGAAAGGATTGCGAAGTCAATTCTGATTAGGAGTGAAAGTAGTAGGGTAATTGTGATGGGGGCCTTTAACTTTGCTAATATTGATTGGAATAGCTATAGCTCTAGCTCGTTAGAGGGGTCAGTTTTCGTACAGAGTGTGCAGGAAGGTTTTTTGGCTCAGTATGTAGATAGGCCAACTAGAGGTGAGGCTACATTGGATTTGGTGCTGGGCAATGAGCCAGACCAGGTGTTAGGCTTGGAAGTTAGTGAACATTTTGTGATAGTGACCACAATTCGGTTACGTTCACCTTAGTGATGGATAGGGATAGGCATGAAGCTGGGGCAGTAGTTATAGCTGGGGGAAGGGTAATTATGAGGCCATCAGGAGAGAATTAGGGTGCATAGATTGGACTAGGAACTACAGGGACTGGGAACATCTGGAATGTGGAGCTTATTCAAGGAGCAGCTGCTGCGAGTCCTTGATAAGTATGTCCCTGTCAGGCAGGGAGGAAATGGTCGAGTAAGAGAGCCTTGGGGTACGAAAAAAGTTGATTTGCTGGTTAAGAAGAAAAAGGAGGCTTACCTCAGGATGAGGCTTGAAGGCTCAGTTAGTGCAATGAATAGCTATAGATTAGCCAGGAAGGAGGTAAAAAGTGAATTGAGGAGAGCTAAGAGGGGACACGAGAAGATGTTGGCTGATAGGATTAAGGAGAATACTAAAGCTTTCTTTCGATATGTTAAGAATAGAAGATTGGTTAGGGCAAGATTAGGGCCAGTCATAGACAGCAGTGGGAAGTTGTGCGTGGAGCCTGAAGAGATTGGTGAGGCACTGAATAAATATTTCTCTTCGGTATTCACGCAGAGTGCTGGAAATGTAGCTATGGAGAACACTGAGGTACAGGGTTGCAATTTGGGAAGTATTGTAGTAGATAGGGAGGATGTGTTAGAAATTCTCGAGGGTTTGAAGTTGGATAAGTCCCCTGGGGCGGACGGGATTTACCCTAGGATTCTCTGGGAGGCAAGAGAGGAGATTGCAGAGCCTCTGGCTCTGATCTTCAGGTCCTCGTTGGTTACGGGTGTGGTTCCGGAGGACTGGAGGATAGCGAATGTGGTCCCATTTTTTAAGAAGGGGAAGAGAGACCTTCCAGGGAATTATAGGCCAGTGAGTCTTACTTCTGTTGTGGGCAAGGTATTGGAGAGAATTATTAGGGATAGGATTTATAGTTATTTAGAGAGAAATGAATTGATTGGGGATAGTCAGCATGGTTTCGTGAAGGGTAGTTCATGCCTTACTAACCTCATTGAGTTTTTTGAGAAAGTGACCAGAGAGGTGGATGGGGGTAAGGCGGTTGATGTAGTATATATGGACTTTAGTAAGGCTTTTGATAAGGTGGACCATGGAAGACTTCTACAGAAAATGCAGATGTGTGGAATAGAGGGTGATTTAGCTAATTGGATTAGAAATTGGCTGGCAGATAGAAGACAGAGGGTGGTGGTTGATGGGAGATATTCATCGTGGAGTTCGGTGACAAGTGGTGTGCCTCAGGGGTCTGTTTTGGGTCCCCTGCTGTTTGTAATTTTTATAAATGATCTGGATGAGGGTATTGAGGGATGGATCATTAAATTTGCAGATGACACTAAAGTCGGTGGAGTGGTAGATAGTGAAGAGGGGTGTTATAGTTTACAGAGTGACTTGGACAAGTTTCAGAGCTGGGCCGAGAGGTGGCAAATGGAGTTTAATGTGGAAAAGTGTGAGGTAATGCACTTGGGCAGGAACAATAAATGTGTAGAGTATAGGGCTAATGGTAGGGCTCTTAATAGTGTTGAGGAACATAAGGATCTTGGTGTATGTGTCAATAGATCCCTGAAAGTAGGCAGTCAAGTGGATAAAGTTGTTAAGAAGGCATATGGAGTCTTAGCTTTTATTGGTAGGGGGATTGAAATTAGGAGCCGCAGCATCATGTTGCAGCTGTACAAAACTCTAGTGCGGCCGCACTTGGAGTATTGTGTGCAGTTCTGGTCGCCACATTATAAGAAAGATGTGGAGGCATTGGAGAGGGTACAGAGGAGGTTTACCAGGATGTTGCATGGTATGGAGGGCAGGTCCTATGAAGAGAGGTTGAAGGATTTGAAGTTGTTTTCGTTAGAAAGGAGGCGGCTAAGAGGGGATCTTATTGAAGCATATAAGATGATTAGAGGTTTAGATAGGGTGGACAGTGATAGCCTTTTTCCTAGTATGGAGAAAGCTAGCACGAGGGGACACAGCTTTAAATTAAGGGGTTTGAGTTATAGGACGGATATCAGAGGTAGGTTCTTTACTCAAAGAGTGATTAGGGAGTGGAATGCCCTGCCTGCAGCTGTTGTAGATGCGCCAAGTTTGGTGGCGTTTAAGAGGTTAATTGATAAGTATATGGTAGAGAAGGGAATGGTTTAGTTTGGAGGGGCATTGCTTTTTATTTTGGTCGGCACAACATCGAAGGCCGAAGGGCCTGTTCTGTGCTGTAATGTTCTATGTTCTATGTTCTATGTAATTTTTAGTTAAGGGGAAGATTAAAAAAAGGATAAATGCAGCTAAATTAGTTTGAAGATTAAGGGATTAATAGCTAAAAGAAGTCCATCCCCTTTACGCCCCATAGTGGATTAGGAATCCTGCTGGAGGCCAGCATGAAATCAATTTATTAATGGGATGCAGATGAAGTACAAATTAGAAACCATCCCCAACCCTCATCAAGAAAATACACCAGTCCAGAACACGTTTGGACCAATGAGGAATGCAAAAGTCAGGCCGGGGCAGTCTCTGGAATTCAGGAAGAGACAGTCAGTGAACCTGGAACATCACAGCAGTGGGGAAGTACATCTATCAAATGGATCTTCCAGGTTCAGAATCTTTGAGAATATACATCTTCCAATCACAGATTGTCCCAGGACATCCATCTTTCTTTCTTCAAATGGGACATTTTTAAATATGGGCTTATGTATGACGGCATGACACATGCTATCAAGCCCGCTCCACCACAGATGACATAAATCCTTCACATGCATAAATATGCACGGGCCAGAACATGTGGTGTGATTCCCTGTCAGTCTTTCACACTGGAAAAGTATTCCCCAAGCCTGTCATTAAGCTTGGTTCCAAATCAGAAAATTTCCTGAGGCGTCTACACTATTTACAGAGAAATGCAACCCAGAAATTTGCTTTATTAGAAAGTTAAAACTATAATTACATTAAAAGCATTCTGCGGGCTTGGAAGGTTGCTTCATCATGGAGATGGATAGAGTTTAAGGAAGTTCTAGAGTTTCAGTATATGTGCGTTTGCTGAGGGAATATGTATTCTGCAAGATGGAAAGAGGCCGTACCAAAAAAAGCAGCTATTAGTAGGCTCCAAGCAGAAAAGGTAATGCTGTTAGCTGTTTCTGTGTAGTGGGGCTGAACAGAAGACCCAAGAGCTACTTGATAATTTTGTATAGTTAGGGCTCAGGAGAAGTCCTGGGAAGCTGGGAAAATGACAGAAGGTCACTGACTCCATGCAAGAAATAGTTGGGGCTCAGAAGAAGCACTGAGAGCCATTTGTAGCTTTGTGTGGCAAAGGAGATTGGAGTTTGGTGAATATAGAGTAATGCTAGCCTGGTGAAGCTAGCCTGCTATTAAAGAATTGAAATTGCAACAATAAGTAGAGGCTGGATTGCAAACTCGAAAATCCAGGGGAATAGAATTTCATGACACAAGACTGAAACCCTGGAAAGGGGTATAATCATTTAGGCAGTTCAAACTGGGAGCAGCTTTGAAAAAATTTGGAGGCTTGATTTTCAAAAGCAGAAAGTTTTCATCCCTCATGAGGGAGACAGTTTCAACAAGATTGGTTGACTCACAGGTAGTCTGAGTGGGTTGTTAAGAAATCTGTGGGATTTGCTATTTATTGAGCAGTGTGGTGTATGTGGCCACAGTTTGTCCATTAATTGACAGGTACTTCATATTAACTCTGAATGTTAAGAGTAAATGTAGACATTTTTTGTTTTATTTTTTAATCTTGTTGGTTCAAATCCATGGAGTCTTGTGGCCTTATCATCTGAGCATGTATTCTGAATTTCAAACTTTGTCACTTTAAACAAAATGTTTAAAGTCCCTAACTGGATCTGACCAAAAATTGGGAGTCTGGTCCAGAATAATAGAATCCTTACAGTGTGTAAGGAGGCCATTCAGCCCATTGAGTCTGCACTGACTCTCTGAAAGAGCTTCTTGCTGAGGTCCAGTGCTAACCACTGCTCCACAGTGCTACTCTAGATCCAGTTAAGGACCATCATTTTTACAGTTCACATAGTACTCATGCATATCCCCAGTGGGGTTCATCAAGAGCTCATTTACCAAACATCAGTGCTATCATAGACCAACTTTGAAATGCATCATAAATTTAACCTTTTTAAATGAACACAGAATGATAACTTAATAAAAGCAATGCCAATAACAAAGATGAAACCAGGCAAATTATCTTGCAGAATGCAAACAGTAAGAAAAAACACAAACCATTCACTTCAACAAGTCTTATTAGATCATCATTCCATTTGCTTGCCTTATCCTATATCATAAACATTTTTCTCACCAAACCAGTTTCCTCAAACTATTGCCATCTGCTTCAATGGCATTCCTAATAACATATTCAACAAGTTTATTCGCCCAAGTAAAAAGATCCATCCAATTCCCCTTTCACATCAACTTTCTAATGTTTAATTGATGTGATTTCCATTTTCACACTACATCACGGTCCTCGCTGTCAACATCACTGCACACCTAAAATTTATTAGCTTCCTATCTTCTCTTTTTAATGCATAGCACTCCATCTAGTCCCCCAAACATAGTGCCCTGATCATATATTGAAAACATCCCCTGATCATATATTGAGAACACCAACCTCATTAAGACAGGCACACGTAACATCAAGAACCATTTGTTAAAAACACAACCACAAGCTGTTGGTTCCATCATTAACTTTAAAAGATGGAAAATTGTAGGTAGCAAGTGACCAAATTCCTGATCAGTGGAATAATTATGCTTTGATGAAAATGATCTGGATACACAGTTCAAAGTGTCAAGGATATTAAGGCAAGTGAAAAAGGCAGCAATAATTTTATTCACCTGAAGCCAAAATTTAGAAACACATTGCATCTGCAAAAAATCTCCCATGGCAATAATAAAACCCTAACATGTCAGAAAAAAACTGACATATGAACAGAAAGTGCTGAAAAAAACTCAGCAGATCTAAAGTAAAAAAAAGTTTATTTATTAGTTACAAGTAAGGTTTACATAACAATGCAAGGAAGCTACTGTGAAATTCCCCTAATCATCATATTCCAGCTTATCTTTCAAACTGTGGGAGGAAACCACAGCACCCAGAGGGAAACCACGCAGACACTGGGAGAACATGCAAACTCCAACAGACAGTGACCCAAGCCGGGAATCAAACCCAGGTCCCTGGCACTGTAAGGCAGCAGTGCTAACCATTAGGCTACCCTGTGCGATCTGGTAGCATCTGTGGAGAAGGAAACAAAGTTGTGCTCCTAAGTTCCAAAGAATCACTTTTGACTCAAAATGTTAGCACAGTTTCTCCACAGATGCTCAGACCTGCTGTCTCCAGTACTTTTGCACCCCCCCACCTGATTTCCAGTATCCATAGTGTTTTGCTTTTAAACTCTAATTGACTTCAGGTTTGTACTTCTTCTATATTTTATGGCAATTAGACTTAGTGCTCTGAAGCAGCCAGATTAGGAGAAACATAGATCTGTCTAAATTAATATATAGAACTGGGTGGACCACTTTTCATTTAACATCAAGTAAAATCACAGAAAGATACAATAGTGCATAACAAAACTAAGAGAAGTGCTTAGCAGGATCAAAAGAAATAGAAGCAACAAATGGCAACTAAATCACATAGTTTACAAATTACCTTGGTTCTCACACGTTTGAGGCTCATAATAAAGACTCAAAACATATCCCTTGGTAAAAAAATCTTGACCATAGTCAAAACCATCGCAGTAAACCCAGAACATCAGAAGAAAATCATTCTTGCTTAACCTTTATTGTTTGAGATCAAAGCTGCAGCTCAGGAATACAAACATAGTTTATTAGAGTTTGGAGTTATCATTACTCGGTAGGCTTCTTGCTTCTAATTCCATGTTCTTATCTTTAAGCCCAAACCTCTACATTTTAGCTGTAAAAGGTCAAGTCTCCAGCTGCGCTGAATGCTTGCTCTTAAGCTAATCATTCTTTCCTCCCTTGTAGTAAGGAATAGCACACTTACAAACCTTCCTTAGCTCCAGAAAATAGCATGGCAAGATTATGTTATCTCAGTAAAAATAGATATTCTGTATGAACAGAACTGAAGACAAGTTGACTAATTAAACAATGAGACATGACGACTGCACACTCATAAGTACGTGTTCATTTTCTCAACACTTTCAGAAATTGTAAAACTCGCTGTTAACTCTCAAATTATTCATCATTTTCAAAGCTCTAGCATGGCTGGAGTGATCAGCAGCATGGCTTTCAGCACCAGTGAACTTGCTATCTGGGCAGCCAACATCTGCTTCTGTCATCTACAACACTTGTAAATCATGCTTGGCATGTATATTCCCACGTATGTAGCTGTTGAACTATCTAATTTCCATTCAAACTACCCAATGCTGTACTTCTTCAAAAGAATGAACTATCAGGTCATCAGTGTCATTGTTAAGTCTAGTTGTTCTTCTGGTGACATAATATAGCTGAACAATATGGTATCTTTTATTTCAAAATTAGTTCACGGAATGTGGTCAACAATAGTAAGGCCAGCATCTCCAATTTCAATTGGCCTTCAGCAGCCAAAGAATTTCCTCCTTGAACCTCCTCTTCCTTTGGCACACATCTTAAAACCTATCTTGTTTTGCCCAATCCTCTCTAATATTGCCTCATGTACCTAGGTGTCAAATTACATTTGATAACATCCTGTAAGATACTTTGGGATGTTCTATCATGGAAAAAGGCACTGTATAAATACAAGACCTTGTTGTTTTTGTTAAGAATCAATGGAGTTACACCAACACAAAAATGAGGACTGACAGCAGGCTTCCTTCTCTAACGAATATTAGTGAACTAGCTAGGTTTAGCCAGCCCTGTGGTCAATTTTATTACCAACTAATTTACAAACCAACACACCAAATTCAAATTTTCCAAATGATTTGGTAGGATTTGAACTTACATTCTCGGAAATATTTGCCCTCAAACTGGGAAACTATAAAACACATCTAAGCAGTAAAGATTTTAGACATTACAAACACTCAATATGCCTTTAAATTACATGCAAGGATATCCTTAATCTCTTTGAACGGTTGTTCTTGGATCAACTTCTGCCAACTACGGTTACTTATTAACAAGTTTGAAAGCAGAGCAGAGTGGAAAACAGTGTTAGGAATCCAGTAAAAATAACAAATTATGGATTACCATATTTAATAAACTTAATTTTGTATTTAATAGCTTAAGAGTATTAGATTGATAAGAAAGCTGGATTAGAACACATTTATTGGAGTGCTACCTAAAATGAAAAGGGTGATTCAGAATGAGTCTTTTGAACTAATCTTATGGTGAAAGAAATAATTAAACAATTTCTATTTTGTCCATCTAAAACTATATTTTTGAGAGAGAACAAAACCGAAATCTGTGTACAAAAAATCTTCACCCAATGGAGCTTGACAGTGTTTGTATAGATTCTTAAGTTACAAAATATGCAATTGCTAAAATATGTTGCAGCATGCCAGCATACCTCAGTGTTCCAAATTACATCGTGCTGTTCTGGTGGCTCTATTCAATCTATTCAGTAGAAAAGACTGCCAATCTTACAGTGCAAGCTGCTATATAATTTACTGGCATCCTAAGCTATTATAAATAAATTACTTTACCAATAATTCTGACCAACTCATTGCTCTCATATAATCAATACTGTCAAACAATTATGTGAAAAGGAAGACTTTCCAAATGATTTACAATGCAAAACGCATAATTATAAGAGGACTAATTATAGATACACCACATTAATGAATTTTAATGCATCCTATTCACCAGTTAAGCTCTATTCATTGCAAAATTTGACAACTAAATGAATGAAATGTATTAATATAGTTTGACCATGGCTATCCTGTGGCATTTTCATTCAATTTCCACAAAATCTACTTTATCTACTAGATACGTCCAAATCTTGTGACTTGGATAATTCTGCACACAATCACTTTTTTATTCCACTTTTACAATTCTACCTTTTGGAGCACTGCCTTTCTTCTGTGCAGTAACTTGCACTTGCTGTATTTTACTCAGGGTCCCTTCACTTCCTGTCCTCTGCAGCTTTTCACCCAAGCTGACTGTCTTTGATCGGTAGCTGGAATCTTCTTTCTTTGCTGCAGATAGTTTAGAAGCTGTGGTGACTGTTGAAGGTCTGCCCAGTCGTGATGGTTTGGACATTTTTTTCTCTGCCTTGTTCCTTTCTTTCCCCCCTGCAATCTGCTCTGTACACAGATTTTACATCCAAAATCTCCTGCAGGCATCTGTTAGATGCAAACCATCAGTGTGGCGTGCATGGCTCAACTGAGCTGAAACGCAGTGCAACATCACTGATAGAAACAAAAAAGGCACTGTGTGATTTCACAGACAGTTTATCAGACCTGTGGAATGTGGATGCGTTGGGATGAAGCCGATGACTAGTCTGCTGTTGGTGGGTTTCACCACGTACCGGGAACAGATGCTCTGTCAGATAATATTAAACCCTCCAGCAAGTAGAGACTAGACACTGGGCAGCACCAAAGCATACCAGGAATTTCACCTTCACCGGCCTCCTCAGGTATGACAGGAAAAGTAAACCAGATGTAAAGTCAGAGAGCAATAGATCACCATTTATTGTGACAGTCCAGTTCTCACAATCAACCGCAAAGTTGTTCAAAGTATTTTTGGTTTTGCACTCCAGTTAGGGTCTACTCTATAATTATCTAATACTTGCTTCTGTCAGCATTAACTTGTTGATGGCTAGTTATATAATTGCTACTGAATGAGACCATACTAGTCATTCCAGATCTCCCAAAAAGATTTATTCAAAAACAGTAAGCATTGAATTTTTAAGACAAAAAAAATTTTGATTGATCGTGCAATTATTTCCTTAATGATCCATTCCCATTGCACCACAAAAATCCTCTTGAAAAATCAAGTAGAAACAAGGAAGAAAGGATGAGGTAATCATGTTTAATCTGCTCAATTAAGGTAAAAACAAAAGCTGATTTCTAAACTTGTGGTACAAGGAGCACCAAATCATCAAAAATAATGATTTATTGACGAAAGCCTGAAATTATGTACAACTACATAATATAGACTAAGGAGCATCATCTATTACTATGACAAAAGCTAACAGCGGCAAACACACGGAAGATGAAGGATTGTCCAAAACAGTCATAGTGACAAGGTCGGTTTCTTAGTAATGTATTTGAGTAAACTGCATTGCAAACTGTAGAAAAGCAAGATTATCACAATGCCTTTCCAGGTATCTTCAAAATATATCTGGTTTCTAGCAGTTAATATCTGCTTTTTAAAATGACAGAATCTGATGTGCAAAATTTGTTATACAAAATTTTGTTATACAAAATAAATATTGAAAAACCTTTCAGTAGGAGAATGTTTTTTTAAAAAAAAGTCAATAATCCCGAATGCTCTTTAAAAGAAGAAAATTCATTTAAAATTTTTCTAAAATATAATTTTTAATAAAAAATTAGCTGCAAACCAATGAACAGTAGTAGTTTAGTAATCCACAACACACTTGAAATCTTATTTTGGGGTGGGTTAATGGGAGGAGGGGAAGGGACAAAAAATAAACTAAGTCATGCAGCATGCTTTTGAACATATTGCAAACCTTAGAACTAAGGTTTACGATTAAATTTCATCTATCGGCATTAAAAATGCATCAATCTTCGTTACTAGGAGGAAATACTGCTTAGGGGCACTGTGTGTACGGCATATTTAACATCTGATAAAGAAAACTTATGTTTACTTTTCAAAAATCATAACTGGAACAGGGGAAGAGAGAAAAAAAAACAAGCCACATATACACTCACTACATCAAAGAATACTTGCTTGTGAAATCTGACATTATCAAACTCATTCAAGTGAATTACTGCTTTAGTATACAGTGCCAGAAACTTGTTATCGTGCATTTAACAGTCAGGACAGTATTTTTTAAATTGTTCTGAATGTCAAGTAAATAGTTTATAAATACTATTCCTTAAAGCTGGCCTCTTTAAACCTTCCCATGGTTATTTTTCAAATATCATTCCAGAGAAAGATCACAGGAGCAATTGCACCAAATGGAAAGTGATTGACTATTTATTTTTAAGAGCTACTGTTGCGTAAAGATACAGAAACTAATTTATTTTGCGGTGGTAGGTTAGTGTTGGATCATGGATTGAGTGTGGGGGAATGTTCTTAAAAAGTCAATAATTTAAGTGAATTCCTTCCGACCAATATTTAACATTACATTTAATGGCTATTGCAAAAATATTCTACGAAGACTGTCATGTGTATATAGAATTAAGTCTATAAGACAAGAGGTCCAGGCATGACTGAAGTTTTGACAGTTGAAAATAGATTTCTTGTGAGTTTTATGCATTAACTGCCTTTGTTGTAAATTTGATGGGTTGTCAGGACTTTAACACTAAAGCAACCGATACACTGCAGGGGGCATACGAGGAATGCCTGACTACACATCAGCTATTTCTTCAGGGTTCAGGTGAGAACAAAGCTTTAATGATGTAAATACAGATTAAATCCCTGTTCTTTTTGTTAAAGCAGGCAGATTACCTGCAAATTACAAAAGTCCCCTTCAAAAATAAAAACTTTAGACACTTAATGATACAAGCATTATTCCTCGTGTGCTCTTTTAGATAAAGCAAAAAACAATTATCTCATACTTCTTCAACTGCAAGTCAACAATACTCATTGGACAATGACCAACAGGGTAAACTACTATGTTTTTCTTTCCAATTAAAACAAGCATCTTCAATAATTATCATTCTTTGTCCCACCGCTGTGCCTTATGGTGAGTAGCAGGAACTTTGTTAATGCAGATTTGATAATGATTTGATTCATTATTGCCACCTGTGAAAAATATTGCTTCTTGCAAGCTTTACAGGCAACTACTATGATTTTTCCCAATTAAAACAAATCAATCAATATCACTCTTCCTCCCTCAACGGCATCATCAATGCCCCCCTTTGTCTTATGCCCATGACGAACTTGTTCATATCTCCATTGCTCCGACCTTTCGCTGGTGTTGTATTCTGCCCCCTCCCCACCTTCTCCCCCCTCTGCTCTCCAACAACGTTATGAACATTTCTACTTTCCTTCAATTCTGTAGAAGGATCATTTAGATCCAAAATGTTAACTCTGTTTCTGTCTAAAGATGCTGCCTGGCCTGCTGAGTTTATTAAGCATTTCCTGTTTTTATTCTTACAAATTTCCATTAGGTTTTACCAACATGATGGCTTATTTTACCAAAATTGGGAATGAAAAAATGTGTTAATTCTGAGAGCAAATGGTAAGCAATTGTAAACTAAAAAAAGGAATATTCACTATTAACTAAAATCCGTCAATATCAGAATGAATAGCATTTCCCACTGGTGCTCAGGTCAATTTCATGTGCAAAATCAACCTATATTTTTGTTAGTCAAAACAAGGTGAATTTAGAAAAAGCACTTGACATTCGGTAGCATTTGATGTGTAACATTTCCTGATAAATCACAATGCTAACTTACTTCAATGTGAATGATAGCACCAACAACTAAACACAGAAAAAATAAACAATTTAAAGCATTAACAGTAATTCACCAATAAGTCAAACTTCTAATGCATGTGTAATGTTTTAATGCAGTTAATTTGGTTTGAAAAAAAATCAAATAAACCTTTTAGACATGGCCCTTTTGGGTGAACTACAGAAACTAATTACAGGCATCTGCACAAATGGCATTCTCTTATGGAATGTACGGCATGAAGACTGAGGCTAGAATGAAATGGAAAAGTAATGAGATGTTCCACTCAAAATCTTCCTGTAGGCTACTAAGACGGAAAAAAAATCCCCATGGGTTATGTTCCTTACTATAAGCCTTGTAGGTAGATTAATGGAAGGAAAAGCTTGCTTCGTCCTCATCAACCTACCAGGAATAACTGTACATACCAAGAATATATAACAAATTTAGGATCATTATGCTTCAGTAGAAGCTGACAAGTCACAAATCTACCCTTTTCTAATCAAAAGGAAAGAAGCTTATGACTGGAGAAAGCAAAACTGAAACTGTTTAAAGTCAAATGGATGAATTTGAAGCTTTTTGAAATACTATCACACACAATTATTTAAAAAAAAATCAAATGCAATAACAAGCACCGAACCTAATTTATTCACCCAGGCTAAGAATGCTTTAGTCTAATTAATTAAGATCCATAAATCATGAATCAACATTTGTATTGCTGCTTTCTAAATCTCTACTAATCTGCTGCTGTATCTACAGAGACAACTTGAAATAAAAATGTTAACAAAAGCTCACAATACTGTCTTACAAAGCTTCCCTGCCAGTGCAATGTATTTTTTTATATCATGGATGACATCAGAGTTGTTATACCCCAAATGCCACCAATCTTTCAGAAGATCAGCCAGTGCTGTTGAAACATTTAATCTTTATTTCTTCGAATTGAGATTCCATGTTACCTGACACTGTCTAAGGTCAAGAGAGATCACAAAGGACGCGAGGTACCTTTTCTGTTACTTTCAGAGATTGTACAAATCCTACACCAATTGAAAACAGCTACTAGCAAGCAAAGGCTGTTTTCCTTTCTGCAACAAGTGTGGAGCAGCCGTCTTTTGGCAGCGCCTTACATGATTTGTACAAGAAAGGCTCCTTAGATAAAACAGAAACAGCATCCTGCCATCCATTGAATCCATGACTCTTCTATGGAGAGGAATAAGCTGGTAAAGAGAATAAAATCACCAGGAACAGAAACAAAAATACAGTCTAAATCAGATAATCTTACCTCTTCATTTTACTCCAAATGCAGTTCCGAACAACCATAAGATTAATGAAACAATGAAGCCATCCCCTCAGTTTGTCTTTGTCCTTTGTATTTTTCAACATTTAAACATGTCAAGTTTTTGTGCTAAAATAAAATCTATTCTTAATGAGTTTAGCATTAACATCAAGCAATCTCAGATCAGCCACAAGACGTATGTCTTAAGATTCAACTCCTGATGCAACCTCTTTATTTCAGCCAGCAAATATTTCTGCAAATCCCTTCTTCATCTTCCTGGGTTTGGTGGACAAATTCCATTTCAACCTCAGCTTCAGTCTTTTAAATCTCCTGTCCTTTGAAGACTAGAACAAGCAGCTCCAAATTAGCCCAATTCAAATGATCAAGGAGCAGCCTTTATGCACCAATTAGGAGTCAGCCTTTACAGTTGTCCATGCAGTAGAAGGGCCTGGCATACACAGGGTTAATGCCGCATTGGGTACAAAACATAGAATGTAGAACATTACAGCGCAGTACAGGCCCTTCGGCCCTCGATGTTGCTCCTTCTCAAGTTGACTCACTTGATGAAGGCACAGTGCTCCGAAAGCTCATATTACCAAATAACCTGTTGGACTTTAATCTGGTGTTGACTTTTTAAAGTATGCAAGGCAATCTACTTCTACCACCCTCTAGGCAACGCGTTTTAACCATTACCATCCTCTGCCCATTCTCACTAACAATGACACAGCAATTGATGAGAAAAGATCCACTCGTTAATAGGCAGCCACCTGGGTACAATGTGCAGATCGCGGCCCTCAATGAGACGTATCAGCCTGAAGAAAGTCAGCTTAAGGAGATCAGTGCAGTTTACACATTCTTCTGAAGAGATCGTGCAAAGGAAAAACAACGTGAAGCTGATGTCAGCTGCCCTGTCATGAACCATCTCACCGGTAAGTTGAGATACAATGATCATCTGATGGTGCTGAATACCCCCATACACAGCAACAGGTAAGCAACTCTCATCACTGTACACACCCTACCAACACCGAAATTAAATTCTATGACTTCCACTCCTTGACTGATTCTGTATCAAAAAGTCCGACAAGCTACTCATTGGACCTACATTGTACTAAGTTGATCTTTCTCTACACCCTAGCTATGACTGTAAAACCACATTTTGCACCATCTCCTTTCCTTCTCTATGAATGATATGTTTTGCTGTATACTGTGTAAGAAATAATACTTTTCACTGTATACTAATATATGACAATAACAAATCAAATCATTTTTGTTTCTTTCCATGCATGAGTTGATGCAAATCACCAGATATGGGAAGAGGTCATGATTAAAGAATGGGACTGGCAATGTATAGAATCAGACATTTCTGAAGAGGCCTTTTAGTCCATCGAGCATGCACTGAAATAAAAGAAATACTTGACCTCCCACCTAACAAATGCAGGTCTCCTCCTGCATTTGTAAGAGTTCACCAACTATTACAAATGCATCACAGAATGCATTTTTTCTGATTGTATCTACAAAGGGTCGTGAATGTAGCCCAATCCATCATGCAAATCAGCCTCCCATCCATTGACTTTTGTCTCCACTTCCCTATACTTCTGCAAAGCAGACAGCATAATTAAGGACCCCAAGCACTCCATTCTCTCTTCCACTTTCTTACTTTGGGAAAAACATATAATAGTCTGAGGTCACATACCAATCGAATCAAAAACACCTTCTTCCCTGCTGCTACTAGACTTTTGAATGGACTTACCTTGCATTAAGTTGATCTTTTTCTACATTCTAGCAATGATTGTAACACTCCATTCTGCACTCTCTAGTTTCCTTCTCCGTGAACAATATATTTTGTCTGTCTAGTGAGCAAGAAGCAATACTTTTCACTGTATTTAATACATATAATAATAACAAAGCAAATCAAATGTGTGTCCAGCATGAACTCTTCATCGCTAGCGCGGTTTTGCATCTTGTTAATTGTAACAAGGTGTCTTGTATGCACCCCGTTCTAGGCATTGACATCTAATTGCCAGTGTGATGACCAGGCAGAGCGACGTATGTAATGGAAGCCACAGAGTGCACTGATTGAATGTGATCATTTCAAAACTAATCATCAAGGCCTATTCTCCTGGACACTCCCAAGACATGAAGTCCAGACAACTCTCAGTGTGTCAAACAGGCCATCATGAAGAAAATTCTCCCTGAAGGGGAAATTAGACAGTTGCCTGTATATAGTGAAAATGAACACTGCATTGAAAATGACTGGGCTACCTTCACAATATAGTCCACTTCTCTACCTCTCAAACATCAATATTAGTTCAATGCAAACAAGGTGGTCCAGAAAAAAACTGAAGGAATAATATTGTCTCTGCAGGGATTACAATGACAAGTAATCATTATCCAGTTTCCTGCAGATGTTTCTGCAATAGATTATCAATGGCAAGACATGCGTAGCACTGCTGACCGAAAAATCTGCAGCTTTAGGCAATATCAGAAAGAAACAAGATACATGGCGGAATCAGAATATCGCAGGCAAATTCAGTCACATGCACACAGAAACACTGCTGGAGATTTGGCAAAGGTCTGAAATCTGTCTGAGTCCAAATCTATTGGGTCATCACCAATCCTCAGTGCTAGCAGGTTGGAGATGTTCATACAAAAATCCTAAATTTAGAAAGGTGGGCAGAGAACTTTAACCATATCCACAATTAGCTTTCATCCATCAACAATGAAGGAATCACAGGCTGAAATCAATTGCTTTCTGGATAACACTCCCACATTGTTTGAAACAATAAACACAATCAAACTCCTAGCCAGCAGCAAAGCTTCAGGAGCTGATGCTATCTAGCTGAGATTGATAAGGCCAAAGGTCAAAGCCTGGTCACAAAGTTCACTGAACACTTCCACTCGAAGTGGGAGCAAAGAACCATCCTGCAAGAACCCAAAGGCATACATGTCCATCTGTGCGAGCAGAAAGGAACTCATCAATCTTGCAACAATCACAGGAATCTCACTCCATTCCATTGCTGGGAAAACCTTTGCCAGAATTCTTCTGAATAGTTTGGTGTAACATCTCAACCAGGATCTACTGCCAGAAAGTCAGCAAAGTTTCACAAAGACAGTTCCAGCAGTAATGCCAAGTCCAGAGTAAAGACTTCTACACAACATCTGCTGACCAGACCAAGGCCTTTGTCAGAGTCAAAAGGCCTTTGGAAGATAATGGAAAAATTTGGCTGCTTTGATAAATCCATCACAATGATTCAACAGTTCCACGATGGCAGGTTCACACATATCCTGGATGTCATTGAGTATTCGGACCAATTCTCATCATCAATGGAGTCAAATAGGGCTATAAGATAGTATCAACTTTCTTCTGCATGGTTTCCTCTGCCATGCAGTGATGTCTTTCATGATGGCAATCCTGGCATCAAAAGCAAATTAGGGAAGGACAGCTAGTCAATGTAAGACGAATCCAGACAAAGACATACTTTGTCATTTTCAATTTGCCAATGACTGTTAATGTGCTGATAGTTCAGAGCTGTAGAATGGACTTGCTCTCCAATGCATGTGACAACTTCAGCATAAAGAAAACTCCTGCTTCAGGAAATACTCGTCTTGCATCCAAAAATATGGAGACTCTGAAGAGAGTGCAGAGGAGGTTTACCAGAATGCTGCTTGGTATGGAAGGTCTGAGTTACGAGGGGAGGTTAGGCAAATTGGGGCTGTTTTCCTCAGAAAGACATAGACTTAAAGGAGATCTAACAGAGGTGTACAAGATTATGAGGGGTATAGATAAACAGGGTTAAGCTTTTTCCTAGGATGGACTCAAATAGCACGAGGGGTCATGGACTCAGGGTGAGGGGGGTTAGGTATAATTCGGATGCTAGAGGGAGTTTTTTCACACAGAGGGTGGTGGGGGTATGGAATGCGCTGCCAAGTAAAGTGGTGGAGGCAGGCACTCTGGAGTTATTTAAAAGATACTTAGATGGGCACATGAACAGAATGGGAATGAGGGATATAGAAAACTGATTTAAAATAGTCATCATGAGCCTTGGGAGTTCCCTGGAAAGTGTGTAAATTGTCGATGGTATTGATGTATTTGTTTTATCTTACAGGTACTTCGGTCTTCCTTGTTGTCTAACAAGGGGCATATACGCAATGGGTCGTGAGAAGGCTGCTCTTGGATTTTTCGAGATATCCTAGTGCTTCACATCATTAGTGTACGCTTGACCTGAACTATTTGGGCAACACAACAGCTCAGTGACTATCGCTGTGCTGTGCAGATACATGGATTTGGGCCTGTGTCTGTGGGAGTTTGTGCATTCTCCCCGTGCCTGCAAGGGTTTTCTCCGGGTGCTCCGGTTTCCTCCCACATCCCAAAGATGTGCTCTTATGCTGATTGGCAGAACAAATTCTCCCTAAATTGTCTCAAATTTGGTTTCAATGCATAGATCTGTAAACACTGACAGGGATCACAGGTAGAAGTGGGAACATCGGGATGGTGGCGTGGGCTCGTTGGGCTGAAGGGCCTGTTTCCTATGCTTTTTTTTGTTTTTTTTGTTTTGTTCTTTGTCTCAGTCCGTGACTTGAACCCACAGCAGACATTACATTCACTGATCTCAGCAGCATTCTTTCAAAAGCTATCAATATTGACAATGAAATTCATATAGGTCTCTGCCTTCTGCTCTACTAACTATGGTGGGGTAGCAATGGAGTTCATTGTCATGTCTGGGGTAGCTGCCTGAATCATGCCCCAATGGAATTTTTAGGCCTATACAAGGTTGGGCATGTAATTGTGTACCGGACAGCAGCAATGTGAAGCTTTCATTTCCTACAACAGCTATTTTAAAGCACCTCAGAACATTTACAAATTCGCTGCCTATGTATGGTGAACAATGTTTGCATTGTAGGCCCAGACATACTGGAAACAGTGTGGAGACTGTCTCAATCTTAGGGATACAGTGGCTTGTGTGCAACGTTACTGGATTCGGCTAATGCTCTGGGAATACAGGTTAAAATCACACTATAGCAGCTTCTGGAATTTAAATTCAATTGATAACTCTAGAATTGAAATCTAGTCTCAGTAATGGTGACCACAACGCTGTCATTGAGTGTCACAAAAACGCATCCAGTTCACTTAATATCCTTTAGGGAAGGAAATCAGTCGCCCTTCCCTGCTCTGACCTACATATGACTCCAGACTCTCAATGTATTGACTCTGAACTATCCTCTGAGCAAGCCAACAGCACTTAAGGCTGGGTAACAAATAATGACCTTGCCAGCATCAGAGCAAAATTTACCAACGAATTAAGCAAAGGATTCATGTCATGTAAAACGCTTACAACTGAAAGGAAAAAAATAGTTTAAATTGATTTTGGAATATAAATTCCAGATTGGTTACTCATTGTTACTATTATTTTAACTGTATTATATGATTTTTTTAAAAACTAGTTTTGATACTAAATTCATAATTCCCAGTTTCTCAGAATTGACATTCAAACATGCCTAACTTACTCAGGGAAAAAGTTTAAAGATTATTCACACATATCAATAAATAAACAAACAAACAACCACACAGAGTGCATCCAGTTACGAGTTGAAATAAAAACAGAAGCTTAGTATCAATGCTATACTTACAAATAGGTCACTGCCTCCTCATTATGTGCAACCGATAACACTCCATCAAAACAGAAAATAACAAGACATAATTAAGATTCAACAGCTTCTATCTTCTATTCACCTTCTGACAGTAAAAGATGCAAAACTAATTGCATTGCCTCACTGAAATACAAAGTCGAGCAGTGAAAAAATTTCATCTGTGGGATTTAGAAATGCACTGGCAAGCTATGCATCTGTTGATGAGACCTTGATTATGACATGCAAACCTAGCCTGCTACCTCTGCTGATTTCAAACCCATCTGTGACTAAGAGCAGTAACAGCATGTGATGTCCTGCACAAAAAGTCAGCACCAATTTAAAACATTAAATTCTTGAGATGTATCAAATTGTCTTTTGGACCCAAAATGTTGTTCTGTCGTAATTTAACCTAGTAAATATTCAAAGTAACAAGTTAACTGGCAATTTCTGGTGGTGTGCCTAGATTTTAATTTGAATCAGATGCTGAGTTTAAGGGGCCTCGTGTCTCCCAGCAATAGTGTAGTCAGCACAAGAGTAAGCAGTCAATCAGATTGGAGCACACTCAAGAAACAGGAAGTCAAATACATTGATTAGTCTGTACCTTTAATTTAGTTTTACAGAGAGTAAAATAAATGATTGGAATGTACACATGGGATGAGGCAGAATCTGAAATATCCAACCTCAGTAACAATTTTATAAATATGCAACTAATCATTGAGAAATTTGGCAGTTCACAATTACAACAGTTCAAGAGCCGATGAGACTATTTAGCAGTAATCATGAAATCTGCCTGCCACAAAAGCTCAGTTACATCTCATTCAACAAGATGCAACTATTTCAAGAGCTTTGAACCACGAGACTAAGAGCATAAAAGCACATCTTGTTGGAGGGGATTGAAAGGAGAGGGGATTGAAGGAGGGATGGAGCAACTTCAACAGCACATCCCATAGATAAACTATCACTGACAGTGGATTTCCACACTGCTTTAAACATTTGGCCTCCAGAAGTTGTTGTCAATTTCATAGATGTAATGGTAGTGAAAGCTGACAGTTTCATCAACATTACTATCACAAAAACATTTACAATAAACTGCAAAGCTTCAGTTATTAAGTTACTCTAGTTCACTGGTAAGCTATTTTCAATAGCAATGAAGTAGTAATTCCATCAAGATCCTGATACTAAGATCATGGTTAATGTGCACTTCTCAAGTCACATCATTAACACAGATTATCTGGTTATTATTTCACAGTGTGACCACATTACACACACTGCCTGCCATGTTTTCTCCCTCTGACAAAAAGGGATCAAACTTCAAATGTGCTTCTTTGGTTATGAAGCACTTGAACACAACTTGAGTTTGTGAAAAGTTCAAGATAAGTACAAGTTCCTACTTTCATCAACTATTTCCATGTTTTTTATCATTGTCCAATGGTGAACTTCAATATGTTAGCAATGTGGGGAGACGAAGAGGGTAGTATATTAGAGCACAATACCATAGCGCCACATGATAAGATGCAATAGCTCAAATTTCCATTTTGGTGAGTTATCAGTTATAACTGCATGGAAAGTATTTACTCTTGTGCAGGTTTTGGTGAGGGCATTGGGGCGGACAACTGCTCTGTCTGCTCTCTCAGCAGCTATATGTGACCTCTGTAAGAGTAGAAAAAGGGAAGAAGTGCGGCAAGGGGTTGACAAAAAAACAGAAAATGCTGGAAAATCTCAGCAGGTCTAACAGCATGTCTGGAGACAGAACAGAGTTTGGATGACCTTCATCAGAACTGAGGGGTTGACATACTTAGAAATAAATGATGCTGAATTACTCAGTTGATATGGATCTTTAAAATTAAATATGAGCAGAATTATTGGTAAGAAGATTGTGATGAAAGACTGTACAGTTTTAATGATACCTTTCCTTCCACAGTTGGCACACACACCGGTTGGCACTGATGTATAGAACTAAAAGTAGACGCCAAAGAAAGACATTCTTTAAAGCCAGACAGACGCAAAGAAGCAGTTTTCTACATGGCACACTGACATATGCAACTCAAACAACACAATTCAAGTCCATCTGTTGAATCAGTGATTCAGAAATATTAACAAATGTTGAAGGTACCATTCGTGCCCATATGCAAATGTAACCTCAATAGATCAGTCAAACAGGTTACTGAACCTTCTTACAGGAAGCTGAAATGTCATGGACATGCATCTTAAAAACTAAATTGATGTGAACTATGTTCTTGAATGCCAAGTAATTATTGTTGGAATGCTGATCAGTACATGCAAAAGATCCATTAGACGTTCACAAAGAACTGAAGTGAATATAAACACATGATTTAATTAAAACAAAGAAAATATTTGTTTCCAGCAGTCCTATTTGCAAGTTTCTATTCAACAATGATTCTAAATACACAGGCATTAAAATGGCAGTCTCTTAATGAAGCTTTGGCAAACTCTGCTCACTGGCCAGGGTCAAAAGCAGGCCACACTAAAAATGCAGGCACAGGATGAGGGAAGTGGAGGAGGGGAAGGGGAAATCCATTCTTCCTGTCAGTAATTTTGGTGAAGTTGCTGCAAGTGTAAAATGATATTTCCTGTTCTGTATTTTTGCCAACGTATTCACTGACAGGAGGAATTTTACTGCTAATGACTTGACTGATCTCAAACCTTGAAGGAATGTGCTTTTTCCAGCATTCATAAGGGCAACTATGTTCTGGTCTCCTATCCTGTAATCTAGATTGGTTTTTTTTGTCAGAGTATGTTTTGAAAACCAGTAAAGTGGTGAAGACTATAGAGTAGATTGGTCTCCAAAGAAGAACCAGATGTCACCCCTAAAACATAAAACTATATTGCTGTAAATAAACCAAGTTATCATCTTTATTCTGGTGGAGAGTTGCAGTTATTAAAAACTTGCTCGCTGGCACAGTATAATTACGCACGCATGTGCATCATATAGAATGGTTACAACACAGAAGGGGACCACTTGATCATTAGACCCATGCCATCTCCCTGCAGCTCTGCAATTTTTTTTCAGATTCTGGTGAAATACAGAGGAATTTAATGATGGGAAGGTGGTTGATGTAGCTACATGGACTCTAAAAGGCATTTGAGAAAGTGCTACATAATAGCTTGCCAGCAAAGTTAAAAGCTGTGGAAGAAAAGGGACAGTGGCAGCGTGGTTATCAAGTTGGCTGAGCAACAGGAATCAAAAGGAAGTGGATTAAAGCTGTTCTTCAAACTGGAGTAAGCTTTATCATGGGATTCCTCAGGGATCAGTATTAGAACCATTGTTTTCCTTGACCTATATTAATGACCTGGTCTTGGGTCACAGGATACAATTTCAAAATTTGCAGATAACACAAAACTTGGCAGCGTTATGAACTGAACATAGTGACAGACTTCAAAAGAGACCAACAGGCCGGTGGAATGGACAACGTTTGACAGATCAAATTGAAAGTGAAGAAGTGTGAAGTGATACATTTTGATAGGCAGGATAAGGAAAGACGATGTAAATAAAGAATACATTTTTAAATAAGGTGCAGGAGCAGAGGGACCTGACCTGGGAGTATTTCTACACGGATCGTTGAAGATGACATGGCAGATTGAGAAAGCAGCTTCGTGAGCTTTCTAAAGAGGGGCATACTGTACAAATGGTGAAACTGTCAAAAAACAAATTTGAATGTTTTTAAGCAAATCAGAAAGATTAGCTTGCTAACAATCTCATGATTTTATTTCTATGGGACCAACAATTCTTTAACAAGCATTGCAACAATAGTCTTGTTTGAGGATTGGGTATATCTATAAATAGAATGGATCAGTTTATAAAAGAAGATTCTTATATTGCAATGATAGTTTCTTCATTTAATATTTCATCAGTTCCATGATAAACTGGAGTGCTAAAATCTTTGTTTTTGAAGAGTGCTTCTGTTTCTTTGGAATTGATATCAGATACCCAATGCTCATTTCCAGCATATCTGTGGATCAAACTGTCCTCAACCAATATAGTATCACTACTTTCCTGTCTTTAGCAGGCCTCGTGAATCATCCTTGCGATGTTAGGAAATGGAATAATGAACATGGGAATGTCCTCTTTTTTTGGTCATCAGTAGACTATTGGAATGAGACTGCACATCTGCTCCAATTGCTGCAGCAAAATGTCAACCATTTACTTTGAAAGGTCATCATGAGATTGGTCTTTGGGTAACTTAATATTTCAAGATTGCATGAGGTACCTGGACATAAAATAATGAATCAAATAGAGTGCTTCATCCCTGCTGATACTATTTTCAAAGAGATTCTAGTATGTTTAGGCACAGGGTGGTAAGATTTTTACAAAACCCATGTCAAATTTGCATTGTCTTTCTGCTGGATTAGCCCCTTCAGAATAGACAGTTCTGAGTGATACAAGTGTCATCAACAAGGTACAACTAGAGATATTCACAATGTGAACACACTGGATAATACAAGACCAAATGTATCAATCAAAACTGCTGGGCTTATTGATTTTAATGTTAAAATTCAAGTAATTCAATCATGCTGCCTGCAAGGTGTACAGCAGAAACTTTCTAAACAAGCAAATAAGAAAGTGTATTTTCCCTCTGCCTTCAACATAGTAAAAGTGTCCCAAGGCAATTCAGAGAAACTTCAAACAGAATTACAAAGAACCACAAAGACAGATTACCAGGAGTTTCTTCAAAGAATGAAAAAGAGGAAGGAACTCCCATAGTTTTAGGCCCTTCGCAGCTAAAGACGCCAATGTGAGCAATTAAAAATCAGGGATGGTCAAGAGGGCATAGGAGGATACAAATACCTTGCAGGGTTGTAAAGCTACAGGAGAACACAGAGAAGGAAGGAGACAGACTATTCATGACAAATATAAAAATACTTTTTAAAGCTCTAGGCAATTTGTTCAAAAATGAAGGGTTAAATTTTCTCTTACCAAACTACTGAATTGGGTTTAACTCTTTTTCAAAACATTTGCATGCTTTCTCTTAGTTGAAAGCCAAGTACTACCAGGTCGCTTCTGAAGCACACAGCAATAAACCTGATTCCATGGTAATAAACATGTCTATTGCCGAGGTGAAATTCTGTATTGCCACTAAACTTTCTCATTCTCTCTCACTCTTTCCAGGGTTGGCACCTGACCTTGGATGTCACTTTACAGCTTAATGGTGATGTTTATTTGCCACCATGAACTGTACAGCCAAAGAAAAATCATCCTGTCAAGTGGCCATGATAGATTTACCTGCAGGTCCATTCAGAAATAACCAATTTAAAGCCAGCTCTGAACTGGAACTTTAGACTAGAAATCACAATGCTTCATCAATTGCAAAATGTTGCAAGGGTTTGCGATTAAAGTTTAGCCAAAGCAGCAAGTCAGTGATGGATGTCAGATTTGCCATTTCAACATTTTGTTTTTGAACAAACAAATGAACCTTACTATTATCATACACCATTGTACACTGTCAGGAATCCAAATTTTCTCACAGACCTACAGCTGTTTAGGGACTCAATCATTTGTCAACTTTGGCTGGTGCTGAATGAAATTTTCCTCTGTATTCTCAGATGAATGTTATGAGAATGGAAAAATAAATCAACATAGAAGGAGAAACAGCACAGATTAATGCAGAATCCTGGTTTAATGCAGGAACTATAGACTATAGACTATAGAACATTACAGCGCAGAACAGGCCCTTCGGCCCTCAATGTTGTGCCAATCAATTAAGAAAAAGCAATGACCCTCTAACCTAAACCATTCCCTTTTCATCCATAAACCTATCCACTGACCACTTAAACACCCCCAAACTTGGCGCATCTACAACTGCAGCAGGCAGGGCATTCCATACCCTTACCACCTTCTGGGTAAAGAACCTACCTCTGACATCCGTCCTATAACTACCACCCCTTAATTTAAAGCTACGTCCCCTCATGCTAGCTTTCTCCATCCGAGGAAAAAGGCTATCACTGTCCACCCTATCTAAACCTCTGATCATCTTATATGTTTCAATAAGGTCTCCTCTTAACCGCCTTCTTTCTAATGAAAACAAGCTCAAATCCCTCAGCCTCTCCTCATAAGACATTCCCTCCATACCAGGCAACATCCTGGTAAACCTCTTCTGCACCCTCTCCAATGTCTCCACATCTTTCTTATAATGTGGCGACCAGAACTGTACACAATGCTCCAAGTGCGGCCGCACCAGAGTTTTGTACAATGGCAACATGACGTTGTGGCTCCGAAATTCAATCCCTCTACCAATAAAAGCCAAGACTCCGTATGCCTCCTTAACAACCTTATCGACTTGAACGCCAACTTTCAGGGATCTATGCACATATACACCTAGATCCCTCTGTTCGTTAACACTATTAAGAGTCCTACCATTAGCCCAATACTCTATACATTTGTTATTTCTGCCAAAGTGAATTACCTCACACTTTTCCACATTAAACTCCATTTGCTACCTCTCGGCCCAGATCTGCAACTTGTCTAAGTCTCTCTGCAAACTATAACACCCCTCTTCACTATCTACCACTCTTCCAACTTTGGTGTCATCCGCAAATTTAGTAATCCATCCTTCTATACCCTCATCCAGATCATTTATAAAAATTACAAACAGCAGAGGCCCCAAAACAGATCCCTGAGGTACACCACTTGTAACCAAACTCCATGATGAATAATTTCCATCAACCACCACCCTCTGTCTTCTATCAGCTAGCCAATTCCTAATCCAATTAGATAAATCACCCTCAATCCCATACATCTGCATTTTCTGCAGAAGCCTTCCATGGGGCACCTTATCGAACGCCTTACTAAAGTTCATATATACCACATCAACTGCCTTACCCCCATCCACCTCTTTGGTCACTTTTTCAAAAAACTCAATAAGGTTAGTAAGGCACGACCTACCCTTCACAAAACCATGCTGACTATCCCAATCAATTCATTTCTCTCTAAATAACTATAAATCCTATCCCTAATAATTCTTTCCAATACTTTGCCCACAACAGAAGTAAGACTCTCCAGTCTATAATTCCCAGGAAAGTCTCTATTCCCCTTCTTGAACAATGGGACAACATTCGCTATCCTCCAGTCATCCGGCACTATACCTGTGACCAACGACGACCTGAAGATCAGAGCCAAAGGCTCTGCAATCGCCTCTCTTGCCTCCTAGAGAATCCTAGGGTAAATCCCGTCTGGCCCAGGGGACTTATCTATTTTCAACCCCTCAAGAATATCTAACACCTCCTCCTTATCTACTTCAATACTTTCCAGTTTACAACCCTGTATCCCAGTGTTCTCCACAACTACATTTACATCTCCCTGCGTGAATACCGAAGAGAAATATTTGTTCAGTGTCTCTCCAATCTCTTCAGGCTCCACGCACAACTTCCCACTGCTGTCTCTGACTGGCCCTAATCTTGCCCTAACCAATCTTCTATTCTTAACATATCTAAAGAAAGCTTTAGGATTCTCCTTGATCTTATCAGCCAAAGTCTTCTCGTGTCCTCTTTTAGCTCTTCTTAACTCACTCTTTAGCTCTCTCCTGGCTAATCTATAACTGTCCAGTGCAGTAACTGAGCCTTCATGCCTCATCTTGACATAAGCCTCCTTTTTCCTTTTCACCAGCGAATTAACTTTTTTAGTACACCACATTTCCCTTACTCGACCATTTCCTCCTTGCCTGACAGCGACATCATCCCTATAGGGCTCATAGAATCTCTACAGTGCAGAAGGAGGCCATTTAGCCCATTCTGCCTGCACTGACAACAAATCTACGTAGGCCCTATCCCTGTAACTTCATGGATTTAGCCTGCTAGTTCCCCTGACACAAAGGGGCAATTTAGCATGGTCAGTCACCTAACCTGTACATCTTTGGACTGGAATGTGTTATATGGAAGATGTTATAATCAGGAGGTCCTCAGAACCAGTTACAGGATTTATGTGATTTGCCACTTTTAGAAAACATTAAGACTCAAAAGGAGGGGCCTTTGAGTTTGTACTCTATTTGTTGAATACAGTCATCCTACACATTGGCAGACTAGTGAATGTTTTGTGCTAGGTAGGATTCAGTAGAGCCAAAAGTGGGCCGTGTTCAGGGATTAAGAAGATTTGAAGGAACCTCATATGGAACACAAGGATGTTTCGGTATACTAGATAGATAATGTAATGAGTTTTTAATATTGCCCTTTGTAACTCAGATCTGAGAGGACAATCAAGCTCAGGCCCAACCATCTTCAGTTCTACATCAATGACCTTCCCTCCATCTTAAGGTCAGAAGAGGGGACATTCACTAATGATTGCACAATGTTCAGCACCATACACAACTCCTCAGATGCTGAAATAACCCACATTCAAACGCAACAATATCTAAGCTTGAAGCTGACAAGTGACATTCGCGCCACACAAATGCTAGGCAATGAGAAACACACTAACCACCAGTCCTTGTCATTCAATGTGTTACCATACTGAATCCCCCACTGTCAACATCCTTGGGGTTACCACTGACCAGAAACTCAACTGGATTTGCCACATAAACACAGTGGCTGAAAGTGCAGGTCAGAATACTGCAGCAAGTAACTCACCTCCTGATTCCTCAAAGCCTGCCCATTTACAAAGCACAAGTCAGAAGTGTGATGGAATACTCCCCAATTGCCTGGAATAGGTGAGTTGCAACAACACTCAAGAAACTTGACACCATCTAGGACAAAGCAGCCCATTTGATTGGCACCACATTCCCTCCACCAGTGATGCTCAGTAACAGCAGTGCGTACTATCTACAAGATGCACTGCAACAATTCACCGAAGATTCTTAGACAACCCATGGCTATTTCCATCTAAAAGGACAAGGGCAGCAGATACACGAGAACACTGCTATCTGCAAGTTCTCCATCCCAAGCTACTTACTACACTGACTTAGAAACATATCATAGTTCCTTTGCAGTTGCTGAGTCAAAATCCTGGAATTCTCTCTCTAACGGCACTGTGGGTCAACCCACAGGATAGCAGCAATTCAAGAAGGCAGCTCACCACCACCTCAAGGACAACAAGGAATGGACAATAAATGCTGGCCAGCCAACAATGCCTATGTCCCACAAATGAATAAAAAAAGGCATCCCCTGCATCTATTTCCTGCAACAGTGTAAGAAAAGGAGCTTAGGAATGGGGACAAAAGCCATGAACACAAGAGCAAGTTGTCACTCAGTGTTGATTTCCAAGTTCAGCTTTTAATGGTGTACAAGTCATTTGTGTTGAGATTTTTGTTAATGCTTGGGTTTCTTAGAAAAAGAAAGCTGTCTGATATTTCCTACTTTAGAACCATGCCCTTGATGATCTAGATGTTTACAGAGCCTGACGGCGGAAAACAAAAACAATAATCGCTGTGCAATTGACTGGAATCAGTCAAAAGTATCACAAACTAGAATTTAAATGAGGTACAGAATTCATATGCAGAAATTTAACCAAGCAGAATATAACAGCTACATAATAATCTAATTATACACACACAAATGAAGCGTCCTTCAAACACAATCCACTGATTACTCAGCTTTCCTCCAGCCAACAAAGTTTCACAGTTCTGAAGAAATCAGTCGACTAATCAATTAACAGTTATTAGTTGATGAATCACCTCTTGTGGGCATAACTGCAGTTGTTAATAAATTGTTTGTTCTTTTTCCTGTTCAGCTTGAGATGAAGTTAAGATCTGCCTTTTCTTCAGTACACCTCCATAAAAACATCCACAGATAGCAAATTAGTAAAATTCCAGGCTCATTCCACTGTTTTAAAGAAAATTCAAATGATATATTTATTGCAGCACATAAAATGGAATAATTCAGATGCTCAGGCAAACTTTTCAATACAAATGACATTCCAAATTTTAAATGCATTTAAATTTGAATAATTCCATTCTTGCATTAATATGTTATACATCAGCCCACCTGATTGAATCTAATCTGTCTTGCATGCAATTTTAAAATTTGTTTGCTTCATACTTAATTAATTTATCAATTGTTCAATCTTGCCACTCCAATTTCAAAGCTTTTAATCAACCTTTGATCAGAATAGCTTTCTAGAAGTCTGAAGACTGGTAATTTCTCAAACGTCACCTTCACAAGTATAATCACATTTTTAATCAACCATAAAGCCTGGAACTTTTCAACAATTTTCCTACTACTGGATTAAGCAGTCAGTGATCCAAAGAGAGACTGCTGCAGCACTAATTGACCTGCAGCTTCACTGGCCTTGGCACATTATGGGTTTATCCTGGCAGGATAAAATCATGAATGTGGCAGTCCCATGTGTGTCAACAGTCAAACTTGGGAATGTCCACAGGATGGAAGATGGTTGCATATCCAAGACTTTCTGTCTGGTGAGGTAGCTGAAGCTAAACAATTAGTAGACACCCAAAATTCCACTTCAAGCATGCTTGCAAGCACGACATGGAGCCCCTAAACATCAAACAAAAAAAAAATCAACGCCCGATAGCTTCATATGCAGTGCTTGTGACAGAACCTGCCTCTCAATGATGGGCATCATCAGCTACTGACAAAAGTATGACATAAGCTGGCACTCCATTTGTACTATATTTGTTTGCTGCATGTCCATCATATTTCATAGATGGAAAGATGCTGAATAGATGTTTGGAATAACCTACAACAGAAGTTGTGACCCAGGCTACAATTCTGTAAAACTGCAAAATATAGTAGGTGCAGTAACAGCAATTAACTAAGCTGAAAAATTAAGATCATATGATGGATAAGTACCATGAAATTAGTTTTCAGCAAGTCTAAAACAATGATCCTAAGTGTAAATATGATCCTGACAATTTATCTATTCAGCTCAAGACAATGACTAGTGAAGGGAATGGAACTACTGACAAATGTGAAGCTTGGAGTGAGAACGTGACAATAGCTTTAGTCTTCTCAATGTCTCAATGTTCAAGTGGAGGAAGTAACAGGTCAGCTAGGCATGGATTCTGAACAATACTTGAAAAAGACATTGATGAGAAAGGACTTGATGTTATCAGCATACATCTGCTATGAGAAGTCATGCCTTCAGAGAATGTTACTGAAATGCAGCATTTAGATAAGAAACAGGAAGGGACCAAAATAGGTCACTGAGGAGTTCGGTTAAAGAAGATGGGGTCGGAAGAGAAACTACCATAGAAGATTTTCTGGCTACATTTGGATAGGTAAGAATATAACTAGGTCTGGGCATTTGCACACAAACAGACATTGAGCAGAAAAGTTAGAGCAATAGAAGAGGAATCTTCAAAGGTAACTTAAAATAACCCCAGTCAGTCTAATCTGCTAGAATTCCAGTTCTACATAAAGCAACCGACATTTATCAATCTGATGCTATAATGAAAGTATCCACACACTATGTCTTTTTCAACTAAACAAAAGTTTAGCAGCCAACCATTCTTTGGTCAAGACACTGCTCTGGGGAATGAACCAATCAGGATCAACTTGCCTGATCTGAATTTAAACAAGTGTCAATTAACTGCACTCTCCATGGTGATCCCTTTACCAATCCACACTCTCTTCTCATGCAATATAATTTGTTGTTCCCTTGCAAACTGATAATTCTGATGAGTGCAAGACAAAAAGTTTTAACACCGTGTATCTTTTCTCAGCAATTCTAAGGTGGATATTATTGGTATATTAAAACCAAGGCAAAACTACAAAATTTGAAAGAAGTTTAGATCAAAGAAATCTAGATAATTTATTTCAAGGCATTGCACAATATATACATTCCATTCAAAGACACTAAACAACTTAGTGAAATTGTTGAGCCACCAACTACTATATTCAGGACTTCTCTATTGACAGAACAACATGGATTTTTTGCATGGTTGAACTTACATTCAGGATTTTATTCTTTGGTTCAATTTCTCATTAGTCTTATAGGGAAGCCCTATCAACCAGACTGTCCAAATACCATCAAATAATTATATAATTAACAACGACGTCCAAAATAAACCATTACTTTATACTTAGCTGCATACCACATACCCTCATGCAATCTTCTTCTACTTCAGAAGATGGTAGAATAAACACTTAACTAGTCTGTAATTTAGGTTAGAAGCTGCTAAAAAATTTGGTAATCACAAGTTATAAAATGATTGACCATGTGAGAACGTGATGATGTGGCTACATAAGACTTCACATGATGGGAACGATCCCAGAAGCTTGGCCAGGGTATCAGTACTGCAAGTAGCTGCTGAGCTTAGGAATAAACTATCTTTGTTGGAAGTCCTTGAGGTCAGTGATTTGAAGAACCCACAACGTTCTACACAACTGAATGGAGGCAAGTTACACACTTAGTTATAGAGAGTTACAGGTTTAGATGGACCTTCTGTAGAGACTGGTGATGTTTTGCTAGGTGAAATAAGCATTTTCAAAATACTACTTTTGAGAATTCACATTCTGTGATGACCAGGTAGCATTGTTTAATAAAATGTGGAAATATAGGATAAAAGACTCCAAGAAAATCAGTATTCAAAGAAATCAGAAAGTAGACCTGGATTTTTTTTTCATTTTAAGATCATGTGCAGGCAAACTTCCTTTTCGCAAATTAAATAATAATCAGAGTTTGGAATTAATACACTTAATTTTCAAGTGTAATTCTTTTGCTCCCCAAATAGAATAATCTGATGGTATACATTTGTTTCATGTTTTGAAATATTTGAAATGTAAACTTTTGATACTTGAACTGGCTTTGTATTTTCATGTTTATTTAATTATCTCATGATCAGTCCTAAGTGGCCTGATTCCTGCTGTGCTCAAACAATTCTGTTCTAAATTCATTCTTGTTGACTTGTATGAACACTGTTGCCCACAAGGTCATGTTCTACTGAACCAATTCAGACTGGTTTTCCCTGCAGACATGAGCAGAATGACCAACATGACCTCAATATGCCTCAGCGATCACAGGAAAAGAGGCAAAGGAACTCAGTGAAACCAATAAACAAATCTACCTTTTAAAAAAAGAATGACTTCATAAGGTTGTGTTTTCCTTTTAAATGTTTCATGCACAGACTAATAAATCTGCCTGATAAGAATGATCTCATATTTAGTCCTTTGTATTTTTGAGTGCAGGCGTGGAATAAATTCAGAGCAACCAGCTGATTTTTACCTGCACAGAACAAGTTGTAGATCCCCATCAGAGATGCAGCTCCATCTAGTGTAATAAGTAAACAGTCTTCAGTGATAAAAGCAATTGACTTTTAGCATTGCCCTCTCTAGACAGTGCAGTGAATTATCAGCAAACTCAAACATCTCATTGAAGCTTCCAGACGTTGCATTTTAAACTGACTAAACCCAATACAATTAAATTAAGGCCAATTTTAATTCTGGAAAAAGGCAGGTTGGGAGAGAGGAACAAGAGTTAACATTTCAGGTCAATCACTTTTCATCAGAGACCTGAAACGTTCTCTTGCTTCACTCTGCAGAGACGCTGTCTGACCTGCTGAGTATTTCTAACATTTTGTTTTATTTCGATATTTCAACATCCGCAGTACAATTCTGCCTTATTTAAAATCAGAATTGTCTCTAATGAAATTAAAATTCCAAATATGGGCTGATATAAATCAAGAATTCTGTCAATGGTTAAATAAAATTTTTTTCCAAAATACTATCCAGGCAAGTGGTTTCATCATACTGGTGGCAGAAGATTTCATGTTCAAGTCGATTATTGAGTGAAAGAATGTTAAAAGTTTTTGTTCCAGTAAGAATTAAGTTCAGGAATAACTGAAGTTAAATTAAATTTAAGTTTACATCGTTTATAAACAGAAGTTCTCCCACAATATCGTCCGAAGATGATGGATGCAGTTGATCATCATCCTCTGGTTACCACCTTGAACATTATATCCCCCTCACCCACAAACTTAGCCACTATAATTAGACAGACAATAATTTGGATACAACATTTACTGCTGTGTGGCCTCTAAATATAAAGTGCAACCCTTTTAAGGCATTTTAGATGGAGATTTGACTAAACATGAGCATTAGTGAGATGCAGATTATGCTGCTCGGCTAGTGATGGTTATGACAGGGAAAGCTATTTTTGTATGTATAAATGCAACAATCATATTTATAATTCGAGTCCAAAAGTATAATTAAGGTCACATATGTGGAGATTTATCTCAGCAGTTGGAACTTAAAGGACTTTCTACACCAAGTTGGCACAAATTATGCAAAAGCAGGTGAAATTAGTTGTACTACATTTTTGTACCATAAATATTTCAAATATACCAGGGATCGCTCAAAGCAGTGCAGTTCGATGATTTTTTTCCTTGATGAAAATAAACTGACATAACATTGGCAGCAAGTAGCAAATACAAGCCTAATACATGAATTCAGCTTAGAAGTCTAGAATCCCTACAATGCAGGAGGCGGCCATTCAGCCCATCGAGTTTGCATTGGCCGTCTGAAAGAGCATCTTACCCAGATTCAGCCTTATTCCCATTGGCCATACAATTACCATGGCTAGTCCACCTAACCTGCACATCTTTGGACTGTGGGAGGAAACCAGAGCAACCATAGGAAACTCTCACAGACACTGGATGAACTCTAGTGTCATCCAAGACCAATTCAAACTCAGATCCTTGGTGCTGAGGCAACAGTGCTAATCACTCTGCCACCGTGCTTCTTAATGCTGAGGATGCTAGAAATCTGAAATCAAAACAGAAAATGGTGGAAATATTGTGCAGATCAAGCAGCATCTGTAGAGAGAGAAACAAAAACTATCAGGTAGTTAAATGTGGAAGCCAATTTTGTTTCTGTTTTGTGCTTTGTGTTTGCCCTTTCAAATGTATTGGAAATACAAGTTAATGTTGATAGAATTTAGATCAGAAAACGTCCTGAAAGTCGCCAAGGTTCTTTCTAAATTAAGTCTGTCTGTGGGGAAAAAAATTGATACTTAAGCTGAGGAAATCAGCTAACAAAATTCTACTGAAGCTTGGCAAGCTCAAGGTCATCTAAATGCTGAAAGTTTACTACATGGTTGCTCTTGATAATGAACATTATCTCACGTTGTGGTCCTGCTTCTAAAAGTTGCACAGAAATCAGGAATGTGATTTATTTTTAAAGTATGGTGCCGTTTTCCATTCACGGTGTCATAATTTTGACTTTAGAAAGCGAATTAAGTTTTTTTTGATTATGGTTGGGAGATGATGAAGACTGTAGTATCCATTAACTACCTTGTTCAATCATTTGAGATGGAGAGCAACAGATCATACAACAAGGTCAACATCTATGTGGATTAATGTTTGATTTATGTGATAATTGAGAGTTGTTTCACTCTTCCAAGTTACCAAGCACAGAATTCTATCTTTCAATTTTGTAGACCAGAAATTCCCTTAGTACCAACAAATGCCCACTCTATATACTCACTAAATATCTCTGAAAAGTACGAGATGAAACACAAAATAATAGAGGAAGAGAGATTCAGAAGTATTCAGCAAGTCATTGGGAGATTAACATTTTAAAGGGCCAAACATAGCAGCAACTATTTTGGTCTTCTGCCAATTGATTTAACTTCATTTAATATTCTCTTATGAGAAGTGGCTAGAGTCTGCACAGCAATGTCTGTAGCATTTAATGATGCACTATTTTACACCAACAAATGTTTTCAGGTAACAAAATGAGCCAAATCTCCTGTGGTGGGGCAGTCACCCTAGATTTCCATTCCATTCTTTTTTACTCGGCTTTGTCAGCAGCAGCACATTTCTTGCCCAGACTTCCAACCCAGGCCTGCTGATAAATGTGAAGCTTTGCTGCTCCTGGAGACCTTCACTGCAGTGCAGAAGCATTAGGGCAAGTGAGGCCATGCCCTCTTTATAGCACTAGCTGCTGTAAACTGGCAAGTTTAAATATATGAACTGCTTTGACAGCAGAGAAATAAGTGTGTGAGGTAAATGTGTCGGATAGATCAGCGCATTGGGTGATAGAGGGGCAATTGTATTCAGAGATTTCCTGGGGGACTTGAGGGGTGTCTTTCATTGCACCTTCCACAGTACCTTCAGGGAACGGAAGCCCTGGGCTTCTGTCTGATTCCACTGCTAGGGTGCAGATGTGTTTAATGTAAATCGGACCCTTTCATGCCGTAAAGTCTACTTTAAAGCATGAGCTTATTAAACAAAACATCAATTAGCACTTAACTTCAGTTGGTGACGGAAATCTGCAAATTGGGAGGAATATTATAGAATTACCATTTTTAAAAACAAAACATTGTGTGTATAGGGGGTTCTCAACCATTTTGAGTGCTCTTCCACACACAAAAATACCACAACACAAGTTTATTTTCCCTGTATAAAAAATTGTATAATTTTAAAAGAAGAACATTGTTTGCCAACATATGTTCCATGTTTGGAAATTCAATGTATTTAATAAGGCTATGGGAAGAAGGGGGCACTAGTGTAGACACAAGGGCCAAATAAAACCTCTTCCTATGCTATAACCATTCTGCGATTCTTTGACAAAGTGTAGTGGAGCCATTTCAACCGGAGCAAGATTAATTACAAAGGCAGAAAAATTTGTTGCAAGTGCACAATAAATTCCAGTGTTGCATATATTTTAATTAATTCATCAGCTTCAAAACAATAAAATCTACAAAACAATAATACATTCCTTCATTTCGTTCTGTTGAACTAAATGTTCAACAAGGATTGAAGAATATTGAGTTGGAGATGTAAGTAAAAAAAACATGCTATTAACCTTGCAAAATTAAAGAAGTGTGAAATATTTGCATTTCAGTTTTATTTGTATTGGCAAGGGAGATACATCTCAACTGCAATGTCTAATTTGCACATGACATTTTAAAAAAAAAGTGTGGACCATCTACTCATCGAGGAAGCTCTGCCACAAACACCATCCAGTGAATCTTTGAAACCTTTTCCAAATTGGGCAAAGTCAGTGATGTAATCATAGAATCCCTACAGTTTAGAAGAAGGGCATTCGACTCATTGAGCCTGTACTGACAACAATCCCACCCAAGCTCTTTCACCATAACCCCACTTATTTATCCGCTAGTCCCACTAAAGGGCAATTTAGCATAGCCAATCAATACAAACCTGCACTTCTTTGGACCACGGAGGAAACTGGAGTATCCAGAGGAAACCCATGCAGACAAGGAGAGAATGTGCAGACTCCACACAAACAATGACCAGAATTGAACCCAGATAGCTGGTGCTGTAAAGCAGCAGTGCTAACACTGTGCCACCATGCTACAATGGCAATGTCACACAATTAGTAATCCTGAGGCCCAAGCTAATTCATCAGGATTAATGGGCTCAAATCCCACCACAATTCAATTAACAAACCTGGAATACAAAGGTCATCTCAGTAATGGTGATATGACAATGGTCATTGATTACAACTATCATTAATTTTTGTAAAAAACTCATCTGGCTCAGTAAAATGCTTTAGAAAGGGGAAAGACATCTGGCCTGGGTGTGATTCCCAGCTCCACGGCAATGTGGTTGACTCTAACTGCCCTATGAAATGTCCTAGCAAACCACTCAGTTCAAGGGCAATTGGAGATGGCAACAAATACTAGCCGTACCAGGAAAGAATAAAGAAAGAAAAGTGAATATTTGAAATAAACATGTTTATTTCTCAGCCTTCAGCATGTAATAAATTCTCGCCAACTAGGCATAGGCATGAGTGACATCCTTGTACAATAATCAATAAATTCTAAATGTATCATAGCCTTCAAGGTCAATTTAAGTATAACACCTCAACCTCAAATGGTATTAAAATATCCCACACAGATAAGCAAAGCATTAGATATTCCAGTGGGCAAACAGAGGATCAGATAGCTCAACCCCCACTGTTTGCTTACACTTCCTGATTTTCTTGAATGATGTGCTATGAATGTCGTAATAATTTGTTTTATCTCCCTAAAGGCAACATTTTAAATCAGGCACATTAATACCCAGTTCTAGCAAGTGCTGTTAGGCCAGAGCTCCTGCATCATGTATTATTGGAGAGGTTGCTTACAAATGACTGAACAGCAACTCTAACACAATCAGAGGCCTGGGCAGTGGGCGGCAGAATCTGTGAAAGAACACATCAAAGATCACCTCCAATACCAAATGCCAAACGGGAACTGGAACTTACCTCAAAATTATGGTCTATCTCCAATAGCTTTCTAGGAAACCTCATTCAATGCCATGTTTCCAGGTCATCCTTCACCTCTGCACAGCTTAATAACAACTTGTCTTTTCCACATTCCAATTTGCATTCATTCTCCTGTAGTCTGACTGTATCTCACATACACTGTGAAATTTTGCCAACTTGAAAATGGGTGTCTCCCCATTTCGTTCAGACAAAAAAGCTATAACTTTCGTGAACCCATTCGTCAACTCGTTGACACGTCTCAGGCTCTCAGCTGAGATCCCCAAATGTTGTAGCTTATTTTTGCTTTTTGGAAGAATGGTTTGATGATCCCTTTTCATTATTTAAAAGATATAAATTAATTATGAGCCAATGACGATTATTTCAAGGAAAACAAAACAGTTTATTTTGCCTTTTGCTTCTCGTAGTTGTGCTTGCTGGGAGGTACCTTTTAAAAATATTAATGCTAAGTTGATTTGATTTGTTCAGTTGTACAGTGTCCTTGGCAGAGGATGAAGCCCTTTGGTGAATTTTAACAGACGCATTAATTAATCAAACCTTAAAACTACTTCACTCCCTTTTCATTCCGCTTCCCGCTTGGATAAAGACAACACTCCCTTTAAATTTTCCACTTAATTGGATCAGTCGCTGCAAGATGAATTTCAGCCTTGTGAGTAAGTGCCTGCTTCAACAAATCAGCCAAGATTGGTAACAACAAGAGGATGTTGTTAATGAATTGTGCCCTGAGTACACCCCAGTAGCATATCCTGATGCTGTAAAGTACTGTGCTCCTACAAAACTTCATACTGGATGGCTTTGCAATAAAAAAAAAGCAAATTAAGTTGATGAACATCCATTTTTGCAGATTTCATCTGCACAATAAATTGTTAACTCATTGATGAAATAGTAGACTTAATTGTTAAGCGGCCTATTCAGTACAGAGATAAAAAGATTCTTGAAGTTTGTAGCTGCACAATATTTTAAAAACTCTGTTCCACTTTCATCCCATTACTCCCACAAATGATGGATCCCACCAGTTAATCTCCTGTAACCATGGTACAGCACCGAATACGACTACTTCACATTAACGCCATCTGATGATTGGTCAAGTAAAACTACACTATTATAGTCAAAAGGGGACAGGAAAATATGATTATCTAGTTGAAGACAAGTTGAACCAGTGGAGGAGGCAGCCAGTTGGCCATTGTAACAATATCATTATCACTTTTTCAACCAGTGACCTAAAATAATGTCATTTTCTTACACTTGCATCATATCATTTTATATTCTTCCCCTTTGAAATATTTATCTAATTTTAAGAAATTTTATTATAAATGTTTCCAGCAGTTTCAAGTTAAGTTAACCTATCAAAAGTCCACTAATTTACAAGGAAAGAGAAGAAGGAAGGAAGGCTAAAGGTGATCTTGCTATACAAATGTATATTCCTCTTTTCTGAATACTCTACTTTGATTTCAAAATCATTTTAAAAAAACACACTGACCATTTGAAAATATTCTAATTTTTGCAGAGAATATTCAGCTTCATAATGATCTGCAATTTTCATTTTACAATCACCTCCTAGGCCATTAAGGCAGAATCATGAAGCTTGTTGATGAATAGCCCACTCATTCCAATGGTCTTATCTCAAGTGAGATAAGGGCAGCTTTGGTGAGCGCTCAGAAACCACTAGCAACCATGGGAGTGAACACCAGAGGAAACTGTGGCAATGTAGAAGGCCAGCGCATTATTGATAGCATTTATTGTACAAACCACATGAAACTTCTATAAGCACAGTTTGCTGGAGTAAGATTTATCATTGCGATTTATTTTCCGACAAAAAGTCCATGGAACATCATACATCCCAAAAGGATAGCAAAAGTGTAAATTATTTCTGTATAAATATGTTCTAGCCATAAAGTATTTTTACTGCACTGGCTAATAAAATAAGCCTTTACATCTTCTAATGGTCATAATGGCTTTTAAAAAAAATATTGCATTCTGACATTCATTTCTCATTACTGGTAGCTTAAAATAAAACTTAATGGGTCTTTAAAAATATAACACACTATGGATTGGTAGAGTTTAAATTGTAACTTTCCACCTTTTTAACACTCAATTTCTCCTCTGCTTTCCAAGCAAAAGGAACAAGCCAGCAGTCAGCTTTGCATGTTTTCTTTTAAAGAACCAGCTCAAGGGTGGAACTAGCAGATACCCTCAACAATTTCTAATCTCACTTAATGGGAAATGCGGGATGAGTAACTATGGAAAGTAAGGGAGCCTGTACCCAGCTGTTATTTTTAAACATCAATTTACAAACATATAGTGCAATCCAGGTGCGAGTCCCACTACATCTGAAATAAATACTATTTTGTGGTGTAGATTTAACACAACATGGGGAAGAGATAAGCACAATTAATCGCAGTAAGTGCTCCTGAGAGAACATTGAAAGTCAAATATCAACATGACAATTAGGTCTCGAATTCAAACAAACCTGTATTACAAATTTTGTCAGAGGGAGGTCAGACCTAACAAATTTGATAAGATTTTTTGAGGATATGACCAGATATATAGATCAGTATAGTGCACTTCATGTAGTCTATATGGATTTCAGCAGTGCCTTTGACAACATCCCATATGGGAGATTTATAAAGAAGGCAAATGCATATGGGATAGAGAGTAATTTGATAAGGTAGATTCAAAACTGGCTTTGTTGTAGAAGACAGAGGACGATGACAGAAGACTGTTTAGTTATAGCAAGTGGAGATGCCAGCGTTGGACTAGAATAAACACAGTAAGAAGTCTCACAATACCAGGTTAAAGTCCAACTGTAACAAAATCCACTAACTTCCGGAGCTCTGCTCCTTCGTCAGGAGCAGAGCCTGACCAAGGAGCAGCGCTCCAAAAGCCAGTGGATCTTACTACCAAATAAACCTATTGGACTTTAACCTGGTGTTGTGAGACTTCTTACTGTGTTTACAAATTTTTCTCACACAGTAGTCAGGGTACCAGGTGACATCACTATCTGAGATAGTTTTCCAGAAAGCATGTAGTGAAATGTACGTAAATATCAAATTAGTCTTCTGCTGCATTAGTTATACAGTTTCTACTGCAATTCTGATGGTAGGGAATCTTACTTTCCAGAAAACCAGTTGAAGGATCATACCAAAACCAATCTGTACTCAATCTTACATGTCTCATTTAAACACTCAAAGCATGCACCTCCTAACTCAACCCTAACAGTTTTGTAAAAGTCTTTCTTTACATTCTTGAATTAACTGACATTTCAATTTGAAGGGGGCAAAATTAGCAAAAGGTAAAATACAACTAATAAAAATGGATACCCTTTAAAAGGGACACCACAATCAAAGAACAAAAACACAAAAGGAAACTTACAAAAATCAAACCAAAACATGACCGCCTCAGCCAATAATGCAATCCAGCCCCACGGTGCCCATCACTCATAGAAAATGTTTGTCATTTATATAATTGGACACTGATGACTATGTGGAGGGATAGGATCACTAAGTTTGCAGATGACACAAAGATTGGCCAGTGAGGTTGAGTGTCTTGGGTTACAAGAAGATATAGACGAGATGGCCAAATGGGCAGATAAGTGACAGGTGGAATTTAACCCTGATGCACTTTGGAAAGAGTAATTTGACAAGGAAGAATACTATGAAATATCTGGCACTGGGAAGTTCCGAAGAACAAAGGACGTATTTGTTCATAGATCTCTGGAGGCAGAAAGGCAGGTTAGTAGGGTGGTAAAAAAGGCATATGGCACACTTGCCTTTATTAGTCAGGGTACCGATTACATAAGCAGAAAGGTCATGATGGAGTTGTATAGAACTTTGGTGAGGCCACAGCTGGAATCCTGTGTGCAGTTCTGGTCACCACATTATAGGAAGGACGTGAACGCAGTGGAGGGAATGCAGAGGAGACTCACCAGGATGTTGCTTGGGATGGAACCTTTAAGTTATAAAGAGTGGTTGGATAGGCTTAAGCTGTTTTTGAGAAAATATGTTTTTGCTCAGAGGATGGTGATGGTCTGGAATGCACTGCCTGGGAGGGTGATGAGGTGGGATGCCTCACATCTTCAAAAAGTTCCTAGATGAGTACTTGGCGTGCCATAAATTTCAAAGCCATGAGCCAAGTACAGGCAAGTGGGATTAGGTGGGCAGGTCAGGATCTTTCATGCGTCGATGCAGACTCAATGGGCCGAAGGACCTCTTCTGCATTATAGGATTCTGTGAAAGCCTCAATCTTAGCAGCAGACAATGTGTGTTCTCTCTCCAAGGATATCTGGTTGCAAACATAGCCACGGAAGAGAAACAGACAGCTGGGTTGGACAACTCTCTCAAGCTTTTTGAACCTATTGATGGTCAACTTAGTCAGGCTCAGGTGCCTTTCTCATAGGCACTCAAACCCCAATTAATTAAGCTCAACTGAGATACAATTAGCACCATACTGCTGTTTCTATTTAAAATTACCAGAGTGTGTGTGTGTGTACATATAGCTGGAGGACTATTTATAAACATAAAATATTCAGCCGTTCAGCAGCATTACAGAAGCGAAAAAAGAATTAATGTTTCAAGCCAGTGACCTTTCAAGACTTGAAAGATTAACTCATATTTTCCTCTCCACAGATGCTGTCCAACTTGCTGAGAATTCGCTATTTATTTTTACATTGCCAGTATTTGCAGTATTTTGCTTCTGTACTCCTCTAATTTCTCATCTGCTTGTTATTGAAATGCACAAGTAAAATAACTTTTTCAAATTTATCACAGCCAATAACCCCTCAGGTTCAATTTCATTAATGAAGAAAGCCATAGGGTGTGTTCGGCAGAAAATGCCGAAAGGATTAATTTACCCAAAGTTTTTAAGCTGAAAAAGGATTGTGAAAATTGAGGTGCAAGTGCCTTGAATATATTATTTGAGAATGCTCCGACCACATGAATGGAAGGAGTACATTAATTACATTGAGGCATCTGTGACTAATGAGAGAAATGACTTTAGTGCTTTTGTTTTTTCATAAAGTCAAATTTAATTGTAATTCTAGAGCTACAATTTCAATGCAGTTACAAAATGGTACACTGTCGAGTTGAAAGACTTAACTAATAATGCATTTCAGATTTCTCCACAACATTTTTAAAGTTGAGCCTGAATTGTCTTAATCTACTAATTAGCTTAACATCCAAATTCTTTAGTTAAAGCCTCAAGCACAGCAGTATTAAAGGGACTCTCTCTTCATGCAACTTACCTTAATTTAGTGGTCAATGAGTCATTATTACATTGTCACACACACTCAGTTTTGTTCCATCCCTGCTTCTGAAGCTCAAGATCCTCTGCTCTTTCTCCATTATGAATTATTTGATGTATTTTTGCACATGACTCACTTCAACACTTCAAAGAGATACCATTTCAATTTTCATCCATGTGTTAAGCCCATTATTTCAGCCAATGCACGTGAACATAGTTTTGACTGTTTTTTATAGACCATTAAAAATTTAAGCAACTTGTAATGATTGCTTTGACATGAACTCTCCAGACTCGGTTATAAAAATGAAACTAAAAATCACAGCTCCAAGTTGGTGTCATAAATTTAATTGTTTAATGTAGACATCCCAAGATACTGCAGGAAGAACTTCAAACAGAAGTGAACTTTACAAAATTAAAGTCAAGCTTTTCCTCACAAAGTAGGGAAGCGTTAAGAGCAGTTTCGCCAAATTCATTTTCACCTTATTTATTCTCAAAACTGAGATCAGCATTTTAAAATATCACAACATATTGTCATTTTTTTAAATTTAAAAATGATCTGAATCATTTCTACTTGAATAGTCATACGTCAAAGCATATCATTAACAAAATGACGGGCACTAAAATTTATTCCTCTGCAATATTACAATAAAGTAAAATTTGGCTAGTTGGAGAGAGAAAAGAAACTGGATAGAGTGAAAGACATCAACAAACAGCTGGCAACACATTAGCATACAGTTGAGGGCATTGGGAGTCCAAAACATTGACTCAGGACATCACGAAGTCTCATGGCATCAGATGAAATGTGGGCAACAAAACTTGATCATCATGTAATGCCACCATCCTCCCACTGCCCCATCTCGTCCATTCCCACCCTTTTCCCCCTCTCCACTGATAAATCAGTCATCCTTCAGAACTTACAGGAAGACTGGGGGTGGCAAGGCTGCAGAATGTATATCATGTCTATCACTTCAATATCCATCACCAAATGACATTTCAGCTAGTGAAGCTACAACACAGGACATTTGCATGCCAAACAGCATCTGCAGCAAATAATAGAGCTAAGCAATTCCACAACCAACAAATCAGATCAAAACTCTGCAGTCCTAACATATCCAGTTATGAATTGTGGTGGATGATTTAACAATTCACTGGAGGAAGAGGTTCCACAAATATCCCCATCATCAATAATAAGGTTAGAGCATCTGCAACAATCAGCCAGAAGTGCCGAATGGATGATCCATCTCGCTCCAGTGGTCGCCAGCTTTGCAGATACCAATGTACAGCAAATTCGATACACTCCACGTGATACCAAGAACGTACTGAAGACAATGAATATTGTAAAGGGTATGGCATTGACAGTATCCCGATATTAGTGCCGAAGACATGTGCTCCAGAACTTGCCATAGCCATTTTCAAGCTGTTTCAGTACACTACAAAGCTGGCATCTACCTAGCAATGTGGAAAATTGCCCAGGTATGTCCTGTAACAGAACACAGGACAGCTTTTTCCCTGCTGCCATGAGATTTTTGAATGGATTTATTTGATATTAAGTTGATCTTTCTCTACACCCTAGCTATGATGTAACATTACATTCTGCACCTTCTCCTTTCCTTCTCCCCTAGTGCACAAGAAACAATACTTTCACTGTATACATGTGACAGTAACAAATCAAATCAAATTCAACCCAGTCGATTATCACCACATCAATTGGAATGGGTTACTGACATGTGCTATCTAGCAGTACTTGCTTAGCAATAAGCTGTTTGCTGATGCTCAGTTTGGGTTCTGCCAGCATCATTCAGCTCTTGGCCTCATTGTAGCCTTGGTTCAAATAGGGACAAAAGAGCTGAATTCCATATGTGAGGTGAGAGTGATTGCCTTTGACATCAAAGCTGCATTTGGCCGGGCATGGCATCAACAAGTCCTAGAGAAAGTGGATTCAATGGAATGAGGGGAAACTTCTTTAACAGTTGGAGTCATACCTAGTACAAAGGAAGATGCTTGTGGTTGAAGGTCAATCACCTCAGCTCCAGAGCACTGCTGCAAAAGTTCCCCTTGTCATTCAATGGCATTACCATTACTGAATGCCCCATTATCAACAATTGCACCCCCCATTATGACTGGCCAGAAATTGAACTGGACCACCATATAAATACTATGACTACAGAAGCAGGTCAGAGGCTGGGAATTCTGCAACAATAACTCACCTCCTAACTGCCCTCAGCCTGTCCATCATCTACAACAGTGGTCTTCAAAATTTTATCTGGATGTGGAACCTGCGGGCCGGATGTAGCCCGTGGGCCGTAGTTTGCAGGCTGTTGATCTACAACATACAAGTCAGGAGTGTGATGAAATACTCTCCACTTGCCTGGATGGATGCAGCTCCAACAACACTCAAAAAACTTGACATCGTTCAAACCAAAGCAGTCCATTTGATTGGCTCCCTGTGCACAAGCATTCATTCCCTCCATCTCTGACACAGCGGCAGCCATGTGTTCCATCTACAAGATGCACTGAGAAACTCACCAAGGCTCCTTAGGCAGCACTTTCCAAACCACAACCACTAAATCTAGAAGAACAGTGGCAGCAAATACATGGAAACATCACCACCTGGAAGTTCCTCTCTAAGTCACTCAACATTCTGAACTTGGAAGTAGATCCTTGTTCCTTCAAAGGTTGATGAGTCAAAACCCTGGAACTCTCACCCTAACCTCATTGTGGATTCCCAACATCATAGGGGCTGCAGGCAGCTCACCACCTCCTTCTCTAAAGCAGTTAGGGGTGGGCAAGAAATGCTGGTCTAGTTAGCTTGATCAGTACCCTATCCACCACGTTCCACAACATTTACTCCCTCCAACACCAACGTAGTGGCATCAGTGTGTACAACCTACAGGATTCATTGCAGCAACTTGTCAAACCATCTTCAACAAAGCTTCTAAACCCATGGGAAGGTACTACCTGCATTTCCTCTTCAAGCCACATACCATCCCTTCACTGTTGCTGAATCAAAATCCTGAAACTCCCTTCCTCACAATGCTGTGGGTGTACCTACACCAACTGGACTACAACTTTTCAAGAAGCTGGCTCACCAACACCTCAGTGACAATTAGAGATAGGCAACAATTGCTATTCTAGCCAGCAATTCCCACATCCCATGAATGAAAATAAAGTAAAACTGAGCTCATTCAGTTGTTACTAAGGACACAGATAGGTTAGGAGAATGGCAGACAAGTGTCAAATGGAGTTTAATATAGAGAAGTGCAAGATGATACAGAGAAGCGTGAGGTGATACGTTTCGGCAGAAGGGATAAGGAGAGACCATACAGACTTAATAGCACAGTTCTAAAGAATGTACAGGGAGAAAGAGACCTGGATTTTCACGTGCACAGATCTTTAAAGGACGTATTGAGAGAGAGAGTGATTATTAGCAAGACACATGTGATTTGGGTGTCATAAATATAGGTACTGAATAAAAATGCAGTTAAGTTATGCTGAACCTGTATAAAGCTCTGGTTAGGCTACAACTAGAATATTGGATCCAGTTCTGGTCACTGCATTTTAAAGAGTCTGAAAGGGTCCTCGAGAGGGCACAGGAAACTTAACAGAATTTTTCCAGGGTTGAGGGATTGTAGTCATAAACTTAGTTTGAGAAGCTGGGATTGTTCTCCTTGGGGCAAAGGAGGTTGAGGGAACATTTCAATATTGGTGTACAAAATTATAATAGCTTTTCATAATAAAGGCAAAGGAAAGCTGTTCCCATTAGCTGCTGGTACAAGGATTCAGGATCACAGATTTAAGGTTATGGGCAAGTGAAGCAAATGAGGAAATGTGGAAGAAACTTTTTTATTTAGTGGTAATGACTTTAACACACCACATTTGAGGGTGGTGCAAGCAGAAAAGAAATTGGATAGGAACTCAGAAGAAATGAATGAGAGAAGGAGAATGGGACTAATTGGATTACTTTGTAGAGATTCAGCTTGGACCCGATAGGTCAAATATCCTCCTTCATGTCTTACAGACTCTATGACAATGTCTCCAAATTTTACACTCTGCCAAAAGGCACCTAAGCTCTCTAAGCCAAGGTAGAATGAATATATTCCCAAAGGGAAAATAGAATAAGTGATTTTCTCCCAAAAAAATGTGGATCACTTTCCATAACTTGGCAGCCTCCTCTTGGAGGCAAACAAAGATAACAAAATTCATTATTACTTCCTATAGAGGTGTACACGATTATGAAGGGGATAGATAGAGTAAAGAGGGTTAAGCTTTTTCCTAGGATGGATTCAAATAGCATGAGGGGTTATGGGCTTAGGGTGAGGGGCGTAAGGTATAATTTGGATGCTATAGGGAGTTTTTTCACACAGAGGTGGTGGGAGTATGGAATGCGCTGCCAAGTAAAGTGGTGGAGGCAGGTACTCTGGAGTTATTTAAGAAATACTTAGATGGGCACATGAACAGAATGGGAATGGAGGGTAATAGAAAACTGATTTAAAATAGGGATCATGAGCCTTGGGAGTCCCTGGGAAGATGATGATATTGATGTACTTATTTTTATCTTACAGGTGCTTTGGTCCACCTTGTTGTCTAACAAGGGACATACATGCGATGGGTCGTGAGAGGGCTGCTCTTGGATCTTTTTCGAGAGTATCCTAGTGCTTCACGTCGTTAGTGTACGCTTGACCTGGACCATTTGATAGGCAACACGACAGCTCAGTGACTATCGCTGTGCTGTGCAGATACATGGATTTGGGCCTGTGTCTGTGGGAGTTTGCGCATTCTCCCCGTGCTTGCGTGGGTTTTCTCCGGGTGCTCCGGTTTCCTCCCACATCCCAAAGATGTGCTCTTAGGCTAATTGGCAAAACAAATTCTCCCTAAATTGTCTCAAATTTGGTTTTTAATCCATAGATCCACAAACATGGACAGGGATCGCAAGTAGAGGTGGGAACATCGGGGTGGCGGCGCAGGCTCATTGGGCCGAAAGCTCTGTTTCCCATGCTGTTTTGTTCTTTGTTCTTTATTAATATTCCATCTTTGGCTCCAGCTGATGAATAAAAGGGTATTTGATCTCAACCCCAAAATCAAGCTCAAGATTATCAGGCAGAAATGATTCCTGCACTCCTGTGCACTTTGGATAGTTGCACAAATTGCAACAGATACCTCAAAACACTGGAGAAATATCATCAGTTTGTAAATTCACAAGATCTCCTGAGTCTGAAGGCAAAAAAGGCAGTCCAACAGCAGCACTCTCTCCCAAGCCAACTCACCCAGCATCAAGATGCTAATCACTCAAAGCCAGCTCATTTGTATATCTAACACCAGATTCCTGAAGCAACTACTCCCAACAAGAGACTCCCACAGGAAAAAAAACAGGAACACTCAATGGATTTCCTCAAAGCTATCCTGAAGAGATCGAATACTAATGCTGACCACAGGTATCATTGGCTTGTGACTGAAAAAATGGAGATTTATTCAGAAAGGCACCAAACATATTACCTTTGCATGCTCCCAACTAAGTGTGTGAAAGGTCATGCACCAGAGAGAGTGCACAAACCTCCCAAATTCTCATCTGTCAATCCTTTAAAGCACCATCTACCCCACAGAGTCTACATGAGAACATTACAAATAGTTACAAGAGTAGGCCATTCAGCTCTTAAGTCTATTCCAACATTCAATGAAGTCATTGGTTTGAGTTATAAGAAAAGACTGGATAGATCGGGACATTTTTCTCTGGAGTGTAGAAGGCTGAGAGGTGATCTCATAGAGGTCCATAATGAGGAACACTGATCAGCTTGATTGTCAATATCTTTTCCCAAAGGTCGGGGCGTCTAAAACTAAAGGGCATAGGTTTAAGGCAAGCTACAAAAGTTCCAGAGAGACAGTTTTTTCACAAGAGGGTGGTGAGTGTGTGGAACAAGCTGCCAGAGATAGTAGTAGAAGCAGGTACAATTTTGTCCCTTAAAAAACAATTAGATAGTTACATGGGTACTATGTGTATAGAGGGATATGGGCTAAATGTGGGAAATTGGGACTAGCTTAGGAGTTTTTAAAAAAGGGGCAGCATGGACAATTTGGGCCAAAGGGCCTGTTTCATGCTGAAAACCTCTTTGACGTTATTCAACGAAGTCATTGATTTGAGTTATAAGCAGATAGACTAGGATTTTTTTTCTCTGGAGGCTGAGAGATGATCTTAGAAGTCTTTAAAATAATGAGGAGCATAGACCAGCTCGACAGTCAATACCTTTTATTTTGAAACCATTTTTCTGCACTATCCCCATATCGCTTGCATATCATACACTGGATTTATCTGCCATCTCAAAATCCATCAAACCAGAGTGGAAACAAGTTAATCTCAATCCCAAGGGACTGCCTGAGAAATGGATTTGCATCTTCGGCACAGTTACATGCTCCATACAAAGAAAACAGAAATGCTACCTGTTTGAACTTCACTGCAGCTAAGTTTGGATATTGTCTTAGTGAAGGGTCCCCACAGGCAGCTCATAGAGTCATAGAGATTAACAGCATAGAAACAGGCTCTTCAGCCCAACTTGTTCATACTGCCCTTTTTTTTTAAAACCCCAAAGTTAGTCCCAATTGCCTGCATTTGGCCCAGATCCCCCTTTACCCATCTTATCCATGTAACTGTCTGAATGCTTTTTAAAAGACGAAATTGTACCCGCCTCTACTACTACCTCTGGCAGCTTGTTCCAGATACTCAGCACCTCTGTGTGGAAAAATTACTGCTCTGGGCTCTTTTGTATCTCTCCCCTCTCACCTTAAACCAATGCCCTCTAGTTTTAGACTTACTTCCATATCTTTGGGAAAAGATATTGATTATCTAGCTGATCTATGTCCCTTTATTTTATAGCCCTCTAGGAGATCATCCATCAGCCTCCGACGCTACAGAGAAGAAAGTTCCAGTCTATCCAGCCTTTCCTTACAACTCAAACCATCAAGTCCCAGTAGCATCCTAATAAATCTTAGAACATAGAACATAGAACATTACAGCGCAGAACAGGCCCTTCGGCCCTCCATGTTGCACTGACCAATTAAGAAAAAGCAATGACCCTCTAACCTAAACCATTCCCTTTTCATCCATAAACCTATCCACTGACCTCTTAAATGCCCCCAAACTTGGCGCATCTACAACTGCAGCAGGCAGGGCATTCCATACTCTTACCATCCTCTGGGTAAAGAACCTACCTCTGACATCCGTCCTATAACTACCACCCTTTAATTTAAAGCTATGTCCCCTCGTGCTAGCTTTCTCCATCCGAGGAAAAAGGCTATCACTGTCCACCCTATCTAAACCTCTGATCATCTTGTATGTTTCAATAAGTTCTCCTCTTAGCCGCCTTCTTTCTAATGAAAACAATCTCAAATCCCTCAACCTCTCCTCATAAGACTTTCCCTCCATACCAGGCAACATCCTGGTAAACCTGATCTGCACCATCTCCAATGCCTCCATATCTTTCTTATAATGTGGCGACCAGAACTGTACACAATACTCCAAGTGCGGCCGCACCAGAGTTCTGTACAGTTGCAACATGACGTTGCGGCTCCGAAATTCAATCCCCCTACCAATAAAAGCCAAGACTCCATATGCCTTCTTAATTAGACAGGATGCAAGACTGGGCGGAGAAGTGGCAGATGGACTTCAACTTTAGGAGTCAGGAGGTAATGATGCAGCTCTATAAGACTCTTGTCAGACCCCAGTTGGAGTATTGTAGGAAGGATGTAGAGGCTATTGAGAGGGTTCAGAGGAGATTTACAAGGATGCTGCCTGGATTAGGAGGCAGGCCTTATGAAGATAGGTTGAGGGAGCTGGGACTCTTCTCACTGGAGAGACGTAGGTTGAGAGGCGACCTGATAGAGGTTTATAAAATGTTGAGAGGAATAGATAGGGTGGACTCTCAGAGACTATTTCCCCGAGCTGAAATGGTCACTACGAGAGGACACAGATTTAAGGTGCAGGGAAGCAAATACAAAGGAGATGTCAGGGGTAGGTTTTTCACTCAGAGGGTGGTGAGCGAATGGAACCGACTGCCGTCGGAAGTTGTTGAGGCAAACTCACTGGGGTCTTTTAAGAGACTTCTGGATGAGTATATGGAAAAGAGTAGGATAGGGGGTTATAAATAGGTCTGTGGATTGGTAGATGTGATCGGTGCAACCTGTGGGCCGAAGGGCCTGTTTGTGCTGTATTGTTCTATGTTCTATGTTCTAAACAACCTTATCGACTTGATTGCCAACTTTCAGGGATCTATGCACATATACACCTAGATCCCTCTGTTCCTCAACACTGTTAAGAGTCATTAGCCCTATACTCTACACATTCGTCATTCCTGCCAAAGTGAATTACCTCACACTTTTCTGCATTAAACTCCATTTGCCACCTCTCGGCCCTGCTCTGCAGCTTGTCCAAGTCTCTCTGCAAACTATAACACCCCTCTTCACTATCTACCACTCCTCCGACTTTGGTGTCATCCGCAAATTTAGTAATCCATCCTTCTGTACCCTCATCCAGATTATTTATAAAAATTACAAACAGCAGTGGCCCCACAACAAATCCCTGAGGTACACCACTTGTAACCAAACTCCATGATGAATAATTTCCATCAACCACCACCCTCTGTCTTCTATCAGCTAGCTAATTCCTAATCCAATTCGCTAGATCACCCTGAATCCCACACATCTGCATTTTTTGCAGAAGCCTTCCATGGGAACCTTATCGAACACCTTACTAAAGTCCATATATACTACGTCAACTGCCTTATCCTTATCCACCTCTTTGGTCACCTTTTCAAAAAACTCAATAAGGTTAGTAAGGCACGACCTACCCTTCACAAAACTATACTGACTATCCCCAATCAATTCATTTCTCTCTAAATAACTATAAATCCTATCCCTAATAATTCTTTCCAATACTTTGCCCACTACAGAAGTAAGACTCACCTGTCTATAATTCCCAGGAAAGTCTCTATTCCCCTTCTTGAACAATGGGACAACATTCGCTATCCTCCAGTCATCCGTCACTATACCTGTAACCAACGACAACCTGAAGATCAGAGCCAGAGGCTCTGCAATCGCCTCTCTTGCCTCCCAGAGAATCCTAGGGTTAATCTTTTCTGCATCCTTTATAATTTAGTGACATCCTTTCTATAATAGGGTGACCAGAACTGTACATAGTATTCCAAGTTTGACCTTACCATTGTCTTGTAAGCTGTCCTGGAAAATAACATATTGAGGCTACACAAGATTCCACTTGAAGTAGTTTAAATTTCAAATTCTGCTCAGGTAAGTTTTGTATTGGGAAAGCAGCATTCTGAACTTATGATACTCTGAATGTTTTAACTGCCCAAGGTGACTCCTTATGCAGCAAGGTTCTTCCCAATGCCTTGGAAAAGCCAGCATAATTAAGAACTCCACGCACACCCAACATATTCTCTTCCACCTTCTTCTGTCGGGAAAAAGATACAAAAGTCTGAAGTCATGTATCAACTGACTCAAGAACAGCTTCTTTCCTGATGCCATCAGACTTTTGAATGGGCCTACTCTGTATTAGGTTGATTTTTCTGTATTCCGTTACTATGACTTAACACTATATTTGGCACCCTCTTCTTTCCTCCTCTATGAACGGTATGCTTTGTGTAGTATGCAAGAAATAATATCTTTCATTTGTATACCAATACATGTGATAATAATAAATCAAATTCTCTGAATGCTTGCATTCAACTCAAGGTTCCTGAACACCAGACTCGCTGGGGTCATTCCAACAGATTTTGAAAATGTTTTAGAAAGCATATTCAGTGCGGTGGTCAATCTGTACTCAAAGTGAGGGAAGAGAAGTGGGCAACCATCCACCACGGTACAAAATCTATATTAAATAATTGCTCCAGTACATCTGGCTATACCTTTAGCTGCTGAGCTTCATGTTTTAGAATTCCTTCCTTGGACCTCCCTGCCTCTCTTTTCTCATTCAAGATGCTTCTTTAATCCTAAGCCTTTGGCCAAGATTTAGACAATTTACCCAAATGTCTTGTATGGGGCTTGGTTATCAAACTTCATTTTGCAACTCTTCTGTGAAGTCCTTTGGAACATTTTACCACACTAAATGTGTTGTTGATAGCATGGTCAAGCAAGCAGACGGTTCAAGAACTGTACCGATGTACTGGAGAGTGGCGACTAAGGGATTTTCACAGTAATTTCACCGCAGTGTTAATGCAAGCCTACTTGTGACTAAGGAGTAAGCTTTACTTTTTGATTGAAGAGATTCTTGGAAATCTGGGCACAGATTTAAGAAATGACACCATGTTCAAGACCTTTAATAAAAAAGATGTTGATGATCAGGTGGTAGTTTGTGAGGGCAGAGGAGTCAAGGGTCAACAACTGATTTGAAAGACGAGGAATAGTAACTTAGGAGATCTGCCCAACGATGAAACAAATCTATAGATATAAACAATTCCCAAAAACAGCATCCTATTTAAACAAGGTTTGACTTAATTAGAAATAAAAGCAAGTTAATGTAAGTGCTGGAAGTTGGAAACATAAATAGAGAATGCTGGTAACATCTGGCAACTCATTCAGCATCTGTGCACCAAAGGAAATGTAAACATTTGGGTGTAACTCTTCATCAGACTTGTTAAATACTCTGTTCATTCCACAGATGCCTGACCATCCTAGCATATGTTTCTAGCATTTTCTATTTTTGACTTAATTAGATTTTGTTTCCCCTGGTGAGAGAGCCATTCCAGGCACTGGGTATCACTCTCTCCTAAAGTAGTAAAATCGTGTATACCGAGGGAGGATTAAATCAAACCATTTGCCATCACAAAGGATCACCTCAGGACAAACAAAGACAGAATATCTATAAATATCAAGCTGATAAAGACAGTCAGAATTTACTACTCCCCTCTTTCCAGAGTGGCACAGTGGTTAGCCTCACAGCACCAGGAACCCAGGTTCGATTCCCAGCTTGATGCGGAGTCTGCACATTCTCCCTGTGTCTGCTTGGGTTTCCTCCGGGTGCTCCAGTTTTTTCCCACAATCTGAAAGACATGCTGGTTAGGTGCATTGGCCAAGCTAAATTTTCCATCAGTGCATTCAACAGGTACCAGAGTGTGGCCACTAGGGGATTTTCACAATAACTTCACTGAAGTATTAATGTAAGCCTACTTGTGAGATTAATGAATAAACTTTCCTTGGAGGACTGCAAAGACTGCCTAAAACTATTGCTGTGGTTCAAATGGTTCATTGTAAAATAGCCAGGCTTAGCTACAAATTCATAGAAAGTATTTGAAACCGCGTGAATCTCACTCCATCGATAACCATAATGAAAGAATTAACATATTGCAGGATGAATTTTAAATAATCAAGTGATATACTCACGTCCCTAACTTTCCTGAAGTTTTGACTTTTCACAAAAGGTTGCTCCCAAAAACAATCAACTTACTAACAAGTAAGAGAACCCACAACTCCAATGCACAATTTCAGTCAATTGGGCCTCCATTATACTTCCGGCTATCTTAAACTAGTATGTATTATTGCTGATGTCCTGACTAGTAGTGTTCTATCAACATCCCTGAAACAAGTTATCTGATTGATATCGCTTTGTTTTCTGGAATCTTGCTATTCACAAATTTGGTTCCCATTTTCTATAGCACAACAGTGAATACATTTCAAATGCACTTCATTGGCTGCAGAGCACTTTGGAATATCTCAAGGTTGTGAAAGGCCCCACAGAAATACAAGTCTTTCTTTTCTCCAGATTGCACTGCATGAACTAAATTACTTATTTGAAAGATTTGCAAATGTACAAAGCACAGGGGACAAGCAACAACTTTAAAATCAGTTTGCAGTGGCATGATTCAAATCTACCTGTATGGTCGGTGTTTTTAAACAGCATCACATAAAGAGCTTTTAGACTAGTTTAATATTAAAGTAATTTAATTTGTACCAAATCGATTTATTGAAAGCTATAAATCTGAAAATCTCCACCTACAGCTGTTGCACAAATGAGATTTAATGCTATTACACCGGCATGAATCCAAGGATAACTACAAAGTAGTACCCGCCAGATGGATGCACATCTCATTCACATGCAGCCCTCAGAACGACAATCAGTCAGCACCACTGTGCTGTGTAGCTACCCATTGAAGAACAAAGCTACTGTGCTTAGCTCCTGCTTACAAGGTCCGCACCTTAGCTTCCAATTCCAACTGTTAGCTGAGTGGATATGAGAATATCATGAGTTGTTAAAAACTGTACTCTCTTAATAATGCTCATTGTTGGACATTTAAAATGGCTGCCACAGATCACCAGACTTTTGGAACTGCAAACTGGCTAAGCTTCTGGAAATTTCTAAAAGTGGATTGCAATGATCATAGCCTTGTAAGAATGTTGCACCTGCCATTTTCAGCACTCATCCCAAAACAACAAAAGACAATGCAGCCTTCAACATCCTATCTTCAGAACTGCCAAGTAATGAAGAGCATCAAATTTAGGCATGAATTATATTGTAAATGACAGAACCTTAGGAACATTAACTTAGAGGGATCTGGGCTTGCAGGTCCACGATTCCCTAAAAGTAGCAACACAGGTGGCCAAGATGACTAAAGCTGCATTTTTTTTTTATTCATTCATGGGACATGGATGTTGCTAGTTGGCCAGCATTTATTGCCCATCCCTAGTTGCCCTTGGAGGACAATTGAGTGTCAATTACATTGCTGTAGTTCTGGAGTCACATGAACACCAGACCGGGTAAGGATGGCTGATTTCCTTCCCTAAAGGACATTAGTGAAACAGATATTTTTCCAACAATCGACAATGGTTTAATGGACATCAGAAGATTCTTAGTTCCAGATTTATTTTATTGAATTCAAATTCCACCATCTGTAAGGTTGGATTTGAACTCAGGTCCCCAGAACATTAGCTGAGTTTCTGGATTAATAATCTAGCAATAATACAACTAGGCCATTACCTCCCCTGCATACGGCATGCTTGCCTTCATCAGCTGGAATACTGAGTATAGGAGTTGCAAAGTCATGTTGCAGCTGTATAAAACATTGATTAGGTCACTTTTAGAGCATTGCATATCATTCTGGTCACACAATATCAGAAACACATGGAAGGTTTGGAAAGAGTGCAAAGAAGGTTCACCAGGATGTTGTCTGGTTTCAAGAGCATTGGTTATGAGGAGTAATTTCAGTTCTACGGCAAAATGGAAATCTTGGGGGGCACAGTGGTTAGCGCTGCTGCCTCACAGTGCCAAGGGTTATTCTCATTACAAAGATGGAGGCTGAGGGGAGGCCTGACAGAGGTCTACAAAATTATGAGAAGCATAGAATGGATAGTCAGAGGCTTTTTCCAAGGATGGAAGTGTCAATTACAAGAGGGTACAGGTTCAAGGTGAGAGAGGATAAGTTTTTCACACAGAGAGCGGTAGGTGCCTGGAATGCGCTGCAGTGGTGGTGGTGTAAACAAGCACATTAGCAACATTTAAGAGATAGCTGGATGAATAGGCAAGAAATAGTGCGATACAGACCAAATAAGAGCAGCAGATTTTTTTTTAAGTTAGGGCATCATGATTAGGCCTGGAGGGCCAAAGGGCCTGTTCCCGTATTTTTCTTTGTTCTTTGTTGTATCATTTCAATCAAGCCAGGTGGCAGTAAGCCCTAGTTCATTGAAGGAAGGCACGCCAGTAGAAACAGCAAGCATACCTAAAAATTACATGTCAACCTGCTGAAGGTACTACACAAGATTACTTGCATGCCAACCAGAGTGGCATATATACAGAGCTAAATAATCCACAACTGGCAGACACAAAGATCTGCAGGAGGCGGGGGACGGAACGGAGTGGAGGAGCAGCACATCAGTGCAAACAACCAGGCTGAAACATCATCCAGCTCAGTATCTTCCAGAGGTCCCCAGCGTAACAGATGCTGGTCTTCAGCCAACTCAATTTACTCCACATGATATAAAGCAATGGCTGGAGATTAGATACTGCAAAGGCTACGGCCCTGACAACATTCCAACAACAGGACTCGTATTCCAGAACTAGTCAAGGTCCTAGTCAAGCTGTTCCATAGAACATAGAACATTACAGCGCAGAACAGGCCCTTTGGCCTTCGATGTTGCGCCGACCAATTAAGAAAAAGCAATGACCCTCTAACCTAAACCATTCCCTTTTCGTCCATAAACTTATCTACTAACCTCTTAAACGCCACCAAACTTGGCGCATCTACAACTGCAGCAGGCAGGGCATTCCATACCCTTACCACCCTCTGGGTAAAGAACCTACCTCTGACATCCGTCCTATAACTACCACCCCTTAATTTAAAGCTATGTCCCCTCGTGCTAGCATTCTCCATCCTAGGAAAAAGGCTATCACTGTCCACCCTATCTAAACCTCTAATCATCTTATATGTTTCGATCAGGTCCCCTCTTAGCCGCCTCCTTTCTAACGAAAACACCTCAAATCCCTCAGCCTCTCCTCATAAGACCTGCCCTCCATACCAGGCAACATCCTGGTAAACCTCCTCTGTACCCTCTCCAATGCCTCCACATCTTTCTTATAATGTGGGACCAGAACTGCACACAATACTCCAAGTGCGGCCGCACTAGAGTTTTGTACAGTTGCAACATGATGTTGCGGCTCCGAAATTCAATTCCCCTACCAATAAAAGCTAAGACTCCGTATGCCTTCTTAACAACCTTATCGACTTGATTGCCAACTTTCAGGGATCTATGCACATATACACCATGATCCCTCTGTTCTTCAACACTATTAAGAGTCCTACCATTAGGCCTATACTCTACACATTTGTTATTCCTGCCAAAGTGAATTATCTCACACTTTTCCACATTAAACTCCATTTGCCACCTCTCGGCCCAGCTCTGCAACTTGTCCAAGTCTCTCTGCAAACTATAACACCCCTCTTCACTATCTACCACTCCTCTAACCTTGGTGTCACCCGCAAATTCACCAATACATCCCTCAACACCCTCATCCAGATTATTTATAAAAATTACAAACTGCAGGGGCCCCAAAACAGATCCCTGAGGTACACCACTTGTAACCGAACTCCATGATGAATAATTTCCATCAACCACCACCCTCTGTCTTCTATCAGTTAGCCAATTCCTAATCCAATTAGCTAAATCACCCTCAATCCCATACATCTGCATTTTCTGCAGAAGCCTTCCATGGGGCACCTTATCGAACGCCTTACTAAAGTCCATATATACCACCTCAACTGCCTTACCCCCATCCACCTCTTTGGTCACTTTTTCAAAAAACTCAATAAGGTTAGTAAGGCACGACCTACCCTTCACAAAACCATGCTGACTATCCCCAATCAATTCATTTTTCTCTAAATAACTATAAATCCTATCCCTAATAATTCTTTCCAATACTTTGCCCACAACAGAAGTAAGACTCACCGGCCTATAATTCCCCGGAAAGTCTCCATTCCCCTTCTTGAACAATGGGACCACATTCGCTATCCTCCAGTCTTCCGGCACTATACCCGTAACCAATGATGACCTGAAGATCAGAGCCAGAGGCTCTCAATCACCTCTCTCACCTCCCAGAGAATCCTAGGGTAAATCCCGTCTGGCCCAGGGGACTTATCTAACTTCAAACCCTCAAGAATATCTAGCACATCCTCCTTACCTACTCTAATATTTTCCAGTTTGCAACCCTGTATCCCAGTGTTCTCCACAACTACATTTACATCTCCCTGCGTGAATACCGAAGAGAAATATTTGTTCAGTGCCTCTCCAATCTCTTCAGGCTCCACGCACAACTTCCCACTGCTGTCTCTGACTGGCCCTAATCTTGCCCTAACCAATCTTCTATTCTTAACATATCTAAAGAAAGCTTTAGGATTCTCCTTGATCCTATCAGCCAAAGTCTTCTCGTGTCCCCTTTTAGCTCTTCCCAACTCACTCTTTAGCTCCCTCCTGGCTAATCTATAGCTATCCAGTGCACTAACTGAGCGTTCAAGCCTCATCCTGACATAAGCCTCCTTTTTCCTTTTAACCAGCGAATTAACTTTTTTAGTACACCAGTTAATTTGTACAGCTTGTTCCAGTGCAGCTACAGCACTGACGCTTAGCCAACAGTGTGGAAAATTGTTCAGCTATCTCCTGTCCACAAAAAAACAGGACAAATCAAACACAGCCAATTACCATTCCAGTCTACGCTCTATTATCAGTGAAGTGATTGAAAGTGTCATTGACACTGCATTCAAGTAGCATTTGCTTAGCAATAGTTTGCTCAGTGATGCTAGGTTTGGGTTCCACAAGCACAATCTGGCTCCTGACCTTTTACTGCCTTGAGTCCAGAGGTGAGATGAGAATGACTGCCCATGATAACAAGGCAGTGTGGCTTCAACGAGCCACAAGAGGCATCAATGAGCCTGAGGAAAACTTGGATTTAATGGGAATAATAGAATCCGTACAGTGCAGAAAAAGGCCATTTGGCCCATAGAGTCTGTACCAATCACAATCCTATCCAGGGCCTATCCCCGTAACTCCACAGACACTTGGGTCAATCTGGCATGGCCAATCCTCCTAACCCACACACCTTTGGACTGTGGGAGGAAACTGGAGCACCTGGAGGAAACACATGCAGACACAGGGAGAACTCCACACAGACAGTGAACCAAGGCTGGAATTGAACCTGGGATCTGGGTGCTATGAGACAGCAGTGCTAACCACTGCAATCTTGGTAAACCTCTCCATTAGTTGGAGCCATACTTAGCGCAAAAAAAGATGGTTGTAGTTGTTGAATGTCAATCATCTGTGATCCAGTGCATCATTGCAGGGGTTTCTCAGGATAGTGTCCTAGCCCAACCATCCTCAGCTGCTTCATCAATAATCTTTTCTCTAGCACAAATATAGAAACATAGAAAATAGGAGCTGGAGGAGGCAATTTGGCCCTTTGAGCCCGCTCTGCCATTTATTACGATCATATTAGGCTAGTCATCCAACTCAATAGCCTAATCCTACTTTTCCCTCCATAACCTTTCATCCCATTCGTCCCAAGTGCTATATCTACATTCAATGTTTTGGCGACAACTATTTCCTGTGCTAATGAATTCCACAGGCTCACAACTCTTTGGGTGAAGAAATGTCTCCTCACATCTGTACTACATGGTCTACCCTGAAACCTCAGATTTTGACCCTTGGTTCTGGACTCTTCCATCATCAGGAATATTCTTTCTGCATCTACCCTGTCTAGTCCTATATGAATTTTATTAAGTCTCTATGAGATCCCCCACCCCACTCCCTCATTCATCTGAACTCCAATGAAAATAATTCTAACCAAGTCAATCTCTTCACACGCATCAGTCCTGCCATCCCCTGATAAACTTTCACTGCACTCCCTCGAGAGCAAGAACATCATTCCTCATAAAAGGAGACCCAAAGTGCACACAATATTCTAAGTGTAGCCTCACCAAGTCCCTGTATAATTGCAACAACACATCCCTGTTTCTGTATTTGAAATCTCTCACAATGAAAATCAACATGCCATTTGCCTTCTTTATTGTCTGCAGTACCTGCGTGCTTACCTTCATTGACTGGTGTGCAAGGACATCCAGATTCTGCTGCGTATTCCACTCTGCCAATTTACACCATTCAGCAGTAATCTGCCCTCTTGTTTTTGCTTCCAAAGTGAATAACCTCACATTTATCCAAATTATATTGCATCTGCCATTGATTAGCCTATTCACCCAACCTGTCCAGATCATTCTAAATGATCCCTGCATCTGCGTCAAAGTTCACCCTCCCACCCAACTTGGTGTCATTTGCAAATTTTGAGATGTTCCATTTTGTTCCTGCATCAAAATCATTAATATACATTGTGAAAGCTGGGGTCCCAGCACCAATCCTTGTGGCACCCCACTAATTGTTGCCTAACAATTTGATAAGCACCCTTAATTCCTAATCTTTATTTCGTCTTTTGCCAACCAATTTTCTGTCCATCTCAATACACTTCCCCTAATCCCAAGAGCTTTACTCTTGCATGATAATCCCTTGTGCGGGACTTTGTCAAACGCTTTCTGAAAGTCTAACTATACCACATCTCCCCTTGTCAATTCAAGTAGTTACAGCTTCAAAGAATTCCAACAGATTTGTCAAGCATGATTTCCCCTTCATAAATCCATGCCGACTCTGTATGATCCTGCCACTGCTTTCTAAATGCTCTGCTATAAAGTCCTTAATAATGGATTCGAGAATTTTTCCCATTACCGACATTAAGCTTACTTCCTATAATTCCTTGTTTTCTCTACCTCTTTTTTTGAACACTGGAGTGATATTAACTACCTTCCAATCTGCAGGGACTTTTCCAGAGTATAAAAAATCCTGGAAGATGACCACCAAAGTATCCACTATTTCTACAGCTACTTAAGGTCAATAGTAGAGATGTTTGCTAATAATTGGACAAAGTGTAGTATCATCTCCTCAATCACTGAAGCAGGTTTGTGTTCATATATAGGTCAACCTAGACAACATTCAGGCTTGGGCAAATAATGTTCATGCCACACAAATGCCAAGCAATGACCGCTATCAACAGGAGAAAATCTAACCATCTTCCCTTGTCATGCAATGGCATTACCATCGCTGAATTCCCCACTATCAACAATCAGGGAACTACCATTGACTAGAAACTGAACTAGACTAGCCATATAAATACTGAGGCTACAGGAGCAAGTTAGAGGCTGGGAATTCTGCAGTAATTACTTCCCTCCTGACTTCCCTCAGCCCATCCATTATCTACAAGGATACATCAGGAATGCAGTAGTACCATCTTTCCTTGTCTGATCGAGTGTAGTGCTTGATTTACACCCTATTCAGCACCTTAAATATTTACTCCTTCCATCACTGATACACTATGGCAGCAATATGTACAAAATGCACTGCAGCAACTCACCAAGGTTCCTCTGACAGTGTCTTCCACATCTGCAACCTCTATCAGTTTGAAAGACAAGGACAGCAGATATACGGGAACAGCACCACCTGCAAGTTCACCTCCAAGCCACAATCCATTCTAACTTGGAAATATATTGCTGTTTCTTCACTGTCATTGGGTCAAAATCCTGGAACTCCCTTCCTTACGGCAATGTGTATGTATCTACACCAACTGACTGCAGTGGTTCAAGATGGCAGCTCAACATTACCTTCTCAGAGGCAATTTAAAATGGGCTAAAATTGTTGTTCTAACCAATGATGCTCAAATCACGTGAAAGAATTTTTGAAAATGTGGCAAGCATGCCAGAAGAAGACAAAGTAGTTATCTTTGTGCTTCAGTCCACAAAATGGATTTTGCACAAGTTTGTATCTGTGTATGAATATAGAGTAAATATTTGAGAGAGAGCAAGAGGGAGAGAAAGGGAGAGAAAGGGAGAGGAGAGAGCATGCGTGCAAGTGAGGTTTTCAGCTGTACTCGCCCCAAAGCTGGAAAATCCAGCCCAAGTTCAACTAACTTTGCATGCTCTGTGTCCTGCCCACTAAAATTCTCATGACGGGCAGGATGAGAAAATTCTGCTGTGGTGTTTGTGGAAAATTACTTTCCATGTATTGGCTGCTTCATTTGCCTATAAAACAATAGTGACTTTACTCCAAGAAGTAACTCAGTGCACGAAGTGTTGAAATGTGATAAGTGTGACGTCAGTGTCCCTTCGAGAAAGTTTTTTTAAAAAAATACAATTTCTGCAGCTCACAGCTTCAGTGATGTCACTCTTACCGAGCTGACTACAATGAACCCTGTTATTGCTACTTAAGTGGTTAATGAGGTTGTTTATATTTATTCTGGGGTTAGTTTCCCCAGAATATCCTGAATTGTTCAGAGAAAAGTTCATATGTTTTTTGGACAGCAATTTTTCCTTTCCAGTGAGTTTAAGGTTTCAGTTTTGAGAGTTCTGAGACTGCAGTTTAGTTTTAGCAGGGGCATCAACCAAGAAAGAAACTGAAGTCTCTGTCTCCCTGTTCTATTTGGAAAGTTTACTGGTTATCTCAAGGCAACATTTTACCTTCTGGAAGGAAAGTGCAGGTTTCAAAAAGACTCAGTTCCAATCAAGTGAGATTTAATCTATGCTGTGTTAAGCCCATGAAAAATGAAAGGTCTTGGTTTGTTCCAATAGCTCTAACATTCAATTAAGGGTTAATACATTATTGTGATTGCTCTCTTTCTGTTTTTTGTTGTCATCGATAAAACGTATTGCTAATTTTCTTTCTATACATGTTAACTATATTCTTAAATAAATTTTGTTTGATAAAAGCTTCATAGTGGCTTGTTCAATCATACCTGAAGTGAAACATACATGCTCATCCGAGCCAAATTCAACTTAAAGGACTCATGCTTTTAGCGATCTCCATAGGGCGCTTTGGAGCTTCTGCCCTGACTCATAGCATAAGGCAGTGTGTAAACAGATATTATTATTGCTTCATGATTCCAATCCCCAGTCAAGAGAATTTTTTTATTCTCTGTTTGCGCCATATGATTTCCACCCTCTGTTTGCCGCCCTCTGTTTGCCGCCCTCTGTTTGCGCCATATGTTTGCAGCCCTCTGTTTGCATCCTTCTGTTTACAGCCCACTTTTTGCAGCCCTCTGTTTGCCACCCTCTGTTTGCCGCCCTCTGTTTTCCGCCCTCTGTTTGCCACCCTCTTTCAGCTTGCATAAGCACTTGGAAAGAACCTTCTTTCCAAATTCAAAGAAATAATTCAATCTTTCCAGGGCTTCCATTCAAAAAGGGAATGTTCACTTTGACTTATTAGTAAACTAAGAGAAATAACATTTTCACATATAAACATGGATTATCAATGTTAATTTTCCAAGTACCTAATAAAATCAAAGCAGAAATTTTCCTTGATAAGCCTAGACAGAGCAGATAAATGCAAAACAAATAGTATTGCCACAACATTGTTTTAAATTTTGAAGTGATTATTTGTTTTTTTTCAGTCCAAATGACTGTCACACTTGTAACTCAATGTCACCACAAATTGTGTAGCTGCAGTAAAACTAACTCAACTGGGAATGTAACAAGCTTACCCACTTGTAATTTGCCCCAGTTTTACAATATACACATTGCAATCAACAAAGTTTGCAGTTTACACTTAAATGCATCAGACAAGAAATAAGGATACATCTCACATATTTGTCCCTCTGCCAAGCTCTGCAACAGAAACAGACTGAATATTTCCTGAATAAATGTTCCTGATCTTTCATTTCCAATAATTCATCATTTTTAATCAAATGAATAGCTAAGCTTTAGTGGCAAGAATGGTCACAAGTTCAACTCTGACTTTGCTGTTTGCTGATCTCATTTTGGCTGGTGATGCAATAGGGGCATGAAAGCCAGTAGCATATCCATTGAGTGAGGAATAGAGGTAAATGTGTTCATGCGTATGGTGCCTAAGCAGTGAGCTTTGATTGCACATGTGGGCACTGAACAAGGACAGGACTGAATTTGGCTGTGACTCTTTCATGATCAAATGTGCTGCCATTGCATTCTGTCAAGCCTCACATTCATGAAAGCCACTTTGGCAAGGTACTGGAAAGGTACTGAATATACTTGAGGCAGTCCCAGGCTTAAAAGTCAATGTTCTGAGTTGGGGGAAGTAAGAAGATGAAGATCAAAAAAATTTATAGCCCATCTCCAAAGTATATGGTCTGTGCACTTGTCTGGTGTGTTGAAGTGCTTTCTAAACGCGTAGTTTTGAAGTAATGTATTTGAAATGTTATTTTCATAACAATGCCAAACACCTAGCAGTGATTACAAATGGAAAACAGCAGGATTCAATGGAGACAATGCAAAAATGCTAATGCTGTTGTGAATTATAATATGAAAAACAGAAGCAATTACCAAAAGTGTCAACATTTAAATTTTTACTGAAGTAAAATTTCATTGTAAAAATTAAAACCAATATTTCTTGCTTTGAAAAGTATTATACATGACAAACAAATGATTCATTCAGTAGTTGTTCCAGTTTCAATTTCTCTGGGGAGGAATTAGAAAACAGCTGCTCAACATTAGAGGCTCCCAAAGAAAAGAAAACAGAAGGTGATGAACCAGCTTATGAAAATCTGGATGGGAGGCATGAAGTTTGCTTCATAAATTCATGGCTGGCATGTTTTTCTAAATAAAGGGGCAACATCTGGTTATAAATCTCAAAATGTAGGTTGAGAATCAAATTCACAAAATTGCCTCAGACCTTCCAAAATAACCAATATCTTCAGGAAGATGAACTAATTTTGTGCATCTTTACATTGTATTAAAAGTCAGGATGGCATAAGATTTGGAAAGAAACTTGGGAGGAGGTGGCTTTTCAAATGCACTTGTTGCCCTCCTTCTTCAAAATGGTGTACATCACAAATTTAGAGATGCTGTTAAAAGTAGCCTCAGTGACTTGCTGCACTGTTATCTTTTAGATTGTACGTATTGCAGCCATAGCTTGCAGATGGTGGAGGGAGTGGACTGGCTGCCGATCAAATGGACAGCTTTGTGCTGAATGGCATCAAGTATCTAGAGCGTTGTTGGAGCGAAGCAAGTCGAGAGTATTCAATCACCACCCTGGCTTTTTGCCTCTCACATGATGAAAAGGTTTTGGAGCAGCACCGAGACACAGTAGTTTGCACTGCTGCTTTATAACTCCAGGGGCCTGGGTTCAATTCCAGCCTTGAATCACTATCTGTGTGGAGTTTGCATATCCTTCCTGTGTTTGCATGGATTTCTTCCCGGCGCTCTGGTTTCCTCCCACACTCCAAAGATATGCAGGTTAGGTGGAGTAGCCATGCTAAATTGACCCTAGTGTTTGGGGATTCACAGGGTAGATGTGTGGAGTTATACGAATAGGGTTTAGGTGGGATTGTGGTCAATACAGACTTGATGGGCTGAATGGTCTCCTTCTGAACCGCAGCGATTGTATGATTCTATGAATGACACGGTGAGCTACTCACTGCAGGGTGTCCAATCACTGATCTGCTCGAGTCATGGAATTTCTATGACTAGTTCCCCTCTCAGCCAATGATAACTTGCACGATATTGATGGAGATGGGGCAGGGAGACACTCAGCAACGGTTATGCAACTGAATGTTAAAAGATGCTAATTATGAGTTTTTTTCAAACGGAAGGGTCATTGCTTGAAAACGTGTTTTATAAATGTTATTTGCCACTTACTAGACCAAGTTTTTACAAGGCAAGAGGAAACTACATCATTAATTTGTATCCAATTATGTTGGAATCTTTATTCTAATTTTCTGTAAATTAGTGAACAGACACTTTTCCATTAGTGTGTTACAGTGTAGTGAATAAGGATGCACCAAGAAAGCTGCAGAAACACCTTCATTGGTTGTTATCCACAATGTATTTGTATTTGAGCATAGTTAGTTGTTCATCCATCATCGTCAATGGGGACCTTGACACCATTAGTCATTTTGAGGCTGGTTGCAGTGTGTCCGAAGATGACTGATCAGGCCAATTCGGGCACAAAATGTCCTGGCACATATTGGGCAGACTTGTGTAGGCACTGCAATTGTTGCGCTGGTGGCTCAGGACTTGTGCAGCTCGCACTTAAGTTGTGCTTCAGCAATACACCTTGTTTTGTAAGCTTGACAGCCCTTGTGGATGAGGCAGTACCAGGTAGGACAGTTTTGTGTCAGTATTTCCCAGGTAGTCATGTCGATGTCAAGTGACTTCAGGGGGGCCTTGAGTGTGTCTTTGTAATGTTTCTTCTGCCCTCCATGCGAGTGTCTTCCAGCAGAGAGTTCCCCAAAAGTAGCTGCTTGGATATGCGCTCATCTGACATATGGATGACATGACCTGCCCACCAGCTCTGTGCTCTCATCAGCAGTGTGTGGACTGATGGTAGACTTGCTCTAGAGAGAACTTCAGTGTCTGGTACTTTGTCTTGCCATCTGATGTGTAACAATCTGCGAAGACAAGTTACGTGGAAATGATTGAGCTGTCTTGCATGCCTTCAATACACAGTCCATGTTTCACAGGCATACAGGAGGGTAGTGAATACTGCGGCGCTGTGGACCTTCAGTTTTGTTGCTGGGCTGATACCTTGACATTCCCATACAGTGGAGCGCAGTCTACCAAAAGCAGAACTTGCCTTTGCTATTCTGCAGTTAATTTCTGTATCAATAGTCACTGCTTGGGAGAGGGTGCTGCCAAGATAAGTGAACTGGTCCACTGCCTGTAATTTCTGCGCTTTGATTGTGATTATGGGTTCTGTGTATGGTGCATGAGGAACTCGCTGGTGCATGACTTCGGGCTTTTTAATGTTGATGGTGAGTCCAAAGTTGTCACAAGCCGTCGAAAATTTGACTTGCACTTCTGGCTCTCAGCTAATATACAATGCATAGTCATTGACGAAGAGGAAGTCTCTCAGAACAATCTCTTTCACTTTGATAAAAGTTTGACGTCTCCTCAGGTTAAAGATCTTCCCATCTACTCTGTACTTGAGGCTGATTCCAGCAACACTGTCCTGGAAGGCACCATTCAGCATGGCAGTAAACATCATGCTGTGCAGTGTCAGTGCGAGCACATGGCCTTGTTTGTTGTCACTGGTGATGTGGAATGCCTCAATAGGATTCTCTGCCATCCAGTACTCTGGCCATTATGCCATCATGGAACTGGCATACCATCTGAATGAATTGGAGAGATGGTGGTGGTGGTGGGGGGGGGGGGGGGGGGGGTAATCAAAATTTGACATGATCCTCCACAGGCCATGTTGGCTTACAGTGTCAAAGGCTTTCGCGAAGTCAACAAAGGTTGCGTAGAGTTCATGATTCTGCTCTTAACAATTTCCCTGAAGATGGCATGCGGCAAAAATCATGTCACTAGTCTCACAACCTTTGCGGAAGCCACACTGTGACTCTGGAAGTAGGCCCAGCTCCAGATGAGTAACCAGATGATTTAGCAGGACTCTTGCGAGGGTTTTTCCTGTGATGGAGAGCAGTGAGATTTCTCGGTGGTTGTTGCATACTTGCCGATTGCCCTTCTTCTTGTAGAGGTGTATAATGGAAATATCTTATCAACTATGTCATTGTCAGGAGAAAAGACAGGCAGGATGTCAGAATGACCAAGACCATGTGTGGTGCTGACTGCTGGACAGATCACAGGCTCATTGTCTCCAAAATCAGGGTCCACATCAGACCCAAGAGGCGATCACAAGGAAGCAAGGTTTATGAAAAGAATCAATGTGGCCAAGTTAAAGAACCGCAACTTGGCTTCAGCACTGGCTGAAGACTCAGAAATCAAGCTTGCTGACCTACATCTTACAGTCAGCACTGAGGTCAACTGGGGACGCTTCAGGGATGCTATCCATAGATCTGCGCTGAAGACGTTCGGGTCCTCTACTCACAAGCAACATGACTGGTTCAATGAGAATGATGAGAAGATACAGGCTCTACTTGTTGAAAAGCATCATCTTCATCGGGCCTGTCAGAACAACCCATCATGAGCTGCCAAAAAATATCCAGAATAAACTGTGTAAATGCAGGATGCCTGGCTAAATGCCAAGGCAGATGAAATACAGGGATATGCTGACAGAATGACTTGAAACGGTTCTATGAAGCCCTCAACACTCTCTATGGATCTCAACCCCTCCTGAGTACAGATGGTACAACTCTCATTACAGAAGAGGCTCAGATCCTGCAGAGATGGGCTGAACACTTTGAAGCTATCCTCAATCGACCGTCATCTATTAACAATGAGGCAATAGACAGGATTCCCCAAGTCGTTATCAATACCATGGATGACCCATTGGTAGTAGCCAAAGTCACAAACACTGTCAGCCAGCTGCACGATGGCAAACTCATAGGGGTGACAAGCAGAAAATTCAAAAAGGTAAAATAAACTTCAATTCACTGACAAGCTGAGGTATTCTGTGCCTCTTTCACAATTCATCTTATTTCGCTGGTAAGAAAGATGTACTGGTGGAATTCTCCAATTTTGAGACAAAGTCCTGTGATGGAAAAGGAACTTGGAGTGTTTCCTGCTGCAGAAACCAACAGGAAAACACTCCAAATCTTCTGGCCCAATCTTATTAATAATGCACCTGGATGTTTTACATCATAATCAGTGGCGGGGTAGGTCTGGATAATGCATAGATCACCATCATGTCCGAGTGCCATTTGAAAAAGCGCCCAACATCACTGACTCATTATTGAAGAAAGAAGGTGGATCTCTGGGAGCATTCTGCGACCAGAAGATGTACCTCCTGAGAATAAAGATAGATTTCCAGGAACATTCGGAGGCTGGAAGAAGGACCTGATTGCACTCCTGACCCATTAATGTGGTATTCCAGGCAGCCCCCATTCTGAACACTGGAGGCAGCCCTTGGCATTGTTCAGGCAAATCCCAACATCTGCATGTAAATGTTGCTCCAAAGACGTTTTGCACTGGCATGTTTTGTCACTGGCATCATAGAGAATCTGGTGTGAAGGGTAGGGTCGGCCCTTCACCTGCATCCCATTAACAGAATGCACAAAGTTCACAGCAGCCTCTGGAGGATTTTCCAACCAGCCATAGTGGGCACCAACAGAAAATCCTGCTGTATATTCACATCAACTTTAATCCAATTTTTGGGCCTCCCACCATATCCTCTCCACAAGCCCGTCATTGAACCCACCAACAGAGCGAATTAGGGGAATTCCGCCTGTAGTGTCTTTTCAGAAGAACAACAACTAAATACATTCTACTCAGAACTTGCTGTCTCAGTAGTGGATAGATTCCAAAGTATTAAGTTACAAAATTGTGGACAGTACAGAAGTTTGCAGCCAAATACTTGAATGCTCTACACAACTATATCTTGGAGGTCAACATTCCTTCCCAGCAGAAGGGAAACAGAATTACTGTCAATGAATAATTCATAACTCTCCTTCCCCAGTGATGCAAAGTATATTACAGTCAAAGGTCACAATCTGTCTTATTACGCAAGTTTTATCCATCTAAGCTCAAAATACATGTTACTCAACACCAAAAAACATGGAAACAATTTAATATTTTAGATATATGTTCTTCACATTTTTAATGTTACCAAGTTTAGTTTGTACCAGACATTCTTATATTTAGTATACTGATTAAACTGACATTGCGATCTAGAATTTCCTTGAACTTAGTTAAAGATTTGCATGTTTCAATGGGCTGCAGACGGAATTACATGCAGGATTCCTGGATCAGTTCATATACATCCCATTGGCATAAAACCCCACAGAAAATAAGTGCAAACAGCTGAACCAAGTCAAACTCCTGTGTAATTTAAAAGCAATAGTACAGCTTGCACTTTTCAGCAGCAGACTGAGAACCAAACTGATGAGAGGAACAGTGCTTGGTGTTCTTATTTCACTTTCTAATAACATCACTGCTTGTCTCAGTAGTGTTGTTATAATTGTGCAGCAGTTGACCCAGTCCAATCTGTACCCAGAGAAAAGCACCACATTCAGGAAAGGGATGCAAAAACATTAAAGATACAGACCTCTGGTCCGTCTGTCTGAGATGGAAGGCAGCGAACACCTGGGTGCAAGAGCCACCAAGCTATGCATGAACATAACTCATTCCATCTGGAGGGAGCTGGCACTAAATTCAAACTCTTTCACCCATAAGACTGTAGACCATTGCTGGAAAAATTTAACCTCTTCAGGGCCGGCAAGATGGCATATTTTCCTCCTTTCCCACATGGCAGGCCAGTACATTCTGATCATTAGAAAGAGTGAGTTATTAACTATGAGAACAGCAGATATGCTTTGTCAGCTAGGATGCGCTCCATTACTTCAATGTCCTTCACTGAAACAGTTCAAAAGAGTTAAATAACAAAGAATAAAGGCATCATAACAATCTCATGCATATGTTATGAACTCAAAGTAGATCATTTTTAAAAAAGAAAATCAAAACAGTCAGTAATTAACCAAAAGGCTTACAGCAACGAAGTTTCATGTTTTGAGCAAAACTATTTTTTATTGTACAAGAGTTAAACAAAGCAAGCACTATTAAACTTAAGACTATACACTATGCAAACAAGTAATCTTCAAGCCTGAAAATCCCAACAGTCATTCCCCATTTTCGATTCCACCCAGAAAGTTCACCAGTACATTCCAGAATCTTGAGGATTCCTTCAGTTCTCCTCAGACCAAATAACGGTGTACCATAGCTCTAAGGAATTCACTTTGATTCATTCTTACCATTCGCTGAGGTATGAGATTTCTTCCCCCAGTATTCAGCCAGGTGACTCTCCAGCTCTCCTCAAGTGTCTCACTAACGTGGACACCTTCACTTTAGCATGGGCCTCAATTCTTTCTTGCTCACTGACTCCAAACTCTCATTTCTGACAATCCTTTGCTTTTGGTTTCAGCTACTTTCAAGCACCCATTGTCGATAGTTCTCCCTACTTGTTTCCAAGCTGTTCCTACTCCAGAACTAAACTGCCTATAAGTTTGTAAAAAATCATGCAGACAAACCAAAAACAAAAGGGTAGTTTCCTGTAACCAATCACCATGGCAAAGTAGCATACAAGTGATGCCCCAGATTGAGATTTAAATTAATTACCTTATCTTACAAAACATTAATTTCTAAAAACTTATCCCCAACTGAAAATCATTTACCTTCAACATATTAATCATGAAGTTAGTCAGTTTTGCAACATGTCAAATTTCAATATGGAGGCTGATATCTGAACATTGAAAAGTGGAATCACTACTGATTCATACAGCTTTTTAAAAAAATTTAATTCCTGGAATGTGAGCATCACTGACAAGACAAGCTTTTATTGATCATCCCTAATTATCCTGGAAAGTAGTGAGCTGCCTTATTGAACCATCGCAATCCATGTAGTGGAGCTACACTTACAGTGTTCTAGAAAAGGAGTTTTATTTTTTGACCCAGGGACATAGAAGGAACAGCAATAAGTTTTGAGTGACAATGACCTATGACCTCAAATGGAACTTGCAGGCGGTGGTGTTCCTATGCATCCGAATGGATGCCTTCTAAGCCATGTAGGTGACTTGCACTTCAATCCACAAATGAGAATTTCCATAAAATTGTACAGCCTGATCCATGTACTGTCTTGTCATACTTCCAAAGATTATGATTGGAGCTGCTGTCACGCAAAGGTCAACAGTGAGCTGAGAAAGTCAAGTTGCAAGAATTAGCTTTTAAGCTCCAGGCACTTCACTGCCACCTTTGTCAAGTGATCCTGGCAGCTACACCTCATTTTCCTCAACACCACTTACACAGACTGTAATGGCGGTGCAAATACAAAAGGGCTTGCAGCCACTGTGCCACTAATTCACGCTCTGATAAATGCAAGTAGGTCAGTGGAGGCTCAATGAGGCTTCAGAGAAATATCAAGATGTAAAAGACCTCCTCTATTTGAACTTTATTGTACCCTGAATTTCAATCTGAAACATTTTTGAAATCTTATGAATAAAAGTATAGTTTTGGAAAAGTGTCACCCAAATAAAAAGTAGAAATATTTGACAGGTTTAAGACACAAATCAGAATTATTTCAATACAATGCATGTCTAATAACTGTGAATAATCAAATCAAATGTGCTTAATCTTTAGAAAGCCTACATACATCAGACATTCAAAGTTTTATAATGTGTGTCTTTTTGATAACATCAAGTATTTACTGAAGTCACTGACCAAATCATTTTTCATAAAAAATAAATACAACATTACAGCAAACAAAAAATAGAACAGCTTACTTTTTCTGATCAATATAAGAACATAAGAACTAGAAGCAAGAGTAGGCCATCTGGTCCCTCAAGCCTGCTCCGCCATGAATAAAATCATGGCTGATCTTTTTGTGGACTCAGCTCTACTTACTCATCTGCTCATCATAAAACTTAATTCCTTTACTGATAAAAATCTGTCTATCATTGCTTTGAAAATATTCAATGAGGTAACCTCAATTGCTTCACTGGGCAGGGAATTCCACAGAGTCACAACTCTTTGGGTGAAGAAATTCTTCTTCAACTCAGTCCTAAATCTGCTTTCCCCTGACTTTGAGGCTAAGCTTTCTAATTCTAGTTTTACCCACCATTGGAAACAACCACCCTCTTTTATCATATCTATTCCCTTCATAATTTTATAAGATTCTCCCCTCATTCTTCTAAATTCCAATGGGTATAGTCCCAGTCTACTCTGTCTCTACTCTCAACTCATGAATCAACCTAGTGAATCTCCTCTGCACCCCTTCCAGTGCCAGTCTATTCTTTCTCAAGTATGGAGACCAAAGGTGTACACAATACTCCAGGTGTGGCCTCACCAGTACCTTATATAGCTGCAATATAACCTCCCTGTTTTTAAATTACATCCCTCAAGTAATAAAGGAGAAAATTCCATTTGCCTTCCTAATTACTTTCTGCACCTGTAAACCAACTTTTTTTGTACATGGACACCAGCAGCATGCTGCAATTTTTTTAGCACTTGAATAATAGTCCATTTTCTGTTATTCCTCCAAAGTGGATGAGCTCACACTTACTAACATTTTACTGCATCTGCCAGACCCTCGCCCACTCAGACTATCTACATCCCTTTGCAGATTTTCAGCATCCTCTGCACACCTTGCTCTGCCACTTATCTTAGTGTCATCTGCAAATATGATACACTACACTTGGTCCCCAACTCCAAATCATCTATTTATATTGTAAACAATTATGGTCCCCACATTGATCTCTGAGGCACACTGCTAGCCACTGATCGCCAACCAGAAAAACACCCATTTACCCCCACTCTTTGCCTTCGGTGAGTTAACCAATCCTCTATGCATGTGAATACATTACCCATAACACCATGCACCTTTATCTTATGCAGCAACCTTTTGTGCATCATCTTGTTAAATGCCTTCTGGAAATCCAGATACACCACATCCACCCATTCCCCGTTTCCATGGCGCTTGTAATGTCCTCAAAGAGTTCCACTAAATTAGTTAAACTTGACCCACCTTTCATGAGGCCATGCTGTGTCTTCCCAATGGGACAATTTATATTGCTATTTCTTCCTTAATGATAGGTTCAAGCATTTTCCCCATTACAGAAGTTAAGCTAACTGGCCTATAGTTATCTGCCTTTTGAGCATCTCGTTTTTTTAAACAGTGGCATCACATCTGCTATTTTCCAATCTGCTGGAACCATCCACAGTCCAGCAAATTTTGATAAATTACTAGGAATGCATTTGCTATTTCTCTCGCCATCTCTTTCAGCATCCTGGGATGCATTCCATCAGGGCCAGGAGATTTGTCTACCTTTAGTCGTTTTAGCTGACCCAACATTGCTTCTTCAGGATAGTGATTGTTGCTAGGTCTTCACCTGCTATAGCCTTCCTGTCATCAATTTTTGGTATGTTATTTCCGTCTTCCACTGGGAACACCGACACAAAATACCTGTTCAATGCCTCGGCCCTTTCCTTATTTCCCATTATTAATACCCCCTTCTCATCCTCTAAAGGAGCAATGTTTACCTTAACCGTATTTTTTTATTTTATATATTTGTAGAAACTTTTGCGATCTGTTTTATATTCTGAGTATTTACTCTCATAATCTATTTTACTTTTTTCCAGAGCTTTTTTCATAGCTTTCTATTGACTCTTAAAGATTACTCAATTCTCTCATTTCCCACTAATCTTTGCCACTTTGTATGCATTTTCTTTCAATTTGATACCTTCTTTTATTTCCTTAGATAATTACGGGTGATCATCCCTTTTTCTACAGTCCTTCTTTATCAGTAGTATTTACTTTTGCTGTGAAAATCACTTTGAAAGTCCTCCACTGTTCCTCAATTTTCCTACCATAAAGTTCTTCTTCCCAGTCTATCTTAGCCAACTTCTCCCTCATCCCATTGTCTCCTTTGTTTAAACAGAAGATGCTGGTGTTAGTTTTTACTTTCGGATGCTCCATCTGTATTTTAAATTCAACCATATCATTGAATTAGTACAGACCACCATGAACAAGTATTATTTAGTAGCCATTATATATCTGTTTGTCATTTTTATAACTGACCTAGATGAGGGTGTAGAGGGTTGGATTAGTAAACTTGCTGACGATACCAAAGTGGGGGGAGTTGTAGACAGCGAGGATGGATGTTACAGTTTGCAGAGGGACATAGATAGGTTGCAGAGCTGGGCCGTGAGGTGGCAAATGGAATTCAATACGGATAAGTGTGAGGTGATTCACTTTGGTAGGAATAACAGGCATATGAAATATAGGGCTAATGGAAGGACCCTTAATAGTGTTGTCGAGCAGAGGGATCTTGGGGTACAAGTACATAGCTCTTTGAAAGTTGGCACCCAGGTTGATAAAGTTGTTAAGAAGGCGTACGGTGTGTTAGCTTTTATTGGTAGAGGGATTGAATTTAGGAGCCATGAGGTTATATTACAACTGTACAAAACTCTGGTGCGGCCGCACTTGGAGTATTGCGTACAGTTCTGGTCGCCACGATGATCAGATAATCTGTTTTGGTGCTGTTGGTTGAGGGATAAATATTGGTATATGGGGGATCTTTTATAAGAAAGATGTGGAAGCATTGGAAAGGGTGCAGAGGAGGTTTACCAGGATGTTGCCTGGTATGGTGGGAAGGCCTTATGAGGAAAGGCTGAGGGACCTGAGGTTATTTTCATTAGAGAGAAGAAGGTTACGCGGTGACCTAATTGAGGCGTTTAAGATGATCAAGGGATTGGATAGGGTGGATAGTGAGAGCCTTTTTCCTCGGATGGTGATGACCAACACGAGGGGACATAACTTTAAATTAAGAGGTGGTAGTTATAGGACGGATGTCAGAGGCAGGTTCTTCACACAGAGGGTGGTGAGGGCATGGAATGCCCTGCCTGCAGCAGTTGTGGACTCGCCTACTTTGGGGGCATTCAAATGTTTGGTGGATAGGCATATGGATGATATTGGAATAGTTTAGGTTAGAGGGTCCACTGGCCGGCGCAACATCGAGGGCCGAAGGGCCTGTACTGCGCTGTAATGTTCTATGTTCTATATATATCACAAACATGGTTAGAACACAGGAGTAATTATCACAAAGAATGTAACACATGAGAGAAAAACAAGCATCAGAAAGGCAAAAGAGATAGGAATGCCAAAGATTTGTGGCTAGGTATCTGAAGGCATGGCCATCATCAGTGCACCAATGAAAAACAGGGAGGCCAGAGTTAAAGAAGCACATTGATCTCAAAACAGCTGTGAAGTTGGAGGAAGTTACAGAGATAAGCTATTAGATATGAATTTCAAAAACATAAATGATTTGGAAGAAGATGTAGCTGGTGTGAACAGTAAGTTTGCAGAAGACACAAAAATTGCTGAGTTGCGGATAGTGATGAACATTGTCAGAGAATACAGCAAGATATTGATAGGCTGGAAAATTGAACCGAGAAGTGGTGGATGGAATTTAATCCAGATAAATGTGAAATGATGCATTTTAGTAGACCTAATGTAGGGGGGAGCTATACAATAAATGGCAGAACCATCAGGAGAATAGACACACAGAGGGATCTGGGTGTGCAAGTCCACAGATCCTTAAAGGTGGCAGCAGACGTGGAGAAGGTGGTGAAGAAGGTATATGACATGCTTGCCTTTGGTGGACAGGATATAGAGTATAAAAGTTGGCATAGGATGTTGGTCAGGCCTCATTTGGAATACTGCATCTAATTCTGGTCGCCACACTACTAGAAGGACGTGGAGGCTTTAGAGAGAGTACAGAAAGGGTTTACCAGGACATTGCCTAGTATGGAGGGTCTTAGCTATGAGGAGAGATTGGGTAAACTTTCTCCCTAGAAAGATAGAGGATTAGTGGCGACCTAATAAAGCTGTATAAAATTATGAAGGCATAGATAGGGTGAACAGTGGGAAGCTTTTTCCTAGGTCGGAGGTGACGAACACAAGGGGTCACAGATTCAAGGTGAGGGGGGCAAGGTTCAACACAGATGTCAGGGAGTCGTATTTTACACAGAGGGTGGTGGGGGCCTGGAATACACTGCCAAGCAAGGTGGTTGAGGCAGACATGCTGGGATTGTTTAAGGCTTATCTAGATAGCCACATGAACAAACTGGGAACACAGGGATACAAACGAATAGACTAGTTGGGCGCATGAGCAGCGCAGACTTGGAGGGCCAAAGGGCCTGTTCCTGTACTGTTCTTTGTTCTTTATACTGTGATCACTCCTTCCAAGAGGATCCTTAACTGTGAGATTATTAATTATTGCTGTCTCATTACAGGGCCAAATCTAGGATAGCTTGCTCTTGTCGGAGGTTAAGGAAACTATCGCGGATGCATTCTATGAACTCCTCCTCAAGGCTGTCAATGTTGGTCTACACATTGACCAACCGATGTGTAGAATAAAGTTCCCCCATGATAACTGCCATACCATTTTTACATGCATCAGTTATTTCCTTGCTTATTGCTCGCTCCACTGTGATGCTACTATTTGGTGGCCTATTGACTACGCCTATCAGTGACTTGTCCTCCTTACTATTTCTAATTTCCATCCAAAATGGATTCAATCCTTTTCTCCATAGAACCTATATCATCTCTCACTACCGCCCTGATGTCATCCTTAAATATCAGAGCTACACTACCCCTACACTTGGATATTTAATTTCCAGTCATGACCACCCTTCAATCATGCCTCTGTAATAGCCACTAAATAATACTCATTCGTGATGGTCTGTACTGAAAAATTCATTTACCTAGTTTCGAATGCTATGAGCATTTAGGTAAAATGCCCTTATGTTAGTTTGTATATTTTTTATATTGTTCTAAAAGTAATAAGATGCAAATTACAAACTTATTAGCATTTCACTGGAGAAACAGGAGGACCCCATCCACATGATCATTTCAAGTTGAGAATTTAAACAAGCTCCTTATTGTTGTCATCACCAATGTTGACTTCTTCCTCTCCCCAGTGAATAATAGGAGTACATGTGGGAGGGATGAAACACAAGGAAAAACAAACAAGCACTCTCAGTACAGCTGCATTGATTGTGATGATAGGGCATTTTGCCACATTTTAAAATCATATTTCAAAAAATCGGCATGTCTCACAACATGACTCCAGCTGCTCTTCAACTGATTCTGTTCAATTCTTTCTGCTCTTCTTCAGTTGTCAAGTTAACTTAGAAGCAAGATCTTACATTTATATTGCGGCTTCAACAGAGGAAAATCTCCTAAATTACAACACAGGAGTAATTATCACAAAGAATGTAACAAATGAGAAAAAAACAAGCATCAGAAAGGCAAAAGAGATAGGAATGCCAAAGATTTGTGGCTAGGTATCTGAAGGCATGGCCATCATCAGTGCACCAATGAAAAACAGGGAAGCCAGAGTTAAAGAAGCACATTGATCTCAAAACAGCTGTGAAGTTGGAGGAAGTTACAGAGATAAGCTATAAGATATGAATTTCAAAAATCATGATATTGCCACCAGGGCTCCACTCTAAGTTAGCAAACAGAAATGGGTGATTGAGACTTGTTCTCAGGCAAAACTTACGGATGAGCTGAAATTTAGGAAGTGGGACCCAGCAATAGAATAATTGACTCAAGAGGTTGGAAAGGAATGAATAAGGGCTTTAGCAGATGAGCCGCAGCAAGCTGCACTGCTGGAAGTAAGTGACAGCATAGGGGATCTGAAATTCAATTTGGTCAAATAGGTCACTTAGCTGCAGAATGGATGGGCTGACTGACCATTGCACTGTGGTACAGAAAGTCAGTGTGAGGGTGGGAAGATATGTGGGAGATGGTTAGTAAAAAAGCAATGTAGTAGTCACACAGTAAGATTTCAAATTTTAAAACATTTTCTGTAACAAATGAAAAACAATATTGATTAAATATTATTTTAGTAGGCAATTTATATGTTAATGTCCAGAACTGTACTCTCCCTTTTACTTTGAATGCAACCACAAATTGCCTGCCCCACGGATTATTTCTGCCTTTAAGTAGATACTCACTTCTCCCAGAACCAGTCCAAAGTGATTCTTAGTTCCAAAGGTTTACTTCCAGTCCTTTCCCTTCCCAGCCTGATAACTTTTAATCCCAGAACAGTTTTACACAGAAGGAGTTTTCCTGGAGATTCTCCCCTTTGCACAAACTAGACAAATCTTCCAGCTCATTTCAAATCCTCACAAATTTGGTCTTTTCATTTGGACCATGAGCTGTTTTGGGGGAAATGTTAAACCAAGGCTTGGAGGTATTGCTTGTCAGATGTACACTGCCAAAAGAAATGCCACAGGGTTGGGCTCTGCCTAGGCACAAATTAGCAATGAATTCCCTTCCTCCACAGACTAACTTTATTCCCATGATAACAAGCAGTTCTTTGTCAAATAAAATAGGCAGTTTACCAAGTACAACATGAGTAGGACTCTGGATATTCCTGAAGTGGGCATTCAACTCCCTTTACATTTTTCTCCTTATAGCCAATAGGATGAATAAGATGTCCAGTTTGTTACAAATAACAAGCAATTTCATACATCAGGATCTGCAAAGTCAATTTCCTGGAATATAATGCCAACTGAGAAGGATAAATATTCTCTAAAAGTTCCCAGTTGCAAGGAATGTGAAATTCTTTCCATTTATGAACAGAGGAGGGGAAGTTCACTTAGTTCAGCAGGATTTCAGGCCAAAAACTATTGTACCATAATTGAACTTTTTCAAAACATAGATCATTGCAAACATCTCTTCTAATTCCTTACATTGGAACAAATGTATAGAGGCGAGATCAAGACATCAATTACCTGACCCTGAAGACACAGTTTCAGTTCATGTCACATGAAAAGATGATATTTCATACAATAACGTATATTTTCAAAATGTTACCGTACTGTCAAGCTATAAAATGTTTACTTCCTGGAGTGGAGCCTAAATTCACAACTTTTCAATGAAGAGTCAAGAATGGAACAAACAAAATCAAGTCAAAAGTGCCCACTCTAACTTGGTCAGAACAGAGATTTTAAAATACTTGATTACAATTTTGTCTTATTTTGGGCTACAAATATAACACTTCCAAATAAGGCTCTCAAAGTATGTTTTTCCTCAAAAACTAACTGAGCAAATCTTCTACTCACAGGTAGCTTCCAGCTATTCCACCGCAATTTCATTTCTGTACATTGTTTCAGATTTTTTTCAAAATTATGCAGCTATCTCTGTGGTCCACAGTTCATTTTTTTCCAAATTCCCTTTCATTTTCTTTTTGGGTTATAGAATTGGCATGCATGCCATTCCCCACTCATCATCAAAACCTACAGAGCAGCAGACTCTGCAGAAACACAAGTACAATGAATAATTTAAAACTTTGGTGACATTTGGTGCAACACAAAATATAAAATATTAAAAATCCAAGCCTACCTTTTTTCTTAGGTTTACACAATAACCACAGTTTTTGGCTGCAGTAAGGATGCATATCTAACATACATCAAAATAGTGTAGTCATGCCATTAATTATCTAGTGTCAAAACTTGTTACGTCCCTCAGCACCACTCTGCTGTGAGCTTCATAGAATCAGTGAAGGAAACCATAATAGCTCTGCCGCAACCTTTTCCCACTGTCTCTATTATAAAAATCGAAGAAATATTGTTCAGTGATGGCCCTCTTGCCCAAGTCAACAGCCCCTCCAGAGACTTGGGCATAAAGGCTAGGTAGACATTCCAGTACTAAGGGAATGGTGCATTGTCACAAGTGCAGTCTTTCAGAATGAGATATTAAGCTGAAGCCCCATCTGTTTTCTCAACCGATGTAAGAGATCCCATGGCATCATTTTCAAACTATCCCCCATATACCAATATTTATCCCTCAACCAACAGCACCAAAACAGATTATCTGATCATCGTCACATAACTTTTGCAGGAGGTGCCATATGTAAATTGACTGCTGCCCTTCCTAAATTAGAATAGTACATTTCAATACACTTGACTGTAAAATACTTTAAACAGCACCTTCCAAATGCATGACCATTTCCAGCTAGAAGGACAAGGGCAGCAGGTAAATGGGAACACTACCACCTGCAAGTTTCTCTCCAAACCATTCACCATCCTGACTTAGAAATATATTGTTGTTCCTTCACAGTCACTGGGTCAAAATCCTGAAATTCCCTCCCTAATGGCATTGTGGGTCAACCCACAGAACATGGACTGCAGTGATTCAAGAAGGCAGCTCACCCCTTCACAAGGGCAACTAGGGATGGACAATAAATGCTGGCAGCCAGCGATGTCTCTGTCCCACAAATGAATAAAAACATTCTACAGTCATAAAAGATGTTAAATAAATGCAAATCTTTCTTTTGAATTTGCTGCAATAATGATGTCACTTAAAAGCCAATCAGGATAGTGTGGTAAGCTGGCAGCAATGTGATTGATACTGACTGTCAAGCACTGCAAAAGTTTAGGGGAGAATCTCAACAAGCTTGAGCATGCATTAGTTTAGCATGCGCTTAATCGATTCAGTGGCAACAAGATGGAATACAGAAAAGAGATAGAGAATTTGGTGAACTGGTGTACGACAACAATCTCTCCCTCAATGTCAACACTTCTATGTCAGGCTCCGATTCATACACTACAGCTCAGCCTTTAAAGCCATTATTCTATGAGATTCATCTACAAACATTGTGGCCTGCGGATTGGTTTCTCCCACTGCAACTGGATTCTAACCTTCCTAACACACAGACCACAGTCAGTAAGGATAGGCAACAAGACCTCCTCCACGATCATCCTCAACACCAGTGTTCCTCAAGCCTGTGTCCTCAGTCCCTTACTATACTCCTTATACACCTAAGATAGTATGGCCAAATTCCCCTCCAACTCGATTATCAAGTTTGCTGATGACACCACTGCTGTGGGTTGGATTTCAAACAATGATGAGACAGAATACAGGACAGAGAGAGAGAGAGAGAGAATCTGTTGAACTGGTGCAATGACAATAATTTCTCCCTCAATGTCAACAAAATGAAGGGAGATAATCATCAACTTCAGGAAGCGTCAACATCAATAGAGACAAAGTAGAAATGGTCAGGAGCTTCAAATTTTAGGTATCCATTTCAACCTGTCCTTGTTGCTCCATGCCGACACTATATTCAAGAAAGCCCACCAACACCTCCACTATTTCAGGTGGTAAGGTATATCTGCTACAACTCTATGAATTTCTATAGATTTGCCATAGAAAGCATTCTTTCAGCTTGGTATGGCGCCTGCTCTGTCCAAGGCCGCAAGAAACTACAAAGGGTTGTGACAAAGCCCAATCTATCACTCAAATCAGCCTCCCACACACAGACACTGTCCACACTTCCCACTGTGTCAGAAAAGCTGCCATTATAATTAAGGACCCTACATACTCCGTATATGTTCTCTTCCACTTTCTTCTGTCGGGAAAAAGGTACAAAAGTCTGAGACCATGTTCCAACTGACTCAAGTACAGCTTCTTCCCTGCTGCCATCAGACTTTTGAATGAACCTAGCTAAGCTGATCTTCCTCTTCTACATTCTAGAGATGACACGGTGGCACAGCAGTTAGCACTGCTGCCTCACAATTCCAGAGACCCAGGTTCAATTTTGGCCTTGCGTGACTATCTGTTTGGAGTTTGCATGTTCTCTCTATGTTTGTGTGGGTTTCCTCCAGGGGCTCCAGTTTGTCCCCACAGCCCAAAGATATGCAGGTTAGGTTGACTGACTATGATAAATTGCCCCTAATGTCAGAGGCATTGGCAGGATAAATTCATGAGGTTGCGGCGATAGGGCTTAGGTGGGATTCTGGTCGGTGCAGGCTTAACAGGCTGAACAGCCTCCTTCTGTACTACAAGAATTCTATGATTGTAATACTTCAACAAAATTTGAGGTGTGTATTTGCAGATGGCAAAGCAGACTAAACACCAGTCAAATATGATGGATGACCCAAAGCAGAATTGTTACCTTTGCAACATTATAAGTTTTAAGACCTTTGACATCAACGTTTTAAAAGAAGTCGAGTTATTTTCATTTTGTGGTTCATTCACCATATCATGGGTGAACTGAAATGGATCAAAACTATATGTCCAGGTAGAATCATCATAGAATCCCTATAATGCAGAAGGAGTGATTTGGCCCATTGAGTCTGCACCAAAAACAATCCCACTAAGGCTCTATCCCCATAACCCGACATATTTACTCTGGTAGTCCCCCTCTTGTTTATTTTATGATCTATCAACTTTATAGTTCAAACTGCAATGATTCTCCAACTTTGATTTTGTGGATAATTTAACTTATAGGCAGCCAAATAATCCATGTAATACAGCGAGGTATCTGTTCTTCACTTAGCTGGTCATTGCAAATATTTCCAGTTGTGCCACTTCCAAACCACTGCACAAAATGAACCATTGGAGATTCAGGATATTACAGTTCTGATTTACAGCATTTGGAAATAAAGTCACATTTCAGGAAATTCCTACCTTATACGTGAAGACTCGGAAAAAAAATTGAAGTGGTTATCTTAAGTAAGACTTTTAAAGTGATAGTTTTAAGTTAGCACTTTTTCTCAGAGTCTGAAGCTTGTGTGTTCAAATTCCATTCCAGGATCTGACCACACAACCTAGGTTAGCAAATCTCTATAGTATTGAGGAAATGCCACTTTATCAGAGACAGATTTAAAAAGTCATCTGAAAGACAAAGTTTTATTCATCCATTCAGATGGATGTAAACATTTCCATGGCACTTTACAAAGAGCCAAGAAACTTCTTTTTGCTTCCTAGCTAAAATTCATCCCTCAGCATCATCACCAAAAGTATTCTGGGAGGATTAACAAAGCAAGGGAATACACAATGAACAGTAGGATGACAGGAAGGAGAGAGGAACCTTGGGGTGCATGCCCAAAGATTTCTGAAGCCAGCAGGAGAGATAGATAAGGTAGTTAACATTAATTAGACCACAGTTCAAACACAGTCACCAAACTATAGAAAGGTTGTGACTGCACTAGAAAGAATACAGAAGAGATTAATCAAGATGCTACCTCAGTGTTTCAACTATGAAGAGAGGCTTGGGATGCAGGGGATGTTTGCTTGGTTGGGGAGGCGGGGTGGACAGCAGAGGATCTCATGGAGGTGTAAAATTATAGAATCTTAAATAAGGTAGAATAGGAAGAAGTTGTGTCCCTCAGTCAATAACAGGGAGCATAGATTTAAGATTAGGAGAGTCAGGAAGATTTAAGGATTTTTTTTCACCCAGAATGTTGTAGGAATCTTGTTCAGATAGGAACTCACAATATTTAAGAAGCATTGAGATGAGCACTTGAAACGTCAGATCATGCAAGGTTATGGACCAAATGCTGGAAAATGCGATTAGAATAGATAGGTGTTTGGCTGGCACAACATGATGATAGTAAGAAGCTCACAACACATGATGGGCCAAAGGGTCTCTTTCTGTGCTTTAAAAGTCTATGGCCAGAATTCTCCAATCTCACACACCCTGCTATTGACATTACTCATTTCTCTTACTGCTGTGTGTGGAACCTAGGCATGTGCAAATTGACTGTTCTATTTGCTTACATAACAATGCCTACGATTCAAAAGTAACCATTACCTGTGAGGCATTTTGACATGTCTTAAGGACATGATATAAATGAAAGTGCCCTCTTTGATGTATTCAGGAACTGTACTAACAAAAGGAAACTCGTACTTGTCTTTATGCATTTTTTCTGTTTAAATCACATCCACTTCAATTGGTTGGCATTGCAATTACAGCTACACAGAGGTGAGGAATCTCTCTCCAATTTGATAAGACGTCTCAGCTACATCAGCTTGATAGATGAGAGATGCAAAACTAGAATGAAATAAGGTAACTATGTATTTCAGTGTTGGAAATTCTTTTGTGGCTACATAATTGCATTCTAAATGCTAAAAGGCACAGTTGTAGTCTTTTTAGCAGTCCATAATGTAAAGTTTTAAAAGCAGAGGTTAAGTTTAACTTAATATATGATCATCTTGCTGGTTTGGGACCATATTGTATACTTGGGATACTAATAAATAAATTTAAACTTAATATAAACCCAAACCACTGAACAACCTCATTCCATTTTCATACCACCCAATCTTAATTTGTCCAAATATTGTAAGATATCAAGTTTGTTTTTGATGGAAGATAAAATAAAGTTCATAATATAAGACCAAGTGACTGTAACACAACTGCTACTACAGAACCACAATATTTACAAGTGCCATACTCTCCAGCAACTACAGTGTCCACACACTAGAGACTGCATTCTATCATATAACTAAACATTAAATAGTTATGTTATGACCATGAACATCACACATAACCCACAGGACTAATTTTATTCAGTATTTGAAGTAATAGTGCGTTGTCATAACCAAAATTAAAACAGTGACACCAAGTTTCATTCCCCCATCAACCCTGTGCTCAGTGATCTACAATGACATCAGTTAAAAACATCTCAATTTTAGAATTCTTATTCTGGTTTTCAAATTTCTTCATGGCTCCACCCCTCCCTTACTCCTCCGGCACCATCACCTTTAGATAGCTTAGCTCTCTTAGTTCTGTCCTCATGAGCATTTCTCAGTTTAATTGCTTCTCATTAGTGACTATGCCTTTAACAATCAAGTTCCAATGCAATACGATTCCCTCCCTCAAATTCTCTTTCCTCTTTTAAGACATCACTTAAAATCTATCCCTTTACCCATGCATTTAGTTATCTCACCTAATATTACCTTTCTGTGGCTGATTGTTGAACTTTGGCTTACAATATTCTTATGAAGTGTCTAGGGATGTTCAAAGCTCTATGTAAATATATGCAAGCTGTTGTTATTGAAATAAGCAGTCTTATTAGCTGGAGGAATCGCCATACAACATTGTGCAAGGTAGTTGTCTCTGCTTTTGTTGTGAGAAGTGCCAGTACATTGGTTACGCAGGTGCAGAAGCCATCCATAAGATGAATGGGCACTTTGGAGCATAACTTATCAAGAGAACAAAGACTGTCTGCCATCAGGCATGCATAAGTTACAAGGGGAAAAATTTCTGTAACATATATATATTACAAGAGGCACACAGAAAGAGCATTCTCAGAAACGAAGGATAAAATACCTTGTTTTTTTTACAGTAAGGTTATGTAAGATTACATTCTAACATTAAGTCAACATAAACCATGTTAATACATATAATGTTTACATTTTCCTTGATGAAGCTGAAGTCAAATATTAATTGTAAATATTGGAATTTTAAGCATGTCTTTGAAAAGAACAGGAATGTTAACACAGCTTCAGGGCATTCAGTGTTAAGCACTGAAGTTAAGTTGGAAGTAGCTAAGGTTGATATTAAGTCTGTGAAGCTATGTGAAATACAACATTCTGTACCACCACTGTATTTCGCCCCACAATCATTCACCAAGGATGCGATAAGGTCACGCAGACGAAATTAATTAGTTTACTTACTGTCAACGACACGTGCCCAAGCTAAGAATAAGTCAAAACTTTTTTCAAAATAAACACTTACGTGATACTTTGTAACGATCCTTCGCATCTCCCGGGGGCGGTAGTCCTGCGAACTGAACCCGGTTTCCAGACATTACTGTGGTGATTTTATTTTTTTTGTCTGTGTGCCAATCTAAGAGTTCTTCCTGGCCGTGTATTAAATGCGTGTGTCGGGTGTTTTGTACGGGATGGCAAGTCAGCAAGAAGCGAACGGAGTGCTATGCAGAGCTCGGGAGAATCGCAGTCCTGTCATGCTCTTCCCCACGCTCTCTGGGTCTCATTGAGTGGCGGGCTACTGTCAGAGTGCAGCGCACTTCACGCGAAGACTGCAGTCCCGGGCCCGCCCATTCGCCTCGCTGGCTGCCCGCCGGCCAACCGGCCGGAAGCTGCCTGCATTTACCTGGGCAGCTCCTGTTCAGGGGGATTAGGAGCTAATATACCAACTCCCCTTGACAGAGAAAGGGGGCGGGAGAGGGGGTAGCGGGGAGAGTTGGTGATCGCGCCGTTCTGAGCGGCGTCCTATCGGTAATTATTAATAACATGATTGCAGCTATACTGCGTCATCTTCAGACCAGTTGCTGCAAGGTTGCTACACGTAAATAGAAAAAAAAGGGCTCGTGTGTTTAAATGTGAAGAGAGAATGTAGGGCGTGCATTAAAACTGGTTAAAATATATCACATGCAGATCTTGTATTTTTAGTTTTCCATTGAGGCGCTTGTCATGTTTTTTAACTACTGAAGTCAAATTGCTGCTTCAATGCTCTAAAGTTGGAAACCTTATTTTAATACTTCATGAGCTCTGGGGTGCTGTGCAGATTTAACAGTCGTTTTGTTCCAAATTAATTGATCCAGCGGTTTCTGTCAAGGGAGTGCGCTTGTAAAAAAAAATGTAACTTCAGCTAGTTACATTTTAAATTCCCAGGCGTGTTTTGAATTGCACCCGTTTTGGCTATCTTCACATACTTTGAAATATCAGCCAATTATTCGTTTTGCGGCATATGGCAAAAATACAACATGCCAATTAAATACTATTTTAAATACATACATGCCAGTTAAATACTGTTTTAAATAAATATAACATGCCAGATAAATATTGTTTTAAGTAAGTGTTAGAATAAAGAAGCCAAAGAAACGAAAATGACAATTGCCCTTGAAATGTACCAAATAATAAAACATATATATTTAAATATTTTACTTTACTATTGTACCCATGAATTTGCCATGAAAATATGCTGTGTGATGTACGTTAAGCCAACAAGAATGTCAATAAAAGTGAAGTTTTATGTCAAATGTAACCATCAATTCCAGCTTTAAATTTGGAAGTATAGAATATATATATCCATTGTTAAACATCGGAAGGTGCGGTTTCATTTTCAGTGCACTGAATTTATTTGACAGTTGCTCTGTAATGTTTCAATCATTCAAAAGGTCATTTGATTAAGTTGTATTAATTCCCATGCAAAGATGGTATCTTGACAAAAGCGTATCTGTATTCTTTTTTCTGAGAGATCTTAAATTAATAATGGTGCATCAAAATTCTTTATGGTCAATGTTTAACTACAGGTTGACCTAGTAGATTTGCATCAATTTTGTTTCTCTTGTTTTGACATGAGTCATTGTTAAGCTGCCCTTGACTATATCTTTGTTTTGATGTACAGATGCCGGCGTTGGATTGGGGTGGTAAGAACTCAGTAAGAATTTAGCAACACCAATTTATAATCCAACCGATTTATTTGATAGTAAAAAAGCGAGCTTTCGACTCTGTGTCTTCCTTTGCCTGAGGAAGACACAGAGTCGAAAGCTCACTTTTTTACTATCAAATAAATCGGTTGGATTATAAATTGGTGTTGCTAAATTCTTACTATATCTTTGTTTCACAGCTGTAAAGTGTCCTTTCCCTGATCCCTTGCCTGTAACAATTACAAGTTGTTCATGGACTTTGTTACCTAAATTTGAGTAGAGTTCAGCTAGGGTTTTCACCTTCCCACCTTCTTCTATGCCTCCAATTCAAAGCCTCTTCCTATACCTGTAGTCATTTCCCACTCTCTACCCCCTTTCTGTGTCTCATTTCCTCTGTCAACCTGAATTTTTCTTTCATTTTCCCTCATACTGTCTCCAGGTTCATTTAGTCCATCTTCCCTTTTGTACCTGAGTAACAAGGGAGTGAGTTTATAATAAGAACTGGAAGTAATGATGTTGGTCTTCCTGATACTTTGTTGGAGGGAATTTTGACTTATTCTTTGGACTAGATAGTCAGATAACATAAAGATGATTTGGGGCTTGAGGGGAGGCCGCAGACAGGCCTGGTTGTGAACTACGTTTATAGGAAAATTGATCCAATGCAGCCTATAGATGATGTCAAAAGGGACAGTGTGGAGAGGATTCAGGGACAAGTCTTCTGGAAGTGACTGTAAAATGGATATTGTCATTGTACGTTGATGCTTCCACCTTTGAGGGAGAGCCGATTGATGGTGATTTAAGCTGAGGATCACCAAACCTCAGGCACAGGACAAGATGGGGCCTTCATGGATAACCTCAGTTGGCACAGGAATTGAAGCCACATTGTTGGCATCACTCCACATCACGGACCAGCTAACTGAGCCAACTGACCATGATAGGGAAGCTTATTTTGGAATTAATAGGTTGGTTGCTAAATTAAGACGCATTCAGGGAATTTGGTTAGTTATGAAGGTCAGACTTCATTAAGAGTTCTGGACTGCAAGTGGAAAACAGCCATTTCTGGGCATTACAATATTTGTTTGCCATGAGGTACTGAGGTTGACAAAGAGAGGGCGGGGCCATTCTCAGATATTGGGGAACCTGATGTATATGTTCTCCTCTACAGTTGTACAGCGAACTGAAACTAGGCAGAGTAAATATGTCAGTCCTATTTGAGCACTAAAATGGCAGTTTTCAAATTAGGAGAGTCCATTTCCTAACTCCTACATTATATAATCTAGATGGTGGCAGACTAATTACAGGGATCCTATCATTACTAGAAGGGGTCACTGATTGGTAGTAATAAGCACGAATCAATGAAAAGCCTGGCTTTTCTTTTCCAAACTTGGCCTGTGCTTAACAAATATCCCGAATAAGGCTCTGACAAGGCCAATTAACCTAGCACAGTGCTTGGTGTTATCTAGGATCCAGTGGGTCCATATGGCTAAATACGATGCAGTTTAGTATATTTACCATTGGAACCACTGAGAGGTAACCAAATGAAAGCTTTCAATTGCACCATTCATTGCAGTTAAGAGGAAACATTTCTCAGTGCAGTTTTTAAAAAAATATTTGGTTTTGGGTTAGGTGCAATGTCTAAAAGTTTGAGGAATGTACTGTTGTTTTGATAGTTCCTTTTAAAGCTGTTTTTCTTCTTGTGGATTTCCTCATGTTTCAGTATAAAAAGTGGCATGTCAAGTAAATGTGTGCAGGATTGATGGAAGTTATAGTGAGGTTGCAGGCAATTTTATTAAGCTGTGATTTGACTTTTCAACAAAAAAATGTTTAAATTAGTTTTCTTGTAAGCAACAAAGCAAATTGGTAGATTCTGAGGAATAGATATAACAAGGATTTAAACAGATAAACTGATTAGCATGTACAATCATTATTATTACAAACTAGTATTCAGTTGTTGTACACTCATGAAAGGCTTCTGAAATTCATGCACTAAGTTGTTCCAGTTCCTTTTTGATTGAGGAATAATGGCATATAAACAAGAGTTGTAATCCCTACTATACAACCTAAGTAATTTTTGTTTTGACTGATCATTTATCATAATCAGAAAACAGCAACTTACATTTATATTTGCCTTCAAAACAATAAAACATCTTAGAGAGGAAATAGGGTGGATGTCGGTCCTATTGCGGGAGCTTTCAGACAGGTAGCTGAAGCCTACAAAGCTCTGAGGAGATTTTTCAATCCAGGAAGGGATGTCAAAAAGAGCAGGCTTTGCTGGCAGAAGAGGACATGAAAAGGAGATGAGAGTATATTGTGGCATAGTAGTTAGCACTGCTGCCTCACAGCGCCAGGACCCAGGTTCAATTCCAGTCTCAGGTCACTGTCAGTGTGGTGTTTGCACATTCTCTTCATGTCTGTGTGAGTTTTCTCCAGGTGCTGCAGTTTCCTCCCACAGTCCAAAGATGTGCAAATTAGATTGATTGGCCATGTTAAATTGACCGCAGTGTCACAGGATTAGCAGGGTGAATATGTGGGGTTACGGGAATAGGGCCTGGGTGGGATTGTGGTTGTTGCAGACTCGAAGGGCCGATGGCCTCTTTCTGATCTGTACGGGTTCTATGGATTGGATTGAGCATGCTATATATGGACACATAAAATTGGAAAAGGTTACAGAAGTGGCAAAATGCTGTGGTGTAATTTGGACAGGAATTTTAAATTAAATCTGTTAGAAAATGGGGAGCCAATAATGGTCACTGATGGTAAGCAAGCCTTAGTGCAGACAAAGATGAAGATGGCAGAAGTATAAATAGTCAAAAGGTCATGTCATATTGGACAAGCATGGCATGGATGAGTTGATAGAGTTTCATTAATGATGGAGATGAGCAGTGCTACGAAAGTGGAATTTGGCAATCTCCATAGTGAAAAAATGAAATATAAGTTTAGTTCAATGTCAAATAAAATGGTTCAGTCTTCAGAACAAACTAAGGAGGAGTATGGAGTCAGTGGCAAGGCTGCAAAGTCTTTCTGATGTTCAGTTAGGAACTTTTGCTTCATCCATGATTTGATATTTGACAGTTGGGCTGACAGCATGGAATTAGTTGAAGGAAGTGGTATGTTGTTAGTATAAGTGGAAATGGGTGACATGCTTACAGATGTTGGCACATAACCAATCTTAGATAGTGAAGAGGGGTGTTATAGATAGTGAAGAGGGGTGTTATAATTTTTAGATAGTGAAGAGGGGTGTTATAGTTTGCAGAGAGACTTGGATAAATTGCAGAGCTGGGCCGAGAGGTGGCAAATGGAGTTTAATGTGGAAAAGTGTGAGGTAATTCACTTTGGCAGGAATAACAAATGTATAGAGTATAGGGCTAATGGTAGGACTCTTAATAGTGTTGAAGAACAGAGGGATCTTAGTGTATATGTGCATACATCCCTGAAATTTGGCAATCAAGTCGATAAGGTTGTTAAGAAGGCATATGGAGTCTTAGCTTTTATTGGTAGGGGGATTGAATTTCAGAGCCGCAACGTCATGTTGCAACTGTACAAAACTCTAGTGCGGCCGCACTTGGAGTATTGTGTGCAGTTCTGGTCCCCACATTATAAGAAAGATGTGGAGGCATTGGAGAGGGTACAGAGGAGGTTTACCAGGATGTTGCCTGGTATGGAGGGCAGGTCTTATGAAGAGAGGCTGAGGGATTTGAGGTTGTTTTCGTTAGAAAGAAGGCGGCTAAGAGGAGACCTTATTGAAACATATAAGATGATTAGAGGTTTAGATAGGGTGGACAGTGATAGCCTTTTTCCTAGGATGGAGAAAGCTAGCATGAGGGGACATAGCTTTAAATTAAGGGGTGGTAGTTATAGGATGGATATCAGAGGTATGTTCTTTACCCAGAGGGTGGTAAGGGTATGGAATACCCTGCCTGCGGCAGTTGTAGATGCGGCAAGTTTGGTGGCATTTAAGAGGTTAGTAGATAAGTTTATGGATGAAAAGGGAATGGTTTAGATTGGAGGGTCATTGCTTTTTCTTAATTGATCGGCGCAACATCGAAGGCCGAAGGGCCTGTTCTACGCTGTAATGTTCTATGTTCTATAAGCGTATCCCTAGATGAAGGAAGGGTGAGGATCAAGGAAAGATCCTTGGGGAGCTTATTTCCTTTATTTATTCATGTTGGGAGAGTCAATGTTTATCTCTGATTGCCCTTGAAAAGATAGTGCTGAACTGCTTTCTTAAACCACTGCAATCCATGTGATTTAGTTTAACCTATGAGGGAGGGAGTTTCAGGATTTTGATGTGGCAACAGTGAAGGAACAATGATATATTTCCAGGATGATAAATGGCTTGGAGGGGAATTTTTGGGTGGTTGTATTACCTTGCATCTGGTGCCCTTGTTTTACTTGATGTTTAAAGTTTACAAATTTATTTATTAATCACAAGTAAAACTTATATTAATACTGCAATGAAGGTACTGTGAAATTCCCCTAGTTGCCACAATCCGGCGCCTGTTCAAGTCAGTGCACCTGACCAGCACATCTTTCAGATTGTGGAAGGAAACTGGAGCATCCAGAGGAAACCCATGCAGACATGGGGAGAACGTGCAAACTTCGCATAGATAGTGACCCAAGCCAGGAATCGAACCGGGGTCCCTGGTGCTGTGAGGCAGCAGTGCTAACCACTGTGCTATTCTGCCATCACCATGATAGTGGATTTGTAAGATGCTGTCTAAGGAGTACTGGTGAGTTGCTGCATAGAATCCTGTAAATGGTACACCTTGCTGCTGCATGCCAGTTGTGAAGGGAGTGATGTAAATTTTTATGAGAGGCCAATCATCTCAGACAAGGATATCACAGCAAGTGTTCCTTGGGGTAGTGTGCTCAACTCCTCCAGTTGCTTCATCGATTCTATCCATCATAACGACAGAAGTATGGGTGTTTGCTGATGATTGCAGTGTTCAGTACCATTTGCGATTCATCAGATTGTGAAGCAGTCTGTGCCTGCATGCAGCAAGACATGGATAATATTCAGTCTTGAACTGCTAAGTGACATGTAATGTTTACACCGCACAAGTACCAGACAATGATCTAACTAGAGAGAATCTAACCATTTCCTCTTGACTGCCAACAACATTACCATAACAAATCCCCCACTAGCATCATCCTGAGGGTTACCATTAACCAGAAACCTAACAAGACCAACCAATAATCTCTCCCTCAAAGTCAACAAAACAAAGGAAATAATCATCGAATTCAGGAAGCATAGTGGAGGGCAAGCTTCTGTCTACCTCAATGGGGATGAAGTAGAAGTGGTCAAGGGCTTCAAGTTTTTAAGTGTCCAGATCACCAACAACCTGTCCTTGTCCCCCCCGTGCAGACATTATAGTGAAGAAAGCACATCAACGTCTCTATTTTCTCAGGACGCTAAGGAAATTTGGCATATGCTTAACAACTCTCAGCAACTTCAACAGATGTATCATAGAAAGCATTCTTTTTGGTTGTATCATAGCTTGGTATGGGTCCTGCTCAGCCCAAGACTGCCAGAAATTGCAAAGGATCATAAATGAAGTCCCGTCCATCACTCAAATCAGCCCCATAATCATTACACTGTCTACACTTACCAATGCCCTTGAATAGCAATCAGCATTATCAAGGACACCATGCACCCGGACGTCCTCTCTTCTACCTTCTTTCAGGAAGAAGATACAAAAGTCTGATGACACGTACCGACTGACTTAAATCAGCTTCTTCCCTGCTGCCATCAGATTTTTGAATGGACCTACCTTGCATTAAATTGATCTTTAGCTACATCCTAGCTATACTACATTTTGCATTCTTCCTTTTCTTCCCTACGTATGGTATGGTTTGTCTGTGTAGTGTGCAAGAAATAATACTTTTCACTGTATACTAATACATGTGCGATAATAAATCAAATCTAAATACTATGGCTACAAGAGCAGGGACTTCTATGGCGAGTAATTGTGACAATACCAAGCGTATCCAAAAGTCAAATATCAGGATTGTGATGTTGTTGTGGAAATACCTAAGGACAGTCAACCCAGAGTCAGCTATGGATGAACCAAGCAGCAATTTATTCAATACAAGTAGGCATACAGAGGATAGCACCTAAGAGGCCATTCAAAGTTACAGTTTCTTCCTGAGTGAATATTGACAGAGTGGGCAAATGCAATATAATGTGGGTGAATGTGAGGTTATCCACTTTGGTGGCAAAAACAGGAAGGAAGATTATTATCTGAATGGTGGCACTTTAGGAAAAGGGAGAACGCAACATGACCTGGGCATCATGGTGGAACAATCACTGAAGGTTTGCATGCAGGTATAGCAGATGGTGAGGAAAGCTAATGGTGTACTGGCTTTCATAGCAAGAGGATTTGATAATAGGAGTAAGATGTCTTGCTGCACTTATACACAGCCTTGGTGACTCCACAGTCTGAGTATTGAGTGTAGTTTTGGTGTGCTAATTTGAGGAAGGGCATTATTGCTACTGAGGAAGTCCAGCAAAGATTCACCAGATTGATTCCCAGAACGGCAGGACTGACATATGAAGAGACACCAAATCAACTGGGCTTGTGCTCACTGGAATTTAGAAGAGTGAGAGGGGATCTCATAGAAACATACAAAACCCTGATGGGACTATACAGGCTAGATGTAGGATGAATGTTCCTGATGCAGGAGAAGTCCAGAACTAGGGGTCACGATCTAAGAATAAGGGGTAAGCCATTCAGGACTGAATTGAGGAAGAACTTCTTGACTCAGAAAGTTGTGAACCTGTCAAATACTCTATCACAGAAAGCTGTTGGGGGCAGCAGATTAGATATGTTCAAGAGGGAGCTGGACATGACCCTTGGGGCTAAAGCGTTCAAGGAGTATGGAGAGAGGGGGGTACTGAAAGTGCATGATCAACCATGATCATATTGAATGGTAGTGTAGACTCGATGGACCAATTGGCCTATTCTTGCACCTACTTTCTATGTTTCTATATATTTATTCCATCATTGACTCACTTTGTTCTTACCTCACAATTCTAATTCTAAATGGCTAATATCAGATGAAGTCACATAATGATCTGATCTTTAACGCAAACAATGTCAGCAATTTATTCACCTAGGCTGATAATTTACTGCATTGTCCAGTCATCTGCTTATCTTGGCCTGACCCTGGAGTCAGACAACAACTTCTGATGAGTCATCCGTTTTTGTTAGTCTGACCAAAAGGTCACATTCCTTACAACGCCTACTCTAGTGATCCTTGTAATGCAAGCACTTTTAAATCATATGCCAGCAATTTGATCAAATCTGAATATCCCATTGTACCCACCTCAGATAGAATACACTCCATTTGTCTGATGAGTGGGCTCCTATCAATACTCAAGAAGCCTTGTGTCTGCTTGATTAACACCCGATCTACCAACTTAAACGTTTGCTCTCTCTGCCCCCAGCACATGTCAGAGTAATAGATGATATTTAAGAAACTGTTTCATGTAGCAAAAGAAGAGACTTAATTGTCACATAGGATTACCAGCAATAAATGAGTACAGGATCTCAATTAGACAAGCAGCCTGGTGACAGAGCAGCTAGTGCCAGGGAGGGCGGAGGGTGGTGTGCCAAGGTGATGTAGTTCAGAAAAGATACTGTAACTTATTGATTAAGGTGTTTGGTCAAACTGCAGATAATTCATAGGCAATGAAACATAATTCTAGGTTGCAAAAGTACTGTGCTGTGCTGTACTGTTCTATGTAGAAGTGCTTGTAAGGTCAAATGAGAACTTGATGCCATTGCTGGAAGAGATTAAAGACAGGGCACGAGGACTTGGGGTTGGCCGCTGTTGAAGACTTCTGCAACAAATAGGCAAATCTTCCATTTTTATGTTGCAAAACTTTCCACCGAGATGAGAGAGAAAATAGCGATCCCCATCCCACACACATACACATTATATGAGAAGTAATATAGTATGATGAAAGAAAAGGTGTCTGAAATAAGAGGAAAAGGAAAGATTATTGAATTGATATATTGGGATACAGTAAAAAATTTTCTTGCAAACTATTTGTTCCTTGGGAGCACTGTGGAGAGGCAGCGATTTGCGAGTGGAGAGCTTGTGAGTGAGTAGAGCGATTTTTAAGTCTAAATTTTACTAGTTTTTTTTAACTTTTTAAACTTGTAAACCCGGAAGGTGTTGCAAAGCACCTTGGGTAGTGTAGTTTTTTTTTCAACCTCACTATAAATTGGAGTGGTGTGGAATCCCGATACTCTACACAAGTAGAGTATCCCAACCCCCCCTCCTCCTCTAACCTAAAAAAGAGAGAGAGAGAGGAGCTCTGAGAAGGAGCAGGTAAGTTTGTTTTTGTGTGAGCTGTAAGGTCCTTGGCTCACAGGGCCTAAGCAAAAAGGGGAGGCAAGGTAAGTTTTTTTTTAATCTTTCTTACTTTTTTTTTCTCTGGGTTACTAAAAAGGGGCAAGCATGGGTGTGAGGCCAGCATGTTGTTGCCAGTGTAACATGTGGGAGGTCTTGGAGGCTCCTGGTCTCCCAGATGTCCATACCTGTGATCGCTGTGTGGAGCTGCAATCCCTATGGGACCAGGTAAAAGAATGGAAAATGCAGCTTGAGGACCTTCGACTCATTAGGGAGAATGAGGAGATTATTGATAGGAGCTACAGACAAGTAGTCACACCATAGAACATAGAACATAGAACATTACAGCACAGAACAGGCCCTTCGGCCTTCGATGTTGTGCCGACCAATATAAAAAGCAATGCCCCTCCAAACTAAACCATTCCCTTCTCCTCCATATACTTATCAACTAACCTCTTAAACGCCACCAAACTTGGCGCATCTACAACTGCTGCAGGCAGGGCTTTCCACTCCCGAACCACCCTTTGGGTAAAGAACCTACCTCTGATATCACCCCTTAATTTAAAGCTGTGTCCCCTCATGCTAGCTTTCTCCATCCTAGGAAAAAGGATATCAGGGCAAAGGGAAGAAGGCACATGGGTAACTATTAGGAAGGGGAAACCTCAGGTGATGGAGAGTACACCGGTGGATGTCCCCCTTCAAAATAAGTACTCTTGCCTGAGTACTACTGTGGGGGACAGCTCATCCAAGGGAGGCAGCGGTGGCCAGCTCCCTGGAGCTAAACAAAAACCTAAAAAACAGAGCAAAAAGGCAGTGCTTATAGGGGACTCCCTATTGAGGAGGGCAGACAGGCGTTTTTGTGGACGCAGACGGGAGTCGCAGATGGTGGTATGTCTCCCTGGAGCTGGGATTCGGGATGTCTCTGGACGCATCCCAGACATCCTGAAAGGGGAGGGTGAGGAACTGGAAATTGTAGTACATATAGGTACTACTGACATAGGCAGGAAGAGGGAAGTGGACATGAAAAGGGATTATAGGGAACTGAGTAGGCAGCTGAGAGAGAGGAAAGCGAAGGTAGTAATCTCAGGATTGCTGCCTGCGCCTCGGGAGAGTGAGAGCAGGAATAGTATGAGGTGGAGGTTGAATACGTGACTGAGGGACTGGAGCAGGGGGCAGGGATTCCGGTTCCTGGATCATTGGGACCTCTTTAGGGGCAGGTGTGACCTGTACAGCAAAGACGGGAGGCAGCTGAATCCCAGGGGGACTAATATCTTGGCGGGAAGACTGGCTAGGGCTACTGGGGGGAATTTAAACTAGAAAGGTTAGAGGGAGGGAATAGTGATGTGGAGAATGGGAGCAAGGAAGTTAGCTCCCAGATAGGGAAGGACTCTAGGCAGGATGAGAGGCAGGTTAGACGAATGGGGGAGAAGGGAAATGTCCAGTCTGAGGGGCTGAGGTGTGTCTATTTTAATGCCAGGAGTGTAGTAAATAAGGTGGATGAACTTAGGGCGTGGATTGCTGCTTGGGATTGTGATGTGGTGGCCATTACAGAGACTTGGATGTCTCAGGGACAGTACTGGGTACTACAGGTCCCGGGATTCAGATCCTTCAGGAAGGACAGGGAGGGAGGCAAAAGAGGTGGTGGAGTAGCACTGTTGATCAGGGACAGTGTCATGGCTGCAGAGAAGGTGGATACCGAGGGGGGAATGTCTACGGAGTCTCTGTGGGTGGATGTTAGGAATAGCAAAGGGTCGGTGACGTTTTTGGGTGTATTCTATAGGCCGCCCAATAGTGACAGGGAAGTTGAGGTGCAGATAGGGAAACAGATACTGGAGAGATGTAGAAATAACAGAGTTGTTGTGATGGGAGACTTCAATTTCCCAAACATCGACTGGAATATCCCAAGGGTAAGGGGTTTGGATGGGGGGGAGTTTGTTAGGTGTGTTCAGGAGGGTTTCCTGACACAGCACGTGGACAAGCCTATGAGAGGAGAGGCTGTACTGGACCTGGTACTAGCTAATGAACCAGGACAGGTGATGGATTTCTCGGTAGGAGAGCATCTTGGGGATGGAGATCATAATTCTATCTCCTTCACCCTTGCATTGGAAAAGGATAGGATCAGGCAGGCTAGGAAGGTGTTTGTCTGGAATAAGGGGAAATATGAAGACATCAGGCAGATGTTGGGGCGAATAAACTGGAAGGAGTGTCTTGGGGAAAAGCACAGAAGGAAGGTGGCAGATATTCAAGGAATGCTTGTCTGGAGCTCTGCACGACAACGTTCCGGTGAGACAAGGAGGTTTTGGTAGGACGCGGGAACCGTGGTGCACGAAGGCTGTGGTGAACATAGTCAGGAAGAAAAGAAAGGTGTATAAAAGGTTCAAAGAGCTAGGAGATGTTGGGGATCTAGAGAAGTATAAGGCTTATAGAAGAGAGCTTAAAAAGGAAATTAGGAGAGCCAGAAGGGGTCATGAGAAGGCCTTGGCTGGTAGGATTAAGGAGAATCCCAAGGCCTTCTACAAATATGTGAAAAGTAAAAGGATGAGAAGAGAAGGGATAGGACCTATAAAAGGTGAAGGGGGAAAAGTCTGTATGGAACCGGAAGAAATGGCAGAGGTGCTTAATGAGTACTTTGCCTCAGTATTCACGGTGGAAAGTGATCTGGGAGGATGCACTACAAGTTTGCGGCAGACTGAAAAGATTGAGTATGTAGATATTAAGGAAGCGGATGTGTTAGAACTTTTAAATGCTATCAAGATAGACAAGTCTCCGGGACCAGATGGGATGTACCCCAGGTTATTGTGGGAGGTGAGGGATGTCATTGCAGAGCCCCTGGCGATGATCTTTGCGTCGTCGATGGAGACGGGAGAGGTTCCGGAGGATTGGAGGATTGCGGATGTGGTCTCTATTTTCAAGAAAGGGAACAGGGATAGTCCTGGAAATTACCAACCGGTGAGTCTGACCTCAGTGGTTGGTAAGCTGATGGAGAGGCTTCTGAGGGACAAGATTTACGAGCATTTGGAGAAGTTTAGGTTGATTAGAAATAGTCAGCATGGTTTTGTAAAAGGCAGGTCGTGCCTTACGAACTTAATTGAGTTCTTCAAAAATGTGACTGAACACATTGACGAAGGAAGAGTAGTGGACATGGTGTACATGGACTTCAGCAAGGCATTTGACAAGGTCCCCCATGCAAGACTTCTTGAGAAGGTGAGAGAGCATGGGATCCAAGGGGCTTTGGCCTTGTGGATCCAGAACTGGCTTGCCTGCAGAAGGCAGAGGGTGGTTGTGGATGGCTCTTTTTCTGCATGGAGGTCGGTCACCAGTGGAGTGCCCCAGGGATCTGTTCTAGGACCCTTGCTGTTTGTCATTTTCATAAATGACCTGGATGAGGAAGTGGAGGGATGGGTGAGTAAGTTCGCCGATGATACGAAGGTCGGTGGTGTTGTGGATGGTCTGGAGGGATGTCAGAAGTTGCAGCAGGACATCGACAGGATGCAAGACTGGGCGGAGAAGTGGCAGATGGACTTCAACGCGGATAAATGTGTTGTGGTCCATTTTGGCAGATCCAACGGGATGAATGAGTACACTATCAAAGGTAGGAGTCTTAGCTGTGTGGAAGAGCAGAGGGATCTTGGGGTCCGGGTCCATAAGACTCTCAAATCGGCCTCCCAGGTGGAGGATGTGGTTAAGAAAGCTTACGGTGTACTGGCCTTCATTCATCGAGGGATTGAGTTCAGGAGTCAGGAGGTAATGCTGCAGCTTTATAGGACCCTTGTCAGACCACACTTGGAGTACTGTGCGCAGTTCTGGTCGCCTCACTATAGGAAGGACGTGGAAGCTATTGAAAGGGTGCAGAGGAGATTTACAAGGATGTTGCCTGGATTGGGAGGCATGCCTTATGAAGACAGGTTGAGGGAGCTGGGACTGTTCTCCCTGGAGAGACGAAGGTTGAGAGGCGACCTGATAGAGGTTTACAAGATGTTGAGAGGAATAGATAGGGTGGACTCTCAGAGACTATTTCCCAGGGCTGAAATGGTCGCGACGAGAGGGCACAGATTTAAGGTGCAGGGAAGCAAGTACAGAGGGGATGCTAGGGGAAAGTTTTTCACTCAGAGGGTGGTGAGTGAATGGAATTGGCTGCCGTCGGTGGTGGTCGAGGCGAACTCGCTGGGGTCTTTTAAAAGACTTCTGGATGAGTATATGGGATCCAATGGGATTGGGGGTTATAGATAGGTCTATGGCTGGGTAGGTTTTGATGTGTTCGGCACAACTTGTGGGCCAAAGGGCCTATTTGTGCTGTAGTGTTCTATGTTCTATGTTCTATTACAGACAGAACATACTATTCATAGAGTACATAGGGGAGAAGGAAAAGATACGGTGCAGAATATAGTGTTGCAGTTACCAATGGGGTGAAGAGAGAAATCAGCTTAATATGTGATAGGACCATTCAAAAGTCTGATGGCAGCAGCTGTTCTTGAATTGGTTGGTTTGTGTTTTTAGACTTTTGTATCTTTTTCCCAAAGGAAGAAGGGAGTACAACTGGGGTGTGTATGGTCCTTGATTTGCTGGCTGCTTTGCGGAGGTAATAAAAAATGTAGATGGAGTCAATGAATGGGAGGTTGGTTTGCATGATTGACTGGACTACATTCACAATTCTTTGTGGTTGTCTTTCTTGCACTCCTGGTCAGAGTAGGAGTCATACCAAGCTGTAATACATCCGGAAAGGATGCTTTTCATGGTCCATCTGTAAAATTTGTGAGAGTCGTAGTGGACGTGCTGAATTTCCTTTATCTTCTGAGAAAGTAGAAAGTTGTAGGTTTTCTTAACTATAGTGTCAGCGTGGAGGGACTGGGTCAGATTGTTGGTGATCTGAACACCTAGAAACCTAAAGCTCTCAACCATTTCCATTTCATCTTTAATGTAGACAAGGGCATGTCCTCCACTACGTTTCCTAAACCAATGACTATCTCTTTCATTTGCCTGGCTTTGAGGGAGAGATTATTGTCATTGCACCATTTCATCAGATTCTCTGTCTCTTTCCTGTACTCTGCCTTGTCATTGTTTGAGTGCCAATGCACTACAGTGGTGTCATCAGCAAACTTGAAAATTGAGTTGGAGGGGAATATCGCCACACAGTCATACACGTATGAGGAATATTGTAAGAGGCTGAGAACACAGCCTTGCAGTGTCCTCAGTGTTGAGGATATTCATGGAGGAGGTGTTGTTAACTATCCTAACTGATTGCAGTCAGTGAGTCTAGGATCCAGTCACAAAGGGAGGAGCTGAGCCCTAGGCCACAGAGTTTGGAGATTTTGTTTGGATAATGGTGTTGAAGGCTGAGCTATAGTCAATAAAAAGGAATTTGACATAAGTATTCTTATTGTCCAGATGTTCCCAGGTGTATGACGAGGGAAATGTTGTCTGCCATGGATTTGTTGAGACAATACAGTAGTGAATCCAGGCAATCTAGACTTGATTTGTGCCATGATTTACCTTTCAAAGCACTTCATCATGATAGATATTAAAGCTATCAGGGTAGTCAGTAAAACATGCTGTCTGACTTTTGTTTGGTATAGGGATGATGGTTGTCTTCTTGAAGCAAGTAGGGACCTCAGGTTGGAGGTGCAAAGATAGGTTAAAGATGTCTGAGTTTAGCTGTGCTACCTGGTCCGCACAGGATCTGAATGCTCATCTGGGTACCCCATCCCGGCCAGTCGCTTTAAATTGCTTAACTTCCAAGAAGGCTGATCAGATGTTGGCAATGGTGACCTCAGATACTAGTTCAGCCAAGGCTATCAGAGTGGATGTCCTCTCGCTGAACTCTTTCCAAACAACAATTGTATACATTGAGCTCATCAGGGAGGGGTGCATTGTTGTTGGTAATTCTACTCACCTTCACCTTGTAACCTGCAATGTCATGTAGACCATGCATTAATTGGTGGGTGTTCGTGTGCCTAGCCTGGGACTCTAGCTTGATTCGGTATTGTCTCTTGGCATCTTTGATGATTTTCTGTAGGTTGTATCTAGATTTCTTGTGTAGGTCAAGTTCACTCAATTTGAATGCCTCAGCCATGTTTTTCTCTGGGAAACCAAAAAGAAAATGAGTGATTTCTCAGGAAATAACAAATGGATCATATGGTGTGCCTCAAAGTTTGTTTAAAGTGACATACTCATGTTTGAAATCAAACCAGAAATGTAGTTTCTTCCCTGGCGATGTTGACAGAAGAAAACATCAAGAGGGGAAAAGAGAAAAAGAATGATGGAAGAGTAAGAAATAGAATGAACTGAGATTGAAGGATAAGCAGAAAATATGAATCTTGAATCTGCAAAACGGTCATTGAATTTGATACATAAAGTTGGAGCAGAATAAAATAATAGAAATAAATAAGTCATCTATTCTTGAAAAAAGAATCTCTCAACTCCATTATGGATCAGTAAAGGAACAAGTTGCAAAGTCCTATCAAACTTATGAGCCTATGTCATAATATTTCATTTTCTTCCTTAATCTATATTCTAAACCTTGCGGGAAGATAAACATGAATAATTGGATTTCTCTAGATTGATATAGGCAGCCATCAATTATATTATTCCCTTCATTTTGGCATGAAATTCAATTTTTATAACTCATTGTCTCTCAGAATGCTTAAAATTTCTTTTTGTATGTTGGCTATGTAAATAACTTTGAATGGAAACCTATTTTCATTCAGGGCTCTACAGATCAGCATCTATACCAAATGCTTTCAGGCAGTATTATAAATGTTGTAACTAGGTTGAGGGCAGGGAAAGCACTAATGGGATGTCTAACAGTACCGATTCCTTGACAGATAGGAGAAAGAAATAGTCCTAACATAGTCCTAATCTTGGGACTCCTGTCTATTGAAGATTTCCTGCAAAACTGTTTGACACAACTATTGCAGAGGCGCTCCTCATCTATCGAAGTGAATTTTCCATTTTTCACCCAAACATTAGGCTAATACTGCCTAAACACATTTAACCGGAATATTTTAGGGGGAAAAGGGGACTTCTACCCCATTTAATCTTTCCTGAATTTATCCATTTGATTATAAGTCCCAGGAACAGGTCTCATCTAATCTTCATAAATGCAACTGATGTTCGAATATTCCTGTCAATATTTTTGTTGCCTTGCGCCAAAATATTCATATTAACATCTGTCATCTGGCAACCTTTCAGATTTGTCTAGAAAATGAACATATTCACTCGGGTTTTATCTTCAGCAGTAGACTGCATGCACACGGAGCAGGTGGCTTTTATATTTTAACGTCTGGCAGTTTCACATGGGTAGTTTTCTGTTTCAGGAGGCATGTCACTTTGAGAGAGGCAAGCAGAGTGAGCAAAAGTTTACTTTGTGAAATATCAGCCCAACTAAATGTAATGATGGTATATTGGCCATTGGATCTTTGCCAATTTTTTATATGTTGATTTGATTGTGTCATTTTAAATAAAGGCACACTTTTATAAACTGGGGTAATATTCCATTGCTGAGATATATGCACCCACATCTAGTTTGAGCTACATGCATCAGGACTGTCCTCTTTGAATAGGCTGCCTTTTTTTTGTTTCTCCATTTTAAGCATATACTGGTCCACTACAAAACTCCTGCAGTCTGAGATATGATGCATGTTCAGTCTTGTCATTAGTATTTGATGCAGAATTTTTCATCAATATAGCTTAATGATGATCAACTTATCTGATTGTTTTGAATGTTTAATGGGAACAGGAGTGTCACACTAGTATGATTAGGGACATTTGTTTATCAGTTTTGGGAATGGTCAGGACATGTGCTGTGGGAGCCAGGAGAGAAAAGACTTTGAGCCCATGAATATTGAGGAAATTGAAGATGGCAAGGTCTGTTAGCCTGGGAAGGTCAGGGGAAAGGGAGCAAAATTGCCTCTAACCCCTTTAGGACTATTTCTTTCTCCTAACTGTTGAAGAATCTGTACTGTCAGACATCCCATTAGTGCCCTAGTTACAACATTTATAATACTGCCTGAAAGCACTTGGTATAGATGCTGACTTGTAGAGTCCTTAATGAAAATGGGTTTCCATAAACAATTATTTATATAACCAATACATAAAAAAACACATTTTAAGCACTCTCTGGACAATGAGCTTTAAAAATTGTATTTGATGCCAAAATGAAGGCAATAATATGGTTGACAGTGGCCTATATCAATCTAGAGAAATCCAATTATTCACATTTATCTTCCCGCAAGGTTTAGAATATAGATTAAGGAAGGAAATGAAATATTATGACTTTCCTGTTAAAGAAAAACAATATGTTCTTCATGAAATTATTCTATTTTGATCTCAAATGTCAGTGAAATAACCCACGTGTTATTGATGTGTAATTATGAACAAAGAACTAGTTAGTATGTTAAATGTGAGACATACCTGAAAGAAATCTCCAAAGTCTCTTGAAAAAAAATCAAAAAATCTTCTCCAGTCCTAACACGTCAGTTTTCTACTTCAATTCAGAAACTTACTGAAATTTGTTGAGAATTTTCTGTAAAATGCACATGCTCAGGCATAGTTAGAAAAATCTTTACTTGTTCTGAGGTATAATAACTCCAATAGTCAGCCGTAAAGGAACAGTGTTCTTATTGCACAAAATAATGTGAATCAAAACCCACAAGCTTTTGGTGAATTCAACTGGGACAAATGGACTAATAGACCCACTCAGGGGCCTGCTTTAGTGCTTAGTGTATGAGCTCCACCTGGTGAGTTAATTACCAATCCCCAGGTAGATCGTATTCAATGGGACCTACGGGCAGATCCCCCAAGCATGTCATGGGCAAAAATTCAGCTAAAGCCCAGGCACTGGAGTAGGTTGATGTTGAAGTAAAATCTTTAAAGAAGCCATTAAAAGACACAAGTCAATTAATGAGTAAATGTAATTTTATTGCTGTGAAACATTTAACTTTTTGTTTAACATCTTATTTTTTGACATTAGATTGTTCAGTTAAAAATAGTATAATTCTGAGACAATTATGTATTTTTTTTCAAAATAGTTTGAGTAACAAAATTTGGCTGAGACAGGTTGTTGGCATGTTAGAGTTATGGGATGGATCCAATGACAATTTATTCTTGGATGGGTAGTTCCCACTACTATGCTTGAAACTACTATGTTGACAAAGTATTTTTGCATCAGAAATAATGGTATAAAAGCTTCAGAGCTTCAGTGACCAATAAGTGCCACAGGGGCAATGAAGTTTATTTTTTTTGCAATAACCTGAAAGTTCCTCTTGAATTATTCATTTGTTTGTTTGATTTTTGTTCTTTCGAAAGAGTATGGAGAGATATTTAGTGGTGATGAGTTGTGGAGTTAGGAGCCATATGTTTGTAATGTAATCCTATTTACCAAAATGTTGCCTGGTATGGAGGGCATTCGCTATGAGGAGAGGTTGGAGAAACTTGGTTTGTTCTCACTGTAGCAACAGAGGCTGAGGAGCGACATTATGGAAGACTATAAGATTATGAGGGGCATGAACACTGTGGATTGTCAGAAGCTTTTTCCCAGGATGGAAGTCAATTACTATGGGACATAGGTTTCAGGCAAAAGGGGCAAGATTTCAAGGAGATTTACGTGACAAGTTTTTTGCACACAGGCTGCCTGGAACTCGCTGCCAGGGGAGGTAGACCTGGATTCGATTCCCGGCTTGGGTCACTGTCTGTACAGAGTTTGCATATTCTCCCCCTGTCTGCATGGGTTTCCTTCGTGTGCTCCAGCTTCCTCCCACAATCCAAAGATGTGAGTTTAGGTGGATTGGCCATCCTAAATTCTCTCTCAGTGTACCTGTACAGGTGCTTGAGTGTGGCAACAAGGAGATTTTCACAGTAGCTTCATTACAGCGTGATTATAATTCTACTTGTGACTAATAATAACTATTAACTTTAGTAGAAGCAGATGTGATAGTGACTTTTAAGGGCATTTTAACAAATACATGAATAGCCTGGGAATAGAAGGATATGATCCCCAGAAAAATAGGGAGGTTTAGTTCACACAGGCAGCATGGTCAGAGCAGGCTTGGAGGACTAATGGTCCTGTCACTGTGTGGTAATTTTCTTTGTATGACTTTGTGAATGAACCAAAAATGAGATAAAGATGAACTTGTTTTCCTCCTCCACCACTGGCTACAGAAGAATAAAGCTTATTTATTAATCACAAGTAAGCCTACACTAACAGTGCAATAAAGTTAATATGAAATTCCCTTAGTCGCTCCAGTCTGGTGCCCGTTGGGTCAATGCACCTAACCAGCACGTCTTTCAGAATTTGGGAGGAAATCAGAGCACCCGAAGAAACCCAGAAATTGCAGACACGGGGAGAATGTGCAAACTCCCCACAGACAATGCAGACAGCTGAACATTCTGGCATTTGCAATCATTTACAAGGATTACTGAACTACTAAAAATTGATAATACTGCAAAATGGAAAATCTACATATCAGAGACAAATTCACATACAATGAAAACAATTTTGAACATTTATCGCTATTTTCCCTTTCAACAACCTTTCGATATTTAATTTTTCCGAAAGACTTCAAATATTCAAGAATCTTCAAGTCTCTACATTCCTTTTCTTCAATTATAGCTCCCAATGTAGTTATTCACAAGACTGGCATATTACCTTTTGAGTTCAGAAATTAATTCAAACATATGGTAATGAAATGTAAAAGGGAAAGAGCAAGAGAACTAATACTTATATTTTAACTGGTTGATCTGATAGATGGCAAGTGGTTGTTAGCAACTTGAATTGTGTGAATGGGATATAATAGTTTATGACTCATTTATATAAAACAGTAAGTAATATGAATATTTTAATTAGAAGCTATATTAATGGCTAGATTGTGGATTGATGATACTACTGTGAAATGTTTTTTGCCAACAGTGTTCTCAGTCCTTTGTTCTCTCACCTCTAAGAAATGCCAGAACAAAATCACCATGGAGTTACATCACATTTAATTAATGTTGTACATGCATTGGTTTATAACGTACATACTACAAGTTCAAATTGTCCATTCTCTATCATCAATAAGGTGATGGAAGGGGTCATCAATAGTAGTAGCAAGTGGCAGTTGCTTAGAAAGAACCTGCTCAGTGATGCTCAAATTGGGTTCAGCCAGAGTCACTCAGCTCCTGACCTCGTTACAGCCTTAATTCAAGCATAGAGAAAAGAACTGAACTCCAGGGATGAGGTTAGAATGCTCTTGACATAAAGGCAGCATTTGTCCATGTGTGGCATCAGAGAATCCTAGCAGAACTGGTGTCAAAGGGAATCAATGAGGACAGGTGGAAGAGGGTGGAAGTGTGGGGAATGGACCAAAATCTCTCTGCTGGTTGGAGTCATACCTGTCCCTAAGGGAAATGGTTATGGTTGTTGGAGGTCAATCATCATCTCAGTTCCAGGATATCACTGGAAGAGTTTTTCAGGATGTGTCCTAGGCCTAAACATCTTCAACCGTTTTACCAATGACTTTCCTTTCATTATAAGGTCAGAGGTGAGGATGTTCACTGATAACTGCGCAATGATCTGCACCATTCATGACTCCTCAGATATTGAAGCAGTCCAAATGCAGCAAGATCTGGACAATATCCAGGCTTGGGCTGACAAGTGGCAACTAACATACATAGAACCATAGAACACTACAACACAGAAGCAGGCCTTTTGGTCCTTCTTGGATGTGCCGAACCATTTTTCTGCCTAGTCTCACTGACCTGCACCTGGACCATATCCCTCCACACCCCTCTCACCCATGTACCTGTCCAAGTTTTCCTTAAATGTTAAAAGTGAGCTCACATTTACCACTTCATCTGGCAGCTCATTCCACACTCTCACCACTCTCTATGTGAAGAAGACCCCCTAATATTCCGTTTAAACTTTTCTCCCTTCACCCTTAACCCATGTCCTCAAGTTTATTTCTCCCCTAACCGCAGTGGAAAAAGCCTGCTTGCATTCACTCTATCTATACCCATCATAATTTTATACACCACTATTAAATCTCTCCTCATTCTTTTACGCTCCAAGGAATAAATTCCTAACCAATTCAACCTTTCTCTGTACTCAATTTCTCAAGTCCCAGCAACATCCTTGTAAAGCTTCTCTGCAATCATTCAACCTTATTAATATCCTTCCTGTAATTAGGTGACCAAAACTGCACACAATACTCTAAATTCAGCCTCAGCAATGTCTTATTCAACCTCAGCATAACATTCCAACTCTTACATTTGATTTATAAAAGCCAATGTTCCAAAAACACTCTTTATGTCCCTATCTACCTGTGACATCACTTCTAGGGAATTATGTATTTGTATTCCCAGATCCCTCTGTTCTACTACACTCTTCAGTGTTCTACCATTTATCTTGTATATTCTACCTTGTTTTGTCCTTCCAAAGTGCAATACCTCACACTTGTTTGCATTAAACTCCATCTGCCATTTTTCAGCCCATTTTTCTAGCTGGTCCAAATCCCTCTGCAAGCTTTGAAAACCTTCCTCACTGTCCACTACTCCTTCAATTTTTGTATCATCAGCAAATTTACTGATCCAATTTACCACATTATCATCCAGATCATTGATATGGATGACAAACAACAATGGACCCAGCACTGATCTCTGTGACACACCATTCGTCACAGGACTCCACTCAGACAAGCAATCCTCCACTATCACTCGCTGGCTTCTTCCATTGAGCCAATGTCTAATCCAATTTACTATCTCTCCATGTATACCTAGCTACTGAACCTTCCTAACTGACCTCCCATGCAGGACCTTGTCAAAGGCCTTACTAAAGTCCATGTAGACAACATCCACTGCCGTCCCTTTGTCCACTTGCCTGGTAACCTCCTCGAAAAACTCTAATACATTGGTTAAACATGACCTACCATGCACAAAGCCATGTTGACTCTTCCTAATAAGTTCCTGTCCTTGCAGGTATTTGTAGATCCTATCTCTTAGTACTCCTTCCAATAATTTACCTACTACTGATGTGGAACTTACTAGCCTATAATTTCCCAGATTACTTTTTGAGCCTTTTTTAAACAACATGAGCTATCTTCCAATCATCTGACACCTCACTTGTGGGTACAGACATTTTAAATATATCTGCCAGGTCCCTGCAGTTTCAACACTCGTCTCCTTCAAGGTCCGAGGGAATACCCTGTCCAGTCCTGGGGATTTACGTACTCTGATTTGCCTCAAGACAGCAAGCACCTTCTCCCCTTTAATCTGTATGGCCTCCCTACTTGTTTACCTTATTTCAGTACTCTCCATTGCCAGTTTCATTAGTAAATACGGATGCAAAAAACCCATTTAATATCTCCCCCATTTCTTCTGGTTCCATACAAAGCCAACCACTCTGGTCTTCAAGAGGACCAATTTTATCCCTTACTATCCTTTTGTTTTCAATATACCTGTAGAAGCTCTTAGGGTTATCCTTTACCTTGACTGCCAAAGCAACCTCAAAAAGAAAATCAGGAGGGATAAAAGAAGACATGAGGTCTTGCACTTTTTATACTCCTCAAGTATCTTTTTTGTTCCCTGTTGCCTATACATGTCATACATCTCTCTCTTCTTCTTTATCAGAGTTGCAATATCCCTTGAGAATCAAAGTTCCTTATTCTTATTCATTTTGCCTTTAATCCTGACAGGAACATACAAACTCTGCACTCTCAAAATTTCTCCTTTGAAGGCCTCCCACTTACCAATCACATCCTTGCCAGAGAACTGCCTGTTCCAATTCATGCTTTTTAGATCGTTTCTCATTTCTTCAAATTTGGCCTTTTTCCAGTTTAGAATCTCAACCTGAGGACCAGATCTACCTTTATCCATGATCAAGTTGAAACTAATGGCATTATGATCTATGGAACCAAAGTGTTCCCTTACACACACTTACATCACTTGCCCTAACTCATATCCTAATAGGAGATCTATAACATTGCATCCTCTCTGGTTGATACCTCTATATATTGACTTAGAAAATTTTCCTGAACACATTTTATAATCTCCGCCCCGTCTAGACCTTTAACAGTGTGGGATTCCCAATCTATATATGTAAAATTAAATTAAAATCCTCTACTATCACAACTTTGTTTCTGGCAGTTATCTGCTATCTCTCTTGCTGACTATTAGGTGGTCTATAATATAACCCAATTAATGTAGTCATACCTTTTCTGTTTCTCAGCTCCACCCATATGGCCTCGGTAGACAAGCCCTCTAATCTGTCCTGCCTGAGCACTGCTGCAACATTTTCCCTAACTAGCAATGCCAACGTCTCACTTTTCATCCCTCTGCCATTCTCACGTCTGAAACATTGGAATCCTGGAACATTGAGCTGCCAGTCCTGCCCCTTCTGTAGCCAAGTTTCACTATTGGTTATAATGTCAAAATTCCGTGTGTCAATCCATGCCCTCAACTCGTCTGCCTTTCCATATAAGTGCCTGCAATGACAATCTCCAAAAAGAGAGGATCTAACCATTGCCCCTTTACTTTCAATTGTATTGCTGTTACCAAATCCCTTTAAGACAAGAACAGATCAGAGGCTAGGAGTTCTGTGGAGTTTATGACTCCCTAAAGCTTGTCCGTCATCTACAAAGCACAAGTCAGGAGTGTGATGGAACACTCTCCATTTGTCTACATGAGTGCAGCTTCAACAACACTTGAAGTTTGACACCAGAACAAAGCAGGCTGCTTGATTGGCATCCCCTTCACAAACATTCACTCACTGCACCACCAGCACACAGTGATAGCAGTTGTACTACGTACCAGATACACTGCAGGTGCTCACCAAGGCTCCTTATTTAGCACCTTCCAAACCCAGGACCACTTCCACATAGAAAGACAAGGACAGCAACAGCTGGGAACACCTAAAAGTTCCCCTTCAAGTCACTCACCATCCTGATTTGGAAATAGATCACCATTCCTTCACGTTGCTGGGTCAAGATCATGGAATTGCGTCCCCAACAGCACTGTGGGTGCACTAACACCACAAGGAGTGCAACGTTTATCTGCTGATGCTTTTGAGCAGTTTTTTTTTGGCAGTTTTTGTTAACAGTGGTTTCCTGTTGACTTCTATTTGGAGGCAGAGCAAGGAAGCAGGTTTCAATTTTACCCCAGCCTAAGTGGGAATCAAGCCTATGCTTAGGCTGTTCGAGGCTTTGACAAAGGATCATCTGGACTCTCAACATCAGCTCTTTTCTCTCCTTACAGATACTGCCAGACCTGCTGAGATTTTCCAACATTTTCTCTTTTGGTTTCAGATTCCACAATAATTTGCTTTTATTTACTAAACATTATTTAGTTGGTAACGCAAACACTAAACTACAGAAAAATGTATTTTTTTTTATTTAACACAACTGAAAACCCACACCATGCACTCAGCAGAAGTATAGTCTTGTTTTTAAAGTCTCAATCTCCTCCTGCTCCACCATGGTTAATCTGCAGGTGTCCTTTTAAACAAATTTCATTTCACTCAATCTTTTATAGCAAGGTACCCATTGGTGATTCTGTAATCTTAAACTCTGCATAAGCCTTGCTTCTTTGAAATAAGAATCCATCTTCACCAGCACTCAGTTTGATGGTTAACACAAGATCTGCCCATTTGGCTGGCTTGGCATGGCAGCACCTGTGAAGTGTTGTCTTCTGAGGGAAATCCTTCACTCTGACTAACTCGAGAGTCTGTGCAGCAGCTTCAGCTCTCCCCTCCTTTGTACAAGGTGTCAGAGTAAGGGGCTGATCTCTTAGGACTGAGCTGAGGATATATTAGGTTGTGGATCTTGGGGAATTGTCTATGCTAGAGGTTTGTGAATGCTCCATCATTGGATACATTTAAAGTTGGGATAGACAGATTTTTGGACAGTCAGGAATCCAGGGATATGGGTAGCGGGTGGGAAAGTGGAGATGAAGGCCAAAATCAGCTGTGATCATATTGAATTGGAGAGCCGGCTTGACAGATTATGTGGTCTATTACTCCTTCTATTTCCTGTGTTAAAACTTGTACCTGACTTTGAATCGATTTCAATTTGAGTTTCTGTCTCCATAACAAGCAGTTCACATGGGTTTGTCCCTGGGCTGACAGTATGAGATCATATGGCCTCCAGACAGATCCCATAGGAGATCTTGCCTCTCTTTCCAAGCAATCCTATCTTAACTTGAATTAAAGGGAACATTTTAAAACATAACCATCTTATAAAGTCTAGCATACTAACAACCATTTCTTACAGTTCCATGGCACTAGGCTACTAATGTGATTCCTCAGTATATCTTCCTTCAGTGTATTTTATTTTAAATTTTTATGTTAAGTTGCTGAAGGGAACATGTCATTATTTAAAATAAGTTGTTGGAATGAATTTGACAAAGCTTGTTTACAAGCAGAGAATTTGTAGCACGCAAACAGAAATACCAGGGTTGCAGTTACAAGACTGTAATGCTATAATTGTACCTAAATTCAGTTTTGATGTAAACTAGTGCAGTCTTCTTGGCAAACTGTTCTTTGACTGAATAAGTAGCAGTTTGGCACTTCATTTAATGCTTATTACAGATTAGCAATCACACAGGAAATTTGCTAAACACAAAGAGGCAAAATAGCAGGAATCCCTGTCAGAATTTTTTAAAAATTATTTTATTGGATATAGGCATCACTGGCTGGGCCAGCACTTAAAGCCTGATATTGGTATCATTACTGGCTAGTAATCCAGAGATCCAGGTAATGCTCTGGGGACCAAGGTTCAATTTCCACCATGGCAGATAGTGGAATTTGAATTCAATAAAAATCTGAAATTTTAAAAGTCTATTGATGATCATAAAACCATAATTGATAATCTGGTTCAATAATTTCCTCTGGAAATCTGCCATCCTTACCTGGTCTGATTGAAATGTGATTCCAGGTCCATAACAATGGGATTGATTCTTAAATGCCCTCAGTCTCGAACAATAAATGGAGGCCCGGTCAGCGACACCACATTCTATAAACATCTAAAAGTAGAAATATTAAAATGTACATTTGTATGAAACACTGTATTTTCTAACACCTGTTTGGGCACTGACAAATTCGGTTACTTGAATAATTTATATCTGTTACTGAAGTTCAAACACCTCTGTCAACTCCAACTCCATCTCCTCCCGTTCCCCCATCCTCCTGAATTGCAAATTTCTTTCCTACCTTGCCTTCCCCAAGATCAATTTAGAATCATGGGCTACCTACAGTGCAGAAGGAGGTCATTTAGCCCATCAAGCCCGCACTGACAACAATTTCACCCTATCCCCAAAACCCCATGTATCTACGCTGCTAATCCACCTGACACTAAGGGGCAATTTAGCATGGTTAATCAACTTAACACATCTTTGGAGGATCTCACTTGTCTATGAGACCCACATTCTGCTTCTACTGCTGAGTGCTCAACTTCCCTTCCTGGCTCCCATATTAGGTGATTCTGTTAAGAGTCCTCTCTCCTCTGGTACAGATCCACCTCCTTCTCAAACCTTCCATCATCACATCTCTCCTCTGAACCAACACCTGACACCTCCATCCGATCTCTAATCACCCTTCCCTTCCCTTCCCAAATTATAACCTTGCTGCCTCCCATCTCATAGAGTCTTAACAGCATAGAAGGAGGTGATTGACCCCATTGAATCCATCTGGTCTTCATAAAATGATCCAGTCAGTACATTTCCTTGCTCTGTCCTATTGTCTTGTAAATTTTCTACACTTTATTTTCCTTTTGAAACCATTAATTAGCTCTGCTCCCACTGTTTCCGCAAGCAACAAGTTTGATTGTTACCATTTGCTGCATTTTTTAAATACACTTAAATTCTTCCTCTCATTTTCCAGAACCTTAAATCCTGTCCTCCTACTGGTTGTACTATCAGTTCATGGATAAAGCCTTTCTTTTTTCCTACCCTATTTAAATTTATCAATCTTATGTATCTCTGAAGAACAACTTAGCTTCCCCAACCTAAGCTTATAGCTGAAATCCCTCATCCCTGAAGCCATTCTGGCAAATCTCCTTCACATTCTTTTGAGGGCTCTCATGTTCTCCCTAACGGTGATGACCAGAACTGGATGCAATGGTTGTGACCTAACCAGAGCTTTTTGAAGGTTCAGCACTGCTTCCCTACTTTTGCATTCGATACCAATATACTCAGTATTTATGAAGCCCAAGAATCGTATGCTTTGCTAACTAGTTTTCTGAATGTCCTGCCTCCCTCAGAGATCAATGCAATCCCCTCTCCTTCATGTCCCTCTGTCCCTGTAGACTCTTCAAAATCATTTAGTCTGTATTGCCTCTTCTTATCCCTTCTGCCAAAATACATCACATCACACTTGTGTTAAGTTCCATCTGCCACACTTTCTGCTATTCTCTAGCCGAACCATGCCCTATTACAGTCAGTTTGAATAATTCTGAATGTCAGCCATATCTCCAGTTTTGCTATCATCGGCAAGTTTCAAAATTTTACTCTGTGCATTTCAGTATCCAAGTCATTTATTTATATCAAAGAGGCAGTGATCCTAACACTGAACCATGGGAACAGAACTGTCTAGCATCCTCCATCCAAAAAGCAACTATTTACCACAGCTTGCTATTCTCTGAGCTTAATCCAATTTTTTTTTTATCTGAGAATAATTCATATTCTAAGACCCTCAATTTTGTTAACCAGTCTTTTATGTGCTGCTTGTCAAAGGCTTTATTAAAACCTATGTGGACAACATCCGTTACTTTCCCTTTATATCTGTTATCTCATCAAAAAATTCAATTAGATTAGGCAAACATGATCTGCCTTGTACAAATCAGTGCTGGCTCTCCTTTATTAACTCAAACTTTTCCAAGTACCAGTTGGTTTTTTTTTCTCTTGATTATAGTTTCTAAATCCTTAGTCACCAATAATGTTAAACTAATAAGCCAGAAGTCATTGAGAATGTTCTTGATTCTCTCTTGACAAGCTTGTCACATTTGGCACCCTCCAATTTCCACCTCCTCTCCCGTATCTTGGGAAGATAGGAAGATTATGGCAAATCCTGCTGTCATTTCCACTTCAATCTTCCTTAGAAACCAACATTGGAAGCCACCTGGACCAGATGGCTTATCCACTTTAACTAGCAAGACCAGTTTTTCCAGCACATTTTTTCTACAATTATCATTGTATGAATTATCTCTCCCACCTCTGCATCTAACAGATATTTTGTCAACGTTCTCTTCCTTAGTAAATACCAATACAAGCCTTGCAATATGCTTCTAAGTAAATATGTGTGGGAAGCTTGGTGGCACAGTAGTTAGCACTGCTGCCTCACAGCGCCAGGGATCTAGATTCAATTCCTGGCTTGGGTCATTTTCTGTATGGATTATAAGACTTAGGAGCAAAATTAGGCCACTCGGCCCATTGAATCTGCTCTGCTGTTCAAACATGGCTGATTTTTTTTCTCATCCCCATTCTCCTGCCTTTTCCCCATATCCCCTGATCCCCTTATTAATCAAGAACCTATCTTTCACTGTCTTAAAGGTACTGGCCTCACAGACTTCTGTGGCAAAGAGTTCCACAGGTTCACCACTCTCTGGCTGGAGAAGTTTCTCCTTATCTCTGTCATAAAGGATCGTCCCTTCAGCCTGAGGTTGTGCCCTCAGTAGAATTTGCAGCTTCTCCCCATGTCTGTATGGGTTTCCTCCGGGTGCTCCAGTTTCCTCCCACAGTCTGAAAGCTGTGTTGGTGAGGTACATTTACCCAAACAGGCGCTGGATTGTGGTGACTAGAGGAATTTCACAGTAACTTCATTGCAGTGTAATGTAACTTTATGACTAATAAATAAAGGTTAACTTTAACTATTTTCCTATTTTCTCTTTGCTAGTCTTATTTTTGTTCTTCACTTCCCTTTTCTTCTTCATGCATTTGGCCTGGTTCTCAATTGAAGAATTCACCTGGGGAGGCAGTGGCATAGTGCTATTGTCACTGGACCTGGGTTTGGATCCTCCTCAGGACAGATGGTTGAATTTGAATTCAATTAAAAATCTGGAATTAAGAGTCTAACGATGACCATGAAACCATTGTTGATTATCATATGAATCTATTTGGTTCACTGATGTTCTTTAGGGAAGGAAATTTGCTGCCCTTACCTAATCTGGTATGGCCTATATGTGAGTCCAGATCCATAGCAAGGTGGTTGACTCTTAAGTGCCCTCTGAATGGATGCTAGGCCAGTTCAGTTGTGTCAAAGTCTCAAACCCACTATCAACTTAGGCATCGGAAATGGCAATAGCAAACTCAGTCCTCGCATTCCTGTAAAGTCCTCCATATTTACAACCTTTTGTGTGAAAATTGTGAGACCTGTCCCACAGCAACAGCCTGACATAGTCATCCGCATGGAATTATGCTTTACAGACAATGTCCCCATAGACATCATTATCACCATCTATGGGTATGTTCTTTCCTACCAGCAGGACAGATCCAGCAGACACAGTGGCACAGTGGTATATGGTTGGGAGAGAATTGCACTGGGAATCCTCAACATTGGATCTGGATCACATGAGGTTTCATGGCATCAGGTCAAACATGGGCATGCCAATTACCATGTGTTGGTGTGCAAAACCAGGGCAATCTGCTATTAAATATTGGTGTAAAGACATGGAATGTCAAAGTTGTGAAAAAAGAGGAGACATAGCAGCACATTTTACCATCCTGCCTGCCTTGGGAATTGGAGCGAGTAAAGGACAGACCATGGAAAGGTCTGTTGACCTCAGGCAGGATTTTTTGGTTTCAGGGTGAATGAGGCCAGAGAATTCCATCCATAAAATGCGTCAGCAGGAAGAAAAAGTGAGCTACAAATAAAAACAAGAAGCAAGAACAAACCAAGACAGAATTTAAATTAAATAAGAGGAGAAATGTCCATGCTGTACAACAGAGCCGAAAAAGCAAAGAGACACTCAGAGGACAAGTTATCACTAAACGTGCAAGCTGTCATTGATACTACATTCAGATTCTGGGTCATTCCATTGGATGAACAGCCAGTAAGGATGGATATTGATGCTGAGATAGCAGTCTCACTGGTGCCAGAGACAATGTACAATGTACCTGTGCATGTTCCCTTAAGGCCATTAGAAATAGTGCTGAAGATGTACACAGGTGAAGTTGTTTGCCTGAAGAGCCATATTGAAGTGGTTGTGCAACTCAATGGGCAGATAGCAGATTTGTCCCTACATGTGGTGAAGGGAAACTATCCAGCATTGCGTGATCATATGCAACTGGAGAAGATAGATTGAATTGGGCTGAAGTCAATATGAAAATCAGGCCTCATGAAAATGTTGAAGATGCATACTGTTATTTTCGATGGAAAATTAGGGAGCATGAAGGACATTACAGTCAAACTGAAAATAGAAAGTGAAGCCAAGCAGAATGCTTGAAGGCAATGTTTGTACTGTATGTCATTAGGCTGAAGGTGAAGACTGACTTGGAGTATTTTGATTTAATTTGGTTTATTATCACATATACTGAGATACAGTATAAAGTATTGTTTCTTGCGTGCTATACAGGTGAAATATACCATTCATGAAGTACATAGGAGAGAAGGAAATGTGAGGGTACAGAATATAGTGTTGCAGTTACAGGTAGGGTGAGGAGAAAAATCAGCTTAATATACGATAGCTCCATTCAAAAGTCTGATGACAGCAGAGTACAAATTGTACTTGAGTCGGTTGATAAGTGTTTTAGACTTCTGCATATTTTTTCCTATGGAGGAAGGAGGAAGAGAATAGTATATCTGAGGTGAGTGAGGTCCTTGAATATGCTGGTTGCTTTCCTGAGGCAGCAGAAAGTGCAGACAGAGTCAATGGATGGGAGGCTGGTTTGTGTGATGGACTAGGCTATGTTTCTTGCGGTTTTGGCCAGTGCAGGAGCCATACCATGCCATGATACATTCAAAAATTTGGTGAAATGATGGAACAGCAATAATCTCTCCTTCAATGTCAGTATAATGAAGGAGCTTTTCATCAACCTAGTGGAGGACATGCCCCTGTCGACGTCAATGATGATGAATGTTCACTAACGTCCTTTAGAGAAAGAAATCTGTTATCCTTATCTGGTCTGGCCTAATGTGACTCTAAAACCACAGAGTGTGGTTGACTCTCAACTGCCCTCCAAGGGCAACTAGGGGTGGGCAATAAATGCTGGCCAGCCAGCGATGCCCAGATCCCATGAATGAATAAAAAAAAGAAAGGATGCTTTTTATGGTGCATTTGTAAAAATTGGTGATAGTCTGGTTGGGCATGTTGAATTTCCTTAGCTGTCTGAGAAACTTGAAGCATTGATGAGACTTCTTAACTATAGCATTGGTGTGGAGGTCCAGGGCAAATTGTTGGTGATTTGAACACCTAGAATTTTAAGTTCTCAATTATTTCCACTTCATCACCATTGATGTAGACAGAGGCATGGTCTCCACTATGTTTGCTGAAATCAGTGAATAGCTGGAGCTTATGTGGCTGAGAGATGATGTTATGGAGATCTATAAAATAATAAGGGGCACAGATCAGCTAGATCATCAATATCTTTCCCAAAGTAGGAGAGTCTAAAACAAGAAGGCATTGGTTTAAGGTGAGAGGGGAGAGATTCGTAAGTGTTCAAAAGGGCAATTTTTTCACACAGAGGGTGGTGAGTATCTGGAACAAGCTGCCAGAGGTAGAAGTAGAGATGGCTATAATTTTGTTTTTTAAAAAGCATTTAGACCATTACATGGGTACAATGGGTATGAGCCAAATGCGAATAATTGGGATTAGTTTAGGAGTTTTAAAAAAATGACAGCATGGACAAGTTGGACTGAGTGGCCTGTTTCCATGTTGCAAACCTCTATGACTCCTTCATTTTACTGACATTGAAGGAGAAATTATTGTTGTCGCATCATTTCACCAAATTCTCCCTCTTCTGTACTCCATCTCGTTGTTTGAGATCCGGCCCACTACAGGGATTTTATGAAGACTGGATTTCTGGAACCTGTTAGCATCAATGAATAGACTTTATCTATTTTCCATGACATCTACCTCCTCTGAGAAGACTGTTGAGATGCAAGAAGTATTTAGTCGCTCTGGATTTCCTGAATAGCTGATAGGTGACAATTTGTCTCACAGGAATTTGAATATTTATAACTAGGCACCCATGAGGTGCTGCGGGCTATCAATAGCAGCAGTATTGTACAGTACTACAATTTGTCATCTCATGGCCCAGGATATCCCACATTCTACCACTAACATCAAACCATGGGATCAACCCTGGTTCAATGAAGAATATAGAAGAGCATGCAAGGAGCAGGACCAGGCAAACCCAAAAAGAAGTGACTCTGTGAAGCTATCACAGAGGATTAGTTGCCTGCCAAGCAGCGTAAGCAGAAAATGATGCACTGAGCTAAGTGGTCCCACAACCAAGCTCTGCAGACCAACCACATCCACTCATGAATGGAGTGGACAATTAAACAACTCACTGAGTCTCCACAAGTGTTCTCATCCTCAATGTTGGAGAAACCCTGCATAACAATGCAATAGATAAGGCCAAAGCATTCATATCAATCTTCAACCTGAAGAGATATATGAAGGAGCCATCTCAGCCTCCCCTGGAGGTCCCCAGCATCACAGATCCCAGTTTCACCCAACTTGATTTACTCCTTATGTTGTCAAGAAATGGCTGAAAGCATCGGATGTGCAGATGCTGTGAGTCCTGATGATACTCTGGCATTAAGAACAAAGAACAAAAAACAAAACAGCACAGGAAACAGGCCCTTCGGCCCAACGAGCCCACGCCGCCACCCTGATGTTCCCACCTCCACCCGTGATCCCTGTCTATGTTTACAGATCTGTGGATTAAAAACCAAATTTGAGACAATTTAGGGAGAATTTGTTTTGCCAATTAGCCTAAGAGCACATTTTTGGGATGTGGGAAGAAACTGGAGCACACGGAGAAAACTCACGCAAGCACAGGGAGAGTGCGCAAACTCCCACAGACACAGGCCCAAATCCATGTACCTGCACAGCACAGCGATAGTCACTGAGCTGTCGTGTTGCCCATCAAATGGTCCAGGTCAAGCGTACACTAACGACGTGAAGCACTAGGATACTCTCGAAAAAAATCCAAGAGCAGCCCTCTCACGACCCATCGCGTGTACGCCCCTCGTTAGACAACAAGGTGGATAAAAACAAGTACATCAACATCATCATCTATTTACACTCCCAGGGACTCCCAAGGCTCATGATCCCTATTTTAAATTAGTTTTCTATATCCCTCCATTCCCATTCTGTTCATGTGCCCATCGAAGTATTTCTTAAATAACTCCAGAGTGACTGCCTCCACCACTTTACTTGGCAGCACATTCCATATCCCCACCACCCTCTGTGTGAAAAAACTCCCTCTAGCATCCAAATTATACCTTACCCCCCTCACCCTAAGCCCGTGACCCCTCGTGCTATTCAAGTCCATCCTAGGAAAAAGCTTAACCCTGTTTACTCTATCTATACCCCTCATAATCCTGTACACCTCTATTAGATCTCCTCTAAGTCTACGTCTTTCTAAGGAAAACAGTCCCAATTTGCCTAACCTCTCCTCGTAACTCAGACCTTCCATACCAGGCAGCATCCTGGTAAACCTCCTCTGCACTCTCTCCAGAGTCTCCACGTCCTTCCGGTAGTAAGGCGACCAGAACTGGACACAGTATTCCAAATGAGGTCCAACCAGCGTTTTATACAACTGCAACATTAAAGGCCAGCTCTTGTACTCTATACCCCTTCCTATAAAGGCTAGCATACCATATGCTTTCTTCACAACCTTCTCCACCTGCTCTGCCACCTTCAGAGACTTGTGCACCTGCACCCCCAGATCCCTCTGCGTTTCTATACTCTTAATAGGTTTACCCTTTATTATATACTTCCCCTCCTACATTCTTTCTCCCGAAATGCATCACCTTGCATTTATTAGGATTGAATTCCATCTGCCATCTATCTGCCCTAGCTACCAGCCTATCTATGTCCTGCTGCATCGCCTGACAATGCTCCTCACTATCCGCAAGTCCAGCCATCTGTGTATCGTCTGCAAACTTGCTGATCACTCCACTTACTCCCTCTTCCAAGTCATTTATATATATTACAAATAGAAGAGGTCCCAGTACTGAGCCCTGCGGCACACCACTAGTGACCAACCTCCAGCTAGAACTGGAATTACTATTACTCTCTGTCTCCTATTACCAAGCCAGTTACTTATCCATCTAGCTACCTGTCCTTGTATCCCATGAGCCTTGACCTTTTCAACTAACCTCCCATGAGGGACTTTGTCAAACACCTTAGTGAAATCCATAAAGACGACATCAACGGCTCGCCCTTCGTCGACTGTTTTCGTCACCTCCTCAAAAAATTCTACCAGATTTGTAAGAGTACTGAAGAATTGCACTCCATAGATTTTTGTGCCCTAGCCAAGTGTTCCATGACAGCTACAAAACTGGCATCTACCTGGTAATGTGGAAAATTGCCCAGGTATGCCCTGGATACAAAAAACAGCATAAATCCAACTTGGCCAATTTGACCAAGGCAGCATTTGACTGAGTATGACATCAAGGAACATTAACAAAACTGGAATCAATGGGAATCAGGGGAAAATCTTTCTGCCAGTTGGAGTGATACCTCGGATAAAAGGAGGTGGTTGTAGTTGTTGGAAGTCAATCATCTCAGTTTCAGGACATCACTGTAGGAGTTTACTCAGGATATTGTCTTAGGCCCATCCATTTTTAGCTGCTTGAACAATGATCTTCCTTCCATCATGAAGTCAGATGTGAGGATGTTTGCTGATGATTGCACAATATTCAGCACCATTCAGATACTGAAGCAGTCTTTGTCCAAATGCAGTAAGACCGGCACAACATCCATGTTTGGACTGACAACTGACAAGTAAGATTGCTTACAACTGCACAGCAATGATCATCTTTAACACTAGAGAACCTAACCATTGCCCTTTGACATTCAATAGCATTAGCATCATTGAATCCCCCACTAGCAACAAGGCAAAAGTCAGGAGTGTGATGGAATTCTCGCCACTTGACTGGATGAGTGCAGCTTCAACAACACTCAAGACGTTTGACACCATCCAGTACAAAGCAGCCCACAAACATTCACTCTCTCCACGAATGATGCATTTTGACAGCAACGTCTACCATCTACAAAATGCACTGCAAGACTTCACTAAACTCCATAGACAGCACCTTCCAGAGCAACTACCACTACCATTTAGAAGGGCAAAAGTAGCAACACACATGGAGCAGCACCTGGAAGTTCCCCTCCAAGCCAGACAACACTCTGACTTGGGAATACATCACTGTTCCTTTATTGTCACTGGGTCAAAATCCTGGAACACCCTCCCAAACAGCACTACAGGCATCCAGAGATTCAAGAAAGCGGCTTGCGACTACCTTCTCAAATATAATTAAGGATAGACAAATAAATGCTGGCCTAGCTAGTAATGCCACGCCCCATGAACAAATATTAAAAATTGCAAGTCATAGCCAGCTGTAGACATGGTATGAACTGTATAAGACTCTAAATTCATCACTTGTGAGAGTTTATATCACTTTTTTCCGCTTTCTATCTCAATGTTTCATTTAGCATACGAGTCTTATATCAGCTCGGGTAATAAACAATTTATTGAGATTTCACACACACAAATTTTTATGACGGAACTTCTGCAGAGTTGTATTCCACTGTCTGTTTCTGTGTCATGGGGCTGCACCATTTTCTTTCTAAACTGTTACTGGGCAAACTGGTGAAACAAAAACATACATTACAGAATCCATTCCTCAGAACTTAGAAATATTAACATTTGCACTTTCCAGATGCAATCCTGAATATTTGAATACTTTTGTCCCAAGTCTCCGGCATCAAGAAATAACTTGTCCATTCTCAAAAAAACACTAAGCAATTGAGGTGAGTTAATAACCTTAATCAATGAGTAGGTACAATGTCATTATTCCTTGCTATGTGCTTCATATTTATCAACATTAAATTTAATCTATCATTATCATCCAAAGATGTGCAGGTTAGGTGGATTTGCTATACTAAATTGCCCCTCAGTGTCCTAAGATATGCAGGTTAGGGGCATTAGTGGGGTAAATGTGTGGGGTTACAGGGATAGGGCAGAGGTTGGGCCTCGATGAGATGTTCTTTGGATAATCAGTGTAGACCTGATGGGTCAAATAGTCTCCTTCTGCAGCGTAAGGATCCTATAATTCTAAAATCAGCTCACGTAGAGGTAGATTGTGAATCGTGTGTCTAGAAAGGCCAGATGGTAGTAAAACAGGATTGGGTCATGTAAGCATGACAGCAGAAAAATAATAAGCTAGCAAGATGAAGAAGGTGAAAGTACCATTGTATAGATTATGTTTTATGCAAGAAAATCTGCCCGATCTTTTGAATGTTTCAAGCATTTTCTGTTTTTAGTCACAAATTAGCACAGATTCTTACTTCTGTAATACAAATTCAGTTGTTCACACGTCCTCTGGTTTGTCTTCTTTAATCATAAATAACGTTCTACTGCAAGTTAGCAACATTAGAGATTTTGTTGCATAGCACTTAGAAAACACCAAGGGACTAGTTTATCTCAAATGTCAGCATAGTAACTGCTTGGAAACAATTGAGTGAGATGTGTTTAAGAAATAAATCCCACCCATCCCTTCCTATTGAAATGACTAAAGCTTTTGAGCTCTTTTTGTTTAAAAAAAAGACAAAATAACCTCCTTTAAAACATCACTTTGAATAAGAAAATTTATTTAAACGATAGTGTTAAATGCAATGCAATTTGGGAAAACACTTCTTCAGGTGCGACATTCAAAGTTTTGGTCCTTTACATAATTTTAAAATCAACGCCATAAACTGGCAAAAGGAGACGAGATTTAAATAATCAAAATAATTTAGAATATCATATGCAATAAAGTTAGCAAATGGCAACACCACTGGGCACAAGTTCTACACTCCTTTCAAAGTATCAGGTCTGGTGTGCAGAAGAATGTTGCTGTCATGGTGATTTTAGTAAAATTGAACTTGTGAGTTTGTAACATCCGTAACTCAGCCCTGCTTCAGAAATGTCAAGAAAATATTCAACATTCAGGATTGAAGGGTGTCTAAAATTACCAGGGGTCAAAATAAAATGGATAGGATGGCCCTATTCCCCTCAATGGAGGGATCTATAATGAAGGGGCATAAATTTGTAGCAAGAAGTAGGTAGTTGAGAGAGGATTTGAGGGGAGAGATTTTTCACCGAGGCTGGTGAAAATCTGGAACTTACAGTCTGAAAGGATGCTTTAAGCAGAAAGGGGTATCAACATGCAGAGTTACAGGGGTAGAAGAATGAAATGGGACTAACTCAGCAGTGAAAAGTCATGGATTTGATAGGCGGAATAACCACTTTCAATGCCATAATTACTCTGACTCGATCAAAATAGACAAAAGGCAGGTAATTATAGGCCGGTTAGATTAACTTGTGTAGAAAGAAAAATACTTGAACCTATCATCAAGGAAGAAATAAATGGTGAGAAGTCTGGATAAAAATTATCCCAATAGTAAAACACAGCATGAATTCATGAAGGGCAGGTCATGCTTGACTAATTTGGTGGAATTCTTTCAGAACATTACATGCACAGTTTATAATCTGTGGATGTGGTGTAGCTAGATTTCTAGAAGGCATTTGACAAGGTGCCACACCAAAGACTGCTATGTTAGATAAAGGTGCATGGGTAATGTATTAGCATGGATAGAGGGTTGGTTAACTAACAGAATGCAAAGAGTGGGGGTAAAGTGATGTTTTTCTGGTTGGTGATCAGTGCCTAGTGATGTGCCTCAGGGATCAGTATTGGGATTGCGATTGTTTACGATTTACATAGATAATTTGGTTTGGGGACTAAAATTCACACATGACATTAAGATGAGTGGCAGAGTGAAGTAAGCAGAGGACACTGAAAGTTGGCAAAGGGATATAGATAATCTAAGTGAGTGGGTGAGGATCTGGCAGAAGGAGTACAATGTTGGTAAATGTGAGTTCATCCATTTTGGTAGGAATAACAGCAAAATGGATTATTATTTAAATGGCAAAAAATTGCAGCATGCTGCTGTGCAGAGGGACCTGGGTGTCCTTGTGCAAAAATTGCAAGGAGTTGGTTTGCAGGTGCAGCAGGTAATTAAGAAAGCAAATGGAATTTTGTCCTTCACTGCTAAAGGGATGGAACTTAAAAACGGCGAGGTTACAATTGTATAAAGTGCTGGTGAGGATATACCTGGAGTGCTGTGTGCAGTCTCTTACTTGAGAAAGAATATGCAGGCACTGGACAGGATGCAGAGGAAATTCATGAGGTTGGTTCCGGAGTTGAGAGGCTTTACTAATGAAGAGAGACTGAGGAGACTGGGGCTATACTCATTGGAATTCAAAACAATGAGGGGAGATCTTATAGAAACATATAAGATTATGAAGGGAATAAATAAGATAGAAGCAGGGAAGTTGTTTCCACTGATGGGTGAAAGTACAAACAGAGGGCATGACCTCAAAATAAGGGGGAGCAGATTTAGGACTGAGTTGAGGAGAAACTTCTTCACCCAAAGGGTTGTGAATCTGGGGAATTCCCTGCCTAGTGAAGCAGTTGAGGCTACTTCATTGCATGTTTTTAAAGCAAGGATAGATACATTTTTGAACAATAAAGGAATTAAGGGTTATGGTGAGTGATTGGGTAAGTGCAGCTGAGTTCATGAAAAGATCAGCCATGATCTTATTGAATGGTAGAGCAGGCTCAAGGGGCCAGATGGCCTACTCCAGTTTCTAATTATGTTCTTATTATGTTTTTATTAAGCTTGGAAGTAAATTCTGCAATCTCACAACTCTGGATAAACATATCCACATTGCCCTGTATTCTAAATTGCTCACATTTAACATCACTGGTCCCTCATTCATGATCCCTCGAGGGAGTTAGCCAGACTACTCAGGCACACAGGTGCCTGTGTTAACGTAAAGCCAATAATACAGAAGGTGGAACCAGCTAAGAGAGAAAGTGAATCTCAACAGTCTGCTTCAATAATAACAGTTTGTAACTAAACAAAGCAATAGATTCAGAAGATGAATAAAATAACCAAATACAATGGTTGGGATACTCCCAAAAAGATTCTAAGTGTCCAATTCACATAAAAACTGAAGTAAATCATGTTTTTTTTTTCAAATGAATCTCTCACAGGCTGTGCAATGCAGAGTGCTCTAGCGAAATTCATCCTGGAAATCAGTGAGAGGGTCTGTTCCCGTTGGAGAGCTGGCAGCATAGTGCTGAGCAGTCCACTGCGCATGTGCTGATCTGTCATGTGCCATCTTCAGTAAAAAGTCTTGATTCGAGATGCTTCAGAGAACTTCTCCCTTTGAGTCGAACCAATAGTTCTATGCTTGATTCTCTCTGCCAGAAATCAGTGCATGCACAGTAGCCCTGCGCTGCTGGCCTCATGGTCGCTGGCCAGCTCCATGACCCCACATCGCTGCTCCTCCGATCCTCCAATGGTCCAATCAATGGCCCCATGAACATGTAGTGGCCTGTCTCAAATCCCTTCCACCCACCGTGGCCCACCTCAATCCCCTCCCCACCCACCCCACCCCCTCCTCCCACCTCCCACAGCCCCTGTCACCCAATATCCTTCCCCAACACCCCGAGGAGCCAACAGCTCTCCCCACTCTGATACCGAGCCCTGATCACGGGCCTCCCTCCCTCCCTCTGCTCACAATCCCTATGCAGAGTGGCAGCAGGACCACTCCCCCCATCCCCACTGATCTCTCCCCAAGGCCCTGCCCTCTTGGCACTGTCAGATGCCTTCTGGGTAATGCCATGATGCCCCTTGGACAATGCCGCTTTGCCCCTTGGGCAATGCCGGAGGTCAGGCTGGCTACTTCCTTACCCCTGACCTTCTGGGGGATCTCAATTATCCCCTCTTTTACTCCAGTGGGGTCGTACCAGCAGCTCCCAATAAGTGGGGAGCTAAATTAAATCCCGCTGGAGTGAGCTATTCCTAGGGGAGGAGACACACTTGCGGGCCTGAAGATTTCAGTCCCGGGCCTGCTCATGGAGTTTAAATAAGCCTTACCACCATTTATGAGCTCTGCGCTGATTTTTGGCATGGAACTGATGGCGCTGGAAATCGGGCTGCCAAGACTCAAAGCGGGAGCCTGTGAAACAACATCTGTTCAAGTCTCCCAGTCCACTGCTCTAAAAAAGCAACTCAGCAGCTGGAAGGATTGTCCCCCAATGCCTCTTTAAATTAGTCAAAACAGTCAGTTCATCCACAATATAATTCAAACAAGGATAATAGCCAGAAGAATTCAAGGAGCATGTTCTTGAGCTTAAATACAAAATCTTCACTGGCATTGACATAGCAACAAATATTCAACAATATAAAGGCCTAAAAAAGTGGATGGAAATAATAGTGAGTTTTCTTTCAAGAACAAAATCTAAGGATATAATGTGACTCTCCAGTAACTTCCATTCCAAAATTAACTGCCTGCTGTGTCATCAGCCAATTTGGTCCAGAAGTCTGATTCACAGCAAAACAGATGGTCATGAGAAAGACTTGCATTTAGATTGCACCTTTACACCCTCAGGACATCTCAAAGTGATTTACAATGAATGAAGTACTTTTGAAGCAGAGTCACTGTTGTGACGTAAAAAATGATGTAAAGATGCTGGCATTGGATTGGGGTAAACTCATGATGTGGAGATGCCAGCGTTCTCTCCACTCATGTTGTCTGTACCTTTAAGACTTGATTACCTTAAAGACTTGCATTCCAACCATTATTTTATAAATTGAATTTGTGTCTTTATATGCCCCATTTGTGAACAGAGTTCCCACTTACCTGACAAAGGAGCAGCACTCCGAAAGCTATGGCTTTTGCTACCAAATAAACCTGTTGGACTTTAACCTATTGTTGTGAGACTTCTTACTGTGATGTAAGAAACACAGCAGTCAATTTGCATCACTTTACAGAGTGATACAGTAACAACCAGCTTATTTTGTTTGGTTGAGGAGTAAATGTTGGAAAGGACACCAGGGTGAATCCCCATGCTGTTCTTTGAATAGTGCTGTGGGACAGCGGGACAGTAGTGCTAACCATTGTGCCATCATATAAAAACCTTAGGTTTTTTTTCACTTCTGTAATTGGTTCTTATTCTTGTTTACAGATAGAACATTCAGCTGTGGTTCTGGGCCCATAGAGTTAATTTATCTATAAACAAGAGCAATAGTATCAGTAGTAAATTTTGTATCATCATGATGGGATTGGTGTTTAGGTTAAGAATTGAGTTGGTCATCAGACAAGCCCTATAACCAAAATTTAAAAATAAGAGCTCGGCCTTTTAAGAAAGAGATAAGAAGATTTTTCTCTTGGATGGTTGTGAGGCTTTGGATTCTCTTCCTATAAGGCAGAAATGGATAGATCCTTGATGAGCAAGAAGGTAAAAGGTTATTGGGAAAGCAGGAATGTGGGATTAAAAACAGATCAACCACAACTTTATTAAATGGCAGAACAGGCTCGAGGGGCTGCTCCAGTTCACACTTATTTATGTTTAGTGCAACAGGGAAAGGAGTGGAAATAAAGGGAATTGGCATAACCTATAGTGGATCCTGCTCCTGACCCTAACTTTTATGTTATCACATTAGAATAATAACCGAAAGGAAGAAATTATTGGCAAAACCACTTGTGTTAAGGGAAGGCAGAAAGAATATGGGGTTTCAATTTTATAAAAGATTAGACACCCCAGGAAACAAATGAGTCAGCAAGAGCAGGATAAAACATTGAAATTAGATATCAACTAAGTAGATTTGTATTTTGACTTTTAAGAGCTCAGGCAAATTTTCCAGCAAAGTAATACATATTCCAGGATCGTTAAATGCAGGGATGTGACAATAATGTGAATAGCCAGTTGAAAAGGATTGAAAGGATATGCAAAAAACATAAAATCAGCTCCACAAAGACTTGTGAGATTGAGAAGTGAGTAGATTGATCGAAATTCCACAGCAGCTCACTTCTTTCTGCCTCATTAATTATACAAAACATCCAAGTTTCAATAAAACAAATGTGCAAAAACAATGCAATTTTTCTCTTCGATGGGGAGAGGAAAAGGACCAAAAGTTGGATTACAGTTGAGGTGTATTGCTATAGATTTATGTTGCAATTTTAAATAAGATATACTGTTCCTCTGAAACATTGAAAATAGCAGAAAAACATGTCATAAAAACCCACGACAATGACATTCTGTGTTGGATTTTAGTATGCAATGGCAGTACTAATTTCCATCTCTGGATAAGCTTGTTGAACAAACTAACATTAAAAATTATTCTGAAGTCAACAGCAGGAGAGGGACCTTTTCTGATATTGTTCATTTGTTGGACCAATATTTTTCTTTTGCTTTTACAAATTTATGCTCAAGAATGTTAACAAAAATAAGTTTTACACTTTTGTCACGTCTGATCTGCATCAGGTCCCGATTATGCACAGCTTTGTTAGGACATAGATGCATAATAAAATCTTTCCTTTTCCCAGGTGTACCAGCAAGAAAATTCATGACACAAATACAGCATTTGCATTTTTCATTTCCTTGTTCTTTTAATAAGGGATACTCTGAGATCATGTTTTAAAATGACTCATGGACTCTATCCCTGTTCTTCTCTGTTATCAAACATTTGAATGGACCTACCCTACATAAGTTGATCTTTCTTTACGCTTTAGCTGTGACTGTAAAATTATATCCTGTACTCTCTCCCTTCCCTCTCTCCAATGTATCCTACGAATGGTATACTTTGTATAGCGCAAGAAGCAATACTTCCAACTGTATCCCAAAACATGTGACACTAGTAAATCAAATCAAATCAAATTCTTTAAAATATTGCCTTGGGCCCTTTACATCCACCAGAGATTGTAGATGGGACTCCTGTTTAATGTGTCATCCTGAAAACATCAATGCCAGCAGTGCACAGCTGTCTGCCTCAACTTCTGTGATCACATTCAGGAATGGGACTAATGCACAATCAAAGGGGGAAAAAGAAATGGAGAGACTGAGCTTTAAGGAGAGAATTCCAGAGCTTAGGGCCTTGGCAGCTTAAGAAACAGCCGACAGTGCTGAAGCAATTAAAGTTTGGGATGCTCAAGAGTATACTTATATACTCGGAATCATTAGATAATAGTCAATTCTCCATGTTTTGCCAGCTGTAACAAAAATGCTCTGTGCAGAATTCTTAGTTAAATGATGCAGGACTCCACATCAGAAAGATTGGTTTCGAAAGTGTCCAGATGGCATTGCTGAGTACCTGCAGAGCTTGGAGCACTTGCATTACAAGCTATTGTTTTTCTTCACCTCCTCTGCCCTGCTTGTCCCACACGCTTGATTTCCCACCACTCCTTTTGCTTTTAACTGCTTAATGTACCTTAGTCAAATAATCATGCCCCTCTATTATTAGTGAAGTATTATCAATATGTTTCTGGAACAGATTCATCATCTTCATTTCAATAAGAAGGAAGACTGTTCACAACAAAAGCTGAACATCAGCATCTATGCTTATTTTTGTGGAGCTATACACCAATGATCATCATTCATGTGCTAAACAAGATGCATTTAATTCAATGGCAGAGACTAGTGCCAAAATAATACCACTTAGCAACAGTTCATAAACTTAAAATCAATGTCCATGTTCCACTTTAAGTTTGTGTGCAATTGTCATTCTCGACATGTGCTCAGCTGGCAGGATAACGGTTCAGAAAGAAATTGAAAGGGGCATCTACCCAATTACCCATCTAAAATACTCAACCAAAAATGCAATACCTCTGTGAGGTTTTTAGAGCCTGTGTGGACAAAGCAAATAACTGTGTACCCCCTTAACCAATGTTAATTTGGAATTTTGGTCTACACATTTGGGAATCTGAGAATATGAAATAGATATTTTTCATTTGTCACTAGTATTTTGGAATTGTTTCTTATAATTTTCCGCTGTATTTAAAATATGAGAAAGGCAACATTATGGTTGCCATGCTTGATCATTTGAATGTAGGAGACAAAGTGAGACAATTTTCTTCTTTGTTGTAATGCAAATATCCAATTTATAATCAGATTTTCATTAATTCAATCCTATATTCTGTTTATTTTCATATTTTTGATTTTGGAAATTTCGGTGTGGAAGATCTTCATTGACAGGTCTAAATTAATCAGAATGCTTATTAAAGTCAAACATTTTTGGAAATGAGAAATTATTGTAGTCAGTGAGGTATTAATAAGCAGCTAACTTGTTTAAATTACAAATTAAGTTCAAATACTCTTATTGTCAGCAAATTACTGCCATGTAACTGTACCATAACACTGACTGTACTTTGCAATTCATTGAATGCAATGAATCAGATTTTGCTTTGAATGATAAACGAACAGCCTTTAGAGGTGCACATGTCGAACAGCAGCCTTCGGATTTCTGTATTTAACTATGCCTATGTATGTAAGTTGCTAAATGTCCAGAAATAATGATGCACACTTTTACCTTTCCTGTTTTTTTATAATAACAGGAAAATTTATCCCATGACGAGATTAGACAGAATTTTTCATTCTGGAGAATAAGTCTGGTGGTGGGCGGGGAAGTCAATGTGATTCTGGGCAGCGGATCAGTTGAACATGCATGATCTTCTGTTGCTTAGCTTATTAATTATGCATCTGCGAGGTGGGGTGAGCAGGCAGCAGAATTGTTTGCCTCATGTTCAAAGTTCCAGACATATTTAAAGGGCACTCAAACAGCACTCAAACTCATTCGTTGCAGGCAGCAGAATTCATGTTAATTCTCAAGTCCTTGTGGCCACAGCTTATAGTGTAGAAGTTGACAGACATGATTGCACCTGGGCATTGCTAGCTGCTCACCCCTAGTTAAAAGCACTCCTGGTGATACATCTATTGTCAGGCCAATGCTCTCTATTGCAACTTTCATGTTCGCCAACATCTGGATCTTCTTGAGACCACTGTCTCTAGCTGCTCAAGCCCTTGCTACTCTAGGTCATGTGCAAACCAGTGATAGGCCATCCTTCTCCTCATCTGAACCATTACTAAGGCAGGGTTTCCCACGGCTTATATCATCAATGCCTCAGTGGATGTGTGAATGAATTGAAGAGACACATTTAATGAACATGTCTTTTATATGTCTCCCACTATCTCAAAGCCAGCAGGCCAGTGCTAGGCTTTTTGCCTGGCCTCTGTCTAGATGGAGCACCTCACCTTACACCCTGGAGGATCAGAATTGGGTGTTCCTCCCATTCTTGTATGACTGTACATGAAGGCATTGCTCTTCAACAAAGGTCTTGAGACCCATGTGCAAGAAGCCTCCCTCTGACAAGATTTCTCTTAACTTCACTATAGTCTTAAGACAGTTTTGAGAAACTAGAAAGACTAACTGCATAAGCCATGACCATTTACCCAGGAGTTTCTGGCATTGTTCTCTGGAAAACTGGCCTTGAAAGTCAGAAGAGCCAAATTCACACAGATTATCCCACCATGTGGAGTTTGCACATTCTCTGCATCTGTGTGGGTTTCGGGTTATTCCAGTTTCTTCTAACAGTCCAAAAGTGTGCAGATTAGATGGACAGGCCATGTTAAATTGACACTTAATGCCCAAAGATGTTGGTTAGATGGATTAGCCTAAATGTACAGGATTATAGGGAGAAGGCAGAGTATTGAGCCTAAGTAATAGAGTCATAGAGGTTTACAGCATGGAAACATGTCCCCCGTTTTTTTAACCATTAAGCTAGTCCCAATTGCCTGCATTTGGGCAATATCCCTCTACACCCATTTTACCCATGTAACTGTCTAAATGCTTTTTAAAGACAAAATTGTACCAGCCTTTACTACTACCTGTGGCAGCTTGATCCAGATACTAACCATCCTTTGTATAAAAAAATTGTCCTGGTTCCTTTAGCATTTCTCCCCTCTCACCTGAAACCTATGTCCTCTAGTTTTAGATTTCCCTATCTTTCGCTATCCATCTCATCAATGCCCCTCATTATTTCGTAGACTTCTATAAGATCATCTCTTAGCTTTCTATGCTCCAAGGAAAGAAAGGACCAGTCTTAATTAGATTCTCCTTATAATTCAAACCATCAAGTCCTGGTATGCTCCTAATAAATCTTTTCTGTACTCTTTTATAGTATTTTATACTTTTGCACTATTTCTATAATAGGTTGACCAGAACTGTACTCAGTAGTCCAAATATAAGATGCTCTTTCGGAGAGTTGGTGTGCAGACTCAGTGGGCCAGATGGCCTCTGTTTGCGCTGCTGGGGTTCTGTGAATTCTATGGATCAACTCTGAATGGTGGAATGGGCACTAGGGGCTTAATGGCTTCCTTCTATGACTCTGTAACAGATAAGAGACTAAATGGAAGACAGGATTTTGCTTCCCCCCTCATTAAATGTCTCCACACATGGCAATTCCTGCTGCTGGTGGGAGAGAAAAGTTTCAACCATGTACACCTCCAACTTTTATATTTTTATTGGTGTGTGGGCTTCATTGGCTAGTCAGCATTTATTACCCATTCCTAATTGCCTTCAACAAGGTGGTATTGAGTCACTTCCTTGAACCACTGTAATGCAAGTGTTGTGGGTACATGCACTGGGTGTTAGGGAGAAAGCTCCAAGATTTTGACCCAGTGATAGTGAAGGAATGGCAATATATTTCCAAGTCAGAATGGTGAGTGGCTTGGGGCAACTTGCAGGTGATAGCATTCCCATGCATCTGATGCCCTTGTTCTTCCAGATGGCCGCTGTCACAGGTTTAGAAGATGTCATCAAAATGATATTTCCAGTACTTCCTCTGTAGGTTCAAACTGTAGATGGGATTTTAAGGCCTCGCTCATCCCAAAACCGTAAAATCCCATCCAAAGTCAATGGTCATTTCCCTTGTCTGCTTCTTGCCCACTCTGATTCCCGTGGCGGGTGGGATGGTAAAAGTCCGACCTGTGTGCTTTTGCAGTAAATCATAGAGCTCATCAGGACAGACTGTCAACAGAAAGTCAATTTGAAGGATTCTTATCAGGGAATGAAACTTTTCCTGGAACTGATTGGAATTTTTCTAAATCATATTGCACAACAAAATCTTATTTATTAGTGTCACAAGTAGTCTTATGTTAACAATGCAAAAAGTTACTGTGAAAATCCCCTAGTTGACGCACTCCGGCATCTGTTCAGTAACACTGAGGGAGAATTTAGCATGGCCAATGTATCTAACCAGCATGTCTTTCAGACTGTGGGAGGAAACCAGAGCACCTAGAGGAAACCCATGCAGACATGGAGAGAACGTGCAAACTCTACGCAAGCCAGGAATTGAACCTGAGTCCCTGGCCCTGTGAGTCAGCAGTGCTAACCACTGTGTGATAACGCAAATGTTAACATTCCAAATTGAAGGCACAGGGAAAACTTTCATTCTAAAGTTTAATGATGTTTATCTTTCCTGTAACAACCTATTTTTGTGGTGATTGCTTTTTTGTATGTGTCTGCTTGAGCATCTGGCTCTTCTTAATGCTGCTTCCATTATGTGCCCAATCCTACAGTCTGTTTCTATTTGCTTAATGGTCTGAGCTATAGACCTATCATGATATCTGTTATTCCTTATTATGGCAGATGGCTGAACTGCATTGTGGCCAAATGTTTATAATCTGTATATCAATTTGGTCAGCTGTGCCTGTCCTGAGCTCACACCTACAACATGATGGTTTTCTTAAATATATGATACAAATGCAGACATATGACTGTCATATCTGTTGCACTCCATGATCCTGGACTGCTGTTGTGATATATGTAGGTTGGGGTGTGTGCAGCGTTTTTAGGAGTGCAGATCAGGTGACCCCTAAGGTGAGTTCCATGCAGGGATGGAGCTTGGGGAGTCAGTCCGGAACTGATTGTGAAACTGTGCATGTGGGCAGCATGATGGCAAAGTGGTTAGCACTGCCGCTCATAGTGTTAGGGACCTGGGTTCAATTCTGTCCTCAGGTCATCGTCTGTGTGGAGTTCACACATGTTCCCCATGTCTGTGTAAGTTTCCCCCCACAGTCGAAAGATGTGCACATTAGCTTGATTGGCCGTGCTAAATTGATCTTAGTGTCAGGGGATTAGCAGAATAAATAAGTGGGGTTACAGAATAGAGATTGGATGGGATTATGGTCAGTGCACTTTTGATGGGCTGAATGCCCCCCTCTTGCATGGTAGGGATTCTACGATTTTAAATAAAATACTCCTTTGTTCAATACTCCAGGCTTACTTTGTAGTCATTTCTACATCCTACAGCGTAAGAACCAAATGTAATAGCTGTGAGCTGAAATTGGCTTGGTTAAATTTAGACGATGCTCTAAGCCAGGAATTAAATTTTAAATGGCTCCAGAAATATATAGTGTTTTTAAACAGACCTTGAGTGGACTTTAAAAGTCTGGCTCTAAAGTAGTATATAATTTCTTATCAACTGTATATACTTAATGTAATGTGATTGTAAATTTATATATCCTTCTGTGATGTTACGTGACTAGCCATCAGATACATAGGTTTATAGAAATGGAAAGTTAATTACATGATAAAAGTGGAAAGAAAGTGCATCTAATTAATACTGGGAAACATGCCTTAATAAGAGTTTGATGGAAGCTTTTCAAGAGCCAACAGCTGAGACTTTTATTTTAAGTATTATAAATGTTGACTGTTAAGAATTTAAAAATTCCTGATTGTTTTCTCAAATGGAACCATGGAATGCTGCTGAAGGAGTAGAAATTTAGTTGGTTTTCCCCCTCTTTCACAACTCTCCCTCGCCCAATTTTCCCCCATCCCACTCCACCCCCAATCCCATCCTCGTCCACACACAAAGATGCTCACTTCACTTCTTTCTAGTTCGGGATCCTGAACTCAGTACCAGGAAGGCTGGAATCAGATTGCTTTGCACCAAGTACGATCTGGATCCGGTACATTTCAGTTCATTGCGTTAGCTTATACAGGGGTATTAAATCGATAATGGCACTTATTTCATATATTGAGGCTTATTCCATATTTTTTCGGAAGAAAATGGAGAGAAAGTGAAAGAGCAATTGACAAATTTTTTGTGCAAGATTGAATGCACTTTATCTAATTACAGTGCTATAAATGTATCTGAGAAATGACATGGCAAAAATAAAGTTAACCAAAGACAAATGGTTAGTATATAGAAGTGATCAATAAATAACTATAAAAAAAACCTAATTAATTTGAATGCCTTGACAAAGTAACTGCTGGCAATATTCCAATGTTTATTCTTGTTTTTATTATTGATTTTGTCCATGGGAGATTGGCATCACAGGCTAGACCAGCATTCATTGACCATGCACAAAGACATAAGAACACATGAAATAGGAGCAGGAGTCAACCACAAGGCCAATCAAACCTGCTCAGCCATTCGATATGACCAATCCCTAATTGCCCTTGAAACAATGGTGATGAACTGTCTTCTTGAACTGCTGCAATCCATGTGTTATGGGAACACTTATAGTTCTGTTTGCAGGGGAGTTCCAGGATTTTCCACCAGAAACAATTAAGAAATGGGATATAGTTCTATGTCAGAGATGATGTGTGACTGCCCTTGTCCTTCTATGCTAGAATCATAGAATCCCTACAATGCATAAGAAGGCCATTTGGCCCATTGAGTCTGCATTCTCCACAATCACATCTAGACACTAGTCCCATAGCCCCACTTATTTACCTTGTTAATAATGTCTTAGGGTCAATTTAGCATAACCAATCCATCTAACCCTGACATCTTTGGACTGTAGGAAAATCCGGAGGAAACCCAGGCGCACATGGGGAGAATGTGCAAACTCTACACAGATAGTGGTCTGAGGCTGGAATTGAACCCGGGTCCCCGGCGCTGTGAGGCAGCACTAGTAACCATTGTACCATAATGCTATGGTCATGGGTTTGAAGATACTGTCGAATAAGCCTTGGTGAGTTAAATATTCAGCAGAATTTGGGTATCTCCTTTGCTCCATCCTGTCACTACCCAAAACAATGTGTGTAAAAACTCCATAATGGGGTTGGGCCCTGAAAGTCATTGATTGGATCCTGCTTCACTGATGACAATGCATTCATGCCCAAAGAGCAAGACACTTCCCAAATTGCAGGGCTTTTCACAAATGAAGGACATTTCAATGCTTGCAATAAGAGTTTGATGATATGACATGTCCTCAAGCGAGATTCCCCAGATTTGTTAACACAGACATGAACCCTCAAATTGTTATGCCTCAGGTAAAGAGGGATGAAGTGGTTCCCTGGCCTCATTCAACCCTCTCTAGTAGTTGCAACAAGATTAATCTAAAAAGGATCCCTCCCATCAGGAAATGCATTTCCAGTTCCAATTTTTATGTTTTAAAAGGGGACAACTTAACCGGGGTTTTTTAAGTTAAAGGTAGAGTGAGTTTATTAACAGCTAAATGCAAGAAAATGATAAAACACTCTAACATACGTTTGTATAGATTTGAAGTGAAAATTAAGTCCCAAGTAAGTAGTTAAAAATGTAAACAAAATAGGTCTTAACTCATGACGTTCAGATGTTTGAGTATTAAGGTTCTTGCAATTCAAGACTCCAGTAGCACTGACTTTAGCAGGCAAAAAGTCTCTTTCAAGATTCTGGGAATGCTGACTTTACCAGGCGAACACTCTGTTTTGAGATTCCAGTGTTCTGCAGTCTGGTGGAGAAGTTTCCCTGTTTCCATTTCAGTTGTGACCTTTGCTGACTTGGCTTATTTCAACAATCAGGGAATGAGGTATATATCTGCCAAAAGCTGCTACAGACTGGCTTCTCTTCTGTGTCATACTCACTCTGACACTGCAGCACTGCTTCACATACAGCCCCATACTAGGGATAGCTTTTCAGCTGTTTTTGTTTATCCCAATCTTTACATAGTCCTGGATGATGGAATCCAAAATTCCATCTGGGACATTATGAACAGGATATGTCTTGCTCCAGTTATCTCCTATTAGCTTAACCTGAAATGGCAATTAGTTTATGAGTGTTTTCAAAGTATCATTGTCTAGAAACAAGGTGGATTTCCATTGTCTCTCTGCGTATCACCCATCAACAAGTCAGCCAGTAGCTGATTTTACAGGCAAAATTTTCCATACCCTACACAGTGTTGGCTGAGGTGAGAAAACTAGCATGCATTTCACAGATTGCACAGCCAGCTTTTTTCTTCAGATAATCCAGCACTCTGTGCAGAATAAAATCCAGAGAGATGGCACATACCATCATGCTGGCAGAGTGGTGTCAGAAAAAGTTGGCAGCCAGAAATTACGAGATTGGAGCAGCCTGTGAAAAGAGTATCCCATCCTTCCACAGGCAATACAAAAACCACCCCCCCCACCCCCATGCCACCCCCATCCACTCCGCACCATAGACATGGGAAACCATAACATGCACAAAGAAAACCCATTCATGTGCAGAAATGGACCACCCCACCAGATGCATTAGAAGAGCCCCCCCTATAATAATAAGAGGACTTATCCTTGGTGGAACTCCTGAGGGGGTTTTGCCAGCACTGCCACATGGCACTACCTTCTGGAGTTAATACCAGAGGGCAGTCCCAGGGCCAGAGTACTTACTGACAGTCACATCCCTCTCCCCAGAGACTATACTTCTCTGTGCACAACCAGTGTGTTCCCTTCACCTGCTTCCTGTTTTTAAAAAGCAGTTGTTAATTTTGCCAATGTGGCATCATATTGGTGAGAAGGGAATTCTGTATGTCAGAGAATGATAAGACAGGAAAGCCTACTCATTATATTGAAATATATTTAAATGAGGTTCCCAAACTTCCGGAGGGCAGGCGGGAGAGTGGTGGGGGAACCTCATTACATGGCAAATGGTGGTGGCGGGGAGGGATTGAAGGAAGCATTGGAAAATGAGATCCCGCCAGCAAGATTCTCTTTTTCCTGAATCTCGGAATAGTTTGTACCCATGTCACCATTTGTGCTACAGTGAACCCAGACACAAAACCACGGCATACATCTTCAGTTATCTTTGGGAATTGTGTGTTCATTTTATAAAACATATACATCTTAATTACAGTTCAATTTTTCTGGGCACAATTTGGTGATTTCTTTCATTATTGTGACACATCTGTGTGACAGTCATTTTCACCTCTTTTCCTAATGGTATGATTGTATCTCTTGGGAAAATAATCAATCCCTTCTTGCATCATTATCTTGCATATTAAAGCCTTCAAAGGAACTGATGTAGGTTTTCCAGGGAAATAATTCTGTCCAGGAAAAAAAAGGACAAATCCAGTCCTGTCAATCACAATCTTATCAAACACACTCTCAATTATCAACAGAGTGATGGAAGGTGCTATCAATAGTGCTATCAGCTGCAGCCTGCTCATTGCTCCATTTGGGATCTGCTAGGAGTTTCAGCCTAAGCTGGGTACATGACAGCTTTGGCCCAAGTATGTGCTGAATTCCAGATCTGAGGTGAGAGTGACTGCCCTTGACATCAAAGCAGAATTTCACGGAGCGTAGTACCAAGGAACTTTTGCAAAATTGAAATCAATGGGAATCAGGGAGAAAAATGTCCACAGATTTGTATCATACACAGCACATAGGAGGATGGTTGTGTTCAATGGAGGTCAATCATCACAGCTCCTGGATGTCACTGCAGGAGTTCCTCAAGGTAGTGCCCAAACCCATCCATTTTGGCTGCTTCATCAATGATCTTTGCTTCCAGCATAAGGTTAAAAGTGCAGATCTTTGCTACTGATTGCATTATGCTCAGTATATTTGTCACTCCTCAGATACTATAATAAATGTACCGCTCAGAACAAGATCGAGCAGTCATTCAGAGGATTATGAATCTTTGGAACTTAATTCCTGAAAGGGCGGTGGAAGCAGAGTCTTTGGATATTTTTAATGCTGAGATGGATAGATTCTTCATAGGCGAGGAGATGGTAAGTTAATGGGGGTAGGCAGGATGCAGATTTGAAGTTATTATCAGATCAGCCAAGATCTTATCAAATGACAGAGCAGACTCGATGGGCTGAATAGCCTACTCCTACTCTTTATTCAAATGTTATTATTTGTAAGGAAATGAATAAAGCCATGGACATGCTGAATTTTATTCACGTTTTTCATCTCTGAGGAGTTAAGGATTTATGTAATTGAACTTCTTCAAGCGTTCACGGCCCTTTTCATGAGGAGAATTAATAAGGTCACAAACTATAGCTTGCAAAATGTATCTATGTCTACTATTCCTTTAATCTTATTTGAAATGATTAACAGCTAGTTTAACTATTCATTGAATATGGAGGACCTGTTCTATATTTGCAGCATTGGAGAAGCATTGACTACATGAACAAATAATTTAAGAACAATGAAATTCAATGTTTTCTTCACATCTTAATTCTGTAATCCACACCTACTTCAAGTACAGGCCCAGTTCTGGCCCCTAGGGAAAGCCCCTGAAATCCCAGACAATCCAAAAGGATAGAGATCTGGCAAATCAAGACCATGGCCCTTTTACCTGGCCTATCTTCCTAGGTCATTCCCTCGGGACAACGGCCCAGAAATTTGGCCTTTACATCTTTCAACATGGGTAAGCTACCTTGCATTATTCATGCGACATGTAGCTTCCAATAACATTGCTGTATTACAGAAACAGTCAACTCATAATTATATTGAGGTTACTTCATGGTCATGATAAAAATCTGAAGTTGTGCTCTAGGTTGGAAACACTGTGAACATCACCAAGGTGATCCACTTGTCAATACATAATAATATAGCAAAAAGCTGCATTCTTATAATGAATGTTTTAAATGAAGATCTCCACGTGACATTTGGCTATTGACATGGATAAGTACATGGTGATCCATAATACAAAAGGAGACATGAAACGTGTGTACACAATGTGGTGTCCATTAGCAAATGTGGAAAAATAAAAGGATTAGGTGATGAATGTTGACAATTCATTTAAAGTTTCCAGTCAATGTGATGCTCTTATTAAAAGATAATGTGAAGACTAAAATCAGCTTATAAAATATAAACTGCTCATATAACAAGCATATATCAACATGGGAATGTAAGATAGATGAAAATAAAGACCTTGTCCCAGAAGGATGACACTAATTGCACAGCTGCGCTTCCACAGTTCTCAGGTGAAGAGTGGCTTAATGGGCTACTCCACAAAAAAATGCAACAAACATCTGGAAATCTACATATTTATGGAATGGTTAACCGAGAATTCCATATGTTTACGGAATGGTCAACTGAGAGATAGTCTAATAAACTTGGATCAGGGTGGCAAAGTGACACAGTGATTAGCATTGCTGCCTCACAGCACCAGGGACCCAGGTTCAATTCCAGCTTCAGGTGACTGTCTGTGTGGAGTTTGTACATTTCCTCCAGGTTCTCCAGTTTCTTCCCACATGCCAAAGATCTGCAAGTTAGGTTGATTGGTCATGCTAAATTGACCCTCATGTGAAGGGATTAACAGGGAAAATATGTGGAGTAATGGCAATAGGGCCTGTGTGGGATTCTGGTTGGTGCAGTCTTAATAAAAACATAGAAACATAGAAAAACTACAGCACAAACAGGCCCTTTGGCCCACAAGTTGCACTGAACATGTCCCTATCTACTAGGCTTACCTATAACCCTCTGAGTTACTAAGTCCCATGTACTTATCCAAAAGTCTCTTAAAAGACCCTATGGATTCCGCCTCCATCACCACTACTGGCACCTGATTCCATGCATCCACCATCCTTTGAGTGAAAAACTTACTCTTTACATCTTCTCTGTACCTACTCCCCAGCACCTTAAACCTGTGTCCTCTTGTGACAGACATTTCAGCTCTAGGAAAAAGCCTCTGAAAATCCACTCAATCAGTACCTCTCAACATCTTATACACTTCTATTAGGTCACCTCTCATCTTTCGTCTCTCTAAGGGGAAAAGACCGAGTTCTCTCAACCTATTCTCAGAAGGCCAAATGTCCTCCTTCCATACTGTAGACTTTCTATGGGCCTGATTTTTACCATTGTGTTGCGCCTGTTTTTGAGTGCAAAAACTTGGTAAAGTCAGGTGAGAGATGAATAGCGTGATCCATGCCCGCCTCCACATTGGTTCCCACTTTACTAAGGCCCGAAAATGGCTGCGATTGGGATCATGCCCAAAACGTGCACAACAGCAAATTAAATCCATTTGCATGCATTTAAATTGACTTAATGGGCTGCATGCCCAACATTACCAGCATTTCCCCCTTTACCACCGCGTTCACACATCCAGAATCACGCGAAATAGACATGCTTCACAAAAGTCTGATTCAGGCGCTCCATCAGTGAGAAGGTAAGTGCCAAGTGTTTGGCAGCTCTTTGCCTGAGATCGGTGGGGGTTGGGTAAGGGGGTGTCTGTGCCACTCTGCTTGTGATCAGTGAAGGGGAAAAGGGGAGTCTGCTTCCACTCTGCCTGTGATTAGTGAAGGGGAAGGGGGGAGTTTGCTTCCACTCTGCCTGAGATCAGTGGAAGAGAAAGGGAGAGGGGCCTGTATTGGTCTGGGTGGTGGGGGGATAGGGGTTCAGTAATGTTGTGGGAATGGGGCAATGTCTGTGGGGCCAGGGGAAGGCATTATCCGGCCCAGGAGGGATGTGGCAGGGGGCCGCATTCTATCATTTTTTTGTCTGCGCATTTGCCAATCAGAACTGCAGGGTTACGAGAGTGTTAAGCCCCAGCCACAGGATGATTAAGAATCGTTGATATTTTTGCAAACAGCATATGTACGGGGGCGCCTGAGAATGAGTCTAAAAGTCGGATCTGAAACACTCCCAGTTTCAAGTCCCCCCAGCACTTAGAATCAAAATGGTAAAATAGGGCCCAAAGATTCCATTCTAAGATCCAACTTAAAAAGGCCCTGTTATCTGAGACCTATCTTCAACCCCAAACTCTATTTCATTTGGTAACAGTTTCACATCAAGCGGTCTTCATTATTTACAAATTTTCACCATAAAAAATAATTGCCCTGTATGAAGATTGCATATTGTCATTGAGCTTTTGAGAGTGTTCCAGAAATTTGGAGCTTGCAAATTCTCCCCGTGTCTGTGTGGGTTCCTCCAGGTGCTCCGTTTTCTCCCATTGTTCAAAGATGTGTAGGTTAGGTGGACAGTGCGTGCTAAGTTGTCCATTAGTGCCCAAGGGTGTGTAGGTTAGAGCAGGGTTACAAGGGGTGGGTCTGAGTAAGATGCTGTTTTGGAGAGTCAGTGTGGACTCAATGGGCTGAATCATCTTCTCCTGCACTATGGGGATTCAATTCTATCCTTACAAATCTATTCTATCTGAATAATTTCATAAAAATTGTATCCTAGAAGAAAGTAATTTGACCTCAAATAGAATTGTCTATTCTAATCCCATTTCAGTCCTGCTCTACATTATATTGTTTCTTTGTAAGTACTTACCCATAGATTCCATAAAGTCCCTACAAAATCTGTCTGAATGGCAGAAAGAGGCCATTCAACCCATCATGGCTGCACTGACTGTCTGAAGAAACATCTCACCCAGGACCTCCCCTCCATCCTATCCCCATAGCCCTGCAGAGTTGGCATGTCTAATCTGAACTGCTGCTTCTTCAGATAGATCCTTACTGAAAAGAGAAACTGAAAAAGGAAACTGATACTTTTATTTTCAGGGGAACAAAAGCCAAAACTGAGTTTGGGAAGCAAAACATCTGGGTTGAAACCAAATAAACCATCCAGCCTCAGATGATGGTCTCAGTGATGCAGTACAGGCATGCTGAAGAAGACAGAGACTGGATTCAGGGGCTGGGGATAGATAAATGCACAGCTGCTACAGCTGTTTCTGTTATTTGAAATAGCATTGGTGAATCCACATCATCAAGAAGAAGAGGCTCTGCAGGCAAGTCCCAGTTTGGCAAACAAAAACTCAGGCTGGGGGCATGCTTTTTTGAATTAATTTAAGGAGAGGGTAATCCTGGCTGGGCCAGAATTTATTGTCCATCCCTAATTGCCCTTGAACTGAGTGCATTTCAGAGGGTAATTAGGGATGAGCAAAAGAGCAGATAAGCAGCTTTCCTTTTCTAAGGCGTATGACAATTGACAATGTTATCATGGTCATCAGTAGACATTTAATTGCAGATTTTTATTCAATTCAAATTTCACCATCTGCCATGCTGGGATTTGAACCTGGGTCTCAAGAGCATTCTGTAAGGTCTCTGGACTGCTAGTCTACTGACAATACCACTATACCACTGCCTTCCTTGTCAGCTGGGGAGTTGATTGCTGTCAGCTGTGGGTCAGGATATTTCCTGAAAGAAGAGGAGCCAGTATTCTTCATGAGAAATACAAGATTTTGAAGGATTATACGCCTGAGGTTGATAATACACAGGCCACATGGAGAGCTGGGTAAATTCATAAAATCTGTCTCAATTGTACCTGTCACCTACTGTGTAATTTGTTTTCTCATCAACTGAAACTTGTCTGTTAATTCATATTTAATTTATGTTGATTTGGGTTTTGATTGCCACAGCAAAGATTTAGAAAAGTGAAATCTCATCCATTGGTTTTATTCTTTTTTTAAAATTATTTATTTCCAAAAAGATCATAATGCTTCCCAACTTGGTCTTCCTACCAACATAAATTTCCTAATTCCCCCTCTAGTGCCCACTATAAATAAACCAATGGCAATTTATTTTAAATGCCAGATTTTCAATTAAGCTTGCAAACTGATGAGCCTTCGAATAGGTACAGCGTTAAAGTCAGAATGTGCATACACTTTGCTTGATCCTGGATACTAATGATTGCATTTTTTGGGGAAATTCAATAATCTACTTATCAATGCTCAGTTTGGGTTCTACCAGGACTACTCTGCTCCAGCCCTTATTACAACCGAGTCTAAACAAGGATAAAAGAGGTGATTCGAGTGATGAGGTACAATTGACATACAACAGCATTTGACTAATTCTGATATGAAGGAATCTTAATAAAATGAAAATCCATGGCAATCAGAGAAAAGGTCTCACTGACTATAATTATGTAAGGCCGTAAGACATAGGAACAGAAGTAAGATGTCTGGCCCACCTAATCTGATCCACCATTCAATGAGATAATGATTAATCTGATAATATAATCATCAATTTCATTTTCCCATTTTATTCTCATAATACTTGATTCTTTGTTTATCCAGACAAAGTAAGGTGATTGTGGTGATTCAAAACCATTCATCTCAGTCCCAGGGTGTTAGGACAGCCCACTTCTGACATCTTAAACTTTTACTCCACCAGCAAGATACCAGTTTGCAGTGTGCATCATCTACACAATGCATGCCAGCACAGCACCTTCCTACCCCCTGACTTAATTGCCTGAAAGAATAAAGGCAGTAGGTTCATAGGAAGACCACCATTACCCTCATTACCCTCTGAGTAACCTACCATCCTGACTTGGAAATATGTCACTTGAATTTTTGCCGGGTCAAAACCCTGACTTCTCTTCCTAACAGCAGTGTGGGTATGTTACATGGACTACAGAGGTTCAAGAAAGCAGCTCACCATCAATTTCTCAAGGACAATTAGGGATGAGCAATAAATGCTGACCTCACTAGCAATGCTTACATTTCTAAATGGATAACAAAGCAGAATGTACAGAGCAAAAAGAGGTTGCATGAAAAAACATAACTCTGCATAGAGGAGTTAGAATTTAAATGAAAATTCAGGAAGAAATATGATAAAGTTAGGTATAATAAAGAAAATTGAGAAATATATAAAATGTAATAAAATGAAAATAGTGTTTTGAAAAGCTAACAAGGAATAGGGAAAAATAGCAGATTTTTTCCAAGGACTTTAAACACGTCCACCGACATTCTACAGCCACCACCACCTCCCCCCCCCATCCCACAACTCCCCCCCAACACCACCACCACCACCACCACCACGGGAATCGAAGCAGGCAAGGGGTGGAAATGAGACCGCCCCTTGATCTCGGGTGGGATTTTCCGGTATAGGATTGTGCCAGACCATAATATCCTGCTTATCATTAATTTAAAATAGTAAGAAGAGTGTTGGACAGCACATATATTACAGAAAGTTTGTATCTGATAAAGTAGTATGAAGATATGACAGTGAGGTTAAATATTTTATTTGTACTTACAAATGATGATGCAGCTGGTAAGCATAGGAGTTGCACTGAAAAAAGATATGGAACAATGTTACAGATACCTCTGGAAAATAATTAATTCGGAAAAGATCATTGGAAATCAACGTGGATATACCACTTGACACTACTGGCATGTAGGAGATGTTCAGTCCATAACTTTTCAATCCTCCTTCAATATGTAAATTATGTCAGGGGATCAGAAAATAATGAATATAACACCTCTGAGAAGGTTTAAATAGACAACCAGAGCACTTAAGCCTTACATCTATTGCAGCATACCCTTAGAATTTATAATTCAGAATCAAATTAGTGAATACCTAAGAATGCACCTAACAACCAGGATTGCTAACATGCATTTGTTCAAGACAAACTGTTTTTAACAAATTTAATGTAGTATCTTTTTTTTGAAGTAGTGGCCAAATAATAGATAAAGGGTGAACTGTAAATATACGAAGCTTCAGAAGACATTTGGAAAGGTATTTCCCAGGAAACTCATTACAAACATTCAGCTGTTCAGCATGAGGAAATATAACAACATGCATAGAGATTGGAAATAGCAGGTTTGGGCAAATGGATATTGGAATTGGTCTGCACTGGCTTTGCTTTTCCTATGTGTATACAATTGATTTTAAATTGCACAGAGGAGGAACAACTCTGACCTGCTTGAAGGTAGAGGTGGGTGGTGGAAGTGGAGGTGGAGGTAAGAGGGAGGGAGGAAAAACAGACAAACCTGTAGTAAATGCTGGTTTTCAGGATGGGGTGAGGAGGAATGATGCAGAAGTAGAATGTTAGGATTTAACGGCTCAGTTTTCTGCTGACCACTTATTTTCTTTATTCATTTGTGGGAAGGTGATGGCCTAGTGGTATTATTTCTAGACTATTAATCCATGTGACTCCAGAGCCACAGCAATGTGGTTGACTCTAAACTGCCGTCAGACAACTGAAGAAGGGCAATAAATGCTGGCCAGCCAGCAATGTCCATGTTCCACAAATGAATTAAAAAAAGTGGGCTTCACCAGCTAGGCCAGCATTTTTTGCCCTTCCCAATTGCCCTTGAGAAGGTGGTGATGAGCTGCCTTCTTGAGCTGTTGTAGCACACGTGGTGTAAGTACACTCACAGTGAGGTTATAGTGCTGCATTGCCGGATAAATGTCAGTGTTATAGCTGTACTGGAACAACTTGGCTAGAGGTGTGGCAAATTTTGGAGCACAAATCTTTAGTTTTTGCTGTAACATGATTACAGTATCCAGTCCTTCAGCCATTTTTTTAATAGAACATATAGAACATAGAACATTACAGCACAGAACAGGCCCTTCGGCCTTTGATGTTGCGCCGACCAATATAAAAAGCAATGACCCTCCAAACTAAATCATTCCCTTCTCTTCCATATACTTATCAACTAACCTCTTAAACGCCACCAAACTTGGCGCATCTACAATTGCTGCAGGCAGTTTTTTTGGTAACACATGAAGTGAATTGAATTGGCTCTAATGCTGGAGACTCCTGGAGAAGGTCAGAATGGATCATCCACTCACACTGCTGCCTGAAGATCACAGCAAATGCCTCAACCTTATATTTGCACTGATATACTGGACTCCTGCAATATTGAGGATGCATTTAATTGTCTACCACCATTCACAACTCAATGTGGCAGGACTGCAGAGCTTTGAGTTGATCTGTTTATGTTAGTACTTAACCTACTTTTGTTTATTTAATTAACTGGATATTTGAAATAAGCTCTAATTTGCTTTTAGCAATTACATATACATTGACTTTGAAAGTTTTGCTTTTGAGGGACATTATGCAATGGATATGCAGTATATGCTAGATATACATTAGTGGGCAATTATGTATTTGAAGTACATATGGCAAACAATACATATGAGTGTTTTATAATTGCTAATCGATGAATTCAGTGTTGTTTAACTTTGCTAATATTCTCAAAATAGGCCAGGAAAGGTTATGAGCTGCATTCATCGGACTCCATAGATTCTGGTCTCCATCATTAAAAGCAGGGGAGGCGATGGCAGAGTGATATTAATGCTAGACTATTAATCTGAAAACTCAGCAAATGTTCTGGGGGCCCAGGTTCAAATCCTGCCATGGCAGATGGTGGAATTTGAATTCAAAATGAAATATCTGGAATTAAGAGTTACTGATGACCATGAAACCATTGTCAATTGCCAAAAAAACCCATCTGATTCACTGATGTCCTTCAGGGAAGGAAATCTGCTGTCTTTGCCTGTCTGCCCAACTTGTCACAGCAATGTGGTTGAATCTCAACTGCCCACCAAGGGCAACTCGGGTGGGCAATAAATTCCGGCCAGCCAGTGATGCCCATGAGCCATGAATAAATAAAAATACTAGCTGGTTGAGGAAGCCTTTTGTAGCAGAAAGTCAAGTGGCCAGAAATTGCAAAGCTGAAGCCACCTCGTTGACATCCTATACAAATACAGGTCAGGCCACTCGCACACAGGAATCAAGCATCAAGTTGTTTTGCTTTGCAACTCTGGAGTTCTATGGCAATTATGACCTCAATGTGGAATTGAGGTACAAATGGGCAGATAGTGCACCAAACCAGCTCTGCCTAGCTGTACAGAATCTCAACAATAAAACAATGAACCAACTCTTAAACACCTCATATTTTTTCCTAGTGGCATAAAAAAATCAGCTCTTAGCTATGTTTCTGACACTTTGCTGCTTGGCAGCAGGAGTTAATGTTTCACAAAATCTTTCCATTACCTATTTATTGTTTATTTTATATCCTTTTTTTAACCCATTTCCAAAACATTTAAGCTGCAAATTACGTTGAATGTGAATGATACAACATTCGAGGCAAAACAAATTCTCCAACTGCTACACAAATCAATCCAATTCAAGCTGAACCTCAGCTGAACAGCTTACCTCTACAGCACCTGTGGGACGTGCAGATTTCCAATACACCACTTCTTTCTGCTCGGAGTGTTTTGTTGCTCTGTGAAACAAATCCAAAAACAAGTCTCTGCAGTGCCATAATACCTTTTATGATGCATTCAATTTCCATTTATCGAAGTTAACATAATGTAGATAAAAATAGTTCAGCTATCTGTTGAGTGAAGCAGCAGATGTGCTGGTACATTTTTTTCTTCACTGATGATGATAAAAGTGCAAATCTATGTGCAAAAGTCATCCTGCCCAAGGCCAGATAAACAGATTGGATTCAGTCATGTTTTATTATTCAGGACAAAGGAAGAGCAGAAGAACGGAGCTCAGAAAAATCCTTCCACAATCTGGAAGCATTGTATTTTTATAACGCAACATGGTACATTTGGAACTGTTCTCGTTTGATTGGTCCAGCATGTCCCCTCCTAGCCACTCTGCACCCCTGGTTGATTTTCTCACTTTCTCTTCGCAAGGTAGTATCTCATAGAGTCATACAGGTTTACAGCATGGAAATAGGTTTGTTTTTAGAGCAACACAGCACAGGAAACAGGCCCTTCGGCCCAACGAGCCCACGCCGCTGTCATAACTATATAGTAACAATTCCATTATCCTATTCTAATTTTAGGTTATTCCTAATATGGAAGAGTCTCAATGTAGGGACAATTTGTTCCCCAATCAGCCTAAGAGCGAATTTTTGGGATGTGGGAGGAAACCGGAGCGCCCGGAGAAAACCCACGCAACCACGGGGAGAACGCGCAAACTCCCGCAGACACCAGCCCAATTCCAAGTGTCTGCACAGCCACATCGATAGTCTCTGAGCTGTCATGGTGCCCTTCAGATGGTCCACATAAAGCACTCATTTACGACATGAAGTACCAGGCAACCCATGAATCAACATCCAAGAGCTGTCCTCGCACCACCTGCCGAATGCATGCTCCTTGTTGGTCAAGTATGGACCGAATTACCTGTGGAAAAAAGCCATAGTTAAACAGTCCTACTATATCCCTCTATCTGCATAACGCTCATGTGGCTGTCCAAGAGACCCTTAAACAGCCCTAGCGTGCCTGCTCCCACCACCTTACTCGGCAGTGCATTCCACACCCCCACTACCCTTTGTGTGAAAAACTGCCCTCTAATATTCGTCCTATACATAGCCCCCCTCACCCTATGGCCATGACCCCTCGTCCTATCCATTTCTAAAGGTGGAAAAAGTTTACCTCCATTTACTCTATCTATACCCCTTATAATCTTATACACCTCTATTAGATCCCCTCTAAGCCGACGTCTTTCAAGGGAAAACAACCCCAGTCTATTTAATCGTTCCTCATAAGACAGTCCTTCCATACCAGGCAGCATCCTGGTAAACCTCCTCTGCACTCTCTCCAAGGACTCCACATCCTTCCGATAGTACGGCGACCAGAACTGGACGCAGTATTCCAAGTGAGGCCTAACCAACGTTCTATACAATTGCAACATCAAACTCCTACTCTTGTATTCTATACCCTTTTCTATGAAAGCTAACATACTATACGCTTTCTTTATCACCTTCTCCACCTGTGAAGACACCTTCAGAGACTTGTGAACCTGCACCCCCAAGTCTCTCTGCGTCTCTATACTCCGAATAGTTCTACCTTTTATCCTATAACTCTCTTCTACATTTTTCCAGCCAAAATGCATCACCTCGCATTTATCTGGATTAAATTCCGTTTGCCATCTATCTGCCCAGTCTACCAAAAGGTTCTTTTGCTCAACTTGTTCATGCTGCCCTTTTTTAAACCACAAAGCTTGTCCCAATTGCCCGCATTTGGCTCATATCTCTCTATACTCATCTTACCCATGTAACTGTATAAGCGTTTTTTAAAAGACAAAATTGTACCCTCCTCTACTATTACCTCTGGCAGCTTGTTCCAGACACTCACCACATTGTGTGTAAAAAAAATTGCCTCTCTGGACATTTTTGTATCTCTCCCCTTTCACCTTAAACCTATGTCCTCTAGTTTTAAACTCCCCACCTTGGGAAAAGATATCGACTATCTAGCTGATCTATGTCCCTCATTATTTTATAGATCTCGATAAGATCACTCCTCAGCCTCCCATGCTCCAAAAAAAAGGTTCCCGACTATCCAGCCTCACCTTATAACTCAAACCATCAAGTACTGATAGATCTTTTCTGCACTCTTTTTAGTTTAATAATATCCTTTCTTTAATAGGGTGACCAGAATTGTACACAGTATTCCAAATGCTGCCTTACCAACGTCTTGTACAATTTCAACAGGACATCCCTGATGAAACCAAACATGCTGAATGCCTTCTTCACCACTCTGTCCACCTGTGACTCCACTTTCAAGGAGCTATGAGACCCCCAGATCTCTTTATTCTGTAACTCTTCCCAACATCCTACTATTAAGTGAGTAAATCCTGCCCTGGCTCAATCTACCAAAATGCATCACGTCGCATTTATCTAAATTAAATTCAATCTGCCATTCGTCAGTTCACTGGCCCAATTGATCAAGATCCCATTGCAATCCGAGATAACCTTCTTCACTGTCCATTATGTCATCAGTCTAGGTGTCATCTGCAGGTTTATTAACCATGCTTCCTGCATTCTCATCCAAATCATTAATAGAGGAGGTATATTGGGGGTACAGCTCCAAAGAAGCCCGTTGTCTCCAGAACCTCAGCCTGGTCCTCAGCTTAAAAAAAATCAAACTGAGCAAATTGTCCTGCGGGCCTGGAAGCTGGGAGGGTACAGGGTTGGGCGGCAACCTGGAGCTACTTTCTTTGCATATCTGGAGGATAAGACCACCTCTACATCGATAGCAATCTTTCATCATAAACAGTAAGATCAAGTGGATAAAGAAGTAAATCCAACAAATCCTGGAATGGAGTCCCAACAGGCAGTTGGTGATTTCCTCATGTTCACATTTTTTGACAATTCCTGCAATTAACTAGGCATTGGACATATAGATTTTTGTCTTTCCTCTGGACACCAGCCTGTGAGGTTAGGTGGGGGTGCATATACTATCCAAATCTGTACCTCCTAAGACCAACTTATTCTGTTGCAGCAAATTAAGATAAGTATTTTCGACTTGGAAGCTAGAATGTGAGGACAAAGTGTTCTGGAATGAACAACTACCCATACTCAACAGCAAGTGCATGCAAGATGGCTCTGATTGACAATAAGCCACAAAGGCTTGGGGTTGACATTACCAATCTACAGAAAAACATATTCACCACCACAAGCTCTATTCAAAAGCTTACTTATATCTTTTACTAGTATGGAAAGCAAAGATTATCATGAACATGGTGTAGACATCAAAGTGAGTCACCAGCTTCCAACAATTGAATCACCAGAGGCAATCTCTGAGCACTTCATCTTCCTGCGTTTATCATCTGAAAGAGACATAGTCAATATCAAATGCACCAATGCACCAACTCTATGCCAGCATATAAGACAAAGAGTATTTCTATGATACCTTAACTGACATTCTGAGGGATGTTCCAAATTTGAGAGGCTTTTCATTCTGAGTGACTTCGGTGCATGTGTTGGAACAGAAAATGATTCATCATCAGCGTGGGAAAGATCAATGTTAACACACAATGGCTTATGGAGCTTTATGCCCTGTGTGAACTCTGTGTCATCATCTACTTCTTCAAGGGCAAATGTTAACACAAGGCGTCATGGCAATACTCAAGGTCTGGCTGTTCTCCACAACTGGATCTGATTATCATGAGAAGACACAATGTGCCCAGAGTTCACCACAACTTCATCAACAACAGTGGAAATAGCAACACTAACCACTCTCTTGTCAACAACAAGATGTGATGCAACCTGGAAGTTCCAAACATAATGGTTAACAAAATATATTAAATCCCTTGTGTAAGTAATAATGCAAAATACCAGTGAGTCACACTGCCACTACCCACCAAAACTTTACCAGGTAGTGCCAATGCCATATCTATAAATCTTCAAAGTCACTAAGCTCAACTATCTATGAAGCATCAGAAGCACCATTTGGTAAAGGTAGAAGGAATTGCAAGGACTGATTTGAGTCCTCTTCAGCTGAGAGGACAGGTGGAATTTTCCCTCAAAAATTCTAAGTATTATAAAAGTCTGAATACCAGATAGACTTTCTCTTCAGAAACCGTTTCCCACATTTTGTCAATTATTTTGGCAGTCGTGAGTTCCATGCCGGTGTGGGACGACGGAGCCTAAGGTGCCTGGGAAGCCTTGATCTCTCATACACTTGTACACAGTATATGGAAGATCTATCAACATCACTGTTCCATTCCCAACCCTAACCCCCCCATAGACACCCCCCTAGTCGCCAGCCCCACTCACAGATCTACCCTGATTGCAAGCCCACGCATGACCACACTGATTGTCGCACACCCCCATCCCTCAATTGCTGTTTCCCCCGCACCGATCCACGTTTCTCCTATCCATTTTATTCCATTGACCATTGTTGTGTAGCGCTATATCAAATGCCTTTCAGAAATTCATATGCAGTACATCAACAACATTACCTTGATTAACCATCTTTATCACTTCAAAAAATCTCCAGCGATTAGCTAAACATAAATTTTTCCTTCAGTAGTCCATGCTAGTTTTCTTTAATCAACTTTTTGTGACTATGACTTTATGACTTTGCCCCTAAATATCAATTCTAGAAGTTTCCCTGCCACCAGAGTTAAACTGACTGGCCTCTAGCTGCTAGATTTATCTTTACGACCTCTTTTTTTAAACAAGGGTATAATATTTACAATTCTCCAACTCTCTAGAATCACCCAGACTCTAAGGAAGGCTGACAAATGATGGCCAGTGCCTCTTCAGACATGAACCTGTCATAGGGCTCTCTGCAGGGATGCAAAGGTAATTATAGCCCCTGGGGGAGAGTGACATGGCAATGCGCTTGGCACTCTCTCATGGCACAGGTTGGCATTGTCAGTTTGGCACCATTCCAACCCGGCAGTGCCAACCTCACAGTGCCAAGAGGAATGGGCCCAATTGGAGCCTCACAGGGAGTGGAGAGGTTGGGGGAAAGTAGTTCATGCAGCTGTGGTGATGGGCAGAGGGCAGTCCAGCCAGAAGGTAATGCAGGTGATGGCAATTATTGGAATGGGTGTTGGGAGCAGGGTGGGGAGGCGCTGCCGGATCTGATTCTGATGGGGAAAGGGACCAATGATCACAGGAAGTGGTGAGGGTGGTGAAGGAAAAGAAGCCGATGATTACGGGGAGGGGGGGGGGCCTTTAAAGATGTTGCCCTGATTTCTGAGCAGTAGGGTTTTGTTAGTGTGTTTAAGCCCTAACCCCTCTATGATGGAGTGAATCACGTCCCTTGATTTTTGTCAGCTGAATGTGGTCGAATCTGGAGAAAAAACCAACTGGTTCCTCTAGAGAGAAGCACATTATTTTTCTCATCAGAAACTACACTGTACCATTTTTTGGTAAGATTCACCCCTCTATCCTTTGTCCCCCTTAGGGATCCTCTTTCTCCAGCACATTAACACTCTTCTTTAGCAATAGTGCCACTTCTTTAGAAATAGTCCCGTTTCTACCTTTCCCACTTTTCCTGAAAAACCTGGTATCCAAGGATATTTAAAACCCAGTCCTGGCCTTCATTGTGAGCCAGGTCTCTGTTCGAGTCATGTCATCATGTTTCTACGTAGCAATTTGTACCTGTAACTCACTAATCATATTTAGGATTAATAATTAATACATAAATTGACAAACTTTAACTTGTAATCAATACCACTGATTTCCCATTTCCAAACACACATGTGCGCAATCATACAACTCAAGCCCATATAAATCATCAACTCCCAGTAATAAAAACACAGTTTAATTCATTGGGCAGGATACTCCTTTTGCTACAATTCTAATTGGTGTTTTTTTTTTGTGTGCTCCTAACCTGAGTAACTTTTTTTGTGGTCAATCTGATTTTTTTTTCTGATGGAGGGAGTGGTCCCAGAAAATCACTCCTGCTATACTGAGGTCCTTGCACAAGTTGAGGGATTGGCCACCATGTAAACAGAGGGATAGAACCTCAAAGTCGACTGGTGGATAACACACTGCAATGGCCATCACAGAATTCACAGAACAGGATTCACCTGATGAAGGTGCAGCGCTCTGAAAGCTCGTGATACCAAATGAACCTGATGAACCTTAACCTGGTGTTGTGAGACTTCTTACTGTGATAGTCCAATGCCTGCATCTTCACATTATCACAGAATTGTTACAGCACAAAAAGAGGCCGTTGAGTGTATTGGATCTGTGCCAGCTCTCCAAGTGAGCAATTTTTAAACTTTAAACTTTATTTATTAGTGTCACAAGTAGTCTTACACTAACAGTGAAATCAAGTTACTGTGAAATTCCCTTGGCTGAGCTGATTGCCAAAGAAGTGCTGAAGTGAGTAGCAGCCAGCAATTAGCAGCTGGCCATGGCAGGAAATATGATATGTGTTAACACACATCTGACTGTATTGGATGCTGGCAGATGTAATGCTGGGATAGTGGGACAGTCACACAGGTGGATAGACAGCTTCCCAGAATTTCTTATCCCTGTTTACCCCAGTACATCTCCTAAAGCACTACAAAGACAGACAAAGATCCTATCATTCAATTACAGTAAATTGCAACCCTGAAACAGTATCACACATTAAATAGAATTAAACACCAGCACTGTGGAATCAAGGAGACATCAGAGGAGGATTGAACTTTATTCTTCATGCCAAACTCATTAAAAGAAATGCTGTTTTAGTGATTTTCAGGCAAGATATTGAACCAACAACTGAAAGGTAAAAGCACATTTTCTGTCCCATTCTGCCATCTAGTCCCATCACTTTTAATTGTCTTTGCTTGGATTTCTTCCCAATGCACTTTTTCATTTCCCGCAACAATAGCAAATTCACAAGTGACCTTTAGGAACTGATAGAGCAGAGCGGTGATCCAATATCCTGAGGGGTTTTGAAAAGGTACTGAAATGTAACTGAGTGTTGTGCACTTTTATGAAACAAGATATATATGAAGGATCAAGAGCATTCCTATTCTAACAAATAGCTTCAACAGATTCATGGTACATTGAACGGGAAAACCAATTTTAAAGTATTCTGAGAACTGAAGGTCATTCATTATATAACTTGCAATGTCTGGGTGATTTACATTGAACATTTTGACCTAATGTACTGTGTAAAATAATGTTTGCGTATCTTGTCTTTTCTCCTCTTTCAACAAAATCATAGCACAATAAAGCACAGAAAGATGCCACTCAGTCTATTGTACTGATGGCAACACTTTGATAAACCATCTACTTAATTCACCTGGTTTCTCCCATAGTTTTTTTTTCCTTTCAGATTTTACCAATTCTGTTTTGAATGTTGCTATGGAATCTGTATCCATAACCTTTTCAGACTGGACATTCAGTTCATAATAATTCACTGAGTAAATAGTTGGCCAAATCATTGGGTCACTAGATCACCAGAGATTGGATGTTTGAATGAAGATATGTGCCAGGAGTCTACAAAAGCCCTGACTTGCAATCTGTTAGAGTCTGAGTTAGTCATGCAGGAAATGTTTAACAGATTAAAACCTGGTCTAACACCTGGATAACTGCACAACTGACACATTAATCATCTTTTGATGCTTCAACTACTGGCCTGACTATCCGACTCCTTCATTGATCTGAATTGATTACCCACCTATCACTTGAATACTCTTTGATCACCCAACTACTTCCTTGACCAGATCCGACTAAATTATGATGGATGCAGACAGGGCAGATAAGAAGGAAGTTTTCCCCTTAGTAGATGAACAACAAAGAACAAAGAACAACACAGCACGGGAAACAGGCCCTTAGGCCCAACGAGCCCACGCCGCCACCTCGACGTTCCCACTTCCACCCGTGATCCCTGTCTATGTTTATAAAAATCTGCATTGGAACCAAATTAGCAAGACAATTTAGGGAGAATTTGTTTTGCCAATCAGCCTAACAGCACATCTTTAGGGTGTGGGAGCACTCAGAGAAAACCCACGCAAGCAGGGGGAGAATGTGCAAACTCTCACAGATACAAGCCCAAATCCATGCATCTGCACAGCAACAGTGATAGTCACTGAGCTGTCGTGTTGCCTGTCAACTGGTCCAGTTTAAGCGTACACTAACGACGTGAAGCATAGGCTACTCTCGAAAAATCCAAGAGCAGCTCTCTCACGACCCATCGCGCGTATGCCCCTTGTTAGACAACAAGGCGGACCGAAGTACCTGTAGAATTAAAGAGAAATACATCAATATCATGCGCAACTTCTATATGTCGATATTAGGGGGGGCATGGATTTAAATGAAGGGACAGGTGATTTACAGGAGATTTGAGGAAAAGCTTTTTTTACACAGATGCTGGTCGGAGTTTGGAACTCACTGCCTGAAGGGTGATAGAGGCGGGAACCCTCACTGCATTTAAGAAACATTTAGATGAGAACTTGAAATGCCATAGCATATAAGGATATAGATCTAGTGCTGGAAAAGGGGATTAGAATAGGAGGTGCTTGATGGATTGTGCAGACATGATGAGCCAATAGGCCTCTTTCTATGCTGTAAAACTCTATGATCTAACTACCCCTGACCACATGACCATCCAACTAATCCAATCCAACCTGGTCAACCCCACTTCCCCAACGACCCAACTATTCCTTGACTTGATCTGCCTATCCTCCTGATCCAAGCCAACCTGACTACTCCACAACAAAACACTGACCCCAACCCAACTAATACCTGATCATCTGATTACTATTGACTAACCCCTGACTATCCCCGCAACCCAACCCAAATACACTCCAACTGCTCAATTATCCCAGACCCGACCCGACTAAGGCCAGCCTGATTAAGCACTCCTCACCTGCCCTGCTATTGCCTCACTCACCTAACAACCTCATCCACATAACCACCTCATCCACCTCACCCACCCAATCCACCTATTCACACACCTCATCCATTGCCACCACACTCATTCATTCAACTGCTTATTCCCCCATTCTGCCTCATACATGCACCTATCTACCTACTCTATCCACCTACTCACTCACTCATCTATCTTCCCATCATCTCACACAGTGACCCACCTCACCTACTTAGCTACTAACTTATCTACTTATGTGAAGAGAAAGAGGTTGGTGAAGACAAACATAGATCCCCCTCAGACAGAAGCAGAGGAATGTATAATAGGGGACAAAGAAATGGCTGGGCAACTGAATACATACTTTTGTTCTGTTTTCACCATACAGGACACAAATAAACAACAGAAATGTTGGAAAATAAAGATTTAGTGAGAGGGAAGAACTGAGGGAGATCAATATTAGTAATGGTGTTGGGAAAATTGATGGGATTGAAGATGGATAAATCCCCAAAGCATGATAGTCTATATCTCAGAGTACTTAAGCATGTGGCTTCAGAAATAGTAGTTATCTTCCAGGATTCTATAGATTCTGGAATAGTCCCTGCAGATTGGAGGGTAACTAATATTACTCTAATATTCAAAAAGGAAAGTAGAGAGAAAGCATGGAATTATAGACCAGTAAGCCTTACGTTGATAGTGGGGAAAATTTTCAAATCCATTATCAAAGGCTTTATAGCAGAGTATTTAGAAAGCAGTGACAGGATCAGACAGAGTCAGCATGGATTTATGAAGGTCAAATCATGCCTGACAAATCTGTTGAAATTTTTTGAAAATGTAACTAGTAGAGTTGACAAGAGGAAGCCAGTAAATGTGGTGTATTTGGACTTTCAGAAAGCGTTTGACAAAGTCCTGCATAAGAGATTATCATGTAATATTCAAGTGCATGGGTTTGTGAGACATGTATTAAAATGGATAGAAATCTGGCTGGCAGAGAGAAAAGAAATAGTTGAAATTAAAGGGTCATTTTCTAATTGTCAGGCAGTAATAAGTGAGGTGCCAAAGCGATAGATGCTGGGAGTCCAGTTATTCACAATATATATTAATGATTTGGATGAGAGGACAAAATGTAACATCTCGAAGTTTGCAGATGCTACCAAGTTGGGTGGAAGGATGAACTGTGACAAAGGTGCAGAGACCGTCAGCATGATCTGGACAAGTTGGGCAAATCAATGACAGATGCACTGTAATTTGGATAAATATGAAGTTATTCACATTGGAAGCACAAAACAAGAAGGCAGATTACTACTTGAATGGCAGTAAATTGGGACAGGGAAGTATGCAGCAGGACTTAGATGTCCTTGTGCATCAAGGAGGTAAGCATGCAGGTGCAGGAGGTGGTAAAGAAGGCAAGTGGTATGTTGGCCTTCATAGAACATAGAACATAGAACATAGAACATTACAGCACAGAACAGGCCCTTCGGCCTTCGATGTTGTGCCGACCAAAATAAAAAGCAATGCCCCTCCAAACTAAACCATTCCCTTCTCTTCCATATACTTATCAATTAACCTCTTAAACGCCACCAAACTTGGCGCATCTACAACAGCTGCAGGCAGGGCATTCCACTCCCTAATCACTCTTTGAGTAAAGAACCTACCTCTGATATCCGTCCTATAACTCATACCCCTTAATTTAAAGCTGTGTCCCCTCGTGCTAGCTTTCTCCATCCTAGGAAAAAGGCTATCACTGTCCACCCTATCTAAACCTCTAATCATCTTATATGCTTCAATAAGATGAATTATATGATTCAATAAGATGCTTCATTGCGCGAGGTTTTGAGTACAGGGGCAGAGATGTGCGGTTGCAATTATACAGTACCTTGGTGAGGCCACACCTAGAATATCGTGTGCAGTTTTGGCCTCCTTTCCTGAGGAAGGATGTTCTTACTCTTGAGTGAATGCAGCAAAGATTTACCAGGCTGAGTCCGAGGATGGCGGGACTGATGTATGAGGAGAGATTGACTAGGCCAGGATTGTTTTCGCTGGAGTTTGGATGAATGGGGGGGAATCTCATAAAGACTTATAAAAAAGGACTAAACAGGGTAGATGTAGAAAGGATGTTCCCAATGATGTGAGAGTCCAGAACCAAGAGTCACAGTCTGAGGATTCGGGGCAGACCATTTAGGATGCAAATGAGGAGACATTTCTTCACCCAAAGAGTGGTGAGCCTGTGGAATTCATTACCACAGGAAGTAGTTGATGTCAAAATATTGAATGCATTCAAAAGGTGGCTGGATATAGCACTTGCGGTGAACGGGATAAGAGGTTATGGGGAGAAAGCAGGATTAGGCTATTGCGTTGGATGATCAGCCATGATCATGATGAATGGTGAAACAGGCTCGAAGAGCCAAATAGCTTCCTCCTGCTTCTATCTTCTATGTATCTATGTTTACCCACTCACCCACTCATCTACCTACCCACTCACCCACATACCCATCTAACATCCAGTCACCCACTTACCTATGTTGCCCACTCATCTCATCCATCTTATGCACTGTACACACTTACTCTCTCATCATCACCTCTGCTTGGAAGATTTGGATGAAATGTTTCTTCAGGTCACTTCTTGTTATTTTGTAAACCAAATAAACAAATAATCCTCAGTTCATTGCTATTTCCTTCCTTCAACAGTCTGGGATACAATCCATCTAGCCCTGGTCTTTTATCCATCTTCAAGGAGGCCAATCTCTCCAGTTCTTCCTCTCTTATTATGCTTATTATATCTAATATTTCACATTCTTCCTCTTTAATTAGAACATCTGAATCATCCCTCTCCTTAGTGAAGACAGAAACAAAATGTTCACCGTGAACCCTGTTCATACCTTCTGAATCAACTCGCAAGTTACCATGTACGTCTTTGATAGGCCCCACCTTTTTCTTAGTTATTCTCTTTCTATTAATATAATGGTAAAACATCGTCGTATTCCATCTGATTTTATTTGCCAATATTTTTGTATCTTCTCTTTCTTTCCATATTTCCACTTTTACTTCATTCCTGTACTTTCTATACTTTAAGCTTTCTAAGTATTAAATCTTTTGTGACCAAATCAGGTGGGCACTGCCCAGCAATGTCCCCAACCACCCAGGGCTTCAATGGCCTCCAAGCCCTCCAACATGACCATCACACCTAGTCTCTGCTAATGGAGACCAGTAGTGTTTCTTACTGGTCTTGCATTGTGCTGTGGGTCCAAAGATCCAGAGAACAGGGAGAATCTGGCATTGAACAGGCCACGCATATTTAAGTGATACTGTAAATACGCTAATAAGCCTCGCATCCTTTCTGAATCTGATTCTGTTTGCACCATTAGAAAAAAACAGAAATGATTGCAATCTGTATGGTGCCAGGTATGAAACAAATTTTTAGGCCCGTACACTATTTTCCTGGATCAGTGCAATCTGTGCCAGGTGCGGTGACATCAGAAAGTCCCCCACTATAATCATCCACTCAGCTTGAAAAGGTCTAAGCCATGACATGATCACCAAGCAACATCCAGGATTGATTTCAGTCAGTATGTGGATGGCCTGACTATAGAGTGGGCAAAACTTGACCTCCTCTTGGCAAATAGGGAAGGGTAGGTGACAGAAGTGTTAGCGAGGGATCACTTTGGGACTAGTGACTGTAATTCTATTGGTTTTAAGGTAGCTATGGAAAATGATAGTCTGGCCTAAAAGTTAAAATTCTGAATTGGGGTAAGGCCAATTTTGAAGGTATCAGGCAGGAACTTTCAAAAGTTAATTGGGGGAGTCTGTGGGAAGGCAGAAGGATGTCTGGTAAGTGGCGAGCTTTCAAATGTGTGTTAAGCAGGGTTTAGAGTAAACATATTCCTTTTAGAGTGAAGGGCATGACTGGCAGAAGTAGGGAACCCTGGGTGACTTGGGATATTGAGGCCCTGATCAAGAAGAAGAAAGAGGTACATGACAAGCATAAGCAGCTGAGAACAAGTGAATCCCTCGAAGAGCATAGGAGCTGTAGGAGTAGAGTTAAGAGGGAAATCAGGAGGGCAAAAAGAGATTGTTTTGGCAGATAAGGCAAAGGAAAATCCAAAGAGCTTCTAAAATACATATAGAGCAAAAGAATAACAGGGGAGAGAGTAGGGTCTCTTAAGGATCAACAGGGTCATCTACGTGCAGATCCACAAAAGATAGGTGAGATCCTAAATGAAAATTTCTCATCAGTATTGACTGTTGAGAAAAGTATGGATGTTAGGGAACTTGGAGAAATAAATAGTGATGTCTTGAGGAGTGTTTTTTTCATTTCTATGAACATATTACAAAAAAGGAGATGCTGGAAGTTTTAAAGTAGATAAACTCATGGGCCCTGATGAAGTGTATCTCAGGACATTGTGGGAAGAAATTGCGAATCCCCTAGCTGAGATATTTGAATCATTGATAGTGATGGGTGAGATGCCTGAAGATCGGAGAATGGCAAATGTTTTGCCTTTGTTTAAAAAGGGCTGTGGGGAAAAGGTCAGGAACTACAGGCAATGAGCCTCACATCTGTGGCGGGTAAATTGTTCAAAGATATTTTGAGAGAGAGGATCAACAAGCATTTAGAGGTGCAAGAACTGATTAGAGTCAATCAGCACGGTTTTGTGAGTGGGAAATCATATCTCACAAATTCAATCGAGTTTTTTGAAGGAGTAACCAAGAAGGTAGATTAGGGCAGTGCAGTTGATGTTGTCTACATGGACTTTAGCAAGGCCTTTGACAAGGTGCTGCATTGTAGGTTGTTGCATAAGGTTAATTCTCACAGGATCCAGGGTGAGGTATCTAAATGGATACAAAATTGGCTTTTGACAGAAGCCAGAGGGTGATTGTAGAAAGTTGCTTTTCAAACTGGAAGCCTGTGACCAGCAGTGTGCCTCGGGAATCAGTGCTGGGTCCACTATTAATTTGTTATGTATATTAATGATTTGGATGAGAATATAGGAGGCATGGTTAATATGTTTGCAGGTGACATTAAGATTGGTGACATAGTGGACAGTGAGGAATATTATCTCCAATTGCAACAGGATCTTAATCAATTGGGGCAGTGGGCTGTCAAATGGCAGGTGGAGTTTAATTTAGACAAATGTAAGTGATACATTTTGTTAGATTGAACTAGCGCAGGACTTACTCAGTTAATGGTAGGGCACTGCAGAGAGTTACAGAACAAACAGATCATAGCTCCTTGAAAGTGGAGTCACAGGAGGACAGAATGGTGAAGAAGGCATTTGGCATGCTTGGTTTCATCGATCAGAACATTGAATATAGGAGTTGGAATGTCTTGTTGAAGTTGTAGAGGACATTGGTAAGGCAACGCATGGAATACTGTGTGCAATTCTGGTCATAGCTCCTTGAAAGTGGAATCACAGGAGGATAGAGTGGTGAAGGAGGCATTTGGCATGCTTGGTTTCATTGATCAGAACACTGAATATAGGAATTGGGATGTCTTGTTGAAATTGCAGAAGACATTAGTAAGGCCACACTTGGAACACTGTGTGCAATTCTGGTCATCCTATACAGAAAGGATATTATTAAACTAGAAAGAGTGCAGAAAATATTTACTAGGATGCTATCGGGATTTGATGGATTGAGTTATAAGGAGAGGCTGGATAGACTGGGACATTTTCCTCTGGAGCATAGGAGGCTGAGGCGTGATCTTATAGAGGTCTATAAAATAATGAGGGACACAGGTCAGCTCGATAGTCAATATCTTTTCCCAAAGGTAGGGGAGTTTAAAACTACAGGACATAGGTTTAAGGTGAGAGGAGAGAGATATAAAAGTGTCGAGATGGGCAATTTTTTCACACAGAGGGTGGTGAGTATCTGGAACAAGCTGCCAGAAGTAGTAGTAGAGTAGGTACAATTTTGTCTTTTAAAAAGCATTTAGACAGTTACATAGGTACAATGGGTACAGAGGGATATGGGCCAAATGTGGGTAATTGGGATTAGCTTAGGGGTTTAAAAAAAAGGGCGGCATGGACAAGTCGGGCTGAAAGCTGTGTTTCCATGCTCTAAACTTCTATGACTCTTTGATCCAGGGTTTCACCAAAGCTTCTGCACCTTTGTCCCAAAGCTCCAGAATAGCCTTGGCCCCAGTGGGTGGCAGGGACCAACAAGTCTGGCCACCTTTAACCCTTCTTGAGGACTAGATAATACAAGACCAGTGGTCATAGTCTCAGACCGACTCCAAGTCTCGAAGACTGGATATAATATGCCTCACTGAAATTGAGACACCCAGCCCCCAAATTGAGATTGAGAAAGCATGGCAGCCAATTCTGAAATTCAGCTGGAAATTCATCCCCAGCATCCCTTCAGAGACTGGAAGCAGGGGTACTCATCCTTTAGTCTCACCTCCCCGAGTCAGATAGGATGTATGACTTACCAAACAGCAGGATTTCCAAGAACTAAAAGTGAAAGGAAACTGCCCTCTCCATTGACAGAAATCTTTTTTCTGATTCATCCATTCTCCTTAGAATATCTCACCGTTCATCAAAATGAACACCAAAAACCTGTGCCGGAGAGCTGGAAGACAGTCCACACCATCACTCAGAATGGTGGCCATCATCTCAATGACAACAGCATCACTGAAGCATAGGTCCTCTCACCAACGGGACCGTCACTGCAAACTGAGCCCCATCCCAGTCACCTCCAACTGCCTCAATCAAACAAAGATTTTTTTGACGTAACTCAGCTCCTCTATTCCATATTTAAACCAGAATCTTCCAGGATCATAGCATTCATTATACATGTCAGGATTGGATAATTATGCATGGTGCATCAGGATAAAAATGGATTAAATGATGAGTAGGGCCAGGGCTCGTGAAAACATTGCCCCGCCCACATCACATGGCCCCTCCCTCATTCCCCCGCCGACCCCAAGAGGAAATTTGATGAAGGCACACAAAATCATGAGGGATTTGAATAGATTCGGAGAAATTGTTGCTTGTGGTGGAAAGATAGAGTACCATAATGCACAGATTTAAGGCAATTGACAAAAGAAGTAATGGAGACAAGGGGAAATACATCTTTCACACAGCAAAGATTTAGCATGTGGAATGCCCAGTCATGTGGTGGAGACAGTATTAATCGAGGCTTTCAAATGGGAATGAGAACATTATTTGAAAAGGAAACATTTGCAGGAACTACAGGCAGAAGGCAGAAGAGTGACACGAGATTCACTTAGGGACCAGCATGGGCCCAACAGGCCAAATATTCTTTTTCTGTGTTATAAACACTTTATGATTCTATGCTTCTGACATTTCCAGCCACCCCTGTCTCATACCTTTTACACATGTTTGCACCTCAAAGTGCATTCTTCTGAATGATGAGTGAAATTCTGCAGTAGCGTACTTGTGAAATTTAATCAATTGAGATGACTGAAAGATATTGATACTTCTTACATTGGTTTGATCTGCACAACTAGCATCTGCCATTTCTGCCATACAATATTTAACAGAGAGCGTTTTACCACAAAACACAGCTGGTCCATTCTGTAACCTGAGCATCTTTTAAATACACACTGACGATTGCATTTGAAACCAGAATGAGATCAGTGGTTGCGGTCTCTCAAATGAACCGTGTTTTACACAATTACATTGTGATTTGTGTCGAGATACAATTTAAACAACACAGAATGGTCTCTGACCCCAGATGAAAAATGAGCAAGTGATTCGATAAGACCTGACTGAGAAATTACTTCTAAGTGAGGTACTACAGAGGTCAGCCAATAATGCTGAGCTCAACTGTTCTTGTTTAAGTTATCCTTCTTTCTCAGTGAGCACGTCAGTGGAAGGCAAATGCAAAAACAAGTTGATTCATCTGAACAGGTAGACTGGATGGTCCCTAACTTTCTTACACAGTTTTCATATTTAATTATGGCACAGCAAAGTACCACATTTATTGCAACAGAAACTGACGTCACAGCTAATGCTGTCAAGGACATTTGATACGGAAGAATAATGCAGTCAGGAGATGGTTTAGAAAATAAGATGAAATTATGGGGAGGGCGGGGAAAGCTTAGTGTGATGAAAGTATCTGCAAGTAATTTGATATTACACAATTTAAAAAGTTATTATTTCTGAGAAGATTTTGAACCATGATTATTACCATTGTACGTGAAGGTTTTCTTTAGCAGTCAGATCTTCACACAGAATTTCAGATAGTTTCTTCATGGTATACTATGAATATTATACATGTCCAAATCTTCTGAGCAGCAACAGTGCTGGTTAGCATTTGTTGTCCATCCCTATTTGCCTGAGGGCAGTTGAGAGTCAACCTCATTGCTGTGGCTCTAGAGTCACATCTTGGCCAGACCAGGTAAAGACAATCTAGTACGACTCATTGCCGCCATCTCATCGCCGCCATCTCATCACCGCCAACTCATCACCGCCCACTCATCGCCGGCCCAACTCATCACCGCCCACTCATCGCTGGCCCAACTCATCACCACCCACTCATCCCCGGCCCAACTCATCGCCTCCACGAACTTATGCTAAAAATCGAAATTCACTGAAAGACACCTTTATTTAAAACACAGTAAATAACAACAACAACAATTACCCAATTATTACCCAATTACCCACAAATTGCCCAATTACCAACTCAACTATTTGTCAACTTAACCGATAACTTTAGTCATTAATAACCTTTTGGTGCTGGCAACTTTGTTTAAAATTTATTCCAAAAACCCCTTTACAATGGAGGGAGTTTTAAGTCAGCGAGGCAAAGAGAAGTTTTTACATAATGGATATTTGTTCATTTTTGATAAATTTAGTAAAACCGACAGTGATTTGATGTTTTGGCGATGTGAACAACTCAGCATATGTAAAGCAAGAATCCACACAAGATTTGGAAACGTAGTGAAATTCATAAATACTCACACCCATGACTCTTCACCAATAAGAGTAGAAGTGGCAAAGACGACTACAAAAATCAAAACCCAAGCTGAAGAGACAATGGAAAACCCAAGTGTAGTAATTAATGAAGTTTTGGCTAATGTTTCCCAAGTGGTACAAGGGTCGCTACCGTGTTCGTCTGCTCTAAAGAAAACTATTCGACAGAAACGGAATGAAATTAGCGTCCCTCCGCCAGACCCAATTGACCTTCATCAGTTAGCAATCCCTGATGAATATGCGACCTACGAAACAGAGCCAAACCAGAAAGAAGATTTTTTATTAAAAGACAGTGGTACCGGAGGAGACAGAATCTTGCTATTTGGAAGGAGAAGTTGGGTGCAACATTTGGTTTCATCAGAAGTTTGGTATGTAGATGGAACCTTTAAGATAGCTCCAAAGTTATCTTCTCAGGTGTATATTCTACTGGCTCAAAAATTAGGAGGTGTCATCCCAGTACTTTATGCTCTTTTACCTAACAAACAGAAAGTTACATATTCAAGGTTATTTGAAATGATAAAAGAAATTGAGCCCACCATAAACCCGAAATCGATTGTATGTGATTTTGAACTCGCGGCATTTAGTGCAATCAAAGAAATATTTCCAAACTTAGAATTAAAAGGTTGCTTCTTTCATCTTAGTCAAAATATGCAGAAGCACATTGCAGCTTCAGGTCTAAGTTCTCGTTATAATAACAACAACAATTTTTCGTTACAAGTAAAGATGATACTGGCTCTTGCATTTGTACCTGTTGAACATATAGATTGCTATATGGATGCCTTAGCTGATGAATTATCTACAGAGCATATGCCAATTCTGAATTGGCTCAAAGACAATTATATAGGTCGGTTAAATAGACGCGGAAATAGCAGAAGTGCCCCACTCTTCCCAATGGAAATGTGGAATTTGTATTTTCGTACTTTAAATCAGGAAGATAAAACCAACAACAACGCAGAAGCAGGAAACAGAAGACTCCAGATGGAATTAGGGATGGAACATCCAACAATCTGGAAATTCATTAATGCACTCAGGAAAGTTCAAAAAGGTCGAGACAGTTATTTGGAATCGCTTATAGCTGGCAGTGCACCACCAGCGAAATTAAAAAAATACCTAGATACTGATAAGCGCATTCTTAGAATAGTCCAAAGTTTTAATCAAAGGACTTCTATTGAATATTTACGCGGTATTTCTCATAACATAAAATAAGTCTTTTCATTTTTTTTCTTCACCTTCATGGTTTTTTATCTTTAGCTATAAAGCATTTTATTTATATTTTATATTTTTATTTTATATTTTGTATTCCTGCCAGTACTATTATGAATAAAGGTGTTTTTCATTTCCACTGAATTTTTCTTAGTCAAGGCGATGACTTGGCCGGCGATGAGTTTGCCGGCGATGAGTTGGGCCGGCAATGAGTGGGCGGTGATGAAATGGCGGTGATGGGTTGGCGGCGATGAGTTGTCCCATTTTGGGTAAAGACGATAGACTTTCTTCCATAACAGATTTTGGTGAACCAAAGGGTTTCTTTTAATGATCAACAATGGTTTCATGATCATCAATAAATTCTTAATTCCGGATATTCTTTGTTGAATTCAAACTCCATCATCTGTTGTGATGGGATTCGAATGCTGTTCCCCAGGACATTAGTTGAGTTTCTGGATTAATTGCTTAGCGATAATACCACTAGGCCATCACCACATTGCTTGAAAATTTCCACAACTCATTACTGCTGGCATTTTTTCTAGGACATTCTGAGACTTCCACAGTCTGCCATGTCTCTATATTTTTTTTCTGCTGTGCTTCATACATTTACATATATACCTTTCAACACTGCCAGATTCCTGCACTGTACACTTATTAACCTGCATCTGTCTTTCAGAGTCACTTACTAATTCTCCATCTCCCGTTCCCTGCTCCCAGTTTGCCCTCAGGTTCCACACCCCTGCCAACTTAGTTTAAACGAAGTTAAACTAAATTAAGCTGGTGTAGCAGGGAGGGCACCATATTTCTGAGGCATTGGGACCCGTTCTAGAGAAGATGGACCTCCATAGACTGGATAATCTACACCTGAATGGCACTGGGATGAATATTCTCATAGGGAGATTTTCTAGTGTTGTTGGAGATGGTAGGTGAGATTGATAGAGTTAATGGTGGCCGGGGAAGTTTAAACTAAATTGCCAGGGGAATGTAAATGCATATATGTATATATATATAAATGCATGGAGCACAACAAAAAAGCATGTATAGAAACATGGCAGCAAGACAAAATTGTAAAAGCAGAAACTTGGCTCAGGAGAGGCAGAAATGCCAGCTCAACATCCCTAGATATAGATTTTTCAGGCAGGATAGAGAATGTAATTAGAAAAAAAGATGGGGTTGTACATTATTAGTTAGGGAATCAATTACCTTATGAGGAGAAATGATACTTTAAACAAAGCATCAAATGAAGCCATATGGTTTGAACTTAGAAATTAAAAAATGGACAGCCACACTACTTGGAGTGTACTATAGACCCATAAATACTGGAAGGGAGTTAGAAAAGCAAATATGTAAATATGTAGATTTTTGACTGCAAAAAACAATAGGTGGTAATCATAGGGAACTTTAATTACTCTAATATCACTTGGGATGCGAACAATGTGAAGGGTACAGAGGACTCAAACTTCTTGAATGCATTTGAGTGAACTCTTTTAGCCAGCACTTAACAAATCCAATAAGAGGGAGCAGAATTTGAGATTTAGCCTTAGGTAATGAAATTGGACAAATAGATGAAGTAGCAGTGGGGGGTGATTTTGGAGATAGTGACCATAAGATAGTGAGATGTGTCATAATCATAGAAAAGGGAAAAAACAGAACAGCAGTTATAGTTCCAACTTGGGGAAAACAAATTTTACAAAACTGAAATGAGCTGGATCCAGAGATTAAAAGGAAATTTTCGGGAGGCATTCAAGGGTGAAATGCTCTAGGCACAGCATAGACATATCTGCACAAAGCAATGGGTGGTACTGCCAAATCGAGAGCTCTTTAGTTATCCAGAAACCTACAGGCCAAGATAAAGCAGGAAAGAAAGCTTTTTGTTGGGCACTGCCAGTGTGCCAGGGTCAATGCCAAAGTGTTGATGCCTGAGTGGGGGTAGGGCCTGACTGAGGATTATGTGGGAGGGTAGACGGGGGGTTGGAGGGGGGGTGGAGAGGGGTGAGCGGGTGGGGGAGGGGGCAAAGAAATGGGGGGGTGTAGGATGTAGCTATGCAGGGAGTTGTGCAAGAGGGATTGTGCTGCAGTGCAGCATGATGGGGGGAAATCATGATGGGGACTCATTAGGAAGACTGCAATGCCCTGATGCAGTTGATCTGTGTCAGGGAGGAAATGGGGAAACATGCTGCTGGTGGCGGAGGCGGGGGGGATGGGGGGGGGGGGGGTGTAGTGTTGGTGGGGGAGCGAGGGGTCTTCCAGTGCTCTGTGATGCTCTTTCAAAATGACTGCTGATGCTTTGCAGCCGTGCTCGCTGGCATGTCTAGGTCACCCCTTCCCCACCCAATTCCAGCATTGGCACACAACTCACGCTGTCCTAAAAATGACCGAGTGTGGATGTCTGCACTTGACATACTGACACAGATTGCTCTGGTATTCTCACCGTTTGAACAAAGAACAAAGAACAAAACAGCATGGGAAACAGGCCCTTCGGCCCAACGAGCGTGCACGGTCATCCCGATGTTCCCATCTCTACCTGTGATCCCTGTCTATGTTTATAGATCTATGGATTGAAACCAAATTTGAGACAATATAGGGAGAATTTGTTCTGCCAAATTTGGGAAAATTTGGAAATTTGGAAAATTGGGAAAATTTCACCCATTATCCTGCAGTTCATCATTAATCCTAAACTTTATTCATTTGAGATTATAATCCTGATTTTATGATACTGTCTTTTACCCTGACAAGGGTGAAAGGTATAAGAAGACAGAGCCTTTGCCGCCTGTCATTCTGTTTTATTGTGAAAATCAGGATTATCTATTTTGTTTTTTCCAATGGCATTCATCCACCAGCATTCTCTGTCAATGGAAGGAAGGAAGCCATAGTTTGTTTGTGGATCTCCTTCTTTTCATTGAGCAGTATGCTGAGTTGGTTTGGCTTGAGGGATGTATGGTATTTACCTGCATTGTTTTTTCTTTTCTGCGCTGTGATCAGAGGTGGACTTACAATGAAACTTACTGTGCCTAGGCAAAGGGCCCTCACCAATGGGAGGATTCTATATTGGCCAGTGGCTGTGGGAATTAAATCCAGTTTACTTTAACATTTTAGCAGCAACATTCAGGATAGAGACAATGCAGAGAGAAGTGGTCTGTGTGACTGGGGCTTTTCCCTGTCAGTGGATGCTCCTGGGGGGGTCTGTGAGTGGCATTAGCTTCTTACATTTTGATCTCCTAGTCCAAGTGTACTCTTCAAACCACATCACTGAATAAATGAAACCGACTATTTTCGAAGGGCTGTTTTTGGGAACTGGTTGCCTAAATTGCCTGCAGCATTTCAAATACAGAAATGAATGAGTTGGTAAAAACTGCTCGGAAGTAAAGCTATTCCTGGGCACAGTGACATTTCAATTGATTAAATGAGACACACATTTTCCACGTTAGGGCAACATTATGAAGTTCAGAGTTGGATTTCCAGGAGATAGTTCTCTCTCTCTCCTTCTCTCTCTGACAGTACCTCAATCCCTCTTTCTCTTGTTTTCAAACTCTCTTTCTCTGTGTCTCTCCTCCTCTACCTAATATCCAACCACCCTTTTACTCAGACCATTTTAAACAATTGACTTAGAACTTAGGTTTTAATCTGAGTTAAATTCCTCCAGTTTAATTCATGTGATCCTTGCATTTACACTGAGGGAGTACAACTTTTAATACCCTTCACTTTATTTTTTAGATAAGATGAATAACATCACAACAGGGTGTGGGTGAGTGGTTTGTTTTAAAGATGATTGGTATGCTTTACAAGTCCTCATTGTGGGTGAGCAGAATCCCCTGTTAGGACTATTGGGGTCTTTCGTATTTTTGTTGTCTTTGGATTAGGGAACCCTTTCTTATAGAATCCCTAGAGTGCAGAAAGAGGCCATTTGGCCCATCAAGTCTGCACCAACCACAATCCCACCCAGCCCTATTCCTGTAACCCCTTATCTTTACCCTACTAATCACCTGACACTCAGGTTAATTTAGCAAGGCCAATCCATCTAGCCTGCACATCTTTGGACTGTGGGAGGAAACTGAAACACCCAGAAGAAACCCACACTGATATGTGGAAAATGTGCAAACTTCACACAGACCATGACCCCTGGCTTGTTTCCTAAGAAAGTATCCTTGAAAAGACTGGCCCCTTTTCTTTTTGTCACTCTGTTTCTGAGTTGTTGGAGTGGGGGAATTATGTTCTAATGCACATCTGGGTGCAGCTGACTTATCCTTGGATGTTTAGCCTTGTTAAGTTGATTTCTTTTTTAGTTTGGCTATGTGTAATGACAGTGATTATTTGATTGCTTAACTTACGGAAGGGATGGTAGGCATATTGTCTGGTTGTTAGTGTTTCTCTGATGAACGGAAATGAGTTGAATCTTGTTGATGATGGGATCTAAATGTTGCTTTTGGGGTACCCAGAGAAAGGGGTAGTTTATTTTGTTCAATGTATAGATAGGAATGATGTGATTATTCTTGGCTCGTCGGTCCTTATTATAGAGTATCTTTAAGCAGGTTAGGGCAGTAGTGGTTGTGTTTATCCGGATCAGGTGGAAGATAAAAAACTGACTGTGTTTGGAAACAGAGAAAGAGGGGGATTTAACCCATGGCAAAACAATTAGTGGGTACATTTTGTCCTCGTCTTTTGCCTCCATTCCCCTGGTCCCCTTGAGTTCTCCAATGTTTTGTGCTCCTGGACTATCCCCTTTTTATATAGCACTTATTTTGCCCACAGCTGATAACAAGATTTAATGCATTTATGCTGCAAGAGGCAGTTGTCAATATGTACTGTATGAAAGAAGGTGTTTTATTTCTACCAATGTGTTTTGACATTATTTGTACAGTATGTCACATTCAATTTATTGGTTGTACACATACTCCCTGTCAGTGCTTAAAAATCTGAGATCCTTGAGTAAAATTGGTATTATACTTCATTTGGATTTGGTATACCTGACCTGCTTGATACAGATATGGGGTACATGCAATATCAAAATGATGCATTTGGTACTGTTAATATCTATCATCTTATCCAGCAGAAAAATAAATTATAAAATGATTATAAGAAAAGAAAATGAAGATTCAAACATTAGGAAAAACCAAGAAAATCCATAACTATTTAAAAAAAACACACCATAATCCATACTTATCAGATGACTTGTCAACAATGCAGTTGGTCCACATAATTCTTGAAACATATTCCTAAGGGCACATTTTACATCGGAAATATGTCCCCATGGTATAATCCTTCAGCCTGTGACATAATACAGTGCTGAAATAAAAGCATGAACCAAAACAAAAATCTGCATTAATATCTTATGATTCTAAATCCACCAGAGAGAAACAAAGACTTCTGTCACCAACCCACAAGTGGCATCAGGAACAATGCTCAAGTAAAGCTTCAAAATCCTTTTAATTTGTTGAAGTGCCAGAGAGTTTTTTTTAAATGCACAAATGTTCCAGTTGTTTGTCTTATTTCAGCACTTTATAATGCACAATGTAAATTCCAAAGAAATCATTTTGCTTTACATACATCAGAGAAGCCAATAGATAGCTGACTCTTAAAGGAGCAGGTATTCTGGTATTTATTGTTGGATTGCTGTCATTTGATGGGATTTAAAATATTTTTGGTCAGCAACAGTCACTATAAGTAACCTGTGGCACATCTTTCAGTGATACTATTCTGAATTTTCAGGTCTCCCCCTCACTGAACAAGGGTTAGGGATTTCTCTAAAATAGTGGGCAATAGCACACAGCCCCATTTCCTCCATCAGTGTGACAACAGCAGTGTCACCCCAGGTTGTCTTGCTGGGCAGCCAAAGCAAACTCTTGAGCCAGGTAATAAGTATATCTAAAATGCAAATCTGAGGGCCTTGGCACATATCGGATATCAGTTAATATTCTTGGAATGAACTGGTGGATTGCATAATGAAAAGAGAAAATACTGGAAAATCTCAGCAGGTCTGGCAGCACCTGTAAGAAGAGAAAAGAGCTGATGTTTTGAGTCCAGACAACTTTTTGTCACAGCTGGGATGGCGCGACCTGACTGAAAACAATCCCAAAGTTGAATTCCTCATTATTCTTGTACAGCCAGAAAGATTACCACAAAATTGGACTTGGTTACTGGTGTTCTGGCTTTCCACTACTCCACAAACCACTGCTCTCTGAAGAATGCCAGATAGTTTAAAGTTTACTTATTAGTGTTACAAGTAAGCTTGCATTAACACTGCAATGAAGTTACTGTGAAAAATCCCCTAGTTGCCACACTCAAGTGCCTGTTTGGTACACTGAGGGAGACTAATGCACCTAACCAACACGTCTTTTGAGCTGTGGGAGAAAAATTGGAGCACCCGGAGGAAACCATGCAGGCACGGGGAGAACATGCAGATTCTGCACAGACAGAGACCCAAACCAGAAACAAAACTTGGATCCCTGGCACTATGAGGCAGCAGTACTAATCACTGTGTCATCATGCCACCCTAGGGCATGGTGCTTAGACAGATGGGTGAGAGTAGCAATATTATAGATCATAAGACATAGGAATAGAATTAGACCATTCAGCACATCGAGTCTACTCTGCCATTCAATGACATCATTAGTTATCTGATGTGATAATCCTCAACTTCGCTTTCCAGCTTTATCCCTTCAACCTTTCATTTCCTGACTGATTAAAAATCTGTTTATCTCAGCCTTGAACATATTCAAAGATCCAGCTTCCACAGTTTTCTGCCAAAGAATTCTGCAGATTCAATACCTTTTGAGAGAGGACGTTTCTACTCATCTGTCTTAAATATACAACCACTTGCTCAGTGGTTTACGCAGAGTATTAGGCCTTCTGGTCCTGGACTCTTCCACAAGGAATAACAGCCTCTTGGATTCTACTTTATCAGCCCTATGAATCCTTGTTTAAAAAGGACTGGGATTCTCCAAACATAATTTTAAGTGCCGAATTCGAGTAAAAACTTGAGTAAACCCCGCTGTCTTTCTCAGTGGAATTTTTAAAAGACATCTTCCATACTGTATAATATAATGAATCACACTAAAAATCAGTGAGTGAGTCCTATTCATGCTGGAGAGGCTGGCAGCATAGCACTGAGTGGGCCACTGTGCATGTGACAATCTATCAGTGCTGTGATCGGCGCATGCGCAGGTGCCCCACAGTGCCAGCCTCCCAATCGTTGGCCAGCTCAATTGCTGGTCAGCCCTTCAACACCTCTCCTCTCCCCCATTGCTGGCCATATGAACCCCCTCTACCCCCCCAGTTGCTGGCCTCCCAGATGTGTTCCCCCCACCATACATGGCCCCGACAGTGGCGCCTCCCCTCCACCACCTACAGTTCAGACCCCGCTCCTCGCTGTCCTGATGGCCACGGCCAAGTCATAGCAGGCCACAGCTGAGGGCCTCAACAGGCTTTTTGAGATTCTGCGGCCCATCACTGAGAGGCTCGAGAGCCTGCAGGAGACACAGCAGGACAGCGCCGAGACAAAGCTGGCTGTGGCAGCAGCTCCTGAGAATGTGGCCCAGTCTCAGAGGGTCATGGCTGAATCCTGCAGACTGAGGCCCAGTTTCAGAGGGCATTTACTGCTGCCATTGACAGGCTGGCTCCTGACTAACGTGGCCCTCGCAGAGGGCTCGACCACCATGGCAAGAATGCAGGTGATCCCCTAGGACTGGCAAGACCAAGTAATGCAGAAGCTTCTGGAGCTCACTACAGAAGCACTGCTGTACCATGGAGTAACCCAGGGCCCACAGGAACCCCAAGTGAAAAGGAAGGGCTTGATCCAGTGCCAAAGCCTTCCATCCAGGAGACTGCAAGCTACACCTTCTGGCTCCCACTTTCCTGTCACCGGGGGCAGGTCAGGGGTAGTATGATAAAGAGGGTGTCATGGATATGTCCCTATTACCTGGAAGCCACCCAGAGCCCTCAATATTCAAGGGCATCACAGGCCACGGTAGGCAGCTGGCCCCCTCCAATGTACATCCTGGGCAGACATTGTGATGTAGTGATAGGCCATGTAAGGCACTAAAATCGTACGGATGAAGGGTAATACTAGGTAAATAGAACATTTAAACACTTAAGTCTCCCGTTCACACGTTTTTATATTATCACTTATTTTGAAAGCACTATTATTGGCAACAATAAATGCTATTTCATCCCACCCCATGACTAATTTGTCTCTAATTCACCTCTAATAGGAATGTACTTATCCCAATGGTCACTGGAGATTGATGTCAGTCAGCGGGGTCTCTCAACACATTGTTGATGAGAAAATCAAGATGCTCAAGTAATTCACTGGCTACAGCAGGTGGCATGCATTATCACTGACTTATAGCATCTGCCATGGTGCTCCCAGAACTCACAAGAGATTCCCTCCGCCACTACCCCGGGGCCCTGCATGATGGTTTAGTAGTCCCTTACCCATACCTAGACAGATGCCAGTGTGCATATGGAGTCAGGTAGGAGTCAGACAAGTTTATACCAGGGCATTATCACAGTGGCACATAGCAAGTCATCACCATCCTTCTGCCTGCCACAAAAACATGTTAACACAGGGCACCCAGGTCCACCACTTTGGTACTATAATGTTGCAGGAGATTGTAGAACTCCAAAGTGGAGGTGGTGGTGGTGGTGGTGGTGGTGGGGTGGGGGGAGGGGGGGTAGGAATGGAATCCACGTGTGGCAAAACAGGTGTCTAGTGATCTCAATGCACAATGATCAGGGCCTACCTTGCCGTCCTCATATGCCTGATCCTTGTTGCCGCCAGCCCTTCAGTGCCTCTGGTGGCCAACTCCTTCTACTCCTGCAAGTAGTAAGGCCTCGACCTTCTGTGTCCATAATTCATTCTTCAGCTCCTCCTCCTCAGCTCCAGCAGAACCTAAAGAACAGCATGATCAATCAGTTGCATTGCAAAAGCCATCTAGCCACTCTGAGGAGGGGGGTAATTTGGGGAAGGGGAGAGACAAATGGAGAGGTTAAAAAACTCTGCTCGCCCTCAGCTCAGCAACACACACTGCCAATACTGCCTCTGGACCTCCAGCAACACAGACCCCCATACTCCCCATAGATCCCCAGCAACACGCATCCCCCATTCCCCCCAACAGACTCCCAGCAACACATGCTCCCCATGTGTCCCCCACATAGCCCCAGCAATACATGCCCCCCTGTACCCACCCCACAGACTCCTGGCAACACATACTCCTCACAACCCCTCATAGGCCTCCAGCAACACACACTCCCCATACCCCTGCCCCACAGATCCCAGAATGGCAACATAATTCCCCCTTTCCCCCATTCACTAACACACACTCAGAATCCATGCAGTAGTGGTCACAGGCAGTGCTGCTTGACAAGTCCTGAGGCTGCAGCACCACCACAACAGAGATTTTCCAGCCCATCCCCCACCAGCAACGGTACTGCTGCTACCTGCACTAGGACCTTAAGTCAGCGCTAAGACCCGAGGTCAGGGCTCTGAGCCGAGACTGTGCTGAGAGTCTAAAGTCAGTCCCGATGAAGAACAGCAACTCCCCATCTCCCCACACACACTTGCAGCCTCCCCAATCCAAAACGCAACATGACCACCACAAAACAAACCCCTCTGAGCACGGAGCAATTTGACGTCAAAACTTATGTCCTCACTCACCCTCTCTGCTTGAATGAGGCGTATCCTGATCAATCCAGCTACAGCAAAAGAGGTCATTAAGGCAGGTGAGCTGGGATGATTGGGAGTGAAACTCACTACATTGTGATGAATGCAGAAAATGCAAAAGATTGATGTTTTGCCCATTTTGGGTGGGCTTCCGACCATGCCAATTTTCTTTGATAAGTAAAATGGGAATGGGCAAGAATACAGGCACATTCCTGCTAGTCACATCATGTCTGATTTTATGACATTTTTCTGCCACAAAATGGACATTGTGAGACATTGTGGACATTTTGTGTCCAAATAATATGACACAAATGAGGTCGGTTCTAGATTAATAAATTAGTGTGTCAAATTTCTTCCTAACCTAGCTACCTTATTGAAGTCATTCTATAATTTACTATGTGTGAAATAATCATGCAGCTGGATAACAGAATATGAGAAAGCCAACAAGGATGTCAAAGATGCTTTGCAGAAGTCAGAAGTATTGGTTCATTCTAATTTGAAGCTACCATTACCACTTGCTTGCAATGCTTCACCAAAGGAGTAGAGGCAATAATTTCACATATTATACCTTTGGGAGAAAAACAATCAATAACTTTTGCATCGTGCACTCTGATTAGCGCTGAATCTGATTTTTATTCTCTGATGAGTTGGTTGCCCTAATCCAAGGCAGTGGCAAAGGGATTACCACATACTTATGTACTGAGATAGGAAAATGGAAGACAGTATCTGGTTTTCATTAATATCTGACAATCTCCTGCCAGAAACCGTGTGGGCCAGAATTTCTCAGCTCCCCAGCATTGGAATGATGGTGCATCTCAAAGATGTGCTGGTGAATCCCTCTCAGAGCTTTACAGGGAAGGGTTTGCAAGGCAATTGTCCAGAAGTGCAAACTTCCTCTGGGCGATTGACCTGCAATGGGAAGAATCCGAAAATGCAAGTTAAAACACTAGTTTCAGATGGTTCCAGCAGGGTTACACTAATAGCTACTCTGAAAAAGTGGGAAGAATTAAAATTTCTTCTAAGTATTGGAAACACCAGATCAAAATCACCCCCCGCCCAACACTTCTAATGCCCCAGGTGCTCCCTCTTCATTCTCAACTACTCCCACCCTGAAAAGCTTCCTTCTCCATTGGTACACAATGCTCAGCCTGACTCAACCCCAAACCCAACTTGTAGAACTGACCTGACACCTCCTGATGTGATTCCCACAGACCCACCCTTATCTCCCCAACCCAGCGATCTGGCTGCCAATACACTGACACAACACAACCTCTCCACCCAACCTATAGACTTAATCTGACTTGCCACCTGACTTTGACCCCACATCCCACGCCAACCTCTATCCCCTTCTGAGCCCAACTTCTGAACATTCAAATGCCAGCCTCACCAGCCCACCAACCACTAGACAGCCAACCTCCGATCTTGATACCCCCAATCCTCTCATGCCAACTTCTGACCTTCCCGAATCTCCCATCCCCTGACCTCCAGACTCTTCCTTCCCCCCAAATACCCAAACCCCATCCACTTGCGTTTGATAATTACCTTCTCCCTGGCCTATCAATTTCAATGGGCCTTTTTGACTTCAGCTGCTTTACAACAAATAGTGCAGTCAAAAAGGGGGGATGGCCTCCTTCAATCTATCAGAGCTGTAAGGAATCATTCGATGCTGGCCCTAAGCAGCTAAGGCCACTGAAAGTTTCAGCATAGTTTTCATAAACAGGCAAGTGTGTGTTAAATTCTTCTCAATCCTATGGATCACCTCTTTCTAACATTAATTGGAAATGATGGCCCTATGTATGTAAATGCAGACCTCAGATGAGAACAAGATATGACTGAGCTCAGATTAACTAAGTTTTCCAAGCAAAAATGCAACTCAGGGGTGAGGAATGGGAAACAATGGTTTCTAAAATTCTTTCATAGACTGTGAGCATCAATGGCAAAAGCAGCATTTGTTACCTATCCCTAATTGCTTTTGGGAAGGTGGCAGCCTCTTTGAATCACTGCAGTTTCTCTGGTGTAACATTTAATAGGGAGAAAAGAATGACAGAACATAAACAGGTAAGTGGTTCTATTCTTAATAGTGCTTGGTTATTAAATTTTAATATAATGTTCAGTTTCTATTAAAGGTTGTTTCAAGGTTCAGGTTTTCTAATGTAGTGTATGAAATTAAAGAACTATATGTAATTGATTCAACTCAGTATTGGTGCACTCATGCACCCAGAAGTGAAAGAATGCCTATTTTTGTCTATAATTAATGGCCCACTAATAAAGTTAATGGAGTGTAATTTTGTTAGTGGGGGTCTTTAATTCCAGAGAAAAACATGTATTGTGCTGTTCTTTCTTTAATGGGACATTTGGGTCCTTTTATTATAGGAGTGAAATTGGTCTTCATAGTAAAATCCCACATGCTACAGATGAAAATAAAATCTGCTAGTACCACTCTACCCCATACCAAGCTGTTACCAGATATTGAAGAACTATTGTTTAATGGGGGAAATCAAGTGGTGCCATGGATAATGAATCAGAAGCCTGTTTCATTCAGTGCCTGATTACTGAAAATGGGTCAAAGCTTTGATGTTATGTTGATTATATTAATACTTCTCAATCAAACATTTATGGCACAGAAGGAGTTCATTATATCCAAGCAGACTGAAAAAGAGCTGTCCAGCCTAATCCCTCTTTCTAGTTTCTGTTCCACAGCCTTCTAGGTCATGGCACCTCAAGTGCATATCCAGGAATTGTTGAAATATAATGAGGGTTTCCGTCTCAATCACTTTTTCCAGACCTCCACTACTCTCTGGATGAGAATTTTCTCCTCAACTTCCCTCTTATTCGTTCACCAACTGCTTTGTAGTTCTGCTCCATGATTATTAACTCTTCTGCTAAGCAGAATAGATCCTTAACCATCCACAATATCTAGGTTCCTGATAATTTTACACACCTTAATTAAATCTCCCCCAGCCTCCTCTGTTTCAAGTCCTTGTCTATCTGATCTCCATTCCTGACCACATTCTTGTAGATCTCTTTCCAAGTGCACAAACATCCCTCCTGTAATGTGGGGTGAGCAGAGTTCTTTAACCTTTCCATTTGCCCCTCCTATAATGTGGAACACAATAGTACACAGTACTCTAGCTGTGCCCAATGAATTTTCATACAACTCTAGCATGACCTCCCTGCTCTTATATACCATGCCTTGATTAACATTTTACCCACCTGTCCTACTACCTTTAGTGGCTGGTGGATATGCACTCCAGGCACCCAATACTTCTGAATGTGCTAGCATTCATTATGTCCCCCCTTGCCTTGATTATCTTTAGCAAATGCATAACTTCACAATTCCAAATATTGAATTCCATTTGCTCCTTCCTGCCCACTGACAAGTTAATTGAAATCTTCCTGCAGTCTAGTTTCTTTGTCAGAACGAGCCAATCAGCCAATGTTTGTATCATCTGCAAACGTTTTAGCCAAGGTCCTAACATTTAAGTCCAAATCACAATGTACACCACAAATAATAAGGGACATAGCACTGAGTCCTGTTCAAAACACTCATCACTCATCAAATATTATCCTTTGCTCTCTGCCTCTGAACCAATTTTGGATCCAACTTGCCACTTTCTTTTGGATCCCATGAGCAGTATGCCATACAGGATCTTGTCAAATGCCCCATTAAAACCCAAGTAGCCTACATGAAATGTGCTATCCTCACCAACTACCTTTATCTCTTCAAAAAAATTAATTCATGTTAGTGATGCTTATTCTTCCCTTAACAAATCCATGCTGACTGCCCTTGATTAATTCACATCTTTCTAAATGATCACTTATAGTGTTCCTTCAATTATTTCCAATCATTTTCCCACCATTGAGGTTTGGCCGACAGCTTGTAATAACTCAGTCTATCCATTTCTCCATTTTTAAACAATAGTACAATGTTTGCAGTCCTCCAATCCTCTGCTAAAAAACCTGTAGCTGGAGATAATTGGAAAATAATGGTTTGCTATTCTTTTTGTGCTTCATTTTACAGCACATTTCATTGAGTCAGATGAGTTAACTACTTTCAGCAATGCTACTTAATATTTTCTCTCTCATGATATATCATCCAGTATTTCACACTGCTCTTCCTTCACTACAATTTCTGCCTCAGACAACACCTCCTCACCCATCCCACCAAACCCTTTATGAAGAATCTTTCTTCATTAAGAACCATACCCACGTCTACCACCCCTACACACAGATTATCTTTTTGGTCTCTAATAGGCTCTACTCTATGTATTTATAACACATCTTCGGATTTGCAAACATAGTGAGGTCTTGAAATTATGTTGCATCAATATTAGCATATAAATACTTAATTCATTGATGTAATTTTTGATTGTCTTTGATTTTACGGAGGTTTTATATACTGCCAACCTATTAATTTTAAATGGTCATTCTAATCCTTTGCTATCTGGAGGTCCTGGCCAAAGGTTTGATTTAGCTCTTCACCATTTTACCATCCATTGACACTAAATCCTAATAGTGTTAACATTTCAGCTTAATGACTTTTCATCAATTCTGAAGAAAGATCATTGACCTGAAATTCCCCAAAGTTTGGCAGAGTGCGATAACAGGCAGAAAAAGGAGATGGGAAAAGCCCAGTGGTGGGTTTTTAGTGGCCATAAGAAACTTGAAAAAATGTATTCACTATGGGTTTCACGCCACCTCCAAGGTGGTGGATTTCCTTTACCCATCCTGCTATAAGCTGAGTGCTTTCATCATTGGGGCACTCCATTTAAACGCTGCCCTTGCCATGTCTTCCTGGCCCAAAGCACAGGATGGCAGTGAGAAAATCAATCCCCAGATACTCAGAGGTCACTTTCATCAGAATGTTGATGCAGTGAAGGCACTTTGTGATGTCCTATACCCACGCACAGGAAGGAGACAAACTAACAGGAACAACAAGCCAGCATGGGAATTAGTAGTAGAACTGGTCAGTGCCAACACCCTGCAAAGGAGGACAGACTTCTAGTGCCGCAAAAGGATGATTGATTTTCTCCATTTTGCCAGGGTATGTCACTCTTTTCAGCACTCTCAACTCATATACCCAGCACACATTCATCCGCAGTACACTCACTGGTAGCTCAAGCAATACAACATTTGCTCTCCCACACACATCTTCATCTCCCCTGCAGGTCATCTCCTCACTACTTTGCTGTTCCCACTTACCATCCTCACATGTTAGACATCCTTACCATCTGTCTTGGCACGCATCCTGTTTACAGTCTCTCCATCTGTTCTCACCCAGGACTAGCTGGCACATAATAAAGAAGAAAGATCCCAGATGGGCAGAGGGATGCCCCAGTTAAAAGTCTTTGAATTTGATAGAAAACCCTCCAGCTGCCTGGGAGAATCTACACTCCTCCTGTTTTGAGGGTGCAGGGCAATGACAAACCAAATGAAGATTCAGTACAGCATCGTCCCACACACTAAACTGATGGGAATTCTGTCTCCTGTATCTTAAAGCCCCTGCCATGCATTAATGAAATCTCCATCCTCTTGCAGGTCCTCCATCAGGCACGGATAAGACTTCACTTTAGAGATCAGCACTGAGGACTTTTCAAAAGCTGAGATCGAAGAGCTGTCACAGCTTTCATCCACACTCTTCACCAACATAGAGACACACATCTCAGTGGGATATAGTATTAGAGAGGCATCAGAGTTACAAACTGGTCAGAAACCCACTTTCTCTCTGATTCACAGCAGCTGATGACATTCCTCTGGACACAGTAATGCTTCAGTTGCTCGAGTTCCAAAGACAAAGACAGAAAAATCTCGAAGGGATGTTAGCTACACTGCTTGCATTGAAAGGTAGGATAAGGAAATGAGTTGACACTCTGAAGCAACTGGGTTAACATAGTAAAGATGTCAGCACTGTTAAGACCATGGTGCGAGACTTTTGTCCCACATTGCTGCAGAATACGCACTCCAATCTTGCAGGCACTTGTGGGGATCCACAAGTGTGGCACCAGAGGATGGCAGGCTTCTCAAGCTTACATCAGCTGTGTTTTCCTTCCAAAGTTAGCTTTTGCCTCCAAGAGTTCACCCTTTGCCCATTCACCTTGCTGCATCTTGACAGCCAGTGATCCATGAGCTGGTTACTACCTTCAGGAGCTGTCCTTCATCAGCTTGCAGAAATGGATAGAACTCCACACCACCCCAAATCCACTCAACTTGACTGAGTGGTCATAGCTTTAGCCATTGCACTGCATCCTGAGCTCTTGTGTGAGGCCCAGGCATTATCCCAAGTTTTACTCCAAGGCCTTAAATGCAAGCTGGTCAATGGGGAGGCACCTGTCCAGATGCACCTGCACACACATCTGATGGATCAGAGCATTCTCATAGCCAACAGTTCACTACGAACATTCTCATAGTTCACTGTCAAAGGAGATGTATGTGTTTACTCACTCGGCCAGTAGTAGTCGGAAACTATTGCAGTCACCGAATGTGCAGGTCAGCACACTAGGAATTAACTGACGAACAGTGATCAGTAGCATTCACACACATCAGTGGTGATTTATTGGGCACATGTTCAGACTACAGAAAAGTTAATTGAGTTGTAGCTGAACAAATCTCAGTTGCAAAAGAATTTTCATTTCTGGCACGCCTCACAATTAGACTTGCCCTTGTCAGTAATAAGCTCGCAAGCAATGCCCATGGTCCACCTTGCTCCACATTGGACTGGATCCTTCAATCCGCAATGAGAGCCAACCCACCCAATTCACTAGCCCAGCTTCATTCCCAGTGTCAAGGCCCACAAAGAAATTGAAGAATTCAACAACAAGAATTCAACTTGCAGGTCTTATGAAGAGATGCTGAGGGATTTGAGGTTGTTTTCGTTAGAAAGGAGGCGGCTAAGAGGGGACCTAATCGAAACATACAAGATGATTAGAGGTTTAGATAGGGTGGACAGTGATAGCCTTTTTCCTAGGATGGAGAAAGCTAGCACGAGGGGACACAGCTTTAAATTAAGGGGTGATAGTTATAGGACGGATATCAGAGGTAGGTTCTTTACCCAAAGGGTGGTTCGGGAGTGGAATGCCCTGCCTGCAGCAGTTGTAGATGCGCCAAGTTTGGTGGCGTTTAAGAGGTTAGTTGATAAGTATATGGAAGAGAAGGGAATGGTTTAGTTTGGAGGGGCATTGCTTTTTATATTGGTCGGCGCAACATCGAAGGCCGAAGGGCCTGTTCTGTGCTGTAATGTTCTATGTTCTATGTTCTCTAAATGTAGCTTCCTGAAGGGTCAGTTTAAGGCTTGGCTATCTTCCTTTCCGGCTCCATCTCTTGCCTCCTTATACCCCTATTTTTTCAGCACATAAAAAGCACTGGGGCCCATATTTCTCTCCTGGCCCTGGTCACTCTGTGACCAACTTTCCTGCTGGCTCATGCTTATATTGGTCCCTTCTGGCCTCAATACCACTTGTACTAGCCCCTTCACCCTCGCTAAAAATGGAAAATGCTGAGAAAACTTAGTGCCTGTAAATGGAGAAACAGAGTTAATGTTTAGAGTCCAATATGATTTTACTTCAGAGCAGTACATTTAGCTCCCTGACTAAGCTTGTCTCAACGAATAATGATGATGTGCACATGAATAAAGTGAAACCAATGTCGTGTGAAATATTTACAAGCAGGATTTAAATTTGAAATACACCCATGCCAACTTTGCGCTCTCAATAAATCTCATGCTAATGGCAATAAGAGTTGGGCTTGGAAGTTGATGAAGAGCTCCCTGTTTGACCAGGATGCTCTTTTCTAACCCACCAGTATTGCTGCAGTGTCAGCTAGCAGTGAAAAGCTTCCCCTACTGTGTGATTACCGATATCTTCCATGCACACCACTAACATTTTGAACACAGTGAATGTGGGGATATGATCGGTAAGTTCACAGATGATGTGAAGAGTATGGTAAAAAGAGAGGAGGAGAGCCTTAGATTCCAGCATGATACAGATGGGATGGTCAAATGAGCAGAATAGTGATAAATGGAATTTAACACAGACATTTTATGAGGAGATGCATTTTGGAAGAATGAACAAGACAAAGGAGTTTATAATGAACAGTAGGATGCTAGGAAGTACAGATGATCAGCGTGTTCTTGGGCTACATGTCCAAAGATTCCTGAAAGCTAAAGAATATGTGAAAAAGGTGATTAAGAAGGCATATGGGATACTTGCCTTTATTCATCGTGACAGAGAATATAATAACAGGGAAGTTATGATAGAGTTGTATAAAATGCTCATTAGGCTACAGCTAGAGTACTCAGGTCGCCACACTATAGGAAGGATGTGATTGCGCTAGAAAGGGTGCAGGGCAGATTCACCAGGATGTTGCTTGGGATTGAAGCATTTCAGCTATTAAGAGAGACTGGCTAGCCTGGGATTGTATTCTTTAGAGTAGAGAAGGTTGAGGGGGGATCTGATTGAGATGTACAAAATTATGGGGATATAAAAAATTTTCCACTTAAGAGAGGGATCAATAAGCAGGGGGCACAGATTTAAGTTAAGGAGCAGGAGTTTTAGAGGGAATATAAGGAAAATCTTTTCACCCAGAGGATGATGGGAATCTGGAATTCACTGCCTAAAAGGCTGATAGAAGTAGGAATTCTCACAATACTGAAGGAGCATTTAGATGAGTCCTCAAAACAATATGACATACAAGTCCATATTGGAAAACAGGATTAGATTAGACAGATGTTTCATGGCCAGCATGAACATGATTGGCCAAAGAGCCTCCTTGTACGTAATAAAATACTATGACTCTAAATTTTGATTCAATCTCAATAGTACCAGCATTACACAAGAGAGTGGAAACAGTGCCCTCACCTGCCATCGGGAATGGTGTGTCACAGTTAGAATTCCATTCTCTTACTCCATAATCTCTTTTATTCACATGCTCATTCACTCTATATCTCGTAAGCACACTTCCCCTCACATACATCCTCATAGTCACTTGTTTGTACATATTCAGAATCATTAATTTTCTTGAACTCATTAACTCACACATTCTTTTTTTCACTCCACAGCTCTTCCACCTGATGTGAATAGAGAGAGAAATATATCCTGATGGTAGGGAGGTTTGTGCTCTGACATTAAGGTGCAAAGGGACTGTCCTTTTTATTTTTGCACTAATTTCATCACTCCTAATGTCCTGGCCTCTCTCACTTATCTCTATATTTTCATAGAATCAAACTGCTAAGCTTAGCTAATTAGCATTGAATCGCAGAATTGTTAGAGTGCAGAAGGAGGCATAGTGACAAAAGGGATTAGCATTGCTGTCTCACAACACTAGGGACTCAGGCTCAATTCTAGTTTTGGGTAACTGCCTGTGTGGAATTTATACATTCTCCCTGTGCTGCATGGGTTTCCCCTGGGTGCTCCAGATTCCTCCCACAGTCCAAAGATGTACAGATCATGTGGATTGACTGTGCTAAATTGCCCCTTAGTGTCTTTTGTATAAGTTAAGGGAATTAGCAGGGTAAATATGTGGAGTTAGGGGAATAAGGCCTGGGCAAAACATTTTGTCAGAGTAGATGCAGACTTAATGAGTCAAATGGTCTCCTTCTGCACTGTAGGGATTCTATGATTGAGGTCATTTGGCCCATTTTGTCTGCATCGGCTCTCCAAATGAGCATAATGATGTTGTGCCATTTAATATCAGCAACTCTAAAATTAAAGTCTGTTCTTGGTATTTCAAAATGCTTTTTGACAAGTTATAGCCACAGCATTTCCCTATTAAAATGTTTCTGCAAAATGCCTTTCTAAATAAGTTTCTATTTCAACCTGTGTCAGCTGTTCCTGGTAAATAAGTATCTATGCCATAAGGAGGTCAGAATTCCGAGCAGTAATGACAGAATATAGTTTGAAGACATCATTCCTTTATAAGTCTTTCACTTGCAGTATTCCAGATCACTGAGTTCAAAAAACAAGATAGACAATTAGGTCAAAATGTGAAGGATCCGACAAGGACAGTGCTGTACCTAATTCTGTGTTTGATATGTTGGTGGAGGAGCGCTTTGAACCACAACATGGTTCAATTCAAAATTGTTTTGGACAAAGAAATAGACAAGTTGCAGAAAAAGATTTTGAATTGGTGGAGAGTAAATTTTAACAAAATAAGGCAGGATTTGGCCAAGGTAGACACGAACGAGTTACTCATGGGGAAATCTACAGAAGAGCTTGGGGGAGGTATTCAAAGATGAAATGGGAAGGGTACAGGCCCAACATATTCCCTCTAGGATAATGGGAGGGTATAACAAACCCAGAAGATCATGGATGACCAGAGACATTCAGGACTTAAGGGAATAAGTCTATGGAGGCATTAGTGGAATACAGAAAGTGCAGGATTGAGCTTAAGAAATCAATTAGGAGAGCAAAGAGGGATATGAAAAAGCTCTGACTGGTAAAAGTAGGGAAAATCTAAGATATTCTGTAAGTATATCCATGGGAAAAGGATAAGCAGGGAAAGAGTAGGGCCTATTCAGACCAAAGGGGAAATCAGTGGGTGAAGGCAGAGGACATTGGTAGGGTGTTAAACAAATATTTCACATTGCCTTCATCCACAAGAATGAGGAGGTAGTTATGGAGCTCAGGGAGAGAGTGATGTTCTAGAGCAAATTGCCATAGAGAGTGACATGATATCGGAGGTATTAGCAGGCTTAAAAGTGGACAAATCTCCAGGTCCAGATCAATTGTGTTCCAAGCTGTTATGGGAGGTGAGGAATGAAATTGCAGGGACTCTGATTCAAAGTTTTAATTCCTTTCTGGCCACTGGGGAGATGCCAGGGGACTGGATATCAGCTAATGTGGTCCCACCATTTAAGAAAGATTATAGAGACAAGCCAGGGAATTACAGACTAGTGAATTTCATGTCTGTGGTTGGGAAACTACTGGAGAAGATTCTGAAGGAGAGAATCTATCTCCATTTGGGGAGGTAGGTTTGCTTAGGGATAATCAGCATGAATGTGTCAGGGAGAGGTCATGCCTAACAAATTTAATTGAATTTTTTGTGCATGTAACCAAATATGTAGATGAGGGTAGTGTGATTGATGTAGTTTACATGGATTTCAGCAAAACTTTTGACAAAGTCCCACATGGGAGACTTAATAAGAAAACAAATGCACAAGGGATTTAGGGTGATCTGACAAGGTGGATTCATAATTAGCTTAGCGGTAGGAGACATACATTGGTGACAGACGGTAGTTTCAGTGATTGGAGGCCAGTGATTAGTGGACTACCACAGGAATCCATACTGGGCCACCTATTGTTCACCGTTTATATAAATGACATTGATGACTGTGTGCAGAGTATGATCAGTAAGTTTGCCGATGATACAAAAATTGGCCAGGTGGTTAACAGTGAGGTTGAGTGTCTTACGTTACAGGAAGATACAGACAAGATGATCAAATAGGTGGATAAGTGGCAGATGGAATTTAACCCTGAAAAGTGTGAGGTGATGCATTTTGGAAGGAGTAATTTGACAAGGAAGTATATTATGAAAGATCTAACACTGGGAAGTTCTGAAGAACAAAGGGACCTTGGCATGTTTGCCCATAGATTTCTGAAAATTGGAAGACAGGTTAATAGGTTGTGGAAAGGCATATGACGCATTTGCCTTTATCAATCGGGGTATAGATTACAAAGACAGAAAGTTCATGCTGGAGTTATATAAAACTTTGGTGAGGCCACAGTTGGAATACTGAGTGCAGTTCTGTTGTCACATTATGGAAGGGATGATCACACTGGAAAGGGTGCAGAGGAGATTCACTAGGATGTTGCCTGGGATGGAACATTTAAGTTATAAAGAGAAGTTGGATAGGCTTAGGTTGTTTCCTCTGGAGCAGAGAAGACTGAGGGGTGACCTGACTGAGTTTCAAGAATATGAGGGGCTTGGACATGATAGATAGGGAGTAGCTGTTGTTAATTGAAGGATAAGTTATAAGGGAACACAACTTAAAAGTGAGGTTTAAGGAGGATTTGAGGAAAAACATTTTTTACCCAGATGGTGGTGACAGTCAGGGATGCACTACCTGAGACAGTGGTGGAGGTGGGATGGCTCACTTACTTTAAAAAGTATCTGGACGAGTACTTGGCACGCCATAACATTCAAGGCTATGGACCAAGTGCTGGCTAGTGGAATTAGGTGAGCAGGTTAGGGTATTACATGCGTTGGTGCAAACTTGATGGGCCAAAGGGCCTTCTCTGCACTCTAGTATTCTGTGATTCTGTGAATTGATCTTTTTTATCAAGGCATTTGCAGATTGAACAAGCAAATCATACTGTAGAAGACAATAAAGATAAGATCATAGATGTGCAAACAAAATTGTCTCCAAACAACAAGTTTAATTAAGAGCTGAATTATTATTTTTGAAAAGCTACCCAATCAGTTATGAAAACATGGTGATCTGGAAAATCCCAGCTTTGATCTCCAGTCCATACTGATTAAACCGATTGATGGTGGCAGGAGATGCTATAGTGTGTCTCAGTGTCTCTGAGAAGATTAGTTTCCTAATTTTGATCATTATCCAGTGCTTGAAGTGAAAGTGTAAGCATAGTATCAGATTCATGTGATATCCTCTCTGAGCAAGAAGCAGGTTTATTACTCACTGCGGATAAAACTTCACTGGGGACACATAAGTGGTGATAGTTGATTGCCAAATGTTATACATTCTTCCTGATATTTGTTTTTATTTTATGCCCTCCTCCAAGCTCCCCACCCTAAAAGTGTCTCAACACATCCCTGAATAATGCTCACTAGTGCAAGAAACCAGAAGGCTTTTGAACCTTTGGAATTGTACTTCAAAAATGAGTCAAAACAAAAGGAGAGAAGGGGAGAGCATTGGTAAGAACAGACAGCGAAAGTCTACAATATTTCAGGTAAATAAAAACAAATTCCAATAAATCCTTTTCCGGGATCAAACTTAAAAATTAAGGTCCTCCAGCCTCCTAGCTGTATGTTTCCCATTGGCAGGATTCTCTGGTCTCGCTGCTGTCAATGGCACCTCTGATTCCACTATTGCCTACCCATGAGCTCTAGCTCCTCTCCCTGTTTGTGACAATGGCAGGACTAAGGAATGGAAGGAGTAGGAAATCAGCCAAAGGGAGTGGGGGTGCCGGAGGAATATGGAAGGAAGCCAGAGGTGCTGGCAATTGTAGAGAAGCAAGAGTACAAGAGCGATGGAGAATGTTGGCAGTTGCACGATGAGAGAAGAGATGGGTGTGCCATAGAGGAGATTTTTGGATGTGAATGTTATAGCATGCTGGAGATAAGAGGAACTGGGTGTGCTAAACGAGAGGGGGGAGGGAGGTGGTGGTGGTGGTGGGGGAATGGGATGGTGGTATTGAGAAGTGCTCTTCTCAATACTACCAGATAGGGTGGATTCTGAGACTATTTCCCCGAGCTGAAATGGTCACTACGAGAGGACACAGATTTAAGGTGCAGGGACGCAAATACAAAGGAGATGTCAGGGGTAAGTTTTTCACTCAGAGGGTGGTGAGTGAATGGAATCGACTGCCATCGGAGGTTGTTGAGGCAAACTCACTGGGGTCTTTTAAAAGATTTCTGGATGAGTATATGGAAAAGAATAGGATAGGGGGCTATAGATAGGTCTGTGGATTGGTAGATGTGATCGGCGCAACTCGTGGGCTGAAGGGCCTGTTTGTACTGTATTGTTCTATGTTGTTCTAAGTGCCAGGGGTGGGTGGTGAGAGGGAGAGGAAGCATGTGTGCTGGGAGAATTGGGTTGAGGGTGCTAGAGTGGGGAATATGAGTCACGGTGCCAGGGATCATAGGGAACTCATAGATACTGAGAAAAGAGAGGAGTCGGGGTGAGGTGATTATTGGTTGGAGTTGATTTGAGTGGCATTAATATTCGAGGCGCAGTCCCCTGGCAAACATTTTAAAATTGTCATAGAACTGTTGAAGGCATTTAATGGCGTATATAAGTTTTAAAAAATGTCTGAATGGTTTTAAAATATTAAGATTATTTTTTGAAAGCTCACTTGTCATTGAGCTGAAGATTGACCTCAAGGGGCATGTCTTCAGCTCACAACATCATTTGAGATATGTTTTTACCAGCATTGAAAGCCCTTGCTACTTGTCCTGACTCGATTATTAATGAAGAAAACCTGAGAACAAAGTCAGAACTGTAGCTGAAAATCAAAGAATGACAACTAACTTCAATCTGAAATCAGAACATCACTGAAAGGAATGAAAAACAGCGAAGCAATATAACGGAAGTATGGACCTCAGTCAATATAGGGTCCAGGAATGAGAAGCTGTTCAACTGTATTGTGATTAGAGAGAAACACCGCACAGCATGGAGACTCTACATTTTTGTACTAATATTTAAAGGAAGGTGAGATGATTCAAAAAGCTATTAAGGAAGTAAACTTCTATCACAGACCTTCGAGATACGGCAGAGTCATATGGACCAGAGATTGAGAAAAATAGTAAAGATCCATGAAAGTCAGTTCAGAATTACACCTAAAGAAAACAACACTGATGTTATCTTTATTTTGAAACAAGTGATGGCAAAATATTAGAAAGGCCAATGCAACATGAGTTTCTATTTATTAATCTAGAGAAGACTGGGTGCCTAGGGTGATGTGCTAGCATTTGTGGAATGTCTGACAAGTATTATTGTAGGACATGTACAAGGGTCAGAAACAGTGTACACCAGGATTGGCACCAAGCCTCTTCCTCTTCTCATCATGGATGTTCTGACAAAGCAAGTGAAACAGGAAGTTCCAGGGTCAATGATGTTTGCAAATGACATTGAGCTATCGTACGACTGATGAAAACATGATCGAATATGTGGGGAACTGCAGAAAAGCATTAGAAGACAGGGGTAAGAAGGGCAATGGACCCAAAACCCTAATTAATGGATAAAAGCAAAATAATGCAATTATTGGAGATCTGAAACAATAAAAAAAAGCTGGAAAAATTCAGGAGGGCTGCCAGCATCTGTGGAGAGAGAAACAGTTCATGTTTCAAGTGAAGAAGGTGTCCACTTCCTTACTGCCTTCTTTCATGTAGGCTACAAAAAAGAAGCTTGTCCCTGCCTGTCCACACCATAGACATGGGAAGCATATTATCCAGGTCAAAAGCTTGCTAACAAGCCTAATAGACTTTTAATTGTTTATTTACAAATGATGAGCAGGCTGCCAAATTTGATATTCGCTCACCCAGAGTACTATGGGAAGCAGATTAGGGTGAGTAAGCAGCTTAGGGCAAGGTAATGGGCTGACCTGATAGGTCAGGTTGACCTGACTTATTTAACATGCGACCTCCCAACCCCCTTTGTTCCCTCCTGCTTCCAAAAACACATCTAGGGTCTGGTTTCACAGGTGCTGATCATCCTTCAACTACATTGACAAGGTATTTTGTGGGCGTGAATTACAATATAGAACATAGAATATAGATTATAGAACATGACAGCGCAATACAGGCCCTTTGGCCTTGGATGTTGTGCTGATCTGTGAAACCAACCTAAAGCCCATCTAACCTACACTATACCAATATCATCCATATGTTTATCCAATGACCATTTAAATGATCTTAATGTTGGTGACCACTGTTGCAGGCAGGGCATTCCATGTCCTTACTACTCTCTGAGTAAAGAACCTTCCTCTGACATCTGTCTTATATCTATCACCCCTTAATTTAAAGCTATGTCCCCTCATGCTAGCCATCTCCATCTGAGGAAAAAGGCTCTTATTGTCCTCCCTATCTAATCCCCTGATCATCTTATATGCCTCTATTAAGTCATCTTTTAACCTTCTCTGTAACGAAAACAGCCTCAAATCCCTCAGCCTATTCTCATAAGATCTTCCCACCATATCAGGCAACATCTGGTAAATGTCCTCTGCACCCTTTCCTATGCTTCTGTATCCTTTCTATAATGCGGCGACCAGAACTGTACGCAATATTCCAAGTGCAGCCACACCAGAGTTTTGTATATGTCTGATCTCACCCTCACCTGATAATTGTATCTTCCTCCCACTTACCACTCTCACCCCATAAAATTCCAAATCCCACAAATATACTTCCATCTGGGGTTGCAAGATAAGGATGAATAGTAGGCTGGCTGATTTCCACGTCCATTGAGGTCATTGAGCCAATAACAATGTCCTCACTTAAATGGACTAACTGAACACAACGAGACTGAAGCTGAAATCTTTTTTATTGCATTGTTCAGCCATCCAGGAACATTCACCACTTCCAGAACTCTTTGAAATGGAAATGGTTCAAAGTTTTTTGAGTTATTAACAAAATAGATATATCCAAATAGTGCTTCTTTGAGGAATTATTTTTGATCAATAAATTGAAATTTATGTTTTCCAATTAAGTTAAACATTTGGAATGGTAATGACGTTTTGGCACCATTCCCAGAAGCTGTTGCAACTTCTGCAGCAACAAAGCTACTGTCAAGCAGATTGCTGACCTAATTTGCTAAGAAAAGTGCCATAATGAGTCCATCAGATAAAGACATTGGAAATGAAGCGTTAGGACAATTAATTTTTAATTGAATCTTCATGTGTTGGTAGATATTTAGATTACTTCCTGCTTTGTAGCAGGGGCTAAGGTGATAAAATATGTATGAATGATAACAATATAGGATCTTAAAACAGTTACAGTGGAACTGAAATAATCTAACTAACCAAGTAACTGTGTAGTGCTAATTTGGTTACATCCTGTTTCCTATAGTGTGCTAGATTGTAGTTAAAGCAAATTAAAGTGCAAATGACTGTTCAACTCAATGCAGCAAGTTTAATGAGTTACATATATAGATTAAGTTTAAACATTCACAAGAATATTACATTACCTTTTAACCAGTTGTTTCTATTCATGACACAGAGAAATTTCTGATGTTCATTTTCTTATTAAAGATTATTATCTGAAATATAAAAACAAAATATTGCAGCTGCTGGAGATCAAAACTAAAAACACAAAGTGCTGACCAGGTCAGTGGAGAGAGAAACTGAGTAAAAGTTTCAGGTCTGCCCAAGGGTAATTGACTGTCAAATTTGAAATATTGGTCTACATTTTTCCACAGAGGCAGATAGATAAGGAAATTCAATTCATTTCTGAGGTAAAAAGTCTTATCTTACGAAGAAAGTTTGAACAAGGGTTAGGCCTATACCCATTGGAGTTTAGAAAAATGAAAAGTAATCTTATTGAAGCACGACATCATGAGAGAACAGGATAGGGTAGATACTAGTAGGGTGTTTTGACTCGCGGAGGAAACTAGAACAGGGAGATGCTTTAAAAATAAAGATCCTCCTTTCAAATAAAGATTTGAAGAATTTCTGATTCTCAGGGGGCTGTTAGTCAGTGGAATTCTCTTCTCCAATGGAGGCTGGATCATTATATTTATTTATGGCAGATTTTTGAAAGATAAGGAAGTTAAGCGTTGTGAGGAGCAGACAGGAAAGTGGACCTGAGACCACAGCTAAATCAGCCATGATCTTATTAAGTGCTGAAATAGGTTTGAAGGGTCAAATGGTCTATTCCTGCTCCAAAGTTCTATGTTCCTATGCTGTGTTGGCTCCCAATGTTATTCCAGGAGTGGGTCTGCCAAGGAAATTGGCAGCCTAATCTATGGAGATGGACAGTCAAGTAAGCCAATAAGGCCCCATTCAAGGGCCATTTTCAGAACCTGCTGCATTTTCTCAGTGTCAGACAAGCTCTCCAACAAATCAAAAAGACAGCCGCCACTTAGAAGTGGGCACCCAGTGACAGCCTGGAGGATTATCAATGTTTCGTCCCACTGGCCCGAGTATGAAAGGATCAGCGAGGATGCTTATATCCATGAATAAATTTGAAAAGACTGAATGACAAATGTGGATGTGGCAATAAAAATCTATCTCACTTAAGGTTATGCCATAGGTTCCCTGACACAGGCTTGGGGTGAACATCTGGACCTGATATCAGTTCACAATAACCACAGGAACATTCAACCTGTTAACCCTGTTTTTCTCAGAAGTATTGTCTGACCAACTGAGTATTTCCAGCATTATCTCACAACTTATCAGCAACATTAACAAGGTAACCTTTATTTTATTTATGTCAAATATTCTTTCTTCAAACCAAGTTTACTTGCATAAACTGGAAGAAATTTAAACTTTCCATCTGGCCATAACCCTACCATCCCTCGTATAATTTAGTGAAGCCTTCTGTAGATAGCTGTATTTAACCTGCAGTTGTTGATGGAGCTGTTGCCACATTCTTGTATTTAAATGGCCAATGTTAATAAAGCTTTCGTGAGAGATTTACAGATTTTTCTGCAAGCAATTAAATCTTAACATAGTTTTGAGACACTATGAAAATTCTTCTAAATTAAATTAGGTAAGTGTTGAGGCCTTCCTGACACAGCTCAATGTTTGTTGCATATCCATCCATTGATACTGGCCTGTGCATTAGGGAATGGATGGGAATGAAGGTGAGCATGTTAGCCTGCCTGCACTCCCACCTCGGGCAGACCCAAGTCAAGGCAAATTAAGTTGCTTGGTCCTAAACTCCCCAGCAGTCTGGAGAGGGAGGCAGAAACACAACTTACGTTCGGTCTCAGCTCACAATTCTCACAGCTGCTGGGAAAATTGGTCCTTTGGTGTTTTTAACATTAATTAAAACTTTACCTTCGAGCACTTGGGAAGGCACAAAATGGTATTTTAATGTTGGAAAATTTTCCTCACAATCTCTTTGTACTGCTTGCAATCATTCCGAGTTGCTTGAAAGTTCCTTATCCAGAAAAAAATCCATAAAGCAAGATATCTTGATTTACTGGACAAATGTGGTTAATTACATTTCACAAAAAACATTGAGGATTTAGTTGACCAAAAGTTGGCATCCAGTTTCAGATACAAAATTTTCACAAAACAGTAAAAACATGATAATTTTTTTATGACAGCTATCCTGCATTGCACCATATTACCCTTGGTTGTTCTCCCCAAAACACCTCCTCAAAAGAAGTGCAGTTTCCTTGCATTTTACATTTATTGTGTTGCAAATGAAATGCAAAAGGACCTCAAAGAGAAATAAAGCTTCAGCATAGTAAGTAAAAATTCAGCATAGTAAGTGAAAATATAGCCATGTGAAAATCCAACTTTAGAGGGAACAGAAAGTCAAATTGGCTAGTGTATATAATGGGAAACTGATACACTCCCACCCAATTCAACTTCCCATCATAGCTTATTTATAACCTAATAATCTCATGTTCTTGCTTCAAATTAACATTTCCCTTAACAATTAAATTTTAATTTAGTGAAAGAAAACAGAAAAATTATTGCAGATGCTAGTTTCAAATATCATCAGTCAGCTTTGTAAGATAGGGACGCACATAGGTACAGGGGGTGCTATAGTTAAGAAAACCCATGCATGTCTCTACTTTCTCAGGAGGCTAAGGGAATGTGGCATGTCTGCTACGACTCTCTACAACTTTTACAGATGCACCATAGAAAGTATTCTTTCTGGTTGTATCTGCTCCTGTTCTGTCAAGACTGCAAGAGATTACAAAGCATTATGAACGAAGCCCAGTGCATCACATAAACCAGCCTTCCACCCATTGACTCTGTCTACATTTCCCGCTGCCTCAGAAAAGCAGCCAGCATAATCTAGGACTCCAAGGACACCAAACATACATAAGAACATATAAACTAGGAGCAGGCCCTTGAGCCTGCTCTGCCATTGAATAAGAAAACATGGCTGATCTTTTTGTAGACTCAGTTGCACTTACCTGCCCGTTCACCATAACTTTTAATTCCTTTACTATTCAAAAATTTATCTATCCTTGCCTTATAAACATTCAACACTTCCTTGCATTGAGATAAAGATACAAAGGTCCGAGGTCACGTACCAACCAACTTAAGAACTGCTTCTTCCCTGCTGCCTTCAGATTTCTGGATAGATCTACCTCGCATCAAGTTATCTTTCTCTGCACCCTTGCTATGACTGTAACACTACATTTTGCACCCTCTCCTTTCCTTTTCTATGTATGGTACTTTGTCTTTTTAGCTCAGAAAAAACAATACTTTTCATTTTATATTAATGATGTGACAATAATAAATGAAATGAAATCAAATCAAACATACCCCAAAATGGTACAGTTTAACAGGAGTATAAATACCAATCTCCCATTCAATGCACAATAATAAACGATAACAGTGATGGCAAAAAGAAAATATTTCTAGTGAAAAATAATAATGATGTTGGCCTACTAATTAGGACAGATAAGGCAAATATTGCTTTTGAAACATGCTGGACATCTGCCTTTTATTGATACTCAGTCTTGACCAACGTGGCACTTTCATTTGCCACATCAAACATTCTTATAGTTCCTTGGAGTAAGATTATCAATTAGTGAATAATCATTCATTTAGGTTGGACTAAATCCCAGACATGAAAGGACAATGTTCCAATCCACTGCACCATCATCCCCATTCTCTTTTCAACTGTGAGCACTGACATTTTGACCAGTGATTATTTTGCTAATGCAGGCAGTGAGGATCGGAGAAGGTAACGACTGCTTGGCTTCTCAAAGAATAATGTGAAACATACTTCACATTTTCAAATGTATTAAATAGAACAGACAAATTCATTACTGGAAACATGCACGAAGATTTTTTTCAGCTGACAATCTCTGATCCAAATCCTTTCTGTTTGACTATTTCCTGCTGCAGTGCCCCATCCACTGGCTGTTTCAGTCCAGCACAAAAATGTACCCAAAAGCTTAAGATTGTGGAATGAAGAAAGGTGAAGACAATGGGATGGATTTTTGCAGAGGTCAAATCCCAAATCTTTAAAAATAGTAGGCAGGACAGTGATACAGATGTAATTTCTGCAGGGAGAAGGGGCAAGGCATGAATCACCCAGACAGGCAACTCAAACTCAGCAGGTGCATTTAAAATTAATGCATAGTTCAAATAGACTCCATTTTCAATGTTCTGAGGGCCTTATGTAGAGATGCCGGCGTTGGACTGGGGTAAACTCAGTAAGAGGTCTGACAACACCAATTTTAAATCCAACCGATTTATTTGATAGTAAACTTGCAAGCTTTCGGCCTTTGTAGCCTTCATCAGGCGAATGAGGTGTTCTGGTCTGCAATAGCACACATATCAGCACAGACAGTTTACAGATTGCTGATTAGAATGGGAATCCTTACACCTAACCTGCTATTCAAGTCTTAAAGTGGCTAACAATGTGAGTGGAAGGAGCACTGAGCACAGGTTAGAGAGATGTGTATTGTCTTCAGAAAGCACAGTAAGTGAGGTTTTTTGCTAACCCAGGCAAGTCATGGGGGTTATAGATGGTGTGACATGAAACCAAGATCCCTGTTAAGACCATCCTCATGTGTGCGGAACTTGGCTATCAGTCTCTGCTCAGCGGCTCTGCGCTGTCGTGTGTCGTGAAGGCATCCTTGACGAACGTTTACCCGAAAGTCGGAGGCCGAATGCCCGTGACCGCTGAAGTGTTTGCCCACAGGAAGGGAACTGTTTTGCCTGGTGATTGTCGAGCGATGTTCATTCATCCGCTGTCATAGTGTCTGCATGGTCTCCCCAATGTATCATGCTTCGGGACATCCTTTCTTGCAACGTATTAGGTAGACAACGTTGGCCGAGTTGCAAGAGTATTTACCGTGTACCTGGTGAATGGTATTCTCACATGATCTTCTCATGTCGAAGATCCGGCATGTCTTGCAGAGGTTGCTGTGGCAGGGTTGTGTGGTATTGTGGTCACTGTTCTCCTGAAGGTTGGGTAGTTTGCTGCGAACAATGGTCTGTTTGAGCTTGCGCGGTTGTCTGAAGGCAAGAAGTGGGAGGGTGGGGATGGCCCTAACGAGATGTTCATCATCCTCAATGATATGTTGAAGACTCCAGAGAAGATGTCGTAGCTTCTCTGCTCTGGGGAAGTACTGGACAACAAAGGGTACTCTGTCCACCATGTCCCGTGTTCGTCTTTTGAGGAGGTCAGTGCAGTTTATCGCTGTGGCACGTCAGAACTGTCGATCAATGAGTCGAGTGCCATATCCTGTTCTCACGAGGGCATCTTTTAGCGTCTGGAGGTGTCTGTCACAGTCCTCCTCATCTGAGCAGTACTGTTGTCCAGTACTTCACCGGAGCGGAGAAGCTATGACATCTTCTCTGGAGTCTTCAACATATCATTGAGGATGATGAACATCTTGTTAGGGCCATCCCCACCCTCCCACTTCTTGCCTTCAGACAACCATGCAACCCGTCCTACACATGAGGACGGTCTTAACAGGGATCTTGGGTTCACGTCACACTATCTATAACCCCCATGACTTGCCTGGGTTAGCAAAAAACCTCACTTACTGTGCTGTCTGAAGACAATACACATCTCTCTAACCTGTGCTCAGTGCTCCTTCCACTCACATTGTTAGTCACTTGAAGACTTGAATAGCAGGTTAGGTATAAGGATTTGCATTCTAATCAGCAATCTGTAAACTGTCTGTGCTGATACGTGTGCTATTGCAGGCCAGAACACCTCATTCGCCTGATGAAGGCTACAAAGGCCGAAAGCTTGCAAGTTTACTATCAAATAAATCGGTTGGATTTAAAATTGGCGTTGTCAGACCTCTTACTGAGGGCCTTATGCCATTGTGTGAGAGTCACAGATTTATGAAGACAGAAATAAATACTCCTGAACGATAATGTGTGTTTAAGTGACTTAATCGGAAGTTACTTAAATCTCCGCTCCTTTAAAAATGAAAAACAGTCTGCAGCTTTCAGATGGAATAGAAAAGAAAATGCCTCTGATTGAAGTGCAATGTTTGATAAGCTATCTGGTGTAGTTCAGAAAATGAGCCACGTGTGCTGACAGTTTCAATAATTTTCATTGTTGACATTTCCCAAGACTCATTTTGACAGCTGAGCCCATTATGAAGGTTTTGCTAAACTTCAAAATCTCTGAAACCATTAAACCAGCATGGCAAGAGTGAGTAAGTTTGGTTGATAGTTGTTGGAGGCTCAAAAAGGGTTAGGTGTCCTTGATGTGTTAGCAAATAAAGATTTGTTTGTTTTTACAACAAATTGAGGGAATATAACATTTTTGAATGGGTTTCATAAATGAAAATATATTTTAATTTCAAATGTATATATCTGAGAGCTCTTCTAGATTATTCAAAGTTTTTTTTCATTTCATTTCATTTCCATATAGCTCCTGAGTTCTGCTCACAGTGGATACTGGGTAAATAGTTTTAGAGATGACTGGTAGGCATATAGGTGCCATTGGGAATTTGAGTAGGGATGGAAGTAGCATGGGGTGAGGGATAAGGGCCAAGGGTCTAACAGTTTTTTATATAGCTGGGCTAAAATCAAGGAGAACTGAGTTGGGCCTTCTAACCGGCCTGCCTTGGCACCTGCCACCTCTATGGCCATCTCCAAACTGCACTTGACCCAACAGGCATTGTTCCATCTACCTCCATCTCCACAGAATGAAAACATGATGAGCAGGAACTCTGTCAATCTTATGGAAATGGTCACTGTCTGACACTTGCATGATATGAATGTTACTTGCCACTTGTAAGCCCAAGCCTGGATATTGTCCAGGTCTTGCTGTATTTGGATATGGACTGCTTCAGTATCTGAGAATCATGAATGGTGCGGAACATTGAGCAGATCCAGCATGAAGTGAAAGGCAGAAGGGTCTGAAGAAGGCATCATTATTCAGCGCTATAAATGCAGTCGTGTTTTCACATGGATAATATTTAAGAGGACCATAAGCTACTCTAGATGAGGTTCCAATGCTTGACTGCTCAAGGAGATCATTTCAATATCCTCCTGAGCATGTTTCTCTCATTGTTTTTGAATGCTGTGCACTGCACAATCTGGCTCTGTCACTGAAGAAGGAACACGATAAGAAATCTCACAATACCAGGTTAAAGTCTAACAGGTTTATTTGGAATCACGAGCTTTCGGAGCGCTGCTTCTTCATCACCTGATGAAGAGCTTGTAAAAGTCATAGAGCTTTACAGCACAGGAAAAGACCCTTTGGCCCATCATGTCAGCATATGCTATCTATCTATCTATTCTAACCCTATTTTGCAATACTTGGTCTGTAGCCTTGTATGCCATGGTGTTTGAAGCACTGATTTAAATGCTTCTTAAATTTTCTGAGGGTTCCCAAATCTACCAACTTTTCAGGCAATGAGTTCCATGTTCCTATTACCTTCTGGGTAAAAAAGTTTTTTCCTCAAATCCTCTCTAAATCTCCTGACTGTTAACTAAAATCTCTGAATATTGACCCTCTGGTTATTGACCCTCTACTAAGGGAAAAAATCTACCTTATCTATGTCCTTCATAATTTTGAATACCTCAATTAGGTCCCTCCTCAGCCTTCTCTGTTCTAAGGAAAACAACCCCAGCCTAGTCAGCTTCTCTTCATAGTTGAAATGCTCCATCCTGGGCAACACCCTGGTGAATCTCCTCTGTATCCTTTCAAGTGTAATTACATCCTTCCTATAGCATGGTAAGCAGACTTGCACACAATACTCTAGATGTCGTTTAACAAGCGTTTTTGATAACTCCAATTTAACTTCCCTGCTCTTATTAAATTCCATTTGAACCTGCATACAAGATTATTAATTAACCCCGACTCATTGCACAATATCAAATCTAGGATATCATGTTCCTTCACTGATTCTTTGATGTTGTAATCTAAAAAACTATCACATACATATTCCAAAGATTATTACTAATTTGGTTTGCCCAGTCTACACATAGTTAAATTCACTCATAATTACTGTAGTATTCTTGTTACATGAATTTTTAATTACCTGTTTAATGCCATCCCCTACCTCACAATACTGTTTGGAGGCCTTTGTTGTTTCTTATCTCCATCCAGACCAATTCTACATCTAGATTTTCTGAACCAATGCCAATTACATTGGAAAGCTTCATAGGAATATGATTTACATCAAAACTAAAACAGGAAATGATGGAACTACTCAGTAGGTCAGGCACATCTGTGAAAAGGTATACCTTTGTTTATTGACCCTTTTCTAAGTTCCCATTCTCCTATCTCTGTATGGATAGCTGAGTAAAAAATTTCATATCACCAGGTTTAAGTCCAACCAGTTTATTTGATAGTAATCTTACAAGCTTTCAGAAACGGTGTTCCTTTGTTAGATGTGTGGAAGGTTCCTTCAGAGAAAGGCATATAAAGACATACATAGTTACAGAATTCTAATTAGAATGCAAGTCTTTGCAGCTAACCTGGTATTCAAGTCTTAAAGATACAGACAATGTGAGTGGAGATAGCATTAGCATAGGTTAAAGAGATGTGTACTGTCTCCAGACAGGACAGTAAGTAAGATTTTATAAGCCCAGGCAAGTCATGGGGGTTACAAATAGTGCGACATGAACCCCAGATTCTGGTTGAAGCCGTCCTCATGTAGGCTATCCTACATCGTGGATAGCTGAGGGCAGCTGTAAATGAGGCAAGTGGCCTTAAATTCACCTTCTAAAATGTGTGAGCTGCCTGAGGAGATATGATTGTCATCAGCAACTCAGCTCAATTACTGAAATGAGGTTTGAAGGTTTAATTTCAGCTGGCCCTGGGCATTCCAATTCAGGCCTGCTAGGGACAAACATTAGCCCAAAAATGGGCCAAACAAATTTCTATTCCTCTTTTATTACATTTTTGAAACTATGTGAAATTTTATACTTCATTTATTCTGGTGATCATAAAATATCAAATTGACTAGCTCAGGAGTTTATTTTTACAAATTGCAAAAATCTCACTGTTCTTTTTTTACAGTAGAGTTTGTTACAATTGAGCTCAACTCACTTAGGTTAGGGAGGGGATAATTGACCGTGCTGTTGAACCTGATTGCTGTGCAGTGACCCCTGAGAGAAGTAGGCGTATGTGGATGTTAGCATTGGGCTCAATGATATTGCTGTTCACCCTCCCTCTCCCCCCGCTGCCCATTCCCTATAGTAAAAAAAACTGCCAAAGCCCACTGCCAGGACTCATGTGTTAATAATGAGCACTTGAGTGAAGTAACAGAAGACAACTTTGCTTGTAGAACTATACCCCAGCAGGGAGTCAACAATTTTGTGGAAAGGGGAGGGTGTATTGGACAGAGGGGGTCAGGGGAGGTGGGGCGGGTGGTTTGGGGGTTGGGTGGAATAGCAAAAAAGAACAGAGAACAAACAGTGACAGGTTCCTTGACATGTTAATGTAGTTGGCAAATCTTTCTTTAGTGTTAATTTGCCATACAGTGGATTACCACAATTCATGCAAAAGTATCATTGTGTTGCAAGAACATCATTTTACCTCTTGCTAGCTATTGTCATTTTATGTCACCTTGTCATTGCTGCTTCCCATAACAAAATATTAATGATCGCACTTTAGCAGCAGAAAGACTTCATGGTGTTGAGTTAGCATATTTCTTTTCATCTCACAAAACTGAGTTTGATAAGAATATGACTTGTTCTGTTAATCTAAATTAGAATTAGGTCAGCAAGCACTAATTTAATTTTAGTTCTCTCTCCCCGACTGGAATATTGCGCCATCAGTAAGTGTGGCAAAATCTCAATGGAACCACTTCACCTTAAATTATGCCCCTATTCCATCCTGGTGGGTTTTGTGGCTATACTTTACACCTTCATTCCCAGAATTTCTGTGCCTTCATGTTTTACATATTAATGTTACATCAATTGCTGATTTGTAGACTTTGACTACAACCAAGATATTCTGATTCAACTATTGAATCTTAATCCTAAGCAGTAGCATTGGGCAGGATTTTTAGGATGACAGGCATTCCCTTCCGACCATCCAAGGGATTAGTGGAGATCACATTCTAACCTGCCCCAGGACTATTTAATGCTTTAACAATTCTTCATTGGCTGAAATTGGGATTTCTGTCTCTCACTCAGGAAGGAGTCCCACCTTAAAGAGCTGCCAGCCAGTCTGTTAGTCCCTGCAGCATCAGAAATTGCAGTGGACAGGATTGGGAATGCAAGCCAACATCACAATCCATGTGCCAGATGTAATTTAGGGTTTCAGGGTGGGTTGGGAGGTGAAGCCCAGGAGGGGTAGGCAGAAAGCAGTGGGGTTGTCAGTGGAGAGCACTTGCAAGGCTGCAGGGGCAAGGCCTTTCGAAGGGGGTACCTGATATTGAAAGGTTGCTGCGAATGGAGGCACAATTCCATCCCCATCCCCTTTCCATCTGAGATCTGCACAGCATTACTTTTTGGGCTTCCCCCTCCCCTTCCCCATCCGCCTCCCCTCCCTGCCGCTGCTCCTGAATTCTTCCCTCCAGCCTGAAAATTGAGGCTGGGCAGGGGACTGCCCTTGTAATAAAGTATTAGCCACTTATAGGACTCAATTGAGGCACAGCCAGGTTCCTTGCCCATCCCAGTGTAAAACTGCAGAAAGGTTGGGGTGGGTGAGAGACTAGGAAAGCCATCCGAAAGATTTTACGGTCACCCCATGCCTGCTAATCCACCTGTGACAGAACATAAAATTCTGTACTTTAATAACCAGAAACTTGTAGCTATAAACTATTGCTTCCACTAGAGGTCATGAAAGATCTAATATTGCATTATGGTACTAGGTTGTGACCATAGACCAAAGTTTGTAGATTAATAATAGTGTTGCAGAGAATGAATGATTTAAATCTCATGAATTTCTAAACCTTGGCAGAGAGTCAATCTCATATACAGGTACAAAACTAGGAAAACTGTCATCAATGTACAGTGTCAGATGATGCCCAAATGTGTACTTAAATTGAGTGTGTACTAACACGAAAGTAAAGAAGATACTTGATAATTTGAGTCTAATAGAATAAAGGAAATGCACTGGTTTGATTAAAGTGTTTATAATCATGAGGGATTGGGATAAATTTGATAGAAACAGGTTTTTTTGGTGATATAGAGAGTGTAAAATAGAAGAACATGCAGAGATTTAGACAGAAAACAGCAGATTATTTTTGCACAGAGGTTATGAGACTATGGAATGTAATACTAGAATTAGTGATTTAATGGGAGACCATGCCAGTAGCTAAAAAATAAATTAAATAGGTGGCTGAAAGAAAAGAAAATAAAGAGAAATGGGAACAGAGCATACATATAGAATTAGAACTATTGTTTGTGTGAGGGATAAACATCAAAATGGATTGGTTGGACCAAAATTCAGTAATTTTGTGAATGAGATTCCTGTTATAAATGCTTCAGCAAGCATATGTTTGATTAAAGCCAATCTAAAATTGTGCTGAGCTTCCTTTCTTTGAGGCAAAAACAGAAAACGTTGGAGATTTGACAGGTAAACAGATAAATTTAATGACTTTGCGTTGGAACTGGTAGATATTACAGATATTACAATATTGCAAGACCAATAGAACAAGAATAGTGTGCACACAATTACAATATAAGTAGAATGACCTGTAAAGTATTAAAGTGAAAATCAGAAGCTGTTTAAATGGCTGATGTGATGTTAAGAGGAACAACAGGAGGCAGAAAGAGGGAAGTTAAAGATTCAGCAATCACATAAATAGCTGGGGCACTGGGGTTCTACTGGGGTTCCCCAGTTCTACTGGGGTCAGGTTTCTTTGAAATATTTCTTGCACGTCGTTCGTAGGTTGTTTTAGGAAAAAGGAGAAACTCTTTAACAATAGCAGTTTGTGCTGAAGGCAAAACAAAGCCAAGACACTGTGACAAAACGGCTGAACTTGATGAAACTAGCCAAGTTGAAAAGCCAGGATATTGGGCATGCATTGTCAAACAGTGACACTGTTTGGCCACTAGATGGCTCAAATGATTTTAAAGAAGAATTGCTGCTATATACAACAAAGTGCAAAGTTCGAAATAATCAAAACAATGTGGTACATCACTGACATGTGTATATATCTCCTCTTTTGTCCCCATACTATGTGCACTAATAGGAAAATTCAATTAGTAATTGTCATTGGAGAAGATATTTTACAATTGGTATATAAAATCATTTTAAGTAATTGTACACAAAATGAATGGCATTATGTTCTTTTGGCATGAAGCTATTGACAATTTGGAAATTGTAAGCAGCAAGTGGTTTTAAGTCACTTGGTTGTCAGATTGTATTTACCAATTTGGTTGTTTCTGTCAATTACAATCAATGTTTGTACATGTACCTACTATGTATGCACAAATATCCATTTAAAGAAAGACATCTGAAGATTAAAAGAATTAGTGACCATGACTGACATTTTCTCATGTTTTCTTAATTAACAAAACTCATTTTGCAATTATCCCTTTTACTCACTACAGATTTTCAATGATCCAACATTGGTCTGATTTGTCTGTCAATCATGACTGACAATTAAATTTAGTGTGACAGCCAGTTAAAGCAATTTTACGAATGCATTAGAAGAAAGAGGCCATAATCCCAAGTGTGTTTTCTGATCCCTCACTGAAGGAATCGGTCCCAATCATTGCTTTAAACAGGCGCTTTGTGTCTGATGGCATTTTTGTTCTTAACAGGGGCTTTGAGGCTTAGAACGCCTGAAATGTGTTCCTGAAGTTAAAAGTTTACAGACTTTTCCGGTTGCTGTGACTCCTGTTTTGTCTCCAGCAATAAGTCTATATGGGAAAAATGCAATTCCTTGTGTAGCCTATGACCTTCTCTGGCCTCACTGAATAAACTTTCTGTGTGACCACTTGGTTTCCAACAGCCTTGGCCCACCATTGAAGTGCTTTGACCTATGAAATTAATCTAACACAAACAGTATGTTTTTCTTGTCTTCAGTTCTTTTATTCCTTTCAAAAGGTAGAGTGCAGTACTTCTTGGAGCAGACAAGAATATGTTAACTGAAATAAGAAATGCTATGGAATGTAAACTTCACCATTAAAGCATCAGGTTAGGCTTTCATTTGATGATTGTTTAAACACTTAGATATTTTCAATGGCTTTTTTAATAAGAATATATGCCTGTGTGTGTGCTGCTTAAAAAGTGGTAACATTCTAGAGCCTGTGTGGAATAATTTTTTGTTTTGAATGCCACCCCGTTGATAATTTTGAGGTTTAAAATAAAAAAAACGAATAATTGTTTTTCCTTTTTCAATTTGCATTTGATTTCCATGTCTTATGTCAGACTGTGGGATGCCAGCATGATGCACAGAGTTGGAATATGAACTGCAAATGCTCACACATAATGCGGAACATTGTTCCTGGCTGCAGATGGCCCATTGTTTGCATGTAGTGGGGGTTCTCTATAAACAGCCTGAGGGTTCACTCAGATACAGCTAGGATACTGGCACACATGACTACAGCTTAAGTCAATCATAAAACACAAGGCAATAACTGTTTTCATGAAGTGATACTCATAGACTGAATAATTGTATATTATACACAAACTTAAAAAAAGAAACAAAATACCCTAGGTAATGAATATAATTAAATTCATGTCAATAGCATCAGTCTGTGTCAAACTTTAGTGATCTGTTTAGTCCATAGATGCTGTGCATCTATTAATATTAATTCTTGGTTTTGGCTATCAACCAATATTCCAATTCTGTAGTCAACTCCTCTACTCTCTGCAGCCTTTTGCATCTCACTCTTAAGTTTGCATAATTATTCAGACGCTTCTGCCTGACTTTTGATATCAGGCTGCAAGTCAATCTTTCCACACAAAACTCAATATCCAACAAACCTACTCTCAGAAGCCATCTTCCCCAACTATGCATCTCTGTTCAAAGCCAAGTTCAACCTATCTGCTGGTATTTCAGGCATGCCGGCAACTCTCCACTGCTTCCCAAGAACAAATTTTCAACCCCTAGATGCTGCCAAGTATAAAGATATAAAAAAAATCTGATATTAAGATTGGGAATCACACGCTCACATTCACACTTACAATGGCAGGTGCTCTGTGTAGCATTGAGGCAGAAAATTGATATGGATGATTTTCCTCTGCTCAGGTCTTGGTCATATAGAAGATCCAAATAAAACGATAACTTGTGACACCTGGGACTGTATATTACATCCACTATGACAGAATGGTGGGCAGGGAATATTGGGGGTAGGGAGTTGCATGTAATTTGGCAACCAGACTATAGTTCTGTTCCCTCTGTAATTTTACCATTGATGGGAAGTCCAACTCGCTCATAGTCCAATTGAATCCTTTAAATGACCAATTAATGATCACTCAATTGCCAATTCAACACCACTGCTAGGATTCTACTGATGGTGGGGGAGGTTGGTGCCAACAATCCAGCTTGCTGGTATGGCAATTGGAAGCCCTCCCTAAGATATCCTTCCACTACATTGCCCCTATAATTCCTTTACCAAGCTCTTGGTAGTAATATTTGGACCAGAAAGGTGATGGCCATTTGGTTGGCTGGCAGATCTCGGGGTGGAACTTCCTCCCTAATGTGGGTGGAAGTTTCATTTCAGCCAATACACGCCCAGAAAGCCGTTAACTAGCTGTGAGATGAACTAGTCATGTGGAAGTGAATTTGCCCCTGATCTTTATTACTGGGCACAATGACACAGGCCAGCACAAAGTCACTCCCTGGATTTTCCCTTATTGCAATGTACAACAATTTTCACAACATTCTTGCTAGATGGCAAGATATTTGCACCTTCAATTTGATTTTTTTTATTGTCATGTGTGTTGGGATTCAATTAAAAGTATTGTTTCTTGCACGCGATACAGACAAAAAATACCGTACATTGTACATAGGGGAGAAGGAAAGGAGAGGGTGCAGAATATAGTGGCACAGTCATTTCTGGGCTGTTGAGAAAGAGCAACCTAATAAATGGTAGGTCTATTCAAAAGTCTGATGGCAGTTGGGAAGAAGCTGTTCTTGATTTGGTTTGTACATGATCTTTTTCCCAACGAAAACAATGGAAGAAAGTATATCCGGGATGCATGGGGTCCTGGATTATGCTAGCTGTTTTTCCGAGGCAGCAGGAAGTGTAATTGAGTCAATGGATGGGAAGTTGGTTTGCATGATGGACTGGGCTACATTCACAGTTCTTTGTAGTTTCTTGTGGATTTGGTCAGAGCTGGAGACATACCAAGCTGTGATACATTTGGAAAGAATGCTCTCTGTAAAAATTAACGAGAGTCATAGCGGGCTTGCCAAATTTCCCTAGCCTTCAGGTAAAGTAGAGGCATTGGAGGGACCAGGACAGGTTTTAGATAATCTGTTCAATAGAAAAAGGAAGGTTAGTTATGGCATAAATCAATTCCAGCCTTCCAGAATACCTGGATCCACTACAGTTCACCTATCACCGCAACAGGTCCATAAATGATGCCATCTCCCTGGCCCTACACTCAACCCTGGAACACCTAAACAAGAAAGGCACTAATGTCAGACTCCTAATGTCAGATTTCCTAATCCACAAGCCAGTCAGTAAGAATATGTAACATCACCTCCTCCATGATCATCTTCAATACCGGTACTCTACAAGCTGTGTCCTCAGCCCTTTAACATGCTCTTATATACCTATGATTGTATGGCCAAATTTCCCTCCAGCTCAATTTTCATGTTTGCTGGTGACACCACCAGTGTGAGTCAAATCTCAAACAATGACAAGATACAGTACAGGAAGAGATAGAGAATCTGGTGGATTGGTGTGACTGCAATAATCTCTCCTTCCATGTCAACAAAATGAAGGAGATAGCCATCAACTTCAGGACATGCTCCTGTCTACATCAATAGGAACAAAATAGAAATGGTCAAGAGTTTCAGATTTTAAGGAGTTCAGATCACCAACAACCTGCCCTGATCTGTATATGTGGAGGGAAAAGATACATAAGTCTGAGATCACATACTGACCGACTCAAAAACAGCATCTTCCCTGCTGCTATCAGACTTTTAAATCTATCAACCTCACATTAAGTTGATCATTCTCTACACATTAGCCATGACTGTAACACTACATTCTGCAATCTCTCCTTTCCTTCCCTATGCATGGTATGCTTTGTCTGAATAGTGTGCAAGAAGCAATACTTTTCATTGTATACTAATACATGTGACAATAATGAATCAAATCAAATTAAAAGAGTCAGTCACAAGGGGAAGTAGGTTCAAGAATGAGGGGCAGGAGATTCAGGGGGATGTGAGGAAAAACGTTTTAATCCAGAGGGTAGTGATGGTCTGGAGTACACTGCCTGGGAGGCTGGTAGAGACAGGTTGTCTCACATCCTTTAAAAAGCATCTGAATGAGCAGTTGGCATATCATAACATTCAGAGCTATGGGTTCACTGCTGATAGATGGGATTAGTTGGGAATTCAGGTGTTTCTAATGTGTCAGTGTGGACTTGATGGGCCGAAGTGCTCTTCTGTACTGTATAGTTCTGTGATTCTAATGGATTAAAATGAGCTTTTTACATTCCTGCAGTATGTTTCACACCAGTCCACCAGCAAGGGACAAGTTAAGATTGGAACTCGGATACTCACCATCATGAATCACACATGCCACCATTCCTGCGGATGAACAATGCACACTCAAAATCATCCCTATGTTATTAAAAGTATAAGTGATATGAGTAGAGTGCAGATAAATGGCATCAGTCATGATCTAGTTAAATGATAGAGCAAGTTCAAGAGGCTGAATGCTCCTGTTCCTATTGCTTATATTCCTTTGTACCCTAAGGTCTAGGTGAGTATTATAAATCAGGAATCACAAGGGCCCAAGACTGACCCTTGGGGAACTCTACCATACACCTTCTTCCACCCCACAAAATATTCATAAATTACCACTTTCTGCTCCCATCACTCAACCAATTGGCTTTGTTTTATTTACATACAGGATGTGGGCATCACTGGTTGGGGGAACATTTATTCCCAACCCTGGTTTCCTTGACAAGGCAGTGGCGAGTTGTGTTCTTGAGCTGCTGTAGACCCTGAGGTGTAGGTACACCCACATAATATCCATGTCAGTTATTCTGGTGTTTTATTTGATGCTTTATCAACTTTAAGTATATACAGCTTATCTAATAACTGCTCCTTATCAATTTTATATTTTTCTAGAGTATTAATTACCTCCTCTTTCGCCATGGCTTGAGTAGCATCTCTTCCTTGGTAAAACCATATGCAAAGTAGTCATTTAATACTTCAATTATTCCTTTGCCTTCCAGCGTAAATTCCAAATTTTGGTCCCAAGCCGGCCCTACTCCACCTTTTACTATGGGTATATCTTTGAAGACTTTGGCATAGAAGAACTTTATTGTTTGCATGTAGAGATGCACTTAATAAGTCAAGAGATTCCAGTTCCTTTGAGTTAATTTACAGACACAAAGAGGATCACATAAAGTTATTGGAAATAAATGTGTGGATCAGGATGACAATATTATCTCTTAGATTATACGTCCAAGTACTGAGACAGACTGTCAAAAGCACACACCTTAAGGTTTTTCAGCAAGTAATGATAAAACAAGCAAATACTACAGCTGAAAGATGCACTTTTAAACCAGGGGATAAGGTAGCATGCAGGATGATCTACTGAAGATTAGATTTACTGGACCTTACTTGGTTAAAAAGTGACTAAACAAGATAAACTATATCATTGACATACCAGATAAAAGAAGAACACAACAAATATGCCACATAAATATGCTGAAATAATATTCTGACAGAGATGATAACCAACCAGTGCCTGTACTTCAAGTAGTAAAGAAGGAAGAGAAAGTATGATGGTACCTGAGGGTTCAGACAATGAGAGTGAGCAGCATGGTGGCACAGTGGTTGTGCCCACTGCAGCTTCACAGTGCCAGGGACCTGGGTTCAATTCCCAGCTTGGATTACTGTGCGAAGTCTGCATGTTCTTTACATGTTTGCGTGGGTTTCCTTCCACAGTTTGAAAGACATGATGGTTAGGTGCATTAGCCATGCTAAATTCTCCCTCAGTGTACTTGAACACGCACCAAAGTGTGGCGATTGGAGGATTTTCACAGTAACTTCATTGCAGTGTTAATGAGACACCAATAAACTTTAAAAAAAGAGACTGAAAGTTTTTTTATTTAATCCTTCAGTAACAAGATTTGTCAATATAGAGGTGCTGAAAAGATTTGATAAAAATTTGCATAATCTTCCAGCAGAGTCTTCAGGTTACAGTGTCAAATTGCTTAAAGAATAAGAGTGGAGAAAAACCGAGAGGAACTTGTTTAGTGAAGCATAGTGTTGATGTGGAAGTACTCCATCCACTAAACAAAACTCTTGTAGACAAAGCACCAAGAAATTGTATCATCAGAGAAGACAGGTGGCACAGTGGCACAGTTGTTAGCATTGTTGCCTCACAACGCCAGAGACCCAGGTTTGATTCCTGACTTGGATGACTGTCGGTTTGGAGTTTGTAAGTTCTCCCCGTGTCTATATGGGTTTTCTCTGGATGCTCTGATTCCCTCCCATAGTCCAAAGATGTGCAGGTTAGGTTAACTGGCCATTCTAAATTGCCCCTTCGTGTCCCACGGTTTGGGTGGATTAGTTAGGTAAATACATAAGGTTTACTGGAATAAAATCTGAGTGGGATAGTCCATCAGAGAGTCAGTGCAGACTTGATGGGCCAAGTGGCCTGTTTCTGTAGGCTTCTATGGTTTCAATAAACTCCCCTTCATGTCGAATAATGGGCTTGAATTTAATGCTCTATCCTGACAGGTTTTGAGGCAGGGTTGGGGGGAACATGAAATTATATGGATGGGATTCCTTCTGGGATCCTGCCCGCCCTAACCCAGGTACAATATTACAGTGCGGTGGGCAGAGACTTGGATGGGAAGCCTACATTTTCCCCTATTAAGTCCCTTAAGTGGTTTCTTAAAGATCTTTTCCAGCCCGGTCTCAATTTTCAGGATGTGGGCTCTGGATAACAGCATAGGAAAAGGCAAAGTTCACATCCTTGATCTTGATCGAGTGGGTAGGTTGGGGGAAAGGGCAGGGCGGGAGGCCACTCCATCGGAAATCCCCTTTGGGGGACCATACTCTCATGACCAGATACCTCTGGACCTATCTCCTGATAACCCAATCAAACAGTCTTCCCTTGCAACCACCCTCTAGGCAATACATATCCTCTCCTCCCTGGGACCTCTGTCATTTGTCTTCATATCATCTCCCTGCACTTAGCCCCAGGCATGGCAATGCAGTGCCTTTTCTGGCTACTTCCATCTTGTCATGATGGATGAGAGAGCTGCCAGCCAATCAGATAGCTGACAGAGCTTAAGGGAGGGACTTCCTTTCACATGTAAATCAATGCAGATTCATGTATAAAATTGGAGTCAGCAGGGATGTATTCTCGACCAACTTTCAAGATGGTGAGGTTTGACCCCATCCCCTAGCCGAAAAATTCAGACCATGATATAATTGAATTGAGGCAAAGCAATTGAAGTTCACCAGTTGTATTGGTACCAAAACCCAGCAGAATTCAGAGATTTTGCATTGATTATTGCAGAGTAAATGCCAGAACACAAACTGATTCTTATCCCATACTATGAATTGAAGATTGCGTCAAAAGCATTGAAATTCAAAGTTTATCAGTCAGACTAATGTATTATATGGCAAGTCCCAAGAAATTGCTGCTTTTTAACCTCAGATAACACATATCGATGAAATGATTCCATTCAGAATGAGGAATGCACCAGTTACTTTTCAAGAGCTGGCAAATCAACTTATTAATGGACTGTGGAGCTGTTTTGTCTATATTGATGATTTATTGGTCGATAGTGACACTTGGGAAGAGCATACAAAACACCTAAGTACATTATCTAAGAGACTACAGAAAGCTGACTTGGTGATAAATTTTGTAAAAGATAAGTTTGCTAAAATTTATGTCACTTATTTGGGACATGTCATGGGGTAAGATTGAGTGTTGTCCAGAGAGGATAAGGTTCGAGCAGTTATGGAATCTGTTGTTCCTGAAACTAGAGATACTATCATTTCTCGAAATATGTATTTTATAGGAAATTTGTCCTGAATTTTAATACAGTAGCTATTCCTTTAACAAACAAATTGAAGAGAAAGTCAAATATGACTGAATGGATTAAAGGCTGTTTTAATGAATATATTTGTGTTGGTTGCTCTAAATTTTCACACATCATTTAAGATAGCAATTGATACTGGTGATGTGGAGTGGGAGTCATGTTGTCACATAGCGATGACGATATTAACAAACAGCATTGGTTATTTCTTCAGAAAACTTAGTCCTGCCAATGAATGTATTCCATAGTTGAAAATAAACTATTAATAAGTGTTAAGCTTTGTTTTGGCTTTCATAGTTTGGATATACAAAAAGAAGAGATTGTGATGCATGCAGACCATAATCCACTTGTGTATCTGGAGAAATTCCAGACCAAGAATCACTGTGTATTTTACAACACAAGAATGCAAGAATTAGGAGTAGTAGTAGGCTTGTCATTCAGCAAGATCATGGCTCTTCTGATTATGACTTCAATGCTAATTTCCTATCCAACCCCCAAAACTCTCAACCTCCTGTTGGTCAAAAATCTATCTAACTCAGCCTTGAATAGGAATGTTACGGTGGCACAGTGGTTAGCACTGCTGCCTCACAATATCAGGGACCCAGGTTCAATTCTGGCCTTGGGTCACTGTCTGTGTAGAGTTTGCACGTTCTCCCCATGTCAGTGTGGGTTTCCTACAGATGCTCCAGATTCCTCCCACAGTCCAAAGATGTGCAGGTTAGGTTAATTGACCAGCTAAATTGACCCTAGTGTCAGGAGATTAACAGTGTAAATATACGGGGTTATGGAAATATGGTTGCTGCAGATTTGATGGGCCATATGGCCTCCTTTTGCACTATAGGGATTCTACGGATATGACACAGCCTCCACTGCTTTCTGTGAACAAAATTCCACAGACTAATGACCTGGTGAGGGAAAAAAATCTCTTTATCTCAGTCTTTAATAGGAAACAATTTTTAAACTTTGTCTCCTAGATTCAGATTCCTTTCAGAGGCTACATGCAGATTAAAGTCTGCTGGTGACCGGCAGATCACACAGAAGATGCAATGCTAGTTTGGACTCTTGGCCCCATCTCCCCTCTGTTAAAAATTCTGCACCATCACCTATAAACTGATTAATACCTGTGTGCCAATTTCATCTTACAAGGTCACCACCATTAGTGTAGCAAATTTTATGCCAATGATTTCAGCTTGCCAATCTTCTCATAGGACTTTGATTCTGGACTCTGGACCTCACATAAACCAATGTTTATTTTCCTTGTGATCTCTGTAATGTAATCATACTGTTAACCATCATTTACTTACAATTCCTAAGCACTCACGTCAATCTGGGTGTAGATCTTGCATGTCCACTGGACAGAAGCCATAAAATGCAGACACGTCCAAGCTCCAAGAAAATACTGCTCTGTAAAAATGTCTTTAGACATCCAAGCCATGGGAGACCTGCTCCCATTTCTGTCCAGTACTCACATGTTTGCATATTGCACACTAATAACATAACAGATGTTTAACTGAGCTGATGTTATGTTTTATAATGAAGTCCATCCAGTTTGAAAAGCATCATTGGTAGAAATTCCAATTGAGGATTGAATCATCAGAGTAATTAACCTGAATGGCTTGCTGGGTAATTTCAGAATGAACTACATTACTGTGGAGTTATGATAAGGCCAGACAAGGTAAGGACAGCTCATTTCCTTCTCTAAAGGAATGGATTTTTACAACAATTGCACCATTACTGAGATTAGTTTTCAATTCCACATTTATTAACTAAACTTAAATTGCACCGGTTGTCATGATGAATCCAGAATATTAGCATGGACCTCTGGATTACATGTTCAATGACACTACCGCTACACCACCATTTATTTCCCCCTTCTACTCTCACCATCTCCTGGCCTGAAAAAAGCAGTCATTCCAAGAAGCATGGAAAAACCTGCAGGTGAGAGTGAAACAATGCGGTCCCAAGGACCACTTACTACTGGCAAATGTCCAATCTCTGGAAAACAAGCCAGATGAACTTAAAGACAGACTCACTTTTCAAAGAGAACTGAGGGACTGCTGTGAGCTCTATTTCACGGAGACACAGCTCAATCCTGTTTCACCAGGCTGTGCCCTACAACCAGAGGGCTTTGCAATCCTCCAAATGGACCAGAAGATAGAGTTTGCCTCCTAATCCACACCTTGTGGTTCACAGATGTAGCAACACTGGCAGATTTCTGATCTAGAATATCTGACATTAAAATGATGCCCCTACTACATTCTCAGGAGTATACCTCTTAAAGTTAAAAAGTTTATTTTGTTAGTTATAAGTAAATGTACATTCACATTGTAATGAAGTTCCTGTGAAAATTGCCTAGTCGCCACACTCCATGGATATATTGAGGGAGAATTTAGCATGGCCAATGCACCTAACCTGCACATCTTTGGACTGTGGGAGGAAACCCATGCAGGCACAGATAAAATGTGCAAACTCAACACAGACATTCACCCAAGTGGGAATGGAACCCAGGTCTCTGGCACTATGAGGCAGCACTGCAAACCATTGTGCCATCATGCCACCCTCTGTTATCCTGACAGCAGTTTACATTCCACCCTACATGGATGTGAAGACAGTGCTAGATAAGATATAACCCACTACAAATAGCCTTGAGACGAAACATCCTGAGGCCTTGTTCATCATGGCCAGTGACTTCAATCAGACCAAGCTCCAGAGTATACTGCCAAGATACCACTAGCAAACAAAACATCCTAGACCATTGCCATTCAAATATCAAATATGCCTACTGATGCCCGCCCACACTTTGGCAAATCAGACCACAGGGCTGTGCTCCTGCTCCTGGCTTACAAGCAAAAACTGAAGTGGGAGAATCTATCAAAATCATGCAATATTGGTCTGAGGAATCGGATGATCTCCTACAGGACTGCTAAGAGTCAGTAAACCAATCAGTATTTAAAGAGTCAGCAATCTGAACAAGCCTGAATGAGTACGCCACTACAGTAACTGTCTTCATCAGTAAATGTGTAGAAGACTATGTGCCAAAGAAACAAATCCGTATGTTGCCCAACCCGAAACTATGGATGAAGACGGATATCCACTGCTTGCTGAAGTCCAGGTCTGAGGCATTCAAATCAGGTAACCCTAACTTATACAAGAAAGCCAGATATGATCAAAAGAGGTCCATCAAAGATGCCAAAAGACAGTACCAGACCACATTAGAGTCATAGGCTAGTACATGGCCTGTTATGGCATAACAAGCTACAAGATGAAGGCACGTAAAATCGCTGGCACCAACGCAGCCCTCCCTGATAAGCTCAATACATTCAATGCCTGGTTTGAACAAGAGGTCAGCAAGAACACGCCTCCACTCAGGAAGCCTCAGAAAACCTGTTTCTGAAGTCACCATTATAGATGTCAGAGCAGCCATCTCCATGGAAAACAATTGGACCTGATGGGGTACCTGGATGTGCACTCAAGTCCTACACAGACATCTTCAAAGTCTCTTTACACCAATCAAAAAACAACCATCGTCCTGGTACCAAAGAACGCATTGGACTTTAACCTGGTGTTGTGAGACTCCTTACTGTGTTTACTCCTGTCCAATGCCGGCATCTCCACATCAAATTTTCTCAACTATACCTCAGCCTTCAACACCATGATTCCTACTCATCTCCAAACTCCTTTGCCTGGGCCTTGGCTTCTCCCGCTGCGCCTGGATCTTGAACTTCCTAACCCACAGATCAAATCAGTAAGGATTGAAAACAACACATCCTCCACAATCATCCTCAACACCGGTGCCTCACAAGGCTGTACTATACTCCTTACTATACTCCTTGTACACCTATGACTGTGTGATCAAATACCTCTCCAATTCAATTTTCAAATTTGTTGATGACACCATTGTAGTGGGTCAATCTCAAATAATGATGAGACGGAGTAGTGCAAAGTGATAGAAAACCTGGTGAATTGGTCCGATGACAATAATCTCTTCTTCAATGTCAACAAAACAAAGGAGACGGTCATCAGCTTCAGGAAGCACAGTGGAGGACATGCCCTGTCTACATCAATGGGGATGAAGTAAAAATGGCCGAAAGCTTCAAGCTTTTAGGTGTCCAGATCACCATCAACCTGTCCTGGTCCCGGCATGCCAACAGTATAGAAAGCCCACCAGCGCCTCTACTTTCTCAGAAGACTAAGGAAATTTGGCATGTCTGATATGATTCTCACCAACTTTTACAGAAATACAATAGGAAGCATTCTTTGTGGTTGTATCACAGCTTGACATGGCTGCTGCTCTGTCTAAGATCACAAGAAAGTACAAAGGTCGTGAAAAAAGCCCAGTCCATCACTCAAACCAGCCTCCCATTCATTGACTCTGACTACACTTCCTGCTGCCTCAGAAAAACAGCCAGCATAATTAAGGACTCCACATATCCCAGACATATGCTCTTTCATCTTCTTCCATTGGAAAAAGGATACAAAAATCTGAGAACACGTACCAATTAACTCAGGAACAGCTTCTTCCCTGCTCCCATCAGACTTTTGAATGGACCTATCTTGCATTAAGTTGATCTTTCTCTACACCCTAGTTATCGCAGTAACACTACATTCCGCATTCTCCTCTTTTTCTTCTCTGTGAATGGTATGCTTTGTATAGTGCACAAGAAGCAATACCTGTCAGTATATACTAATAAATGTGACAATAATAAATCAAATCAATTAATATGAACCTTAGTATAATCATGTTAACAAAATACGTAACAGTTGTGTCCAAAATATATCTAAAGAAATTACCTGGAGGTTAATGTGAATTAAATTTGTTTGATATGTAGATAAACCTACAATTACGAATGCTAACTAGTTCAAAAATTCCATCTTGAAATAATTTAATATGCAACAAGGAGTCTAGTTTTATTAAGTGCCTAACAAAAGATTTGCTATAATCTTCTTCAGAGGATTTTATTGAGCTATTTTAGGAAACTAATAAAAATGTAAGAAAATGCTATTTTGTCTAATCTTATTCAATGAGATTCTTTAATTTTAGTAGCACATGTTTCCTATGCTCCTCAAAATGTACTGATGTCTTGTTCAATTGTGTCAATCAATGATCCTGTACAAACCAATTATATTGTTTCTGGTTAATCTCATTATCGGTGGCTATGATGTCAAAATACCTTCTTGATTCTGTTTCCAGATCTGATTTACTTGTTACCCATGATACACAATCAATGGATCTTTAACTATAAGCTTATGTTGCTGCCATTCCTCAAACCACATGCTAAGGTATAGATATATATACGTGTCTGCGCATGCACATTTTTATTTATTAAAAATCTAGCTTTTCCAGATGACTTATTGAATATACTCTTTAAGGATAAGTTGCCAATCCCACGTGCTGCTCACATTTATTATATTAAAAAAAATTCAGCATTAATCCATTCTGTCAGATGATAATCCTGCTATTACCTCTTTCCCTCCCCAACCTCACCACCAGCAATTCTAAGTCAGCACTGAAGATTTATACATTCTTTAGCCTGCAACACAAGTACAACTTCTGGCCCATTCCATCATACTCAGTCTTGTCTGACAAGATCCTGTGCTCCCTCGCAGTGGGTAATCCTTACATGCAATAAATATTTGCAAATTTTATTACCATTTATTCCAAATACAAAGTACAAGTTAACTTGATAAACATAACTTGTATGTTTTTCAAACAATGTGGCTTCACAGACTGCCAGAGAATGAAGTCATCTTGTAAGGTCCCTAGAAACTGTGCACTGACTTGCAGAATAATTATAATGGTCAAATACAACCTGTGGATTGAGAGAATAGAAGCTTCCCCTATGTATGTAGGATTTCAGTTCTAATGAGGAGCCATTAGGTGCCATCTGTTTTACATTTGGAGAGTTCTGGATTTGAAGATGCCAGTAACTGGATAAAGCTTTTGCATTTGATTCAGTTGCATTTTATTGTATTCTTTAAAATAGGCGTACTGATTTCTCCAGACAAACACTGACCAGGAATATGCTTAATGTTGGAATGGAAGGTATACTGATTTAACATTTATCATGGGGAGCCTGGATCTATCCTGTATTATGTTATATACCCAGGTCAATAAAGTCCATACATGCTTGAGAAACACTTTTTGCATCCACCCTCCAATCTTCTCTTCCAACCCACGATCTTCTGAATAGGGCATAGAAAGGAATAAAAACCTGGAGCTAATTTGGCAAATCTAGTAAATTTTATTTACCGCAGCTTGCAGTCTACAAACTGATCTTTGAAGCCTCTAAAAATCCTTCCAAAAATGGGGGTTGTCTTATATGCAAAGTATAAACATGTACTGCCACTGTTGATGTGGATGATTGTTATTTTGAGATATGGGAAAAACATAATACTGGTAATTTACATTAAATCAATGTGGCACAGCTTGTTAAATTAATTGTACAAATACACCTTCAATCTCAATTAAAGCATTTTAAAACCATCAAATTCATTGTGTTATGGACAGGAAAAGGGTTAGGTCAAACAATACTGTTTTCCTCGTCCCACCTGTCTGTAAACAGAAGGTAGTTTTTTCAGATTAAGCTGAGGTATATTTTCCCAACTCGTCAATTGTTGTCTGATCCAATTTTCCTGATAATCCCACAGCAAATCTGAATTCAAATTAACTCAGAACGTTAGTTTGTTGTGCATATCCAAAAACCGTGAAAAAGAATTTTCACAACTTCTCTCACTGCACTCACTCAGGTAAAGGGAAGGATAGGGGATGGCATTCGATGCTTGACTAGTGTAGACCAATGTCGTAAATTTCGGTTTTTCAGGTGGTGTTAATGCTGCAAGATGAAGCAGACACGCAGAGATTGCATTAGATCTGTAGATGGTGATATGAAGTCTTCCAGTATACTCAGGTTAGATGAGCTGGTTGTCCAACCAATTCAGAGATTGCTTCTGTGTGGCCTCCCAATTTAATGTTAAACAGCAGACTGCAGCAGAGCTCAGAAAGATAATACTAAACTGCTCAAAAGGCCAGTGTCTTGGGTCATGTGACCTTTGTTCACCACTATTGGGCTTTGTTTTCAGGACTGATAATGCCTCAGGTGTTATGGATTGGAAAGTATGCCATTTATGTTGAGGGTCAAGTGTTTGGGAAGCTCAACAGCTTCAAGGATTCTGCTAGCAAGGTTGGCTTAACAAACCCAAATGGAATTCCTGTACCTCCTTTTGAAATTGGTCTGTACAGTACCAGGAAGTCTGTAGGTGCTCCTTAGACATAACGAGGTATGACATTCATGAAACTAACGAGGTATGACATTCATGAAACTAAGATAAATCTTAGGGGGAGGCCCGGGGTGGGATGCTTTTTCAGACAATTGAATCTCAATGAGCTGGATGGCCTTTTTCTGTATTGTAGGATTCTTTGGTAAGCTCAAGCCAGTGGCTGGTCTCTATGGCCATGGTGCATTTGATCTTGAGCATCTTCTTTCTTTCAATACTAAATTCCATCACTGCAATATAGCTATTTGATAAGCTAGAAAATGTTATGAGTTTTATCTTGAAAGCAGCTTTGTTCATCATTCTTTTTGCTGGAGAACCCATTTCTGTTCATCACTTGCTATGCTATGTTCAGTCTTTGTGTGGGTTTGTCTTAAATTTTCATGCATCTTCTTGACAGCACAGTCTATATTGTTTAATTGATTCCATGTACCAACTTACCATATGAGCTAATTAAACATACATTTCTGGGGTTCAAAATTAAGGCTGACTACGAGTTTGAGTATAGTATTTCATAGCTGAAAATTTGAGGGGTTGATTTATATACTAAGTACATTGAAAATCATCCTTACTGCCCAAAAATTGAGTCATGTTATACAACAGAGCGACTTACATGGCATAATATTTAGTATTCATTCACACATTTGAGCATCACTGGCAAGATTAGCATTTAGTGCATATCTCAATTGCCCTTGAGAAGGTTGTGGTGAGCTATATTCTTGGCAATGCAATGATTCACTAGGTCATAACAAGTCAACCACATTGCCTCTGGGTTTGAAATCACACGTAGGCAAGACCACAATAAGGATGGCAGGTTTCCTTCCCTAAAGGACATAAATGAACCAAGGAGGCAGTGGCAGAGTGGTATTGTTACTGGGGCTAGTAATCCAGAAATCCAGGGTAATGCCCTGGGGACCTGGATTTGAATCCACCACAGCAGATGGCGAAATTTGAATTCAATATATCTAGAATTAAAAGTCTAATCATGACCATGAAATCATTGTTTTTTTATTGCAAAACATATCTAGTTCACTAATGTCCTTTTGAGTAAGGAAATCTGCTGTCCTTACCTGATCTGGCCTATATATGATGCCAGATCCACAGCAATGTGATTGACTCTTAAAATGTCCTCTGAAATGGATTAGTAATGTTCAAAGCAGCCCACTTGATTGTTATCCATTCCACAAACATTCAATCCCTCCACCACTAACAGGTACAAGCAAGTAGCCATATGTACCATTTACAAGATGTACTGCAGGAAGTCACCAAAGTGTCTTAGGCAGCACCTTCTACCAACACTATCATCTTGAAGAATACAGCAGCAGATACATGGGAACACCTCTATCTGGAGGTTCCTCTCCAAGTCACTCCCTCTCCTCAGTTGGAAGTATACTGCCATGCCTTCACTTCACTGAGTCAAAATCTTGGAATTCCCTCCCTAACAGGACTGTGGGTGTGTCTACAAGACAAAGGCTGAACAGTTCAAAAAGGCAGCTTATCACTACCTTCTCAAGAGCAACTAGGGATGACCAATAAATGGTTGTCTAGCCAGCAATGCCCACACCCTGTAAATAATTTTTTAAAAAATAAACCAGCAGAGTCTATTTATGGATTCAAGTGGGCTGATAAACTAATCAGGGCAGTAGAATTTCAGTCTTGGTTTGGTGAAGTCACTTTTCATTTAATATGAAGTTATCAACAGACTGTACCTTTGAAACATTAAGAGCAGTGCCTCTAGGCTGAGGTGATTAACAATTTACATGGTTGCACTGCAAGATGAAGATTTTTGTGGACAGCTGATGCAGAGCATCTTTGCACTGCTGTCATGAGAGGAAATGGAGCTTGAAGTATGCACAGAAGTTCTCATAGTTGTGAATAAAAAAGTTGATGTATGAAGTTTGGGCTTATGCTTGCGAGAGCTTAGAAGGATGAGAGGGGATCAAATTGAGATGTATAAAATTTTAAAAGGATTGATAGAGTAAATGTAGCCCAAATGTTTCCTCTTATGGGGCAATCTTGAGCAAAAGGTCACAGGTATAGGTTGAGAGGTGATAGATTTAAAACTGAAGTGAGGAGGAACTACCTCTCGCACAACAGATGGACGGATTAAATGGATTAAAGGACAGATTAAATGGATTAAAAAATAGTTAATTAACATGTCAACGCAGTACCCATATCTTTCCCCACATGGCCATCTGTAACTTCTTTTGTTTTCACAGAGTACTGGAAGGGATGCAAATCAGACATGATGTTCTGTCCTGGATGGTGTCAAGCTTCTTGAGTTGTTAGGGCTGCAGACATCCAGGCAAGTGAAGAGTATTCCACCACACTCCTCACTTGTGCCATGTAGATTATAGACAGGTTTCAGGAAGTCACACGGTGAGTTTCTCGCCATAGGATTGACAGTCTCTGACCTGCTCTTGTAGTCATACAATTTAGGCGGCTACTCCAGTTCTAGTTCTGGTCAATGATAACCCCCCAGGATGTTGAAAGTGGGGATTCAGCAAAAGTAATAACATTAAATATCAAGGGGTTAGATTCTCTCTTATTGGAGATGGTCATTGCCTGTGCCATGAATATTCCTTGCCACTTAACAGCCCAGCTCTGGGAATTGTCCAAGTCTTACTGCATTTGGACATGGACTGCTTCAGTATCTGAGAAGAATAGTATTGAACATTATGCAATCATCAGTGAACACTCCCATTCTGACTTTATGATGGCAGGAAGGTCAATGATGAAGAAGCTGAAGATTGTTGGGCCTAGGCCACTACTCTGTGAAAGCCTGCAGTTGTGTATGGGAAGCAAGATGATTGACGTTCAATTACCACAACCATCTTAGTTATTCTTGGTATGATTCCAATCAATGGAGAGTTTCCTTTTGATTCCCATTGACTCCAATTTTGTTAAGGCTCCTTGATGCCAGCCTTGCTCAACTGCTGCCATGATGGCAACGCCAGTCACCTCACCCTTGGAATTCAGCTCTTTTGTCAATATTTGAAGCAAGATTGTAATTGAAGTCAGGAGCTGAGTGATCCTGACAGGACCCAAACTAAGCATGAGTGAGCAGATTATTGCTAAGTAAATGCCATTTGAAGGCACTGTTGATGACCATTTCCATCATTTTAGATGATTGAGCGTAGACTAATGGAAAGGTAATTAGCTGGATTGGATTTGTCCGGTTTCTAATGTAGAGGACACATTTTCCACATTGTTAGAAGATATAAGTGTTGTAACTGTACTGGAACATCTGGCTAGTGGTTTATCAAGTTCTGGAATACAAGACTTTGGTACTATTACTAGAATAATTTCAGGACCCATAACCTTTGCAGCACCAAGTGCTTTCAGCCATTTCTTGATATCACGTGGAATGAATCAAATTGGCTGAAGATTGGCATTGGTGATGCTGAGAAACTCCAGAAGAAGCCCAAATGGATCATGTGCTCGATGCTTCTGGCTGAAAATTATTGTGAATCCTTCAGACTTACCTTTTGCATTGATGTGCTGGGCTCCTTCTTCATTGAGGATGGGAATTTGTAGACTCTCTTCTTTCAGAATTGTTTAATTGTTCTCCATCATTCATGACTGCAGAATTTAGATCTGAACTGTTGGTTGAGAAATAGCTTTGTTTTGCCTATAATTTGCTGTTTATGTGTTTGGGATATAAGTAGCCCTGTGTTGTAGCTTCACCAGGTTGACACCCCATTTTTAGGTATGTTTGGTGTTGCCCTGAGCATGTCATCCTGCACTCTTCATTGGATCCAACTGAGTGGCTTGCTAGGCTACTTCAGGGGAAAGTTAGAATTGCCACATTGCTATGACTCTGGAGCCACATGTAGGCCAGAGAGCACATATTGCAGGTTACCTCCCCTAAATGACCATAGCAAATTAGATTTTAAGGACAATCTTGAAGTTCCCTCCCACCAGATTTTCATTCAAAATTTATTTAATTAATTGAATTTAAATTCCCACACTGCCATGATGAGATTTGGATGTATACCTGCAAACCATTAGTTCAGTCTCCTGGATTACTAATCAGATTAGAAAACCCACTATACCACCATTCCAGATAGCTAGTGTTGTGAAAAATCTGTTCCACAGAGAATAAAAATGGATATAGTTTATCTTGTGCTATTTTGAATAGCATTAAGTTGAAAAGCAGTTTATTTTTAATAGGTTATTGGGGGGAGAGTTAGGAAAGATGGACTGATCTATTTGAAATTTCTCTTCATACATGGCTTCATTTTTTGAATGCATACTAAATTATTCCATAATTACATTGTCTCAAAGTATTTTTTATTTTTTATCTGGCTATTTATCTCCTGGCCAGTTCATGTTGATAGATTAACTATTGTTATTTTGCTCTGGGATTATCTCAATGGTCTAGTTCCTAGTGTGACTGAGGCAATGTTGAACCTGAATTCATCCTGTCCTTGAGAGAAAATGTTGAAAAATCTCAGCAACTCTAGCAACATCTGTAAGGACAAAAGAGCTGACATTTCAAGTCCAGATAACGCTCTGTCAAAGCTTTCACACTGCTCCTAACATGTTGTGACCCACTTTGTTCCTGATGCATGCCTGAGTGACTTTGGAGTAAATCATATTTACCAGCTTTCCTTGTCAGAGTCACAGAAATTCACCTTCAATTTATTTTATATTCATTCATGGGACATGGACTAGTTGCCTGACACTTGGGTGGCATGAATGTTATTTGTCAAATATGACAAGCCTGAATATTGTACAGATTTTGCTGCATTACCCAAGGTTTTGCAAAAGGGGTCACGAGAAGGCTTTGGTGGGTAGGATTAAGGAGAATCCCAAGGCATTCTACAAATATGTGAAGAGTAAAAGGATGAGAAAAGAAGGGATAGACCTATAAATGGTGAAGGGGGAAAAGTCTGTATGGAACCAGAAGAAATGGCAGAGTTCACAGTGGAAAGTGATCTGGGGGGTTAGAACATAGAACATAGAACATTACAGCACAGAACAGGCCCTTCGGCCTTCGATGTTGCGCCGACCAATATAAAAAGCAATGCCCCTCCAAACTAAACCATTCCCTTCTCTTCCATATACTTATCAACTAACCTCTTAAACGCCACCAAACTTGGCGCATCTACAACTGCTGCAGGCAGGGCATTCCACTCCCGAACCACCCTTTGGGTAAAGAACCTACCTCTGATATCCGTCCTATAACTATCACCCCTTAATTTAAAGCTGTGTCCCCTCGTGCTAGCTTTCTCCATCCTAGGAAAAAGGCTATCACTGTCCACCCTATCTAAACCTCTAATCATCTTATATGTTTCGATTAGGTCCCCTCTTAGCCGCCTCCTTTCTAACGAAAACAACCTCAAATCCCTCAGCCTCTCTTCATAAGACCTGCCCTCCATACCAGGCAACATCCTGGTAAACCTCCTCTGTACCCTCTCCAATGCCTCCACATCTTTCTTATAATGCGGGGACCAGAACTGCACACAATACTCCAAGTGCGGCCGCACTAGAGTTTTGTACAGTTGCAACATGACGTTGCAGCTCCGAAATTCAATCCCCCTACCAATAAAAGCTAAGACTCCATATGCCTTCTTAACAACCTTCTCGACTTGACTGCCTACTTTCAGGGATTCTTTACCCAAAGGGTGGTTCGGGAGTGGAATGCCCTGCCTGCAGCAGTTGTAGATGCGCCAAGTTTGGTGACGTTTAAGAGGTTAGTTGATAAGTATATGGAAGAGAAGGGAATGGTTTAGTTTGGAGGGGCATTGCTTTTTATTTTGGTCGGCACAACATCGAAGGCCGAAGGGCCTGTTCTGTGCTGTAATGTTCTATGTTCTATGTTCTATGCACATACACACCAAGATCCCTTTGTTCATCAAGACTACTAAGAATCCTATCATTAGCCCTATACTCTACACATTTATTATTCCTGCCATAGTGCATTACCTCACACTTTTCCACATTAAACTCCATTTGCCACTTCTCGGCCCAGCTCTGCAACTTGTCCAAGTCTCTCTGCAAACTATATCACCCCTCTTCACTATCTACCACTCCACCAACTTTAGTGTCATCTGCAAATTTACTAATCCATTCTTCAATACCCTCATCCAGATCATTTATAAAAATTACAAACAGCAGGGGCCCCAAAACAGACCCCTGAGGTACACCACTTGTCACTGAACTCCACGATGAACATCTCCCATCAACCACCACCCTCTGTCTTCTATCTGCTAGCCAATTCCTAACCCAATTAGCTAAATCACCCTCTATCCCTACATCTGCATTTTCTGCAGAAGTCTTCCATGGGCCACCTTATCAAACGCCTTACTAAAGTCCATATATACCACATCAACCGCCTTACCCCCATCCACCTCTTTAGTCACTTTTTCAAAAAACTCAATGAGGTTAGTAAGGCATGACCTACCCTTCACAAAACCATGCTGACTATGCCCAATCAATTCATTTCTCTCTAAATAACTATAAATCCTATCCCTAATAATTCTCTCCAATACTTTGCCCAAAGTATTGGTATTGGTTGTACTACAGGATTGCGGTAAACCGAAAAGATTGAGTATGTGGACATTAAGAAAGAGGTGTTGGAACTGTTAAATTCCATCAAGGTAGATAAGTCACCGGGTCCGGATGGGATGTACCCCAGGTTATTGTGGGAGGTGAAGGAAGTGATTGCAGAGCCTCTGGTGATGATCTTTGCGTCGTCAATGGAGACGGGAGAGGTTCCTGAAGATTGGAGGATTGCGGATGTGGTGCCTATTTTCAAGAAGGGGAACAGGGATAGCTCGGGCAATTACCGACCAGTGAGTCTGACCTCAGTCGTCGGTAAGTTGATGGAGAGGATTCTGAGAGATAGGATTTATGAGCATTTAGAGAAGTTCAATATGATCAGAAAGAGTCAACACGGCTTTGTTAAGGGCAGATTGTGCCTTACAAGCCTAGTTGAGTTCTTCGAAAATGTGACTAAACACATTGACGAAGGAAGAGCAGTGGACGTGGTTTACATGGATTTCAGCATGGCGTTTGATAAGGTCCCCCATGCAAGACTTCTTGAGAAGGTGAGAGGGCATGGGATCCAAGGGGCTTTGGCCTCGTGGATCCAGAACTGGCTTGCCTGCAGAAGGCAGAGAGTAGTTGTGGATAGGTCTTCTTCTGCATGGAGGTCAGTCACCAGTGGAGTGCCCCAGGGATCTGTTCTAGCACCCTTGCTGTTTGTCATTTTCATAAATAACCTGGATGAGGAAGTGGAAGGATGGATTAGTAAATTCGCCGACGAGATGAAGGTTGGTGGTGTTGTGGATAATCTGAAGGGATGTCTGAAGTTGCAGCGAGACATAGATAGGATGCAAGACTGGGCGGAGAAGTGGCAGATGGACTTCAACCCAAATGAATGTGTGGTGGTCCATTTTGGCAGGACCAATGGGATGAAGGATTTTAATATCAAGGGTAGGAGTCTTGGCAGTGTTGAGGAGCAGAAGGATCTTGGGTCCAGGTCCATAGGACTCTTAAATCTGCCCCACAATGGAGGATGTGGTCAAGAAGGCATATGGTGTACTGGCCTTCATTAATAGAGAGACTGAGTTTAGGAGTCAGGAGGTAATGCTGCAACTTTATAAGACCTTTGTCAGACCCCACTTGGAGTACTGTGTGCAGTTCTGGTCGCCTCACTATAGTAAGGATGTGAAAGCTATTGAGAGGGTGCAGAGGAGATTTACAAGGATGTTGCCTGGATTGGGGGGCATGCCTTATGAAGATAGGTTGAGAGAACTAGGTCTCTTCTCCCTGGAGAGACGAAGGTTGAGAGGCGACCTGATAGAGATTTATAAGATGTTGAGAGGAATAGATAGGGTGGATTCTCGGAGGCTATTTCCCAGGGCTGAAATGGTCGCTACGAGAAGACACAGGTTTAAGGTGTTGGGGGGGCAAGTACAGAGATGCTAGAGATAAGTTTTTCACTGAGAGTGGTGAGTGAGTGGAATTGGCTGCCATCAGTGGTGGTAGAGGCAAACTCGCTGGGGTCTTTTAAGAGACTTCTGAATGAGTACATGGGATTTAATGGGATTGGGAGTTACAGATAGTTCTATGGCCTGGTAGGTATAGATATGATCAGCACAACTTGTGGGCCGAAGGGCCTGTTTGTGCTGTAGTGTTCTATGTTCTAAATGGTAAACATAGAATGGTCAAACCCACTTCTGATCTGATGAGGGAAGGTCGCTGGTAAAACAGCTCAAGATGGTTGGCCCTAAGGCATTACCCCAAAGAAGCCCTACAGCAACGTCCTGGAACTGAGATAACTGGCCTCCAAAACCACCTTTCTTTGTGCAGTGGAGAGTCATCTCTCTCCCCCGCCTTGTTTCTTGCCACACTTGGTTAAATGCCATCTTGATGTGAAGGGCAGTCACTCTTACCTCATCAATAAATTACTATTTAATGCACATTTTCCATATCATTTTAATGTTCCTGCCTTGTACTGAGGTAAGATGGTAGAGGAATTCTGTTTTGGTGCATTGGATTAATGCAGCTCTCTTCACTAAGCCAAATAACACCCACTTATCCATGATAGTTGTTACTTTTTTGACCATAAAAACTTGAATATTTTCTACAAATTTGAGTAGCATTTTAATGGTATACATTGCTTAGTTATAATTGTTATTTTTTTCCCCATTTGCAGAAGTGGGTATCACTAGCTAAGCCAGCATTTATTGCCCATCCCACTAAATTGTCCATTTTTGCACACTCCATTAGGTGTAGTTTAACTTTCCTTTTATACAGTGGCTATAAAACCGCATGACAAGTGGGAAGCAAACATTTCACGTACAGTCTAAGTAACTAAATTTTGGTCTATTCGATCTGGATGTACAACTGGCAAATTCACCTAGATGGAAAAGGGAGGGGAGGTTCTTGTTTCACATTGTTTGTCAAAATAAATACCAAGATTAACATTCTTTTGTAAGAGAAAAATGTGACAAATGTTCTTGAAAATGCTGGGAATTTCTTCTTGTGTAAACTACTAAAAAAAACAATTAATACAGCTGGTAATTAACATTTTTAAAAAGCACATCATAATAGTAAGGTCTTCCTTACTATTAAGTAGTAAGGAAGACCTGATGCAACCCTTTTAAAGAGCAGTCCAACTAGCCTCACATCTACATTTTCCCTATAGCCCTGCAAATACTTCTTTTCCAATTATATACCCAATTCCCATTTGAAAGTTACAACTGAATCTACATCCAAACCTATCAGGATATTCATTCCAAATCATAATTCGCTGCATGAGAAGTTCCTTTTTTCTATTAACCTAAATTGCCCTCTGGTTAATGACAATGTAATTAAAAAAAAACAAATATCTTTTCAAAAGCATATACAATTGTATTGCTTTTAACCAAATCATTTGATGGGTTTACATAATAGCTGATGATTTCCACTTCCATACCATCAGCAGTTGATTTACTGCCCATTCATCCTGACGTTCACAGAAGCTGAAGCCGAGCATCCAACCTTAGTACTATTGCAAGTTTCTACTTCTGATCAGTACAAAATTTCAAGTGCAAATTCAAAGTAGTCTCACATTGCAGTTCAACAACAGTGTCAAGTGCAGCTTAAAACAAACATTCATGAGGTGCCTGGGAACTCTAGTATACTTTATAAAACATTTGCAGAAATGGCAGAAATATACTCAAACATTTAAACATAAATACTGAAAAAAAGGATTGCAGTACAATGGATAGCCCTGCAGTGCAAATTTAATAAATTCATAGTACATAGAAACCATTGATCAGTGCCACTTTTTATACTCTACATAAACTTTCCTCCAACTTATTTCAAAAAACAAAGTACAGCACAGGAACAGGCCCCTGGGCTTGTGCTGATCATGATGCCTTAAAGAAAAATCCTTCTGCTCTGTTAATGCATCCAACCAGATGCCTCTTAAAATTTTGCTAATGTGACTGCTTCTACCACCTCCAGCAGCATGTTTGACGCCCCACCACTGGAAAACTTCTGCTGCAAATCTCCCTTAAACTTTCCCCCTCTCACCTTGAACGTGTTGACTTCCTTATAATTAACACTTCTACTCCTAGGAAAAAACCCTCTATCCACCCTATTTATGCCTCTCGATTTTATAGACCTCAATCAGGTCTCCCCAGCCTCCACCTTTCCAATAAAACCATCCTAGTTTATTCAGCCTCTCCTCATAGCCAACACTATTGAAGATCAGGCAGCATCCTGACGAACCTTCTTAGCACACTCTCTCCCCAAAGCTTCATGTTCTTCTGGTGGTGTGGTGGCTAGAACTGCATGTAATACTCCAAATGTAGTTTCACCAAAATTTTACATAGCTGCAACATGATTTCCTCAACTCATACTCAGTGCCCTGGCTGATAAAAAGTATATGGCATACTTGCCCTTAAAAAAAAAATCAACTTGGCCACCTATATTGACACTTTTAGGGAACTGTGGACTTGCACGGTTAAAGGTTTCCTCAGGGCTTTGTCATTTACATTATAATTCACACCTAAATTTGATCCTCCAAAATGTATCACCTCATATTTGTCTAAATTAAACTCCATCTGCCATTTTTGTGCCCAAGTCTCCAATCTATATATCCTGCTGTATCCTCTGACAAACTCCAATTTATTTCATTTGACTTCTCTTTTTCCTCCCCTTTATGTAGTTATCTAGATTGCCCTTATTCTTTACATCAACTGCTCCACATAGAATGGAGGTGGTGATTAGGATGTAAAATTCACTACTATTTGATTTATGATTATTGATGTGTTCTGTTCAAAGATTTGAATTCAGTAATTCTTCAAGTGTGCCGTTAAATTAAAAATTGTTCAATTCATATTAAATGGTACATTTTACACCTAAATCTCATAGCAAAAGTTCTCATATATAAATGAAATATTTATTGTAACAACCACTTTAGAGAAATGTTACATAACTTTTATTCATTCCATGTCAATTAATAACTTTACAATCAATACAAATACAGTAATTGCAAACTGGTTACAAGTTCGACCCTGCAAACCACTTTAGGAAGTTAAAACTTCAAAACATCTTGGACAGCGTATAAAATTCAGCATCAGTGAGATGGCAGATAACAGTAATAAAATTAGTAATTACGGTTAAACCGTAAAAGATTGAAAACTCTATTCTAATCAATTATAAAATCAAAATGGCAATTTAGTGGCGACCAGCCACCTGCCAGAATACCAAATACAAGAACGTAACAAGGTATTACAGTAACAAACCAGCAATTGCACAAAAATGCAATATAAAGTCTTCCTAAAAAGTGTTCTTCAGAAAAGAAATCTCTCCAAAGCAGAGATTAAACATCAGTTGTTTTCCAAACAGAAATTAAAGATTAAAAAACATGCCTAATGAGACAATGCTGTCCCATTCAATCCTATGGTCTCAATTCCAATAACCTGATTAAAATTCAGATGCCCTGCAACCTTCCTTAGTTTGAACTCAAACATTTGGTAAAACATCTAGGAATTCACACATTTAATTAAGGCGATATTTAGAGTTGAATTTATGATCCATTTTAAAGTGCCATTAGCCCAATCAGAATGTGTAAGCATATAAATATAAATAAAACCATATTAACAAACTTTACACTTCTACATCACGCTGCAAGTCTTGCTCATTCATATCACTTTCACCAGGGAACCTCAAGTCCAAACATAAACCTTCTTTCACACATTGTAGTGCGGGAGAAATGACTCAAAAGCAACCGTTTTGCTCGATGTACATTTTTGAAAGAGAAGCTGCCATGGACTTTGCTAGCTCCTCGTCTCTTTTCCTCTGAACGTGTGTCTGTGTGCACCAGGTCTCATACTCCGGGTTGGGCAAGACCTGATCAAACACAGCGTCGTAGTGTCCATTGCTGAGCCAACTCAACCATATGCTGGATTTCGATTGATCTTCTGGGCCAAGACAGTGCACCATGGTGGAAACAGTGGGGCTTTCCAAGCTACCTCCCGTGGTCAAGTAAATGTTCACGTTCAGCATCTGGCTCATAGTCAGCAGCTCTGGGTAACCAGCCCATGCCCCGTCCTGGGCAGCGTTGATCAAGAACTCCCCGATGTCCCCTTCGATGATGGGATTAAACTCGTCCAGGTGATCTGCAATGTGATGGACTGTTTCCTCTCTCAAGTCCTTGTGCATGCTTTGGTCGCCATACACAGCTTTACTCACGGCCCTGTACAAACAGTTACCGTCTGGAATAATGTGAAACCTGTATTTCTGCCGCTCCCTCAGGTAACTATTCTGCTTCTCCACCTCTGCAAGGTATCGCGCCAGCTTGTCGTTTTTATCTGTCCTGTTCTCCACCACCAGGTCCACTGTCCTGAAGCCACCATCCAGTTCCCAGGGGCTGTTGTTGTGCTGCTCAGCCGCCTCCGAGGCCCGGTGGCCCGACCCGGCCCAGTCCTGGTGTCCCCGCCGCTCAATACCCTCACCGTCCGACAGCTGGAAGGGGGACTCGGCGCCCGCCGGGCCGGGCTGTTGCAAGGCCGGATTTGACCGCTGTCCGCTCCGCTGCTGCTCTTCCTTCAGCTCGTCGGCCACCTCCCCGTCTGAGACCTCGGCCTCAACCTTGCGGGATCCCTCGCTCAGGATGTCCTCCAGCCAGACGCCCTGGGGCGGGCGGCCGAGGGCGGGCTCGACCTGCTGGATGTGGATGGGCACCATCCTCTCCAGAGGCCGCAGGGGGATCCTGGCGGTGGAGGTGTAGAGGAGCGGGCCCGAGGCCGGAGCCGGGCCTGGGGGCAGGAGCTCGCATGACGAGAAGGCGGGCATGGCGGAAGACGAGGAATGGGGGGTGGTGGTGGTGGTGGCGGCGGCGGCGGCGGCGGCTTCGCTCTTGACTCCGACGCTGTGGCTGTCGACAGCCGCTTTATCCGGCGCGGGGATCGAGACTTTGAAGGCAGCCCCGGGGTAGTGTGTTAACACACTGCTGTAAAGGTGCATGTCGTCGCCACGGCCACCGGCCCTTTTATAGCGGCGGCCGGCTGATGATGATGATGATGACGATGATTAAAAATAGCCGCTGTCATCACCGGCTCCAGGAGCAGATAGTCTGGGACACGATCCGATCCCTCACTCCCGGCTGTCTGCACCACTAATTCCAACTGCGACACTCAGGCCTAACTTTATCCCCATTACGTCAGCGCCACTGCACTAAATCCAGGCGATTTCCCGCAGCTCAGGGTGGGGGGACCCGGGCGGACAAGGCCGCCCCACACAGCTTTCTGGAACACCGCACTCCAACCAGCCCCCCGCCTCTGGCCGGACCGAACAGCTCCCGCCTCTTCACCCCACTGCTGGCCCTGACCTTGTTTACAGCCGCGGCTCGCCTAGCTCACCGCCCTGGAATGTCACATCCGGCCGGCTAGATCCCGCCCCGGTTCCCCCACTAACCAGGCTCCTGTTCCATACCACCCGAATCATAATCCTCCCCCCTACTGTCTCCACAGAACCCGCCCTTACCCTTTGCCAATCTCTACCACACTTTACCCGTCTCTTGCACACTCCTAATTGACTTCTTCCGTCCCTTCTTTTCCATCCTCCCCCCAGTTTTTCCTCCCTTTTTACCCTCCCTAGTTTCTCTCTTTTTATCCCCCCCAGTTTTTTTCCTCTCTGTTACCCCCCCCCCCCCCGGATGGGTTCTCCTCCTCCCTCCCCACGGCCAGGTTCTCTTCCCCCTCCCCCCACCCCCGGCCAGGTTCTCTTCCCCCTCCCCCCACCCCGGCCAGGTTCTCCTACCCTGCCCCCCACACCAGGTTCCCCCCCCCCCCCCGGGCCAGGCCCCCCCAGCCAAGTTCTCCTCCACCACCCCCGCCCACCGGTTTCCACCCCCGCCTGCCCGGTTCTCCCGCCCGGCCCCGGCCCGCCCGCCCGACGCCCGCCTGCCCGGTTCTCCCCGCCCGCCCGCCCGCCTGCCCGGTTCTCCCCGCCCGCCTGCCCGGTTCTCCCCGCCTGCCGGCCCGCCGCCCGCCTGTCCGGTTCTCCCCGCCTGCCCGGTTCTCCCCGCCCGCCTGCCCGGTTCTCCCGCCCGCCTGCCCGGTTCTCCCCCCCGCCCCGCCCGCCCGCCCGCCTGCCAGTTTCTCCCCTCCCGCCCCCCCGCCCCCCCCCCGCCCGCCTGCCAGTTTCTCCCCACCAGCCAGCCAGGTTCTCCCCGCCAGCCAGGTTCTCCCCACCTGCCAGCCAGGTTCTCCCCCCCCCCCGCCCCCGCCCGCCCGCCCACCCACCCACCCACCCGGTTCTCCCCCCCGCCCGCCCGCCCGGTTCTCGGCCGCCTGCCCACCCGGTTCTCGCCCGCCCACCCGGTCCTCCCCCACCACCCGCCACGTTCTCCTCCCACCCACCCCACCCCCCCCCCCCCCCCCCCAGGTTCTCCTCTCCCCCTCCCCGGCCAGGTTCTCCTCCCCCCCCCCGGGCCAGGTTCTTCTCTGCCCCCCCCCTCCCTTCCCCCCCCCCCCTGGCCAGGTTCTCTCTGTTACTCCCCTCCCGACCAGACTTTCCTCTCTTTTACCCCCCCAGCCCCCGCCAGACTCTTCTCTCTTTAACCCCCCCACCCCTGCCTCTGCCAGACCCTCCTCTGTTTTAACCCCCTCCACGGAAACTCTGGAGAGAAATAAGTGGTCACAACTGGCCAATTAGCGATTTCTCAAGGATATCATCAAATTACAGAAGTTTGAAAGAAACATGTGAAAATCTAAGATGTAAGAGTGGTGAAACTGTTACTTTGAAAGCTATGCTTTCAGCATTGCTGTCACGATTTTTAAAAATTCCTTAGGGTAGATACAGTACCTGGAACAAATGTTTCACAAAGTACTGAATCCCTTCAGTGGCTGACAAAAAAATTTGTAACACAAACTGAAGCTGTTTTCTGTCTTCATGTGTCAGTTACTTCTAAATATTTTAGAACTGATAGTAATCCTATCCAAAATGTCAACTGAAAATAGCACTCAATTCTTTGGTCTAAGGTTATTAAAATAATAATTAACAACTTCAGAAAAGTAAAGAAAATATATATGTATGTTGCAATTATGAGGTTTAAAGATTATTGTTTTGGCACTGTGTCATTAAACCTTAGGGTAAATACAAATAGGGAACATGTGACCCATGTTGAAATATGCCTGACAATTCCTTGGTAATAGGGCTAAGGAAGGCCTAAGAAAAATGCAAGATCTTCACACTTGAAAACAATGGCTCTGATGCTGGTGGACAGACTGAATATCCAAGTCCCAGAAAAGCATTGAGAATGTCAGGTTATAAACAGTAGCACTTCAATCTGTCCATTTAATTCCAAGATGAAAAAACAATTCTACCTGGATACAAGACTTGGGTGATTCATATTTCCATTGGGGAGGGCAGATCGGAAGCTATTTTAAAGATTGGGTTATAGGCTTTCTTAAAATATCACCAAATATCACAGACAGGTGGATTAGTCAGCCATGATCTGGGGGAGAAAGAGCAAGCAGCTAGAGACTGAAAGTAGATGATTCACTGCATAGGAATGTGTTTGAAAATTTGTCCTTGGAGTTGAAAGATCAAATTAGTGAAGAGTTAAAACAAAGCTATATGATTCACCTAGCTTGTTCTAAAGGAAGAATCTCCAGTAATACTTTCATTGAGAGTCATTTCTCAAGTTAGAAATGTTGAGGCTGAGAAAGAAAAAGAACAATGAAGTAAAACCTCAGGAGCTAAGAAACACTTAGGACTGATTTCAGGAGAATTGAATGTCTACTTAAATGTGTACCTGTAAAGTGTGTTTGTTCAGTTGTGCGAAAATGAAAAAGCAAGATATTCTGTGGCTTAAAGTACAAGATATTGACAGTGTTCAGTCAGTAGAGCATTTAGTCTTTTATTGCAATAAATGTCTTAAAACGTGAAATGTTGATGTTCGTCTTTTATCACTGAATTAACTGGAAGTTAAAATTTCTTTTTAAGCATTATCAGTCTATTACCATCCCTGGGTCTATCATGCTAGTGGTACAGTACATACCCATCAGAAGTGGTGACACAGTGATATAGTGAAGAGGAAATTGTCTCAGAGACCTCAACATTGATTCTTTACCACATGAAGTCTCATAACATTAAGTCAAACATGGAAAAGGAAACCTCTTGCTGATGACTGTCTACCATCCGTACCCCTCTACTCAGCTGATGAATCAGTACTTCTCCATTTGTGAACACCATTTGGAAAAAGCAGAGGGTGGCAAGGACACAGAATATACTCTTTGTTGGGGTCATCAACATCCATCAACTAGAATGGTTCAGTAGCACCGTAACTGATTGAGCTGGCTGAATCTTGAAAAACATGACTAATGGCTGAGTTTGTGGCAGGTGGTGAGAGAAGGACCTACTCAATTGCATCTTCATCTGTCTAGCTTACACAGAGGTATTTGTGCACGATGATATTGGTAGCAGTGACCACTGCACAGTCCTTATGGAAACAAAGTCTTGCCATAACATTGAGGATATTTATCATTGTGTTGTATAGCACTACCACTATTCCACATGGATCCAGAACAGATATAGCAACCCAAAACTGGGCATCCATAGGGCTCTTGTGTGTCAGCAGCAACAGAATTGTATGCAACCACAGTATGTAACTTCATGAGGTCACCATATTCCTCACTCTACCATTACCAACAAGTTGTGTGATCTGCCGTGGATTGAATGAATAAAGCAGGAGAAATTATGTTAAAGATAGAGCACAGGACAATTTGCACACTAAGCAGCATATGATAGAGCAAAGTGGTCCCACACCAGTGGATTAGCAGTCCTGCCACATCTAATTGTGATAGGTGGTGAACAATTAAACAACTAACTGGAGGGAGACACTCCACAAATATCCCCATTTCTCGGTGATGGCTGCAAAAGACAAAATGAAGCATTTGCGATCATCTTTAGCCACAAGAGCTGGGCAAATAATCAAATGTAGTCATGATGTGGATATGCTGGCGTTGGACTGGGGCAAACACAGTAAGAAATCTGACAATACCAGGTTTAAGTTCGGTATCTTGTCTGCTTTCTTGCATCTCTGTAAAAACTTGATGTCTACGTCATTATGTTTGGTATCTTGTCTGCTTTCTTGCATCTCTGTAAAAACTTGATGTCTACGTCATTATGTTTGGTATCTTGTCTGCTTTCTTGCATTTCTGTAAAAACTTGATGTCTGTGTTGATATGCCTGGTGTTGTCAGACTTCTTACTACAAATAATCCAAACCAGTCTGCTCCTGAGGTCCCTAATATCACAGATGCCAATTTGATTCGCTCCACAAGATCAAGAAGCAGCTGAAGTGGCAGAATACTACAAATGGTATGAGTCCTGCCATCATTCCGGCAGTAATAACAAAGACTTGGGTTCTTGAGTTAGCCATATGTCAAGCAGTTCCAATACAGCTACATAACTTGCATTCACACAATTTTCCATGTATCTGTTTACAAAAAAAAGGACAAATCCAACCCAACCAATTACCATCAGTCCACACTCAATTATCAACAAAGTAATGGAAAGTGTCAACAACACCATTTCAAACAATCCTTGGAAATACCTGCTCTACAAAGCTTAGTTTTAGTTCCGTTAGGACCAGTCAATTCATGGCCTTGGCCCAAACATGGACAAAGGGAAGATGAAATTAGGTTTGCAAATCATACAGGATTGGCATGGAATCTCCAGAAATCAAAGATCAATTTCCAGGGCACTGTTGTGTGCAACCTTGGAACAAAATCCTTGGATATTAAACACGATTTTTTCTTGCCATTTTTTTGACCATTTCACCCATTTGGGAATTAAATCTTTTTGTTTTTGAATTGCTGTAATAAGGATGGATGTATTGGCTGACTAATGGCTGGAGCTTGAGTGAAGTCATGTGATGAAACCTCCCGCAATACATTCAGTCACATTTGACAACCATAGATGACAGTGACTGCCCTTAACACGAAGGCAGCATTTGCCAGACTGTGGAAACAAGGAGCCCTAGCAAAACTAAAGTTAATGGGAATCAATAAGAAAACACTCCAATGATTGGAATCATACCTAGCATTATGGAAGATTGAGCTCCAAAACCACAACAATCATCTTAGTCCCAGGATATTGCAGAGTAAGAAGTCTCACAGCACCAATTTAAGTCCAACAGGTTTAGTTAGAACCACGAGTTTTCAGAGTGCTGCTCCTTCATCAGATGAATGGAGAGATAGGTTTCACAAATATGGCATATATAGACAAAAACATAATCGCAAGATAATGGTTGGAATGCAAGTTTTTTCAGGTAATCAAGTCTTTACGGGCACAGACAGTGTGAGTGGAGAGAGGGATAATCATAGGTTAAAAAGGCGTGAATTGTCTTAAGCCAGGACAGTTAGTAGGATTTTGCAAGCCCAGGCCACATGCTGGAGGTTACATGTAGTGTGACGTGAACTCAAGATCCCAGTTGAGGCCGTCTTATGTGTGTAGAACTTGGCTTTCAGTTTCTGCTCGGTGATTCTGTGTTGTGTGTATTGCAGACCATTTTGGGGAATGCTTACCCGAAGATCGGAGGCTGAATGCCCTTGACTGCTGAAGTGTTCTCCGCCTGGAAGGGAATACTCCTGCCAGGTGATTGTTGCATGATGTCCTTTCATCCATTGTCATAGTGTCTGCATGATCTCACCAATGTACCATGCCTTGGGACATCCTTTTCTGCGGCATATGAGGTAAACAATGTCCAGACATATATTGTCTGTGTGAAGTTTGCATACTCTCCCCATATCTACATGGGTTTCCTCAAGGTGCACCTGTTTCCTTGCATACTCCAAAGATGTGCGGGTTAGGTAGATTGGCCATGCTAAATTGACTCTAGGGTCAGGGGGATTAGCTAGGGTAAATGCGTGGGGTTATGGAAATAAGGCCTGGGTGGGATTGTGGTTGGTACAGACTGGATGGATGGATGGATGGAATGGCCTCCTTCTGTACAAATTTTATGATGATTCCACACAACAACACAGGATATTGCTGCAGATCGTTTGCTCGGTTGTATTCTAGACCTAACTGCTTTCAGCTGCATCATCTATGACCTTCTCTCTACCGTGAGGTCAGTGTTGAGGATATTTGCTGATGATTACACAATGTTCAGTATACCATTTACGGCTTCTCAGACACTGAAGCAGTCATGCATACATGCAGCAAGTCTTGGACATTAGGTTTGGGCTTTGCCATACGTGCCAGGCATTGACTATCTCCAACAAGATAGGACTTAAACGTTTCCTTTTGACATTCAATGTTATCATTATTGCTGATTCCCTGATATCAATATCCAGTGGGTTACCCTTGACCGAAAACTGATCCATATAATTACTCTGGCCACAGTAACTGGTCAGACACTGGTTTCTGTGGTGAGTAATCCACCTTCTAAGTCCCCAGTGTTTATCACCAGTTGCAAGGCACAAGTTAGGAGTATGATGGAATACTTATCCTTGTCAGGAGGATTGCGGCTGCAACAACACTTGAGAAACTGAACACAATTCAGGATAAGCAGATTGCTTAATTGACACCCTGTCCACCACTTTAAACATTCACTCCCTCCACTGCTGACACACAGTGGCAGCATTGTGTATCTTATACTTGGCAACTTGCCAAATCTACATCGATAGCAATTTCCAAACTGGTTAGCAGTTTCTTCCATGGCAAGGAAACTCTAAACCTGCTGTAAAGTATATGATGCAGACAGACATTTGGATCATTCTTAAAAGTCTATACATTTGTATTTTATATATTGGATGCTAGTACTTTTATTTGGTTTCTGGCTCAGCAATGAGTGTCCTAATGAAACTAATATAACATGCAGATTAAAAATTAACAGAATAAAATGGAGAATGTCAACTGCAATAAAATATATTATTGTTCTCATTTACAATCACCATAGGAAAATAAGTGCAACTTTCAGAACTTAAAATAAATCATATGCATCATGACTTATTGATAACATGGAGTGCTTATTGGTGGACAAAGCAGCACAGTTAAACAAATACCAACAATTTCTGTCTCTGGCAAGGCTAGTATTTTCTGTCCATCCAAACTTTTACTGTGAAGTTGGGCCCTTTGATGGCAATTATGCAGTCACATTTAGACCACAATAAGGCTGGAAGTTTAAATCCTGTAAAGGACATTAATGAGAAATGGATTTTTATGACAATCCAATGGCTTCGTGGTCAATTTGATCTTTCATTTTGCGACTGTTACCTCCACCACTGATGTAATGTTTTTGCTATTTAATTCATTTGTAAACAATATATCTTAAAAACTAATGGACAAATTTCAACAAAACTTGGAACACAAGTAGGGTATGTTGCGAGGATGAACAGATTTATTTGAATATACAGATCCAAATCCTGAAATTTGTAAAGGATCCATTAACATTGGGAGACATGGCAAATTGACTTTTTAAAGAATGTTGTGGGTTGTTTTATTTAGAATACTTATTATTGTTTCAGGATTTTGTGAGTTATCTCAGCTTGTATAGTGAAAATTATCTTAACTGTCAAAATGTGAGCAGAGATTTCAGAGCAAGTTGTTGTATGTGTGTTAGCCTGAAATCTCTGCAGTGAGATGGAACTTCTTAATAAAACAATTTACCTTTCAACTTTCTTGTTACAGAGGAGCAAAGAAGCAGAGCTACACATTTTCAGGTACACTCAGTTAATGCAGTTTGGTAGGAGTATATGCTAAACTGAGTGCCCTCTCCATTTGTCTAAACTGAATTCAAATTATCAAATTGTTTTGGCAAACTTGAACTGATTAATTAATTAATTCCTCCAATTAAATATTGGGAAAGCTGAAGCTATTGTTTCTGATCCCTCCTCCAAATTCTATTTCCCATTTGCTGACTCCATTCCTTTCCAGGCAACAGTCTGAGATTAAGCTAGTTTGTTTGCAACCTTGGTGTCACACTTGATCCCATGATGAGCTTGCAATCTCAAATTAGTTCCATCACTAAGACATCTATTTCCATTTTAGTGATGTCATCCCACATTGACTGTGCCTCAGTTCATCTGCTGCTGAAACCTTCATTCATTCCTTTGTTACCTCTAGCCTTGACTGTTGTAATGCACTCCTGCAGGTTTCGCATATTCTATTCTCCTTAAATTTGAAGTCACCCAAGATTTTGTTACCTGTGTCTTAAATCCTCAGTCACCCCTATGTTCAATAAACTACGATGGTGTTTCTGATTTCAAAATTTTCATTCTTGCTTTTAATCACTCCCAGCTGTAGAACTCTTTTGACTTCCCAAGACTACTGAAGGAAACCTTGAGAAACATTCTTATTATGTGGAGAAATTAAACCATAAAATAAAATTATAGATGCACAATAGGTACAAACATACAAAAACAGACTTAAAAGACATTTCTGTGTCTTGCATGTATACATTTTGTATTAGGGCAAAGCCAAGGAGTGTGGGCTGCAGCAGGAGAGGAATGAATGGAAAGGGTTAAACAGATAGTCTGACTGTAGTATCTACACTCACTGCAGACAGATACACAACAAATTACAAATAACTACATTCACTAATGCCTATAGGAGCCATTGTGTCTCTGGAAAATTAATCAACTACCAGGGAAATGGGAACAATTAACACATCATTGAAATTGGCTTGACAAACACAACGTTTTAATATTGTAAACAAATATGTCCAGGAAATGATTAAAGTTAAACTACACAGGACAATGGATCAGCATAATGTGATCAAAACAGAACTTTAACAAATTTAAAGTGACAATATGATGACCTAATCGAAATGTGGCACTTTATAATGCAAAAAAAGAATAAGAATGTGTAAGAACCTAAGATTAGCAGAATACCTCAGAATCAAGGTGGAATTAGAGCTCCAAGTTCTGCTGTCTCTCATACATGTTGATTAAAGCTATTTTTGTTGAAGTTCTATATGGTCTAATAAGACTCATTTTGTTCATTCCTTCTAACACATTTACAATAAAAGGTTCTGTTATTCAACCAGTGCATCCAAGTCGTACCTTCTTTTTGCCATTTTTCATAGGAGCACCCAGTCACACATACCACATCACCCACTTTCACACATTCTCATCCTCACTCGCCGTCATTCATTCTCATCCTCATGCACTCTCACCCTCACCAACTCTCGTCCTCACCCACTTTGATCCTCACCCAGCTTCACCCTCACCCACACTTTAATTTCTGTATCAGACAGGAATGAATAATTATTGTAATTCATGCACACATATTTTGAATACGAACTGTTGCCTATTTACTGTCAACCATTTTGTAAGGTTCCCCAAGCTCTCCTTGTCAATTCATGCCTCATACCCTCATAGTTCCCTTTATTTAGATCCAGGATGCTAGTTTCGCATTCAAAACCTTCACTCCCCATCTTCATGAAGAATTCTATCACATTATGGTTCCTCTCACCTAAGATCATTAATTAATTCTTTCTCATTACATTGTATCCAGTCTAGAGTAGCCTGTTCTCTGGTTGGTTCCCGAAGTATTGGTCTAAAAAAACTATCAAGTCCACACTCCAGGAACTCCTCTTCCATTATACCCTTGTTAGTCCAATCTATGTGTAAATTAAAGTGACCCATGATTATAGTTGTACCCTTATTGTATGTATCTCTGAATTCTTGATTAACATCTTCCCTTGTATCTCACCCACTCTTATCCTTTCTCACCCTCACCCACTCACACTTTCAGCACTCACCCTCCTTTTGCACCCTCACCCCTCAGCTCTTCTAAGGTCTCCTAGCTTTGTTTCCACTTGGACCCGACCAGTCTTGGGTCTTCTCTGCCACCGCTGGCCTCGACTTCCCTTGAGGCCTCTGGTCCCCTCCCTTCCCCAAGCCGTCCCTTCCCCTTGCTCTTCTCTCACATGTCACCCTGGCCTTGACTCTACTCTGTCCCCTGGCCCTAAGCATGGCTTTACTTGGGCCCCATCTCTTCTTGGGACCCATGGCCGGACTGACTACAGAATTCCTGAACACAGTTTGGGAACATCTGCCCTAACCAATACAGGATGAGCTTGTACATCATTTTGAATCCTTTAGCCACTCTTTTCTAGCTGAAAAACTATCTGGTGTAACTTATTGCCAATTTATTCCACTGTGATATTAAACCTGATATCAAAGAACAAAAGAAAACAAAACTTGGAAATACGCAGCAGGTAAAGCAGCATCTGTCTAACCTATTGAACAATTTCAGAAATTGAGCATCCTCAGTATTTTTCTTTTATGTTAAATGTGTTTCCATGTTTCATGTGGTAGCAGTTTCAATTCATGTAAATGGGCTTTAAAATTAAATTCAACAATCTGTAGTAATTTGAAACTCAGAGGATTTATGCATTAATTTTTTTCACTTGGTCTGCTGCAATGTTCCAATGAATCCTGGCATAAGCTGGAGGAGTGGCAGCATCTCATCTTCCAGTTGGGCATGTTGCAGTCTTCACAACTCAATGTCTAGTTTGGCAACTTTAGATTGTGAAATTTCTCCTCCATGTTGAACCCTTTTTAAAAAGATATCCCATGCATGTATTGCCTCAATGCAAACCCCTTCTCCTTCGACACCAGGCCACCTGTCTTTTGTACTTAAAGTTGCTACATCTTGTTGCAATCTGTCACAGCTACACTTTAGTATCACACAGTATCCATCTCTTAAGTTCTGACGAAGAACCAAAAGAACTTAAAATGATAACTCTGCTTTCTCTCCTCATAGATGCTGCCAAACCTATCGAGTTTTTCCAGCATCCTTTGTTTTCGTTCATTTACTAGGTGTTTATTGAAATAAGATCTACTCCATAGAAACACAATCAGTTGTTACTTCACCAGGTTTATAGATATTCTAAGGAGATTAATTATTAATCTGTTTAGGAGGTAAAAAATGCGGCTGTTTATGAAATTGTAATTCAAAACACCCAGCACACACTCTACTTTGCCAGAGGAAAGATGCTAGGACTATTGTTGCACATTTATAATCTCAACATATTCATCTTCAAAAATTCTTCCTAAGATATTTATGGTTCATAATATTCCTTTTTGTCAGACTTTGGAATCAGAAATGTTGTAACCTTCAGATGGATGTTAATTCTGGATATGCGAAGTCTTGCCTTAGAGACATCAATCTCTGTTTATATACAAGCCTTCTGTACAACCTGGTATTTTTTGTTTTAATTTTGTCTTGTTGTTGTTTTTGTATTTTTTTTGTTGTGGCATTAGAGGCAGTTTGGAGGAAGTTCACTAGATTGATTTCAGATTTAAGGGACTTGTCTTATGAAGAGGGATTTGGCAGTTTAGGACTATATGCTCTAAAGTTTTGAAGAACAAGAGGAAATCTAATTGAGGTATAAAATATGATAAACTAAGTAGACACTGTGCAGATGCTTCCTCTTGTGGGACATTCTAGAACAAGAGGTCATACTTTTAGGATAAGGGATAACAGATTAAAACAGAGTGGAGAAGCAATTACTTTTCTCAAAGGTTCATGAATCTATGGAATTCATTACCCCTGAGCGCAGTGCAGGCTGAGCATTGAGTAATTTTAGAGGAGATAGACAGATCTTTAATTAGTAATGGGTTGAAGGACAATGGGGAATGGGCAGGAAAGTGGAGTTAAGGCGGTGACAGAATCAACCATATCATATTGAATGGGCAGTACAGGCAAAAGGGGCTGAATTGCCTACTCATGCTCCTAGTTCTTATATTCTTTAATACAACAAATCTTTCTACATCCTTACAAAATTACTGATTGGAAGCAAATATAATAGGATTTGTTAAAAAAAATGTGCTTGTAACATTTCATACCCGGCCTACTAAAGGTATAACAGATGCGGGAGAATTATGAAGAAGCAAGAAACTGTGGGAACACACATGAAATTTTCACAGGCTGAAGATCTTGATAGCAAAAAAAAATGCAGAAGCTAAAATCAAGCTTAGGTTTCCATCGAATCCCTGTGGAGGCAACTTCAACAAAGCAGGGGCAGGAGCCTGCAGGATAAGATAAAACCACAGAATCATAGAACCCTACAGTGCAGAGACAGGCCTTCGGCCCATCGAGTCTGCACCAAACACAATCCCACCCAGGCCCTACCCCAATATCCCAACATATTATATCCACTAATCGCTCTAACCTACGCATCCCTGGACACTAAGGGGCAACTTCTTAGCATAGCCAATCAACCTAACCCACACATCTTTGGACTGTGGGAGGAAACTGGAGTACTCAGAGGAAACCCATGCAGACATGAGGAGAATGTGCAAACTCCACACTAACAGTGACCTGAGCCGTGAATCGAACACAGGACCCTTGAGCTGTGAAGTAGCAGTGCTAATCACTGTGCTATCGTGCCGCCCAAAGGTTCAAAGACCTTTTGAAAGTTCCAGGAAAGTCAGTCCTGTGAACTATTTAAGGGATTCAAATGGTCATTGTATAGGCATATGGATAATATTGGAATAGTTTAGGTTAGAGGGTCATTAGATTGGTTCTACTGATTGGCGCAACATCGAGGGTCAAAGGGCCTGTACTGCGCTGTAATGTTCTATGTTCTATTTATTTAAAAAATTTAAGTTTATTTATTAGTGTCACACATTGGCTTACATTAACACTGCAATGAAGTTACTGTGAAAATTTATGAAGAAGAAAACTCAGTTACACATTTGTCACCAGCTTGACCTAGCGTCCCCTCTATGTGGTCCCTGAGTCTGGAGCACAACAAAGAAAAACACTAAACATGCACATTTAATTGAAAGCCCGAGGGCTTCGCAAGATTTTCATCCTCTCAGCCAGTGAGAGATTTGCCTTCCACACTTGAACCCAACTCATGGCAGGCTGTCATCATTCAAATGACCCACAGTTGCAACCTAAACTATGGATATTTTGCAGCCTGTTCCTTCTCTAAGCCTATTGCTGTCATTTTAAAAGCGTACCATTGATCCAAAGTGTGCAAAAATCTTCTCAACAATTCCAGTGTGTTATTTTGAAATCTTTCAATCTCTTAATAGGACGTTGGCTCTTTGAAAATTTTCAGCTGTGGGTATCAGTTTGTTATTGTATGTCAACATGCCTTAGCTATGGCCCAGACCAATCTCACAATTGGAGTTATTGGAGAAAAAGATTCTGCAGGTATGGCATAGTTACAGGATTAAATAAAAAGTTGGAGGCAGAACATCTTAGCATATTACTTTATTTATTGGGTCAAATGCAGATAATATAGTTGCCAGGCAAGTCATTGGGAATCATCTGCTAAGTCTGGAGAGATTTTACAATCTTTTCACCTCTTTATCACCCTGAAATCCAACAAGTCCTTGGAACACACAAATTTAACAGAGAATGCAGCAATGTATGATCTCTAACACAAGGCAAAAGGATGTGAATGCAGAGATCTGAAATTAGAACTACAAACTCCACGGCACTTCCACTCCCCTTTGGACGACTCTGCCAACACTGCATGTGAAACACACCTGCAGGAAGGACCAATGTTCAACAATGCTGCTAAATGCTTCTACTGTCACAAACAGGGGCGTTTCAGCATGCTATACGCAAGTCGCTCCCCATGCCTCACAGATCATCTGAGATCCATCCATGGTGTAGTTAGCACTGCTGCCTAACAGCATCAGGGACCTGGGTTACATAGAACATAGAACATTACAGCGCAGAACAGGCCCTTCGGCCTTCGATGTTGCGCCGACCAATTAGGAAAAAGCAATGACCCTCTAACCTAAACCATTCCCTTTTCGTCCATAAACTTATCTACTAACCTCTTAAACGCCACCAAACTTGGCGCATCTACAACTGCAGCAGGCAGGGCATTCCATACCCTTACCACCCTCTGGGTAAAGAACCTACCTCTGACATCCGTCCTATAACTACCACCCCTTAATTTAAAGCTATGTCCCCTCGTGCTAGCTTTCTCCATCCTAGGAAAAAGGCTATCACTGTCCACCCTATCTAAACCTCTAATCATCTTATATGTTTCAATAAGGTTCAATTCCAATCTTGGGTAACTGTGTGGAATTTGCATATTCTCCCTATGTCTGTGTGGGTTTCCTCCATGTGCTCTGATTTCCTTCCATAGTCTGAAAGATGTGCAGGTTGGATAGTTTGGTCATGCTAAATTGGTTAGTGTCCAAAGATACAAAGTTTAGGAGGATTAGCCATGGGAAATGCACAGCATTACGGGGCTAGGGGTGATGGATGGGCTCTTTCAGAGAGTCAGTGCAGACTCAATTGACTGAATGGCCTCTTTATGCACTGTAGGAATTTTATGTTGATTGATGAAGTTGAGGCAAACTGACCCAAAAGACACACGTTCCTTCCTCCTGGCCGACATTAGATGATGCATCTCTTTCTTGTGAAATGTGGCCATCTCAGCAAATAGCCATCTAGCCAATTTCAAATTAGGTTCTGGTGCCTGAGTTACCATCTTAACAGGTGAAGAATGGTGGGTCTAAGGCTGCTGAGTCTCAATAATGAACACCTCAATTTATGGTGCAAGCAGAGTCTGGCTCCCAGTGTTTGGAATGATTCAAGAGTCATAAAAACACACTCACAAACAGATCACAGAAGTTACATACTTTGTACGAAATCAGCCCTTTCACTCCTCAGTAGAGATGCCTGCAGAGCTCTTGGCTACTTCGACCAGCAGAAGACATGAAGACAACCACAGTTCCCATACAACCAGAAATCTTGGTCAAAAGCCCAATTACAAAGGAGTAACCAGCATTGCCTTTGTTTGCAACCTCTCTCCTCTGATCATGAAGCATGCCTGTTCTCTATTTCAGGTCCCTGAACCAAACCAAGGGCCAGACCAATTCATAGTGCAAGAGGTTATCACAGTAGCTCCAGTGTGGGTGACGTAGAGCAAAATGACTTTCAAGTGAACCTCTGCCTCCACCAGCAACTACCATACAGTCAGTTGAGATGTTGACCTGCACACAGTCCCAACAACTATCAGCCAGTATGATGAAACCATAGAATCCACTAGAACCAGGTAGCAGGCCAATACAAACATAATTTAACAAAAGTGAGCCACTTCTGCATTTTTCTTCCTTCCACACCGTGGCTTCTCCTCAATTGCAGGCTTCCAGATGTCAGAAAGTAAAGTAAAATGAAGTTTATTTATTAGTCACAAGTAAGGCTTACATTAATGCTGCAATGAAGTCACTGTGCAATTACTAGAAAAAGCAGAAGAAGATGAAGAAGGATGCAACCGGTAGCTGGAAAGACTATCACTCCCATCCTCCCAGAAAGAAATAACCACCACTCAAGGTGCTAAACCATTGCTACTCAATCTGACCCACCAGGCACTCACCAAAGGAAAAAGCGCATGAAACTATGCCTGCACCTAGTTCCAACTAATGATCTGCCACCAAGATCAACAATCCCTACCTAGATCCTAACACTCTCCCAAATGGTTGGCGAATGAGATATGGCAAATGCCTCAAATCCTGATTTCAAAGACCTGAAAGGGGAAATGGTTTACAAACTGTGTTAATGTCTGCTGTCAATGCTGTAATGCCAATCATAAAGTAGTTAAGAGTTAGAAGAGTTATAATTGCAACATTGAAATTATGTACATAAGCCTGATGACAGCACAAGACTTGAATCAAACCATAAATAACTATTGTCAGTCTATATCTAAGGGATAAAGATTTGGAAAGAGATGTAAATACAGGATCCAGTACATTATGGATTAACTTGGGAGTGAGTACAGCACATCCTACCAGTGATGTAAGAAGAAACTTGATCTTGAGCTTAAGTCAACAACGTAGCACTGGGTAGCAACATGTAAGGACATGCCATGGAGTCCTTTCCATACCTGTACCTTTTACTGTAAATATACACATAGTTCAGTAATATTACTAAAATCTTCTTGATAACTCTTACAGGACTGCTTAACTGTGTCTAAGTAGTACACCATGGTAGTGAAAACCCAATAAAATACCTATGATTTTTTTTCTATATCCTTACTAAATTACTCCTTGGTAGTAAACATAATGGGATTTGTTAAAAGGATAAGTTCTTGTAAAATTTCATACTTAGTATGCTAGAGGCAAAGGACCTGATGGGAAACAGGCCAATCCTGCACATTATTGAATATTTGTTTTCAGCAATGTTATTGTAAACAGATCCAGGAGAATTATGAGGAGGATACTTGTTCAGAGCCACTTTAATATATTTTCCAGTTAGCAGGTTATAGCAGCATCGATAAAGATTTGGTACAGATTGTTACCCTCTTTCTTAGCAACAGTTGATGACTGCCTCAGGCATTCCAGGAGAAACCTGGGAAAGACTCAGGTGAAGAACAACAACATTGGTCTTGACGTGGAACAGTGATGGTGAATTGACAGCCCATTTTATGTGTCACATGAATTTTTTTCTTTTGAAATCTGGTTTTCAAGTTTTTAAATAATTTGTGTAATAATAGTAGCTTGTTAAAATTCTCATGGAATTGGATACTATTATTTTTGACATTATAAAATCTGCCTTTGAATCTCATTCAGTATCCATACTTGTTTGATTACTTGTTAAAAAGTTCAGAGCTTGATGTTAATGTTTGCCATGTTAATGTTTGCTGTAGCACAGTACTCACTAAGAAATGGATTGAGATTTTCTAGCCATCAGGTAAAGTGTTATTGTACATTGCCTCTTTGTTCTCTTTCCCCTTGAGGTATAAGAAAAATGTGAAGATTACATATTACTAGAATTGAAGCAAACCCTTTTGAAAGAGGGTCTTTCCATCATTTGAATAAACTGATAATCACCAATATTTATTTCATATTAATAATGTTACATTCCAGACATTTCCCTAACATTCTTTATTTTCCTCCTTTGAACTAAATTCAACCTTGTATTTGCTGTGATTGGAAACAACATGCACTTGGGTGAACAATTCACCCTGTCATTACTGTGGTAAAAAAGTGATTTATCTGAAGCAGCAAAACACCATACTGTCAGATCATGTTGTTAAGCATCAAATTTAGTATGGGAAGAAATACACAGAGAAGAAATCAACAGATAGTATGATATGGCATTTATGTTTTTGATTATTTAAATCTGTTTCTGATTATTTAAATCACTTCTGAAACCACAACAGAAATCTTTGGCTTCTCAGAATCCTTTAAATTGAGAATTTTGGTAACTTTCTTACTGGGCATAGCTCTCCACTCACAGAGTTCTCTGGTTCCCTCTCAAATTCCAAAGATATATGGGTCAGGTGGATTGACCTTGCTAAATTGTCTGTTAGTGTCAGGGGATTAGCAGGGTAAATATATAAGGTTATGGGATAGGATTGCTGTCAGTGCAGACTTGCGGGGTTGAATAGCCTCCTTCTGCACTGTTACAATCAGCTGGGAATATGGTCAAACCAGAGGAGCTAAATACATGGCATAAGTTATTCTAATAAGTGTGACAATTTCTTTGCATTTGAGATCAAAACAATACTTTTTCAGAAGCCAGGCAACATGTTTTCAATCAATTATATCTTCAAGCAAAATAAAGCACAAAAGGCCAGGTTTCCACATGAGACTAAGTCTTCAACCTCTGGACATTTAATAGGCATAACAAACAAATTGGTTATAAACAACCATTGTGCACCACCTTGCACAGTGGAAATCTTGCATGTATTAACATTTTGCAATTTTAACAATTTTCATGAGGTTATCTAATTGTAACTATAGACGTTTCACTGGCAGAGGCACAATAAAGACTTGTCATTCTATTTGAATATTAAGATCAAACTCAGATGGCATGCTTTTATTCCCTAGCCTTCCACCAGTTCCCAGCCTGCATTTCAAGAAATTGCAGTGAAAATCTTATTAAAAATAGCAGCAGAGCTTCCATTTTAAATAAATACTCTAAATACTTATAATTCAAATATATTCATAATATTATAATATAATGATTTGTTTGATAAGCATTTTGGTTAAATTTTTCTTCATGATCACAAAATTGTTATGCTGCAGAGGAAAGCCATTCGGCCCTTTGTGCTTACATCAGGTCTCTAAATGTGGTTTAGTATCATTCCCTTTCCTTTTCCCCATATCCCTGCACATTGTTTCTGATCAATTAATTATCTAATGCCCTCCTGAAATACAGCATTGAACCTGTCTCCATTGCACTTCCAGACAGTGCATTCCAGATCCGAGCTGTTTGCTGTGTGAAAAAGTTTTTCTGACATCATATTTACTTTTTTTGTAAATCACTTTAAATCTGTACCCTCCTGTTCTTGATCCTTGTATGAGCGTGAACAGTTTCTCCCTATCTACTCTGCCCATTTGATTTTGAACATCCCTATCAAATCTTCTAATAAAAAGATTCAGAAACTTCTTCTTTGGTACTCTGCTCAAAGGCACACTCAACACATAATACCATATCTTTCACCATGGATAGGGCAAGGAGGTCCTGAATCCACTCTGGCAAGAACAGGAATTGAACTCCATGCTGTTGGCACAAATCTGATCCACATTAACCATTCAGTCAATTGACCTTTCAAGGGAGCCAAGTTGCTGTGACAACGTGTACTTATACATGCATGTTGTATTCAGGAGCCATGCATGGTGATGACAGAGGTTTCAATTTTTATCACATGTCTGATCAGGAATTTCTCTATATGGCATATGACATATGGCATATATAGGAAGGATTTATAAGTTGATAGTCAACCTGTTTGGCCACACTATGAACACCCCTTCCTTGGTTGTTAAATCCTAAACTGAGATTTTCTGCTCTCGATCATGTTGGGCAGGTTTGCAGCTGGAGCGGATGATTTCGGGAGAAGGTCCGTATCACTTTTCACACTGATATAAATACATGATGTGATTGTCTCCTCCATCCATGTGATGGTGTGTGTTCCCTAATATTCAATGTCAGGAACATCATTTGAACATATTAGCATTTAATTAGCAGGCCTCTATCCTGAATCATCATCCCCATCAGAAAAACCATCCAGGTTGGCATGAAAGCAGGATGGTGCAAATCGCAATTAGTCTCCGAAGGTATACACCTGATGAGCAGACCTCCAAGGGAAGTTTAGATGAGTGCACCACTCAAAGAAGAGACAGTTATGCCTTAGCACTGACCCTGTGAAGGGGCAATACTTATTGCAATGCCAGGGTTGGGGGCAATGCTGGGGGCACTGCCAGGGGCAGTGTGAGGGGGAGGTGGAAAGATTTCCAGGTGATTTCCTTTATGCTGGGTCAGCCTTTAAAAAGGCCATCCTGGCCATTTAGGTACCAAAGAAGCCGCCATTGATATAGGCAGCTTCAATGCCGCTGTTCCCATTTGTTGTTGGCCTTGCCAATTTCTGGGAAAATTCAGTCCTTGGAGTGGGATTTGAAACCAAAGCCTCTTACTCAGAGATAGGGGCACTACTATTTGTATCACGTACCTCCTGAGGAACAATTAAAGAACTCTTGGAACAACATGGAATAATTTTTTGGGTTTTGCATCAGGTTAGTTAACAGTTTGGCTAATATGTCCATCAGCTTCAACAAATGACTTTATGCAGTTAGAATGTAAGAACATAAGAAATAGGAGCAGGAGAAGGCCATCTAGCCCCTCGAGCCTGCTCCACCATTCAATAAGATCATTGCTGATCTAATAGTGGTTCAGTTCTGCTTACCCACTTGCTCCCCACAACCCTTAATTCCCTTATTGATCAAAAATCTATCTGTGACTTAAACACATTTAATGAGGTAGCCTCTATTGCTTCAATGGGCAGAGAATTCCAAAGATTCACTACCCTCTGAGAGAAGAAGTTCCTCCTCAACTATGTTCAAAATTGACTCCCCCATATCTTGAGGCTGTGCCCCCTAGTTCTTGCTTCCATTCTAAGTGGAAATAACCTCGCTGCTTCTACTCTGTCTAGCCCCTTCATTATCTTATCTCTCTCTATAAGATCTCCCTTCAATCTTCTGAGCTCCAATGAGTTCAGGCCCAGTCTACTCAATCTTTCCTCATAAGGTCACCCCCTCATCTTCGGAATCAACCTGGTGAACCTTTTCCACACTCCCTCCAAAGCTAATACATCCTTTCTTAAATAAGGGGACCAAAATTGTACACAGTGCAGCCTCACCAGTACCTTGTACAATTACAGCAAGACCTCTCTGCTTTTATACTCCAACCCTCTTGCAATAAAGGCCAACATTCCATTTGCTTTCTTGATCACCTGCTGCACCTGCAAACTGAGTTTTTGTGATTCATGCACAAGGACCCCCAGATCCCTCTGCACAGTAGCATGTCATAATTTTCCATTTTACTATTATTCCTTCCAAAGTGGATAATCTCATACTTACCAACCTTATGCTCCATCTGCCAGATCCTTGCCCACTCACTTAGCCTATCCAAATCTCTCTGCAGACTTTCTGTGTCCTTCATGCAATTTGAAGGACAAATTGCCCTCTCTTTGTGTCATCCACAAACTTTGTTACTCTACACTCGGTTCCCTCCTCCAGATCGTCTATGTATATGGTAAACAATTAAGGCCCCAGTACCGATCCCTGCGGCACGCCACTAGTCACCAATTGCCAACCAGAAAAGTACCTATTTATTCTGACTGTCTGCTTTCTGTTAGATAGCCAATCCTCAATCCATGCTAACACTTTACCCCCAACTCTGTGTACCTTTATCTTATGCAACAACCTTTTATGAGGCACCTTATCAAATGCCTTCTGAAATCTAAATAAACCACATCCACCAGTTCCCCTTGGTCAACCGCACTCGTTATATTTTCATAAAATTCCAATAAATTCGTCAAACATGACTTTTCCTTTAATTGACCCATATCGGGGTACAACTGAATGTTACAAGATTTTGCATAAGTGTAGACATGATTAAAATGTCTGCATATATATCTTCTTCTAAACTCTCGGGAAAATTTGGGGAATAGGAGTAGGGAAGAGGAGATTAAAAGAATCTGCCATAGCAGGCTTGTGTGTTCTCTCATTTCTTGTGTGGAATTTTCCTACCTTTGGAGGTGTCACTATGTAGTTCCTATGGATGATCCAACTGTTCAGTAGCACACAATAGAAGTAGATACATGATTGAAAGATAGAACTTGCATTTATATAGCATCTTTCACAGCTTCAGGACATTCCGAACATTTTGCTACAAAGAAGTACTTTTGAAGTACTTTTATAATGTAGGAAAATATGACAGCCAATAACAACAAAATAAACAGTTTTAGTGGTGTTGGTCAAAAGTCACATTGTGACCATAACACTCCTGCTATTCTTCAAATAATGGCATGGGATCTTATTTATCCACATTTGAAGGTCGATGGGACCTTCATTATCATCTTATTTGAAACGCAGCACCTTATTTTGAGCAGAATTAAGGAATACAATTGCCCACTGGACCTTTAAAAACATAGAACATAGGAAGAACATAAGAACATATGGGCAAGAGCAGGCCACCTCTGTGTTAAATAGCTTATCTCTTATTCTGAGACTGTATCCCCAGGTTCTAGACTCACTAACCACAGAAACATCCTATCTACATCTACCCGGTCACACCCTGTAAGAATTTCACACATTTTAATGAGATCACCTCTCATTCTTCAAAACTCTATTCAATACAGGCCAAATTTCCCTAATCTCTCCTCTTAAAACAATACTGCCATCACAAGGATTAGGCCAGTAAACTTCCATTGTACTCCCTCTAAGGCAAGAGTATCCTTCCTCAGATAAGGAAACAAAACTGTGCACAATACTTTGTGCATTGAATTCATGGGGGGCATTCTCTGACTTTCCAACTGCATATTTCTCAATAGTACGAGATGGCATACTGTTTGCTGGCGGCAGGATTCTCTGGTCCCACCACTGTCAATAAGATTTCCCATTGATCTCACCCCATGCCACTGGAAAACCCTTGGAGGTGATACACTGCTAGTAGGACCAGAGAATTCTGGCCGGAGAATTCCCCCCAATAATTCATGTTGTTGTTAACTAAGAAGATAAAGGTGGGTCCCTTTTGTGTAAACTTAACCGTCATTTGTGTTAGTAAATTAATGTTGTTTCATTTGTTGTCACTGTTTTGTGAAGTACTTTTACAGTCATAATCATAGAGGTTTACAGCATGGGAACAGGCCTTTCAATCCAACTAGTTCGTGCCGCGCCTTTGTTTTTAACCACTAAGCTAGTCCCAATTGCCCACATTTGGCCCATATCTCTTTACAGATGCTTTATCCATGTAACTGTCGAAACACTTTTTAAAAGACAAAATTGTACCTGCCTCTGCACTTTGCGTCGCCTCTACTACCTCTGGCAATTTGATCCAGATACTCACCACCCTCTGCGTGAAAAAATGGCCCCACTGGATCCTTTTGTATCTCTCAATCACAGCTCAACTAAATCCACATCCAGTGTTGCTCCACTTACGTTTACAGATGCGATTGAAACTTTTACACTTTAAACCTTTATACCTTAGCCCGTCTGAAACTGGCTGATATAGTAAACCACAACTGGCTGAGTGGTAGCTGGTATTCAATTGAAAATATTTATTCACTGCAACAGGAGGTTTTTAGCTAGATAATATTTTTAAACATGTACTTTCCGTTGTTTGACCATGTCCAGCACAGCATAAATTCAGTGTAGTTTTTAAGGTAGTTAAGTCATGCATGTACAAATGGAAACTTTCCATTAATCCACATTTTAAACAGTTACTAAAAAAGATAATATCTTTAGTCAGCAAGGTCAAAAGTTAGCTATAACCTATATTATCGTTTCCAGTTACCAAATATCAAAAGGAAGGTGTTGAATAAACGAGAATAACTTTCATTTACATAGTACTGTTGAAGTTGAAAACATTCAAAAGCATTATATAACAGGAATCAAAAGGAAAACAGATGCTGGGCTATGGAGACAAGATTAAGAGGAATGATTCAAAGCTTGGTTTGTGAAGCCGATTTAGAGAAGTTACTTCAGGATGGAAAGAACAGTAGGCAGGCAAAAAACTTTAGAGAGGGATTTCCAGAAAGTGTAACCAAAGCAACTGTGGACATTTCATTTATGGCAGAACAAAGAAATGATGCTTTGCGAAAGACTGGAATCGTAGAGCCTAAGGGGCATATTGAAGTGGTTGCAAAATTAGGATGGGATGAATGTATATATGGAGAGCTCTGAAGGCAAGAAATATTTTGAATATAATGTGTTAAGAGACAGGGTATTAATGTATATCGGCAAGGAAGAGGCATACTGTAAACTGGGTGATTATGTAGCTGGGTTTTGGTGTGTGATTTAGATTCTCTGGAAAAAACCCCGGAGGGTGATTCACCCAAAAAGGATCGAAGTGTTGACTTCACATAAAAACTGGAATAAATCATGCTGGTTTTTTAGCAGCTGATTTCAAAATGAATTTCCCGCACTCTCTGCACTACAGAGTTCACCAGCGTGGATCAATGCAAAAATCAATAGGCGGGGCCTATTTCTGTTGGACAGACCGGCAGCATAGTACTGAGTGGGCCACTGTGCATGCACCGATTTGCCAGTGCCAATATCCATGCATTTGCAGTGGTCCCTGTCTGCCAGCCTCACGATTGCTGACTAGCTTGATCAATAGCTAGCCCCATGAACCCCCACATTGTTGGACATGCGACCTCCCCATGGCCCAATCACTGGCTGCCCAAATAGCTTTGATGCCTACTACCTTCGTTTCTTGATCTCCCAATCTCCCCAGCGCCCCCCCCCACCAACAGCCCTAACATTCCTCCCAGTCTGACTCCCTGCCCCCTGCAGCCCTGACCTCACCCCCCACAGCAGGCTGCCCAATGGCTTGCTCCAACGGCTTGCTCCAGCCACCCTGATGGCTTGCTCCAATTACTGGTTTTCCTCCCTTTGTCACTCAGCCCAAAGTGCAGAATGGCAGTGGAATTCCCCATCCCCACAGATCATAGAAACCCTGTCCCCATCAGACTCTGCCCCACTAGACTCTGCCTTTTGGCACTGCCCCATGCCAGATGGACTGTGCACAGGGGTCCAGGCTGGCACTGCCAAGATGGCAATGCCCAGGAGGCACCACCATGGTGTCTGATCCTTTGGGGCCTGGATTTCCGCCCTTCACTCCAGTGGGGTCAGGCAGAAAGTTCTCCACAGATGGAAAGCTATACTAAATCCCACTGGACTAAACTACTTCTGTCTAAGGGGAAGAAGCGGGTGCTAATGGACCTGGAGACTTCAGTCCTAGGCCCACTAATTAAATTCAGATATATTTAAATGATCATCTACATATATTATGCAGCTCTGTGCCAATTTCTGGTGAGGAGCTGATGACGCTGGAAATTGGCACTGGGAAACATGCAGAGGCCATGGCGCCCAGCAGGGAGCTTGTGAAACGTCTCCATTAGAGTCTCGCGGCTCACTGTGAGACTAAAGTAGCACAGTGGATGGGAGAATCGCACCTCCCCCCAACAAAATGATGAGCCATTAAAATGATTTGTAGTTGTAAAGTATTCAAATATCATAAGAGACTTACAACAGCCTTTAGTTTCTAGCAAAGTGCACATTTGGGTTTTTTTTGTAGTATTATACTGCGTTGTGTATGTAAAGCGTTTGCATCTCTTCTGGTTTAATGTCACGTGACCTGTAGTGAATAAGCAGAGAGATTTCTGAGCTTTTGTGGCTCTTCCATCTCAGACCTGGAACTAGCAATACATCCTTAATAAACCTGCGTCATATTTTACTACAACCCACTAGTGTGCTACCTCATTATTTTTCTCTTTGTGGTAGTTATCAGCCCATATGTGATAGGCTGTATCAATATCAACTGGGATTCTGCCAGCTGTAGTGTCAAGTTCCTCATAGAACTAATATTTATTTTCTGTATTAACAGAGTTAGAACGTAGATATTCGTAACGTTATCTGGCCCTGCATGAATTAAGAGATGGACAAAAAGAGCATCTCCTGAATCAATTTTGGGGATTTTGTCATTGAGGGTAATGCATTCCCACACAAAGTAAAAAACAAATGGAATATGCATCAAAGATATCATATAAAATTAGTGCACTCAACACAAGGGAAGTGAAGAGCTGAAAAATGCTGACTGTTTTGAAACTAACATCATTGGAATGGAAGCTGCCATTGAAGCCAAGAGGAATGCTCTCATTAATTACAAGAGAAATCCACGTGAAAAGGCTCTGAATGCATTATGTACTGCTCAAAATAAAGTTCAATATTCTGCCAGGCAGTGCACCAGTGACTACTGGTTGAAATTTTGCAAGAATGTCCAAAAGTACTTCAATACAGGGGATGCTAGCTGCATGCATGAAGGAATCAAACAGGCAACAGGTCTGTCAATGAAGAAAATGCCTCCATTGAAAACAAATGTAGGGGAGTTCATCATCAATTGCAACAAGGAGTGGAGAGATGAGTTGGGCACTATCTTGAGTTGTACACAAAGGAAAACACTGTTATCAAGGAAGCTCTGGACATGATAGAAACCTTGCAGAACTGGATACTGAACACATGGTGAAGAGACATAACAAAGCTAATTGTTGTGTAATGGGAGAGTAGGTCAATAAAGGTAAAGTAACCATCGTCCAAGATGAACACAGACTGTTCTCTATTTTGAGCAGGGGTGGGGGCCTGACTGGTGATGATTTAACCTGAGGGTCACCACACTTCAAGCTAAGGGCAAGGTTGAGAAGGCAAGACTTAATGAATACCCTCCACTGGTACAGGAACTAAACCTTCAGTATTGGCCACTGCTCTGCATCACAAACCAGCTATCCAGTCAACTGAGCTGATCAACCCCCCTCTACTAATGTCTGCAATGGCAGGCATTAAGAAGAGTAATATCATAATGCTCAGCAAAGATACAATCCAGTGAAAAAGAAAGATTCTAGGAGAAGGAGACATCATCAATGGCTAACTAAGAAAGTTAAAGCTAGTATTAATTTGAAAGAAAAGGTACACAATTCTGGAAAGATGGGTGGTAAATCAGAAGATTGGACAGATTGTGTAAACCAGAAAATAATGTCTAGAAAGGTAATAAGGAGGGAGAAATTAGAGTATGAGATGAGATAAAGATGGCTCAAAATATAAAAACAGATAGTAAAAGTTTTCGGAAGTATTTGAACAGAAATAGAATAACTAAGTGGGTCCTCTCGAGAGTGAATCTGGGGAATTAATGATGAGAAACAAGGAAGTATTGAACAGATATTTGGGCGGGATTTTCTGGCCGCACTCCTCATGAAACTGGTCAGTTCCTTTCCATGGTCAGTCCCTTGCCCGCTACAATTCCCGTTGCGAGTGGAACTGGAAAATTCAGCCCTTTGTGTCTTTCTTCACTGTAGATGACACACATAATATACAAGAAATACCTGTAAACCAAGAGGTGACAAGGAGTAAGGAACCTAAAATAACTATAATCACCAGGGAAAGAACTACTAGAACTAAAGACTGATAAGTCTCCAGAATCTGATGGACTTCATCCTAAATTCTTAAGAGAAGTGGATGTTGAGATAGTAAGATGCATTGGTTGTAACTTCTCAAAATTTCCTAGAACCTGGAATGGTCCTGTCAGATGGAAAATAGCAAATGTAATTCCTCTATTCAAGAAAGGAAAGAGACAGAAAATAGGAAATTACAGACCAGTTGGTCTAACATCTGTCATAGGGAAAATGTGAGGATATATTGTTAAAGAGATTATAACAGGGCACTTAGAAACAACATGGTTTTGTGAAAGGAAAATCATCCTTCGCTAATTTATTAGAGTTCTTAGAACAAATAGCAAGTAATGTGGATAATGGGAACCTGTATAAATGGTGCATTTCAATTTCCAAGTGTTAGGTGAGGTGCCACATCAGCGATTGCTACACAAGAGCTCATAGTACAGGAGTATAACATAGTACAATGGACAGATGAATGGTTAGCTCATAGGAGTCACGATGTAGAGATGCCGGCGTTGGACTGGGGTAAACTCAGTAACAGTGTGGCAACAACAATTTTAAATCCAACCGATTTATTTGATAGTAAATCTGCAAGCTTTCGACTTTCGTCTTCGTCAGGCAAATGCAGTGTTCTGGTCTGCAATAGCACACATATCAGCACAGATAGTCACAGATTGCTGATTAGAATGCGAATCCTTACACCTAACCTGCTGTTCAAGTCTTAAAGTGGCTAACAATGTGGATGAAGGGAACCCTAAGCATTGGTTAGAGAGATGTGTATTGTCTCCAGACAGCATAGTAAGTGAGGTTTTTTGCTAACCCAGACAAGTCATCGGGGTTACAGATAGTGTGACATGAAGCTAAGATTCCTGTTAAGACCATCCTCATGTGTGCGGACCTTGGCTATCAGTCTTTGCTCAGCGACTCTGTGCTGTCGTGTGTCATGAAGGCCCCCTTGAAGAACATTAAATGAAAGCTTGCAGATTTACTATCAAATAAATCAGTTGGATTTAAAATTGGTGTTGCCAGACTGTTACTAGTTCATCGGAAGCAGAGAATTGGGAAAAATTAGTCAAGCTGAAACCAATGGAGTGCCACAGGGATCAATGTGGGGTTTCATCTATTTACAATCTACATAACTGACTTGGATGACAGGACCAAATGTATGATTGCTAAATTTGTTGATGATACAAAGATAGGAAGGAAAGTAAGTTATGAGGAAGATATAAAGAAGATACAAAGGGATTTAGATAGATTGAGTGGGTGACTATTTGGCATATGCAGTATAATGAGGGAACTTGGCAGGAAAAATTTAAAAAAATATATTATTTAATTGGAGAACGATTTTAGAATTCTGTTGGACAGAGATCTGGATGTCCTGAATGATATCAATCTCAAAAAGGTGGCATGCAGATAAGCAAGTGATTAGCAGCACAAATGGAGCATTGTTTTTCATTGCAAGAGAAATGCAATATAACCTATGTTGCTGTTCTTTCAATGTTACTGGGTCAAAATCCTGTAAGTCCCTTCCTAATCACATGTGTATCACATGGACTGCAGTAGGTCATGAAGGTGGATGGCCATCACCTTCTGAAGGGCAATTAATGATGGGCAATAAATTCTGGCTTAGTCTATGACACCCATCCCCTGAATGAACTAATAAAAAAAGGAAGCTTTGCTACAGTTAGTGAGATCACATCTGCAGTTTTGATCTCCTTAAAACTGCATTAGAAGCAGTTCAGGAAGCATTTATTCAAGTGATTCTGAGGATGAAAGAATTATCTTATGAGGAAAGATTTGACTGGTTGCATCTGTATCCATTAAAGCATGAGTGGTAATCTTATTGAAACATATTGTCCTGAAGGGATGTGGCAGAGTTCAGGATGTTTTTCTTCTCATGAAAGAGACCAGAACTAGGGGCACTAGGAGTATCCCATTTAAGATGGAGATGAGAAGATTGTTTTCCTTGTAGAAGGAATTCTTTTCTCCAGAGAGCAGTGAAGGCTGTGTCATTGAATATTTTTAAGGCTAGGTTAAATAGATTTTTAATTGACAAAGAATGCAAAGAGTATAGGGGATAGACAGGAAAGTAGAGTTAAGGCCATAATCAGGTCAGTCATGATGTTATCAAATGGCAGAACAGACTCAAAGGGCGAATAGCTGACTCCAACTCCCAATTTGTATGTTCCCTACTTGCCATATATTGCCTGAACTCAGCAAGCATAGTGTGATGATAGTAGTTGCTCTCTCTCTCTCTCCTGTATATATATAGTTTTTATGTTCAAGGGGAATGTTTTAAAATTCAGCATTTTTCTACAAACAGTCTTTATGTTTGGAGGGAATGAAGGTCAGATGCTGGGAAAGCAAGCTCATTTCATTTTAAACATGTAGTGTTTGCTTAGGTGAGAACAAATGGATTTTTGTTTATAGATACAGGTTTCCTCTGGGGCTTTTAATTAGATTGACAGGGACATGTGATAATATGGTTAATGGAAAGAACTAGATTTGTAGCAGAGAAACAGCTTTCAATTCTGGTTAAGGTTTGTTTAAAGAAAGAAGTCTACAAGCTGCTCTGAAAATCTCTCTTCCAGGGCTTTAAAATAGTCTTCACCCTCTATGGCAAGTGTATTTATGGGGTTGCTAACTGTACTTAACTGATAGGTTGATGGAGCTAGGGCTTTTCTTCCTGGAGAGACAAAGGATGAGAGGCAACCTGATAGAGGTTTATAAGAGGTTTATAAGATGTTGAGAGATATAGATAGGCTGGATTCTCGGAGTGTATTTTGCAAGGCTGAAATGGTCGCTATGGAGAGGACACAGGTTTAAGGTGCTGGGGAGTAGGCACAGAGGAGATGTCAGGGGTAAGTTTTTCACTCAGAGGAAGGTGAGTGAGTGGAATCGGCTGCCGTTGGTGGTGGTGGAGGCGAACTTGTTGGGGTTTTTTAAGAGACTTCTCGATGAGTACATGGGATTTAATGGGATTGAGGGTTATAGATAGGCCTGTTAGGGAGGGATATGATCGGCGCAACTTGTAGGCTGAAGGGCCTGTTTGTACCATAATGTTCTACGTTAATATAAAATTGTAAGTCCGTAACAGAATGTTACCTCTTTGGAACTTTAACAGTATTAAGTTAGAAATTAAAGTTGTTTCCTTTCATTTTTTAACTTTTGTTCAATTGTTAAGAGTTAAGCTGCTTCATTTTGTTTGCGCTATACTTAAACAATGTTATTGAATAAAATTTGTTTTACTGTAAAAGATCCCTAATTTCTCAGTGGAATTACTCCTGGAATGAAGCATCCTATCCTCACCTTTATGCCAAAATATAAAAAATAGTTGGCATCTAGTCTAACTTCCTAATATAATTTGGGATTCTGGCCCAGGACACTAACAATGTGAACCTGGTACTTTTGCAGCATCTGCACAATCCCCCCGTCTGTTGGATGGGGCTTCAGGAAATGCATGAATCAAAGAATATGATCCTGTATAAGAATAAGCACAACCACAATGATAGCAATAACTGTCAAGGCATCTACCTGCTGAGAATCATGGAACAAGTCTTTACCAGTGTTGGCCTTGTCTGATTGCTGAACACATCTATCCTGAAAACCAGTGTAGTTTCAGAATTGGAGAATCTAAAATTGACAAGATGTTTTCAGTCCAGCGGTTGTAAGAGAGAGGTTGTGAACAAAGTAGACCACTATATATTGTCTGCATTTAACATAGAAGTGTACAGTAGTTAATTTTATGGTACTAAACCGGCAAAATGATGCCCCCAACACCCAACAACCATAACCTCCCCACCACACCCTTGCCCTGCCACAAATCCCACCATCTTTCCACTCCCCCCATCCCCACCCCACACAGCATCCAATTGGTTCTAAAATGATTAGAGGGATTTTACTTATTATTTTTCAAGTAGATATTCAACCAACTGCACTCTCATGACAGTAGCGGCAAATACGACCTTTCAGAAGTTTCAAGGTTTTCTGATGAACTTGAAAAAAAATTGCAACCATGAAGCTGCCCAAAAGTCAGAAGCAGCAATGTATAAACTCAGCAAAATGGACCTGAAAGACCAGCTTTAAAAAAAATTGGAACTGTCAAGCTGATGGTTCTGATTTTCTTTTAAAACTGGTCTTTTGTGTCTACAGCTCTGGCTGCCCTCTGGACAATGGGAAACATTTTTCAACACCCACTCTGGGCACTCCTAGTCCCAAGGCTACAGTGATTTGCATCATTTCCACCCCTCTCTATTGGGAATGGAGATGGGTTAAGGAGGGAGTCTTATGTGTCCACCTGAGAAAGCAATAAGGTCTCAGTTTAATACCTGATCTTGAAGGATGGCAGGTATAACAGTGCAGCACTCCCTCAATACTAAAATGGAAGCACCAGTACAGGTTACATGTTCAAATCTCTGGAATGAGACTTAAACCTGCAATTTTCTATTTTAAAAACATGTTTGCTCCTTACTGAGCCACAGCTGATACCAAGCCAGTGGTCCACGTTAACAGAAAATCCAATAGAGGTACACCAAACTATTAAGAGAATTTGATAGACACGTAAGGAGAAATTGTCCTTGGCAAGCAAATTACTAATCAGAGATCACTGATTTATATCAATTAAAAAAGGAAGGGGGAACTAAAGAGAAATGTCTTCATACAGAAGGCTATTTAGATCTTGAATACACATCTTTTTCCTTGGATGGTGATGGCTAACATGAGGGGGCATAGCTTTAAATTAAGGGATGATAATTATAGGACGAATATCGGAGGTAGGTTCTTTACTCAGAGCATACTAACAGCGTGGAATGCCCTGCCTGCAGCAGTTATAGCCTTACCAACTTTAAGGTCATTCAAATGGTCAGTGGATAGGCATATGGATAACATTAGAATAGTTTAGGTTAGAGGGTCATTAGATTGGTTCCACTGGTCAGCGCAACATCAAGGCCAACGGGCCTGTACTGCGTTGTAATGTTCTACGTTCTATCTGATCAGGCGACGGAATCAGATTCCATAGAATCTTACAACAAGCAATTAACATTGATATAACAAGGTCACATTTGCACTGTTATGAAGGAAAGCTGGAGCATATAACTAAATGGGACAGCTCTTCCAAATAGCTGGCATAGATTGTGCTGTAATATTCTATGATTCTGTTTGCTTTTGTTGTGGTCCTGCGCTGGCTTTTAATAATGTGCAAATGGACTCTTAAATTCCTTTGTTACGTTACAAATCATAATTCTCAAACTGGAAACATAGTAATTTTGTCTTTCTCAGATTCAAAGTGGATGACCAGCAAAATAACACCCCCTTGTTGATATTTGTACATGTATGTATATATATAAACAAAAACAGAAATACACCAGTTTAGTTGGGAACTAGATTTCTACATGTACACACCAGCTTTTTTGTCCTATAAAGACATTACGATCTAGTTAAGATTGTGGATTTCCCCAGATAAATAATTGTGGGTTGGAAAAGTTTCCAGCAAAATAGCAGAAGAGTTTCTTTTGGTGAGAAATAGGCTTAAAAAAAACAATTTTCAGAGAAATGGCTATTTGTACACTTGTGTGGATTGATCTTTGAAGATGGTTGCGTAATTATTAGGTGACTAATAGAGTACAAACATACATTATTTCAGTGTGTGGGTGGAATGCCTAGAGATGTTTTTCATTGTTAATGATATTCTAAAAGATTCTGATAATCCAGCTATTAATTAGTAGGGAAAAGAGAATTATTTTTTGACAGTAGCAGGCCTAGAGGTATATGAAACACTCCAGGATTTGCTTGTTCTGCTATGCCTAAAGATATGCTGCTGTTAGACATTTTGTGTAAGTTTGAGCAGCGCTACATCCCGAGCCTGTTAAAAGCTATTGGTTTGGAACACAGCTTGCTAAGGACACTGTAGAGTTCATCACAACCTTGCAAAAGTTGTTCTTTCATTTAATTTTGGAAAATGTCAAAGGTTTAAAAATAAGTACATTTAAAAACAAGTCAATGTAGTAAAAAGTTAGCATTGGCAAAGTTAACTTTCAACATAGCTCGCCAAGCAGCATTTTCCATTGACATGGCAGAATGTAACTCAAGTTAGAATTAACAACTACTTGCCATCTGCTGAAGTAAATGAATTGCAGCTGAGTAAACTAAAAGCCCAAACAAGGGCAGTTAGCTGTAACATTCTATAAAGTACTACAGAATCCTGTTACTGTTGCTCAAGCCAGCATTGGAGACAGAATTGTCCCTTTTTAAAGGCCAAGTGCTAATCTGCAAGAAGGGTCATTTTACCGAGGCATGCCAGAAAATTATTACTTAGCTTAATTGCTTGCTTAGAACTCCCCATTATAAATGTTCTGTAATCTTGCACCTCTCAACAAATGTCTGATGAAGTGAAAAATTCAATTGAAGGTCAAGGTCAAAATAAGTTTTTTCTGGAGGAAACTTCTTTTAAGACTCAGGCCAGGATGGGTTAAGGTCCTTCCAAACTTTGGGTCAAGAAAGGCAGGTTCTTCTTAAAAAAGGAAGCCAGGAGTTAAGTTGGCTTTGTAATAAATGAAAATATAAGTTGAATGGAATTCAAATACAATCTAACTTTTGCACTAAGGAAAGAAGTGTAATAGCATAATCTTCTAGCCCTGTGTAAATATGTATATAAATCAAAACCAGAGTAAACCATTTCAGTTAAGCTAGAACCCCATATGAATGTATTAATGTTTTTGTTCTTGCAAAGATATGACACCCATACAATTTCATTTGCCATCCAGCAGATCGATGTGTCTTTTAGTTGTCATTACAATTTACCATATCAACAATAAAATGGTTTTCAGCAAGTTTTGATAGTTTCAGAGCTCACTTCCTGTTCAAATATAGCCTTTAGTTCAACAAAATGTAAAAGAATGTAACTTCTCCAGTCACCTTCACACAGCGGCCTGGACCTTTTTTTTAATTAAAGGACTGTTTTTGTAGGCAGAGCTCAAGTAGGTCAAGGTTTGTAATTATTGACATTGCACACTCCAGTCGCTTAGCAACAAGCGCCAGACAGGCCCTGCGCCTGCGTAGTTGGTGGCGGAATTTCCCTCCGTTCAGGCACCGCTGAGGACAACACTGGGCTTGGGGGGGGGGGGTGGTCCTGTCGGCTCCGTTACCATGGTGAGAGCCTCAACGGATGGGCCGGTCGGCCGGAAAATGGCGGCTGTCACTTCACCCCTAGAGTCGGTGCACAGCAACGATCAGGACCTAGTCCTGCTGTTGTCTTACTCGTCAGGAGCCAACCGTTACACAGGGTAAAGGCGGACAAAGTTTCTTACGCTTTGTCAGAGGCCGGGATTCGCAGGAGAGTTGGGGGTGTTAGCACTGCTGCCTCATAGCGCCAGAATGCCGGTTCGATTCCCGGCTTGGGTCTGTGGCTGTGCGCAGTCTGCACATTTTTCACGTTTCTGTATGGGCTTGCTGCAACAGTCTGAAAGATGTGCTGGTTAGGTGCAGCGCTACGCTAAATTCTCCCTCAATATGCTTGACCAGATGCTGATGTGTGGCATCTAGGGATTTTCACAGTAACTTCATTGCAATGTTAACGTAAGCCACATTTGTGACACTAATGAATAAACTTTAAACTTTTACTCTTCACTCAGTGCAGCATGTGTGTAAACTGCTGTCAGATTATAATTTGCTGACAGCCGCACCAGACAAAACAATACATTCCTATTTCTGCCAGAGCATAAATATTTGAAGAATCGACTCCCCTCCCCTATTTCTTTTCACCAATTGTCTGGAATTCCTCTTCCCCTGCAGCACTGCTTGACTCCTTGCTGCGATGATGTTGAATGGGCATTCCTCCAGCACTTTACAATTCAAGTGTAATTGAATTATGTATGGTTACAGAGATTGGACTTGGGTGGGATTGTTGTCAGTGCGGCCTTGATGGGCTGAATGGCCTCCTTCTGCACTATAGGTATTCTATAAGTGGTCCTCGGTCATTTATAAGCCCTCACGGCACTGCATCTGTGTTCAGTTTATCTAATTGCAATGTGAATTAGCACACACGTGTCCTGTTTTACAGTCTTCTTGTCAACAGGTGCCTCTCCAACAGAAGGGTTCATCAATTGCGACCAAGGATTGCACTTCCCTGTTGGAGCTGGCTGATTTTGTGAACCTGGGCATGTACGAGTGGGACATTGGGTGCAGCTGGTCAGTTAATAAGCTGCTTTGAGCTGGGAGTTCACCCACATGGGGAGGCTGGGTGGTCAAAGGGTCTTCTAGGCACCTAAAGTAAAGGGTGGGCCAGGAGACCCACTGTGAATGAAGGAGGGTACCTTCGGGCTGATGGGACCAGCACGCCCTGTATTATCCAATGGATCTTTCTGTAAGTGAAAAGCAAACAATGTCAGAAGCATTTTCCTAAGGATGAATTGAATTTTGCCAGTGGTATTCTTTGAAGACCTGCTGAACTGCAGGAAAGGATGTCCCAAGGCATAGTACATTGGGAGACCATATAGACATTACGACAACAGATGAATGAACACCGCTTGACAATCATCAAGCAAGAGTGTTCTCTTCCTATTGGAGAACACTTCAGCAACCACGGGCATTTGGCCTCTGATTTTCGGGTAAGTGTTCTCCGAGGCAGCCTTCATGACAGAGTCGCTGCACAGAGACTGATAGCCAAGTTTTGCACACATGAGGACTGCCTCAACTGGGATCTTGGGTTCATGTCACATACCTATAACCGCCATGACTTTCCTGGGCTTGCAAAATCTCACTAACTGTCCTGACGGGATACAATACACATCTCTTTAACCTGTGCTTAAACCTCTCTCCACTCACGTTGTCTGCACCTTTAAGACTTGGTTAGCCATAAAGACTCACATTCTAATCATTATATTGCAAATTGAGTTTGTGTCTTTATATGCCCTATTTGAGCACTGAAATCCCACTCACCTGATGAAGGTTCAGCGAGCGATCTGAAAGCTAGTGGCGCTTGCTACCAAATAAACCTGTTGGACTTTAACCTGGTGTTGTAAGACTTCTTATTACATTCTTTGAAGAGGCATGATGTGGAGATGCCGGGAGACCAGTCTTTATCCTTATACGCACTGGTCTTTGAAGACACCAGTGCATATGAATTTTAAGGCACTCTGACCTCTGAGTTGCAGGCAATCAATACAGCACTGACAAAATTTCGTAACTTTCTAAAAATCCCTCTATAATTAACCATAATTGGCTTCCTGCTGCAGATGAGTGGGTAGTTATTCTCGTAATTGTGAGGGAAAGTTGCAAGCAATCGACGTAGCTTGGGAAAAGGCAGTTAAAGATTGAAAAAGAACCAGGCCAATGCATTCTCCACTCAAGTTTTCTTGCCCCTTCCAAACTTGCAACCAGCGCCTGGGAGTGTATCCTCCTGCCTCAGAAATCCTAACTGACCTTTGACTTCTCATCCTATTAATGCGCTATTTTATGTCAGCTAACTGGGAATTAAACTTGGTTCATTGTATTCTTTAGATCAAACTGACCAAGCCTTCAGGGCTACTTCAAATGTATCTCTTTACATTTGTCCTTGTTTGAGTTCATAACCCACTCTTCCTTAGTTACAATTTTCTGTCTCATTTGACTAATGCATGTTGGTTACTTTTGTTATTAAAGTACTCTCTATTCCTTAAGAGATGTAATGCCAAGAAACTGCCCATTAATTTATTTGGTTCGATAGAATCATCTGTGCTCTTACTGAGTGATACTGTGTTATAAAATGTTTATGCTGTTTCAATTATATGTTTTTTATTTCTTTTTTTTAGCTCTGGCCCCTCAGATCAGTTGAAGGTTGGTTTCTTTAAAACAGATCGTGCTACTCAAACTGATGTCAGTGAGATATTGCAACTGAAGGAAATGAGCAAAGATGTTGAGTTTCTCGTCAAGGTGCTTGAATTTTTATTGAATTTTATGGGATAGTCGTGCTTAATATCAAATAAGAGAATATTGTAACGTAAAATGGGATCAAAAGAACAATAACAGCATAGATACAAAACTGGCAAAAGGACAGGAACATTGAATAATTGTAAATCTTTAGTTTCAAACTGGAGGAAAGTGTACTTTGATGTTCAGGAGGGATTGGTATTAGGGCCATTGTTTCTTTCGATATATATTAATGACTTGAAGGGGCATTATTTCAAAGTTTGCAGGTATGAAACTTGATACTTATGAATAATGAGAAGGTCAATCACAGACTTTAGGTGGACATTGACTGGCAGAGCGGGTATCCAAAGTGCAGATGAAATTCAACAAATTGACATATGAGGTGATACATTTTAGTTGCAGGAATGAGGAAACAATGTTAAAAAAAGGTACAATTGGATTGTTATCTGAAAAGGAAGAAGTTGCAGAATTACAGGGAAAAGATGGGAGAGCTTGTCATAGAGTCATAGACTTTTACAGCATGAAAGAGAGTCTTTGAACCATCATGTCCATACCAACCACGAGCACCTATCTATTCTCTTTCCACAGTCCAAAGGTCTGCAGTTTGGGTGGATTGACCATAATAAATTTCCCCTTAACGTACAAAGATGGGTAGGTTAGATGGATTAACTGTGGTTAAAGTGCAGGGTTACAGGAATAGAGTGGAGGATTGGGCTTGGGTAAGATGCTGTTTGGACACTGAGTGCAGACTTGATGGTCTGAATGGTCCCCTTCTGCATGTAGGGTATCTATGGTTTCATCATAACCTCTCTGCTCTTATATTCTCTGCCCCTATTTGATGAAGGCAAGTATCCATTTGCCTTTTTAACCACTATCTGTCTGTCATTGATCAAAAAACTAAGAGATTAGGGAAACAAGCCACAACCTACTTTAAAATAATTTAAAATCACCTCCACTCACGGACAGACGGAGAGAGGATAAAGAAGTTCAATTCTTCTCCTTTCCCTAACAAATGGCACTAGATAAATTGTTCCTATAGTGAGCTGGCACAGCCAAACAAGATGTATGAATATCTTTTATGTTGTGACAATTCTGTAATCCTCTTATGTGGGAGCAAACATCTGGGAATAGATGAAAGATGGGCTGAACTGGCATCTTAGCATTCTATGATTTAGATAATTAGCTGAGAGAGGGTGATAAAAGAGATAGGGATGTTGCTTTATTGATTAAGGAGAAGCAGCTATACAGAAGGAGGACACTTTGGGGTGGGATAATGCAGTGAAGCCATATGGGTAATGCTTAGGAACAGGAGCGATGCAGTCACATTGCTGAGGTTGTATTACAGACCTCTCAATGGCCAGCATGAAGTGAAGGAACTGATATGTCAGCAGATTACGGGAAGATGTAAAAACAACAGGGTTGTTGTCATGGATGATTTTAACTTCCTCAACGTAGACTGCGATTTCTTTAGTATTAGGGGCTTGGACAGAACAGGGTTTGTTCAGTACGTCCAAGAGCACTTCTTGAGGCAATATGTAGATAGTCCAATTCAGGAAGGGACTGTCTTAGACCTGATTCTGGGAAACTGACTTGGATAGGTGATTGTGTTCTCAGTGGAGGACCATTTGGGAACAGTGATCATAATTCTGCAAGTTTCAAGACACTTTAGAAAAAGAAAAAAGTAGTTCCAGAGTGAAAATGCTAAACTAGGAGAAGGCTAATTGCGACAATATTCGGCAGGAGCTAGTGAATGTAGATTGGGAGTTGTTTGAGGGTAAATCCACATCCCATCTGTGGGAGGCTTCTAAAAGTCAGTTGTTATTATATCATGACAAGTATGACCCTATAAAAATGAAGGATAAAGATGGCAAGATCAGGAACCCTGGGTGACAGGAGAGATCGTGAGCTCAGTGAAAATGAAGAAGGAAGCATACATAAATTTCAGGAAATTGAAAACAGATTGAGGAATTCAGAGATAGCAGGAAAGAGTTTAACAGGGACTTAGGAGGGCAAAAATGAGCCATGAAATGTCCTTGGCAGGCAGGAATATGGAGAATTCCAAGGTTTTTTTTTATGTATATATAAGAAGAAAGAGAGTAGCTAAGGAAAGGGTAGATCCACTTAATTTGTGGCAAATTAAGGAGGCAATTTGTGTGTGGAGCCAGCTGAGGTTGGTGAGATCCTTATCAAGTACTTTGCATTAGTATTCACAAAGGAGAGGGATGTGGTGGATAGTGAGGGTAGAAAGGAAGATATTGGCATTCTAGGGTATGTTGAGATAAAAAAGGAGGAGGTATTGGAGAGGTTTTGAAAAACATTAAGATAGGCAAGTATCAAAGGCTAGATAAGGTCTGTCCTAGAGTACTGAGAGAGGTGAGGGAAGAATTTGCTAAAGCCTTGACCAAAGTCTTTATATCCTTTTTAGTCTTGGGTAACAGATAACAGAGCTAACATTATTCCTCTGTTTAAGAAGGGCAAAAGAGACAATCTAGGAAATTACAGGTTTGTAAGCCTTACATTAATGGTAGGGAAATTATTGGAGAGGATTCTTAGGATAGGATGTACTCATATTTGGAAGGGAATAGGCTTATTTGCGACAGACAGCATTGTTTTATGAAGGGTTGGTCATGTCTCACAAACTTGATTGAGTTTTTTGAGGAACTGACAAGAAAAATTGACCAGGGCAGGGTAGTGGATGTTATATACATGCCTTTGGTAAAGCCTTCGATAAGGTTCCTCATAGCAAGCTCATATAGAAGGTGAAATGTGTGTTCTCAGATTACGTGTTCTCAGGCATTCTCAGAAGGCGGTGTTCTCAGCCCCCTACAATAGTCCTTATACACCTATAACTGTAAGGCCAAATTTCCCTCCCATTCGATTTTCAAGTTTGCTGACAACATGACCATAGTGGGTTGGATCTCAACCAATGATGAGATAAAGTACAGGAATGAGGTAGAGAATCTGATGAATTGGTGCAGTAACAATAATCTCTCCTTCAATGTCAACAAAATGAAGTAGATTATCATTGACTTCAGGAGTGTAAAGAAGAGCATGCCCCTGTTTACATCAATGAGGACGAAGTAGAAAAGGTCAAGAGCTTCATGTTTTTAGGTGTCCAGATCACCAAAACTTATCTTGGTCCCCCCATGCTGACACTATAGTTAAGAAAGTCCACCAACACCTCTACCTTTTCAGAAGACTAAGGAAATCTGACGTGTCAGCTATAACTCTCACCAACTTTTACAGATGTACCATGGAAAGCATTTTTTCTGGTTGTATCACAGTTTGGTATGGCTCTTTCCCTACCCAAGACCACAAGGAATTGCAAAAGGTCATGAACGAAGCCCAATCCATTATGCAAACCAGCCTCCCATCCATTGACCCTGTCTACACTTGCTGCTGCCTTGGCAAAGCAGCCAGCATAATTTAGAACCTCACGCACCCTGGACATTGTCTCTTCTCTTTTTTCAGAAAAAAAGATACAAAAGTCTGATGCCATGTACCAACAAACTCAAGAACAGTTTCTATCCTGCTGCTGTCAAACTTTTGAATGAACTTACCTTGCATTAAGTTGATCTTTCTCAACATCATAGCTATGAATGTAACACTACATTCTGCACTCTCTTGTTTCTTTCTCTATGAATGATATGCTTTGTCTATGTAGCATGCAAGAAACAATACTGTTCACTGTATGTTAATACATGTGACAATAATAAAATCAAATCATATGGGATCTGAGGTGAGCTGGTAAGATGGATATAAAACTGGCTTGAGCTTAGAAAGTAGAGAGTAGCAATGGGAGGGTACTTTTCTAACTGGATGTCTGTGACAGGCAGTGTTCCATAGGATCAGTGCTGCAGCCTCTGTTGTTTGTAATATATAAATGATTTGGAGGAAAATGTAGGTGGTCTGATTTTGCAGTTTGAAATTGGTAGTTAATTCAAAAATTGGGGGAGTAGTGGATATTGAGGAGAATTATCACAGGATATAGCAGAATATAAACCAGCTGGAGACCTGGGCTGAAAGATGGCAGATGGAATTTAACCTGGAAAAATGTGAAATCATGTGATTTGGAAGGTCTACTGCAAAGGAAAGTATTCAGTAAATGGTAGAACCCTTAGAAATATTAGCATCCAGAGAGATGTAGGTGTGCAGATCCACAGTTACCTGAAGGTCGCAATTCAGGTGGACAAGATGATCAAGAAAGCATATGGCATGCTGGCCTTCATTGAATAGGGCATTGAGTTTAGGAATTGGAAAATCATGTTGCAGCTGTATAAGACTTTGGTTATGTCACAGTTGGAGTATTGTGTACAATTCTTGTTACCACACTAATGGAAGGATGTTGATGCATTGGAAAGGATGCAGAAGAGATTTACCAGGGTGTTGCCTAGTTTGGAAAATGTGGACTATGAAGAATGGTTGATTGTTTTCATTGGAGCGTGCAGGATGAGTGGGGAACCTGGTAAAGATTTACAAGATTATGAATGGCTTGATTAGAATGGATAGTCAGAGTCTTTTTTCCAGGCTCAAAGGGTCAATTACTTGGAGGCGTGAGTTGAAAGTGAGAGGGAAAAGTTTAAAAGAGATGTAAGGGACAAGTTTCCATATACAGCATGGTGAATGCCTGGAACATACTGCCGGAGGAGGCAGTGGAAGCAGATTTTTTAACAATGTTCAAAAGGCATCTGGATCGATATATGAGTTGGCAGGAAATAGAGCATTATGGACCATGTGGAAGCAAGAAAACATTAAATTAGAGAGGCATCTGTGTCAACACAGGTGTCAGCACAAGTGGCCGAATGGCCTGTTCTTCTGCTGTACTGTTCTTTGTTCTTTGGGTATTAGTGATATGTGTACACTTACACCCTCTGTGAGGAACCCATGGCTTCACTAATAGTGAGTGCCACAAGATAGGTAATTCTTAGATGAAATACAATTTTTATACAATTGCACACAGAAAATAAGTCCAAATTGTTTTCCATTGTGTTTGTTGTTTAGAAAGCAGAGATAGTTTTTGTTGAGCTATATTGGTATTGTTAAATATTAGAAGTAACGTATAGAATTAAGTTCGTTTAATTTAGTTCTTCTGTGTAAGAAGAGTAATACTCATTAGATTCATGTTAGACAAAGATGTTTATTGTATGGGGTTTTTGGCCAGTACAAACTGCTTCTAATATGCTTAGAAAGGTTTATGACATAAAAAGTAAACATGAATTGGAGAAATAATGAGCTGTTGTTAATGTGCTGGCCTTGGAAAAGTTCTAGAGGAGGTTCACAGAAATGATCCCTGGAATGAAGATCTTGTCATATGAGGAATGGTTGAGGACTCTGATTCTGTACTCTGGAATTTTGAAGGATAAGGGAGGATCTTATTGTGAAATGTGAAATGGTGTTTTTACTAGTAGGAAAAACTAGAACCAGAGGGCACAACCTCAGGCTAAAGGAACAATCCTTTAAAACAGAGATGAGGAGAAATTTCTTCAGCCAAAGAATGGTGAATCTATGGAACACTTTGCCACAGGAGGCTATGGAGACCGGGTCATTGAATTCTTAGACAGAGATTGATAGCTTCTTGATTAATAAGAGGGTCAAGGGTTATGGGGAAAAGACAGGAGAATGAGGATGAGAAAAGTATCAGCCATGATTGAATGTTGGAGCAGACTCGATGAGCTGAGTGGCCTAATTCTGCTCCTGTGTCTTATGGTCTAACTAGAGACACGTTTAGGGTAGGAAGACTTTTTGAGTGGAGTTTTAGCTGAATTCATAGAGGTTGAGTGAGGAAGGGAGAGAATGTACAACTCTCAGCATTACAAGAAACAGGAAAGCCATACAATGGAATAATGTGAATGAAAGCAACTTCAAGAGGAACTATTAGTCTCAAAACTAGGTATTGAGAAAAAAGCTCCAGAAACATTGAAGTGAGAAAGAAGAAAGACGAACTGCCTCTGGAAGAGGAAAGGCTAAAGTTCATAGAAGTTAAAGTTGGACCTGGGAAGAGAAGAACTGGTGAGGTTGGCTGCAAACAAACCACAAATCTGAAGAAATCATGGTTGCAATTCTCCCTTGGTGACCGACCCTCAACTTTTCTGTCAGGTTGTGGTGGGAGACGCGCGTCTGCAGCCTTAAACAGGGATTTACACATGGGCACCTCCCAGAGCTGGCAAACATTGACCAGTCAGATCAGGGATCTGCTGGGGTGAAAGGGTGGGGGTGGATGGGGGGTAGAGGCATTGCCACTGCTGGGGACGGGGGATTGGTGGGGGATGGGCTGCACATCGGGGCGCTCCAGGATAGAGGGGGGAGGTGTTGTCAGAGCTGGCCTGGGAATTGTTGTGGGGGTGGGTGGGGGGAGGTGGGGGCTGGAAGGGCAGCACTGCAGGTCCCAGACTGGCCAGCAAATGGGGAGTCTGACAGATCGGGACTACTGTGAATGCGCACATTTCCAGAATTGTCAAACTCCGGCGTGAATAGGCACACTCCTGCCTCCCTCCACAAGGTTTTTTAATGAGATTCTCAACTGGACCTCTGCAGTGCACAGAATACTGAAATTCAGGCAAGAAGCTAGACTGACAGAACAGTCGGGATTTAGAACAATTCTCCCACCAATTCAGCACTTTTGGAAGAATCGCAGCCCATATTTGAAGTGTTCGAAGCTAAAATTTGGACGCATGCTGCAATCCAAGGCAAAAATAACCTGGAAGGAAAACCTGGTGGTAGATTCCTAATTAATATAGTGGTGAGGGAGCTTTATTTACAGGATTGTTGGAAAACCTCAAGCGGATTCTTGATGAAAACAGCTAATGGAAGGCATTGTTTCACAATGTGATTTTTTGGGAGTGGTGTTTGGAAACATTCATGAGACAATCATCTGGAAGGTTTGCGAGAAGAAATACATGAAAGATCGGTTGAGTAGCATTCGCCATTTGGTTTCAGAGTGGAATCATATCTGTATGCCCGTGTAAATCTAAGAGGAGAGGAAAAGAATACTATACTATAATCAAACTTTTATGTTTAAAGAATGTCATAAGAAAAGAGATTGAACAATTTAGACCTATACTCTCTAGAATTTAGAAAAGGAGAGATTAAATTGAGGTATACAAGATAATGAAAGGTATGGATAAAGTAGATGTGGAGTAGATGTGGGGCATTCCAGGACGAAAGATCATGGTCTTATGATAAGCAAATTTAAAAGAGAGTTGAAGAGAAACTACTTCTCCCAAAGGATTGTGAAGCCTTGGAATTCACTACTTCAAAGTGGGATGGATGCTGAGACAGTGACTAAATTTAAGGATGAGTTAGATAGATTTTTGATTGGTAATGGGTTGAAGGATTATGGGAAAAGGCAGGAAAATGGAGATGAGGAGCATATCAGCTAGGATCGAATGGTGGAGCAGACTCAGTGGGCCAAATGGCTAAATTCTACTCCAATGTACTATGTTAAAAACTGATTAATTGTTCTGTGACTCTGTTCCTCTACATTTTCTAAAAAAAGCTAAGGTTATGATATTTTGAGACAGTGTTCCATTCTGGAATCTTCCCGCCCAGCAGTAATGCTATCTTAAATTATAATGTTGTTACCACTTGTTATTAAACTTTGGATAGAGAAACAGAAGAGCAGAATATTATTAAAATGGTGGTAGGTTGGCAGTGTTGGTATACAAAGATATCCTAATACGCTAGTGCAAATGTGCAGGAACAGCAAGCAATTAGGAAAGTAAATGTTATGCTGGCCTTCATTGCAAGAGGACATTGCAGCAGGAGCAATTATGTCTTTCTGCAGCTGTATTCTGTGCAATTTTGGTCTCCTTATCTAAGAAATGGTATACTTGCTACAGAGGGAGTGCAGCAAAAGTACATCAGAATGTTCCTGGGATGGTAGGATTGTTATATATGGAGAGATTGGGTCGACTGGCACTGTATTCACCGGAGTTTAAAAGAATGAGAGGTGATCTGATTGAAATGTATAAAATTCTAAGTGCTGGGCAGAGTAGATGCTGGGAGGCTGTTTCCTCTAACTGAGGGGTCTAGAACAAGGGTTCACAATCTCTAAATATGGGTGGACCATTTAGGACTGAGATGAGGAGGAATTTCTTCACCCGGAGGGTGGTGAACCTATGGAATTTTCCAGTGTAGAAAGCTGTGGAGGTTGAACAGAGAATGTATTTAAGGAGGGAATGGGTAGATTTCTAGACTCTAAAGGTGTCAAAGAGATATGGGGAGAGTGGTGAGTATGGTGTTGGCTTAGTGGATCGGCTATAATCATGTTGAATGATGGAACAAGCTTAAAGAACCAAATGACCTATTGCTGCTTCTGTTTTCTATGTTCCTATGATCCCCAGTGGTTGAAGAAGGTGATTACTCATAAAAGGTGAATGATCGATTTGTTCATTAAATACAAGATTTTAGAAGATTTAGAAAACAATATGTAGTGGAGTGCAAAACTGTTTGCAAGATTTGAGCATAAAGAAATCATTATAAACAATGGGGATCTCAGTGATTTTCTTGGTATAATTGGACACACTTAAATTAATGTGTTCAGATATTTCACCGTTTGGTAACAGAGTGTTGCATGTAAGATTGTGCCACAAAATTGGTAACTATTCAATTGATTGGTGCTATGTAATGACCCACAGTATTAGAATATAGCAAATGAAATGTAACAGAAATGGACCAATTGTCCATTCAATAAGATTACAGCTGATCCATTTCATTTCCCATCACCCTGCACTATTGGCCTTTGTTTGATAATGCTTGTAAAGTGCCTTGAGGTATTTTATTAAGTGCAAGTTTCTGTTACTATACTATCCTCATTTCCTTAATCCTCTCAATCAATTGATTTTGACTTGAATATACTGACTGATTGAGCATCTATAGTTCGCAGAGAAGATAATTCCTAAGATTCACAATCTTTGACCTCATTGACTTCTTATTCTGAAATTGTGGGCCAGGTTTTTGTCGAGTTGGAAAAACTCCACAGATCTAGAAAAATGGTGAGCGTGACCCCCTTTCTGACATCCAGTTTTTGCCAGTAGGAATTACACAGAAGGGAAAGCCAAGCAGGGAAGTTTGAGGTCCATACTGAATTCATTTAGAATCTATTTAGGTTATTGCACAGGCCTTAACTTGAAGTATGGGAGTCATGAATTTATGGATTAGACAATAGGAAAGTAGATAAAGCCTGTTTACCTTTCACTATTTGGAGCTTTATTAAAGCACTCTGCTCTTTTAAAGGTAAAAAGCATAGGCTTGTCAGTGAGAGTTTATAAAGGATCTCTTTGACTGCTTTGATTGACAGGCATTAGTTTGCAAAAAAAGCATAGCATCTGGTCATAAAGTTTTAATAGAGCTTTTTGTGGACATTTCCTCAAGAACTAGCTTTATGTCATTATGGATGCTTGGCTGAGTTTCAAACACTAACTCTGCAGGGAGTTCTTGAGTTCACAGTTTGATTGACAGTTTTGTGGGGTCTGAATCAAAGCTTGTTTGTTTTTACAAGAGATTAATTACTTGATGTTTAAAAGCTTTTGCCATTCCCAGCTCGGCCTTCAAACATATAATTTATTTTGATTAGATTTAAGATGCCAGTTTTGAACTTGACTAAATCACTTCCAAACTCACCTTAAAATTTAATGTATTATGGCTACTGTTCTTTGGCGGTCTCTTTACTACAAGATTATTAATTAACCCTTTCTTATTGTATAATAGTATACCTAAAATAGCCTGTTCCTAGTTAGTCTCTTGACATACTGATCTAGAAGATTATCTTGCATATATATTCTATGAACAATTCATCCACACTATTATTGCAAATTTGATTTGCCCATCTACATAAAGATTAAAATCTTATATCTAATATGTGCCTCTATTTTTCTGATTTATACTCTGCCCAACACAACAGCTCCTGTTAGGTGATTGATTATAAGTCTGACCAATATTTCCTCATTTCTGTTTCTTATCTGCACTCAAACTGAATCTACCTCTTGAATTATGGAACTACTAACTTTAATCGATCCTTTATTGTCAAGGCTACCACAACTTTTTCTATTTTGACTATTCTAAACATTAGGTTGGTCACTTTGCAACCATCTTTCCATAATGGTAATAAATCAAACATACTAATTTCTAATGTGACAACAGTAAGGTTGTTTTGTTTTAGGACTAGATCTCTTTGGTTTATAAGAGTGTTTTTTGGGACGCTAGGTTTAAATGTAGTGTAGATGAAAGGAATCACGTGACCTGTTCTGAGGTCTACCTTACAGTAAGCCTGAGTGTTTCATTTCTTAGAGATTTGAGGAAGGATAATTATTTTTTTGAGAAGGAGGTACAGAGTTTTGAAAAGTAGAATGCAAGAGACTGAACTAGCCAGGCCTGCTACTTAAGTAGAAAAATGCTGACTCTCTCATCAATGTGAGTAAACCCTATTCTCAGGTTGAAGACTGAGCTCTTGAGGAGGGAAAGAAGGCTAGAATACTTGTCTATCTTGAAGCTAAAGGATGAAATCTATTGTGTAACCCTCGCAGCAAAAAGAGACTGGGATTGGAGGCTGCCTAGCTGGGAAAGTGAAAGGGAAGCAGCACATTGGAAGCCTGGAACATTTGTGAATCATTGTGATAAGAACTGCAACAATTCTGTGAAGAGTGCAATCCATGATAAATATAAGGAAATTGTTTACTTCGTTGAAAGTCTAAGTTGCTACAACTAATTGTTGTTAGTTATTCGATACAATAGAAGTTCTAAAACATGAAATCTTCACATATTTCCATTGTTCATCAGATGTTCAGATTTCTCAATCAGTCTGCAAGGAAATTGTAACACGATCTGTTATTAGTTTATTATTTATTCTCCTAGCCCACTGCACTTGCTGGGAAATTCAAGCAGAGGCCATTTTACGGGTTCCTTGCTCACCACAGCCTCTGCGAATCTCCAGGCACCAGATTTCTGGCACTGTCAGCTCAGCACCAGAAATTAGCATGAGGCTGCATAAATTATTTAAATACTCATTTCAATATAATTTACATTGGATTAGCTTCTTCCCCCTGCCATGATTATTTCACTCCAGCAGGGTTTACAATAGCTCCCTGCTCAGGGGAGCTGACAGCATGACCTGCTGGAGTTCAGGAAGGCCATTAACGTTCCCCAGAGGATCAGAGTTAAGGGGGCGTGTCCCCTGGACATTGCCAACCTAGCAGTGTGAGCCTGGCCGCTCTGGCACTGCCTAAGGGGCACATTGGCTCTGCCCACTAAGCATAGCCAGTGCCTAGAGGTCAAGGCCAGAGGGAGCAGGCCTAATGGGGGCTGGGCATTTTGGAGGGGAGATTGGCGGGCAAGTCCCAAAACCAGTAATAGAGAAATGGAGGTCAGCGATCAGGACTGGGCATCGGGGTAGGGGTTGGTGGCAGCCTGCTGGGAGGGGGAAGGGTTGGCGCTGCAGGTGGGGAGGCAGGAAGATCAGGACTTCTGGGGGAGGGTGACAGATCTTAGTGCTAACAGGTCAGTGTATGGCATGGACAGTGACCCACTTATTACTATGCTGCCAGTCTTCCCAGCTTGATAGATCCCAACCCCTGATATTTTGCATGAATCACACCAAAGCATAGAGTGGAAGATTCATTTTGAAACTCTCATTGAAAAAAACAGCAGGATTTATTCCAGTTTTTGCATGAATTCAACACTCATAATTTTGTGGGGAAAATTGCTTCCTTGGTCTTTTTTTCCAATTTTCTCCGATGCTATCTTCTTCACTAATGCCCCATTATCTTCACTGTTCCATCCTGACCCACTCTGCTTATTTTCATCCAATATGTTGCTTTGCCCCTAAGTCTCAACATTTCCTTTACTGGTTTTGAATTTTCCTTTTCCTGAAACCTCCCACCTGTGGCTTTATTAGTTTAAAGCTTTATCTACTACCCTAGTCATTCAATTCACCAGGACACTGGTCCCTACCTTGTTTAATTGGAGTGTGTCCCAACAGAACAAATACTTCTTTAACCAGTGCTGGTGTCAAGGGTCCAGTTTCCTACACCAGTCTTTCAACCACACATTTAATTGCGTAGCGGGAGAATCCATAAAAGAAAGTTGTGCAATGTTGATCTGAGGAAACGGATGATCTCCTATAGGGCTGCTTGGAGTCAGTGAATTGGTCAATATTTAAAAACTCTGCGACTAACAGGAATGATTATGCCACTGCAGTAACTGACTTCATTAGTAAGTGTTTAGAAAATTGTGTGCCAAAGAAGCAAACCCGTGTGTTTCCCAACTGGAAACCAGGGATGAACAAGGATATGCACTGCTTGCTAAAGTCCAGGTCTGAGCATTCCGGTCAGGCGACACAGACCTATACAAGAAAGCCAGATATGATTTAAAGAGGTCCATCAAAAATACCGAAAGGCAATAGCAGACCAATTTAGAGTCCCAGGCTCGCCACACCAACCTCCACCAACTATGACAAGGTCTACAAGACATAAGAGGCTACAAGATGAAGGCATATAAAATTGCTGGCTCCAACACACCCCTCCCTGATGAGCTCAATGCATTCTATGCCCATTTTTTAGCAAGAGATCAGCGAAGGCATGACCTCCACTTTAGAAGTCTTGGATGAACTTGTATCTGGGATCACCACTGCAGATGTCAGACCAGCTTTCTCAAAAGTCAAACCATGGAAAGCAACCAGCCCAGATGGGGTACCCATATGTACACTTAGATTTTGTGCAGATCAGCTGGAGGGGGTATTCACAGACATTTTCAACATCTCTTGCAACAACCTGAGGCCCCTATCTCTGCTTCAAGAAGACAATCATCATCCCGTTACCTAAGAAAAAACAAGCAGCGTGCTTTAATGACTATCAGCCAGTGGATCTAACATCCATCATTATGAAATGCTTTGAAAGGTTAATCATGGCATGTATCAATTCCAGCCTCCCAGACTACCTGGATTCACTACAATTTGCCTACCACTGCAACACGTCCACAGTAGACGCCATTTCCCTAGCCCCGTACTCAACCCTGCAACATCAAGATAACAAGGACCTAGGTCAGATTCGTATTTATTGACTATAGCTCAACATTCAACACAATTATTGCCATGAAACTCAATTCCAAACCCTATGGCCTGGGCCTCAGCACCTCCACCTGCAACTGAACCCTGAGCTTCCTGACTCACAGACCACAATCAGTAAAGACAGGCAACAACCCCTCCTCCATGATCATCTTCAACACCAGTGTCCCACAAGGCTGTGTTCCCAATCCCCTACTATAGTCCTTATACACCTGTGACTGTGTTGCTAAATTCCCCTCCAATTCAATTTTCAAATTTGCTGATGACATAGGGGGTTGGATCTCAAACAATGACGAGACAGAGTACTGGAATGAGATAGAGAATTTGATGAACTGATGCAATGACAAAAATTTCTCTCTCGATGTCAAAATGAAGAAGATTGCCATTGACTTCAGAAAGCATAAAGGAGAACATGCCCTTGTCTACTTCAATGGGATGAAATAGAATGGGTTGAGAGCTTCAGGTTTTTAGGTGTCCAGACCACTAACAACATGGTCCTGGTCTCCTCATGCTGACATTATAGTTAAGAAAGCCCACCAACACCTCTACTTTCTCAGAAGACTAAGGAAATTAGGCATGTCAGCTACAACTCTCACCAATTTTTACAGATACACCATAGAAAGCATTCTTTATGGTTGTATCGCAGCTTGATATGGCTCTCGCTGTGCCCAAGACAGCAAGGAACTACAGGAGGTAGTGAATGTAACCCGATCCATCACGCAAACCAGCCTCACATCCATTGACTCTGTCTACACTTCCTGCTGCCTCGGCAAAGCAGCCAGCATAATTAAGGACCCCATGCACCCGGACGTTCTCTCTTCCATCTTCTTCCTTCGGGAAAAAGATACAAAAGTCTGAGGTCACGATCCAGCTGACTTAAAGATAGCTTCTTCCTTGCCGCTGTCAGACTTTTGAATGGAATTACCTTGCATTAAGTTGATCATTCTCTATACCTGGCTTTGACTGTAACACTACATTGTGCACTTTCTCGTTTCCTTCTCAACGAATGGTATGTTTTGTCTGTGTAGTGTGCAAGAAACAATATTTTTCACTGTATGTTAATACATGTGACAATAATAAGTCAAATGAAATCAAATTTTATCTATCTGCTATCTGTTTGCCAGTGGGTTTGTGGCTTGCATAGAAATCCAGGAATTATTACTTTTGGGTGTGCTGTTTAATTTGGACTTGGGTTCCTCACATTATCTCAGCAGAATATCATTTTTAGTTCTAACTACATTTTTGGTTCCTACATAGACTAGGGCAACTGAATCCTTAACTCCCTCCCTTCTAAGTACTTCTCCAGCCATGATAGGGTGCCTTTAACCCTAGCATCAGGCAGGCGATGCAACCATTAGAACATTGGTCACAATTGCAGAGAACAATATCAGTACTCTGACCATATTGTGTCCTATTACTGCCACATTTCTTTCCAGCCTCCCAGTTGATTGACCTGCACCATATGGATATGGTCAATTTGCCCAACCAATTTGCAGTCCTTGTTCTTACCCACACAGGTAGCAAGCATCTGTTTTGTACCTGTTGATCAAAATCAAGGACCAAGGCTCCTCAATCACTACATTCTTGTGACTTGCAGTCAGGCACATCCTTCTGTATGTAACCATTGACCAGCTTAATTGTTTTACTTGACCTAGTGTGAATGACTACCTCTTACAAAATGTTCAGGTATCTCCTGTACCCTGATATTTGCTAGGCAGACTCTAGCTCAACAATTCTGAATCCAAGTTCTTCAAGCTGAACACATTTAGCTGAAGGACCTCTTTTTGCACTATAGGGTTCTATGATTCTCTATGATTCAGATATGCTTCACCCCAATCACAGTGTTTTCCATAATCTTCCATGTGCTGCAGTTACGGCACACCAACTGCCCTTCAGTGCCTGTCTGATTTTTTTTATATAAGTGAATTAATCATTAAAAAAAACAGTGAATTCAGCTTAACTAGCAAGTGTAACAGCAAGCTATAGTTTCCTAACAGAGAGAAAAAAAATTAACCAAAAAAAAACATCGCGGGAATTAAGTTGATCAGTGCTTTGTGTAGATTTACCTCAGAACGCAATCAGGTTAAGGAGGCAGGATTTACCTTTTAAATCATGTGCTTATTAATTCTTATTAACCTCTAGTCAGCAAATGTGAATTAAGTTTCACTTAAGTGAAATTAAGTGAATTAAGTTTATAATGGTTCCTATCAGTTTTACTGTGACTGATGGTACTGACTGGCCTATAGTTATTAAGTTTTTCTTTCTTCTTTTTTTGGAAGAGAGATCTAACTTTTGCAATCATCCAGGCCTCTGAATCACTCAAGCACCCAAGGAGGTCTGGAAGATTGTAGTTACAGTTTGCACTGTTTCATCTTTACCATTCCAGTGCATTTCATCCAGACATGATAATCTACTACATTTAATGACGTCCTATTTTGCATCTCTTCTATTTATATCTAACTCTATTTCTTTGCCCCTTTGTCCTACACTCTGGCGTAAATGTTATCCTCCTCTTCGTGAATACCCTTGAAAAATATTTGTTCAGTATTTGAGTCATGAATTATGCCTTTTATGCCACTTGCTAATCTTTTTTCTTACTTACTCCTGAATCTAATTGGCCTGACTTTATCATTTTCATTCTAAGTGCTGAATCTGAGCATAATGCAGATTGACTTAGAAATCTGCTTTGGGGCGTTCTCGTACGCATACAGCCTGAAAAAAAATTGTGGGTCCCATTCGCAATGTGGGCAGGGCTTATCGTGTCTGAAACAATCAGAGCTCTGAACTGTGCATGCACAGTTAGAAAAAATTTGAAAAAGCGTGCCCATGTCAGGTTGCTCCAAGCCGCAGAAAGCAGTCTGGAAGCGAAAAACGGGAACGATGGTGCACACGTACATCACTGTCCCTCTTATCCACACACCCCTCCATTGCCCACAGACATCACTGACTCCCTTATCCACTCACCCCTCCACTTCCCAGACTGATCATGATCCCCTGCCACCTTACTCCGTACAGATCACCTGCAGAGTGGCAACAGACCCCACTGCATCCCCCTACCAGAGATCAATCTGCCCCACCTCACCTCCTTCCCCAGTGAGTGATCGGACGTCTCTCCCCACTCCAGCAGAAATACATCTTACCTGCCTCCCACCTCACTCCCCTCCTCAGAGAACGATCTGGCCTCACTCTCCCTGCCCCTCCCCCCAAGAGAATGGTCTGCCTCACTCACCCCCACTGCTTCTCTCCCCCCAAACAACAATCTGGCCTCACTCCTCACTTCTTCCCTCCCCCCAGAGAATGGTCTGGCCTGACTCATTCCCCCGCCCCCCCAGAGGAACATCTGACCCAACTCCTCCTCCCTCCCCACCAAACAACGTTCAACCTTTCCCCCACCACCAGACAACAATCAGCCGCATCAGACAATGATCAGGCTTCCTCCCCACCAGACAACAATCAGCACCTCCCTCCCACCACCAGACAATGATCAATGCCCCCCCCCGCCCCCCACCACCCCCGCAACATGTGGATCGCGTTAATGGCCTCACAACCAACTTTACCACATTTTTTTGCCAAATGATAAAATCAGCTGCAATGATTCCTTTTTCCAGTTTCTTTCTGCGTTGTTAATCTACCTGGTATTTCTTTGTAGTCTCTGCCTAGTATCATCATAAACCTTCTTTTTCTGTATTATGTTGCATTAATGCAATAAATGATTGTTGTAATATAAATAATATTTTGTGTCTTGATCAGGAAGTTGTCACACTTAAGAGAAGTGTACAATCCCAAATACTGCTCCTAAAAGCAGACTATGGAAACAAACTGGAACAACAATCCTTTGAGCTATATAACAGGATTAATGACCAAAATTCTTATCTTCGAGATTTTTATCTGCAGGTAATGATCACATTTAATTTCTGTTTATGTACTGCTATGAATACTCCCGTATATTTTGTGTTTGTACAGTGAAGGTAAGAAGCTAGTTCCACCATCATGCTGCAGTATTCATTTCAACCATTAATTCATTTCAATCATTCGTGAATTAATTGTTGAGTTAAAACAGATATGCTGATGCACAAAATTTACTTTACAATAAATATTCACTTTCTCAGTCAATTGCTTACCAAATCCTTGGGCGCATGTTGACTAAAACAATTTTGTCCTTAACCAAAAGGATTAGCGCAATGTATGTGTGTTATGTGCAATAGCTTTTAGTTTAATATGGTTGAATTTATTGATTAACTTATGATATGATAGAATCTGTTGTTTCAAAGTTTGTATTGAGGAGACAGATGCTAATTGTAAAGAGAATCTAATAAAGGAAACTGACCTTTATAGTTTATATGGAAATTAAGACAAAAACTGAGATTGGAAATTACAATTTCTGGGAAGACTGGAATAGGTTGAAATCATATGAAAGGACACACAGCTATCAGAGCTCAGATGCTGATCCTGGTGGTGCGTTGCAGGCAGGCTGAAGAAGGCCAAGGTCGTCCAGAAACTGAGAATAGTCAAACATACAGTTAGCATAGCTATTTCTATTACTTGAAGATAATATTGGTGAACTTACTTAAAATGTGGAGTTGTACTGGGGTAAACACAGTAAGAAGTCTCACAATACCAGGTTATAGTCCAACAGGTTTATTTGGTAGCAAAAGCCACTTGCTTTCGGAATGCTGCCCCTTCAACAGATGAGTCCTGACCATGCCCATGTTGGTTGTCGGCTGCAGATCTGGCTAAATCCTAGAAGAAGAGGAGCTGAAGTTCTTCGAGAGGACAACAGAGATTTGAAAGACTCTGTGTCTGACATTCATATATGTGCTGACTCAACTGTTGAGATCAATTTGTAAGATTTGTCTTAGTGTTACCTGCTGTTTAATATGTACTTTATAGTTTATGGTTGATCCTAATTAGTCTGTTAATTCATGTTTACTTATGTTGATTCGAGGTATTATTATGTAGATGTTTACCCAGAATAATATGTAGTTTTTGTTTTGTTTGACTCTTGTATAGTGAGCATTCTTTTGTTTAAACCATGGAATCTTGTGGCTTCATTTTTTTAGTTAATAATGGAGTTTTCCAATTTCTTAAAAAAATACTGATTTTGACTTAGATCATAACAAAGACTAAAAAGTTCTGCTGTTGACTTCTGTTACTGTCTAAGAAAAAGCATGACTTTTTTTAAATGGGTATGCATTATTTGCCATTGCATATGACTTACTAATAGGAAATAGTTCTTTGCATCTGATGCCATATAGCATTCCAAAATTAATTTAAAGGCAAGTTTTGAGAACTTAGTGATATTTGGTACATTGATGAGGAGTGATATTTAAATTGTCACCATCAAATCACTGGGTGAGGTTAAATTATGAACCAAGTTAGATTAGGTGGGGTGATAAAAGTACCTTTTATATTCTTCTGAGATGTGCACTGAATAATTAAACTGTTTCTTACTAAAAATAATCAACTTATCAGATTCTTTAATTTATAAAGCTCGTTAAGATGGAAAGATTTCAGACTATAATTCAGGTGAAAATACCAGATTGAATGGCACAAATGGTTACTTGAGTCTATTTCTGAATTTTCTGCTAAGCTGCTAAAGAGCCTTTGTGGATCTTCCAAGCCCTAAACGTTTTTGCATCAGTCCATTTATCAGGCTATTTCTACATTCTGGTGATAAAGTCCGGAGTATAGATAAAGCTTCTCAGATGGTGGGAAGAGAGATGCTAGTGGCTAATCACTAGTGTATATCCTAGTAGTTTGTATACAACATGATATCTACAATCCAGAATATTGGATCAGATGTGAGGCAAATAAATGTGAAAAAAAACAACCTTTAAGAATATTTAAAAATAGTCTCTGAACTACTTAAGAAGAAGTATAATAATTTTAAAAATTGCTTTGCTTAACTCATTCATCATCTTCAGACAAGGAGTAGCATTATACAGTTTACAAAACCATTGTTATTTCCAGTCTTAAGGTTATACTCCAAGCATTATCTTAAACCTTTATAGTGTTATTTGTGTGTATGTGTATTTAATATCTTGCATGCTCTCACTCTCTTTATACACATAAATATATAGATATGCAACATGAAGCAAATAGTAGTAAATTATTAGACTTAGTAATGTTTGTCATCTTGCTCACCGTTCAAACTAACATGATTATATTGAGTTAATTGGTTTCTTTGTCTCTGATCTGCATTTAAGCTTCAAAATGAAAATAATTATCTTGTTTAATTCATCAATTAAATTCAGACGTCTAGATTAATTCATTTCTTTAAAGTTAAGTGAGGGCAAAAGGAACTCATGGAGAAGAAGGAAAATAGGAATGAAGAAAAAATGGCTGATGAGGAGGGAATGGGGAGAAAGTGAGAGAGAAGGCAGTAGAAGGGTGTGACAAATGGAAAGGGAAGAAAAGAGGATGTGAACATATGGAAAGAGAATTCAAATTGGCAGAAAGCTGAGGTATTGAATAGCCAGCCAGCCAGAAAGAGAAGTACACTCGTTGGAGAGTAGGGAATGTATGGTTGGGAAATGGCATGAAAGATGTTGCTGTGAGAGAGAAAATGAAATTATGTCATGTTAGCCTACAAGGACAGCTGTTGAGCTATTCACTTTAAGGGTTCAGGGACAAGTAGGTGTGAGGGTTGAAGACTTGATCAGTGGATAGGATATTGAGACAGGATAAAGTTCAATGTGCAGAGAGGAATATATGAGTCTAAATCCTATTCACTATCTGAAGTAAAAGTATTGAGGATTAGATTTCTCAATGGTGTTGGAACTGTTAGCTGCAAACTTCAATTTGAGGGTTTGTGCTCAGTGAATGAATAGAAGTTAAGGGCTGAAACCTTGTTGTGATGAAATGGTTACGGTATGAAATCTTGATCAATAGAAGGGCACATGAATTGGTAAATAACCTATTTTTATTTCTTCATGTCACCAAAAGAAGTACCTTTTTACAGTGACTGATCTCATCAAATTGTACAGACACCACTATTGTTCCAAAAAACGTATCTACCTGTATGCACTTGTTCAGACATCTGTGTATGCATCTGCATTTACATAAAACTATTTGAACCTTCAGGAACAACGTAGACCAATAACGTTGTTCCAAAAAAACGCTTTACCTATGTGCTCTTGTTCAGACATGTGTGTATGCATTCGCATTTACATAGAACTATTTGAATCTTCAGGGACAGTGCAGACCAATAAGTTAAATTGATGAATTTGCGCTTTGTAGATGATTGTTTTTAATTTGTTTTGGGTTTAAAAACGTGGGATGTCAGAGTGAGGAGGTGGCTAGAATAAATAGCATTGTGGATAAGTAATTTGATGTTTTGTATGAACCTTATGTAAAAATACTAATAGTATGCAGTTCCCTTTGTTGTTTCTTAATGGCCTACATGAAGTTTTATTTTGGTTAATAGTGGGCAAAACTATAGCATAAAACTGTTCACCACTTGTCAAAATTGATTCCATATCTAAGGTCATAAAGATGATGATATATAATATAGAAAATAGGACAAGGAGCTCTTATTCCATTTGCATTACCATTGCAAAATAATGATAGTGCTTGTATTTACTAAAAAAAAATGTACTGTTGGCCTATTCCTCTGACATCATTACCACTGCTGACTCCAGAGTCATAGAGGTTTACAACATGGAAATAGTCCTTTGGCCCAAATTGTCTATGCCACTCAGGTAGTCCCAAATGCCCGCAATCGGCCCATATCCCTCTATATCCGTTTTATCCATGTGACTGTCTAAATGCTTTTTAAAAAACAAAATTATACCAGTCAATACTGCTGCCTCTGGCAGCAATGAGTTCAGAAACTCACCACCTTGTCTGTGAAAAAATTGCCTTCTGGGCCCTTTTGTATCTTGCTCCGCTCACCTTAAATCTATGCCCTTGAGTTTTAGACTCCCCTACCTTTGAGAAAGATGTTGACTATCAATCTTATTTATGCCCTTTATTATTTTATAGACTTCTATAAGATCACCCCGAAGCCTACTACACTGCAGGAAAAAAAGTCCCAGTCTATCCAGTATCTCCTTATAACTCAAACCATCAAATTCCAGTAACAAGCTAGTAAATCTTTTCCACAGTCTTTCTAATTTAATAATATTGTTTTCATAATAGGGTAACCAGAAATGTACATTGTATTCCAAGTGTGGTCTAACTAATATCTTACACAACTTCAACAAGATACCCCAATTTCCGGATTCAATGTTCTGACCAATGAAACCAAGCATGCCAAATGCCTTCTTCGCCACTCTGTTCATGTGTGAATCCACTATCAAGGAGCTATGAACCTGTGTTCCGAGATCTTTATTCTATAACTCTCCCTGAAGCCCTATCATTAATTGAGTAGGTCCTGTCCCGATTCGATCTATCAAAATATATCACCTCACATTTGTCTAAATTAAACTGCCTCTGCCATTCATTGACCCACTAGCCAATTGATCAAGATCCTGTTGTAATCCTAGATAACATTCTTCATTGTCCACTATATCACCATCTTGGTGTCATCTGCAAAACTTACTAACCATGCTCCATAAATTCTTATCCAAATCATTAATACAAATAACAAATAACAGTGGACCCAGCACTGATCACTGAAGCATACACTGTTGGTCACAGGTCTCCAATTTGAAAAACAACCCTCTGCAAACACCCCGTCTTCTGTTGCCAAGCCTGTTTTGTATGCAATTGGTTACTTCACTCTGGATCCTGTGAGATTTAACCTTATGCAACAGTCTACTTTATCAAAGGCCTTGCTCCATATAGACAACATCAACTGCACTGCCCTCATCTATCTTCTTAGAAACTTCAAAGAAACTCAGTCAAATTCGTGAGACATGATTTTTTCACTCACAAAGTCATCCAGGGTTCCCTACTTCTGCCAGCTTTGCCCTTTATTCTAAAAGGAACATGTTTACCCTAAACCCTGGTTAACACGTCTTTGAAAGCCTCCCACTTACCAGACATCCTTTTGCCTGCCAACAGATTCCTTCAATCGACTTTTGAAAGTTCCTGTCTAATACCATCAAAATTGGCCTCACCCCAATTTAGAATTTTAACTTTCGGGCCAGACTTATCATTCTCCATAACTATCTTAAAATTAATGGAATTATCATCACTGGTCCCCAAAGTGAACTCTCACTAATATTTCTATTACCTGCCCCTCCTTATTTCCCAAGAGGAGGTTAAGTTTTGCCACCTTTTTTACTTGGGCCATGTGAATGAGAAATTCCTCCTACATACTGTTTGCAAATTTGAATAGATTATTTGTACATTGGTGTTTGTAAAATTGTAAAATGCTAGGGAAAGCATTGCATTCCCCCTTTAAAAGTTGGTGCTTTCACTGTGCTTAAAAAGTAAAAAAAAATGCAAATGCATACAGAGACCTCAGACCGAAACATTTGTATCAAAGGGCCAGGCAGCATTGTTGCCAAGACAACAAACAGGCTTTTGAATTTTTTAAAATTCAGCCAATCAAATTTGAATCAGGCACTTGGATATCAAGGACCTTTTGAATTTTCTGATTTTGGCAACATAAGACCAATTATATTGTGAGGGATATTGATATGTCATCACAGATATAAAAGGAAGAGGGCAGTGCAGAGGAAGAGAGAACATTATCATTTGTCAGAGTAACAACTGTTAGTTCAGTTCTAGAGTAAGCTCACAGCTTCATTTATGTCTTAAGAGAAAACACCATCTTGGTAGAAAAGGCATGCAAGAAGAAAGAAGATTGATATCGAAGAATGAACGGAAAAGACTCAGAATATTCTGGAAGATGCCAAGTCTGGTTATAATTTAGAGTGATTAAATTTCTATTTTTTTGTTAGTAAGTGGGAATTATATTTATCTGATCAGCAGTCTATTAGAATTATATTTTATTTAGTTTGTTAATAGTTTAGTTAACTTGTTCACTGTTAGATAAATAAACTGTTACTTGTTGATTTTAGAATGTCAGGGAGTTATTTTGATTTAACCACTAAAAGTTGCTGAAGAGCAGATCTTACCAATTCATACCCACTTTTACAGATTGAGGCAAGGGACTCTTTGAGTGGTTACAGGTTCTCAGAGGGGGGATTCATCTCTGCTTCATAACAATATACTGGACAAATTTCCCTCCATCCAAGACCCCTAATACTGTGATGCCCCAGTCAATATTGGAAAAGTTAAAGTCCCTATTATTACCACCCTATTTTTCTTGGAGCTACCTGCAATGTCCTTACATATTTGCTCCTCAATTTCCTGCTATTTGGGGGCCTATAGTGCAATTTTATCAAAGTCATTTCTCTCTCCTTATTCCTCAGTTCTAGTCATATAGACTCAGTGGGCAAATCCTTGGATATCTCCCCTCTCGGTACTGCCGTAATGTTCTCCCTAATCAAAAAATGCTACTCTCTCTCCTTGCTTACCTCCTGTTGTAGCTTTCTTATAGCATCTGTACCCTGGAACATTGAGTTGCCAGTCCTGCTCCTCCCTTAACCATGTTTCAGTAATAGATGTAATATCCCAATCCCATGTACCCATCCATGCCTTGAGTTCATCTACCTTGCCTGTCATAGCTCTTGCATTGAAATAAATGCAGTTTAATCCAGACTTCCCTTGCTCTCTGCCCTGCTTTCTCAGATCACCTATCCTGTCAAGTTATGTACACTCTCCCTGTGTTTTGTTTCCCTTAGCCTTACTGGACCTATTCTTTGAGTTCTTCACTGTCTCTGTACTCTGTACTGTAGGCCTTTTGTAATTTTTGTCTTTGGTTTCTCTACCTTCCACCTTTCCCCTTATTACCTTTTGTTTTTGTCCCCACTTTACTTCCCTCTAACTTCTTGCATTGATTCCCATCTCCCTGGCACATTAGTTTAAACCCTCCCTAACAGCACCAACAAACACTCTCCCTAGAACATTAGTTCCAGTCCTGCCCAGATGCAGATTTGTACCGGTCCCACCTCCCCCAGAACCGGTTTCAATGCCCCCAGAATTTGAATCCCTTCCTTTTGCACCATTTCTCAAGCCATGTATTTCTCTTACCTGTACTGACATTTCTATTCTAACACATGACACTGGTAGCAATCCTGAGATTATTATCTTTGAGGCCCTAATTTTAGTTTAACTCCTAACTTCTATAGTCAACTTACAGGACCTCATCCCTTTTTTTACTACATTGTTGGTGCCTATATGCATTACGACAGCTGGCATTCATCCTCCCCCTCCAGAATGTCCTGCAGCGTCTCCACGACATCTATAACTGAGATTACATAAATACTTGACAATAAAGGTGATCATGTTTTGACCTGACACTTGCTGGCTGAACTCTTTTGCTTCCACTGTAGTGATTATTTTTCAACTGTTGGGTATGTGTGGTTACATATTGATGTGGAGATGCCAGCGTCGGACTGGGATAAACACAGTAAGAAGTCTCACAATACAGTTTAAAGTCCAACAGGTTTATTTGGTAGCACAAGCCACTAGTTTTTAGAGCACTGCTCCTTCATCAGGTGAGTGGGATTTCAGTTCACAAACAGGGCATATAAAGATGTAAACTCAATATACAAAATAATGGTTGAAATGCGAGTCTTTACAGGTAATCAAATCTTAAAGGTACAGATAATGTGAGTGGAGAGAGGGTTACGTACAGATTAAAAAGACATGTATTGTCTTCAACTAGGACAGTTAGTGAGATCTTGCAAGCCCAGGCAAGTCGTGGGGGTTACAGATAGTGTGACATGAACCTAAGATCCCAGTTGAGGCTGTTCTCGTGTGCGGAACTTGGTATCAGTCTCTGCTCAGTGACTCTACATTGTCGTGTGTCGTGAAGGCTGCTTTAGAGAACACTTACCTGAAGATCAGGGGCCAAATGCCCATGACTGCTGAAGTGTTCCCCAACATGAAGAGAACATTCTTGTTTGGTGATTATCTAGCAATGTTCATTCATCCATTGTCGTAGCGTGTGTATGGTTTCCCCAATGTACCCTGCCTCGGACATCTCTTGTATGTGTATTATGTGTACAGTATGTCATATACATACCATATGTGTATGACATACATACAGATATGGTATGTCATATGTGCTTATGACATATGCACACGTCATAAGTGCTTAACCCTCTCTCCACTCACATCGTCTGTACCTTTAAGACTTGATTACCTGAAAAGACTTGCATTCCAACCACTATTTTGTAACTTGAGTTTGTGTCTTTAAATGCCCTGTTTGTGAACTGAAATACCACTCACCTGATGAAGGAGCAGCGCTCTGAAAGCCAATGATTTGTGCCACCAAACAAACCTGTTTGATTTTAACCTGGTGTTGTGAAACTTCTTGCTATACGTTGAGGCAGTATACATTGATTTTTCTAAAACTTGAACATCGAGAGAAAAATAAATATATAAGAATCTGTGTTTATATTTGGTCTAGCATGCAGTAAGGAGAAAGTACAACCTTTGAAGTCATCATATTGTGCAATATGCTAATTATAGCTCATTATATTAACTAACTTATTTTAATTGTTGCAGAGAATTGATGTTCTTCGTAACAGTTTTAAACAACAGCTTGATAATGAAATAGCAAGGCTCACGGCTGGATTCAAGGTTAGTATTCCTGACTCTGTTTATATTTACCTTCCAATATTGGCACCAGAAAGGATGCATTTAACATTTAAAAAAAAATCCTCATTAATGCAATATCTGATTTTTTTCATTCCTTTTAGTTTCTGGCTACAATATATGACTCTGTAGTACTGCTTATTTTGGAGCTACAGGACCCAAACGACTGAAAATACTGACAGGGTCTCCTTTCCCAATGATTCCCAACAGAGCTTGATTGAAGGATTGTAGAGCGATATCTCATGAGTACACCTCGGCATTTAGAATGGGCAGACTGTAAGGTCAATCAGCGTTGAATGCTGATTTGGCATCTGACCTGTTATTCCTGTTAAATAACTCTATTAAACCAGCACAGCTGCACTGGAGTTCAGTTGCATAAAGGAACCTATATCAGCGTTACTTAAAAGCATCACTTCAACTTTCAGTTGAGGTTCTTTTGACTTTCTCTTTGCTGCTTGACGGTTAGTGGAACTGCTATGTTATTGAAAGAAGTGACAGAACATTGTCTATACTTTCTGCTGCCCTCATAATTAAGGACCCCACATACCCTGGACATATTCTCTGCCATCTTCTTCCATTGGGGAAAAGATACAAAAGTCTGAGGACATGTACCAACTGACTCAAGAAAGCTTCTTCCATGTTGCCATCAGACCTTTGAATGGACCTGCCTCGTATTATGTTGATCTTTCTCTACACCCTAGCAATAACTGTAACACTAAATGCTGCATTCTTTCCTTCTCTATGGACAGTATTCTTTATCTGTGTAGTGTGCTAGAAACAATACTCTTCATTGCATACTAATACATATGACAATAAATCAAATCAGAAGTTTCTTTCAATCAGAAGGGATAGTGCTGGATCTTTGGAATGAATGGTATGATTTTAAAAGGCCTCTGTATGCTCTGCTTGCTCATTCATAGCTATAGTTGTAGTTCTTATGAAAGGAGCAGCAATTTATTTCCAAGTCATTGTGGTAAGTAATTTGAAAGGGATCTTCCAGATGGTAGTATTCCCATAGATCTTGTCCTTCTAGATGGTAGTAGTCATGGATGTGGAACGCATTGTCTAAAGAGCCTTGGTGAGTCCCTTCAGTGTGACTTCCTGCTGGTACACACTGCAGTCACTGCTCATCAGTGGTGGAAGAAGTGAATGTTTGTTGAAGGGGTCCCAATCAAGTAGGCTGCTTTTTCTTGGTTGTTGTCAAGTTCTTAGAGTGTTGTTGCAGTGCACTCTTCCAGGTAAGGGGACAGTACTCAATTACACTTCTGATTTGTGCCATTGTAGATTATAGACAGGCTGTGGGAAGTCAGGAGATGAGTTACTTGCCAAAGAGTTCCTCGCTTCTGACATTGACCTAGACCTGCAGTAGTGGGCAAGATGTGGAAATGCCAAGGTTGGACTGGGGTAAACACAGTAAGAAGTCTGACAACAACAGGTTTAAGTCCAACCGATTTATTTGATAGTAAACTCACAAGCTTTTGAGGTTCCCCTTTTCGTCAGGTGAATGAAGAGTTCTGGCCTCAGACATAATATAATAGCACAGACAGTTTACAGACTACTGATCAGAATGTGAATCTTTACACCTAACCTGCTATTCAAGTCTTAAAGTGGCTAACAATGTGAGTGGAAGGAGCACTGAGCACAGGTTAAAGAGATGTATATTGTCTCCAGACAGTGCAGTAAGTGAGTTTTTGCAAACCCAGGCAAGTCATGGGGGTTACAGAGAGTGTGACATGAACCTAAGATCCCTGTTGAGACCGTCCTCATATGTGCAGAACTTGGCTGTCAGTCTCTGCTCAGCAACTCTGCGCTGTCGTGTGTCGTGAAGGCCATCTTGGAGAATGCTTACACGAAGGCCTTCAATTTCTGTGCCATTGGATCTTTTCAGACTGGAACTGGCAACATCACTGATATATCTTATTTAGCAATCACCTTGGAAGTTATCAAGACCTTTATACCAGAGGAGGTCTCAATAAGCAGAAAGAAACAGGAGGTGCGATCATAGGACTTTTCCAGGATAGGGGTTTTCACCATGGTGCATGTGCATATCATGCAGATGTTGCATCTCAACAGGAAAACGTACTGAAAAGACAAAGTGTGATTTTCAGCCAGGCATTTTCGTACCCTGGCAGCAATTGTAATGCTTTCATCCTGCGCAGTCAGTGGACCCAGACACCTTTTGAACCATTGCATAATTCTAGAAGATAGCTGCTCAGTGACGAGGGCAATCCACTGTTCACATGGCTGATAAGTCTGCCCCCTCCACCACCCAACTCCATGTTGATAGCACTATGAGACTGACAGCCATATGGTCCATTGGTGACCTGAAGTAAAGGTTTTGCTGTTGGACTGCTTGACAGGTGGAATCCTCCACTAATCTTGAGAGAATATCTCCCAATTCATGGCAGTTTGCTGCATCATAGGAAGATAAGAAATAGGAACAGCAGTAAGCAATTCAGTCCCACGAGCCTGCTCCACCATTCAACTCGATCATGGCTCAATTCTACTTTCCCACATTATCCCAATACTCCTTGATATCTTTAATATCTACAAATCTATCAATCTCTGCCTTAAACATACTAAATAAATAAATAAACATACTAAAAAAAGTTAATTCGCTGGTTAAAAGGAAAAAGGAGGCTTATGTCAGGATGAGGCTTGAAGGCTCAGTTAGTGCACTGGATAGCTAAAGATTAGCCAAGAGGGAGCTAAAGAGTGAGTTGAGGAGAGCTAAAAGAGGACACGAGAAGACTTTGGCTGATAGGATCAAGGAGAATCCTAAAGCTTTCTTTAGATATGTTAAGAATAGAAGATTGGTTAGGGCAAGATTAGGGCCAGTCAGAGACAGCAGTGGGAAGTTGTGCATGGAGCCTGAAGAGATTGGAGAGGCACTGAACAAATATTTTTCTTCAGTATTCACGCAGGGAGATGTAAACGTAGTTGTGGAGAACACTGGGATATACAGGGTTGCAAACTGGAAAGTATTGAAGTAGATAAGGAAGACGTGCTAGATATTCTCGAGGGTTTGAAGTTAGATAAGTCTCCTGGGACGGACGGGATTTACCCTAGGCTTCTCTGGGAGGCGAGAGAGGCGATTGCAGAGCCTCTGGCTCTGATCTTCAGGTCGTCGTTAGTTACAGGTTTAGTGCCGGAAGACTGGGGGATAGCGAATGTGGTCCCATTGTTCAAGAAGGGGAAGAGAGACCTTCCAGGGAATTATAGGCCAGTGAGTCTTACTTCTGTTGTGGGCAAAGTATTGGAGAGAATTATTAGGGATAGGATTTATAGTTTTTTAGAGAGAAATGAATTGATTGGGGATAGTCAGCATGGTTTTGTGAAGGGTAGGTCGTGCCTTACTAACCTTATTGAGTTTTTTGAAAAAGTGACCAAGAGGTGGATGGGGGTAAGGCAGTTGATGTGGTATATATGGACTTTAGTAAGGCGTTCGATAAGGTGCCCCATGAAAGGCTTCTGCAGAAAATGCAGATGTATGGGATTGAGGGTGATTTAGCTAATTGGATTAGGAATTGGCTAGCTGATAGAAGACAGAGGGTGGTGGTTGATGGAAATTATTCATCATGGAGTTCGGTTACAAGTGGTGTACCTCAGGGATCTGTTTTTGGGCCCCTGCTGTTTGTAATTTTTATAAATGATCTGGATGAGGGTATTGAAGGATGGATTAGTAAATTTGCGGATGACACTAAAGTCGGTGAGTGGTAGATAGTGAAGAGGGGTGTTATAGTTTGCAGAGAGACTTGGACAAGTTGCAGAGCTGGGCCGAGAGGTGGCAAATGGAGTTTAATGCGGAAAATTGTGAGGTAATTCACTTTGGCAGGAATAACAAATGTGTAGAGTATAGGGCTAATAGTAGGACTCTTAATAGTGTTGAAGAACAGAGGGATCTTGGTGTATATGTGCATAGATCCCTGAAAGTTGGCAATCAAGTCGATAAGGTTGTTAAGAAGGCATATGGAGTCTTAGCTTTTATTGGTAGGTGGATTGAATTTCGGAGCCGCAACGTCATGTTGCAACTGTACAAAACTCTAGTGCGGCTGCACTTGGAGTATTGTGTACAGTTCTGGTCCCCACATTATAAGAAAGATGTGAGGCATTGGAGAGGGTACAGAGGAGGTTTACCAGGATGTTGCCTGGTATGGAAGGCAGGTCTTATGAAGAAAGGCTGAGGGATTTGAGGTTGTTTTCGTTAGAAAGAAGGTGGCTAAGAGGAGACCTTATTGAAACATATAAGATGATTAGAGGTTTAGATAGGGTGGACAGTGATAGCCTTTTTCCTAGGATGGAGAAATCTAGCACAAGGGGACATAGCTTTAGATTAAGGGGTGGTAGTTATAGGACGGATATCAGAGGTAAGTTCTTTACCCAGAAGGTGGTTAGGGTATGGAATGCCCTGCCTGCGGCAGTTGTAGATGCGCCAAGTTTGGTGGCATTTAAGAGGTTAGTACATAAGTTTATGGACGAAAAGAGAATGGTTTAAGTTGGAGGGTCATTGCTTTTTCCTAATTGGTCGGCGCAACATCAAGGGCCGAAGGGCCTGTTCTGCGCTGTAATGTTCTATGTTCTAAATAATTAAGTTTCCACAGCTCTCAATGGGTAGAGAATTCTAAAGATTTATTTCCTTTGACTGAAGAAATTCCTCCTCATCTCAGTCCTAAATTGCCTACTCCTTATTCTGAGACTGTGTCCCCTGGTTCTGCATACCATCTCCACACCCCCACCCCAAGCTAGAGGAAATATCCTTCCTGCATCTACTCTGTGGAGGCCTATAAGAATTCTGTATGTTTCAATGAGATCACTGTTCATTTTTGACAAATCCAGAGTCTCCCCACTGTGTTCTCAAAACACAATCCTGCCTTCCAGGGAAGTTTTGTTGCAACCCCTTTATGGCAAGCATGTTTTTGCTTGGGTGAGGAAACCAAACCTACATAATGCTCCAAGCGCAGTCTCACCAAGGCTATGTACAACTATCGCAATATAGCTTTAAATCCTGTACTCAAATCCTCTTGAAATAAAGGCCATATACTATTATGTATGTTGCCCATTTAAGAGAATGGGTCAGGTGTCCAGGGACTGAAGTTATGTTGACTAAAGTTCTACCCTAGCTGAAGTTTGGCTTGACAGTCTTATCTGATTGTGTTGGGATACAGACATGTTAAACCATTTCCATTAATTTACCACCACTGACCTAGTTTTTTTTTATTAATTTCACTTTCAAACGTCAAACATAACAACTGGCGATGAGGCTGAGTCATGGCTGATGGACTGCATATTACTGCCAATTTTTGGGAGAGGGAAGAAAATTCATGTTGCCATTCTGGACTCTAAAAACAGCACAAATTTCTGAGGTATTGAGAGATAGTCCCAAAGGAACAAGCCTAAGCATTGGCAGTAACGGTGATGAGGGGACTAACGCAAAAGGAACTGATCATAAAGAGGACTCTGTTCACAGTCAGAGGCCAGGAATAAGAGAGAGATCTCTCCTCTGGGAGTACTGAGAATGTTGGAGGAAGCAGTCATGAGGGGACTCAGAGGGCAATCGACAGGGAGAGCTACAAAAGTATGCTCCTGGATATAGAAATTAAAATTAAACTGTATTGTGATAAATAGCGAATTCGAAGACAAGATTACAGGATATTATGGGGAGATAGAAGAATGTATTCTAGGGGTTCCTAGGAGATAAAAGGGTCAAGATAATGATTTAACTAAGGTCAGAAGCTTGTCTGGTGCCATATGCTGTTTGGCTGAAGGTAGAGGCCAAATTAATATGACTGTTGAGCTTGGGGGTGCTGCAAGCAGTCATGACCAGTGAATGGGCCACCCTAATTATGCCAGTCTTGAAGACTGACAGCATAGTAGAATCAAGATAACCATAAACCCAATAGTGTGTGTAGATCAATACCAATTCCCTCTTACTGAGTTGCTGTTTAGTGGATTGGCATTAGGGAAATCATTTCAAAGATGAACATGTCTCAGGCCTATCTTCAGAAGGCAGTGGCAGAAGAGTCCCAAACATCCCTGATATTCATCACCCTTCAGGGGCTCTTCCACTATAAGTGTCTTCCTTCTGACATCACTTAGGCACCAATCCTTTTTCAGAGGGCTGTGGACCAAATTTTAAGTGGGTTACCTAGGATCCAATGTTACTTGGATGATATTTTGATGACAGGGTCCATCAAGGAGAAGCATTTAAAAAACATTGAAGAGATCCTCAGTAGATTACAGGAGCGTGGCCTGCATATAAAGAAAGAAAAATCTTCGGGCCACACACCAGAATACCATCTATGGCAGGGGCACATTTACAATGATGTGCACTACTTATATCAGCATACTCCAACAATATATGGTACAGACAGTTCAAACAACGTGGTAATACTGATATACTTTCAAGGCTGCCTCTTCTAAAAGATTGGCAGTTGAAAATTATATATTTTCACCTAGATGATAAAGTATCTATCAGTGGCCCAAGTTCAAAGTGCTACAAGAAGCGACCCATTCTTAACTCAAGTAATAGATTTAGTCTTTAGGGAAGACTGTTCATAGTGTTATGATGCAGACTAGAAACTCCAAAGTGTTTTACGAAGTCTGCTTGGATTGTAAGTTTTGCTATTTCAATTTGGCTGTGGTAAGAATGAGATGTTTTACTTCAGGTATGATTCAAATGACCCACTAGGAAGCTTTTATCAAATAAAGTTTATTTAAGAATATAATTAACAAATAGCAATAATCAAGTATAAACAAGAAAAAAATGATATTGTATAAACCTTAACACCTAAATGAAATGTTCTAACCAAACAAACTCCCCCATAAACTTATACCTGCCACAGATTTAACATAGAAAATAAGATGCTCACGTAATGCTGGAAATTGAAGAATTGAAATTCTGACTTTCCAGAGACGTAACTTCTAGCAGCCCTCGTTACATACGTAGACAAGCTCGAAGGCAGAACAGCTTCCCAAACCACCAACAACAGAACTTTCACTCCAGCAAGGCAAAAAGATCTGCTTTTAGTTAGCCAGCAGAATTTACAATACCAGGGAGAGAAAAACACGTCAGTTTGATGTCCAAACATCTTCTAAACTAAAACAGTAGCCCCAAACTGGAAATTAAAAGAACTCCTGTCACCTGACCTGTCAATCATTCTTCCTCCAACAATTCTGGATCATAAGAAATCCCAGTAAATACCTGAGGCCCAGAATAAAAGCAAACAAATCTCCACTTAAACCATTGAAGCAGCAATAAAAGGACTTCTAAGCAGACAGTTTGGTAACAATGAAAAAAAACCTGTCTACAAACTGCAGAAAACGTAATTTCAAAAAAGAACATTTCTTAAAAGTACCTTAGCCTCACAATGGGAATAAGTGTATTTTACACCTTTACCTGTCAATGAGGTGGGAATTGTCCATAACAGATGGATATCTTTTGTGAGATCATGTCATACATTGTTCAAACCCAGGGTAAACATGTCTAGAGGAGACTCAGGACCAGTTAATGGCTGTTCCACATCAAAGAAGGGAACTCCTCTCTGATTGTTGCAAGAATCAACTGAGTCTTGTGCTCCTCAAATTAAGGGAGTTCTGACCAGAGAGGAAATATCAGCAGAACTTACTGACAACAGTAACTAGGCAAGAGAAGAAGCACAAGAGCTTATGGGAATGCAGGGAAGAAGAGCTGAGAAGGGCTCGGTGGCAAGGAGGCAGTCATCTAGGAACTGCCATCCTCGCAATAGATTGGTTATGCCTATGTGGACTTTTTAATGGATGTTGATATTGCTATTCATGGTTGATTTTCATGTTATGTAATATGGAAAGTTTTGAAGTAAGCAGGGAAAAGCATGCAGGAGTGATATTTATGTTGGGATAAGCTTTGAGAGAATGGATCAGGTCATCTGGGACTTGAGCTCCGTCCTGAGTAGAACTTGCCTAGCCAGTCTTCTGCTGACTGTGTTAGGATACAGACATGTTAATAAACAGTTCCAGTTAGCTTACTACCACTGGCGTTGAGCCTTTAATTACTCTATTATTAGAATTTAAAATAATATATACCATTTCCCCTTTTAATTGCTTGCTGTCCCTGCATGTCAACCTTTAGTAACTTATGAAGAAGGACACTTCGTCTTCTTGGGCAGCAACTCTTTTTAGCTTCTTATCATTTGCATTTCTGTCTTTCCTGCAAAGTGGATAACTTCACATTTTTTCCATGCTACATTCCATCTGCCATGTTCTTGTCCATCAATCAGCCTGTTTAAATCCCCTTGAAGCCTTTGAGTATCCTGTTCACCATTCATTTTCCCATCAAGTTTAGTGTCACCAGCAACTTGGAAATATTTCATTGACCCCTTCATCCAAATCATTTATAAAGATTGTGGGTAACTGGGGCCAAGTACTGATCTTTCTCATATCCCACTAGTAAAAGCATGCCAACCTGAGAATGACCTGTTTATTCCTGCTCCATGTTTTCTGTCTGTTAACCAATCTTCAATCCATCCAATATATTACCCTCAATCCATGTGCTCTAATTTTGTTTACCAACCTCTTTTGTGGGATCTTAACAAAAGCTTTCTAAAAATCTAAATACACAATGTCCAGAATGTGAGCTGCCTGGTGCGCAGACAACTTGACATGATGTAAAACACTGCTGAATTTTATATCTACTCCTTACAAGAAAAATGATATAAATACATTTCTTTAATACACTGTAACATCACACCTTCCCCCTTAATGTGGGGTGGCATAAAGGTTAGCACTGCTACCTCACAGTGCCAGGGACCCGGGTTCAATTTCAGCTTCGGGTCACTGTCTGGGTGGAGTTTGCACCCAGACAGTGGGAGGAAACCTGATGCCCAGAAGACTGAGTTCATGATGAGTGAAAGGAAAGTAGAATACTTGTTTATCTTGAAGCTAAAGGAGAGAGAATCCTTGAAGCAGTGAGAGAGAGTCTGGAATTAGTAGCTGCCTCGCTGGGAAAGTGAAAGGGAAATAGCTCATTGGAAATGTGGAAAACGTATGAATCATTTGTGATAAGAACTGCAACAATTCTGTGAGGAGCACTATCCATGATAAATATGAAGAAACTGTTTATTTCTCTGGTTGAAAGTCTGAGTTGCTACAAAAAAAAAGTCCTTTACTCAATATTATTGTTAGTTATTTGATATGATAAAAGTTCTAAAACATGAGATCTTCATATATTTCCATTGTTCACTAGATGTTCAAATTTCTCTATCAGTCTGCATGGAGATTGTAACACTATCTGTTATTAGTTTATTGCTGCGAATGCTTTGCATCTTCAGATATTTGGGGGAGCAATTTTCCCTGCCCTTGCCAGGAGATTCAAGCAGAGACCGTTTTGCGGGCTCCTCACTGCGCACCACAGCCTCATTGAGTTTCCAGGCACTGGATTTCTGGCGCCTTCAGCTCAGCACCAGAAATTGGCATAGGGCTGCATAAATTATTTAAATATTCATTTCAGCATAATTTACATCAGATTATGGCTTTCCCCCCTCGTGGGAGTGTTTCACCCCAGCAGGGTTTACAATTGCTTGCGCTAGGGGGAACTGGTGGCATGACCCTGCTGGAGTGCAGGAAGGCCACCAAAGGCCCCCAGAGGATCAGAATTAAGGGAGAAGATGGGGTGCAGTCTGGATATTGCCAGCCCAGCATATGCAAGCCTAGCCTCCCTGGCACTGCCCAAAGGGCACATTACCACTGCCCATCAGGCATAGGCAGTGCTTAGGGGACAGGGGCAGAGGGGGTTGGACCTTTGGGAGGAGTGGAGATTGGTGGGGACGTCATATAACCACTCTGAACTAGAATCAGTGACAGAGGGATGGAGGCCAATGATCAGCATTGGGCATCAGGGTGGGAGTTGGTGTCAGCCTGCCAGGAGGTAGAAGGGCCGGGCGCAAGTGGAGAGGCGGGAAGATTGGGGACATCGGGGAGAGTGTGACAGATCTTAGTGCTGACAGATCAATGTATGGCACGCACAGTGACAATGTACCACTCTTTCCTGCCTGAATAGATCCCCCCACTCCTGATATTTTGCATGAATCACGCCAGTGCATTCTGCAGTGCACAGAGTGTGGGAGATTCATATTAAAAAACATGCTGAAAAAACAGCAGGATTTATTCCAGTTTTTACATGAATTCGACACTTAGAATTTTTTGGCAAGAATTGCTCCCTTGATCTCTAGCATTGGTCTTTTTTTCCAATTTTCTCTGATGCTACCTTCTTCACTAATGCCCCATTAACTTCACTGTTAGTGCTAGCACGAGGGGACACAGCTTTAAATTAAGGGGTATGAGTTATAGGACGGATATCAGAGGTAGGTTCTTTACTCAAAGAGTGATTAGGGAGTGGAATGCCCTGCCTGCAGTTGTTGTAGATGCGCCAAGTTTGGTGGCGTTTAAGAGGTTAATTGATGAGTATATGGAAGTGAAGGGAATGGTTTAGTTTGGAGGGGCATTGCTTTTTATTTTGGTCGGCACAACATCGAAGGCCGAAGGGCCTGTTCTGTGCTGTTATGTTCTATGTTCCTTCCTGACCTACTCTGCTTATTTTCATCCAATATGCTGCTTTGCCCCAGAGTCTCAACATTTCCTTTACTGGTTTTGAATTTTCGTTTTCCTGAATCCTCCCACGAACAGCTTTATTTAAAGCTTTATCTACTGCCCTAGTCATTCAATTCACCAGGATGCTGGTTCCTACCTCGTTTAAAAGGAGTGTGTCCTAACAGAACAGATACCTCTTTAACCAGTACTGGTGTCAGGGGCCCAGTTTCCTACACCACTCTTTCAATCACACGTTTAATTGCATAGCGGGAGAATCAAAGAAAATCATGCAAGGTTGATCTGAGGAATTGAATGATTTCCTATGGGACTGCTTGGAGTCAGTGGACTGGTCAATATTTAGAAACCCTGCCATCACCCTGAATGAATATGCCACTACAGTAACTGACTTCGTTAGTAAGTGTGTAGAAGACTAAGTGCCAAAGAAGCAAATCTGTGTATTTCCCAACTGGAAACCATGGATGAACAGGAATATCCACTTCTTGCTGAAGTCCAGGTCTGAGGCATTCAGGTCAGGCATCACTGATCTATACAAGAAAGCCAGATACAATCTAAAGAGGTCCATCAAGGATGCCAAAAGACAGTACCGGACCAAGATAGAGCCCCAGGCTAGCCACACTGACTTCTGCTGACTATGGCAAGGTCTGCAAGACAGAACTGGCTACAAGATGAAGACAAGCAAACTTGATGGCTCCAATGCACGCCTTTCTGATGAGCTCAATGCATTCTACGCCTATTTTGAGCAAGAGATCAGCGAGAGCTTGTCCCTGGAAGCTTGGATGAACCTGTATCTGGGATCACAATTATGGATGTCAGAGCAGCTTTATTGAAGGTCAATGCATGAAAAGTGACTGGCCTGGATGAAGTACCTGGATGAGCACTCAGATTTTGCATAGATCAACTGGCAGGTGTATTGCAGACATCTTCAACCTCTCTTTACAATAATTTGAGGCCCCTATCTATTTCAAGAAGACGACCTTCATCTCGTCACCTAAGCAAAACTAAGCAGCATGCCTTAATGACTATTGGCTGGTGGCTTTAATATTTATCATCATGAAGTGCTTTGAAAGGCTAGTCATTGCACAAATCAATCCCAGCTTCTCGCACTACCTGGATCCACTACAATTTGCCTATCGCCGCAACAGGTTCACAGCAGATGCCACCTTCCTGGCCCTGCACTCAACTTTGGAATGTCTAGATAACAAGAACACCTATGTCAGACTCCTATTTATTGACCACAGCTCAGCCTTCAACACCATTTTCCCACAAAACTAATCTGCAAACTCCATGGGCTGGGCTTGCGCATCTCTGTGACTGCATTCTGAACTTCCTAATTCACAGACCACATCAATAAGGATAGCCAACAATATCTTCTCTGTGATCATCCTCAACACTGGTGCCCCACAAGGCTGTATTCTCATGCTATATACACTATGCTCCCTATTACACTTATGACTATGTGGCCAAATTCCCTTGCAGTTCGATTTTCAAATTTGCTGACGATACCACCATAGTGGGTCAGATTTCAAACAATGACGAGACAGAATACAGGAATGAGATAGAGAATTGGTAAACTGGTGTAGCAACAATAATCTCTCCCTCAATGCCAACAAAATGAAGATGATTATCAACTTCAGGAAGGGTAAAGAAGAACATGGCCCTGCCTACATCAATGGGGATGAAGTTATAAGGATTGAGAGCTTCAAGATTTTAGGTGTCCAGATCAGCAACAACCAATTCTGTTCCCCCATGCTGACACTATAGTCAAGAAAATCCACCAATGCCTCTACTTTTTCAGAAGGCAAAGGAAATTTAGCATGTCAGCTCCAACTCTCACCAACTTTCATAGATGTCATAGAAAACATTCCTTCTAGTTGTATCACAGCTTGGTATGATCCTGCTCTGTCCAAGACTGCAAGGAATCATAAAAGACTGTGAATGTAGCCCAATCTATCACACAAACCAGTGTCCCATCCACTGACTCTGTCTACACTTGCCGCTGCCTTGAGAAAGCAGCCAGCATAATTAAGGATCCCACGCACCCCAGACATTCTCTTTTCCACCTTCTTTCTTAGGGAAAAAGATACAAAAATCTGAGATCAGGTACCAGTCGACTCATGAACAGCTTCTTCCCTGCTGCTGTCAGACTTTTGAATGGACTTATCTTTTCATTGTATGTGACAATAATAAATCAAATCAAATCTTGTTGTTCGCATCATGCTGTTAAAAAAAAACCCAACAATATAAGAAGATGGCTTCATTTTTCAAAACCTCTAGTTTCACACCATTAATACTCTATAATACACACACACACACATACATTTTATTAAATCTAAGCATGCAAATGTAACACTAGTATAGTTCAGTTCAGTTCTTTTCCAAGATTGAACATTCCTTCTTCTTTCATCAAAGTCATGATAAAACATCAGTAATCACGTTCTCTCTTCCTATCACATGCATAATTTTCAAATTAAATGACTTAATAATTAACTCCATCTAACCAATCTTGTAATCTTATTTTTAAATTACTCGAGAAACTTCAATGGATTAGTCCATGTAAACCTGGACTAATCCATTGCCTGGAACTGTTGGTAACGCAAATGTTAAAATATAGCCAATGCCAATATACTGAACTCAATAGGCAGGATTTTACAGCCTCACTCGTCCTGAAACTGTAAAATCCCACCCAAGGTCAACAGACCTTTCCAATAGTCCGCCCCTCATCCACTCCGATTACCATGGCATATGGGGCAGTAAAATTCCAGCCAATGTCTCTTTTTCAATGGTCGAATATTTATTTTGATGACTATTTAGTTTTCTGGAAAAATACCCAATAGGTCTTTCTATCCTTTTGTTGTCTTCTTGTGATAGTACAACACTTACGTCATTTGCATCAATAGACACCTTGAATTGTTTTGCCTAATTCATGTCACCAACAGCATTCAGAACCCCCCCAATAACATTTATTTTCACATTCCATGGGGCCATCTGCCCATGTCCAATTGTGTGGCCTGAATGTGACTTGGGCTTTTGTAAATTCACTTTTCGCCAAGTTTATCACCAAAGCCACCTCCTGAAATTGACACAAACCTAATTTCTCCAACCTTTCCTCATAAGACAACTCACTCTTTCCTGATATTAGTTTAGTACATACAGTTTTTTCTGAACTCCTGCTAATGCAGTTACATCTTTCCTTCAATAAGGAGACCAATACTGTTCACAGTATTCTAGATATGCTCTGTACAACTGAAACACAACCTCTCTATTTTTATAATTGGCTCCCCCCAAACAATAAACAGTAGCATTCTATCAGCTTTCCTAATTACTTGTAGTACCAGTTAGAATCCTTTGTGGTTCATGCACTATGCTAACTAGATACCTTTGAATCTCTGAGCTTTGCAATCTCTCTCCATTTAGACAATATATTTCTTTTCTATTCTTTCTGCCAAAAAGGAAAATTTCACATTTTCCCATATTATACTCCATTTGTCAGATTTTTGTCCCACTGACTTAACTGATCTTTGTCTCTCTTTTTTATTCATTATGAAATGTGGATGTTATTGACTAAGGTAGCATATTTTGCCCATTCCTAATTTCCCTTGAGAAAATGCTGGTACGCTATCACTTTGAACCGCTCCCATTCTTGTGTTGTGGGTACACCCACGGTGTTATGGAAGGAAATTCAGGATTTTGATCCAGCAATAGTGAAGGAATGGTGATATAATTCCAATGTACAAAATTGGAATTAAATTTACAAAAGCATGGTATGTCACTTAGAAGAGAACTTGCAGGTGATTGTGTTCTCATGCATCTGCTGCCTTTAACCTTGATGGTAGTGATCATGGCTTTGGAAGTTGCTGCCTAAGAAGTCTTGGTGAGTTTTTGAGGTGCATCTTGTAGATGGTACTGTTCATTGATCATGGAGGATGTGAATGTTTGTGGAAGTGGTGCCAGTCAAGTACACTGCCTTGTCCTGGATGGCATCGAGTTTCTTGAGTGTTGTTGGAGCTGTACTCATCCAGGCAAATGGAGAGTATTTCATTGCACTCCTGATTTGGGCCTTGTAGATGATGGACTGGCTTTGGGGCATCAGGAGGTGAGATAGTGCAGGATTCCTTCTAACCATAGTATTTATATAACTGGTCCAGTTGAGCTTCTGGTCAATGGTAACCTCTCAGGATGTTGATAATGGGAGTTTAAGCAATGATAATGTCATTGAATGTCAAGGTGTGACATTTAGATTCTCTCTTGTTGGAGATAGTCATTGCCAGGCACTTATGTGGTGTGAATGTTACTTGCCACTTATTATCACCTAGATCTTGCTACATTTGGACATGGACTGCTTCATTATCTAGGAATCACAAATAGTGTTGATTACTCTGCAGTCATGAGCGAAAAGCCCCACTTCTGGACTTAGGATAAAAAGAAGCTGAAGCTGGGTGGTCCAAGGACACTACCCTGAGGAACTCCTGCACCGATGACCTGGAACTGAAATGATTGCCTTTCAACTACCGCAATCATCTTCTGTTGTGCTAGGTTTGCATCTAACCAGCTGAAATTTTTCCTCCAAATTCCCATTGATTCCAGATTTACTTAAGTTCCTGGACACCACACTCAGTCAAATGTTACCTTGAAGTCAAGGCCAGTCACACTTACCATGCTTCTGGAATTCAACTCCTTTGTCCATGTTTGAACCAAGGCTGTAATGAGATCAGAAGCTAAACCATTCAGAACCCAAACTACAAGCAGATCATTGCTAAGTAAATGCTTCTTGATAGCACTGTTTTTAGCCCCTTTCATCACTTTACTGGTGATCAAGAGTCAAATGATGGGAAGGTAATTGGCCAGGTTGGATTTGTTCTTGTTGCTTAAGTACTATATATATCTGGGCAATTTTGCACGTTGCTGAGTAGATTCCAGTATTGTGCTGTAATGGCCTGGCTAGGGAGCGTGGCAAAATCTGGAGCAGAAGTCTTCATTCTATTGGCAGGATAAGGCTCATAGCCTATGAATAACCAATGCCTTCAGCTATTTCTTGATATCATGTGGAGTGAATCAAATTGCCTGAAGACTGATATCTCTGATGCTGGGGACCCCTGGAGAATCATCCAATTGGCACTCTGAAGATTTTTGCAAATGTTTTAACCTTGTCTTTTGCATTGATGTGTTGAGTTGCTCCATCATTGAGGATGGGGATATTTGTGATATCTATTGTCCACCATCGTTCATGAATTGATGTGACAGGACCTCAGAGCTTAGATCAGATTTATTGGTGGCACAATGGCTTAGCATTGTCTATGCTGTTTGGCACACAAATAGTCATGTATTGTAGACTAACCAGATTAAGGCCTCATTTTTACCTATACCTGGTTTTGCTCAACATCTCATAGAACATAAAACATGGAAAGACTACAGCACAAACTAGCCCTTCGGCCCACAAGTTGTGACAATCATATCCCTACCTACTAGGCTTATCTGTAACCCTCAATCCGATTAAGTCCCACGTACTCATTTCCTCCTGCACTGTTTGTTGAACCAGAGTTGATCCCCTGGAGCACTGTGGGCTGATGGCAAAATGGGTCATATTGCAAAAGCTTGTTGGACTAGACCAGATTTTCCTGAGAAGAATGTCCAGAAGAAGAATTTGGGTGCCTTCAGGAAGAGGAACAAATTGCATTCCACAAAAAGAATTTACAATATGGAAGAAAAGAATTACGACTGTGAAGAAGAGAATGCCCAGAAAGAGCTGAACTGAATGTCTTTTCCTGAACAGAAAACCATGAATAAAGCTATAAAGGAAAATAAGATTATGAGAGTAAACTAGGTCAGAATATAAAAACAGATAGCAAAAGTTTCTACAAATATATAAAATGAAGAAGAGTGGTTAAGGTAAACATTGGTCCTTTAGTGATTGAGAAGAGGGATTTAGTAATGGTAAATGAGGAAATGGCTAAGGCATTGAACAGGTATTTTGTGTCAGTCTTCACAGTGGGAGACACAAATAACATGCCAAAAATTGATAGCAAGAAGACTATGGTGAGTGACAACCTAGAAACAGTCATTATCACTAAAGAGGCAATATTAGGTAAGCTAATGGGGCTAAAAGTAGACAAGTCTCCTGGCTCTGATGGAACGGGTACCAAAAAAGATGGTGGGGGAAAAATCATATGCGCTTATGATAATTTACCAAAATTCGCTGACTTTGGGGCAGTTCCAGCACACTAGAAAACAGCAAATGTGACACCACTGTTTAAAAAAAGTAGACAAAATGTGAGTAACTATAGGCCAGTTAGCTTAACTTCTGTAGTGGGGAAAATGGTTGAGTAGACCATCAAGGAAGAAATAGTGGGACATCTGGATATAAACGGTCCCATTGGGAAGACACAACATGGGTTCATGAAAGGCAGGTCATGTTTAACTGATTTAGTAGAATCCTTTGAGGACATCACGAGTACGAAGGACAGCAAGGAACCGATGGATGCAGTTCATCTGGATTTCTAGAAAGCATTTGACAAGGTGCCGCACAAAAGGCTGCTGCATGAGATAAATATGCATGGTGTTATGGGTAATGTATTAGCCTGGATAGACGATTGGTTAATTAACAGAAAGCAAAGAGTGGGGGTAAATGGGGATTTTTTTGGTTGGCGATCAATGATTAGTGGTGTGCCTCAGGAATCAATGCTGGGACTGCAATTGTTTACAATTTACGTAAATGCTTTGGAATTAGAGACCAAGTGTAGTGCGTCAAAGTTCTTAGATGACAGTAAGATGAGTGGTAGAGAAAAGTGTGCAGAGGACACTGAACCTCTACAAAGGGATATAGACAGTTTAAATGAAAGGACAAGGGTCTGGTGGATGGAGTACAATGTGATAAATGTGAGTCATCCACTTGGTAGATGACAAAGCATAAAAGACTATTATTTAAATAGTAAAAAATTGTAGCATGCTGCTGGGTCTCCTTGTATATGAATCACAAAAAGTTGATTTGCAGGTGCAGCAGCTAATTAAGAAGGCAAATAGAATTTTGTCTTTCATTGACAGAGGGATGGAGTTTAAAAACACGAGGTTACAGCGTATAAGGCACAGGTGAGGCCACATCTGGAATACTGTGTACAGTTTTGGTCTCCTTATTTGAGGAAGGATTTACTAGCACTGGAGAGAGTGCAGAGGAGATTCAGTCAATTGATCCTGGAGTTGAGAGAGTTGGCTTATGAGGAGAAGCTGTGTAGTCTGGGACTATACTCATTGGAATTTAGAAGAATGAGGGAGGAATCTTATAGAAACATATAAAATTATGAAGGGAATAGATAAGACAGAAGCAGGGAGGTTGTTTCCACTGGCTGGTGAAACCAGAACGGGGGCATGGTCTCAATATAAGGGAGAGCAGATTTAGGACTGAGTTGTGGAGGAACTTCTACACCCAAAGGCTTGTGAATCTGTGGAATTCCCTGTCCAGTGAAGCAATTGAGGTGACTTCATTGAATGTTTTTAAGGCAAAGATAGATTTTTGAACAGTAAAGGAATTAAGAATTATTGTGAGTGCGTGGATAAGAGGAGCTCAGTTCACAAGAAGATCAGCCATGATCTTATTGAATGGCAGAGCAGGTTTGAGGGGCCAAATGGCTTACTCCTGCACTAGAATCATAGAATCCCCATTGTACATAAAGAGGCCATTTGGCCCATTGAGTCTGCACTGACCACAATCCCAGCCAGGCCCCACCCCCACATCCCCACAAATTTACCCACTAATCCCTCTAATCCACACATCTCAGGACATTAAGGGCAATTTTAGAATGGCCAATCAACCTAACCTGCACACTAGATATTATGTTGTTATGTAAGCAGACTCACAGACGATTGTAGCCTCTATATCTCAACCATTACTCACTATTGTTGCTCATAACAATCTTTTTTATTATAAAAGGTTATCTTTGGGGATTACATTTTCAGCCTTGTTCAAAAATTTGATGCATCTGATCTTAGGTGATCTCTTTGGTGTACAGTGTTACTTGGATAATATTCCAGGTTCAGGGTCCAGTGAACAAGTCCATTTTAATAATTTACAAAGAACAAAGAACAAAACAGCATGGGAAACAGGCCCTTTGGCCCAACAAGCCCACACCGCCACTTCGATGTTCCCACTTCTACCCGTGATCCCTGTCTGTGTTTATAGGTCTATGGCTTGAAACCAAATTTGAGACAATTTAGGGAGGATTTGTTCTGCCAATCAGCCTAAGAGTACATCTTTGGGATGTGGGAGGAAACTGGAACACCCGAAGAAAACCCACGCAAACACGGGGGGAATGCACAAATTCCCACACACACAGGCCCAATTGGCTTGTCTTCAAGCACATGTCTGTGTATCAAGAAAGAAAAATGTGATTGCTCTTTCCAGACGTCAGTCCAATATTTGGGTCACATTATTGATAATAAAAGCAAACGTAGTACGTCTAAAAATTTGGATGCTATTTTAGAAGTCCCACATTCAACAAGTCTGATGCAATTGAGATCTTTCCTAAGATTAGTAAATTGTTATGATAAGTTGTTGCTAACTTAGCCAAATTATTGAAACAATTGCATAATTTATAATGTGTGAAATAGTTTTGGAACAACAGGCTATGAAAAAATATACAAGGATATCAAAGATGCTTTGCAGAAGTCTGAAGTATTGATTTATTTTAGCCCGAAGTTACCATTGCTCCTTGCTTGCGATGTTTCATCTAATGGAGTAGAACATAGAACAGTGCAGCACAGTACAGGCCCTTCAGCCTTCAATGTTATACCGAGCTTTGTCTGAAACCAAGATCAAGCTATCCCGCTCCCTATCATTCTTGTGAACTTCATGTGCCTACCTAATAACTGCTTGAAAGTTCCTAAAGTGTTAGACTCCACTATCACTGCAGGCAGTCCATTCCACACCCCACCACTCTCTGAGTAAAGAACCTACCTCAGATATCCCTCCTATATCTCCCATCATGAACCTTATAGTTATGCCCCCGAGTAACAGCAACATCCGCCTGAGGAAATATCTGAACATCCACTCTATCTATCCCTCTCATCATCTTATAAACCTTCTTACTTTCTTCAAGAGCCGATGCCTTACTAAAATCCATGTATATGACATCAACTGCTCTACCTTCATCTACGCACTTAGTTACTTCGTCAAAGAATTCAATCAAATTTGTGAGGCAAGACTTACCCTTCACAAATCCTTGTGACTATCCCATATTAAGCTGCATCTTTCCAAATGGTCATAAATCCTATCCCTAGGACCTTTTCCATTAACTTACTGACCACCAAAGTAAGACTACCTGTCTATAATTACTAGGGTCATTTCTATTTCCTTTCTTAAAGAAAGGAACAACATTCACTATTCTCCAGCCGTCTTGCACTATCCCCATGGGCACTGAGGACCCAAAGATCAAAACCAAAAGCTTTGCAATATCATCCCTTGCCTCCCAAAGAATCATAGGATATATCCCACCTGGCCCAGGGGACTTATCAACACTCAGGTTTTTCAAAATTTCAAAATTCAAAAAGACATGTTCCTTCAGAACATTTACCTCCTCCATCCTATCAGCCTGTATCACACTCTCTTCATCAAAAACATAGCCCCTCTCCTTGGTGAACACTGAAGAAAAGCATTCATTCATCGCCTCTCCTATCTCTTTTGATTCCATGCACAAGTTCCTACTATTATCCTTGACAATTTTTTAACCTCACTCTAGTCATTCTTTTATTTCTCACATAAGTGTAAAAACCTTGGGGTTTTCCTTGATCCAATCTGCCAAAGACTTCTCATGCCCCCTCCTTGCTCTCCTAAGGCCTTTTTTTAAGCTCATAGTAGGGGCAATTGTGCCACTTAATTTGCCTTTGGAGAAAAAGACCAATAGCTTTTGCTTTGTGTTCTCATTAGTACTGAATTTAACTATATCCAGCTGAAAAAGAAGCATTGAGTATAATTTTTGACATATGAATGTTTCATCATTATTTATATGGTTACTTCACACTATTGACTGATCATCGACCCTTAACTACTATTTTTGCACCATGTAAAGGCATTCTGTCAATAGCTGTTCATTGATTGCAAAGATGATCACTAATCCTATCTATATCTTTGCGCAATATACTATATTGTCAATCAGGATGCCATGCTTATACATTAGCCTTTACTTATTGAGCAGATGCCACTAGTTAGTTTTGCTAATATTTATTTTTCACTAGTAAATCATTTGCCTATGACAGCTTCTTATACCAGAAATGACCCCATGATGGGGAAGATGATGGATATGGTATTGAAAGGAATGTCAGCTGGAATGCATTATCCTCTTCCTGATTTGAAACCATATGTGTCAAGAAAACTTGAGTTGCTTGTCCAAGGTGAGTGCCTACAATAGGGAATCGGAATGATTGTTACTCCTAATGTGTATGGAAAAGTTTTTGAATAATTCCATGAAGAACATCCTGGTATAGTTCAGATGAAGGAATTGGCACATAGTTATTTTTGATGGCTGGGTCTGGATGCTCAAAGAAAAAGCGAGCATCAATCCTGTGCATGATTATGTCTCCTTTACACTCTTGGCAGTGGCCTAAAATGCCATGGCAATGATTACATATAGATTTTGCTGGTCAGTTTGAGGGTTGCATGTTCTTAGTCATAATTGATGCACATGCAATGTGGCCAGAAGTTATCATGAAATCTTCAACATCTCAACAAACCATTCAAAAACTTGACAAACATTTTGCAACATTTCGTAAACTGGAATAGATTTTTACTGATAATGGCTCACAATAACTTCAGAAGAGTTTGAGGGTTATCTCAAAGTAAATGGTATTCAGCATATAAAATTTTACCTTAACAACCATCAACCAATGGATTAGCTGAAAGATTCATATAATCCTTGAAAAATTCTTTAGAAGCCATTAGGTTTTTGGTATTTTATAGAAATACTACTAATGCAACTACCCAAAGTTCATCTGCATTTCTGCTCTTAAAGAGAAAGTTGAGAACTACGTTTGCTTTGTTATTCCCTCCTGAGACTTCAGAGATAGTAGAGAATCAACAAGAAACTCAAGTTGCTAGACAAGAAGGGAAAGCCAAACAACACTCATTTCAGCATGAAGATTGCGTGTTAGCACGTAATTCTACAATGAATGAGAAATGGGTACCAACCATAGTTTTAGCAATGTCAGGTCCAATGTCTTACACAGTTCAAACCAAAGATAAACTAGTTTGGTGACAGTATGCTGACTAGTTGTTGTCATCTTGAAATGATTTCTCAGAATCATCTCCAGAAGGACTAACTTGGCTTTGGCAACCATCTCAGGAGGAGGAAGCATCTGGGACATAATTTCTTCAGAGGGACTATCTGTGAATGTCTCATCAGATTCTGGTTTTTCTGAACATGTCCCCACATCATCATTACTTTACACTTGCCCACCTGTTACTCTTATGACTTTCACACTGTCCTCTTGGTCAATACTCTGACATAAAAGACACCACAAAACATAGAATCAATAATATTCTAGACAATACCATGCATCATTAATCATTAAACACAGTCAATGAGAAAGTCCATCTAAAAGACATGTATTCTTCTTTGATTGTATATGATGTTCTGAAATTTGGCTGCCATAAAAAACATAATTTTATGTCTTTTATGCCATAAAAGACGTCACAAAAAACCATTTCTGTCCAACAATGCTTTGATGTGAATACTACTACTTTAGATGACTTAGTTGAATCTGAGTTACCTGATGATTGTATCTCTGCTCCTGTACCGAGTGACAATGATACAGATTTTAGTTCCAGGAGAAGAAATTCATACTGACGTTCCAGATCATACTTCTAGAATCAAAAACAGTCAAATTTCAAAACAATATGTACAACCAAAGAAGAATACATGTCCTTCTGATGGACTTTCTCATTGACTGTATATAACAATTAATAATGCATGGTATTGTCTGGAATATTATTAATTCCATATATAACATTGCAGTAATTTGTTGTCACAACCACATAAGTAAAAAGGGAAGGATGTTGCAGGTTGCTTTAAGAACTGGTCATATGATTTTATGATGATGTCAGTAGGGTGTTGTGTGCTCTTTTACTTTCAGTTTTGTACTCACTGCAAAGCAGAGGAAAGCTCTTCAATAAATTTGTTGTTGTTACTGTGAATCAATCTGTGCAAGCCACATATTTTCTTAGTGTGTAAAATCCACTAACTCTAACTCGGACATTACAGCAGAAATGTGGGTTTGAGGTTATTTCAGATTATCCATCACTTTATTGAAGTTTGGACCAGGTCTGAATCCTCCTAATTCATATATTCTTATGTAAACCCTACAAAACCTGAAAACTTGAAGGTGCACCTCTTGCCAGCATGGCTTTGACAACCATCTCAGAAGGAGGAAGCATCTAGAACATAGAACATTACAGCACAGAACAGGCCTTTCGGCCTTCGATGTTGCGCCGACCAATATAAAAAGCAATGATCCTCCAAACTAAACCATTCCCTTCTCTTCCATATACTTATCAACTAACCTCTTAAACGCCACCAAACTTGGCGCATCTACAACTGCTGCAGGCAGGGCATTCCACTCCCGAACCACCCTTTGGGTAAAGAACCTACCTCTGATATCCGTCCTATAACTATCACCCCTTAATTTAAAGCTGTGTCCCCTCGTGCTAGCTTTCTCCATCCTAGGAAAAAGGCTATCACTGTCCACCCTATCTAAACCTCTAATCATCTTATATGTTTCGATAAGGTCCCCTCTTAGCCGCTTCCTTTCTAACGAAAACAACCTCAAATCCCTCAGCCTCTCTTCATAAGACCTGCCCTCCATACCAGGCAACATCCTGGTAAACCTCCTCTGTACCCTCTCCAATGCCTCCACATCTTTCTTATAATGTGGGGACCAGAACTGCACACAATACTCCAAGTGCGGCCGCACTAGAGTTTTGTACAGTTGCAACATGACGTTGCGGCTCCGAAATTCAATCCCCCTACCAATAAAAGCTAAGACTCCATATGCCTTCTTAACAACCTTATCGACTTGACTGCCTACTTTCAGGGATCTATGCACAAATACACCAAGATCCCTCTGTTCATCAACACTATTAAGAATCCTACCATTAGCCCTATACTCTACACATTTATTATTCCTGCCAAAGTGCATTACCTCACACTTTTCTACATTAAACTCCATTTGCCACCTCTCGGCCCAGCTCTGCAACTTGTCCAAGTCACTCTGCAAACTATAACACCCCTCTTCACTATCTACCACTCCACCGACTTTAGTGTCATTTGCAAATTTACTAATCCATCCTTCAATACCCTCATCCAAATCATTTATAAAAATTACAAACAGCAGGGGCCCCAAAACAGACGCCTGAGGTACACCACTTGTCACTGAACTCCACGATGAATATCTCCCATCAACCACCACCCTCTGTCTTCTATCTGCTAGCCAATTCCTAATCCAATTACCTAAATCACCCTCTATCCCATACATCTGCATTTTCTGCAGAAGTCTTCCATGGGCCACCTTATCAAACGCCATACTAAAGTCCATATATAGCACATCAACCGCCTTACCCCCATCCACCTCTTTGGTCACTTTTTCAAAAAACTCAATGAGATTAGTAAGGCACGACCTACCCATCACAAAACCATGCTGACTATCCCCAATCAATTCATTTCTCTCTAAATAACTATAAATCCTATCCCTAATAATTCTCTCCAATACCTTGCCCACAACAGAAGTAAGACTCACTGGCCTATAATTCCCTGGAAGGTCTCTCTTCCCCTTCTTGAACAATGGGACCACATTCGCTATCCTCCAGTCCTCCGGAACCACACCCGTAACCAACGACGACCTGAAGATCAGAGCCAGAGGCTCTGCAATCTCCTCTCTTGCCTCCCAGAGAATCCTAGGGTAAATCCCGTCCGGCCCAGGGGACTTATCCGACTTCAAACCCTCGAGAATATCTAGCACATCCTCCCTATCTACTTCAATACTTTCCAGTTTGCAACCCTGTACCTCAGTGTTCTCCATAACTACATTTACATCACCCTGCGTGAATACCGAAGAGAAATATTTATTCAGTGCCTCTCCAATCTCTTCAGGCTCCACGCACAACTTCCCAATGCTGTCTATGACTGGCCCTAATCTTGTCCTAACCAATCTTCTATTCTTAACATATCTAAAGAAAGCTTTAGGATTCTCCTTAATCCTATCAGCCAAAGTCTTCTCGTGTCCCCTCTTAGCTCTCCTCAATTCACTCTTTCGTTCCCTCCTGGCTAATCTATAGCTATCCATTGCACTAAGTGAGCCTTCAAGCCTCATCCTGACATAAGCCTCCTTTTTCCTTTTAACCAGCGAATCCACTTTTTTCGTACACCAAGGTTCCCTTACTCGACCATTTCCTCCTTGCCTGACAGGGACATACTTATCAAGGACTCGCAGCAGTTGCTCCTTGAATAAGCTCCACATTCCAGATGTTCCCAGTCCCTGTAGTTTCCTAGTCCAATCTATGCACCCTAATTCTCTCCTGATGGCCTCATAATTACCCTTCCCCCAGCTATAACTACTGCCCCCAGCTTCATGCCTATCCCTATCCATCACTAAGGTGAACGTAACCGAATTGTGGTCACTATCACCAAAATGTTCACTAACGTCCAAGCCTAACACCTGGTCTGGCTCATTGCCCAGCACCAAATCCAATGTAGCCTCACCTCTAGTTGACCTATCTACATACTGAGTCAAAAAACCTTCCTGCACACTTTGTACAAAAACTGACCCCTCTAATGAGCTAGAGCTATAGCTATAGCATTTGGGTCGTAATTTTGTCAGAGGAGCTATCTGTGAGTGTTTCATCAGATTTCGGCATGTCCCCAGATCACTTCCCCACCCATTACTCTTATGACCATCACAGTGTCCTCTTGGTCAATACCCTAACATAAAAGACACCACAAAACAATCATTTCTGTCCAATAATATTTTAATATTTAATAACATAGAACATAGAACATTACAGCACAGAACAGGCCCTTCGGCCTTCGATGTTGTGCCGACCAAAATAAAAAGCAATGCCCCTCCAAACTAAACGATTCCCTTCTCTTCCATATACTTATCAATTAACCTCTTAAACGCCACCAAACTTGGCGCATCTACAACAGCTGCAGGCAGGGCATTCCACTCCCTAATCACTCTTTGAGTAAAGAACCTACCTCTGATATCCGTCCTATAACTCATACCCCTTAATTTAAAGCTGTGTCCCCTCGTGCTAGCTTTCTCCATCCTAGGAAAAAGGCTATCACTGTCCACCCTATCTAAACCTCTAATCATCTTATATGCTTCAATAAGATCCCCTCTTAGCCGCCTCCTTTCTAACGAAAACAACCTCAAATCCTTCAACCTCTCTTCATAGGACCTGCCCTCCATACCAGGCAACATCCTGGTAAACCTCCTCTGTACCCTCTCCAATGCCTCCACATCTTTCTTATAATGTGGCGACCAGAACTGCACACAATACTCCAAGTGCGGCCGCACTAGAGTTTTGTACAGTTGCAACATGATGCTGCGGCTCCTAAATTCAATCCCCCTACCAATAAAAGCTAAGACTCCATATGCCTTCTTAACAACTTTATCCACTTGACTGCCTACTTTCAGGGATCTATTGACACATACACCAAGATCCTTCTGTTCCTCAACACCATTAAGAGCCCTACCATTAGCCCTATACTCTACACATTTATTGTTCCTGCCAAAGTGCATTACCTCACACTTTTCCACATTAAACTCCATTTGCCACCTCTCGGCCCAGCTCTGCAACTTGTCCAAGTCACTCTGTACACTAAAACACCCCTCTTCACTATCTACCACACCACCAACTTTAGTATCATCTGCAAATTTACTGATCCATCCCTCAATACCCTCATCCAGATCATTTATAAAAATTACAACAGCAGGGGCCCCAAAACAGACCCCTGAGGCACACCACTTGTCACCGAACTCCACGATGAATATCTCCCATCAACCACCACCCTCTGTCTTCTATCTGCCAGCCAATTTCTAATCCAATTAGCTAAATCACCCTCGATTCCACACATCTGCATTTTCTGTAGAAGTCTTCCATGGGCCACCTTATCAAAAGCCTTACTAAAGTCCATATATACTACATCAACCGCCTTACCCCCATCCACCTCTCTGGTCACTTTCTCAAAAACTCAATGAGGTTAGTAAGGCATGACCTACCCTTCACGAAACCATGCTGACTATCCCCAATCAATTCATTTCTCTCTAAATAACTATAAATCCTATCCCTAATAATTCTCTCCAATACTTTGCCCACAACAGAATTAAGACTCACTGGCCTATAATTCCCTGGAAAGTCTCTCTTCCCCTTCTTGAACAATGGGACAACATTCGCTATCCTCCAGTCTTCCGGAACTATACCCGTAACCAACGACGACCTGAAGATCAGAGCCAGAGGCTCTGCAATCTCCTCTCTTGCCTCCCAGAGAATCCTAGGGTAAATCCCGTCCGGCCCAGGGGACTTATCCAACTTCAAACCTCGAGAATTTCTAGCACATCCTCCCTATCTACTACAATACTTCCCAATTTGCAACCCTGTACCTCAGTGTTCTCCATAGCTACATTTCCAGCACTCTGCGTGAATACTGAAGAGAAATATTTATTCATTGCCTCACCAATCTCTTCAGGCTCCACGCACAACTTCCCACTGCTGTCTATGACTGGCCCTAATCTTGCCCTAACCAATCTTCTATTCTTAACATATCGAAAGAAAGCTTTAGGATTCTCCTTAATCCTATCAGCCAACATCTTCTCGTGTCCCCTCTTAGCTCTCCTCAATTCACTTTTTAGCTCCTTCCTGGCTAATCTATAGCTATCCATTGCACTAACTTAGCCTTCAAGCCTCATCCTGACATAAGCCTCCTTTTTCTTCTTAACCAGCAAATCAACTTTTTTCGTACACCAAGGCTCTCTTACTCGACCTTTTCCTCCCTGCCTGACAGGGACATACTTATCAAGGACTCGCAGCAGCTGCTCCTTGAATAAGCACCACATTTCAGATGTTCCCAGTCCCTGTAGTTTCCTAGTCCAATCTATGCACCCTAATTCTCTCCTGATGGCCTCATAATTACCCTTCCCCCAGCTATAACTACTGCCCCCAGCTTCATGCCTATCCCTATCCATCACTAAGGTGAACGTAACCGAATTGTGGTCACTATCACCAAAATGTTCACCAACCTCCAAGCCTAACACCTGGTCTGGCTCATTGCCCAGCACCAAATCCAATGTAGCCTCACCTCTAGTTGGTCTATCTACATACTGAGTCAAAAAACCTTCCTGCACACTTTGTACGAAAACTGACCCCTCTAACGAGCTAGAGCTATAGCTATTCCAATCAATATTAGTAAAGTTAAAGTCCCCCATCACAATTACCCTATTACTTTCACTCCTAATCAGAATTGACTTGGCAATCCTTTCCTCAACCTCTCTAGAACTTTTAGGAGGTCTGTAAAAGACTCCCAACAGGGTGACCTCTCCTCTCCTGTTTCTAATCTCAGCCCATACTACCTCAACAGACAAGTCCTCATCAAACTTCTTTTCTATCACCGTGATACAGTCTTTGACCAATAATGCCACTCCTCCCCCCTTTCTACCTCCTTCTCTACTCCGACTAAAGCATTTGTACCCCGGAACCTGCAACATCCATTCCTGTCCCTATTCATATTCAGCTACAGAGCCTGTGCCTTCTCTTACTGCATTTGTGTGGCCTAGTATTCCTATGCAACGGCTATAGCATTCGGGAACTATGGATAACAAGAGAGATTGTGAGGTTAGTGAAAAAGAAGAAAGAGGCATACATAAATTTCAGGAAATTGAAAACAAATAAGACTGAGAAATACAAAGATAGCAGGAATGAGTTTAAATAGGGACTTGTTTAAGCAAAAAGGAGCCTTGAAATGGCCTTGGCAGGCAGGATTAAGAAGAATCTCAAGGCTTTTTATGCTTATATAAGGAAGAAGGAATAAGTAAGGAAAGGGTGTGTCCACTCAAGACAATGGAGGGAATTGTGTGTGTAGGCAGATAAAGTGGGTGATGTCCTTAACAAGTAGTTTGCATCATAATTCGCAAAGGAGAAGTATGTGATGGACGGGGGAGTGCGGATTTGAAATTTTAGGACATGTTGAGATAAAAAGGGAGGAAATGTTGGAAGTTTCGAAAAATATTAAGTTGGAAAAATCCCCCCAACCAAATATGGTCTACTCCTGAATACTGAGAGAGATGAGGAAAGAAATTGCTGAAGCTTTGGCCAAAACCTTTGTATCTTCTTTAGTCACATGCGGGATGCCAGAGGATTGGAGAATAACTAACATTGTTCCTCTGCTTAAGAAGGGCAGAAGAGACAATCCAGCCTGTGAGCCTTACATCAGTTGTGGGGACATTATTGGAGAAGATTCCAATAGGGACAGGATGTACTCACATCTGAAAGAGAATAGGCTTATTAGTGATAATGGTTTTGTGAAGGAGAGATTGAGTCTCACAAACTTAATTGAATTCTTTGAGGAAGTGGCTAGAAAAATTGACCAGGGCAGAGCAGTTGATGGTGTGTACATAGACTTTGATAAAGCCTTTTATCAGGTTCCTCATGGCAGGTTGATACAGAAAGTGAAATCATATGGGATCCGAGGTGAGCTGATAAGATGAGTATAAAACTGGCTTGGGCTTAGAAAGCAGAGAGTAGCTGTGGAAGAGTACTTTTCTAACTGGAGCTCTGTGACAAGTGGAGTTCCATAAGAATCAGTGCTGGGACCTCTGTTGTTTATAATATATAAATGATTTGGAGGAAAATGTAGGTGATCTGATTAGTAAATTTGAAGATGATACAAAAATTGGGTGAGAGGCAGATAGTGAGGAGGATTCTCAAAGGATACAGCTGGAGACGTAGGCCAAAAGATTCTTCGTTCTTTGTTGGCTGTTGAAAGGCTGCTGATTTTCAATGGGGAAGACTGCAGGCAGCCTTGCAGAACATCCACATGAAGTCTAGACTTGAGGGCGTGCCTACAGCACCACTTCCCCTGTAACTGGTAACAGTCCAGGCTGGCTGGCAAGTTGGTAGGTAGCAGCAAAGGAGATGGTGAAGTGGCAGTCATGGTTGCACAAATGTTTTCAACCTGAAAGACGGCCACAGCTACTGCCACTGGCTCGGCAATCCTAGTAGTCTACTGGCTCACTGATTGCTATTCTGTTGTGTGACTCTGTAAAGCATTTTGAGCACTGGTACACACAACCACGATGTCAATAGCCTGAACTTCCATGGCACCGTGATATGCTTGCATGGTAACAAGCAACGGGCCTTCATCAGGATTCCTCTATAGCACTGAATATCCTGCTTCTCTGCTACTCTCTGTAACATAGAAACATAGAAAATAGAAGCAGGAGTAGGTTATTTGACTCTACTAGCTTGCTCCACCTTTCATTTTGATCATTACTGATCATCAAATATACTGATCTTGCCTTCCCCTCATACCTCTTGATCCTTTTAGATCCAAGAGCCATATCTCATTTCTTATTGAAATCACACAATGTTTTGGCCTCAATTACTTTCTGTGGTAATGAATTCCATAGAAATTTCTCACCTCAATTCTGAAAGGTTGTACCCCTTATTCTCAAACTATGACCTCAACTTCTGGACTCCCCCTCGTATATACATTACCAGGTTATGAGTTGGTAGTTCAGTGTCAGATGAATTAGTAGCGAATCTTTCTAACAATACCAAAAACTGTTTCCTCTGATATGCTGGAGTCATGCAGCCATGCCTATCCCCATGTTTTTTTGCTGCTGACTCCTTTTATATGCCACCCTATCCTGCAGGAGTGATGGAGAAATTGTCAGTGAGAGTGCTGCAATGTGTATGGATAATGTGCATGTCATAGGTAAATAGGTGGGAGTATGTGGAAGCTGTGACATGTGGATGTGAGGTATGCAACAGTAGTAAGTTTGTGAGGATGAAATTAGCAAATGAATTTTAGGCATGTTCTGATTTCTAGAGATTTCTAGTGCTGCCAAATGAGAAGTTTGTGTGCATCATTTCTAATAGGTGCAGAATAATCATGCATTGCAATCCATGTGTCTGCTAATGGGCCTTATTGAATTTCCCACTCTGCTTTCTCCCATCCCCAATGAATCTAAAAATGATCTTACTATAATATTTAAGCTACTTCTGACGTACTTTTACCACATGTCATTCCTTGTCATTTATATATCAGTTTTTGAGTTTTTTTTTGACTTGGGCACATTTATTTGCATGGTAGGTTGATGGAGGTGAGAGCACAAAGTATCTGTATTACAGACATTAAGATCTCCTTAGATAGTTTTCAGGATCAAGGATGACTTATTTCCACTCCACTTCAATGAGTTTTTAGCTAGATGATAAATCATCTGCATACTTTGCCACAGGTGAGACAAGTGGTGCTTGAAGGGTTTGATAGACCAGTTGTTAGGAGGCCTGTGTGCTCACTTTGATACCTTGCCTTCACCTCTGCATGTTCCCAATAAAATCTTTTAATGTTTTATTTTATCATGGTCTTGCTTGGCCATTTCAGACTCAAAGAGAGGGCTGTGGATTGGAGCAGTAAGCCAGACCAGGTAAATAAATAGATTTCATTCCCTAAAGAACATCAGTGAACCAGATAAGTTTTTTCATGGTCATCATTGAATATTTAATTCCAAATTTTATTTATTGCCATTGTGGAATTCAAATTTGAGTCTCCAGAGCATTACCCTGTATCTCTGGATTACTAGTCCATTACTACACCGTTGCCTCTCCCTGTGTTTGGTGCCTTGCTGAATGAGCATTCTGCATATGGTTGATCACAAACTGGAGACTCCTGTGAGTCAGCAGGGATGTTTGGCATTTTCAGGGTCGCTTTGAGAATATAATTACAGTATTTCTGGTGTCCTCCTTGAAGCCTCCTGCCATTACCGAGTTCAGATTAGAGCAGTTGCTTTGGAGTGTAGTGTCCTGCAGAACTGGTTTTGAGTGGTTAGAGCTTGATGCTAGGCAAGATGGCTTGGAAAACAACACAGCTGCATTATTGCACTTCTTGCCACAGAATTTGGAGGATGTTGTGAGGACACTGTAGGTGGTCCTTCTCCAGTACCTGAAGGTGCTTGCCACAGCTTGTCCAATTCTCTGAAGCAGATAGGAATACAAGGAACAACACTGCCTACTAAACTATGACCTTAGTCTCAGATTTGAGATCAAGCCCTTTTGAACATGGCAGTGGTGTATCTTGGTCGATCAATGGTAGCTTGGACTAACCATTCAAATAGAATGGATACAAGGGCAGGCTAGAGGCTAGGAATCCTGCAGTGAGTAACTAACCTCCTGACTCCCCAAAGCCTGACTCCCTAAAGCCTGTCTACCATCTATAAGGTACAAGTCAGAAATGTGATGGAATACTCTCCAATTGCCTGGACAAGTGCAGCTCCAAAAATATGGAAGAAACTCAACACATTCCAGGACAAAGCAGACCCCTTCCACAAATATTCAATCCCTCCATCACCAATGCACAATAACAATAGTGTGTACCATCTACAAGATGCACTGCAGGAGCTCAGCAAAGCACTTTGGGGAGCATCTTTCAAACCTGTGACTGCTGCCATCTGAAAGGACAAAGGCAACAGATTCCTGGGAACACTATCACCTGAAGGTTCCCCTCTAAGTTGCTTTCCATCCTGATTTGGAAATATTTGTCCATTCCATGATTTTCGCTGGGTCAAAATCCTGGAACTCCCTCCGTAACAACTCAGGAACAGAAGCAGTTCAAAGCATCTCATCACCACCTCTAGGACAATAAATACTGGACTAACTAATGATTTGGATGACGTTTTTAAAAAGGAGACCACAGAGTTTGGAGGTAGCAAAAGTATGAATGACGTTTTCAGCAGCAGCAGATAGATTGAGACAAGACTAAATATGGATGATATTAGAGAGATTAAAGCATGTAATTTCAGTGATGGAGAGGATGTGAGGTTGGCAACTTTCTTTATGGTCAATTAAGATGCCTCAGTTGCGAATAGCTTCATTCTTGACTCATCCACAATCCCCACCCTTCAAAACTTGCTCTATTTAGTCTGTTTGTTCCACTGATGTATGTTCAATTTATGTCAGAAGCTGGAAATAGACTTAAATGCTATCAGTGTGGATTAGTGCTCATGTTAAAATTAAAGTATATTGCTTTTAAAATAAGAATTAAATAATTACAAAATGTAAATAGATCGGCAGTGCTGTGGCGCAGTGTTAGCACTGCTGCCTCACAGCGCAAAGGACCTGGGTAAAATTTTGGCCTTGGGTCGTTGTCTCTGTGGGGTTTGCACATTCTCCCTGTGTTTAAAGGGTTTCTTCCAGGTGCTCTAGTTTCCTCCCACAATCCAAAGATGAATGGGTTAGGTTGATTGGCAATGCTAAATTGCTCCTTTGTGTCAGGGGGATTAGTAGAGTATATGCTTAGGGTTATGAGGATAGGGCCTGGATGGGATGGTTTTCTGTAGGCTTGATGAGCCGAATGGTCTCCTTCTGCATTATAGGGATTCTATGATCCTTCTGTGATAATGTTTTTGTAGATATTACTCTTAATATAGATGTACACAAAATGTATTTTACTTTTAAATTTGTAGATATGTGTTTCTAAAACAATTGATATAGATCTTGGAAATTATTTTCAAGAAGTTACCTTTAAGGGGGAATATATCATGGGCATTAAGGCCTGATTTTTAAGGATTTTCACAGCCTATCATCCAGAGATCACTCACCAACTCTGACAGGCACAATACATTTTACACTCAAATGAGTTTCATTAACAGCAGATGGGAATTCCACTGTCACTTGGAAGAAGTTCTGCTTTGATGAGTGGCTGAACAAACAGATTGGCGGACAGCTCTCCAGCACATTCAGGCACAACACATCACAATGGCCAAAAGAGGGACTGCACCCAGAAACGTCATTATGTGGAGATGCCGGCATTGGATGGGCATAAACACAGTAAGAAGTCTTACAACACCAGGTTAAAATCCAACAGGTTTATTAGGTAGCAAATGCTTTCGAGTGCTGCTTCTTCGTCACCTCAACTGATGAAGGATCAGCGAATGCTCTGAAAGCTAGTGGCATTTGCTACCAAATAAACTTATTGGATTTTAACCTGGTATTGTGAAATTTCTTACTGTGTCTACCACGAACTGCAGTGCTGGTCCTGGGAAGGGGAGAGTGAATGATACCCCGGGGAAGGGTAGGGAAGTGAGTGGGAGGAGGGGGGCTAGGAGGGTAGTTTGCAAGAGTGACATGATGTTGGGGACTAGGCTGGGAGGTTGTTGGGGCTGAAAGGGGGAGGACTGGATGTCTCCAATCTATGAAATCTGTAAGGGTAGGGCACCCCCAATCTGAAGGGACATTACGAGATCAGGGATGAGAACTATATATATAAAGTTCTGTCCGAAGTGTTGTTGTTCTTTAGGACCCCCACCCTGCCTTCAAAGGTCACTGAAAAGTTAGAGAGGATCCTGCCCACATGCCAGATGGCTGTCCAGCATCAATTAAATTTTGGGAGCATTAATTTTCTTTTATTCATTAGATGTGGGCATCAGTGGCATAAGTGCCAACATTTATTGCCATCCATAATTGCCCTTGAACTGAGTGACTTAGGCATTTTTAAGACTCAAGCACAATATTGTGGATCTGGAGTCACATGTATGCCAGACAAGGCAAGAACGTTAATGAACCAGGTATTTACATAATTGGCAATGATTTCATGGTCATCATTAAACATTTACTTATTGAGTTCAATTTTCATCATTTTCCATGATGGGAGTTGAACCCGGGTCCACAAAACATTACCCTGAATCTCTACAATATCTCTACGCCACTGTGTCCCCTTTATTGCAAGACTTTGCCTTTACCTCAAGAGGAAGACCTGCCTTAAAAAGCAGCTAGTCAATCGAATGGCCAGTTCTAGTTCAAATATAGTCTCAGAATGCCAGTCCGAGGTGGTGGCCACTGCTGGGACTACAGATAATCCACACCAAGGACATTAAGTAAGGGTTCACATGTCTCAGTAAGGAAGGTGTAGGGCCAAGTTCAAGAAGTTGGGGAAGGAATGGGTTTAAAGGAAGGGAGGGATGATCTTGAGGGTGGACACTGCAAAGAAGAAGGCAATAAGGTTGGTAGGCTACCTGAGCCAACCTCAGCCTCTTAAAATTTCAGATGGTTGCAGGGGGGATGGGAAATAGACGATGGGAAGGCCAGCCACTGCATTTTTCATGTCTCTCCCACCTTCAAACCTGCTGGCAGGGGAGCATGCAATCCAGTCCTATGTGTTTAATTAATCATTGTTGCCATCTGTTACAACAATCTAAGTGAGTTGTTGGTGGCACCAAACATAGGTTAACCTAAATTAAAATTTATATTTTTGGCTTGCTAATATCAGACAACTGATTGTTGATGAGCTCTTCGTTGTTTGCAGCCTGCTATTAGTATTTCCAAACAAAATCCTTTGAAAAGTATGTATTTCCTTCACTTTCTTTCAATGGTTAATTTGGAACGATGCCAATAAGGCACTAATTTCACTTTCTCAATCCATAGCGTCTGTGCCCTTCTGTCATCCGGTCTCTGATCATGCTGTTGGATCCTATTTCTGTAAATATGATTGATATGCAAACTCCACTATTAATAGCTTGCTCATCTTCCCTCCTGTGTCTGGTTCCTTGTCATTGTGTTATAGCTTTAAAACTATTAACAAGAGGTCAGTTCCTTTCTAAACAACAAGGGTGGAAACAGACTAAAAGCAGCATGTGGTTGTAACACAAAAAGCAACTGTATCTGCTTTGCCATCTTGTGGCCAGTTGACAAATGCATTTCTCATGGACTTGAGACCCCCGTAAAGCTTCTTTGTAATTTTGCATCAGCCTCTGGTAGCTATCTAATGATAAGCTTTAACTTCAGTTCACTGAGCTTTTTAAACACAGTTAGTCATTTCTGTAGTCAAGCAGTAAAGGTGTAATAGCTCTCAATTAACAATTGATTCATGAATTTTCAAAATACACACAGTTTAATTTCTGTGGAGTCTATTGTTTATGTGTAAATGTTGCTTGAATTTTTAAACATATTTTGAGTAAATCTTTCAATGTTAATTTGCAAATCAAAGAACATAGCACAAGACCATAAATAGTTTCTAATTATTTTTTCTTATCGAACTACAACTAAAGGTTCTTGCAAATATTTTCTTCACTTTATCTCAGCCCTAATCCCATTTAAGGTAATTTCTCATTTCATTTAAGTTCACCTTTCCTTCTTTGTACAGTATACTATTCTTTGATGAGATAACAGGTTAACTCTTAAAGATCTTAGCTATTCTTTGAGTTGGGGGGGTTTTAGTTAAGTCGGGCAACATGGTCAGTGCAGGCTTAGAGGGCCGGAAGAGCTGTTCCTGTGCTGTAATTTTCTTTGTTCTTTGTTCTATTAATGCTGTATAGCTAACAATAATGTTTTTAGTTGAATTTATCTAGTATCCTTAAGAATAAAATGTTTCAAGATGCTTCAAGTAAAATTACGACAACTAGCTACAAAAGTAACTTTGACCAAAAGCTTGGAACAAGAAGTTTTAAGGATCTTTTGAAAGAAGGATAGGAAGGTCACGAAATGAAGAAATTTAGGTAACCGATGGTAGAGAAATTAAAATTTACTCAAAAGAGAAGGATTGGAGAAGTTTGAAGGTCTCAAAGGCTTGTAAAACTGGAGGAAGCCATGGAAATAGCAAAGAAAGAATAAGGAGAGATTTGAAAGTAAGGATGAGAATTTTAAAAGCAGTTATGGGAAGCAAGGTGGCATAGTAGATAGCACAGCTACCTCATAGCACCAGGGACCTGGGTTTAATCCTGGTCTTGGTGACTGACAGTGTGGAAATTGCATATTCTCCCCCTGTCTGCATGGGTTTCTTCTGAACACTCCAGTTCCATAAGACCATAAGACATAGGAGCAGAATTAGGCCACTCGGCCCATTGAGTCTGCTCCACCATTCAATCATGGTTGCTATTTTTCTCATCCCCATTCTTCTGCTTTTTCCCCATAACTCCTGAAGTCCTTATTAATCAAGAACCTATGTATCTTTGTTTTAAAGACACTCAATGATCTGGCCTCCACAGCCTTCTGCAGCAAAGAGTTCCATAGATTCACCACTCCCTGGCTGAAAAAGTACCTCATCTGTGTTTTAAAGGCTTGTTCCTTTAGCCTGAGGCTGTGCCCTCTAGTTCTAGTTTTTCCTACTAGTGGAAACATCCTTTCTACGTCCACACTATCCGGGCCTCACAATATCTTATAAGTTTCAATAAGATCCCCCTCATCTTTCTGAACTCCAACGAGTGCAGACCCAGAGTCCTCAACCACTCCTTATATGACAAGCTCTTCATTCCAGGGATCATTTTTGTGAATCTCCTTTGGATCCTTTCCAAGGCCAGCACATCCTTCCTTAGATATGGGGCCCAAAACTATTCACGATACTCAAAATGGTGTTTGATCAGAGCCTTACACAGCCTCAGAAGTATATCCCTGCTCTTGTATTCTAGCCTCTCAACATGAATGTTAACATTGCATTTGTCTTCCTAACTGCCTGAATCTGCATGTTAACCTTAAGAGAATCTTGAACAATGACTTCCAAGTCCCCTTATGTCTGTGATTTCCTAAGCATTTTCTCATTTAGAAAATAGTTTTGTCTCCATGCCTCCTTCTAAATTGCATAACCTCACACTTTTTCACATTGCATTCCATCTGCCACTTCTTTGTCCACTCTCCTAACTTGTCCAAGTCCTTCTGCAGCCCCTCAGATTCCTCAACATATTTTTGTATTATCTGCAAACATAGCAACAATGCCTTCAGCTCTTACTTCAAATTTTTAATATATATTATGAAAAGTTGTAGTTCCAGCACTGACCTCTGAGGCACATCACTAGTCAACGGCTGCCTTCCTGAGTAAGATCACCACTAGTGCCTCCAAAATTTTTTCAGCTATCTCTTTTAGAACCCTGGAGTGTAGTCCATCCAATTCAAGTGATTTATCCACCTTAAAACCTTTCAGTTTCCCCAGAACTTTCTCCTTTGTAATCACCACTACATTCATAACAACATAAAAACATAAGAAATAGGAGCAGGAATAGGTCATCTAGCCATTGAGCCTGCCCTGCCATTCAATAAGATCATGGCTGATCTGAAGTGGAACAGTTTCACTTTCCCGCGTTCTCCCCATAACCCTTAATTCCCTTGTGTGTCAGAAACCTATCTATCCATGACTTAAATATATTCAGCGAGGTAGCTTCAACGGGCAGAGAATTCCAAAGATTCACCACCCTTTAGTGAAGAAGTTCCTCTTCAACTCCGATCTAAACAGTCCTCCCCTTATTTTGAGGTTGTGCCCTGTAGTCCTGCTATTCTTTCTAAGCGGGAAGAATCTCTGTACCTCTACTCTATCCATCCTCTTCATTATCTTATATGTCTCTATAAGATCTCCCCTCAGCCTTCTAAATTCTAACGAGTACAAACCTAGTCTACTCAATCTCTCCTCATAGGCTAACCCCCTCATCTCTGGTATCAGCCTAGTGAACCTTCTCTGTACTCCCTTCAAGGCCAATATATCTTTCCACAAATGTGGGGACCAAAACTGCACACAGTACTCCAGCTGCAGCCTCACCAGCACCTGAACAGTAGCAACAAGACCTCCCTACTCATATATTCTATCCCCCTCACTATAAAGGCTAACATTCCATTTGCCTTCTTGATCATCTGCTGCACCTGCAGACTGGGTTATTGCGATTTGTGCAAAGGACCCCCAAGTCCCTCTACATCATAGCATGCTGCAGCTCTTCGCCTTTTAAATAATAATCCCTCCGACTATTATTTCTACCAAAGTGGATAACCTCACACTTGCTAATATTATATTCCATCTGCCAGGTCCTCGCCCACTCACTCAACCTATCCAGATCTCTCTGCAGACTTTCCACATCCTCCACGCAATTTGCTTTTCCACTCATCTTCGTGTCATCAGCAAATTTCGTTATTCTACACTCAGCCCATTCCTCCAGATCATCTATATATATAGTAAACAGTTGAGGCCCCAGCACAATCCCTGGGGCACTCCACTAGTCACCAGCTGCCAAACAGAATAGCATGCATTGATTCCTACTCTCTGCTTTCTATTAGATAACCAATCCTCTACCCACACTAAGACCTTACTCCCAACTCCTTGCACGCTAACCTTTTGCAGCAACTTTTGTGAGGCACCTTATCAAACGCTTTCTGGAAATCTAAAAACACCACATCCACCAGTTCTCCTTTAGTCACATGCTCATAGAAATCCAATAAATTTGTCAAACACAATTTCCCCTGAACGAATCCGTACAGTGTCTGTTTGATCAAACCTATGTCCCTATGCCTCTTGCTCCTTAACTCATCTATGCCCCTTGATTCTCCTGGAAGTCTGGCATCCCACTGGTGTCTTCCACTTGAAGACTGATGCAAAGTAACAATTCAGTTCCTCTGCCATTGCTTTGTCTCCTATTATTACTTCTCCAACCAAATTTTCCAGTGGTTCAAAAGCTTTTTTTTGCCTCTTTCCTACCTTTAAAATATTGAAAAAAAACTTTTCCTATCTTTTTTTATATTACTAGCTAGTTTACACTCATAGTTCATTTTCTTCCCTCCTTATTGCTTTTTTTGTTGTCGTCTGCCTGTTTTTAAAGGCTCCCCAATTCTCTGGCTTCCCACTAATCCTTGCCACTTTGTATGCTTTTCCTTTTGCTTTTATGCTGTCCTTAAGTTCCCTTGTCAGCCTTGGATGCCTTGTCCTCCCTCTTATCATGTTTCCTCTTCCCTGGGATGAATTTCTGTTGTGCCTCCCAACTAACTCCCAAAAACTTGTGTCATTGCTGTTCCACTGTCTTCCATGCTAGGCTCCCTTTGCAATCAACTCTGGCCAGCTCCGCCCTCATATCTTTGTAGTTAGCTTTATTTAATTGTAATACCATTACATCTGACTCCAGCTTCTCCCTCTCAAATTGCAGGGTAAATTCTATTATATTGTAGTCACTGCTCCCTAAACAGATGAAGAAATGGGGGATGGGGGGAAAATGGAGTAGAGGTGGAATGTACAAAAGGGAATTTGGGGAAGAAAAGGAAAGGGAAGGGGAATGAAGCTGAGGGAAAGAGTGGGGGAAGAAAAATGAAGAAAGCCAATAAAGAAATAAAAGATAGAGAACAGTTAAAAATGAAATGAAAACAAAGGGGTCAGAGTGGGTTACAGCTAATCATTTTAAGTTATTGAATTTGATGTTAACTCCAGAAGGCTGTAAAGTGCCTAGCCAAAACTCCATCCCACTTCCCTCACTGCTTCCCTTTTCTACATTCTATCTCTGTCCCATTTCCCTGCTTCCCTGACATCTTCATCTATCCCAGCTTACTGCTTCTCTGTCATTTGGCCATTCACACACTTTATTCTCTCTGTGGACTGCTTTAGCAGTCTTTTCCCCGGTTTCTGTGGCTATGACTCATCCTTCATTTCCTCCCCCTGTAGTACAAATATCTCCCACTTTCTGTGCCTTTTGGTGTTGACAAAGGGTCATCTGGGCTTGAAACGTTAGCTCTTTTCTTTCCTTACAGATGCTGCCAGACCTGCTGAGATTTTCTCTTTTGGTTTCAGATTCCACCATCCGTAGTAATTTACTTTTATCCAGCATCTATCATGGACCTGTTGCAGCAAAAAATAAATTGTACTGGATCCAGGCAATCTGGAGACTGGAGTTGATATGCCATGACTAACTTTTTGAAGCACTCCATGCGGCTTCAATGCAGACTCAATGGCCTTTTTCTGCACTGCAGGAATTCTATAATTCTATGATTCTATGCAAAGGTGTTGCTTGTTCCTTGTTAAGAATATCCAAGCCTTTTCTTGGTGGTAAGAAATCCACCTATGCTCTGGGAACTGGACATAGAATTATGTCTATGAATTGTGGTTACAATATATTGAAGCATTAGTACACCTTGTAAGAATAATGGGCATTTATATCTCAAAAAAAAGGCATTCGTTCCTCAAAGATCTCTTTAAACCTTCATGAGTTTCAATTAAATTACAATAAGTAAATCGGCAGAAACTATTTTGCTAGATAATTCCTTAGAAAATATTCAGGTTGTAATCTGAGGAATCTGCCAGAACAGACAGCCTCCTTCTGCATAAGAATGTAAAAAAATTATTTCTGTAAGGTCATGTTAATAGATCATAAGTATTTATGAAATCTAAATTTGAAGTTCATTATAACATTTATTCCAAATGTGGAATGGCAAAATTTTTAAAAGTGTACAACAGGAGCCTCAACTGTTCACCATGTATATAGACGATCTGGATGAGGGGACCGAGTGTAGGATAACAAAGTTTGCTGATGATACAAAGATAAGTGGAAAAGCAAATTGCGTAGAGAATGCGGAAAGTCTGCAGAGAGATTTGGATAGGCTGGGTGAGTGGGCGAGGATCTGGCAGATGGAGTATAACATTGGCAAGTGTGAGGTTATCCACTTTGGAAGGAATAATAGTAAAATGGACTGTTCTTTAGATGGTGATAAATTATCACATGCTACTGCGCAGAGGGACCTGGAGGTCCTTGTGCATGAATCACAAAAACTCAGTTTGTAGGTGCAGCAGGTGATCAAAAAAGCAAATGCAATGTTGTCCTTTATCGCAAGGGAGATAGAATATAAAAGCAGGGAGGTCTTGCTGAAATTGTACAAGGTACTGGTGGGGCCGCAACTGGAGTACTGTGTGCAATTTTGGTCCCCTTATTTGCGGAAGGATATATTGGCCTTGGAAGGAGTGCAGAAAAAGTTCACCAGGTTGATACCGGCGATGAGGGGGTTAGCTTATGAGGAGAGATTGAGTAGATTGGGCCTGTACTCGTTGGAGTTTAGAAGGCTGAGGGTGATCTTATAGAGACATAAGATAATGAAGGGGCTAGATAGGGTAGAAGCAAAGAGATTCTTTCCATTTAGAAAAGAAACAAAAACTACAGGGCACAGCCTCAAGATAAAGGAGAATCAGTTTAGGAGGAACTTCTTCTCTCAGAGGGCAGTGAATTTCTGGAATTCTCTGTCCATTGAAACAGTGGAGGCTACCTCGTTGAATATGTTTAAGTCACGGTTCGATAGATTCCTGGTCAATAAGGGAATTAAGGGTTATGGGGAGCAGGCTGATAAGTCGAATTGAACCACTTTCAGATCAGCCATGATCTCATTGAGTGGCGGGGCAGGCTCGAGGAGTTAGATGGCCTAGTCCTGCTCCTATTTCTTATGTTCTTATGATCTCACAGTGACTTATAAAATTCTAACAGGACTGGACAGGATAGAAGCAGGAAGGATATTCCTGATGGTGGGGGAGTTCAGAACCAGGGGTCACAGTCTGAGGATACAGGGTAGACCCTTTAGGATGGAGATGAGGAGACATTTCTTCACCCAAAGAGTGGTGGAATTCATTACCGCAGGAGATAGTTGATGCCAAAACATCAAATGTATTCAAGAGGCGGCTAGATATAGCACTTGGAGCAAATGGAATTAAAGGTTATGGGGAGAAAGCAGATTAGGCTATTGAGTTGGATGACTAGTTATGATTGTAATGAATGGTGGAGCAGGCTCGAAAGGCCAAATGGTGTCCTCCTGCTTCTATCTTCTATGTTTCTATTCTTCCATGATTGTGGATATGCACTATTTCAGTATCTGACAAGATACAAATGGACACTATGCAATCATCAGCAAACAAATTCATTTTTAACCTAATAATGGAGTGAAGGACATTGATAAAGTATAATAATGTAGGAAATAGGAGCAGGATTATACCCTCAAATCTGCTCCACCATTTCGTTGGATCAAGACTGATCTTCCTCATCTTCACTTTTCTGCCCAGTTCCCATAACCCTTAATTCCCTGAGAGGCCAACAATCTGTCTATCTCTTAAATATATTCAATAGTGAACTACTGACATTCCTTTGAGATAGAATTTATTTATTTATTAGTCACAAGTAAGCCTTACATTAACACTACAGTGAAGTTACTGTGAAATTCCCCGAGTCGCCACAGTCTGGCGCCTCTTTGGGTCAATGCACCTAACCAGCATGTCTTTAGAAAGTGGACTGAAACATGGGCATGTAGGGAAAACCCACACAGACTCCGTGAGAATGTGCAAACTCCACACAGACATGACCTAAGCTGGGAATTGAACTCGGGTCTCTGGTGCTGTGAGGCAGCAGTGCTAATCACTGTGCTACCATGCCTCCTGTTAAATGGCAATGATTCACAACCTTTGAAAGAAGAAATTCCCCTCATCTATCCCAATGACATCTTATTCTGAAATTGTAGCCTAATTTTTTCAGTGTCTGCGATCTGGAGAGTTGGCAGAAATGCATCCCTGCCATTTCAGGGCTTCTGCCATTTCACACTCACATGAGCATTGATTGACATCAACTCCACATTTGATTGAATGTGGCATCAAGGAGCCCTAGCAAAATTGAAATTAATGGGTATTGGGGGCAAACTCTCCGCTGATTGGAGTCATACTTGGTTCATGGGAAAATAGTTGTGGTTGTGGAGGGTCAGTAGTCTCAGTCCAAGACGTCTTTGCAGGAGTCCCTCAGGGTATTGTCCAAGGCCCAACAATCATCTGCTGCTTCATCATTGATTTTCCATCATAAGGTCAAGTGGGATGTTTGCTGATGATTGCACATTGTTCAGTACTATTCACAACTCCTCAGACACTGAAGCAGTCCATGTTCAAATGCAACAAGATCTGGACAATATCCAGACTTTGGCTGACAAGTGACAAGTAATATTCGCACCACATAAATGCCAGGCAATGACCATCAGCAATAAAAGACACTATAACCACTACCCCTTGGCATTCAGTTACCATCACTGAATTTCCCCAATGTCAGCATTCTGGAGGTTATCATTGACCAGAAACTCGACTCACAGAATAGGCCAGAGACTAGGAATATTGCAGAGAGTAACTCAGCTTCTGAGTCCCCAAAGTCTATTTACCATCTATAAGACACAAGTCAGAAGTGTGATGGAATATTCTCCACTTGCCTGGACGGATGTAGCTTCAACAAAACTCAAGAATTTGGACATAATCCAGGACAGAGCAACCTGTTTGATTGGCATCACCTCCACGAAATCTACTCCCTCCACCATTGAAGCTCAGTAGCAGCAGTGAATACTTTCTCCAAGATGCACAGCAGCAATTCACCAAAGATCCTTAGACAACACCTTCCAAACCCATAATTACTTCCATCTAGGAGGACAAGGGCAGCAGATACATAGGAATACTATCACCTGCAAGTTCTCCTCCAAGCTACTCACCATCCTTATTTGGAAATATATCTCGCTGTTACTTTGCAGTTGCTGGGTCAAAATCCTAGAATTCCCTCCTTAACAACACTGTGAGTCAACCGACATCACTGGACTGCAGCATTTCAAGAACGCAGCTCACCACCATCTTCTCGAGGGCAACTAGGAATGGGCAATAAATGCTGGCCAGCCAGCAACACCATGTCCTATGAATGAATTAAAAAGAAGTTGGACTTGCATCTATCCTTGGAAAGAAGAGTCATCTTGGAGAGCTGCCAGCCGATCAGATTAGCCAACAGATTTCCAGCATATCTAGGCAAGTGCTGCAGAGCCTATGCCTGGGACTAAATGCAGGGAGCCAGTATGAAGTATGAAGGTAAGTGGCAGAGAATAACAGGGAAGTGAATGCTTGGAGGTGAGTCACAAATGGGCAATTCAATTATCAAGGTAAACCAGTAAGGGAGGGAGGTCTGGAGTTATACAGTCATAAGTGGAGGGCACACCAATTCAGAATGGGGCTTCCAATGGAGGCATCCAAGCAACCCCCCACTTTCCCATCTGAGATGGAGATATGAACTTTTTCTCTTTTGCGTCCCTGAGTTATTTGACACACGACAGTCATAAAATTGAACTGGGTGGGAAAAAGTCCTTCAGTAGTCACTTAAGAACGTTAGCTGGAGAAAGAGCAGGCTTCCTATCTGATGTTCTGCCTGCCCCACTGTAAAATCAAGTCTAGGTTGGGGTGGATAGGATCCTGGAGAACATCCTGTCGTCGCAACTTCACGTTCCCTCCACTTCACAGTCTATGGGAGGAACATAAAATTTAGGCCTGTATCCTTGTGTTTTGAACTCCTCAGCTTGGGGAAAGTCTCAGTGCCTACCCTGTTCAAGTGTTTCAAAACCTTCCATGAGATCATCTTTCATTCTTATAAACTATAATGAATATGATTTAATTTACTCAGCTTCATCATATGACAACACTCATTCCGGAGATTAATCTAGTGAGCCTTGATTTTATTGTCTCAAATGCAAATATAGCTTACCTTAAATGTGCACACACTGTTCCAGGTGTGGTCTCACTACAAAACCTGTATAATTGTCACAAGACTTTCTTATTCTTGTACTCCCATCCAACATGCCATTAGCCTTCCTAATTGCTTACTATATGTGTATCTACATGTAACTTTGTTTTCCTTGTATAAGTTCATGCAAGTTCCGTTAACATCAATATTTAAGTTTCATGCCTTTAAAATAAAGTGCTTAATTTTTCTGTTCAAGTAACATTAATGGGAAGCCTGCTGCATTGATCTTTCTGTGATCTTTACTTCATTTTCCTAACTCTTCCTTTGACTCCCTTGTAGATCAAAGCAAATTCTACAGATTTCTCAGGAACTTCCACCAGACACGTCATATTGTGAGCTAACTGGCCTCACTGGAATTCTATCTTCCATGCGAGGGTTTCTAATCTCTGCTTTCGAAGAACCATGCCTTGGAATTTGCTCTGAAACAATGCTTTCTCTTGATTGTCTTCACCAAGGATATGCATCCAGTGTTTTAACTTCCCCTTTCAGTATCCCTCTACCCTGATTCACCATATGCATTGAAGCTTCGCCTTCCACACATTTTTTAGTTACCCAGTCATACCAACAGAACAACATTACTTCACAGGCCAGTAGTAAGGAGTCATCTACCTTCAGGTCATCTTCAATCTCTAGCTTCTCACAAGCCCACTTCATTTTTCATCTTCTTCCTGCAGCTTTGTCTTTTTAGAAATTGTCTCCACTCCTCAATGTTAACTTCATTGAACAGGACTTCCTTACAACCCTTTTTTCCTTGACTTCTCAATCTTCCTGGAACAATTTCTGTCCTATTTCTGGCTTGCCTTTTTCCCACTCAAGTAGCTGCATCTTCAAAAACCTCTAAGCAACATGACTTCCCTTTCATAAACATGCTGACTTTGTCATGCTATGATTTTCTATATGCAGCATTAAGACATGCTTAATAATAGATTCTAGCACATTTTCGATAACTAATGACAGGTGAACTGATCTGTAGATCCTGCTTTCTCTCTTCCTGCTTTCCTGGAAACTGGAGTTACATGTGCTAACTTCCAATCTGCTGGCACCGTTCTACAATCCCATTTTACAAATTATAACCACATACCAAATCAGAGTCCCAGGCTAGCCATACAAATACTCACATGACATAACCAACTACAAGGTGAAGGCGTGTAGCATCACCGGCACCAGTGCATCCCTCTCCAATGAGCTCAACGCATTTTAGGCCTAGTTTGAGCAACAGGTAAATGAGAAGACGGCATTCTCCCCAAAAACCTCAGTTGAATTAGTATCCGAGGTCACCATTGCAGATATCAGACTGGTCTTCTTGAAAGTTAACCCACAGAAAGCCACTGACCTGGAGTAACTATACGAGCACTCAGATCCCATGCAGATCTACTGGCAGTGGTATTCACAGATATCTTTAACCTGTCCTTACTCTGATTGTGGCCCCTATCTGCTTTAAGAGACTACCATCATTCCTGTTATCAAAAAATAGCCAGGCAGTATGCTTAATGACTATTATGCAGTGGCTCAGACATCCATCATTATGAAGTGCTTTGAAAGGTTAGTCATAGCATACATCAATTCGGGTTTCCCAGATTGCCTGGATCCACTACAATTTGCCTATCAACGCAACAGATCCACAGCAGACGCCATCTCCCTTTGAGAAAAAGATACAAAAATATGACATCATGTTCTAACTGACTCAAAAACTGCTTCTTCCGTGCTGCTATCAAACTTTTGAATGGATTTACCATATGTTAAGCTGATCTTTCACAATACCCTATCTGAGGCTGTAATATTATATTCTGCGCCTTCTTTCCTTCTCTCCAATATTCTATGAACAGTCTGTTTTGTCAGTATAGTGCAAGAAAGAATATTCTTCACTGCATCCCAGTATATGTGACAATAATGGATCAAATCAAATCAATGATGAAGTGACCCTGCAATGTGATACCAGCAAAACCAGACTTGGAACAATCACTATACAGCAAGGACCATCAGCTGCACTTGTAACCAGAGCATTAACACAAACTGAACTATTTTACAGATTATGGAAGTATGTAGCTATTACATTTGCATGTGATCATTTTAATCACCACCTGTGTGGGAGAGACAAAGTGACAGTAGAGCCTGACCATAACTTTCTCCAAAGCAACAACAATGAATGTTACTTCTTTTGCAGAGACATTATTTGGAAGTGAAGTACAAGAAGGAAAGTGGGTATATGTTAGTCACTTGCTATTGAGAACTGCACTCCCTTTGAAGAAAGTTGACACTGGTAGCAGAGAATGTGAAACCTTTCAGATTTAATAAGAAGGAATAGCATACCATGAAAGTCATCAATCCAGCAGCGACATTGAATTTGATAGACAAGTGTTTGCTCAGATCAAGCAAACTGTGCAACGAGATGCAACTCTCCAAGTGCTGCAGGAAGTAGTGATGATAGAATGGCCTGATCCATCAAAAACAAATATGCTCATAGTAAGAGAGTAATGGACATAGATTAATTGATTGCCCAAGGTAGCATCTGATACAGAGCTACAAAGAAAATTATCCTTAAGAAGATGAGAAAAGAGATGCTGAAATGCACACATGCAAGCCATTAAGGAAATGAATCTAGTCTGAAGAAGGCAAGAGAAGTACTTTATTTGCCAGACATGAGCAATTATAACAAGGACAACATCAATCAATGCAGTGTTTTTGATGAACATCAAGCTAAGGAGCCACTTACATGATATTCTGGACAGGCCATGGATGAAGCTTGGTGTGGACCTCTTCACTCTCACTAGCATTGATTATCTTGTCATAGTTGACAATTATTTAGACCACTTCGAGATAGAGTAGCTGACTTAAAAACATAAGAACATAAGAGCTAGGAGCAGCAGTAGGCCATCTGGCTCCTCGAGCCTGCTCCGTCATTCAATAAGTTCATGGCTGATCTTTTTGTGGACTCAGTTCCACTTACCCGCCCGCTCACCATAACCCTTAATTCCTTTACTATTCAAAAATGTATGTAGCATCTTGCCAGCCGATGTAGAATCAGGATCCAGAGATGATCATGACCAGTGATTATTTTTAAAATGAGTAAGATTTCACTGCCAGTTCCACTGGTGGGAGAACTCCAGAACAAGGTCACATAGTGTTAAAAAAGACCACATAATGTTAAAATTAGAGGTAGACCATTTAGGGTGATGGCCACAGAACATTTCTTCACAAAAAGGATAATGGAAATCTGCAAATCTCCACAAAAAGCTGTTGAGTTTAGATCAATTAAAAAGTTTTAAGAACTAAATTATTAGATTTTTCTTAGGCAAAATTAATAGGGGTGTGGAACCAAGACAGGTAAATGCAGTTAACGTAAGATTGGCTATGATCTAATTTAATTGTGGAGAGGCTTAAGGAATGAAATGGTATATACCTGAGATGAGATGAAATTACAACAATAATTATGCCTTTTTTATTAAAATGTTTATTATTTTTGATTGCAGAAATACTGTTCAGAAATGTATGCACAGAATCAAACAAATCTTGAAGGTAATTTCACAACCCAGGATATACTTAAGCAGAAAGATGAACTAATTTCATCTTTAAAGGAGAAATTATTGCAGTATGAAGAAATGCACCAGGTATGTACTTGTAAAACTCACCAAGTCAGTTCCTTGTACATGTTTTTGCATTTCACAGTTTATTTTATAATCATTAATGTGTTGAAATATTTATAATCTGGTTGTTTTGAAAATGACTTTTTGCATATTGGCTATTTTGTGGAAATTATGCATGCATACATGGTCAAGTCACTGTATTATGTGTATGTTTGACTAGTCCCAATATGTGAAATACACAAGTGACGGATAGGAAAAGAACAGTTAATCTTGAAGCATGTCCCACACCTTGATGATCTGGCCATCATGGCTAAACACTTACAAGAACATAAGAACATAAGAAATAGGAGCAGGAGTAGGCCATACAGCCCTTCGAGCCTGCCCCGCCATTCAATAAGATCATGGCTGATCTGTAGTGGTTCAGTACCACTTTCCCACTTTCTCCCCATAACCCTTAATTCCCTTAAATTCACAATTTAAAAACCTATCCACTCTTGACTTGAACATATTCAGTGAGGAAGCCTCCACCACCTCATCAGGCAGAGAATTCCAAAGATTCACCACCCTCTGCGTGAAGAAACCCCTCTGTAACTCCAAACTGAACCGTGCCCCCCTAATCTTGAGAATGTGTCCTCTAGTCCTGCTATCTTTGTTAAGCGGGAAGAGTCTCTCAACCTCTACCTTATCCATGCCCTTCATTATCTTATACGTTTCTATAATATCCCCTCTCAGTCTTCTAAACTCCAAAGAGTACAAAGAGTATGTTCTTATGTTCTTATGATTGTATACAATTCAAAATAGGTCAATTATATGTTTTCTTATCAATTATTCCCATCTCTAATTAGCTTAAAATCAATCATCTTCAGTATACACAAATCACCAATAATACCTGTCATGTATCTCAGTCAATCATATTTTACTCCCTGATGTAATGGCATTTTATTAGTCTGTAGAATTCGGGAGCTAACTCCTGATTTGGTTAACCCTACTTTCCCTGTTGCCTAGTAACCTCAGATGCTAATCCAAAGTTTAAATGAGCTCCCTGGAAGGTTGTTACAAAACCAGATTAACAAATGACTCCATGTCTAGATGTGCATCATCTTGTCTGAGCAGTGAATAAACCCTATTCATGAAGTATGATTAAGTAGCCTAAATGTTTTTTCTATTCAAAACTTTACTGATATATCTTGCATATTCCCAAGATCTAAAGAAAAGGATGTTGGTGGTTTAAGTTTCTCAACCTCCTTTTGAATGTGGTAACCAAATAGGTAGAACATAGAATATAGAACATTACAGCGCAGTACAGGCCCTTCGGCCCTCGATGTTGCGCTGGCCAGGGGACCCTCTAACCTAAACTATTCCAATATCATCCATATGCCTATCCACCGAACATTTGAATGCCCCCAAAGTAGGCGAGTCCACAACTGCTGCAGGCAGGGCATTCCACGCTCTCACCGCCCTCTGTGTAAAGAACCTGCCTCTGACATCCGTCCTATAACTACCACCTCTTAATTTAAAGTTATGTCCCCTCGTGTTGGTCATCACCATCCGAGGAAAAAGGCTCTCACTATCCACCCTATCCAGTCCTTTGATCATCTTATACGCCTCAATTAGGTCACCGCGTAACCTTCTTCTCTCTAATGAAAATAACCTCAGGTCCCTCAGCCTTTCCTCATAAGGCCTTCCCACCATACCAGGCAACATCCTGGTAAACCTCCTCTGCACCCTTTCCAATGCTTCCACATCTTTCTTATAATGCGGCGACCAGAACTGTACGCAATACTCCAAGTGCGGCCGCACCAGAGTTTTGTACAGTTGTAACATAACCTCACGGCTCCTAAATTCAATCCCTCTACCAATAAAAGCTAACACACCGTACGCCTTCTTAACAACTTTATCAACCTGGGTGCCAACTTTCAAAGAGCTATGTACTTGTACCCCAAGATCCCTCTGCTCGACAACACTATTAAGGGTCCTTCCATTAGCCCTATATTTCATATGCCTGTTATTCCTACCAAAGTGAATCACCTCACACTTATTCGTATTGAATTCCATTTGCCACCTCACGGCCCAGCTCTGCAACCTATCTATGTCCCTCTGCAAACTGTAACATCCATCCTCGCTGTCTACAACTCCCCCCACTTTGGTATCGTCAGCAAATTTACTAATCCAACCCTCTACACCCTCATCTAGGTCATTTATAAAAATGACGAACAGCAGTGGCCCTAAAACAGATCCTTGAGGTACACCACTTGTAACTGCACTCCAGGTTGAATATTTCCCATCAACCACCACCCTCTGTCTTCTATCAGCTAGCCAATTCCTAATCCAAACTGCTAAATCACCTTCAATCCCATGCATCTGCACTTTCTGCAGTAGCCTACCATGGGGAACCTTATCAAACGCTTTGCTAAAATCCATATACACTACATCAACTGCCTTACCCTTATCTACCTCTTTGGTCACCTCCTCAAAAAACTCAATAAGGTTTGTGAGGCACGACCTACCCTTCACAAAACCGTGCTGACTATCCCTAATCAATTTATTCCTCTCTAGATGCTTATAAATCCTATCCCTTATAATTCTTTCCAAGACCTTGCCCACAACAGAAGTCAGGCTTACCGGTCTATAATTTCCAGGATGGTCCCTACTCCCCTTTTTGAACAAAGGGACAACATTTGCCATCCTCCAGTCTTCCGGCACTATACCTGTAGCTAACGACGACATGAAGATCAAAGCCAAAGGCTCTGCAATCTCCTCTCTAGCCTCCAGAGAATCCTAGGGTAAATCCCATCTGGCCCAGGGGACTTATCAATTTTCATACCCTCAAGATTCGCTAACACCTCCTCCTTATGAACCTCAATCCTGCCCAGTCTACAACCTGGTATCGCAGTATTCTCCCCGACAACACTGTCTTTCTCCTGCGTGAATACTGACAAAAAATACTCATTCAGTGTCTCTCCTATCTCCTCAGGCTCCACGCACAACTTCCCACTGCTATCTCTGACTGGCCCTAATCTTGCCATAACCAATCTTTTATTATTTATATACCTGTAAAAAGCTTTAGGATTCTCCTTAATCCTATCCGCCAAAGTCTTCTCGTGTCCTCTTCTAGCTCTTCTCAACTCCCTCTTTAGCTCCTTCCTGGCTGATTTATAGCTCTCTGTTGCCCTAACTGAGCCTTCACGTCTCATCATTATATAAGCCTCCTTCTTCCTCTTCACCAGAGATTCAACTTCCCTAGTACACCATGGTTCCCTCACTCGACCACTTCCTCCCTGCCTGGCAGGTACATATTCATTAAGGACATGCAGAAGCTGTTCCTTAAATATGCTCCACATTTCAGATGTCCCCAGCCCTGCAATTTCCTGCTCCACCCTATGCATCCTAAATCTCTCCTAATAGCCTCATAATTACCTTTCCCCCAGCTATAACTACTGTTATTCGGTATGTGCCCATCCATTTCCATCACTAAGGTAAATGTAACCGAATTGTGGTCATTATCACCAAAGTGCACACCCACCTCCAAGTCTAACACCTGGTCTGGTTCATTACCCAGTACCAAATCCAATATAGCCTCACCTCTTGTTGGCCTATTTACATACTGAGTCATGAAACCTTCCTGCACACATTGAACAAAAACTGACCCCTCTAACGTACTTGAACTATAGCTTTTCCAATCGATATTAGAAAAGTTAAAGCCCCCATTACAACTACCCTGTAGTTTTTGCAGAGAGACTTGGACAAGTTGCAGAACTGGGCCGAGAGGTGGCAAATGGAGTTTAATGTGGAAAAGTGTGAGGTAATTCACTTTGGCAGGAATAACAAATGTGTAGAGTATAGGGCTAATGGTAGGACTCTTAATAGTGTTGATGAACAGAGGATCTTGGTGTATATGTGCATAGATCCCTGAAAGTTGGCAATCAAGTCGATAAGGTTGTTAAGAAGGCACACGGAGTCTTAGCTTTTATTGGTAGGGGGATTGAATTTCGGAGCCGCAACGTCATGTTGAACTGTACAAAACTCTAGTGCGGCCGCACTTGGAGTATTGTGTGCAGTTCTGGTCCCCGCATTATAAGAAAGATGTGGAGGCATTGGAGAGGGTACAGAGGAGGTTTACCAGGATGTTGCCTGGTATGGAGGGCAGGTCTTATGAAGAGAGGCTGAGGGATTTGAGGTTGTTTTCGTTGGAAAGGAGGCGGCTAAGAGGGGACCTTATCGAAACATATAAGATGATTAGAGGTTTAGATAGGGTGGACAGTGATAGCCTTTTTCCTAGGATGGAGAAAGCTAGCACGAGGGGACACAGCTTTTAATTAAGGGGTGATAGCTATAGGACGGATATCAGAGGTAGGTTCTATACCCAGAGAGTGGTTAGGGAGTGGAATGCCCTGCCTGCGGCAGTTGTGGATGCGCCAAGTTTGGTGGCGTTTCAGAGGTTAGTTGATAAGTTTATGGAAGAGAAGGGAATGGTTTAGTTTGGAGGGTCATTGCTTTTTTTTTTCAGAATTGGTCGGCGCAACATCGAAGGCCAAAGGGCCTGTTCTGCGCTGTAATGTTCTATGTTCTATGTTCTGTTACTTTCACACCTATCCAGGATCAACTTTGCAATCCCTTCCTCGACTTCTCTGGAACTTTTTGGAGGCCTATAAGCAACTCCCAACAGTGTGACCTCTCCTTTCTTGTTTCTAATCTCAGCCCATTTATAGTGGAAATGTTCCACTATAGTGGTAATGTTCTCTAAAGTGTCAGATACTTATGTTGAACACTTTGATCCAACAAAACACATGTGTCACTCATAGTTGCCAAAATGAAGTCTAATGCCATTTGATTCTGTAGAACAGTGCACATTGCAACTATCTCATCACTGATCTCAATGAGAGCTGCAGCAGAATCATTGACAACCAGTTCCAAAACTGAGAAAATGGCTTCAATCTTGATTTACAATCTTGTGTATGCATGTGGAGGCTTCATAATACCAAGAAAGTTGTCAGTTTCCGCAGGAGCATGTTGATTTCTGCTAGACGGAAGCTGGGAAGAATGGTAAATATATGGGACTACATATCAAAGGTAACACGACCTCTGCCATCCAATTGATGGTCATCGATATACCTTGTTTCCACAAATCCAATATGTGTCATTGAGAGTTGAATAGGTGTGTTATCCCTTAGAACAGAATGGAATACTGCAAGTTCGATATTACTAGGTGGATTCACACAAAGCTGACTGCTTAAATCTACTGACACACCCCCACACCTTGCAGTGAGCCTTCTTGTCATCAGAATGAATAATAAAAGGGCTGGTAAAGAAAACAAAATCCTGAAAATTCATCTCTCCATAGTTTAGGTGATCAGATCCAGTCTGGGAGATTACCTGAACAAATTCTTAATCTATAAAGCACTTACATTCTATATGATGCAAACCCTGACCCAAACAGGAATAGGTCCAATTCTCTGTTGAATGCATGTAGAAGTTAGCTCCTGTTACACTAGCCAGAATTGTATTCCATAGAATCACAATCCCTGGGAAAAGAAGAAATGTCTTAATTTGTTCCAATGCTTACATGATTTATAAATCATTGTGTCCTGCACATTGCTGTTTAGCTAGGACTGTATAAATGGCACATTATAGTGCAGAATTCTGAGAATTCTTGCTGATAAGCAAAAATGTAATAGGGAGTAGACAGACAGGGAGCCCATGCGATTTCATATAAAGTTACACAGATCTTCTAGGACTTGAACACAAAAGAATCGAAGTGATGATGAATTTGCACAAAGGGAAGTATTTAAGCACCAAGGGGACAAATTTGGGTGCAGTGGCCATTTAAAACCATGAAAAGTACTGGTACCTTGGAAATCCAACATGATCCTGTCCACTTCTAAGTTTAACTGAGGTGAATTTGACAGAGAGCAGGCAACTTCTGTGGAGCTGTTAGGTAAGTAATTTCAACAATTTAACAGTTAATTAACTGTGAAATTAGCCTAGGATTCTGACTTTAACAATGGAGAGCTATTGATCTATTAAACTGACAAGCTTGTAAACCTTTAAACAGTGAAACTGCACTTTTCCTAGGCTGTCTATGTGAAAGACTTTTGCTCAGCACTTGGGTGAGCCTGATTTCATCTTTTACAGTGATTTCCAACATTTTAGAAGTCATTTCACCTACTTTGAGTTCTATTTGCTTTGATCTGATCTACCTTGCTGGCCTTCACCACAATAAGAATTTAGCAACACCAATTTATAATCCAACCGATTTATTTGATAGTAAAAAAGCGAGCTTTCGACTCCTGTGTCTTCTTCAGGCAAATGCAGTGTTCTGGTCTGCAATAGCACACATCAGCACAGACAGTCAGAGATTGCTGATTACTGAAGGGATTCCCTTCACACACATTGTTCGCCACTTTAACACTTCAATAGCAGGTTAGATGTAAGGATTCGCATTCTAATCAGCAATCTCTGACTGTCTGTGCTGATGTGTGCTATTGCAGACCAGAACACTGCATTTGCCTGAAGAAGACACAGGAGTCGAAAGCTCGCTTTTTTACTATCAAATAAATCGGTTGGATTATAAATTGGTGTTGCTAAATTCTTACTGAGTTCTTACCACCCCAATCCAACACCGGCATCTGTACATCTTCACCACAATGTCAGAGTTTTTGCAGCTCTTCCTTGGTATTTTAATAAAGACATAGATGAAAGACAGCATAGTCAGCACTATCAAGGGAAACCATTCACCTGCTCAATCATTCTCAATTTGGGTTCCACAGTTCCTGTTCTCATTCCATCCTTGGTTCAAACATGGATAAAAGAACTGAATGCCACAAATGAGATGAAAGTGACTGCCCTTGGGATCAAGGCAGAATTACACTGAGTGTGTTATCAAGGAATTTGGAGTTAATGGGATTCACTTGTTCGAGTCATATCTAGCATAAAGGAAGATGGTTGTGATGGTTGGGGGTCAATAAGAATACTGTGGGAGTTTCTCAGGGTAGCATCATTGAATCCCTACAGTACAGAAAAAGGCCATTTGGCCCAACAAGCCTGCACCAACTCTCCAAAAGTGCATCCCACCTGGGTCTTCTTCTCCACCTAATCCATGTAACCCTATGCATTTATCATGGCTAATCTACTTAACCTATCTATTTTTGGACTGTGAGGAAACCAGAGTATGCAGAGGCAACCTACACAGATTTAGGGAGAATATGTTAACTTCACACAGGCAGTCAGCCAAGGCCAGAATCAAACCCGGATCCCTGGGCATGTGCTAACACTCTGCCACAGTACTGTCCTAGACCCAACCATCTTCAGCTGCCTCATCAATGTCCTTCTTTCGAGTATAAGGTTAGAAGTAAAGATGTTCACTGATAAGTGCATAATATTTAACACCAATCACAACTTCTCAAAGACTGAAGCAGTCTACATCTAAATATAGCTTGACCTGGACAATTTCCAAGTTTGGGCTGACATGTGGCAAGTAACATCCGTGTTACACAGGTGCCAGACATTGACCATCTCCAACAGGAGAGAATTTAACCCTCACTCCTTTACATTCAATGGCATTATCATCACTGAATCTCCTAACGGGACAAGGAATATAAATACTCTGGCTACCACTAGGCTGGGAATCTTGTGGCAAATAACTCGCCTTCTCTCCTGTCTTCCCAAAGCTGTCCACCATCTACAAGCAAAAATCGAGAGTATAATGGAATACCTTTCACTTGCCTGGATAAGTGCAGCTCCAAAACACTCAAAAAGCTCACTACCATCCAGGTCAAGGCAGCTCAGTTGATTGCTACCCCTTCCACAAATATTCAATCTTTTCATGACCGATGAACAGTGGTGACCATGAATGCCATTTACAAGATAAACAGCAGGAATCCACTAAGCTTCTTGAGACAGAACTGTCCAAACACAAGACCACTACATTCTAGAAGAACAAAAGCAACAGACCCCTGGAACACCACCATCTGGATGTTCCCCTCAGGTCACTCACCTTCTTGATTTGAAATGTATTGTGATTCCTTCACTGCCGCTGGTCAAAATCCTGGAATTCCTTAACAGCATAGTAGGTTTACCTACACTTCAGACACTACAGTGGCTCAAGGACGCAACTCACCACCTTCTGAAGGATAACTAGGGATGGGTAATAAATGCTGGCCCAGCCAGCAACACCCACATTCCATAAATGAATTAAAAAATGATAAAGAACAAGTGGAGTAGCAATATCAACAATATAAGCATCAGCAGAGTAATAGTAGCAGCAGCACCAGCTGCTTGTTTTCTCGTCCTTAAGCCACTTCACAGGCTGGAAGGGATAGATGCGAAATCCAGCTCGAAAGAAGCAATAATGTAAAGTAAAGTTTATTTATTAGTCACATTAACACTACAGTGAAATTACTGCAAAATTCCCCTAGTTGCCATACTTCGGCATCTGTTCGGGTCAATGCATTTAACCAGCGCATCTTTCAGATTGCAAGGAAACCAGAGCATCCAGAGGAAACACACGCAGACACAGGAAGAATGTGCAAACCCCACACAGCCAATCACCCAAGCCAGGAATTGAACCCACATTCCTACTGTGCTACAGTGATATATCCCACTACAGGTCAACTGGCAAAAAAAACCCAGCTTTCTCAACACATCTGAGCATCAGTGCCTTATGAAGTATGGTCGGCGCAGTGGTTAGCATTGCTGCCTCACACGCCAGGGACTTAGGTTTGACTTCTGGCTTGGGTCGCTGTCTGTGTGAAGTTTGCACATTCTCCCCATGTCTGTGTTGATTTCCTCCGGGTGCTCCAATTGCTTCCCACAATTTGAAAGTTGCGGTGGTTAGGTACATAGATTTGAACAGGTGCTGGAGTGTGGCGACTAGGGGAATTTCACAGTAACTTCATTGCAGTGTTAATGTAAGCCTCACTTGTAATGAACAAATAAACTTTAAATTTAGACTCTCACAGCATGTCATTGCTGACATTCGCAGCCTCCTGGAGAAAGACTTCTTTCACTGTGGAGCCAGTAAGCATGCAGTGTCAGTGGCTATCAAGGCAGCTTTCACTCGAGAATCACTGCCCAGTTTTCTGTCTTCTCCTCTGGTTGTGCATTCTTCTCTGGAAAAAGAGAAAACATACAGCTTTGAGTGTGAAAAATGGATTTTGCTGAGAAGATGCAATGACAGTATTCATGGTTGTTAGATGTCAATAAAATGAAGGTGAGTGAAAGTGTTGGTTGTTCAGATGAGCATCCAAGACAGTGTCAAGTGAAAGAGGAATAAATGGAGCTGTATAGTCAGAGGAGTGATGTGCAGCAAAATGCTGGGGAAGTCAGAGCACAAGGTTTAATACACAAATGTAATGCCACTCAACCCTTCTGCCCTCCTGAGGTCATTGAATCTTTTGTACTCTACCCAGTAATTGGAATCAGTTGCTCAACTGCTTCTGTCTACACCTGCTTTGCTTCAGAGGTTGCATTTTCTTCCCATTCAAAGGAAACAACAATTCATTTCAGTCTCTCTACCCCTGAACAGCACCTTCAGGAAAGAGTCAGAAACTTGGAAGAACAGCTCTTTCACATCTCCTTTGCAATTCTGTGGTTGCTGAAGTCTCAGGAAGCAATATAGAATTTAGCATTTCTGAGCCCTGCTGGAGTGCCTTTAACTAGAGATTTCCCTTTTGACAGAATGTAGATTATCATCACGATATCCTCTGTGATAGATTCGCAAATCCAGAAGCACAGTGCTAATGCTATGGCTGAGTTAAAGTTGCTAAAGTCAAACAAATGGATTCACAACCTTCTGCTTATCCACAACACTCCCTGTTCCCACCTCACTGCCCCCCACCCCAAACCCCACTCTCACCACCACCAACCCCGCAATACACAGTCATATCCACAGTCCAAAATCCACATTAACACCCTTTTTTCCAGTCTGTAATTCAGTGAACATCAAAGTCTAATTGAGAACACAGCTAGATCAGCCATAATCTTACTGAATGATGCAGCAGGTTCAAAGAGGTGAATGCTTAAATTTACACCTAAGGTCCATGCTCCTGTCACTTCTGACACCAATTTAGAGGTGCGTGTCCATACACTTTATCACATCCCCATTTGAACACACATCACTGATGATTACCTTCATTTTAAGGCAATTAAAGTTCACCTGTCTATTTTATACATTCTATTACTCTCTCGCATAGGTCTCTTCCTTCCCTTCTTGCAGTAGAAGTGAAGAATCACCAGCAGGATTAGACAAAGAATTGGAGAACACCCTCTAACCAACACTGCAGAAGTTCATGTGCCTGACCATTGGAGATGGAAAAATGGGAGTCTCCCAGCCAACCTTGACAGAATTAAATTACACACTACCATTTGATATACAATACTCTCTTTTGTTGTCTTGTTGGCTTCATTGCCAACAATCAATGAAATATGATCATATGTATAATGCTAATTTCTTACTTTCTTACCTTAGCTAGTTCTAGTTCATTGAATCTTTAATCTTCTACAGCCTCTTAAAATGTGCAGCAAAAGATGGTGCAGGAGGAAGACAAAAACTCCTCAAAACTCATTCTGATGGTGCATGGTCACAAAACTCAATGCAGTCCTTGCACCATCTGATACACATACTTGTTGAGATCAAGAACAGAAATATTAGGGTTTTAGCCCCATGTCTCATACAAGACTGAAGGGTAAAAATAGGGACAGCAATGAAGAGTTTGATTTGGAGGGAGCAGGGCACACCAAGCTGTGCTCAACTAAATGCTGATCATGAACCTCAAGAGCCGTTGTTAGAAGAAGATCCTTCTGGAGGTTCAGACATGTTTTGTTCAGTTTGCAGGTAAATTTAGAAGTTGTCTCGCGCATGAATGCCATGATTTCTTTGCAGTGATGTTTTTGCATGAGAACATCATATGGAAGTCAAATGAATGCATGCTGGCTCTTACCAATGAATGTGACCCTTTGAATGTCACCTTAGTTGGATGATGAGACCCTTCATCACCCCACTGATGTGCAGTTGCATACTCTCCAGCTCATTGCCATCAGATGGGTCATGAGAACGAAGATGGAGAAAAGGAACATGGAAGTGGGAACTCTTTTCAAAGTATTTCCATTTCTCATCCGTTGCCTTCTCATCAGTCAGTTCCCCACATGCTGCCAAATACCTTGATGGCTGAGGTTGCCCCTACACAGGTGCATGTTGGTCACTCTTTGACACTGTCTACATATGTTTCAAAACTCAAAGAATTTTAGTCAAGGGCTAGCTTTACAGTACCATGTAAGAGTAGCAGAAAAAGGAGTAACAGAGATTTCTGAAAATATAATAATCATCTACTTGTATCATAAACAATAATAGATAAGCACTGATCCCTGTGGTGCGCATGGGTGGCCCTATTCATGATATTATAACACCATATACGATTACATTTTTTTCTAATTCAGGCAATATTCAAACCACCTTAGAAGCTTGTTTCTAATCCAATGCTTTTTCTATCCTGTGAATTTACGTTTGTGTGTTCTAACTAATAGTATTAGAAGCCTGTCGGAATTTTAACTTATCACATCATTTATTGTTTTCTGTTGCCTTATCCTTTCTAATGCCTTGAATGTGTTCTCACCTCCCGAATATTTGCCCATCAGTCCATGAGCTCCATATTTAATTTCCTCCAATTGGGTTCCCATCCCCCCAATCACCCCCCCCCCCCCCCCCCCCCCTTTACAGCTGCAGATGAATCTTATCAAAGTCACAAATGACGGTTTCTGTAAACCTCTTCTTTACTCTCTCCAATGCATTCATACCCTTCCTCCAGTGTGGTGCACAGAACTGTACACGACACTTCAGCTGAGACCTAACTACTGTCTTGTGTAAGTTCAGCATAATCTCCTGCCACTTGTACTCTGTGAGTGGACCCAAGATCAAAAAATCGAGGTAATCAAATCTTTGCATGGTCCACACTGCCTACTACGATTCCAGTAGCGGGTCGGATGCGAAAATTCTGCCCTATCCCTCTATCAATAAAACCCAGAATACTATTGACTGCTCCTCCACTTGCCTGCCACCTTTACTGACTTATGCAGATAGAACATATAGAACATAGAACAATACAGCACAAACAAGCCCTTCGGCCCACGACTTGCGCCGATCACATCTACCAATCCACAGACCTATCTATAACCCCCCTATCCTATTCTTTTCCATATACTCATTCAGAAGTCTTTTAAAAGACCCCAGTGAGTTTGCCTCAACAACCTCCGACGGCAGCCGATTCCATTCACTCACCACTCTCTGAGTGAAAAACTTACCCCTGACATCTCCTTTGTATTTGCTTCCCTGCACCTTAAATCTGTGTTCTCTCGTAGTGACCATTTCAGCTCAGGGAAATAGTCTCTGAGAGTCCACCCTATCTATTCCTCTCAACATTTTATAAACCTCTATCAGGTCGCCTCTCAACCTATGTTTCTCCAGTGAGAAGAGTCCCAGCTCCCTCAACCCATCTTCATAAGGCCTGCCTCCCAATCCAGGCAGCATCCTTGTAAATCTCCTCTGCACTCTCTCAATAGCCTCTACATCCTTCCTATAGTGAGGTGACCAAACTGTGCACAATACTCCAAGTGGGGTCTGACGAGAGGGATGTCAAAAGTTGCAGCGGGACATAGACAGGATGCAAGACTGGGCGGAGAAGTGGCAGATGGACTTCAACGCAGATAAATGTGTAGTGGTCCATTTTGGCAGGAATAATGGGATGAAGGAGTACAATATAAGGGGTAGGAGTCTTAGCTGTGTTGTAGAGCAGAAGGATCTCGGGGTCCGGGTCCATAGGACTCTTAAATCGGCCTCGCAGGTGGAGGAAGTGGTCAAGAAGGCGTACGGTGTACTGGCCTTCATTAATCGAGGAATAGAGTTTAGGAGTCAGGAGGTAATGATGCAGCTCTATAAGACTCTTGTCAGACCCCAGTTGGAGTATTGTGCGCAGTTCTGGTCGCCTCATTATAGGAAGGATGTAGAGGCTATTGAGAGAGTTCAGAGGAGATTTACAAGGATGCTACCTGGATTGGGAGGCAGGCCTTATGAAGATAGGTTGAGGGAGCTGGGACTCTTCTCACTGGAGAGACGTAGGTTGAGAGGCGACCTGATAGAAGTTTATAAAATGTTGAGAGGAATAGATAGGGTGGACTCTCAGAGACTATTTCCCCGAGCTGAAATGGTCACTACGAGAGAACACAGATTTAAGGTGCAGGGAAGCAAATACAGAGGGTATGTTAGGGGTAAGTTTTTCACTCAGAGAGTGGCGAGTGAATGGAATCGGCTGCTGTCGGAGGTTGTTGAGGCAAACTCACTGGGGTCTTTTAAAAGACTTCTGGATGAGTATATGGAAACGAACGGGATAGGGGGTTATAGATAGGTCTGTGGATTGGTAGATATAGATGTGATCGGCACAAGTCGTGGGCCGAAGGGCCTGTTTGTGCTGCATTGTTCTATGTCCTATGTTCCAATACACTTAACCAGCACATCTTTCAGAATCTGGGAGGAAACCGGAGCACCCAGACATGGGGACAACGTGCAACTCTACACAGACATTGACCCCCCCAAGCCAGGAATTGAACCTAGGTCCCTGGCGCTGTGAGGAAGTGGAGCTAACCACTGTACCACCATGCTGCCCCAGTTCTGGAATTCTGCATGTGCATAGTGACTCCGATCTGTCACTTTACTGCATCTGCCATACAGATGCCCATGCTCAACCTGTCCAAATCATGCTGAAGCATTCTACATCCTCCTCACAGTTCATCCTCCCACCCAACTTTGTATTATCTCTAAATTTAGAGATAATACATTTAGTTGCCTCTTCCAAATCATTCATATATAATGTGAACAGCAGGGTCTGAGAACAAGTCCCTATGGAACCCACTAGTCACTGACTGCCAATCAGAAAAAGACTGATTTATATGCTTCCTATATGTTAACCAGATCTTTGTCTCAAGATATCACCAGCAATCCCATGTGCTGAGAACATGGGATTTGCTGGTCAGTTCGATCGTTATAGTGCTGCCCCCCAGCATCCCCTACAGCCAGATCACAGCCCCACTGCAATTCCTGGGACAGCCCTGAAACCCCCCACCCCCCCAGTTGTCCAGGAGCGACCCAATGCTCAGCCCCCCATTACCCCCAGCAGTGACGAACACTCACCCCCCTCACTCCAGCAGACCATCCCCCAGTCCGCCCCACTTGCTGCCCTCCCTCCATCCCAGACGTTTCCTGTCTGCAGAGTAGCAACAGGATCCCTCATCCCCACTGATCGCCTACTAGGCCCTGGCCACAATAGGCCCTGTTCCTTGGGGTGGGCACTTTGCCACTTGGGTAATGCCAGGATGCCCACGCCCATGGGGCACCACTCCCCATGCCCGACCTCCTGGACAGCCCCGATTGCCTCCCTTTCATTCCAGCGGGTCTCCCTTCATGGAACTTGGGAGCTATTGTAAACCCCACTGGAATGAAATACTCCTGGCGGGTAGGAGATTCCCAATAATCACATTTAAAACATATTTAAAATACATTTAAATTACTTTCCTGTCTTCCCGCCGGTTTCCAACATGGTCTGACTGGTGACTGTTCATTGGCTCTGGGAGATGCACATGCATTCCCGGTGCATGAGTACATCCTGGTTCAAGCTAGCGGCACGCATCTCCCAGAAAAGTTGCAGGTCGTGATGGGAGAATCGCGGTCACAACTTTTCTTTTAGAAATCCATTCTGCCTCTTCCTAATCAATCCATATTTTTCCATGTGATGATTAATTCTGTCCCGAATAATTGTTCTAAATATACATTGACTCTGTCTTAACAAGGCAAAAGGCAATAAAAACAGAAAGTGCTGGAAATGCTCAGCAGATCTGGCAATCTTTTGAAGAGAGAAACAATGTTAAAGTTTCACATTTATCAGGCAGAAGAGACCAATATCTGAGAAGATCACAAGATATAGAAATAGAAGTAGGCCAATCAGCCCATCAAACCTAGTCTGCCATTCCATAAGTTCATGGCTGATCTGCTTGTGGCCTTAAGTCCACGTCATTATAATGCTCAAGTGCCTTGTGGATCAAAAATTTGCCTAACTTTGCCTTCAGTATGTTCAGTGACCTAGCTCCACACCTCTCTATGGAAGAAATTTCCAAAGACTAACACCCTACTACTTCCTCATCCCCACGGCAGAAGAAATACATCCACATTTGAGTCTAAATGGCACTTTTTATTTTGAAACTGTGCTTCCAGTTCTAGATTTGAATGAAGGGAAAGCATCCTCTGAGTAACTAGCCTTTCCAACCCTCAGAATCTTTTATGTTCAACAAAACCATTTCTCATTCTTCTAACCTCCAATGAAACATCGACTAACTAGTGCAAACATTCCTCATAAGAATTTCTGAAACTCCATCCGTTGTATATCATTAGTATTTGCACTCTGGAGTTCAAGTTCTTGGATACAATAAGGTGAAGTAAGATCAACCTGTCTCCTCTTTGATTTCTTGCAGCACAATGTCACATCCCAAAGTTGTGTTCTTATGACTCTGAACTTAAGTATATTTTCCCAGTCTCCCATTTCTCTCCATTGGTGGCAAGATTTTAGTCTACTCCTTGGAATCCCCTCCCTAACCCCTCTCTCTCTTTTCATCTAAATAAACTTGTACACCTCACTCTTTGACCTAATTTTCAGTCACATCTTCCAATCTCTGCTTCAGTATTGGCATCAAATTCTTTATGCCTTATTATACAGCATTTTCTCTGTAAATTATAGATATATATAAATGTAAGTTGTTGCTAATCATTATAATGTTGTAAGGTACAAAAGCATTGCTAAATTTAAAATCCTTGAATGTTGCTGATCAATAATTTTTAGAATACAAAATACCTGAAAGACTGCTTTGTTTGTTTTCTGAAAGAGTAAAAAAATTACATGCATCATCACTCAACCCCAGTTAAGTAGATTCACCGCTCATTTATTGCATTGTTGATTGTGAATGAGGATGTAAGTAGTAGAATTGACCAAAGAGAACCAGTCAATGTGGTTTATTTAGATCTTCAGAAGGCTTTTGACGAGGTCTCACACAATAGAGTACGATGTAAAGTTAAAGCACATGGGATTGCTGGTGATATCTTGAGAAAAAACCTGGTTAACATATAGGAAGCATATAAATCAGTCTTTTTCTGATTGGCAGTCAGTTACTAGTGGGTTCCATAGGGACTTGTTCTCAGATCCTGCTGTTCAGATTATATATGAATGATTTGGAAGAGGCAACTAAACGTAATATCTCTAAATTTAGAGATAATACAAAGTTGGGTGGGAGGAAGAACTGTGAGGAGGATGTAGAATGCTTCAGCATGATTTGGACAGGTTGAGCATGGGCATTTGTATGGCAGATGCAGTAAAATGGGGATAAATGTGAGATTATCCACTTTGGTAGCAATAATAGATAGACCGATTGTTAGTTGAATTGGTGTAAATTGAGAGAGATGTCCTTGTGCATCAATTACTGAAAGTAAACATGCAGATACAGCAGTCAGTAAAGAAGGCACATGGTATGATGGCCTTTATAGTGAGAGGATTTGAGTATAGGGATAGGGATATTCTATTGCAATTGTATAGGGCACTGACGAGGCTATATCTGGAGAATTGTGTGGAATTTTAATACCCTTATCTGAGGAAGGATGCCTTTACTATGGAGGGAGTACAACACAAGTTTACCAGACTGATTCCTGGGATAGCAGATCTGTCATATGAGGAGAGACTAAGTGAGTTAAGATTATATTCACTGGGGTTTAGAACAGTGAGAGGGGATCTCATAGAAATTTATAAAATTCTAACAAGGTTAGACAGAGTAGATTCTGAATGTTCCCAAAAATGGAGGAGTCCAGAAATGGGGGTCATAGTTTGAGGATAAGGGGTAAATCTTTTAGGACTGAGATGAGGAGAAATTTCTTCACCCAGAGGGTGGAATTCACAATATTAAAATGTAGTTGAAGCCAAAACATTGTCTGATTTCAAGAAGAAATTAGATACTGTTCTAGGGGCTAAAGGAATCAAGGGATATGGGGGGAAGGGATATCAGGATAGTAAATTTGATGATCAGTCATGATCAAAATGAATGGTGGAGCAGAGTCAAAGGACCGAATGGCCTACTCCTGCTTCTAGTTTCTATATTTCTATTTTCTATGTTTGTGTGCAGGCATGGCTGCTGCATGTGCTAATGGAAGAAGTGATTGCTATAAATGTAACACTGGCTGGAATTTTACTGGCATGTCTACCCTGATTCCAGGGTTGGGCAAGGCTTGGAGAATGGCATTCTCTTATGGCCTCGGGCGGAAACGTATGAATCTCAGGCGGATGCACTAGTAAAATTCCATCCGCTGTCTGTGAAATGTCTTGAAACATCGTGTAGAGGTGAAGGATACTATATGAATACAAATTATTTTCTTAATACCCAAGTGCACTTATTTTGGGGAAAACATCAGAATATAGCCAAAGAGGACTAGAGATGTTACATATTAATGTGTTGTAATTATGTTTTTGACATTTCTTAAGCATTGTGAAAGGAAGGCATAACTGAAGGTGCCAGTGCTGACCAGTAATGTCTTGGTTCTGATAAATTATTTTGTAGTTGAGTTACAAGAGGAATCTCTGCAATAACAGATCATCATTTCCTTAAGTTGCTCTAAAGATAATATTTTATATTGTCAGCCCTCAAAAGCAGTCAGTATATATAGTTAGTGTGATATTGAGTAGATAGGTATTTACAAATCATACAGTATTTACACTTTACATGTTATTGCAAATCTTTTAATTATGTTCAAATTAGGTGCAAACACTGGATGGCAATTGTATAATAGCAACTTCTATTCAGAAGCAGTAATTAGTTAGAGTGAAATAGTTCTCACTTGCCCAAGCTTGTTTCTCTCAATTATTGCTTCAGTGTTGTACATAGCAAGTTCCTTGCTTTTTTTGAAGCTCCGGACTGCTGCTGGGGGCAGATGGCAGAGAACACCAGCACAAAACCTGCCACTCAAAGTGTGACAGATGACTGTAGCTACAGAAAACCGTCCCTTTGTTTGTCTTGCTAATGAGTGTCCTCATTGCGGTAGGAGACTTGAATAGTTAATTATCTGCAATTCTTAATTATAACAGGTGGTGGAGCTAGAGGTAAGAGTTAACCAATCAAAGGATAAGCCAAATCTTGAAAGATAATAGTGTCTTTGCAGTTTTCTGGCAGTATCAAAAGAAACAGATACCTTTACCTTTAATGAATCACTTATTTATCCAGCGTGAATATTTCATTGTTGTTTGTACTAGACATTTCAAAATAATGGAATGTTAAAAGTCTTTCTAATGTTTATCTTGCGTATTGCAGCAAGGCTTACTCAATTATTTTCTGTTCACATTAACGTTTAATCCAGAGCTCATAGATTAGATGTACTGCATATATAATTAAAAGCCTTGCTGTAACCTATTACTGCCAAATGCTTTTATGTTACATCTTGTCTATTTCGTTGCCTTCATAGCCTTAATCACTTCAACTTCAATTACATATGTTTATATGTATTTCTGTTTACTGTTAGAAATGTCTATTTGACTCAAAACAATCTTTGTGAATATAAACCAGCAAGTCTATTTGGGATTGCTTTTGTGTAAGCTAGGATAAATTAAAATATATAAATTACATTTAAATTACTTTCATCAAGTATTTACTCTCAAGCACCTGCTTTAATAAAGGACTCCAAAAATATTACACTACACCAATGAAGAGTAAAACTGGTCTTTCTGTAAATTGAAGTGTTCAATAGCATCAACCCGCCTGCACAGCCTATGCGTGACAGGCATGCAAAGCCATGTTAATGTTCAGAATATGAATTATCTCCGGGTGGCTCCATCACAAAGTAGAAAACCAACTGTGTATATATCAGCAGACCTGATGGACTCCATGCGGCTTCAAGCCTGAAAACTTCACTACTTTGACATGTGACGTGCTCTTTATGACTGTGGCAGTACTGTCAGTGAGGAATGGCAACAATGGCAACAAGCCCCCTCCTTAGCTCTGTGCTCTGCCACCCCTGGTGTTGTCCGGCTACACACTCTCCTGCCTGCCTAGTTACGGACAGCAGTCCTCGAGCACACAGGGGGATGTGGGTGGATGGGCCACAGCTGCCTGCCTGGACACAGCTTCCACAATACATGGACCTGAATGATGAGGGCACACAAACAGTATGATATGTATTATTCTCATCAATAAAATGTCCCCATGAATTATTGTCTTTGTATGTAATGTACTACTGGCTTTTTAGCAAGATTCGGTTTTGGAGGGGTCTACTTTTTTTTCCCTCTGCACATTTCTCTTTTTTTGTGTTGTTTCCTATTCATATTCCAAATGATTCATAAAAGCCAGAAAGTTGGATGACAGCTTTGTTGTGGAATAATTTTCATATTGGCTGCACAGCTTGCCATTTCTGCTTTTTGTTTTCTGTTCTGACAAAAGAGTTCTGTGATTTTTGCAGGTCAGTTTTGACTTCAAGGACGATTTTGAGAAAGAACAACTTATTGATGAAAATGAAGAACTGAAGGAACAAATGAGGTTTCTGAAGAAGAATGCTGAAAGGATGTCAGAAGCCATTCACTTGGGCGAAGTTCGAATAAATGGATTAGGTATTTATAAACAATTCAAAATAAACTGTAATACAAAAAGACATTATTTGTTTAAATGATTTTCACGAATTCAGTTTTTGGAGGATGTGTAATTTCAATGAATTGTCACACAGGAAAATGAAAGACTCTTTATTATTTAGTCTGGATATAGATAAATGCAAGGTGTGTTTTTTATGAGTGTTTGAGGAAGTAAATATTCAACAGGTGTTATTTTTGCCACGCAATGATGCAGGTGCTAGAGTTTACACATAGTAACTGTTTTATTTTATCTATGTGCTGTCATAACTTAGGTTGCAGTTTTTCTCTGTCTAATGTTGAAACATGGTCACCACGCAAAAACTAACATAAAGAGTCATACTACTATCATTGTGTAATTTAAAAAATTACATAATAATGTTTACATGAATTTTAAGCTCTTGCACATGTTCTTTCCTTGTTTAAAAATGCTCTTCTCTATTTCATCTTATGAGTTTATTATTTTTGTTCCTAATGGAGCAGAATTATAGACTATCCCAAAAAAAACTCAATTCCGTTTAATGAATTGGATGAGCAGGTGTGACCCCATCTAAAGGTGGTACCAAAGGGAAATTCAATATAGTTTCTTTCTGGTAGCTGTTACCCCAAATACTTGATGGTTGATGAAACTCTTATTCATGCAGCAGGTAGTTTGAACAACTCATTTCATGGGTATTTTATTTCAAATGCATAGGTGTGATATGTATTCCTATTTATTTTCAACAAAACTCGTCAATATAGTGCATCACTCCATTCAATTTGCACTTTAATTGATTAGATACAGTGCAAGGAAATATTAGTTGTGTTTGACAGACACCATATTACTTATTGCTGTTTATGAACTAATTTAATGGTGTGTCTTGCTTTTGATAAGAATTGCTTTGAGCAGATAAAGAACCACCTGCTAAACCACTTTGTATTGGCTGTGACTAACAGAGAACGACATTCACGGGCTGGGCACACAGCCACACTTGGCCCTTGAACTACTACCTAATATCCATTAGGCCAGCCGGCTAAACAGCAGGGGCAAAGCAATGAAGGTCAAGGATAGTGTTTAGGGTTAGAATCCTGCTAGGTGCTCCATCCAAAGTGGATTCCAGTAGGCTCTAGAGTCTGACCTTCAGCATTGAGAAGGAACACAAGCATCTGAAGATCTGATTTTCACGGTCTGCCTTTCTCCTTTATTTTTAGAGCAGGAGATTACGGGGCTAAGAGAGAAAACTGAAAAATCTTTGACTACAATACAAAAGGTACTGTTTCCTTTATCAAATATAAAATGATGTGCTTTTTGATTCACCTAAAGAAATTATATTTAAATATCATTTAACCTAAGATACATAATGAGTACAAACATGAACCATGTTTACCAGAACATTGCCACAAAATATAGATGTTCTGCTGAATCAATATGTAAGGAGTAAGGAAGAATAACAGGTGTTTAATTTCTGTGAGTTAGTGATTACTGCTTACCTTGTTCTCTGGTTGTAGTTGTTAGCATCTGAAGAGAATTTGAAAATACAATTGCAAGCTGAGGAATCAAAAAGGGAAAGAATGGTGAGTAAACTATTCAGCTACATAATTTTCATTGATTATTGCAATAATGATTACATAGTTTCCCGCACTGCAGTCAATTTTATATTATTTGCAATATTTACGCCTATAGTTTTATTTATATCTACGTGTTTGCATCTTAAGTGAGTGAAAACATTACGTTGAATTCAAATGCCGAAAGATTGCTGCTATAAATTTATTCTTATGTATGCTCCTGTATGAAGGTGATCTGAAAATACTTGCAAACATAAATTGAAACCATTTTAGGTTTACCCAGGCTTTAAACGTCTAGTCCTCTGAACATTTTTGTGATATATACTATAATTTGATCGACATGATTTTTAGATTATGGGGAAAATAACTTTTGAACTGGAAGATCAACATGGACTAGATTATGTTCTATGCAACTCATAGTCATGCTGCTAACATTGCAAAAGTTGGTTTTGGAATTGTTCCAGTATAAGCTACACTCAAAAGCAAACTTTTTCTACTACCCTGTTTCTTGCATGAAATGGAATTTTCTGAAAAAAGGATGTCATGAAAACATAAAACAAAACTATTTCTTCTTATTCTCTTTCCCCCTATCATTGGAAGACCAAAATTCCCGCCCTGAGGTCAATGGACCACTAAATGGCCTGCCAAATTTTCTGTCGCACCTACAATGATTCCCGTGGTGGGCAGGATTGGGAAGTTTGCTCCATTGCGTCCAGCATAATTGACATTGTTATGTCAGTTAGTATTACAAAATAATTGTGGATGAGGAAGACTTGATTCATTAATCCAAATAAATCCTATTGTGTATCTCTCCCTCTCCTCCCACCCCTTTTGCCTTTCCCTCAAATTATAACATTCTTTTGTCCTTCCCTGTTTTTTCCTCCACAGTTCTATATGGAAGTTTATTCCAAATGTTGATTGTTCTGTGCATGAGTGAGAATTTTTAACATTTGGTCTAACATTAGCATTTTCCAGTCTGAACCTATAAATCGCCTAGATCTATTCCCACAGTTCAATTTAAAATTATTTTGTGGGTTAACTTCAATCTCTTACAATTCCACATACAGGCAGCATAGTGGCACTACTGGTTCACAGTGACAGGGACCTGGGTTCAGTTTCTGGCCTATGTCACTGTCTGTATGGAGTCTGCACATTCATCCTGTGCCTGCGTGGGTTACCTCCTTCTGCTTCAGTTTCCTCCCACAGTTCGAAAGATGTGCTGGTTAGGTGCTTTGGCCATGTTAAATTCTCCCTCAGTGTACCCAAACAGGTGCCAGAATTTGGCAACTGGGGGGATTTTTATAATAACTTCATTGTAATGTCAATGTAAATCTATTTATAATAATAATAAATAAATAAAATATATTAATCTTTCAGGTACCAACTTGCTTTGCTAAAAATCAAAGTTCTTTTTGTCTTTTCTCATAATTCTTATCCCTGAAATAACAACATTGGGAATAAGCTTTAGGGCTATTCTCTAGAAAGTCTCCAGTGCTTGAATACATTTCTTTCTTCTTGGCAGCCAGAACTAGATGAAGTATTCAACGTGTGATTTGGTTGGAGAACTTGATCACGACCTTCCTTGGTCTGTATTCTATTGCTTTGGCTGGATAGTTCAACATCTAGTTGGCTTAATTGATTTATTCTCTCTATTGTTGGAGATGTTTAGCTTTACAAGCAAAGATTTCTAGGGATCCTGCAACTTTACTCATAACTATTTTGACCCCACTCGTGGACTGTCACCTTTTATTTCCTCTTATATGAATATTTGTATGTATTCACATTAAAATTCATCTGACAGTATCCTGCACCGATATGGCCCCATTTAATTGAGTTTATACATCCAGGTTTTTATTTAAAATAGAAAATTACAATTGTTTCAATACTGAACTGTATGGTAGAACATTTAGTATTTGTCACTGCCCCAACCACATTCTGGTTAAATGCTATAGTTGCTGGAGATTGAATGTCCAGGAATCTTCTCTCGCATTCAGAAGACCAAGTCTGACATTAGTGCCAGCAAGTCCAAGAGCAAGGCCTTCAAATGGCCTATCAACAGAGGGACAGGACAGTTGTCTGTGAGCCATCACAGGCTCCATCTTGGATCCACCTGTGCCATCCAATAGATGATACTCTTATGGGATTCTCTCTCTTTGCCAATCAGAATGCAGCTCTTCGATAGTAATGTTCACGCAGGCCTGTTTTCAGGGTTCTTACACACATATTGATTGTGACAGGTTGAAGCAGTTCTCCAGCCACCCTACACAGGTCAAATACAATGTATTATGTTTATTTTTAAAGATGTTCAGTATTCTCAAATACAGGGTGACATGTGCCATCTTGTCTGATCGCTATGGCAATGTCACACCAATCTGTGGCCAAGGACTGTTTCCAGAATGTTCTCTGATCCAGTGTTACTCCAGGACCGACCTAATCTGCTGCTTATTATCCAGTTAAAAATAAAATCTGCCTTCACGTGAAATGGAGCTTTAATAAATAACAGACTGTTATGAGAATTCAGCACTTGTTACTATGTTTACATACTTCTTATTTGCAGTAGATTGTGCCAAGTCTTGATGAATCTATATACATCAATTTCAGGAACAATTACTACTGTTTTTTTCCAGAAGCTTATTGAGATAGTTCAAATGATTTATTTGAACTGCTTTTATTAGCCAATGATAAATAAGGACTGAAGTATTTATGGCATATCTTATCTACCTAAAGTAAGAACATAACAGTTCTTTATTCGATCTTCAATGTAAGTTTCGCCATAGATAGGTGTAGATTTCTTTATCCTTCACTCAGGATTCAGTAAGATACCATTTGGTAGCTGTGTTTTCATTAGATTTTATTACCATTTTATTACCATTTTAAGTCTGTGCCAAAAGATAGCAAAGCCATCAAATATTATCTGCCAAAATGTTAAATATCCCAGGATTCACTCATGATCTACCTCATATGTGAGTGAATTTAATTGTGATGCTTTTACTTTTATACCTCTTTGGCAATATGTCCTATGTCATACATTACCTCATATTTTTGAATCATGCAGTAATACTACTTTAAATTCTATGGAGACCACAAAAATAGGGAATATCTACTGTCGCTCCAAACATTAGATGGAATAGATTTTTCATAGATGGAACTGGCTTCTCTGAAAATTTTGGGGTATCTGGCTGTTGGATAGAAACTAACTTTCTTCCCACTGAGGATGCTAACAGTGTTACTGTTAATATGTTGCCCAGTGGATTTGGTTGTCTATCTCTCAAATTCTTTGCCTTCAGAAGCTATCAGTTTATATAGCCACACTGATCTCACACTTTCTAATCTTATTACTGGGAAGATCACATCTCAGTTAATTCTCTAGATGTCTGCTGATCCTGTTTTGTTTATTATTTTGTTTCCATCTCAAATTCACTGTTTGCCTCAGTAACTTACAAATTCCTAACAAATATTTTGTTAAGGCAGAAATGGATCGATTCTTAATAAGTTGGGGACAATGGAGGGTGGCGGAGTGGGGGGGGGGTGGTTTATGATAAGATATAGAGGGTAGGATGAGGGCTCTGAGTCTGTACTCATTGGAGTTTAGAGATCTTATTGAAACTTACAAGATACTCTGAGCCTGGATAGAGTGGATGTGGAGAGAATGTTCCCACTAGCAGGAAAAACTAGAACCAGAGGACACAATCTCAGGCTAAAGGGACAATCGTTCAGAACAGAGATGAGGAGGAAATTCTTCGGCCAGAGAGTGGTGAATCTGCAGAACTCTTTGCTGCAGAAGGCTGTGGAGGCCAGGTCATTAAGTGTCTCTATGACAGAGATAGATAAGTTCTTGATTAATAAGAGGATGAGGGATTATGGGGATGAGAAAAAAATCAGCCATGATTGAATGGCAGAGCAGATTCAATGGGCTGCATGGCCTAATTCTGCTCCTATAGTATTGATCTTGTGGATGGATACAGATTTGAAGGTACTTACAGATACAGCCATGGTTTTATTAAATGGCAGAGGAGGCTTGAGAAGCTAATGGCCTACTCTTGCTTATTGTTCATATGGTCCTGGCAAGCATAGCACACAAATGTTGATACTTCTCAAGCATCTGCCACATCAAGGGAGGTGGGTGAAGTGGTGCTGGCTACTGCTTTTCCCAGATTTATTGCCACTTTCAAAAGTATGTTAACCAGGGTTCAGAGTAAACATGTTCCTCTTAGAGTGAGGGGTAAGTCTGGCAGAAATTGGGAACCTTGAATGATTTGAGGCCCTGGTCAAGAAGAAAAAAGAGGCACATAACATGCATAGGCAGCTGGGATTAAGAGGATCTCTTGTAGAGCATAGTGGGTGTAGGAGTAGAGTTAAGAGAGAAAGCAAGAGGACTTTGTAGAAGCAAAAATATTGCTTTGGTAGATAAGGCAAAGGAGAATCCAAAGAAAAGAACTTCTACAAATACATAAAAGGCAAAAGAATAACAAGAAAGAGAGTGAGGCCTCTTAAGGATCAACAAGGTGAACTATGTGCAGATCCACAAGCGATGGGTGAGACCCTAAATGAATATTTCTCATAAGTATTTACTATTGAAAAAAGCATGGATGTTAGGGAACTTGGGGAATTAAATATTGATGTCTTAAAGAGTATACATAATATAGAGAAGGAGGTGCTGGAAGTCTTAAAGCATATCAAGGTAGATAAATCTGCGGGACCTGATGGAGTGTATCACAGGATATTGTGGGAGGGTAGGGAGGAAATTGTGGGTCTCCTACCAAGATATTTGAATCATTGATAGTCACGAGTGAGGTGCCTGAAGATTGGAGGGTGGCAAATGTTGTGTCTTTGTTTAAAAAGGGCTGCCGGGAAAAACCTGGGAACTAAAAGCCAGTGAGTCTCACATATATGGTGAGTAAATTATTGGAAGGTATTTTGAGAGACAAGACCTACAGGCATTTTGAGATGCAAGAACTGATTAGGGACAATCAGCATGGCGTTGTGGAAAATCATGCCTCACAAATTTAATTGAGTTTTTTGAAGGGATAATAGGAAGTAGATGAGGGCAATGCAGTTGATGTTGTCTACATGGACTTTAGCAAGGCCTTTTACAAGGTACAGCATGGTAGGTTGTTGCATAAAGTTAAATCTCACAGGATCCAGGGTGAGGTATCTAAATGGATACAAAATTGGCTTCTTGACAGAAGCCAAAGGGTGGTTGTAGAGAGTTGTTTTTCAAACTGGAGACCAGTGACCAGTGATGTGCCTCAGGGATCAGTGCTGGGCCCACTGTTATTTGTCATTTATATTAACCATTTGGATGAGAATATAGGGGGCATGGTTAGTAAGTTTGCAGATGACACCAAGATTAGTGGCATGGTGGACAGCGAGAAAGGTTATCTCCAGTTGCAGCTGGATCTTAATCAGTCGGGCCAGTGGCCTGTCAAATGGCAGATGGAGTTTAATTGAGACAAATGCAAGGTAACACGTTTTGGTAGATTGAACCAGGGCAGGACTTACTCAGTTAATGATAGGGCATTGGGGGGGAGTTGCAGAACAAAGAGATCTAGGAGTATATGTTCATAACTCCTTGAAAGTGAAATCACAGGTGGACAGAGTGGTGAAGAAGGCATCCAGCACGCTTGGTTTCATTGGTCAGGACATTGAATACAGAGTTGGGACATCTTGTTGAAGTTTTACAAGACATTGGTAAGGTCACACTTGGAATTACGTGTGCAATTCTGTTTCACCCTCTTATAGAAAGGATATTATTAAACTAGAAAGAGTGCAGAAAAAATTTACTAGGATGCTACTGGGACTTGATGGATTATAAGGAGAGTTTGAATAGACTGGGACTTTTTTCTCTGGAGCTTAGGAGGCTGAAGGATGACCTTGTAGAGGTCTATAAAATAATGAGAGGCATAAACAAGGTAGATAGTTAATATCTTTTCCCAAAAGTAGGGGAGTCTAAAACAAGCAGGCATAGGTTTAAAGTAAGAGGGGAGAGATACAGAAGTGTCCAGAGGGGCAATTTTTTCACACAGAGGGTGGTGAGCATCTGGAACAAGCTGCCAGAGGTAGTAGTAGAGATGGGAATAATTTTATCTTTTTCATTTACATAGTTCATGGGTACAATGGGTATCAAGGGATATGGGCCAAATGCGGACAATTGAGATTAGCTTAGGAGTTTAAAAAAAATAAGAGGAGCATGGACAAGTTGGGCCGAAGGGCCTGTTTTCCATACTGTAAACCTCTTTGACTCTTATTTTGAAGTAGTTTTTTAAAAATGTATTTCTTTTGAAGATTTTTCCTTTTTTTACAAATAGCGCAACAAACTGGGTGGCTCGTGGCACAGTGGTCAGCACTGCTGCCTCACAGCACCGGGGACTCAGATTTGACTCCTGCTTGGGTCACTGTCTGTGTGAAGTTGCACATTCTGTGCAACTGTGTCTGCATGGGTTTCCTCCAGGTTTCTTGCCAAAGTCCAAAGATGTGTGGGTTAGGTTGATTGGCCATGCAAAATTGCCCTTTAGTATCAGGGGGTTAGTAGAGTAAACGGGTGGAGTTGCGGGAACAGGGTCTGGGTGCAATTATGCAAACTCAATGGACTAAATAGCCTCTTTTTGCACTGCGGGGATTCTATGATTCAATGAAACCTTCAAAAAGTGATACAGTACAGCATGATCATTTTCCCACAAATACATACAGAAAAAGACAGAAAAAAAACTTAACACAGTTAGTTTGGGTAATAGAATACAACCAGCACCTTCCATCACAATGAAAGGATATTTCAGAGAATAGGGATAGCAGAATAAAGTCATAAAAAGGCGCAGTAGTGCTCATCCTCACTTCAAGGATAATGGTGACAGAACTACATGCCTTATGGAAAACCTTGTAGGAGTATGTCAGGCAATGTAGATCCTAAAAATTTGAATTAGGGGCCCTGCACCTTCCAGCATCCATCTGATTGAGCTCAGGGTATACAAGTCAGGAGTTCCATTGGCTTACATTCCATAATTTTATGCCAATTCTGAATTGAAGAAGATTTAGCCCTAATCCATGAGCAAAAGCTATTTTCTCGTGCTGCAAATGTTAGGATAGTAAACAGCTTTTTTTTATTATTATCAATTATTTTTATATCTGGGAGCCCCAGTAATAAGTGCAAAGGATTAAACTCTGAGGCTATGTTGAAAATCTTCTCAAGCTCTTTAAGGACAAATGTGAGGTGATGCATTTTGGAAGGTCAAACGTAGATGGGAAATGGCAAAGCCCTTAGGAGTATTGATAGGCAGAGGTACACAGGTCACTGAAAGTGGCAATGCAGGCAGAGAAGCTAGTCAAGAAGGCATACAGCATGCTTGTCTTCATCAGCCAGGGCACTGAGTTGAAAAATTGGCAAGTCATGTTGCAGCTTTATAGAATCTTAGTTAGGCTGCACTTGGAATATGTTATTCAATTCTGGTCACCATATTACTAGAAGGATGTGAAGGCTTTGGAGAGAGTAACAAAAGATTTACCAGGATGTTGCCTGGTATGGAGGGCATTAGCTATGAGGAGAGATTGGACAGACTTGGTTTGTTCTCACTGGAACGACAAAGGTTGAGAGGCGACCTGACAGAAGTCTGCAAGATTATGAGGAGCACGGACAAAGTGGATAGTCAAAAGCTTCTTCCCAGGATAGAAAAGTCAATTACTATGGAGTAAGGGATGCAAGAGACAAGGTTTAAAGGAGATGCACAAGGCAAGATTTTTACACAGAGGGTAGTGAGTGCCTGAAACCTGCAGCTGGGGAGGTAGTGGAAGCAGATATGATAGTGACTTTTAAGGGGTATCTTGACAAATACATGAATAGAATGGGAATAGGGGAATACGGTCCCTGGAAAGGTAAAGAGTTTTAGTTCAGTCAGGCAGCATGATCGGTGCAGACTTGGAGGACCGAAGAGCCTGTTCCTGTACTATAATTTTCTTTGTTCTTTGTTCTTTGACAGTAAATCAGTAGGTTTTAATTTTGACACAGGATCAGAAGTAATGCAGATAGTTCCCCCCCCATATCTTGTATTTTGGCACGAGGACATAGTTGAATCAAGCTTGGCTCAGTTTCCCGTCTCAACACTCCGTAGTGTCCAGGCCAACCGCATGGCCCTCCAAAGAATGCCAGCTTACAGGGGTTACATCACCATACTCTTTCCCCCCATCTCCTGAAATCACCTAAGAGGAAAACAAAAAAAAAATACATCATTAACATGAGCAACAATTCACAAAAAAATCAGGGTATATCCCCATGAAAACTTGGCATATGTTTTGTCAGCCTGGTGACTTCCAAACTCTTGCAGTATATCTCAACTCTGAACTAGGTTCGCCTGGATATGAAAAATCAGGTCGGATCAAGGCAAATGGCAAACTCATCAATCCAGGATCTAAATCATCCTCAGTAGCTACCATATTCTCCATTACTGAACAACAAGACGCTCCTGTTCCACATTTACGATTGGGATACCCAATTATTTTGAAATAATACATTTCGTTCCTTTTTCCAAATCATTACTAAATGTATTATCTCCAAATATACACAGCTGCAATGGCTGGATGTCCAGTTGATGAAGTCTACAATAGCTACTGTCACCGTTAATAAATTGAGAAAAATCTTTGCCATTCATGGAACCCTGGAGGTCTTAGCATTTGACAATGGTACATCCTTCAGAGTGGAGTAATTTCAGCAATTTGTAAGATCAAATGGCATTCTCCATGTTAGGTCAGCACCTTACCATCCAGAATCAAATTGGTACTGCTGGAGTCACCTGTTGAACCCTTGTATCAGGAACTGCTCTCCTCAGGTGATCTACATGTCTCTTCATGTGCCATCTTTGCATCTCTACAATATAAGAGATCAGCCCTATCATTTCTATGCTCTTTCCAGCCACCATGGGGTGTCAGTGTAGCTCAACTGGCTGGAACGATGTAGAGAGATGTCAACAGCATGAGTTCAATTCCTGTACTGGCTAAGGTTATTCATGAAGGCCCTCCTTTTCAACCTTGCCTTGCCTGAGATGTGCCTATGGTCATCTGGGACTATGGTGACTTAATCTTTTAGTAGTTAACCATGCTGATCTTGCTGCAACATTTCTTAACATGACTAAATCTTCATCTTGGAAGACTGTCATTCTTCCTTGATCATGATTTTCTTTCTTGGAGGCTTATTTAGCATCCATGCTCCCCACCAAATTTGGAACTATCACATTGAACAGTGTCTTTAAATGACAAACCAATAGCAATTCAACTGGCATGATCTCCATGGTCACATTTTGCCTAGTGTTGTCAGATAACAAAAAGGTGGTGGCCCATAAAGGTTGAGAGCTATTAAATTTTTCATCATTGAGGCCTTGAAGGCTTGTATGGAGTGTTGCACGAACCAATTTGATTCTGGATGGTAAGGTGCTGACCTAACATGGAGAATGCCATTTGATCTTACAAATTGCTGAAATTACTCCACTCTGAAGGATGTACCATTGTCAAATGCTAAGACCTCCAGGGTTCCATGAATGGCAAAGATTTTTCTCAATTTATTAACGGTGACAGTAGCTATTGTAGACTTCATCAACTGGACATCCAGCCATTGCAGCTGTGTATATTTGGAGATAATACATTTAGTAATGATTTGGAAAAAGGAACGAAATGTATTATTTCAAAATTTAAAGCTTACTTACAATGACAGTGACATTAACACTACAATGAAGTTATTGTGAAATTTTCCTAGTCATCACACTCCAGTCCCTGCACATCCATCAGATTGTGGAAGGAAACTGGAGCATCCAGAGGAAACCCACGCAGACACAGGGAGAAGTTGCAGACTCTGCACAGAGAATGACCCAAGCTGGAAATTGAACTTAGGTTCCTGGCGCTGTGAGGCAGCAATGCTAACCACTATGCCACCGTGCTGACCACAGATGATGTGCAGATGATTTGCAGATAATACAAAGTTGGTTTTGAGGATGAGCTGCGAGGAGGATGCAAAGATGCTTCAGTGTGATTTGGATAGGCTGAGTGTGTGGATATCTGCATGGCAGATGCAGATAAATGTGAGGTTATCCACTTTGATAACAATGATAGGAAGACAGATTATTACTTGATGGGTGTAAATTGAGAGAGATGGATATTCATCGAGACTTTGATATTCTTGTATATCAGTTACTAAAACTAAGTATGCAGGTACAGCAGGCAGTAAAGAAGGCAAATGGTATATTTGCCTTCATAGCGAGAAGATTTGAGGATAGGAAGATAGGAAGAGAGATGTTTTACTGCAATTGTATAGTGCGATGGTGAGGCCACATCTGGAGTCTTGTGAGTAATTTTGGTTTCCTTTATCTGAGAAAACCTGGGAAGGATTACTATAGAGGGAGCACAGCGAAGGTTTACTAGACTGATTCTTGGGATGGCAGGTCTGTCATATGAGGAGAGACTAAATTGATTGGGATTATATTCACTGGAGTTTAGAAAAGTGAAATGGAGTCTCATAGACACTTGTAAAATTCTAACAGTGTTAGGGTAGATTCAGAAAGGATCTTCCTCATGGTGGCAATTCCAGAACTAGGGATCATAGTTAGAGGATAAGAGGTAAATCTTTTAGAACTAAGTTGAGGAGAAACTTCTTCACCCAGTGAGTGGTGAATATGTGGAATTCAATTCCACAAAAAGTAGTGAGACCAAAATATTAGAACAGAGAACATAGAACATTACAGTGCCGGACAGGCCCTTCGGCCCTTGATGTTGTGCCGACCAATTGAGAAAAAGCAATGACCCTCTAACCTAAACCATTCCCTTTTCATCCATAAACCTATCCGCTGACCACTTAAATGCCCCCAAACTTGGCACATCTACAACTGCAGCAGGCAGGGCATTCCATACCCTTACCACCCTCTGGGTAAAGAACCTACCTCTGATATCCGTCCTATAACTACCACCCATTAATTTAAAGCTATGTCCCCTCGTGCTAGCTTTCTCCATCCTCGGAAAAAGGCTATCACTGTCCACCCTATCTAAACCTCTAATCATCTTATATGTTTCGATCAGGTCCCCTCTTAGCCTCCTCCTTTCTAACGAAAACAACCTCAAATTCCTCAGCCTCTCCTCATAAGACCTGCCCTCCATACCAGGCAACATCCTGGTAAACCTCCTCTGTACCCTCTCCAATGCCTCCACATCTTTCTTATAATGCGGGGACCAGAACTGCACACAATACTCCAAGTGCGGCCGCACTAGAGTTTTGTATAGTTGCAACATGACGTTGTGGCTCCGAAATTCAATCCCCCTACCAATAAAAGCCAAGACTCCGTATGCCTTCTTAACAACCTTATCGACTTGATTGCCAACTTTCAGGGATCTATGCACATATACACCTAGATCCTTCTGTTCATCAACACTATTAAGAGTCCTACCATTAGCCCTATACTCTATACATTTGTTATTTCTGCCAAAGTGAATTACCTCACACTTTTCCGCATTAAACTCCATTTGCCACCTCTCGGCCCAGCTCTGCAACTTGTCTAAGTCTCTCTGCAAACTATAACACCCCTCTTCACTATCTACCACTCCTCCAACTTTGGTGTCATCCGCAAATTTAGTAATCCATCCTTCTATATCCTCATCCAGATCATTTACAAAAATTACACACAGCAGAGGCCCCAAAACAGGTCCCTGAGGTACACTACTTGTAACCGAACTCCATGATGAATAATTCCCATCAATCACCCCACTCTGTCTTCTATCAGCTAGCCAATTCCTAATCCAATTAGCTAAAATACCCTCAATCCCGTATATCTGCATTTTCTGCAGAAGCCTTCCATGGGGAACCTTATCGAACGCCTTACTAAAGTCCATATATACCACGTCAACTGCCTTACCCTTATCCACCTCTTTGGTCACCTTTTCAAAAAACTCAATAAGGTTTGTGAGGCACGACCTACCCTTCACAAAACCATGCTGACTATCCCCAATCAATTCATTTCTCTCTAAATAATTACAAATCCTATCCCTAATAATTCTTTCCAATACTCTGCCCACAACAGAAGTAAGACTCACTGGTCTATAATTCCCAGGATAGTCTCTATTCCCCTTCTTGAACAATGGGACAACATTCGCTATCCTCCAGTCTTCTGGCACTATACCTGTAACCAACGATAACCTGAAGATCAGAGCCAAAGGCTCTGCAATCACCTCTCTCGCCTCCCAGAGAATCCTAGGGTAAATCCCGTCCGGCCCAGGGGACTTATCTATTTTCAAACCCTCAAGAATATCTAACACCTCCTCCTTATCTTGTTCAATACTTTCCAGTTTACAACCCGGTATCCCAGTGTTCTCCACAACTACATTTACGTCTCCCTGTGTGAATACCGAAGAGAAATATTTGTTCAGTGCCTCTCCGATCTCTTCAGGCTCCACGCACAACCTCCCACTGCTGTCTCTGACTGGCCCTAATCTTGCCCTAACCAATGTTCTATTCTTAGCATATCTAAAGAAAGCTTTAGGATTCTCCTTGATCCTACCAGCCAAAGTCTTCTCGTGTCCTCTTTTAGCTCTTCTTAACTCACTCTTTAGCTCCCTCCTGGCTAATCTATAACTTTTCAATGCACTAACTGAGCCTTCATGCCTCATCTTGACATAAGCCTCCTTTTTCCTTTTCACCAGCGAATCAACTTTTTTAGTACACCACGGTTCCCTTACTCGACCATTTCCCCCTTGCCTGACAGGGACATACTTATCAAGGACTCGCAGTAGCTGTTCCTTGAATAAGCTCCACATTTCAGATGTTCCCAGCCCCTGTAGTTTCCTAGTCCAAACTATGCACCCTCTCCTAATAGCCTCATAATTACCATTCCCAAAATATTGTCTGGTTTCAAGAAGAAATTAGATATAGCTGTAAGGGATATGGGTAGAAAGGGAGGATCAGAATACTGAATTTGATGATCAGCCATGATTATAATGAATGGTGGAGCATGCTCAAAGGCCAAATGGTTGGTTTCTGTGTTTCAGTGTGTATCTACCAGAATCAGAAACCTATGGTCCATAAAGGGTTTCGCAAAAGTTGTACTCTTACCCAGGGTCACCCTGGCCACCTCCACAGTTGCAGTGGCCTGAATAGCTTGACAACTAGAACATTGACTAACCATACTCTTTATATCTGTATCAAGGCCCAGCCACCACATAAAGCTTTTGGCTCATAATTTCATTCTGCTTTGAGCTGGATTTGAGTCATGTAGGTCTTGCAACAATAGCCATCTTCTTTCCATACCCTATATTCACAAGTTATCTCCTTTCTCTTTTGCTGATAGAGCTTTAACAGCCCTGATTTCTCACATAGCCACCTTTACATCACCATGTTTTTTAATCTTTGATAAAATTGTGTCTCTATCTGTCCAATCCTTATGTGTTTCGCTGAGACCAGCAAGGACTCTATCATATGCAGTGGCAGCACTACCTCTTGTGGAACTAGTGATACCAACCTGCTAAGCGCATCTGCATATAAAATTTTGTATCCCTGAGAATGCTGAAATATATAATTGTATGCGACCAGTAAGAGGGCCCATCTCTATACTCTTGCTGAAGCTATTGGTGGCACTGATGAAATTTTTGATTGTATATATGACCACCAAGCTTTCCTTGTTGATTTGGGAACATTTTGTTCCATATCAGAAAACATCCTTGAGGCAAAGGCAATTGCCATTTGCTGCATCAGGCAAACTGCTCCCTCTCTTTATGGTGATCCTTCAGAAATCACCAACAAAGGGTTGGTTGGATTGTAATGCATCAATAATGTCAATGACTATAGAGCCTGTTTGATTTTTGTGGTTGCCTCTTTCAGGTCTTCTCCCCATCACCATGATGTTTCTTTAACAATTGTAGATTGGAGCTAAGATGGTAGTTACATTTGGTAGAAACCTACTGTAATAGCTCACTATTCTGAGAAATTACTTTAATTCAAAGGTATTTGTAGGATGTGAAACCTTTTATGGCTTTTACTTGATCTTTAGATGATTTAGATCCCTTACCAAGCTCCTTAGCCAGTTTTGTCACAGGAGTTAAATGAATCATGGTTTTTATTTGCATATTCTGTCCTAACAGGTTTACTCTGCACTATGCTTGTGACTGGTACATAATTTCTAAATTGGCAGACTTCTTGGTTGTGCTCTCCCTCACACTGAATAGAGGCTTTTGCCCTTGATGTTATATCTCTTTTACTGGACTCTTCAGTACCTGCATTTGAGTTCGCGTTCACAGCAGCCGTTTCCCGCCACAAGCGGTTTATTTCATTTAGCGTGCATTGCAATTCACCCTGTTCTGCATATTCAGTTACCTGGGCCTGCTTTGCAATCTTTTCTAGTGAAATTCTGGTCTCAGCCAATTGTATAATCAGACTGTTCATATCATAGAACAAACAGTCCCTCAACATTTCCCCTGAATCTGGATCAAATTCCGCAATGCTCTCTTAATGGTCTTAATCTGGCCATGAAGCCTGGGACTATCTACCCTGGCTCTCAGGCTGCTGGGTGAAATTCATACCTCAACATAATAATTGAGGGTCTAAGGTTGAAATGATTCTTAACCAGCTAAATCACCAGGTCAAAAGTTTGTGTGTCTGGAGCATCAGGTGATGTAAAACTTCTGATTAAACTATGGGTCACAAACTGTGAGCAGAATAACATTCTTCTTTTCTTCAGATATCTCATTCACTACAGAAAAGTAATGTAGCCTTTCATTAAACTGGCCCCAATTTTCTATCTAAGGGTTGAAATGTTATAATTTTCCAATTAAAGGCATTAATTGCCTATATCTTATCTTTGACATGCCATTTCTCTTCCCTCTAGCTGTGCACTGCGATCCCCATGTGGTTGGGAAGTTTTTACTCATTGCCAGTAAAATGAATTAAGGGCAACTCAAGGCTTCAGAACAAAAAGACTTTATAGCCAGCACAATGATTTGTTATACATACAAATAAGGTTTGACAGAATAACTATGTAACTGTACACTACTCTCCCCGGCTCCAACTGCCATTCATTCTTGATCTTAGGTAAGCACTCTTGCACACAATGCACTCAGTTTCTCACCTCGACATTCCATAGGGTCTGGCTTGATCATGTGGCCCTCAGGGAACACCCTGTAAAAGGCACCACACTCTCACGATAGTCTTCCATGGAGTCCAGAAAGGCCAAGTCTAAGACGGAATCTTAGCAGGCTTGTTGTACATCCTAAAGGTTCCATCAAAAGTAACCCTCCTGATAGCAGGATATAGGAGGGCTTACCGCATTCCAGTAGCTTTCAGATATTTTCTAATCTCATCAAACTTCTGCATCTTTGTTATATCACCAAGAAGTCTTGGAAGAAAGAAACCTTTGCTTCCTTATGGAGGAAGGCCCCACCATGTTTGGCCACTTCCACAACATCTTGGCTACCTCTGAAGTTACAAAAATGCACAATAATAGACCAAGATTATTGGTTGTCTCTAGGCCTTAAAGACAGGACACTTTGTGTCCCTTCAAGCTTAATATGCCCAGATTTTGCTCTGAGATTGAGAAAACTTGATAGCCAATTCTCAAAAAAAATGAACAGAGAGCTTACCCATAGCTCTTTCTGGAAAACAGATCACATGGATGTTCTTCCTCTGATCCCGGTTCTCCAGATTTATCAGAATATCTGACATACCATGCAACTGATTTTCTAAGGATTGCAAGCGAGCCTCAAATGAGGAAGCTATATTCTCAACAGTAAGGACTTTTTCCTTCATCAAGCCACTTACTGGTATTCTGCAGTTCATCAGTGTGAGCACTGATATTCCGTGCCAAATCAACCAGCCTGATGTCTATGACTTTAATAATAGTCATCATCTGCAATGCATTCAAGAGGGCTAGATCAAGAACCAGCTTCCCAACCCAGTCACTATGTTTGTCAGTGGTGGTTGGGGGATTGAATATTTGTGGAAGGAGAAACAATCAAGTGGGCTGCTTCGTCCTAAATGGTGTCAAGTTTCTTCAATATTCTTGGAGCAGATGAAGATGATGGGCCTACAACACTACTCTGTGATGTCCTGGAGCTAAGATAATGGACTTCTTTACCTCAACCATCTTCCTTTACGCAAGTTATGACTGCAAGCAGCAGAGGGTTCTCACTGAGTCCAGTTTTGCTAGAGTTCCTTGATGTCATACTTAATGCTGCCTTGATGTTAAAGGCAGCCACTCTGATAGTCACAGAGTCATAGAGGTCCTTTGGCCTAACTTATCTATGCCACTTTTTTTTTTAAACTCCCAAGCTAATCCCAATTGCCCGCATTGGCTCATATTCCTCTATACGCATTGTATCTATGTAAGAGTCTAAATGCTTTTTAAAAGACAAAATTGTACTACAACCTCTGGCAGCTTGTTCCAGACATTCACCATCCTCTGTATGAAAGAATTGCCTCTCTGGACATTTTTGTATCTCTCCCCTCTCATGTTAAACCTATGCTCTCTAGTTTTAGACTCCCCTACCTTTGGGAAAAGGTATTGACTATCTAGCTGATCTATGCCCCTCATTATTTTACAGACCTCTAAGAGATCACCCTCAGCTTCTATGTTCCAGAGAAAAAGGTCCCAGTCTATCCAGCCTCTCCTTATAATTCAAGCTATCAAGTCCTGGTAGCAATTTAGAAAATCCTTTTTGCACTCTTTTCTGTTTAATAATATCCTTTCTATAATAGGTGACCAGAATTGTACACAGTACTCCAATTGTGGCCTTATCAATATCTTATACAAGTTCAACAAGACATCCCAACTCTTGTATTCAACAGTCTGACCAATGAAACCAAGCATGCTGAATGCCTTCTTCATCATTCTGTCCACCTATGACACCACTTTCAAGGAGCTATGAACATGTACCCCTAAATCTCTTTGTTCTTTAACTCTCTCCAATGTCATACCATTAACTGAGTAAGTCCTGCTTTTGTTCAATCTACCAAAATGCATCACCTTGCATGTATCTAAACTTCATCTGCCATTCGTCAGCCCACTGGCCCAATTGATCAAGATCCTGTATGTTTTTCCCGCTTGTTGTTTCCCTCACCACCTGCCAGAGTCTCAGTTTAGCAGCCATGTCCTTCAGAATCTGACCAGCTCAGTCTGTGGTGATACTACCAAACCACACTTGGTGATGGACATTGAATTCCTCCACCCAGAGTACATTTTGTGCCTTTGCCACACTCAGTGCTTCCTCCAATGGTGTTCAACATGTGGGAATACTGATTTAATGGCTGAGGGGGGATTTTATGTGGCAAGGAGCAGGAGGTTTCCTCATTCATGTTTGATCTGGTGCCATGAGATTTCATGGGATAAAGAGTCAATGTTCAGGACTCCCAGGGCAACTTCCTTCATTATACCGTTATGCTGTGCCACCTCTGGCGGGGACATAGGACATACTAAGGAGTGGTGGGGTGTTTGATACATTATCTGTAAGGTATGATTCCATGAGATGACTATGTCAGGCTATTGCTTGATTAGCCTGAGGAACAGCTCTCCCAATTTCATAGAATTATAGAATCGTACACTGCAGAAGAGGTCATTTGGCCCATCAAGTTGCATTGAAATGTGAGAAATGCCTGACCACCCCCTTCCAACCCTCCCCTATCCCCACCCACACCTAATCCCATTTACCAGCACTTGGCCCATAGCCTTGAATGTTATATTCACAGAAACCCCTAGATGTTTGTAAGGTGGACTATGCAGGATTGAAAGGGCTGTGTTTACCATAATCGTTTCCAGTGCCTAGGTCAATGCCAGGTGGTCTGTCCAGTTTCACTCCTTTTAGTTTCATAACTACTCAATATTTACCTATTGTAAATGTTAATAATGGTAGGAAACTGTAGATCTTTTCTGGATGAATGAGCTCAGGTTGCCTCTATTTTTCTATATTTATTCCATGATGTCAAGCTAAGTTGTTTTCACATTTCCTCAATTTGCAGAACCTAGAGAGGTATGTGGTGCAGTGCTGGTTAAGGGAGAAAATAATTTAAAGATGAGGGAAGACAGCAACGTGGATTTTTTTTTTAGGAAATCACTGATTAGGGACCGACATGTAGCACTGAACAAATTCCATTTTTTTTTATATTAACAGTTGGAAGTACAGAGATTAAAAATGGAAACTGCATTAACTGCTACAAAGATGCAGGTAAGTGGGCAACTACTAGCAAGTCTGATTCTCCAAACAGTCAGGTATGTATTGTCATGAACAAAACAATGTCTGTATTTAATACCTGGATTAGACAGCAAAAAGCACACCTAGCACCAATGTCTCAGAAGCATAAACTTTTATCTGGAAGATGGTGTGCACTGAAGAATTTAAGATGATTCTGTAGCAGATAAAACTTATCCTGATATGGAAAACATTGTACAAGATTCAGTGCTTTATTTACTGCAGAATTACTGGTAGCATTTAACAGGAAGAATTATAGCACATTGGTCTCTTTACTGCAGCATCATTAGTAACCTGGTTTTATCAGCCATGCTGCATAAATGAAGAGCTGCAAGTATTTATTTCACGTTGGTTTGTCTCTTAGTCTTGATAATCGCTTAATTTATACAAGTTTAGACAAACTATTAAAACTGACAAAAAGAATAGTGTTAGCTGAATCATTTATTACTAACAAATATTACTGGACCATGTATTACTAACAAAAGCAGGTAATACAAAGGGGGAAACTAGCATTTTACAAGTGGGCTAACAAGGAATTGAGAGAGAAATTTGTTATAAAAATTAAGAGAGCTATCCACCCCAATTTATTTATGAAGAATTCTGTTGTGGTTTCATATAATCTTCACTTTTATTACCATGCTTATTATAGTCACAACTGTAAGGTGTTAGAATGTTAAATGTAGAGATTAAGCAAGTAAGTAACAGTGATAAAAGATGAAATTCTGCCACTAGCCCCTGGCGTTTTTGTTGGCAAGTGGGTACTATGAATCTGGTGGGAGCCAAAAAGTCGGAAATTTATCGACGCATAATCATGTGGCAGTTCTTCCAATGGTGTGTTAATTGCGGATTACTCTTCCCATAAACAAGCAGCGCAAATTTCATTTTCATTTTCATCATTTGCATCTCATGAATGCTTATTAAAATAGCTGCCCACCAACATTCCATCAGCCCTTTAAATTTTGGAGGAATTTACGTCAGCACCAAACCCAATCACTAATGAGTGGTATGCACAATGCCAGTCCTCAGTTTGCCAGAGACCTCAAAGTGAGCACAACACCGCCACACTGTTTCTGATATGTTGTACTTCAGCCTACCAGGGCAGGCCTGCTCTCCATCTCTGGGTCAAACAGATTGGCATGGGCAGCACCAAGCTGTTGCACCCATGCACCATCTTATGTCATCACCTCAGATCAGTACTGCACCTGGGTTGGGAAATACAGGGCTCTCCTTCCGCCTTGGTGTCACACACCAGTGCCTAGCTAGACAAGACTGTGCTGCGCGACTCATACCATTATCGCAACAAAGGTCCGAAGTTTGATCAGGGATCAAGTGTGAGGTTTGAGGGGGGGAGGTGGGTGGTGTGGGGTGGTGGTTGAGAGAGGTATGGCCTAATGAAAACAAGGGGTCAAAGAGGAAGGAGACTGTGCAAAAGGTGGCAGGGAAGAGGTGGGGGGAGAGCGAGGGTTCATAGTTGAAGAATGAAGTAGATGAATAATTGAAAGCAGAGGGAAGACAAAGAGGAGGGAAGCTGAGAAGATCGCGTGAAAAGCTCACAAACAAGGAGTCAAAGGGATGCCACATCATTTACTGAAAAGGGATGGATAAAGAATCCAGAGGAGTTGGGAAGGGTTCAAGAGGGCATGGGCACCACTCATGTATTGGGTTTAGCAGGAGGGCGGTTTAAACAAGGAGCATACTTCTTCCTGAGGCTTCTAGTCTTTTCTCTCTGAGTTGCTGACATCCTGTACGGTCTGGTGAAGATAGGCAAGGTGGAGAGAGTGATATGAGTATGCTGCCAGGACCTCCCAACCCATCAGTTGAGGGCGGGGTGGACAAATCACCACATGTCCACCAAGAGGGTCAGAGGGGGACTCATTTGTGCATAATTAATAAGCTTCTGAGTGCAGTTGATGACTGGACAGCAGCCACTGGAACAGTGACATAGTAGTGAGGACTGCTACCTCACAGTGCCAAGGACCCAGATTCAATTCCGGACTCAGATAACATCTGTGTGGAATTTGCATGTTCTCCCCACGTCTGCATGGGTTTCCTCTGGATGCTGCAGTTTCCTCCCACACTCCAAAAATATGTGGGTTAGGTTGATTGGCTGTGCTAAATTGATTATTTGTATCAGGAGGATTAGTAGGGTAAATATGTGAGGTTACTGGGATAGAGCCTGGGTGGGATTGTTGTTGGTGCAGCCTCGAAGGACCAAATGGCCTTCTTCGGCACTATAGGGAATTTAGAAACCATCTGCCCCTTAATCTCAAAATGGGACAATTCCGCCCAGTGGGGTATTTTCATTTTTATATAGATTGCAATAAGCATATTAACTCATGCTCAGAAAGGTATCAAATTTCTTGACTGTTCAGGAGCATTTTCTGCAACAGTATTTCATAGAATCAACAATGGACAAGGCCATATTAAATTTGGTAATGATTTAGTTAACAGCTTAATAATCAACATTTATTTAACAGTGTTAATAATATTATGAATTTCCAAGAATTTCTTGCAAGAGAGAAAGCGTTGGATTTTCATCTTTTATTATGTCTTTCATGGGACACGAGTGTCGTTGGTTGCATCAGCATTTAATGCTCATCCCTAATTGCCCTTGAATTAAATGGCTTGCCAAGCCATTCAAGAGTCCATCGCAATGCTATGGATCTAGAGTCACATGATGATGAGATTGAGGACAGAACACAAATTTCCATTTCCAAAGGATAGTGATGAACCAGATGGGTGTTTATGACAATCAGCATAGTATCATGATCATCATTAGACTTTAAATTCCAGATTTTTTTATTGAATCTGAATTTCACCATCTGCCATGGTGGCATTCAAACCGGGGTCCTTGAATTACTAGGCCAATGACAATACAACAACATCACAACCTCTCTTAGTAGTCATGTGCAAAGCAGAAGTTGACCACTTACAAATGTTGTGATGATCCTGCTTCCTGACTAGTAGTGCACACTCACACAATCTGCATGGCATTGTGTTGTGAATGGGCTGAAGTCATGACCAATGCCTCCTGCGTCAGCATAGAAGCACAATCAGAGTTGAGAATGGCTTTAGGCATGGAGGCAGTATATCCTGTCTTAGGACTGTTAAAAGACCCGCCAAAGCTGTCATCAGGATGCCACAAGACTTTACAAAAGTTGTTTGAGTAATTCAACAATAAAGTTTTAACAGTTGGCTGAACTTTGAACTGAGTATTTATTATTAATTTTGAAGTCATTGCTAGCCACTAATAGGTCATCCTTCTGATAAGTTGGTCAGTTTGAAGGAACCCTGAGTAAACTCTCAACCCATTGTATATCCATTACTGTCATGATATGAATATTGTCCATCTCCTAACTATGATCTTCCAAAGTTTCCTCAATTCAGAACGTTCCTTTAGATTGGAAAATTTTACATATCACTTAATTATTTAAGATTAGAAAGGGAAACCATGAAATTGTAAGAAAGTTAGATTAACATCTATTGTTGAGTAATTATTTGAGTCGATAATTAATGATTGATTAACCAAACACTTCAAAACTTTACACCTGATCAGGTAGTTCTTTTAACGGCTCAACAAGTAAAATGAACTTAAATTAACTTAGGGACAAATTAAGAGGGGCAGCCCCTCCCCCCTCCCTGCAAAAAGGAAGGGGAGGACAGCTCAAACAGAAACCAAAGTCCAAAGGAATGTTCCTCAGGCATTCCTATCCTTTACAAAATTTACTTGATCAGCTGCAGCGAACTTCCGCCTCCAGACCTTGCAGAGATACCTATACGTCAAGCCTCCTCCACGATGGCATGCCCTGGCAACATATTTCTTCCACCAGTTGCACAGTCTCAACTATGACGTGCAGCTTCTACACATCAATCTGGGGCGTATTCCGTCCTCGTTGCAGGAGTTGACCATCTTTTACCAGGACCTCCTCATGATCTGGTATGCGGTCGCCTCGCGATGCAGCTCTCTCCCATCAGGAGTAGTGGCTATCGTCTGAGAGCTGAAATCAAAATGTGATTGTAAGGGTCTATATCACACACCGGCCCCTGCGGTGCCCAGCAGGCGGAGAAGGCATCAATTGCACCTGTGGATATCGCATGCTTCCTCTCCAGGGACACCTGACCACAAATGTAGCCATGGTAGAGAGGCAGGCAGTCGGGATGGATGGCCCCATCGATCACCCACTGCCTGGACCTATTGATGGCACATCTCGCCAGGCCCAGGAGCAGGTTTATGAGGAGGTTGGCGTCCCGATGCACCTCTCTCCACACCAAGGGCCCGTAGATTAGAACTGAGGGACTGAAGTGCGGTACCACTGCGTGCAACAACTTCCACCCCAGGTCCCCGACATAATTGGGGGAGATCTCTCTGTAGAGGGATCTCCATCGGGGACCTCCACTACCTGGTGGCAACAAGGCCTGCCAAAGTGTATCCGGGCAACAGGCGAGGACGCAGTAGTGGAAGGTGAGCAGCAGCAACCTGTACAGGAAACGCTTCTGTGTGGTGGAAAAGGGCATGGAGCTCATTTCCACGAGATGGCTCATGCAGTGGGGCGCCTGATCCGGCAGGGGTGGGGGGGGGGGGGGTGGTCTAGGCTTCGGGCCAATGTGGAATTCCGTCCGAACAGGGGAATGCTCGAACAGGATCTCACGCACGCCTGAGCTGCTTCGAGTCCGCGTGTGCACTCGGGGTCGAGGACCACTGTCTTAAGGTCTTGGATGGCTTTGGCCATGTGCCAGACGGGCACCCCCGCGCACTCAGCCAGCACATAGGGGCTCATCCGGCCCGCTCCTCTGCCATCCAGCACTTCCCCATCCTGATCACACTGGCGCCCACGACCCTCCATTCCTCTGGCCACCTGAAGTTGTAAGGTTGGAGGTGTGGATTCCTGAGCAGCAGCTGTCAGACGATAGCCACTACTCCTGATGGGAGAGAGCTGCATCGCGAGGCGACTGCATACCAGATCATGAGGAGGTCCTGGTAAAAGATGGTCAACTCCTGCAACGAGGATAGAATATGCCCCAGATTGATGTGTAGGAGCTGCATGTCATAGTTGAGGCTGTGCAACTGGTGGAAGAAATATGTTGCCAGGGCATGCCATCGTGGAGGAGGCTTGACGTATAGGCATCTCTGCAAGGTCTGGAGGCGGAAGGTCGCTACAGCTGATCAGATAGATTTTGTAAAGGATAGGACTGCCTGAGGAACATGATTGAAGGTTTTAAAAAAATAATGAAAGTAGTTAGCAAGGGAGAGTCTATTGCTGTTATGTAAATGAGCCTCTGAAGAGTATTTGATAAGAGGCTATTAGCTAAAGTTGAAATTCATGTAATTGAAAATCAATTATTAACTTGATTAGGAAATTGGTTGAACAACAGGAGATAACAACTGGGGATGAAGGGCAGGTTGACCAGGATGTGACCAGTCTTTTTGGGGCCTCAACTATTCACTGTTTATTTGCTTGATTCAGATGAAGGAGAAAAAGCCCCATGTCCAAACTTGCCAATAGCACTAAGATAGACAGTATTGTTAGCAGAGTAGAAAACAAAAAAAAATACAAAAAAAGTTGATAGATAAATGGGAAAACTGTGGTAAATGGAATTCACCATGGGTGAGGTCATCCACCTTGAACCTATAAAGGAGAAAATATCACACTTTCCTGAATGGAATGACAATGGATGCAGGGAAAGTGGTAGCCTGAGGAATTTGCAACCAGAGAAAGTAGCTGAGGTCAAAACATTGTATGTTTTCTCAAAGCAGCTGGATAAAACACTTGGAGCAAAGAGGATCCAAAGGTATGGAGGAAGGTGGGATTAGGCTGGATTATCAGCAGAGAAAGTTTACCAGATTGATTCCTGAGATGGCAGGACTAAATGAGGACGGATTGAGTTGGTTAGGATTGTATTTACTAGAATTCAGAAGAATGATGGGGGATCTCATGGAAAGGTATACAATTCTCACAGGACTAGACAGGGGAACTGCAAAAAGGATGTTCACAATGTTGGGGTGTCCAGACCCAGAGGTCACAGAGGGTGACTGTTTAGGATAGAAAGGAGGAGAAATGAGTTTACTGAGAGAATGTTCAGTCTGTGGAATTTACATTCAGAGAAAGTATTTGAGACCTCAACATTGTATATTTTCAAGAAGCAGTTAAATATAGCACTTGGGGCAAAGGGGATTTAAGGGAGAAGGTGGGATCAGGCTATTGAGTTGGATGATCAGCCTTGATCTTAATGAAAGGTGGAGCAGGCTCAAAAGGTCAAATGGCCTCCTCTTGTTCCCATTTTCGATGTTTCTCTATTTCTTACAGTTTTGCATCCAAAAATATTAAAGATCGAATTTTACCAATTTGATATAAAGGTTCATTCAGATTCCAATTTTTAAAAAATATCACTATTTTAGTTAACACAAAACCTTGTTTTTCTTTTGATGCACATAAATTACATCAAATTTTGAGTGCTGTTCTAAATGTGCAAACATTCATCTCATTGATTATAACTATTTGGCAAGGCTGTGACATTTGGTGAGAACAGAACATATGTTTAGATAAGCTGAACTTGAGAAATGTAGATGTTTAGTATGCGTGTTATCCCTTTAACAAATGAAGTATTGAGTAACAACCTCACTTCTTCTGATTCATAAACACGCTCCAACTTTATATATTTCTCATAAAGGCAAATTAAAGATTTACCATCAATAGCCCTTTCAAAATTCAAATATGCAATTGTTTAATCCTGCCCACTTTAATTTTTTAAATGTATTTATTTAAACAGTTACCATACATGGGGGTTCTTGCAGAATCTTGGAAATATAGAAAATTTAATGTCTCTGGTTTTTCATCCATAATGCTGCTAAATTTTACTTCAATTCCCTTGAAACTAGATGCAGAATGTTTTAGTTCAAAACACTATTAATTACATTAACACTATTTTTTCTCTTTTATGTAAACACAGAGTAAGCTTATAACCATAGCTCCTTTTAAAAGTTATTGATAGGTGATTCTCTTTGTGAAGTTACCTGCTATCTAACAAAAAATTGAAATTGATTTCACGCAGATGAAAAAAGGCATAACTAGATTTGTAAAGCAGACCTCAAATTATACTGAATTACATACTAACTGTTAATAGCAATACTATTAAATTTGTGAAACATCCACAATTAGTCTCATTTTAAATGTACTTTCATCATGTGTTTGAGAGTATGTAAATTCCACTTTCAATAAAATGCCATGGCTTGCAAGGAGAAAGTGGTAGCATGGAGAAATATTTTAGCTGTGCCATGTAGTATTGCATAAGCTGATATTGAAATCATTTGTTTCTCGCTTTAGCAAAATTAGCTTAAACAATCCATAAGAAATAGTCACCTTTATTTTGTTCTGTTTGTGGGTTATGGGCGTCGCTGGCTGGCAACCGTTTATTGTCCATCCCTAACTGTCCTTGAACTGAGTGGCTTGCGAGGCCTTTTCAGAGGGCAGTTGAAAATTAACCACATTGCTGTGGCTCTGGAGTCACATTAAGCCAGTCCAGGTAAGGATGGCAGATTTCTATCCTAAAGCATATTAGTGAACCAGATGGGTTTTTCCAACAATCGACAATGGTTTCATGGTCATCAGAAGACTCTTAATTCTACATATGTTTTTTTGAATTCGAATTCCACCACTTGCCATGGCAGGATTTGAACCTAGGTCCCAAGAACATTAGCTGAGTTTCTGGATTAATACCAGCAATAATACCATCGCCATCCCCTAAGTGCTCCTTCCACCAATTTTGAGATTTTCCCCAAAGAAGGAGAGTCCACTCAGCGTCCAGCCTGCCAGGTGGAACCTGGTAGATTGGTGGCTGGGCAGGAGAAGGGTGTCATTTTTTTGGGCTCCCTGTACCATCAACAATCCTCCAAAGTAATTCTATCACTCCCTCACTGGGTTTCCCTTACACACAACTCCCTTCCTGACTAAAGCAATTCATGTTGCAGCTTTATGGAGCTTTAGTTAGGCTGCACTTGGATTATAGTACTCAATTCTGGTTGCCACACCCCCAGAACAATGCGGAGGCTTTGGAGAGGGTACAGAAAAAATTTACTAAAATGTTGCCTGATATGAAGGACATCAGCTATGAGGAGAGATTGGAGAAACTTGGTTTGCCCTGGCCAGAACGATGGAAGTTGTTGGGGGGACCTGATAGAAGCCTGCAAGATTATGAGAGGCATGGACAGAATGGATAGTCAAAAGCTTTTTCTCAGAGTGGAAGGATCAATTACTAGGGAGCACAAGTTTAAGGTGCGAGAGGCAAGGTTTAAAGGAGATGTACGAGGCAGATTTTTTACACAGAGTAGTGGGTACCTGGAACTTGTTGCCTGGGGAGTAGTGGAAGCGGATACGGTAGGGACTTTTAACCCTCTTGAAACTAAGTGCAGAACTACTTAATTTAAGAGACATCTTGACAAATACACGAAGAGGATGGGAATAGAGGGATGTGTTCCCCGGAAGAGTAAGGGATTTTAATTAAGCCGGGCATGATGTTCAGTGCAGGCTTGAAGGGCTGAAGGGCCTGTTCCTGGGTTGTAATTTTCTTTGTTCTTTGTTCTCTTTGTTCTAAACCAACCATTAACCTGTTGAAGACATCTGAATGACGTAAGGATGGATAACAGTTTAGCTGCTTTAAGTTAGACCTTGGATGAGGAACAGTATAGCTAAAAGCATGTTATTGAGAAATCTGAAACTGGATATTAGCAGTATTAGCTTGCTATTGAGAGACCAGATGTACAATAGGGTAGGAGCAGGGCATCTGAGGTGCTACTGGCAATAAAGGGTGCACAAACAGCATCTGAGTTCTTTTGATATGTCAGAACAGTAGAGTACAGGGGGCTCAGTTTGTCACATCCAAGTGATGGAAGACAGCTGCAGCTTTCTGAAAGATGGGTGCTCCCTGGCTATTGGTCACACATTACCAGTAACTATTAAAATGACCATTGTCCTCAACAGTTTTTCTTCTGGATCATTCTAGTGCTGTGCCAGAGGTATATCTGTGATCTTCAATTTCATCCACACATGTTTAAAACAGACTGTTTGCTGAAACTGGCAATTATATCAGCATTGTCTGCAATAATGCTAGTCAAAATGAGCCTGCATTCATATTTGCATTTCTGACTGGCTTCATTGACAGTAAACACTTGGAAATCTATGCAATGGAGATCCATGTATTTATGAAACACAAGGGCTTCTGATCCATCAGCATTTAGGTTTTTTTAAAATTCGTTCATAGGATGTGATCATCACTGGCTGGGTCAGTATTTATTGCGCATTCCTATAATTGCCCTTGAACTGGATAGCTTGCTAAACCCATTTCAAAGGACATTTTAAGAATCCTGTTTAAGAACAGGACTGTTGGTGTGGAGTTATATGTCAGCCAAACCAGGTAAGGACAACAGATTTCTTTCCCTAAAAGACATTAGTGACTAGATGAGTTTTTTTTGCTAGTCGATAATGGTTTCATTATCATCATTCAACATTTGATTCAAGATTTTTATTGAATTCAAATTTCACCATCTATCAAGACATTCAAAGTCGGGTTCTGAAAACATTACCTTGGCTGTCTGGATTACTAGTGCAGTGATAATGCCACTGTGCTACCATCTCCCCTTAAGTATGCAATCATAAGATATACTAATGTACGTGTACTTGAGATTTCTGGGTAACTATCAGGATGCATGTCTGATAGATGGTAAGATATTCTGTCTTCAGACTTGGCTGATGAAACCCATTGGAAACCCAGTAAATGAAGCCCCACAAGCCAAGATTGTCCAGCCATTCCAGTCCTGCCACAGCGACCCTTCTGCTACAGGTTTCCCGGTGAACAATGTGAAAACCCTTTCACAGCCAAGGGATGGAAGATCCTATTCCCGGCCAATGGTTTCTGCTGCCACAAGACACAGAAAATCCTGCCCACTGAAAGCAAACATGGTGGTGCAGCAAGTAATTAGGAATGCTAATAGTATTGTGAGGCGCCAGATCCAAAACTGTAAGATATATTATGAAGTTGGCACAAATGTGAGCATAAGGTGTTTCTTCCAAGTGTGATTATTTTAACTCATTAGGAAGCTTTTATCAAAATAAATTTTATTTAACAACACATTTAGAATATAACAAAAAGAATTAGCATAACCTTTACTAATTGAGATAATTAAACATGATTAGGTATAATTCTTAACAACTATCTATTTTTATAGATCCAATTTAAGCAATATCCCCACAGACATACATCTCTCTTCAGAATTAGTTAGCATCAAAAATATATAGTTCACATGGATGCTAAGTTTCCAGCCTTTTAACATCTCTGGACAGAAATCCAGAAAGAGACACCTGTCTACTGACTCCCATACAGCAGCCTCCAGAAAAAGACATGAGAACCTCAAAGAAAGAAATCTATTTTCTGGCAGGTCCCAGTTTCCAATATTCAAAGAGAGAAAGAGCTACTTCTCTCTGCAGATCCCAAGCAGCAGCTGAGTTTGTTCCCTCTCTCTGAACATAGTCCTGCCAGTCACACAATGTCCCTGTCAATCAACCTAATCAATCTATATTTTGAAAAGCCCCAGAAGAAAACACTAAAATAACAGAACAGCATTAACCCAGATTAAAACAAACAGTTTAGTAATTAATATCAATTATGCTGCTGCAGCAACAAGAGAGGTTGCTGGTTATAGACAAAGCAACATTGGTTAATAGAACTGATTGCTGAAACGAATCCTGCACAAGAAACATGACACAAATACATTTCTTAAAGACACAGTATCGTCATAATATGTTAACCTTTATCACAGTAGGATTTGAGTACAGGAGTAACAAAGTCTTGCTTCAATTGTATACAACCTTGGTTAGGCCACATCTGGAATACTGTGTGCTGCTTTGGTTCTCTTATCTTCATCAGCAGCACATTATTGCCATAGCAGGAATACAACAAAAATTCACCAGACATGTTTCTGGGTTGGCGGGAGTGTCCTGTGAAGAAAGATTATAGAGTTTTGAAGAATGTGAGGTGATTTTATTGAAACTGAAAAAATATTTAAAGCGATAGACAGGGTAGGTGCAGGTCAGATGTTTCCCTGGTTGAGGAGTCTTGAACCAGGGAATACAATTTCAAAGCAAGAGACTAAGAGGAACAGAATTTTGTTTGTTCTGAGGTTTATGAATCTTTGGAATTCTCTGCTCCATAGGGCCATGGAAGCTCAGTTATTGAGTATGTTTAAGATAGAGATTAATAGATTTTTAAATACCAGTGATGTAAACGTTTATAGTGATAATGTGAGGAAAAGGCATTGAAGTGGATGATCAGCCCATGATCATGTTGAATTTTTGGAGCAGACTCAATGGGCTGAATGACCTATTCCTACTGCTATATTAATGTACTAATAAAAATAAAATACTGCAGATGCTGGAAATCTGAAATAAAAACAGAAATGCTGTAAAAGCTCAGCAGGTCTGGCAACGTCTGTGGAGAGAGAAAAACAGACGTTTCAAGTCCATCTGACTTCTTCAGAGTGACAGAAAATTTTTAGGTAAGATTTTATATTGTGTAAGGGTGAGGTGAGGTTAACTTTTTCCAGCATTTTCTGTTTTTATACCTGCTCCTTCTATTCCTATGGTCAAATGAATTCAAAATGAATTGTCCAATATCTGTACAATGGGAAAATTCACAATTCCGATTTGCCACATTAGCAATCCAATGCATCTAAATGTCTTGGTGGTTTAAGGGACAATAAAAACATAGAAACGTAGACAATAGGTGTGGGAGGAGGCCATTCGTTCCTTTGACTCTGCTGCATCATTCATCATGATCATGGCTGATCATCCAACTCAATAGCCTGATTCTGCTTTCTCCCCATAATTTTTAGTCCCATTCACGTCAAGTGCTATATCCAGCCACTTCTTGTATGCATTCATTGTTTTGGCATCAATTAATTCCTGTGTAATAAATTTCACAGGTTCATCATTCTTTGAATGAAAAAGTGTCTCCTCATTTCCATCCTAAACCGTTTACTGTGTATCTTCAGACTGTGACTGCTGGTTCTGGACTCCCCCACTTTGGGAACATCCTTCCTGCATCTACCCTGTCCAATCCTCTTAGAATTTTATAAGTCACCCTGAGATCCCTCCCTCATTCATCTGAACTCCAGCAAAAACAATCCTAACTTAACCAATCTCTCCTCATACATCAGACCTACCATCCCCGGAGTCAGCCTGGTAAACTTTTGCTGCATTCTATATGCCATTATCTTTCTCCACTGCAAGATGTGAACCTCACTGATAAAATCTTTCAATTGAAATAAGAAAAATCCCATTTGCCTCATTGAAATAGTAACATTTGCAGTAAGTTTAGACCTTGTTTCCTGAGCTCTGGGGGCATGATACTTCAAAAGAAAAAGTTTGCTTAAGTTATTGAATTTACAGGAAGACAAAGCACTTAACCTCAACAAGATACCTCTTTTGTTCTTGAAGAAATACAAGTGAAAACATCAGACAGCCTAGAAATTATGGCCACAATTCTCCCAAATTGGTGGGATAACTGTTCTAGATCCTGACTAGTCTGTCAGTTCAGCTTCTCACCTGAATCTCTGCACTCTTTTCACTGCAGAGATCCCAGTCAGGAATCTCATTAAAAATGCAGGGGAGCAGGACATATTCATGCCAGACAGTTCTGGAGCTCTGCGCATGCACAGAAGCTCCCATTTGCTGGCCAGCCCAATTGCTGGCCAGCTTGGGACCCCCGCAGTGCTGTCCTTTCAGTACCCCCCAGCCAGTCACGGCCTGAGCATGGCCCCCACAGCAATTCCTGGGCCAGCCGTAAATCCACCCTCCCCCAAAGCACCCAATGTCCAGCAACACCACCCCCCCAACCCCTCCCAAGCAGTGGCAATTCCCCCCTCATCTGGCAGACTGTCTAACCCATCTCCCCGGGGTCAGTTACTAACAAAGCATTTCAATTTATTGTATTACAGTTACATTTATTTCAAAAGTTGAAGTTATATGATTTACCTTTTAGTTGCTAATTCCACCAAATGATCAGAGATTTACCACATTCCTACAGTTTTTGATTCCAAGGACCTGTTATGTTAATATATTGGAATTTTGTGCTCAGGTCATTAAATCTTTATTTTTTTTGTGAAGAAGCACATTTTATCTCCAGTGGTCATGATCTCAGAAGCTTAATTGACTATCTTTCATAGAATTGGCATGTTTATCAATTATTTGATGTGATACAAACCTGCAAACAAGAAACATTATGAAAAAGAAAAGAATATAATATAATTTAGCTATATTCAGAAATGCAGACTCATTGCCTAGAATTTCTCTCTAATTCATCAGTAGCAATTTAAAATGATAAGCTGCAAAGTATTTTTTTTAACATATCAGATTTTACATGGTTGGCATTGCTTTGAGAAAAGGTGCAATATTATTATGAAGTAAAATGTTGCAAAAGATGCACAAGTTATGAATTCCTGAAACGGTGACTACTTATAGCTGGTTAGTGACAAAATGACTTGATATTTATATATTGCATTTGAGTAATAGCACCAGACAACAGGAAGGTCATTGTACAAACTGTAAAGCACTTTGTCTTTACTCAACAAATGAGGTCTTTACAGCACACGTTTTGCTGCACAAGAGTATTGATTTGCTATGTTGAATTTGTTAAATTGCAACCTAAGGTAGAAGAGATTCTGCTTGTGCTGATAAAAAGGAAGAAATAGCTATACTGTGCGTAATGTTTGTCAGCGTTGTTGGCAGCATAATTTACCAATTATGAGTAATTCATCAATTTAATTCTTGTATTCAGCTGAACGTATTTTTTCAAATCGTGATCTTTGTCTCTTGTCTGCTCCTTTTCACTAAATATTTACATTGTCATTAATCGATTTGTATGTTTTAATAAATGTCAAACCTCATTGTTATAAAGTTTTAGGGACTGACAGCAAATATCTCATACATCTACCCTGGATCATTGTTTGAACTGTTCTGTTGATTGTAAAAATGAGCATCATGCAGACCTTGGGGAACATTTGATATTATTGATTGGACTTTGTAATATTGAATTCATTATCTTCAAGTTAAAATAACTATAGCCAATTTAAGCGATTAATCACTATTAACAACTGACTTACTCAGTTTTATCCATTTAAGTAGCCAACAAACAGTATCAAATATACCTAAAAAATGATTGCATTTGCAGAAGCAGCAGCTGATGATGAGGAAAAATTGATGAGAAAGTGTTGTTGAGGATCTACAGTTCACATGGTTCATAAACAAAGTGGAGGAAAGTATATTTATCACCGAGTTTGCTGACAATTAGTTGATTAATAGAAGATTTACAACATTCATCTGGACCAATGAAGTGTTCTGACAATTGACAGCTGAATCTTAATGTGAATAAATACAACATCAACATTACAGCAGAATGACACAAAGATTGGTGGTGTTGCGAATAGTCTGGAGGGATGTCAGAAGTTGTAGCGAGACAGAGATAGGATGCAAGACTGGGCAGAGAAGTGGCAGATGGACTTCAATCTGGATAAATGTGTAGTAGTCCATTTTGACAGGTACAATGGGATGAAGGAGTATAATATCAAAGGTAAGAATCTTAACAATGTAGAGGATCAGAGGGACCTTGGAGTCTGGGTCCATAGGACTCTTAAATCAACCTTGCAGGTGGGAGATGTGGTCAAGGAGGCATATGGTATACTAGCCTTCATTAATCGAGGGATTGAGTTCAGGAGTCGGGAGATTATGATGCAGATTTTTAAGACCCTAGTCAGACCCCACTTGGAGTACTGTGTGCAGTTCTGGTTGCCTCATTACAAGAAAGATGTGGAAGCTATTAAAAGAGTGCAGAGGAGATTTACAAAGATGTAGACTGGATTGGGTGATATGCCTTATGAGGATTGGTTGAGGGAGCTTGGTCTTTTCTCCTTGGAGAGACGAAAGATGAGAGGTGACCTGGTAAAGGTTTATAAAATGTTGAGAGATATAGATTAGGTGGATCCTCAGAGGCTATTTCCCCTGAAATTGTCGCTACAAGAGGACACAGGTTTAAGGTGCTGGGGAGTAGGTACAGAGCTGTCAGGGATAAGTTTTTCACTCAGAGGGTGGAGAGTGAGTGGAATTGGCTGATGTCGGTGGAGGTGGAGGCGAACTCATTAGGGTCTTTTAAGAGACTTCTGGAATGAGTACATGGGATTTAATGGAATTGAGGGTTATAGATAGGCCTAGTAGGTAGGAATATGATCAGCGCAACTTGTGGGTCGAAGGACTTGTTTGTGCTGTAGTTTTCTATGTTCTATTAAACACTACTCTCTGTAGTTTCAGAGTACTCGTGAGATTCACATGGTCAACTGAAGGGGTGGGGCCTAGAAATGCTGGCAATGTTAGGAAGCTGAGATCGTGAAGGGCACATTGATTTCAAATTTAAAGGTAAACACATTCCCCACCTCTCCCTCCAACCAAATGTTGATGGGACCCCATTCTTTTGCCACCCTCCCATGGATAAGATGAACCTCCTCACATGTAGAAAGAGGAGGCCCAATGGAGGAGGGGGGGTGGGGTAGCCCCACCCCACCAGTGCCCCTTGGCATTGCCTACTGACAGTGCTAATGAGCAATGTCTAAGCATGTCCCTCAACCCCTGGGGCCACAGGCACATTTGTGCCCTTGATAGGCCATCATGACTGATTTTCAATTTTGAAAACAAATAATAATTCGTGCCAACATGATATCACACCACCAGGATGGAAGAAATGTTGTGGCAGACATTAATTACGATCAAGCTCAGTAATTAATTATATGATTTATTAAAATGAATGGAAATCAGGTTCATACCCTTTCTGTCTATGATTTCCTTGTCTTCCATTTTCCCAGACTGTCTCTCCCTAGAGGACTGACACTAATTTTAGTTACTCATTTCCTATTCAGATACATAAGGAAACTCTTACTGAGTGTTTTCATACTCCTCGCCAGCTTTTTCTCATATGCTTTGTTCATCCTCATGAATTTTTAGTTGCTCCTTGCTTGTTCTTAAAATTTGACCAATCTTCTGACCTACCACTTATCTTTGCAGACTTAGACAATGTATCTTTGAATTTGATCCTATCCCAGTCATCTCAGCTCCAGGACATTTCTGCAGGAAACCCTCAGGGCACTGTCATAGGCCCAAGCATCTTCAGTTGTTTCATCAATGATCTTCCCTCCATCATAAGGTCAGAAGTGGGGATGTTCGCCGATGGTTGCACCACATTCAGCAGTATTTGTGACTCCTCAGATACTGATGCAGTCCGTGTCCAAATGCAGCAAGATCTGGACAATATCGAGGCTTGGACCGACAAGTAGCAAGTAACATTCGCACCACACAACTGTCAGGCAATGACTATCCCCAACAAGACAGGATCTAACCATCTCTCCTTGACATTCATTGGCACTGCAGATGGACATTTGAAAAGATGCATGGAGAGAAAACAGTGCATAAAGTTGCAAGGTGTATTGCCCAGAGGAGTGCTGTATAGGTGAATGCTAGGGAAGTCAGAAAGTGATGAAAGACACTTGGAAATGTATGGCACCCACCTTTCCTAACCTAGTAAGGTCATTAAACATCTTTCAATACTATCTAGGTCCTCAATACCAGACATTTGCTACTACTTATGGCCAGACTTGCTTTTCCCATGTGGCTAGCCTCGTTCCTCCTCATATCCTGAAGAAATAGCACCTCCCTAATGACTTCTTACCATCTATAGCATGATTAACAGGGCAAAACCAAATAATCAGGGGAGACTTCCAACATCTTTCTTCCCTTTCTTCACTCACATAAACCTTAAGGTTAAAGGCTGGCTGCAGCAATTCTAACCTCTGCTAAGATATCATTAAATAGGAATCCTTCCTTTGACAGAATGCAGGTTGTCATCATGCCTGCATTCTATGGTGGGTCAAGAAACATGAAATAGGATTATAATACCATAATTAAAATGTCACAGCAAAGCTTGCTGATAAAAGAAATAGTTTCCTGGTCCATTACTTGACCATGGCCACACTATGAGTGGGTCAGTTTCAATAAAATTCTGCCCAATAAGCCTAATTTTAACTCCACCTACCCAGCCAGAAAAGAGTATGCAGTGGTTAAATTTTCAGTTGGGTAATTCTCAAAGTATTCTTGCACACTACCATTTTAATTCTGCCCGATCTGATCATGTGGAAAATAGTCAGGATTCAATTATGTTATTGGAACCCCAATGTAACGTTAATTGCCAGTTATGGCAGTGGCAGGTGTAGAGTGTCAGCAGTGTCAGTGAAAGTTGGCAGTCAGCAGAATCATGGTCAGAAGAAACCCAGACAGATTTCCTCTTTGTAAGGTTTTTATCCTACAGGTGTTTTGGTCCACCTTGTTGTCTAACGAGGGGCATACACGCGATGGGTCGTGAGAAGGCTGCTCTTGGATCTTTTCGAGAGTATCCTAGTTCTTCACGTCATTAGTGTACGCTTGACCTGGACCATTTGATGGGCAACACGACAGCTCAGTGACTATCGCTGTGCTGTGCAGATACATGGATTTGGGCCTGTGTCTGTGGGAGTTTGCGCATTCTCCCCGTGCTTGCGTTGGTTTTCTCCGGGTGCTCCGGTTTCCTCCCACATCCCAAAGATGTGCTCTTAGGCTAATTGCAAAACAAATTCTCCCTAAATTGTCTCAAATTTGGTTTTTAATCCATAGATCTATAAACATGGACAGGGATCGCAGGTAGAGGTGGGAACATCGGGGTGGCGGCGCAGGCTTGTTGGGCCAAAGGCCCTGTTTCCTGTGCTGTTTTGTTCTTTGTTCTTTGTTTCTTTGTGGACCAGGATAAGGATCTCAAAAGGAAACAAGAGCCTTCCTTCCCTGACTTCCCTTTCCTAATTGCAGTCACATTTGCACACCATCGTCCCCACCTTTCCTGTAGACTCCAAAATCTTATTCACTGGCTTTCTCATCATTGGCGAACACCTTAGTGGTTATGGACATTCGGTTTCTGATCTTCGGGTAAGCATTCTCCAAGGTGGCCTTCACAACACACAACAGCACAGAGTCGCTGAGTAGAGGCTGATAGCCAAGTTCTGCACATATGAGCAACTGGGATCTTGGGTTCATGTTGCACTATCTGTAACCCCCATGACTTGCCTAGGCTTGTAAAATCTCACTTAGTGTCCTGTCTGGAGACTATACACATCTCTTTAACCTATGCTAATGCTATCTCCACTCACATTGTCTACATCTTTAAGATTTGATAGCAGGTTAGTTGTAAAGACTTGCATTCTATCAGTATTCTGTAAACTGTGTGTGATCAGAACCTTCCACAAACTTGGTGAAGGAACATCATTTCCGAAAGCTTGTGAGATTACTATCAAATAAACTGTTTGGACTCTAACCTGGTGTTGTGAGACTTCTTACTGTGCTTACCCCAGTCCAACAACAGCATCTCTACATCTCATCATTCCAGCCAGGATTATGTAGGAGTCCATTCTGGAGATTCATATTTAGACCTGTGTTAAAAATGTCTGGACCATCTATCAATGGCACAATTGGCTTTGGCCATCCCTACTGCATGCTCACCTTGAGTTAAAATCTGGTTGATATTTTCCAAATGTCCAATCTGATAAAATTAATTTAAAGTATAAATTACTGCTTTATTAAAGAACAAAACAGCACAGGAAACAGGCCCTTTGGCCCAACGAGCCCGCGCCACCACCTCAATGTTCCCACTTCTACCCATGATCCCTGTCATCCTTGTCTGTGTTTATAGATCTATGCATTAGAACCAAATTTGAGACAATTTAGGGAGAATTTGTTCTGCCAATCAGCCTAAGAGCACATTTTTGGGATGTGGGAGGAAACCAGAGTACCTGGAGAAAACCCACGCAAGCACGGGGAGAATGCGCAAACTCCCACAGATACAGGCCCAAATCCATGTGTCTGCACAGCACAGCAATAGTCACTGAGCTGTCGTGTTGCTCATCAAATGGTCCAGGTCAAGCGTACACTAACGACGTGAAGCACTAGGATACTCTCGAAAAAATCCAAGAGCAGCCCTCTCACAACCCATCGCATGTATGCCCTTTGTTAAACAAGGCGGACCGAAGGATAAAACAAATATATCAATGTCATTGACAATTTACACACTTCCCAGGGAACTCCCAAGGCTCATGATCCCTATTTTAAATCAGTTTTTTATATCTCTCCATTTCCATTCTGTTCATGTGCCCATCTAAGTATCTCTTAAATAACTCCAGAGTGCCATGCCTCCACCACTTTCCTTGGCAGCGCATTCCATACCCCCACCACCCTCTGTGTGAAAAAACTCCCTCTAGCATCCAAATTATACGTTATCCCCCTCACCCTAAGCCCGTGACCCCTCGTGCTATTTGAGTCCATCCTAGGAAAAAGCTTAACCCTGTTTACTCTATCTATACCCCTCATAATCTTGTACACCTGTATTAGATCTCCTCCAAGTTTACGTCTTTCTAAGGAAAACAGCCCCAATTTGTCTAACCTCTCCTTGTAACTCAGACCTTCCATACCAGGCAGCATCCTGGTAAACCTCCTCTGCACTCTCTCCTGAGTCTCTACATCCTTCCGGTAGTAAGGCAATCAGAACTGGACACAGTATTCCAAATGAGGTCTAACCAACGTTTTATACAACTGCAACATTAAAGGCCAGCTCTTGTACTCTATACCCCTTCCTATAAAGACTACCATAGCATATGCTTTCTTCACAACCTTCTCCACCTGATGTGCCACCTTTATGTTCAGTTGAATATACGTTTTGCCCTTTATGTAAGTACAATTAATTTTCAAGATCTTACTTGAATTTTTTTTATGTTTGTTTTATCATTGGTGTCACAATTAGGGTTACATTTACGCTGCAATGAAATTACGGTGAAAATCCCGTAGTTGCCACATTCTGGCGCCTGTTCGGGAATACTGATGGAGAATTTAGCATGGCCAAACCAGCACATCTTTTGGACGGTGGGAGGAAACCGGAGTATCCAGAGGAAACCCACACAGACACAGGAAGGATGTAAAGTTTCCACACAGACTGTAACCTACGGACAGTAACTTCATAGGAACCCAAGAAAATATAATTCATCTGTTATTTGGCTACTAACTTAAACTCATTCCAAGCATTCAGTTTAATATGACAAACCAAGGACAGGAATCCACTCAGATTCTCTTGAACAAACTTCCATTTATTTAATACTTTAGGCACCAAACTCAAAATTACAACAGTTGCAATAATTTAATTTTTTTTACTGAACTTTAACTCTTAACTGAATATTAACTCTTTAACTGAACATTAATTCTAATTCTTTAACTGAAAACAGATACCCAGTTTAGAACAAAATGCCCAGGTCTGTTCTGATATAGATGCCATCCTCATGGTCCTTCTCTGAAGGTGTTCTTCAGGGCATTCTTGCAGTGGCTGATCTCTGAATTAACACTGAAGGCAAAGGATTGGAACATGTGTCTTCATCCTCACACTGTCTGAATCTTCCAGAAGGTTCTGTGGCATTCAACCAATGGTGTCTGATTAGCCAAAGGAATAACTTATATATGACTCCACAATACTCATCTAAGACTGCCTATAAGACCCATAGCTTCATCTATCACCAGCACCATTAGATCTAACTCAAAATAAACAACTTCCTATATTTAGTCAACACAGGAAGTGTCAGCTCACTGCCCATAGACCAGATCACAGTCCACAGCAACCTTACAGCTTGCATCTGCATTCGATTATAGCTTGATCAAAATCCCAGTCAGAATTGTTTAGTCATTTATTTTCCATCCGCACACTAGATTTTTATGTATCTATAGAGATTATTTCCACTTTTGAAAAGACTCAGTTTTAAGAGATAACTATGTGTCTTTTTGCCAGTTTACATTTGTGAGCCATTTTTCTTGTTGCTTATTTATTTTATAATAAATTACTGCTATCTATGTAATTGTATCTTGTCTGGAATGACTAAAGATACAGTTACAGCTATTTATGCTTGGTGAAAAAAGCTGCCAAAACTAATTTGAATACAGAGAAATGAAAGGCTTTTGAGGGCAAATATTCTGGTGTTTATCATGGATTAAAAAAAAGAGTTACCATGGTGCAGCTTTAATGCACCAACTTTTCTGAAAACTGAGTTGTGATAAGAAAATGATGCATCGGTTTTGTAATGAGGTCTGCAACAAAAATTATATATTTGGTTTTAAGAAATGGTAATTGGTGGTGTCTGACGCAGATCTTTGGTATACAAGCAGAGCTGTATACCAAATTCTAGGTGTAAGATTTCCAGTCAGAAATTATATTCCCCAGACGTCCATTCATGGTAGAGGTATAAACAACATGGCTGCAGTTGTTACATGATCAAGTGGCATTAATCTATCTTTTTCTTACTACATTTCATCACCTATTTGTTTTCATTCATGTTACATTTTCATTTTTGAATTCTCAATGCCATGGTCACTCAATCAGGCACTGAGTGCCTTTGAATAAAGGACTATCAAATATAATTGACAATCATTCATTTTAGTTCAGGAATGCAACCAATGTCATTTGTACAAGCACCTATGGCCCATAACTTCCATAACCTCAAACAATAATTAGGATCTGAAGGAATGAGATTCCATACCTGTACAAATGAATTTTCAGTGTAAGAAATGTTGTTTGACAGTAATTAAGAATTACTTTACTGTTGTAAGGATACCTACACTTAATAGACACGTCCTAACTTTTTTTTGGCATGTTTAACTCATATTTAAAAGTATAGGAACCTCATGTGGTTCAATGTGTTTGAATGGGAGCCAGGCAACTTTTTTGGAAGAACGTTGCAACTGGAACAGCAACCTCTGAATTTCAGCCAAGTCATCAGAATTTGATGCCCAATTTCCATTTAAATGACAGTGAACACTGTTAGCCTCATCATTATTTTTATTGCAACATCTAGCATATTGAGTTTTAGGCTCAATCTAACATGTTATTGCAGTACACAAATGACTGCTTGTATGAATGCAACATTTTGAATGCATATGACTACATTTAATAAAATAATAATCTGTGTTTACTGCAGCCATGAAAGTTAATATCATTTCTTTTTACAGAATTTTAATTTGCATTGTGTTCACTTTAATAGATAAAGCAATATTCTGTTCCAAAAATACACAGATCATGCATTGTCACCGCTACCTATTCTTTTTCAGTCACATGTCTGCACCTGTCAACAAACTGATCCGATAGAAACAAGCATTTATAATGCAGAGAAAGTGGAATGTGTCAGCAGCTGACAAAACAAAGTGAAGGTTTAGAGTGGAAAGAGCTAGGGTTCATTATATTTTATAATAGCAAAGTTGAAAGTTCAACTCGTAAGGAAGTGCAAACAAAGTATCCGGCATGTCCATCAGAGGTGATATATCCCTTTTAAGTAGCAGTTGGATTTACCTCACCTGTTCTGATAATGTGGCTAATGATGCAGCTGGAATTTTCTTCTTTTCTCAATTGAAATACAGAATCACAAATTTTATTGTAATGCATTTGTTATATGAAATGACAACTCTACATCACAAAGAAAGTTACCAGATGATTGGAACATATTTCAAAAGCTTTAATCTAAAAATACTAAATTTGCTTTAATCAATATGTGAACAGACTGAGTTAACAAAATATTACTTGCTTAAAATTTTCAGTGACATAATTTTTGCTACAAGTCAGTTTGCATGCAGCTGTTAAAGTTTATATAATTACTCCTAGGACTGGATGACACACTACTTGTGAGATTGGCATAGATTGTCAATGCAGAAGTCCAAGGTAAAACATAGGGCAGCACTTTATCATTTTCTGATTGTCAATTCAGGCAGAAAAAGCAGTGTGTAACTTGTTGACTGCACTGCTGGCTATTCCCACTACATTTTTTTGATATGTAGTCAGAAGAAAATGAAGATGGCAGGTTGCATGACGTCATGCTAGATCACCCTGCCAGCAACCTAGGGCCTCGGATCTTGACAGATCCAGCACTGATTTGTAAAAAGAATTAAAATAGAATAAAATAAGTCCCTCCACATTGGATTTCTGCCTCCACCCCCACATTATATGGGAGATGTAACAGTGGGTAGATTTAAATGTATGTTCATGGGTTTCCCGTCCTTCCGTGGCAGGAATTCTATTATGTCATTGGTTGGGTGCTGAGACATCAATTGTGGGAATCCTGCTGGTGTAAAAGCCATCCATTTTGGGACTCCCACTTGATTCTCCATCCCTTCTGCCATTTCCACCCAACATAACTGGGGAAAGAAGCTGGAAGATTTTCCCCTTTACTTCCCACGAAAAGAAAAACTTGCTTAAGGCTGACTTTTATTTTGCACCTTAGCTAACAGCAGAAAAAAAATCTATTTAAATAGCTATCTGATTTAGTAACAAGAGGCTTTTGTGAGGGAAAAAAAGTTACAAAATGTATGAAAATGACAAAAAGAATCCTTCCCAATCTGAGCAGGAGTATGTTAGGATGCTTTAAATCTTCAACAATTATGTCAATGCGTATTTAAATATGATTTAATCCCTAATCTGACATATTAGTCAAATTTTCTTCCATTTTTCAGTTTTTTGTCCCCCCTTTTCTTTCTAGCTTTCTTTCATGCCACTTTTATGATGTACTTTCCTGGCTTTCTTTTTCTTAACAAAAGCTTAAGATTCATTTTTTTTTGTTTTATGTCATTCTTGTTATGAATTGTGCCTTTTACTTGTGTTGTTGGAGAGATAATGTGAATATTTTCATGGTTCTGAAATTCAATAGCAACAGTTACACCTTTAACATAATTTTTTACTAAATTGAAATAAACAAATATAAGCACAACGCTATATAACTAGTAAAAACGAAATACTGCAGACGCTGGAAATGTGAAATAAAAATGGGAAATACTGAATAAGCTCAGCAAACCTGGCAGCATCTGTGGCGAGAGAAACTAAGATAACATTTTGAGTACATATGACTTTTCTTTAAACAAAATTTTAATTTGGATAACCAGCTAGTCTCTATAAATTACTCTACTTCGGTGCATACATAAAGCATTAACTCAGTGCTGACATAACAAGTAGAGAAAATAGTGGCTAAGTCCCTGGAACATATTAGAAATTATTCTGTGCTCCACTTTATGGAATTCTGATAAAAAAAAGAACATATTTTACATTATTTAATAACTTAGAAATAAGCTTTGGAAACAAATATCCCTTGACAAGAACAATATTTATCTAATTAGGTCACTTGTGTATCTTCAGTCTACATCAAAACCTTCTTCTGATACCCATAATGCTTTTCATTTCTACCAGCTGCAAATCATCCTGTACTTCTCTCAGAAATACTTACTGTGAAAATCCCTGTGATCTGCGAAAAGGAGCCACTGCCAACTGGTAATTGCTTTCAAGTTCTCAACATGATTGCTGCCACTGAAAAACACAAAATAATATTGCTAACAAATAATTCCAAATTCATCTAAAGCAATGCAAAATAGGCTTAACAACAATAGATATTGTGGTTTGCTTGGATTTAAATCCAAGCTATTTAGTCTATGGTGAGGTGTCTAACATATGGATCATATAGAATCATAGAACACTACAGTGCAGAAAGAGGACCTTCGGCCCATCAAGTCTGCACCAAACACAATCCTACCCAGGTCCTATCCCCATATCCTTACATATTATACTCAGTAATCCCTAACCTACGCATCCCTGGACACTAAGGGGCAATTTGCTAGCATGGCCAATCAATGTAACCTGCACATCTTTGGACATAGAACATAGAACGTTACAGCGCAGAACAGGCCCTTCGGCCTTCGATGTTGCGCCGACCATTATAAAAAGAAATGACCCTCCAAACTAAACCATTCCCTTCTCTTCCATAAACTTATCAACTAACCTCTTAAACGCCACCAAATTTGGTGCATCTACAACTGCCGCAGGCAGGGCATTCCACTCCCTAACCACCCTCTGGGTAAAGAACCTACCTCTGATATCCGTCCTATAACTATCACCCCTTAATTTAAAGCTGTGTCCCCTCGTGCTAGCTTTCTCCATCCTAGGAAAAAGGCTATCACTGTCCACCCTATCTAAACCTCTAATCATCTTATATGTTTCGATAAGGTCCCCTCTTAGCCGCCTCCTTTCTAACGAAAACAACCTCAAATCCCTCAGCCTCTCTTCATAAGACCTGCCCTCCATACCAGGCAACATCCTGGTAAACCTCCTCTGTACCCTCTCCAATGCCTCCACATCTTTCTTATAATGTGGAGACCAGAACTGCACACAATACTCCAAGTGCGGCCGCACTAGAGTTTTGTACAGTTGCAACATGACGTTGCGGCTCCGAAATTCAATCCCCCTACCAATAAAAGCTAAGACTTTGTATGCCTTCTTAACAACCTTCTCGACTTGACTGCCTACTTTCAGGGATCTATGCACAAATACACCAAGATCCCTCTGTTCATCAACACTATTAAGAATCCTACCATTAGCCCTATACTCTACACATTTATTATTCCTGCCAAAGTGCATTACCTCACACTTTTCCACATTAAACTCCATTTGCCACCTCTCGGCCCAGCTCTGCAACTTGTCCAAGTCCCTCTGCAAACTATAACACCCCTCTTCACTATCTACCACTCCACCGACTTTAGTGTCATCTGCAAATTTACTAATCCATCCTTCAATACCCTCATCCAGATCATTTATAAAAATTACAAACAGCAGGGGCCCCAAAACAGACCCCTGAGGTACACCACTTGTCACCGAACTCCACGATGAATATCTCCCATCAACCACCACCCTCTGTCTTCTATCTGCTAGCCAATTCCTAATCCAATTAGCTAAATCACCCTCTATCCCATACATCTGCATTTTCTGCAGAAGTCTTCCATGGGCCACCTTATCAAACGCCTTACTAAAGTCCATATATACCACATCAACCGCCTTACCCCCATCCACCTCTTTGGTCACTTTTTCAAAAAACTCAATGAGGTTAGTAAGGCACGACCTACCCTTCACAAAACCATGCTGACTATCCCCAATCAATTCATTTCTCTCTAAATAACTATAAATCCTATCCCTAATAATTCTCTCCAATACTTTGCCCACAACAGAAGTAAGACTCACTGGCCTATAATTCCCTGGAAGTTCTCTCTTCCCCTTCTTGAACAATGGGACCACATTCGCTATCCTCCAGTCCTCCGGAACCACACCCGTAACCAACGACGACCTGAAGATCAGAGCCAGAGGCTCTGCAATCTCCTCTCTTGCCTCCCAGAGAATCCTAGGGTAAATCCCGTCCGGCCCAGGGGACTTATCCAACTTCAAACCCTCAAGAATATCTAGCACATCCTCCCTATCTACTTCAATACTTTCCAGTTTGCAAGCCTGTACCTCAGTGTTCTCCACAACTACATTTACATCACCCTGCGTGAATACCGAAGAGAAATATTTATTCAGTGCCTCTCCAATCTCTTCAGGCTCCACGCACAACTTCCCACTGCTGTCTATGACTGGCCCTAATCTTGCCCTAACCAATCTTCTACTCTTAACATATCTAAAGAAAGCAGATATGTTTAGACAGTGGGAGGAAACTGGAGTACCCAGAGGAAACCCACACAGACATGAGGAGAATGTGCAAACTTCACACAGACAGTGATCTGAGTCAGGAATCGAACCTGAGACCCTGGGGCTGTGAAGCAGCAGTGCTAACCACTGTGCTACTGTACTGCCCTTATTCTTCTGAAATATGAGGATAGATTTTCTCAGAAGTGAATTTTGGATTGTTTTGGACGGGAGAATGTGACAGTTCATCTGCACAGTATTGGATGGGAAGAAGGTAGATCTGTGGCTAGCAGTCTTTAGAGAAATAGAACATTTTATGACAATGACCCGGGCTGATTATGTGGACACAGAGTAGCACTTCATACAATCATAGAATTCCTACAGTGCAGATGGAGATCATTTGGCCCATCGAGACTGCACTAACAACAATTTCACCCACGCCTTATCCCCGCAACCCCATATATTTACCCTGCCAGTTCTTCTGACACTAAGAGGCAATTTAGCGTAGCCAATCAACCTAACCCAGACATTTTGGAAACCAGAGCACCCAGAGGAAACCCAAGCAGACACGGGGAGAACATATAAACTCCACACAGTCACCCGAGTCTGGAATTGAACCCGGATCCCTGGCACTGTGAAGCAGCAGTGTTAATCACTGGTCACGTAACAAAGGCATGCTGGATCAGACGAAATCCTCAAATGTTGAAGAATGCAAGAAAGCGCTCAAATCTACACAAAGTATGTAGAATGATCAAAAACTTTGAAGATTCTCAGGAAGACACAATGCCTAGGGAGATTGAAGAACTAAAATCTGGTGTATTATTAATGCAAGGTAAGATACAGAAATTTTGGGTCTATCTGTGACTGAATGGGAACAAAATTAAAATGGAAGTAGATATGGGAGCTGCTGTATTTCTTATTGCTGAAAATTTATATCAACAAAAACTCAAGAACGTACCATAAAGCTATCAAAAACAATCCTGAGAATTTACAGGGAACCTGTGGTTCCAGTGAAATATCACATCATGGTGCAAATTGAAATCAAGATCTAGCTGAAAAATTGCCATTACATGTTGTGAAAGGAAGTTTTCCTGCACTTTTTGGAAGACAGTGGTTAAACAAAATCAAGTTAAATTAGCAAGCAATTAACCAACTGTTTGATGGTAAGAACATATTACAGTAACTCATAGAAAAATACAAGAAAGTATTTAAAAATACTTTAGGGGAAATGACTGGAGTTGAGGCATGTATTAGATAAAACTTGGTAGCAACCCAAATTGCTTAAAGACAAAAATTGTTACACACTATCAAGCCAAAAGTTGAAATGGAACTTGAAAAATTAATGAAAAGTGGACTGGTCCAGAACATAACCATGAGCAATTGGGCAACTCCAATTATCTCTGTCTCTAAACTAGATCATTCTAAAAGAATTTGCAGTGACTTCAAAACAATGATAAATCAGTGCTGTGTGTTGGCCAGCACCCTTTACCATTAATTGAAGGCTTATTTGCTGGATTGTCTGGAGGTCAGCGATTCAGTAAGATAGATTTGTCCCAGGCATATCTTCAAATGGGTGACAATTTGAATTGTTAATGATTGTTACTCACAAAGGGTTGTTCTAGTATAAATGCTTACTGTTCAGAATAACATCAGCACTTGCCATATTCCAGAAATCCATGGATCAAATCCTAAGTAGCCTAATTGGTGCCTAATATTATCTGGATGACATTTTAATTGTGGGCAAAAATGAACAGAAACATTTCTGGGTCGTAGAAGAGGCATCGGAGAGTCTATGGATGCACAATTAATTAAGAAATTAATTAACATGATTTGAAAAAGATGTGTTGTGACTACAGAATATGGGAGCTCCTGACATTAATATGATCCAGGATGAACACATCTTGGCCTTCATAATGAGAAGGTTTGAACATAACATAGGATATTTCACAGCAATTGTGTAGGGTATGGGTGAGGCAACATAGAGTATTGTGTGCAGTTTTGGTGTCCTTATCTGAGGAAGGATATTCTTGCTACTGAGGAGTGCAACAAAGTTTTACCAGACTGATTCTTAGGATGGCAAGACTAACATATGAGGAGAGACTAAGTCAATTAAGATTATATTCATTGAAGTTCAGAAGAGTGAGAGGAAATCTTACAGAAACTTTAAAAATTCTAACAGGATTAGACAGAGTAGATTCATAAAGAATGTTCCCAATTGTACGGAAGTCTAGAACTAGGGGTCATAGTTTGTTCGAGATGGAAAAGAGATAGAAAACAGGAAATTATAGGCCAGTTGGTGTAACATTTGTCATAGGAAAATGCTGAAATATATTGTTAAAGAGGTTGTATCAGTTCAGTGAAAGTGTCGTTTATATTGTGCAGTCGACATGGTTTTCTGCAAGAGAAATTGTTTTTGATTAATTTATTAGAGCTCTTTGAGAAAACAATAAGCAACATGAATAAAATGGAATCTGTTGATATGATACACTTAGATTTCCAGAAGGTAGTTGCAAAGTACCACAACAAAAGCTACCATATAAAATAAGAGCTCATTGTATTGCGAGTAAGATATTCGCATACATAGAGGATTGGTTAGCTAACAGGAAGCTGAGAGTAGCATAAACAAATCATTTGCAAGTGTTGTCCAGTAACAAGTGGAGTGCCACGGGGATCAGTGCTGGAACTTCAACTATTTATATATAGTTTAAAAGTTTAATTTATTAGTATCATAAATAGTCTTACGTTAACACTGCAATGAAGTTACTGTGAAAATTCCCCTGTCGCCACACTCTAGTGCCTGTTTGAGGGAAAATTAAGCATGACCAATGCATCTAACCAGCATGCCTTTCGGACTGTGAGAGGAAACCAGAGCTCCCGGAGGAAACCCACACAGACACGGGAGAAAATGCAGACTCTGTACAGACAGTAATCCAAGCTGGGAATCAAATCCTTGTCCCTGGCAGTGTGAGACAGCCGTGCTAACCACTGTGCCACCCATATTAATGACTTGGATGATAGGACCAAATATATGGTAGCTAAGTTTGCTGATAATACAAAAGTAGGTAGGGGAGTAGGTTGTGGCAAGGGCATCAGGAGATTGTGTAGAAGACTGTGTGCTAAAAAAGCAAATCTGTGTATTTCCCAACTGAAAAACATGGTTGAACAGGGATATGTCCAGGTCTGAGGCAGTCAAGTCAGGCGACACTGACCGATACAAGGAAACCAGATATATCTAAGAAGATCCATCAAAGTTGCCAAAAGACAATACCGGACCAAGCTAGGGTCCCAGACTAGCCACGCCAATCCCAGCCAACAATGGCAAGGTCTGCAAGGCAATAACAAGTTACAAGATGAAGGCATGTAAAATTGCCGGCTCCAACGCAGCAGTCCCTGATGAGTTCAATGCGTTCTATGCCCGTTTTGAGCAAGAGGTCAGCAAGAGAATATTCTCCATCCTTGAAGCCCTGAAAGAACCTATATCTAGGGTCATCACTGCAGATGTCAGAGCAGCTTTCTCAAAGATCAACCCAAGGAAAGCGACTAGTTTGGATGGGTACCATTCAGATGCTGTACAGATCAGCTGTAAGGGGTATTCACAGACACTTTCAACCTCTTTACAACAATCTGAGGTGCCTATCTGCTTCAAGAAGACAACCATCATCCTGGTACCTAAGAAAAGCCAAGCAGCGTGTCTGGATGACTGTCGGCTGGTGACTCAACAGCCATCATTATGAAGTGCTTCGAAAGGTAAGTCATGGCACGAATCAATTCCACCCTCCCGTGCTACCTGGATCTATACAGTTTGCCTGTCACCATAAGAGATCCACAGCAGGCGCCATCTTCTGGTCCTGCACTCAATACTGCAATATCTAGGTAACAAGGATACCTATGTCAGAGTTCTATTTATTGACTATAGCTCAGCCTTCAACACTACAATTCCTACAAAACTCATCTCTAAGTTCCGTGGCCTGAGCCGCGGCGTCTCCCTCTGTGACTGGATCCTGAACTTCCTAACTAACAGACCACAATCATGCTCAATGCTGGTGCCCCACATTCTGTGTTCTCAGCGCGCTAATCTGCTCCTTATACCTCAATGACTACTTGGCCAAATTCCCCAGCAATTCAATTTTCAAGTTTGCTGACAACACCGCCACAGTGGGTCGCAAGTCAAACAATGGTGAGACAGAGTACAGGAATGAGATAGAGAATCTGGTGAATTGGTGCGGCAACAACAATCTCTCCCTCAACGTCAACAAAATGAAGGAGATTGTCATCGACTTCAGGAAATGTAAAGGAGAACATGTCCTATTGATGGGGATGAAGTAGAAAGGGTTGAGAACTTCAGGTTTTTAGGTGTCCAAATCACCAACAACATTAGTCCCCCCCATGCCAACACTATAGTTAAGAAAGCCCATCACTTTCTCAGAAGACTAAGGAAATTTGGCATGTCAGCTATGACTCTCATCAACTTTTACAGATGCACCACAAAAACATTCTTTCTGGTTGTATCATAGTATGGTTCCTGCCCTACCGAAGACCGCAAGGAAGTACAAAAGGTCCTGAATGTAGCACATCATTGACTGTGTCTACACTTCCCACTGCCTCAGGAAAGCAACTAGCATGATTAAGGATCCCACGCACCCTGATTATTATCTCTTCCACCAATTGACTCAAGAACAGCTTCTTCCCTGCTGCTACCAGACTTTTGAATGGACTTAACTTGCATTAAGTTGATCTTTCTCTACACCTTAGCTATGACTGTAAAACTACATTGTGCACTCTCTCGTTTTCTTCTCTACAAACTGTATGTTTTGTCTGTATGGCATGCAAGAAAGATACTTTTCACTGTATGCTAAAACATGTGACAATAATAAATCAAATTGGATACAATCTGAAACAAAACATCTTTCAAAAGTTTAATTTAAAGGGGGTAAGACGTGACAGGAGAGCTCCAAACGTGGATTCATCCTCTTGCTCAATGTGGCAGGCTGGGAACAGTTCCAGTTCCAGGGTCAGCATGTGTGCAGAAAATGTCTCCAGCTACAGCTCCTGGAAATTCAAGTTTCAATGCTGGAGCAGCAGCTGGAGACTCTGCAGCCAAGACGGGAATGGGTGACCACCAGACAGAGCAAGAAGGATAGGCAGGTAGTGCAAGAATCTCCTGTGGCCATTTCCCTGTGAAAGAGATATATGATTTTGGATATTGTTTGAGGGGAATGACCTCTCTAGGGAAAACAGCAGCAGCCAAACTCATTGTACCACTGTTAGTTCTACTGCAAAGGGGAAGGGTAAAAATTGTGTCAGTGCTATAGTTATACATAGAACATAGAACATTACAGCGTAGAACAGGCCCTTCGGCCTTCGATGTTGCGCCGACCAATTAGGAAAAAGCAGTGACCCTCTAACCTAAACCATTCCCCTTTCATCCATAAACTTATCTACTAACCTCTTAAACGCCACCAAACTTGGCGCATCTACAACTGACACAGGCAAGGCATTCCATACCCTTACCACCCTCTGGGTAAAGAACCTACCTCTGACATCTGTCCTAAAACCACCACCCCTTAATTTAAAGCTATGTCCCCTCGTGCTAGCTTTCTCCATCCTAGGAAAAAGGCTATCACTGTCCACCCTATCTAAACCTCTAATCATCTTATATGTTTCAATAAGGTCTCCTCTTAGCCGCCTTCTTTCTAACGAAAACAACCTCAAATCCCTCAGCCTCTCTTCATAAGACCTGCCCTCCATACCAGGCAACATCCTGGTAAACCTCCTCTGTACCCTCTCCAATGCCTCCACATCTTTCTTATAATGTGGGGACCAGAACTGCACACAATACTCCAAGTGCGGCCGCACTAGAGTTTTGTACAGTTGCAACATGACGTTGCGGCTCCGAAATTCAATCCCCCTACCAATAAAAGCTAAGACTCCGTATGCCTTCTTAACAACCTTATCGACTTGATTGCCAACTTTCAGGGATCTATGCACATATACACCAAGATCCCTCTGTTCATCAACACTATTAAGAGTCCTACCATTAGCCCTATACTCTACACATTTGTTATTCCTGCCAAAGTGAATTACCTCACACTTTTCCACATTAAACTCCATTTGCCACCTCTCGGCCCAGCTCTGCAACTTGTCCAAGTCTCTCTGCAAACTATAACACCCCTCTTCACTATCTACCACTCCTCCGACTTTGGTGTCATCCGCAAATTTACTAATCCATCCTTCAATACCCTCATCCAGATCATTTATAAAAATTACAAACAGCAGGGGCCCCAAAACAGATCCCTGAGGTACACCACTAGTAACCGAACTCCACGATGAATATCTCCTATCAACCACCACCCTCTGTCTTCTATCTGCTAGCCAATTCCTAATCCAATTAGCTAAATCACTCTCAAAATTTACGGAATTCAATTGTCAGAGGAATAGACAGACATTTCTGTGGCCGCAAACAAGATTCCAGGATGATATTTTGCCTCCCTGGTACTAGGTTCAAGGATGTTTCAAAGCAACTGCAGGACATTCTGAAGGAGGAGGGCGAACAGCCAGCAGTCGTAGTATACATTGGTACAAGCGACATAGGTATAAAAAGGGATAAGGTCCTAAAAGCAGAACATAGGGAGCTAGGAGGGAAGTTGAGAAATCGGACGTCATAGTTAGAGATCTCAGGATTACTATCCGTGCCACGTGCTAGTCAGAGTAAAAATGACAGGATATATCAGATAAATACATGGCTGAAGGGAGGGTTTCAGATTCCTGGGGGAGATAAGACCTGTACAAATTAGACAAGTTATACCTGGGCAGGACTGGGACTGTACAAATTGGACAAGTTATACCTGGGCAGGACTGGGATTGTATAAATTGGACAAGTTATACCTCGGCAGGACTGGGACTGATATCTGAGAGTGTTTGCTAGAGCCATTAAGGCAGGATTTAAACTAATTTGTCAGGATGATGGGAACATGTATAATGAGTCCAAGAAGAAGAGAGCAAGGACAAAATGTGGGGTGAAGGTTGCAACTACATCAAAAATCAACAAAAAAATTAAAAGGAAGGAGATTTCAGGAGATGTTATTACTGGAAGTGTTAGAATTCAAAAAGAAGGTACAAAAACTAGCATAAGGGCATTTTATCTGAATGCTCGTAGCATCTGAAACAAGGTAAATGAGCTCACGGCACAAATCTTTGCGAACAAGTATGATTTGGTGGCTATTACAGAGACATGGTTGTAGGAAGGTTACAACTGGGAGCTAAATATCCAGAGATATCAGACTGTTCGGAGAGACCGACGGAAAGATAAGGGAGATGATGTAGCTCTGGTATTTAAAGATGATATCAGGGCAATAGAGATGATATAGGTTCTATGGAAAAAAAGGTTGAATCCATTTGGGTGAAATTAGAAATAATAAGGAGAAAAAGTCACTGATAGGCTATAGACTGTGCCTATCAAATAATAACATAATTGTGGGGCAAGAAATAAACAAAGAAATAACTGATCCGTGTTAAGAATGGCACAACAATTATCTTGGGAGATTTTAATCTGTATACCAATTGTCAAACCAGGTCAGTCAAGGCAGCCTTGAGAAGGAGTTCATAGAATGTATCCCCAATAGCTTCCTTGAACAATATGTAATGGAACCTACAAGGGAGCAAGCTATCCTAGATCTGGTCCTGTGTAATGAGACAGGAAAAATTAATGATCTTACAATTAGGAATTCTCTTGGAAGAAGTGATCACAGTATGGTTGAATTTAAAATACAGATGGAGTATGAGAAGGGAAAATCCAATACCAGTGTCTTGTGTTTAAACAAAGGAGACTACGGAGGGATGAGGGAGGCTTTGGCTAAGGTAGACTGGAAGCAAAAGGGGTGGGACAATTGAGGAATAGTGGAGGACATTAAAAGTGATCCTGCACAGTGCTCAGCAAAGTATATACCAGTGATAAGAAAGGACTATAGAAAAAGAGATTATCAGCTATGGATATCTAAGCACATAAGGGAGGGTTTCAAATTGAAAGAAAAGGCATACAAAGTGGCAAAAATTAGTGGGAAACTAGAAGATTGGGAAATCTTTAAAGCTCAACAGAAAGCCATGAGAAAAACTATAAAGAAAAGTAAGATGGATTATGAGAGTAAACTAGTTGAGAATATAAAAACAGATAGCAAAAGGTTTCAAATATATAAAACGAAAAAGAGTGGCTAAAGTAAACATTAGTCCTTTAGAGGATGAGAAGGGAGATGTAATAACTAGAAGTGAGAAAATGGCTGAGGCATTGAACAGATACTTTGTGTTGGTCTTCACAATGGAAGACACAAATAACATGCCAAAAGTTGATGACAAGAAGGCTATGGCAGTTGAGCATCTAAAAGCTATCATTATTATGAAGGAGGTAGTGTTGGGCAAGCTAATGGGGCTAAAAGTAGACAAGTCTCCTGGCCCTGATGGAATGCATCCCAAGGTACTGAAAAATGTGGTACGGGAAATGACAAATGCACGAGTGGTAATTTACCAAAATTCGCTGGATTTTGGGTGGTTCCCACAGATTGGAAAACAGCAAATGTGACACCACTATTTAAAAAAGGTAGACAAAAGGCAGATTAAGCCAGTTAGCTTAATTTCTGTAGTAGGGAAAATGCTTAAATCCATCATCAAGGAAGGAAAAGCAAGACATCTGGAAATAAATTGCCCATTTGGTAAGACACAACATAGGTTCATGAAGGGCAAGTCATGTTTGACTAATTTGGTAGAATTCTTTGAGAACATTACATGCACAATGGACAACGGGGAACATGTGGATGTGCTGTATCTGGATTTTCAGAAGGCATTTGACAAGGTGCCACACCAAATACTGCTGCATAAAATAAAAGTGCATGGTATTACTAGTAATATAATTAGCATGGATAAAGGATTGGTTAACTAACAGAAAGCAAAGAATGGGGATAAATGTGTTTTTTTCTGGTTGGCGATCAGTGGCTAGTGGTGTGTCTCAGGGATCAGTGTTGGGATTGCAATTGTTTACAATTTACATAGATGATTTGGAGTTGGGGATCAAGTGTAATGTGTCAATATTCAAATGATGACACTAAGATGAGTGGCAGAGCAAAGTGTGCAGAGGACGCTGAAAATCTGCAAAGGGATATAGATAGTCTATGTGAGTGGGCGAGGGCCTGGCAGATGGAGTACAATTTTGGTAAATGTGAGGTCATCCATTTTGATAGGAAGAACAGCAAAATGGACTATTATTTAAATGGTAAAAAGTTGCAGCATGTTGCTGTGCAGAGGGACCTGGGTGTCCTTGTGCAAGAATCACAAGGGGTTAGTTTGCAGTTGCAACAGGTAATTAAAAAGGCAAATGGAATTTTGTCCCTCACTGCTAGAGGGATGGAGTTTAAAAACAGTGAGGTTATGTTGCAGCTGTATAGGGTGCTGGTGAGGACACATCTGGAGTACTGTGTATAGTTTTGGTCTCCTTACTTGAGGAAGGATATATTGGCACTGATTCCAGAGTTGAGAGTGTGGCTTATGAGGAGAGACTGAGTAGACTAGGGCTAAACTCATTGGAATTCAGAAGAATGAGGGGAGATCTTCTGGAATATGTAAGATTATGAAGGGAATAGATAAGATAGAAGTAGGGAAGTTGTTTCCACTGGTGGGTGATACTAGAACTAGAAGGCATAGCCACAAAATAAAGGGGAGCAGATTTAGGACTGAGTTGAGGAGGAACTTCTTCACACAAAGAGTTGTGAATCTGTGGAATTCCCTGCCCAGTGAAGCAGTTGAGGCTACTTCATTGAATGTTTTTAAGGCAAGGATAGATAATTTTTTTTAAACAGTAAAGAAATTAAGGGTTATGGTGAGCAGGCTGGTAAGTGGAGCTGAAGATCAGCCATGATCTTACTGAATGGCAGAGCACGTGCGAGAGGCCATATACCCCTGCTCCTAGTTCTTATGTTTTCTAAATCAAATCAAATAATAATAAGTGGTCTCCCATTTAAGATGGAGATGAGGAGAAATGTTTTCTATCAAAAGGTCATGAGTCTGTGAAACACCCTCGTCCAGAGGGTGGTGGAGGCAAGGTTATTGAATATTCTTAAGTCTGAGTTAAAAGATTCTTGACTGACAAGACAATCGAAGAGTATCGGGGGTAGGAAGAAAAGTGGATTTAAGTCCACAATCAGACCAGCCAACATCTTACTGCATGGCAGAGCACGCTTGAGGGGCCAAATGGCTTATCCCCGTTCTTAAATGAGATACATCTTTGTTGGGAAGGCAATGACATTGTGGTATTGTTGCTTAACTAGTAATTCAAAGACCCAGGATAATGATCTGGGGATCCAACTTTGAATCCCACCATGGCAGATGGTGACACTTTAATTCAATAGGAATCTGGAATTAAAAGTCTATTAATGACCATGAGACCATTGTCAATTGTTGTAAAAACCCGTCTGGTTCACTTAAGTCCTTAGGGTCATCCTTACCCAGTTTGACCAACGTGTGAGTTAAGATCCATAGCAATGTGGTTGATGTTTGAAATGCAATTAAAGACAATTAGGGGTGGACAGCTGGTGCATAGGAACAGCACCACCTGCAAGTTCCACACCTAGCCTAATATTACAAAAAATCTTCTTTGCCATTCATACATTACAAATAAACAGGAGAATTCCAATCCATGTTTTATTTTGTATACTATCAATTGATCAATAGCAGCACACTGTAAAATCTTTTGTCCTGAGCTAATAACTAATTTTGTTTCTCCATCAGATTATTTCTAAATTCAGTATTTCATTGTCCACTCTTTTCTTCAATACAGATAGAAGAAAAGGAACGTGCTGCTAAAGAGTTGGAAGAATCCTTAAAAGAAAAGGAAATGCAATTGGCAAAACAGATACAGATTTCTTTAAAGCAAAAAGAGGCCATGAGCACAGAGAAGGAAGTTTGCTCAGTGGTAGAACAGGTAAAGAAACGTATTCTATTAATGATTTTGAAAGGAATTGCTTTGAGAATAAAGGAGAGAAATTTCCGATGTGCACTATGGTGACAAGTATATTGAAAAATGAGTTTCCATTTCTTTCACAGAAGTATACAGAGAAAATTTCCACTCAAAATATCTTTGTAAATCCAGTAATAATGTTTGTGCTTTAATATTACTAATTTCACAATTAAATGTAAAATTACATTTAATTGTAAAATTGCACAGTAAATTAGTCCAGACTGCAGTGTCAAAGCACATGTCGTTTCTGACTCTCTCTTTTGTTTAATTCAGTCTAACTTGTAGCCATTGCCATTTACTTATTCTCTCACCACTTCATATAGAGGACCAGTTTTTCAGTTCAGCATCAATTCCAGAATGTCGGGTGGAATTTTGAGCCCATGTTAGCAGTCAACGTAAATGGCAACGTGGACCCATGAGAGTTGAAAAACAAGATTCTTACCAGCAAGATCTCATTCCCCAACTTTCCGCATTCCCTCACCAACAATGTGAGAAAGAAATCTCATTTTACTACATTATCATATCACTAACAAGCAGTCACATCAACACTTCCACTGTCAGTTAATTAAATGTAAAATTACATTTAATTGTAAAATTAATAACATCTTACAACTAAAATGTTATTAATTATTAACATTACCATTATGGATGTAGGTTGCAAGTATTTTGAAGAAATTGTTCAAGAAATTGATTTTCATATTTCTTCGTAGGCGGATGTTCAACCCATAAGTAAAGATCAAGCTATTCGAGACTTAGAGAAACTCAAGAAGAAAGAGGCCATTCAAGATCGACTTATAGAGAGGTAGCAACAATGCTATGTGATGAATGCAGCTCAGTAGCATAGCACATTGAAACCTCAGCATTAAATGTTAAGGTTTTTTCACTATTTTAATCCACGTCAAGTAACTATTTTCAGTCATGTTTGCCATAATGCGTACTGAGCAGAAATTTAAGCACAACTTTTATTTCTAGATTTCCAGCATCTGCCATATTCTGCTCGTGATAAATGCTGATTTGATTTTTGTTTGATTTAAAGCTTTTAATTTTCAGGAGAACAATTGTAAAGACATGAAAAGAATGTGCAACCCCATCTTTCAAGGAAGATAATTATTTCAGTGGATGACATGTTGGTGACAAGACCTTTGGAGGCAGAAGTAGGAAAACTTCTGGATGACTGTCACTCGGAGAATAGCTCAGTGACTATTTGAGAAGCATAGAAACATAGAAGAGGAGGAGGAGGCCATTTAGCTCTTCGAGCCTGCTTCACCACTCATCATAATCACAGCTACTTGTCCAACTCAGTAGCCTAATCTTGCTTTCTCCCCATAATCTTTGATCCCATTCGCCCTATGTGCTGTATCTAGCTGTCTCTTGAATACATTCAATGCTTTTGCATCAACTACTTTCTGTAAAAATGAATTCCATTGGTTCACCACTTTTTGGGTGAAGAAATGTCTCCTCATCTCTGTTCTAAATGACCTACCCCGAATCTTCAAACTGTGGCTCCTGGTTCTGGACTCACCCACTGTCAGGATGAACATCAGTAGCAAGACCTACTTTTCACTTACATAGCTTATGGCTCCACAAAATGTTTCCCTTTAGTAGCAGAGGTGTGCTATGTAAGTCTTATACGAGCGTCTCGCTACCTTGACAAGTCTGGAAGGGCTCTCCCATATACTTCAGCTCATGTTTGCAACATAGTTTTAGCCTAGTGTGCCTTGCACAGTAAATTAGTCCAGACTGCAGTGTCAAAGCACATGTCGTTTCTGACTCTCTCTTTTGTTTAATTCAGTCTAACTTGTAGCCATTGCCATTTACTTATTCTCTCACCACTTCATATAGAGGACCAGTTTTTCAGTTCAGCATCAATTCCAGAATGTCGGGTGGAATTTTGAGCCCATGTTAGCAGTCAACGTAAATGGCAACGTGGACCCATGAGAGTTGAAAAACAAGATTCTTACCAGCAAGATCTCATTCCCCAACTTTCCGCATTCCCTCACCAACAATGTGAGAAAGAAATCTCATTTTACTACATTATCATATCACTAACAAGCAGTCACATCAACACTTCCACTGTCAGTTAATTCGCCAGCACAACTTATGACAATTTTATAAAAATGTGAACCTGAACAACTTTACCTCTGAAAGGAATATTGGAGATCAGCGCATAGGTTATCATTAGGGAGTCCAGTGGAGAAGGGGCATCAGAGAGGATGTGAGGGACCCAGTGAAGTTATTCTTGGGAATAGGGGACAGTGGGTAGGTTTTGGGTAGGAATGGGGGACAGGTTGAATCTCAGTGGTTAGAGAGGGGGAGTGGGTTTACTGCTTGCAGCTTTCGAGGGCTTTCATATTGTGATATTCTTAGTCTCCAAGGGGTCTAGCTCTTGGTGTTGACTTTGCACATCTTAGATTGCCCTTGCTGTTTCCTCAGAAGAGTTGTCTTTCTGGAGTGGCAGCTGGAAATGGGTGGGAGTTGAAAAATCCATTGTATCACACAGAGGGCACCTGCAAAGCCCCAAGGTGAGGTTTGGTATTACACCCATATTGGATGGGTAATGTGGAGACTCTGACATGGGGTGATGATTTGCTCCATGAGGGCAAGTAGACCTTGACGCAGAATGGGCAAAGAGCCAAGTCACATTTATCCCCCCACCTTTAAGCTGCAAGATACAGCTTTAGGGCATGAGCTGTGAAAGTGCACTGCCAATAGCCCTGGAGTCCAAGCTAGCAGGGATGTTGTCACGGGTGGCTGGCTGTTCGGGATGAAAGGCTTGAAGGGCTCAATACCCATGAGACTGGGCTGAATAAAGATTAAAGTTAAGGATCAAATTTAGTGCAATTTAGAATCTTGAAATTATCTAAAGGAGGAAGCCACTTCCCTAATAACATCCCTCACCATTCCTTGACAAGTCAATTATACCCATTAAATCAGTCTTGTAATGCATGATTCCACCACTTGATTGGTGCCCAATAGTTGGCCCTTTGCCATTAATAGGTTCACTCAATGGGCAATCAAGGGGTCAGTCAACCTGACTGCCTCAGTCTGTGTACTATAGCTGTATTCATGGTCAAGTGTCCCTGGAGTAGGAGCATGCAGTTTCTACAGGCACCATCAAGAGATTCCATGTCCATTGGGATGCCTTATTGACTTTTTTCATCACCTTTTGGTTTAATGTTTTAAGTTTCATTTGTGATTTTTTTTTTGTTTTGGGCAGTTCCACTTTAAGGAGCTGCTCCTTTTATTTTGATCCTCAGTTTATTTAATTTAGTTTAATTATTTAACTCAAAAGAATTGGGAGCTGAGCTTCCCCTTTAATCACCTTTTAGTTTGATGATTTAAGTTTTACTTGTGATTTATTTTTGGTTTGGGTGGTTCTCCTTTAAGGAGCTGCCCCTTTAACTTTGTCCCTCTGGTTTTGGGAGCTAAAGCCACAAGTATTGAACTCTATGGTTCGTATTCCCCTCTCGATAGGGGAGAGATGACACAGCTTTAGCCACCAATATAAGGGGCAAAGATAATGGAGCTCAGGAGGCAGCCCTGCATTGAAGAGTGTCATGGCTGTATTTCAGCCCCCAAGGAAGTCAGCACACAACTCAATTCAATGTACGTATGTGTCCTTAATCCTCACCCTTGAGGTTCTGCAGCCCATTACGTAAGATGCCCATTTGTTATGCAAAGTTGGGAGTGGCACATTCGGGACATGGCCATTATGTGAGAGAGTAAGGGAGTGAAGCCATTGGAAAGGGGAATGTGCATGGTGGATACCCTATGCCTTTATAGGGCAATGGCCAAGGTATTGAAAAGACTCTTCGCTCTGACAGATTAGTGCGTGCACAGTGGCCCACTCAGCGCTATGCTGCTGGTCTCTCCAATGGAAATAGGCCTCATGCCTGATTTTCAATGTGGATCTCGCTAGGGCACACTGCGTTGCTCGGAGTGTGGGAGATTTATTCTGAAAATCTCGCTAAATAATCAGCAGGAGCTATTTCAGTTTTCGTATGAATTTGGCAATCAGAATTTTTTGAGAATTGCCCTCATGATCTTCATACTGAATATGAAGCACTTTTTTGCTGTCTCTTTCATCATAATTAAATAATTTAAATAGTTACGTGCGAAAAATCTATGCCGTCATTTGCAACTGGGATTCTCCGGTGCCACTGAACAGTGAATGGAGTTTTGGCTCGAACACCAAATTCTCCGTTCTCACTTGCTGTGAGGTAGGCACGGACAAGATCAGAAAATCCCACCCACAGCTTTGAATAGGTTTATTTTTCATTCGTTAATTAATATGTTTGTTTTTTAGCTTTCATAAACAGTTGGATCGAACAAATCGAATGTGGGAAAAGAAATTTGCTATAATGAAACAGAGGTATAATTTATGAAGTTCATGAACAAAGTAATTTATTTTCTTTGGCATTATATTAATGCTTCAGTTAATTATTGTTGCAGTGAATTGTTATATTGACTTTTATTCCCTTTGCCATACAATTTTGTTCTAAAACAAATCTGTAAACTTTCAGTTACCACACAATAAAGGATGAGATGTATCTGAGATGTTCTTTGCAACGACAAACACCAATCCTCCACTGTGCTTTTGCACGTTACACAGTAAGTACCTATTAATGAAATTTGCAATTGCAGAAATATGCACCCATTAATTTCAGAATCATTTTATAATTTGATTGATATAAAATATTTCTTAACTAATAGATAGTGGCAAGAAGAAATTTAAAGTATTAATAAATGTTGAAGTTCAATTACAAATTACCATCATGAAATATCTGTGCAATGCCCAGTTGAAAGACCAAAACCATTGCTGCAGGACACTTTGACAGAAATAGTGTAGAAAATACTTCAATTAGAAAGTTAGGTAATGCCAAACTTGAGACTTTTAAAGTGAGGAGCTCCAAAATCTTGGCATTCTGAGAAACAATAGTAAGAATAGGAAAGGAAATAGGATAGAAATTAGGGATCCATGTCTTGAATGCAACATTGGGTATGCAGGAAAGAGCCAATGCATGCAAGATACTGTACTTTGAACTTAGGTAGGACATGGGGGAATCTTGAAGGGGAAATATTCTTACAGGTATTTATAAAATAAAAGTAGAAAGTTTGATGGGTAAAGGTGTTTTTCTTTTATGCTACCCATGGAGATAGAATCACGTGTATAGTTTGGAAGAATGACATTTAACTCATAATGCCTGATTCCTTTGCTGAAACGAATCCAATCTCAGTCTGCTGCTCCTTCCCTTATCGTCCAAATAACAAAATGATTTTCCTTCTAAAATTGCACTTACCTTGTGGTAAGTCATTCCAGCCTCCAGAAATCTTCAAGTTTATGTTTTAATGGAAAAGTGCTGAAGGTGAGGATGCACTGTGAGATTTAGAACTTAAAGTAAATAATTGCCTGAAAGTGCAAATAAGATAAAACCATTTTTAAAAAGTAGAATTTTGGGTTTTATTAATAGGAGCAGTGTCCAAGAGTAACTATTTTTCAGAAAATATTGGCTAGGACATAGAAGTACCATATGCAGTTTTGGGCACCCCAGTAGAACTCCTTGTCTTTTTTCATTTTGTTCTTTTTTCCACAATCTGCCAGCTTTTAAATGTCCTGTATAAAGAAGTTTCTCCTATCTTCTCTTATTCTTTACATAGTAATTTTAAATTGCTGACCAACATTAATTTCTAAACCAAAGGAAATAAACTTACTTTCATTACTCCAAGTGGCTTCAACTTTAACAAAAGTAACTGAACATAATAAGAAGATAAGAAGTAGGAGTAGGAGTAGGCTATCTAGCCCCTCAAGCCTACCCTGCCATTAAATAAGATCATGGCTGATCTTACTCACCTGCTCCCATAAGCCTTAATTCCCTTATTGGTCACAAGTTTATCTACCTGTGACATAAATACCTATAACGAGGTAGCCTTCACTGCTTCATTGGGCGGAGAATTCCAGACATTCAATACCCTCTGGGTGAAGAAGTTCCTCCTCAACTCCTCAAGGGGCCTAAATTGACCCTTATTTTGAGACTGTGCCCTCTAGTTCTTATTCCCTCTCTGCTTCTAGCCCCTTTATTATCTTATATCTCTAAGATCTCCCCTCAGCCTTCTAAGCTCTGAGTACAGGCTCAATCCCTCCTCCTAAGCTAACCCCCTCATCTCTTGAATCAACCTGGTGAACCTTCTCTGTACTCCCTCTAAGGCCAATATATTCTTTCTCAATAAAGGGACCAAAAGTGCACACAGTACTCTAGTTGCGGCCTCACCAGTACCTTGTACAATTGCAGCAAGACCTCTTCAAGTCCTCAAGACCTGAAAAACACCTTTTTGGTTCAAAGGAAATAGTTCCGGTACCTTTGTTTCTCCTCATACTTGTATTTTTTCATTCCTGTGGAATTAACACTGAATGTGCTCCGTGGCATTGACACATTTCTATTATGGGGCACCCAAAGCTGTACACAATAATCTAACTGATGTCAAACCAATTTGTTTACTGCTCAGCTGCAGCCCATTTACAGCATTAAGTTGTCTGTACATTAAATGTATATGCCAGTTACTTGTAATACTCTTATCAAGTACTGACAACTGTCTAAGGTCAAACCAGGTCACAACCTTGTCACATTTTATCCATCATCAAGACTGCCTACGAATGCTTCCATAACACCCCCAACTCCACCCCACCTTAGCTTATTTGCTATTGGAACCCTCATCTGTGCTCTTGTTGGTATTAAACTTGATTATTTCAACACATTTCTGGCCAACATCCTACCTCCACCTTACGTAAGCTTGACCTCACCCAAAACAGAGGTGTCAATATTTTAATCTCAAGTCCCATTCATCCCAACATGCCTATGTTTCCTGACATTAATTGCTTTACAGTCTGATACACCTTAACTTTAAAATTCTCATCCTTTGTTTTCAAATCTTCATTACCACACTCCTCACCTTCTCTGTAACATCCTCTGGCTCTATAAAACTCCAAGATCTCTATGTGCCTCTAATTCTGCATTTCCCCAATTATAATCGCTCCACCACTGGCTGCCACACTTCCAGCGCTTCCAACTGTTTAGGCCAAATGCCCTTGGATTTTCTTCCTATTACAGCTCTCTTAACTTTCCCTTATTCTTCAAGGCTCTTCTTAAAATCAATTTTGGTCATCTGCTCGAATAAATCTTTAAACTATATAGCTCGATGTCAAATTCTGTTTTTTTTTTATATCATACTTGTGGCAGGCTTTAGATTATTTTACCACATAAGGTGGTTTATAAATGCAAGATTTCTTTCGTTTCTGAGTTACACTATTTCCAACCCTTCCCCAATGTGAGCAAGATTCATTTACCCTAACTGCTTTGTTTCCTGAACTTTCAATCCATGATGCCACATTTTCTTTTCGTAGTTTATGCCTGAGTTTTCTAATTAATCTATTGAAACATATAATTGAAACTAAGTGTAAAGAGTATCAATTTCCTTCACCATCTAACTGACATTTCTTCAGAAACACATTTTTCACTAAATGTTCACCAGTTTAATTTCACTTTATAAGGAATTATATTAACACACTTCACCTGACAAATCATGCCTGAATTTGGAGGGGGCAGCAGCTCACGTCAGATGGAGAGGAAGCGGCAGAAGAATGAGGTCATTTGCAGCAAGAGATATGAGGGATCAGTTCAACTGACTTGTTTCCTTATCTAGAAACTTAGACAAAGACAACATTATCGCTGGACTAGTACTCCAGAAACCCAGGGTAATGTTCAAATACCATCCTGGCAGCTAGTGAAATTTGAATTCAGTAAAAACCTGCAATTAAAAAGTCTAATGATGAACCGTGAAACCGTTTTTTTTTTTTTTGTTGTAAAACCCATCTGGTTCACTAATGTCCCTTAGGGAAGGAAATCTGTCATCGTCACTCCAGATCATAAATGCCCTCAGGGCTAGATAATAAATGCTGGTCCAGCTAGCAATGCCCACATGCCATGAATAAACAAAAATTAAACCGTCTGTATTGGCTGTTATTTGTCACTCTCTAGATAGAAACTATTAACTTCTACTGACAATGCAGACTCGGAAGCTTCTCTAAAGCCACATTGCAAATCAAAGTATCAATTCCTAACATATTAGTTTTCTCAATCATCAGCTAATTTCTTACAGGGTTTTCTAAGTGTAGATTTTCTATAAGGTGCTCTTGGCAAAGATGCTAGAGGTTTACAATTAACATCTTTGAGGTTGGGCTCGGCTGCTTCTGGATGCTCATGCCTTTGAGGACCTGGCTGTAGACTGCTGAATCTTAACTGCTACCAATGTATTTTTCCCCAATTTACCTTCAGTCACTACGGTGGATATTGGTTAAGGGAGCAGGAAAGGGACTGACATTTGTTGAGGTAGGTGGGCTTCTTGATTGGTAAGAGGAATCAAAAATTACAAGAAGAGTAAGAGAATGGGATTGAGAAAATTATTAGCCATGATTGAATGGCGGAACAGACTCAATGGAGCAAATGGCCTAATTTTGCTCCTACGTCTTGTGGTCTTATGAACTTTCAATCCTACAGTCTGTTCAAGGTGGATACCAGTCATTCTAGTATGGAACCTAAAACCTGTACATCACATTTGAACTTCTACCACAATACGTAAACTGGTGACATTGGCTCCTTTTGTGAGTGTGATTGCAATATTTTTGTAGTTGGCCACTAAAGGTAAATTGCCAAGTACTGTTACCATGTGAGATGACACTATTCAGGCTGTAAATGCGCTCCCCCATATTTGGAACGCAGGCCTGGATTTTACAAGCCTGTGACTGATTAAATCGTTGGTGGCAAGGCTGCCCACCATACTTATAGAATCCTTATAGTGCAGATAAGGCCCATCAAATCTGTACCGACTTTCTGATGGAGTATCTTAATAGGTCCTTCTCCCTCACCCTATCCTTGTAACCCCTCACATTTATCATGGCTAATCCATGTAACCTTCACATCTTGGGATACTAAGGGATAATTTAATATGACCAATCCACCTAACCTGCAAATTTTTGGATTGTGGGAGGAAACCAGAGGACCTGGAAAAAACCATTTAGACATGGGGAGAATGTGCAAACTCCACAAAGACAGTTACCCAAAGCCGGAATTGAATCTAGATTCCTGGTGCTGTGAGGTAACAGTGCCAATCACTGTGCCATTGTGTCACCTTCCTCAGCAATTTAACATTGGGAACAGCATTATTATTATTTCCTTTAAGGAGGATCTTCTGCCTCTATCTTAGGAGGAGGTCTTTCCTTTCAAAGCTTTTGACCTGATGATGATGAACAGCTCTCTATCCCCATTAGTGCCAGTTGGGAGTGGTGATGACTGCTAGGAATACTGGTAATCTTGACAAAGGGCACACAGATTAAGGTTAAGTACACAGTATAGCTGATAAGCCCTGGCAGTGGATGAGGTTCTAGTTTCAGAGACCAATGGGAGATTAAAGGGGGAGAATGATCTTCATGGGGGATGCTGCTGATAGGCACAGGTGACCACAAACGATGTTGCCAACTTTGCTTGACACCAGTCAGTGCAGCTGAAGTTGCCGGGCTTCACAAATGCTGTGGCCAAGATAAAACGTGTAAAAATGTTGGGACAGGACAGAGCTTTTAAGAGACCATTAAGTGGCTATGGGCCATTCATACAGTGCTCCTCCAGTCCCCTCCCATTACATTTTGAAACACATCAGGGCCTGACAGGTAGGCTGTAGGCAGACTATGTGCTAGACTTTAAAAAACATTCCACCTTCAAATTTACCAACCAGGGAAGTGTAAAATAGTGGGCAGATGCCTCGGCAATACCTTTGAGGTATCTTCTTCAGAAAGCACTTGCTGCTGAAAGACATCTAAAGAACCCAGCAAAGGGACAGGGTGTTGAGATGGCACTGAAGGGATCGGCATTACACAGTCTTCAGAATATTGCATTTGTGAAGCATGTTGAATATTTATTGAAGTGACTAGAGGCATTTCAGGTAATATGTCAACATACTGCTCAGATAATCTGCCAGCCCTGCTCATTGTGTTTCCAGGGAACTAATATCTCAGGCTTTTTATTCTATTTGAGTGAAAGCTATTTTGTCTAATACTCTTCCCCTTGCCTTCAATTTTGCGACTGGGATGCCGTCAGGACCCATAGTCTCTGCTGTGGTTAGTACACTCAACTGTCCTTTAATGTCTTTTTGAGGCTACTAGGGATGGGAAATAAATATTGCAAAGGAATCTATATTTGAGTCTAAATAGAGGCAGATGTGAAAATGACATGAAAGAGAAGCAGGAAAGGTAAGCACTGAAACAAAATTTGAATTTCCCAGTCCCTCAGGAAATTTGGAACAAACTGAGGTTGGGAAATCCAAAATTAATCTTTATTGAAAGATATAAAAGAACACTGGTGTGCCATAGAAAACTTGCAAGTGTGTCGCATTTTGCTGCAGATTTTAAATAACGAGTGCCGCAGGAGCCTGAGAAGGATTGAAAAAAATACTCAACTGAGAACTGATAATGTGGAGCTGAGGAGAATAGGGGAGTGGGGAACCAGGAATGTGGCAGACCCTGAGTGGGAATGCAGCAGTGTGGAGAATGGAGGGAATTTAAAGGCATTAGCAACAGATTTTAAAATGAAAAGTTCTTGACTCGTTTTTTGTTGTTGCAAAATGGGTGGAAGTAGTTTGTTTGGTGTTGTTAGAACCATAGAATCACTACAATGTAGAAGGAGGTCACTCGGCCCATCAAGCCTACACTGAATCACCAAAAGAACATCTTGCCCAGGCCTACCTAGCAATAATACCACCAGGCCATTGCCTCCCCTTGTGACAAGCTTCGCTTCCTTGTACAGCATTTTCTGGAGAAACGCTAGATACCCCGACGAACTCCACTGATTTAGCTTTTAATTCCCAGTAATACGTTTTCAGTGCCCAATCTTATGGCGAAAGTAATGTGTTGGTCCCTTTGAGTAATACTTATCATTAAATAGAATCACAACAGTGCAGAAGGAGGCCATTTGGCCCATTGCATCTCCACGGATCCTCCAACAGAGTACCTTATCCAGGTCTTGGGTAACCCCAGTAATTAAACCCATTAATTCCCCTAATCTATAGACCTGTGGACATTAAAGGACAATTTAGTATAGCCAATCAACCTACCCTGCACATTATTGGATTGTAGAGGAAACTGGAGTAGCCGGCAAAAACCCATGCAGACAAAAGGAGAACATGCAAGCTCCACACAGTCACTCAAAGCCAAAATTGAACTGGGGTCCCTGGCACTTTGAGATAGCAGAGCCACTCTAATCTTCCACATTATAATTTTTATTATTCTGTGAAGTAACTGTCTGTATCCTTCCCATTGTAACTAGTATTCTGTTAATTATAAATGCTTTCACTTCTGCAGCTTCTAAATGGATTTGCTATTTAAGGTTTGTTGCCACGTTCATGTTTGTGGGACAGTTCATAGTCATCAGCCATAACAGCAACCTCTCTAAGAAACTTTATTGCCTTCTAGATAAGAACTAATTGCAAAAGGAGCACTGCTTTTTTTAAATTTTCCATGAGCAAAACTCCTAAGGTTTTCAAAATTTGGTCAAGTTTCATTGCTCCTTGTTAAATATCAACTACAATTCAATTTTTTTTATAGCAATTCTCTTAAATAAGATAAATACATTTAACTTCTTCTTCATTCAATTTAAATATTCCCTGTTCAGGTATATTTCATATTTTTTTTGCTTCTTTTTCTCTCTGGAATTCAAGTTTTTTTCCCTTTTTAGATTTTTACCTTTTTGCTTTCTCTTTGCCACGCAAGGCTTTCCTGCACTTCTGCTCTTTGGAAAGCAAGTTTAAGTTTTCACTTTTTTTTTTCTCAAATTCCATTTACAACTGAACCTCAACCTGAATTTCATCTAAATTATTCCTTTCTTCCCCCAGGCACAGATGTTGAGCCAATACTCCAAATACTTTTGCTTTTTTGCACATAATTTTTAAATCTATTTTATACTTCCTGTTATTGCTTTCAAATGAAACATTATTACCATAACAAGACACATGCATACATGTCCTCTCTTTTAAGGAATGCTTCAGCTATAGATATAGCCATGTTAACTTTTCAATGCACACAACGAAGGTTACCATGAAATCTTGTTTAAACTCTGGCAAATCCAATTATACTCATTTCAAATCCACAGGCTGAATCCACAAGCAGTCTTTGACTTGTTATGACTCATGTAATAACTAATAGCTCTTAAAAAGATGTATGAATTTTCAGTGACTGACTGAAAGGATTACACAAAAATATTCAAGTTTAAGACTTATACTGTGACAAATACACCAATAGCACCATTGACTAAATGCTATTTTGTAAGCAATTTATATTATAACTAAAGAAAAAAATTCCCCATTTAATATTTAGCACTATCAAAAAAATCTCTTGTTACAGTTATATGCTATCCAGTCCTTTTAAATGGATATTTCATTCTCCAGGAACCAATCTAAAATTATTCTCAACTCCCAATGATTTGCTTCATTTTACAGTTCCCAATGAGATAATTCCTAATCCCAAAACTGCTTTACACTGCAAGTTTATACTGGAGATTACTTCCTTCTAGCCCAAGTTAGGAGAATCTTCCTGGTTCCTTTAACTCGCCCCACAGAAGACTGGGAACAAAAACTGTCTGGAAATAAAAGACTGGAAACAAAAACCTTGAAAACACCACTGAGAATCAGAACTACTGGGATCAAAAATCTGGGAATGCAAAACTCTCTGGGGGGAGTACAGTGGCAAAATAATTAGCATTGCTGTCTCACAGCTCCAGGGACCTGAGTTCAATTCCCAGCTTGGGTGACTGTGTGAAGTTTGCATGTTCTCCCCATGTCTGCATGGGTTTCCTCCGGGTCCTCTGGTTTCCCCCCACGTTCCAAAGATGTGTGGGTTAAATGCACTGGCAATGCTAAATTGCCCCTTAATGTTCTGGGATGCATAGGTTAGAGGGCTTAGTGGGGTAAATATGTAGGATTACAGGTTAGGAACTAGTTAGGATTGTGTCATTGCAGACTTGATGGGCTGAATGGCCTTCTTCTGCACTGCATGGTTTCTATGATTCTATGACTTCTATTATTTAATTTGAGCCTGAACCCAGACCCATATTTTGCATGGTGACTAATATAGGCAGATTTTTTGGGGTTTCAGTTGCAGGATTGCTGCCTCTATCGCATTCTCTGTGTGTCTCAGATGGCTGCAGATTGACTTGTGTCTGTGAGGTTCAGTAATAACTTAAGAAAACTACAGTCCAATATCATATTCATCTTCTATTGACATTTCCCCTCTCAAAGCTCCAATCGTTGGGGAGATTTGTATAGGGTGAAGGAGGATCTCATGCCACAATCTATGCACATTCTGTCTGTTCCACTGAAGGTCACCATAGCCCTCAAATTATAGATGCCTGAGTCCTTACATGGAGGTACATTTCTCTCTCAGCCACCGAGTGCTTCACTATCACCATCAATACACACTCTTTGCTCATGTGAGGGAACACATCACCTTCCCCAGGGATTTGGTGTCACAGGTGACCTTTAACACTCCTAATCATAGCAAATGTGCCAATTCTAAAATATATCCTGGTTCTCGCAACTCTTACATGAGCATATTGTCAAATTGCAGATATTGAGCAAAGGGAACTATGATGACTTGTCTTATTGCAGTCTTATAGCAGACTAGCTGATTTGATAAAAGATATCTGTGGGTTTCTGGAATAAGCAAATGGCATTAAGTGTTGATAACTTTCTCTAAGAATTGTGAAGGTGGTTTACAGATCTATCTAAAGAAATACTTGAACTTGTCCAAAGCTTCATAAATGAAGCTTAGCAATTGAGGTAGAGCTCCTAGGTAAAGTTTAGCAAAATGCATTTGGATATATTAATCCTGCTGGTGGGGGTAGTCCTGGTATAGTATAACTGTCCTCTGCCATAGTCTGATTAATTGTTTTTTTTTCTCTGTTCTTCTTACAGCACGTAGATCAGGTAAACTGGAGTTCCCATTAGTAAGCTCATTATATATTCCATGTGATAAATAAAATGATTATTGTCCAAAATCTTCATTTTATCTAAGATGGCATCAGAGGTCATATGAATATGGCAAGCCACAGTTCACAAAGGTATTTCTCCACACATCTCTCTTTTTATAGAAACATTAGACACATCCAATCATTGGTATACATTATCCATAAAGAAAATGATGACACATGAATGAAAAATTCTAATCTTTTCCATTTCATCTGTTTTCACATACACTTTGTACCCATAATCTTTAAACCATTTGTATCTTAATTTGATACAAGTGTGAGTGTTTTTGGCTGGTTGCCTAGGATCTACAGGGGTGACTTTGCCTCTCTAGGGGATGTCATTACCATAGCAAATGTCTCTATTATGGTAAATTACAGAATCGCAGAATCATCATAGTGAAGAAGAGACTATTCAACTCATCACGTCTATACTGGTGCGTCAAAAGCATTCTACTTAATCCCACTCCTTGTTTTGTCCCCATAACTTTGCACATTGTTTCTTTTCAGATAGCAATCCAATCCCTCAATGAAATCTGCCTCCACTGTCCTTTCTCAGTTAGAGGTCAATTGATTCTGGGAGTGAAGATCATTCAATTCCTTGTTCAGTTGGCAAAATCTGCCTCATCAGTTCTCTATTATAAAAGAGTACTTTCACCTGATGCATGTATGTCTGCAGTTGCAATGATATATCTCATTGTTCACTTTTACTGAGTGTGATGGAAGTTACACTGCTCCACACAAGTCCCAAGTTTCCAAGAGGGCTAACTTTTGTTGAGTGCATTGAATGTTTGCACTTTGATAAGCCTTTCTGATGCTCAGTTCTGGCAATAATTTGGCACTTTATCGAAGTGGAATTTCTTTCATCACTTTGATTTTGTCACTCCTTCCTATTACTGCTTCTGGTTTCAGAGGTTTTTAGCTGTTGGAAGAGTAGTTTGGTGCAGTGGAACATCAGTTGCTGGACCAGTGAAGGCTTGAGGGGGAGGGAACATGGAAGATCTGGCAAAAGCCAAAAAGTCTTAAACCTGCCGATATAAAATTATATTGCAATTCTCCCAATGGCAGGTCAATAATGAGTCAATCACCCTGCTGGCAGGTGATGTGAAGGCCATTTACAATTGTCTGTTATGAATGCTCATTAAAATAATCTTGTTTCACATCAGTGGGAAATCACATTAGTATCAAACTTGATTGCCAAAGCATGATGTGCTTTGTGTTGGACCTTAGTTGGCAAGATATTTTGAGGTGAGTACAGCAGTGTTTTCTGCCATAATGCTGTGCTTCTTGTGATGCACTGTTCACCACTCTGCCTGGACAGACTGGATCCTGCTCTCCATCTCCATGCCAAGGTGGAGTTCATAAATAGCACCCTGCTGCTGGATGCATCAACCCTCCTGTATTACATGGTAAGTAACTGGCTTAGTAATAGGAGACAAAGAGTAATAGTGGAAGGGTGTTTTTCTAGCTGGAGGTTGGTCACTAGTGGTGTTCCACAGGGCTCGGTACTGGGACCCCTTCTATTTGTAATATATATAAATGACTTTGAAGAGGCAGTAAGTGAGTGATTAGCAAGTTTGCAGACGATACAAAAATGGCTGGACTTGCGGATAGTAAGGAGCATTGTCAGGCAATACAGCAGGACGTAGGTTGGGCAGATAGATGGCAAATGGAATTCAATCCTGATAAATGTGAGGTGATGCATTTCAGGAGAAAGAATGTAGCGGGGAGGTATATGATAAAGGGTAGACCTATTAAGAGTATAGACATGCAGAGGGACCTGGAGGTGCAGGTGCACAAGTCTCTGAAGGTGGCAGAGCAGGTGGAGAAGGTTGTGAAGAAAGCATATGGTATGCTAGCCTTTATAGGAAGGGGTATAGAGTATAAGAGCTGGCCTTTAATGTTGCAGTTGTATAAAACGTTGGTTAGACCTCATTTGGAATACTGCATCCAGTTCTGGTCGCCTTACTACCGGAAGGACGTGGAGACTCTGGAGAGAGTGCAGAGGAGGTTTACCAGGATACTGCCTGGTATGGAAGGTCTGAGTTACGAGGAGAGGTTAGGCAAATTGGGACTGTTTTCCTTAGAAAGATGTAGACTTAGAGGAGATCTAATAGAGGTATACAAGATTATGAGGGGTATAGATAGAGTAAACAGGGTTAAGCTGTTTCCTAGGATGGACTCAAATAGCACGAGGGGTCACGGGCTTAGGGTGAGGGGGGGTAAGGTATAATTTGGATGCTAGAGGGAGTTTTTTCAGAGGGTGGTGGAGGTATGGAACGTGCTGCCAAGTAAAGTGGTGGAGGCAGGCACTCTGGAGTTATTTAAGAGATACTTGGATGGGCACATGAACAGAATGGGAATGGAGGGATATAGAAAACTGATTTAATAGGGATCATAATCCTTGGGAGTCCCTGGGAAGTGTGTAATTAGCCGATGATATTGATGTACTTGTCTTTATCCTACAGGTGCTTTGGTCTGCCTTGTTGTCTAACAAGGGGCATACACACAACGGGTCGTGGGAGGGCTGCTCTTGGATTTTTTTTCGAGAGTATCCTAGTGCTTCATGTCGTTAGTGTACGCTTGATCTGGACCTTTGATGGGCAACACGACAGCTCAGTGACTATCGCTGTGCTGTGCAGATACATGGATTTGGGCCTGTGTCTGTGGGAGTTTGCGCATTCTCCCTGCTTGCGTGGGTTTTCTCTGGGTCCCCAGTTTTCCTCCCACATCCCAAAGATGTGCTCTTAGGCTGATTGGCAGAACAAATTCTCCCTAAATTGTCTCAATTTGGTTTCAATCCATAGATCTATAAACATAGACAGGGATCACGGGTAGAGGTGGGAACATTGGGGTGGCGGCACGGACTCATTGGGCCAAAGGGCCTGTTTCCCGTGCTGTTTTGTTCTTGTTCTTTGTTCTTTACAGTCTCAATTCAGTACTGCGTCTGAGCTTGAGGAGTAAAGGGGTCTCCTTAGTGCTGCACACTGCACTGTGTGTGAGACTCATGCAACCACAGCAAAAGAATTCCAAAATTCGACTTGGGGTGGAGTGCAAGATGAGGGATGGGTAGGGTAGCAGCATGCTGAAGACATGGAGGGTAATGTGGAAGAGGGCTCTGCAGCTATCTGGTGACTTGCACAATTTCGCTGCCTATCATAACTTGAAAAGCAAACGGCGTGAGCAGGATTTTTCTCCCTCTCCATAGTGTGTTCCACAATGGCAGGAGATAGCATACCAATTGCTGGCAGCAGGATCTTATGGCCCTGCTGCTGTTTCCCATTGAATGCACCCCTCACCACCAGGAAACCCACGGCGGGTGTAGGCCATCGGAAGGACCATAAGATCCCACTAGTGTGAATGGCAGCAAGATTTTGGCACATGCCAGAAAAAAGTAAACATGTCAGACTACACTTTCCTCTATGATCCTCCTGGAACTTGGACAGGATAGTGGCAGAGAATTATGAAAAATTTGGACAATGTAGCCTCAATGCCTAATCTGTGTATCTTTTCACCCACCATCCCATCCACGCCACCATTCCACAGGGAATCCACTAGCCAATACTTCACCCATTACTTACAAATGAGATATGGGGGGGAAGAATCAACCAAAATTCCAGTATATTTTGTTCCAGTTGACATCTTGCTATTACTTCCCAGTAGCATCATGGATAACGTAACCATGGGCTCTTAAAAGTGGCCAGTGTTATTTCATGGAAGGATAAAGCTTTGTCATGAAACACTTATCCTTCAGTTTTATTCCCAGTGATTTACCAATGTGGGCCTTTGTTCCTACCAAGGCCTATAAGACTGCAGCTCCATCAATCTTTAGGAAACCTCTGCCCCATCAGTGCTGTTTCTGTCTCATGCGGTGCTGCAACATTTCCCATAAGGCGGATGGTAGGTTGTTTCTTGACAGCAGGAATCTCACTAGGAGCATATCATGCATGGGAAATGATCCTCAGCACCTGCAGGCAAAAATCTACCCTGCCAGTACTCCATCCTAGAAAGAAATATTATGTAATTACCTCTGTTTGTGGCCTTGGCGAACTAGCTCTACTGTCTCTGGTTTTATAAATTCTTTATTCCCACATTTTTCCCTTAAAGTTGATAATTTTTATCTTTCTCTTTTCTGAGACTTCAGCAGGATTGTTGTAATTTTCGTTTGTAGGGCACTTTAGTTGCAAGCTCAAAAATAGCACAAACCAAAGAGAGAATAAAAGTTGTCTTTGCACTCTGCTATTGGGTTGATAGTCTTTGTTGTGTCCATTGCATTCAACCATTTCTTGACGTTACATAGAGTAAATTGAATTGGCTGAATGCCAGCACCTATAATGGTGGGGACCTCAGGAGGCAGCCAAGCAGAACCATCCATCATTTCACACAATCAAAATATTTTAATTTTGCTCAAGAAGCTTTCATGAAATACCAGTAATGTGACGTTATTACAATATGTGAATATCACACAGTCACTTTCACAATTTCTGACTATGTCACAGCAGAGGGAGCTGAGTGAAATACATTAAAAATACAATCATTGCTTGGCAGTCAATGGGTTAAATTTACAGTGGAGCAGAAATTTGTTTATGTCAAGTAAGGCTGATGTGGGGAAGGATAGTTAGAACAAAGTATAGCACAGGAACAGGCTCTTCAGCCCGCCGTATCCATGCCGCTTATGATACCCTAACTAAACTAAAGAAAAATGTTCTGCTCTTACTTGGTCCATATTCCTCTATTCTCTCCCCATTCGTGTAGCCATGCAGATTCTCTTAAATGTTACTAATGTGCCTGCTTCTACCATGACCTCTGGCAGTGCATTCCAGGCACCCATCACTCTCTGCATGAAAAACTACATGCACATCTCCCTTAAACTTTCCTGCCCACCACCCCCCCCCCCCCCCACCCCACCACCACACGTCTCCCTTAAATTTTCTCTCTTTCACCTTTCTTTGTTTATTAGTATTATCCAAAGATAAGTTGTACTGATTGAACTAAGTGGCTGTGATCATATATGATCATCATATATTCACTCCAAATCTATATACAAATTGAAGGTGTAAACAAGAACATAGAACATTACAGCGCAGAACAGGCCCTTCGGCCCTCCATGTTGCGCTGACCAATTAAGAAAAAGCAAAGACCCTCTAACCTAAACCATTCCCTTTTCATCCATAAACCTATCCACAGACCTCTTAAACGCCACCAAACTTGGCGCATCTACAACTGCAGCAGGCAGGGCATTCCATACCCTTATCACCCTCTGGGTAAAGAACCTACCTCTGACATCCGTCCTATAAGTACCATCCCTTAATTTGAAGCTATGTCCCCTCGTGCTTGCTTTCTCCGTCCGAGGAAAAAGGCTATCACTGTCCACCCTATCTAAACCTCTGATCATCTTATATGTTTCAATAAGGTCTCCTCTTAGCCGCCTTCTTTCTAACGAAAACAACCTCAAATCCCTCAGCTTCTCCTTATGAGACCTTCCCTCCATACCAGGCAACATCCTGGTAAACCTCCTCTGTACCCTCTCCAATGCCTCCACATCTTTCTTATAATGTGGCGACCAGAACTGTACACAATACTTCAAGTGCAGCCGCACCAGAGTTCTGTACGGTTGCAACATGACATTGTGGCTCCGAAATTCAATCCCCCTACCAATAAAAGCTAAGACTCCGTATGCCTTCTTAACAACCTTATCGACTTGATTGCCAATTTTTAGGGATCTATGCACATATATACCTAGATCCCTCTGTTCATCAACACTATTAAGAGTCCTACCATTAGCCCTATACTCTACACATTTGTTATTCCTGCCAAATTGAATTACCTCACACTTTTCTGCATTAAACTCCATTTGCGACCTCTCGGCCCAGCTCTGCAACTTATCCAAGTCTCTCTGCAAACTATAACACCCCTCTTCACTATCTACCACTCCTCTGACTTTGGTGTCATCCACAAATTTAGTAATCCATCTTTCTATACCCTCATCCAGATCATTTATAAAAATTACAAACAGCAGTGGCCCCAAAACAGATCCCTGAGGTACACCACTTGTAACCGAACTCCATGATGAATAATTTCCATCAACCACCACCCTCTGTCTTCTATCGGCTAGCCAATTCCTAATCCAATTAGCTAAATCACCCTCAATCCCATACATCTGCATTTTCTGCAGAAGCCTTCCATGCGGAACCTTATCGAAGAAGAAAGACATAAATATGTGATCATAAGGAACTATATTTCAAGGTTAAGGTTATGTTATATATAGGACAGCATAAGTCTCTTTGCTTAAATGCATAATTTACACTGTTTACTATGATGCAGCCTCAAAACTCACAAAGAAACCATAAGAAAATCCGAATGTAGAGCAGACACATCTAGAAAAAAATGAAGTTTCATGTTTTATAACAAAATACTTAAAAAAAAATTGAGATGAGAAGAGGTAATATATCCTTCCCATTGAAACTTCAAATAGTATTCAACAAATGTGAGGATAAATCCATGATTTTACTCAAACTGAATTTCAGAATTTCTGAATCAACTATGTCATAATTCCAAACTCACCAGGATCAGATTGTGGAAAGGTATTGGAAAATCCCATTCAGAAGTTCCAAGGTCAGGCAGTGCAAGGTAATTGCCCAGAAGTTCAACTTCTTCTGGGTAATTGTGATTTAAATCACAAACTTCGAATGGCTCAAAATATGTTACACAGGTAATTAACCAGAAAAGATTAGAAGAATTAAAGCCACTTCTAACTTTTGGGTAGCTATTGTACAACACCAGACCAATCTCCTGCCAGAACCACACTCCCACACCCCGTAATATAACTCCCACCATCCCCAAGCTCCTCATGGGATTTTCCTGCCCCAGATGCCTGCCAACCCTATCCACCCATCTGGCCAAAATCCCTACTTCATTCAAATTCCCCATACCTGACACCACTCAGCAGGCCTGACCTGCTCTGGCCCCACAACTGCCCCACCCTGCAAGTCTGACCCCATCCCAACCAGATATTTCCTGATCTCCACACAACACGATCTTCCCCTCTATTTGAGGTCTGACCTAACATTATCCCCTCCTGAGGTTTCACCCATTCCTGACCTATCCAGATCCACCTCCATCAATGACCAACCCTTTTTCACCCACTCCCATGTGGTCTGCCCACCCTCACCTCCTAAGGTCCAAACTCCTCAAGGACTTTTAAATTTCATGGGACTTTTAACTTACTTGGTTTACACCAGTTTGTTCTACAGAGGAGCATGTCCTCCTTTAACCTGATAGAGCAGCACTTCAATGAGCTGCAGCACCTGCATCACACCCAACCTGAGTCAGAAGGTCAGGCGAGACAGACTCAGAAAAAAATTGCAATGGCTTCTAATCTAAAATTCTTTTCATTATGTTTGAGTTCTTTGTCCTCATCCTTCTCTATCTCTGATTTTCTTCAATGCTTACACACCTGCCAGTCCATTAACTTTCCATTTCTCTGAACCAACTTACATTCACCCCACAATTTGCACTGGAATTTGCTGTCTAAATACCTCTGCTCTCCATCTCATTCTCCTCCAATTAAACCCTCCTTAAATTTCATCACTTCAGCTAAACTATTCGTCTAGTTCTCCCTCTTTGACTCGCCATTCATTTTTTTTCAGACTATGCTTCTTTGACTGTAGATAATTTTTCTATGATAAAGATGCTAGATAAATGCAGGATGCTTTTGCTCTTACATGGTAGGGTGGATTGAAATGCATATTTTGTATTATAACTGCGTGGGATGCAGATTTGAGTTGTCTCACCACTAGATTTCCAGTTATAGCCAGTAGAGATAGATAGGATTGTCTTGTTACTCATCATTGAGTTGTATAAACTTGTTATCCCCTTGACCGCAGCTGGTGTGCCAGTCAGAGAGACCAGAGAACTGGGGAGAGTATACACAAATTTAATGCTATTACAGTAAAAAAAACACAAGAAAGAAATTTTTAAAAATTTTAATGCAATGTTATCTTAATTTGCCATATCTGTTTTTTCACTTAGATCCATGATTCTGTTGGGATTGATTTTCAAGGAAAAAATAATATTTGTCCATATTTCCCATTGGTAGGTAAAAGATGGTCTACAGGAAACTTTAAGTTAATTGCTCTTCGATTGCAAGGAATTTGATTTAATTTTTATTATCAGCCCCAAATAGGGTCCCACTCAGCACCACATACAGCACAAAGTGAGCGTAACATGGACAGAGTTCCTAGTGCCCCAGGCGCTGTTAATTTAAGGTGAGATATTTAATAATCAATACAAAACAATTTTGATTATAGAAAAAGCTGATACATTTTTGCTTCTACCGCTTTTAAATAGCTTCAATGAAGTTATATGGTTAAATAATCAAGAATTCAAGCAACACTTATTCATGGTTAATAAATATTCCATGATTTAAAAGTGACTGAAGTTCATTATGAAGTTATTATGCAAGTAAATGATACTGAGGCTTGGCATAAATCCAGTATTAAATTGTTAGTATAATGTGCGCCTCCGTGACTGTCTGCAGTATAACACCAGCCTTCACCAATACTTCTGTCCGTCTCAGAGCCAAGGATTTGAGTGTAATTTCATAGTATGTCAGCTGGAGTCCATAAAATGCAAATGGTGTCTCTTCAATTTCCTTACGAACATCATCCAATACTGCTATCAAGAACAAATAGACATATAATAATACTGATGTGCATTTAGTTGGAATAGGTAATCCACACAAACTTTGGGCTCCATTTCCACCTAAACTTATAGAAATATTACATAGGCCTAGATATCTTACCTGCACAGTTATAAGTTGAATTGTATTTAAAGCCATTATTACAGAGAATATGATATGAATGGTGCAAATTAAATAGCACTGTTTAATTGGCACTTCACTGGTTTGCTCAATGGTACACAACAGCATTAAGTGATATCATTATTATTATGCATTAACCTTCTGAAATTTATTGGAATATGTTAGGAGATTTGTACATGCAGACTGAAGAATAGCATAATCTAAATAAGGAACTTCTTAATAGCCTGTTTACATTGATTTAATATATTAATATTAATAATTAACTAGATACCTGATATGTCATAAGCACTGTATTCAAGAACATAAGTTAATACTGGTGCGTAGCAAAAAGTAAAGTTAAGCACACAGTTTTTCAGTCATCACATCCTCCTCGGAAAGCATCTGCTGGAAATAGTTTATCTATTTTGCTCAGATAAGCATGTTTTCTCATGAGTTCTCACTAAAAGGGGGTTAAAATTGATGAAATACTCTTCAAACCTGCTTCTTTCCCAACTAGTACTTAATACAGTCTTATTTAAAATCACTATGCTGGTACAATCTCTGCTTCAGATATAAATTTTGTAACTTTTTCATATCAGAATCTCATTCGAAGGATTTTTAATTCTTGGTTAAATATTGCAAGTATAGCTGGGCATTATCACGTGTATAGGGAAAGTCTGTTTTCTAGTTGCAAAGATAGTCGTTCAATTGTCTAATCCTTTTGTTTAAAAAAAAGTGTCTGTCATATGTGCCAAGATGTTTCGTACTTAGTCTTTTACATTTTGGAGGACTTGATTTGACTAAATCCTTACACAAGTCACACTAGAGTACAAGTCCCAACTCTTAATCTTTATGACTGTGTAATTTATGCACAATGTAACTTGGCGTGAAGCAGCAATCACCTGTTTTCAGATTAGTTATAGACTTCCTGACAAAAGTAGCAGCTTTTTGCTACTTAATTATTTACTCGGACATTCATTAGGCATTGCAATATGGTAACAGCTTCCACCTTGTTTTAAAGTTTCTTAATGATTTCAAAAATGCTTCTCTCCACAGGTGAAAAAGTGAGTATTCTGGAGTGTATATATGCAATGAGGATGGGTGATCACTGCTAAACTTAACAGCAATGCCTACATCCCAATAATATTTTTTAAATGTGAATCTAGATTTATTTGACAGGAATAATTGATAAATATTTTCTTGACTATCCAACAAGTGTAATGACCTTTACCATCAAACATAATTGCATTATATTCATTGGATTTCTGTAACTTATTAGAATTCTAGCTGAGCTGCGATTAGGTTCATTCATGCAGTTAAATAGAAACCTGGTAGAAAAGAATGAATAGTCAAATAGCATGGCATTATTTAAATTAGTGAGGGTAACGATCTAGCTATAACTCAAATTGAGATACATTCCAAAGTCAGTTTAAAGCACTTATTATGACTAAAATCATCTATTAGTGAAAGCAATTTGGGGCTGAATTTATAGGCCCAGATGGGACAAGCAGCTAAATGTGTAGGTGGGATTCCATTTCTTCCCCTGTACACTTTCTCTCCCTGCCTACCTTGCTTCAGCTGCAGCCACCGACTATCCTTTCGAAAGAGTTCAATTCCACATTGGTACCCAGCTTTCAAGGGCATTTTTATTGTAAATTTAAAATTTTGGAATGCCCCCTCTTTCATTTTCACTTGTCTTGAAGTGTTTTCTAAATGCTGAAGAGTCTCCTATCTGCCCTCCAGCTTTGACAGCCTGCCATTATCCTTAATGAGACAATGAGCCTCTGGCCACTAATTGGCCAATTCAGGGAAAATCCCAACTAGTTCCCCATGCAGTACAGACTCCAGTTTAATGCTGATAGCAGAGTCCTGAATCCCGCAGGGAAATTCTGCCTTGAGCACCAAATATCCACATGAGGTGAAGCTTTATTCATCCCTCACTCAGGCCTAATCTTAACAAAGTACACAGGGTCATTGAGAGATTCTCTGTTTAACACGCCAACTTCAGGCACTTGTGTCACTCCGAATGGATCTGGGATTCTACTAGATAATCCAATAGATGTTGTCATGTGCCATCCATCCATCAAAAAGAATTTATCTTGCTGTCTGCAGTTCTTTTCATAAGGATGACACTTTGAAATGATTGTGAAAGAAAAATAGATTTGTTCTGGCCAGACCATGATCCCAGCCTAGACCCTCATATGGATTCCCCTTCCATCCGTTATCCTGGCACCCTCCCAGCATCAAAAAACAGGAACTCTCAGAGTAGACATTCTATGATTACACCTTCCCCTGCATTAATAATAGGTCAGAGGGGATGCCTATGTGGGATGTTCTTTTGGAGAGTCAAATGGCCTTTTTCGGCACTTTAGCGGTTCTATGGTTCTGTGATAAGGAGAGAACTAGCATATTTGGCTTCTGGCCTAATTTGCAATACATAGAAACATAGAACAATACAGCACAGAACAGGCCTAATCTTCCAGTGCATTGCTATCAAGTTTGGAATACACTGGAAGGGTTACAGATAAATAGCTGTTCAATTTATCCACAGCAGAAGAAATTGTGTCCATTATATATTAAATGTGCCAACATTCCATTTTCAAATATATTGTAAACTCTTATATCAGACTTCGTCAGTGAGGAACCTATTTTAAAACTTTTCAACATTTATCTGTAGTATCTGTTATACCTGCAGGTGGTATCAAAATAAGGGTTCATTTCACACATTTTAAATAACATATTGAAAAGTTTTGAAAAATTCCAGTTGCCTGTACTTCCTAACATTTCTGCTCTTCTAGTAGCTGCTGCCCAGCCAACAGTTTAGATGATCTCTGTCCTGTTGGCTATCAATGCAACCTGTCTCTTCCTTCTCAGAGTATTGCTGGTAAGATCTAATGGCTCCTTTTCTCACTCCTCCAATGTGCCACCTCCATCAATTGTAACAGGCAGGATTTTCTGGCCACATGCACCCTAAGACTGGAAATTCCTGTCCAAGCTCAATGGCCCTTTAGTTGGTTCATCAAATTTTCTGTCTACCTGCTACAATTCCCAAGGTGGGTGGGATGGGAGAATTCTGTCCAATATCCGTGGCTGTTCTCAAACCATTTGTCACAGCCAGTTGTGCTGCCTGGCAGTTTTTCTCCTAGAAAGGCTTTTGTATTTTTTTTTACATTCATGGGATGTGAGTTTTGCTAACTAGGCCAACATGCATTATCTATTTCTAATTGCTGTGGTGAGCTGCCTTCTTGAACTGCTGCAGTCCATGTGATGTAGGCACTTTGTAGCTATAAACAACTGGGGTGCTTTCTAAGCCAGGTAAGGATAGCAGATTTCCTTTGCTAAAGCAAATAGAATGGGCACACTAACATCAGTACCAATCCTGTATTTGTTCATAGACATCATTCAGTGAAGAGTGAGGGTCAATGCTCTCTAGTCCCATTACCAAAGCAGAGGTAAATTTCAGGCATTGGATCACAACAAGCATTGGTGTGGGAAAGTGCAGGAATAAAATGGTCCCCGCATTATAAGAAAGATGTAGAGGCATTGGAGAGGGTACAGAGGAGGTTTACCAGGATGTTGCCTGGTACGGAGGGCAGGTCTTATGAGGAGAGGCTGAGGGATTTGAGGTTGTTTTCGTTAGAAAGAAGGCGGCTAAGAGGAGACCTATTGAAACATATAAGATGATTAGAGGTTTAGATAGGGTGGACAGTGATAGCCTTTTTCCTAGGATGGAGAAAGCTAGCACGAGGGGGCATAGCTTTAAATTAAGGGGTGATAGTTATAGGACGGATATCAGAGGTAGGTTCTTTACCCAGAGGGTGGTAAGGATATGGAATGCCCTGCCTGCTGCAGTTGTAGATGCGCCAAGTTTGGGGGCGTTTAAGAGATCTGTGAATGAGTTTATGGATGAAGAGGGAATGGTTTAGGTTAGAGAGTCATTGCTTTTTCTTAATTGGTCAGCGCAACATCGAAGGCCGAAGGGCCTGTTCTGTGCTGTAATGTTCTATGTTAAACATAGTCATTGGTGAGAAAGAGTGAAATCGGGAGACAGGTGGAGAGACTAGGGACAGAGATACTGAAGGACTGCAGAAACAGCTATTGGAGAACCAGGAGAGAAAGTTTTTGTACAAAGGCTGGATTTTTGCCATGACAGAATGTTTCTCCAGATGGCTCATGAACCCTGAAATTGCAAGTCCTGCCCCCAAACAGCACTTCCAATTTTTATGGAGGAAGTTCATATTATACATATGCAGGTTTCAGGAATTCAAATTGGATTTTGGTAACCTAAAAGTCCAAGACCCAAAATGTGCAGAGTAACCCTGCTAAAGGCTGGTCTAAAGTTTGTGCATTTCTTTGGATAGCTAGAGTACTTCTTTGAAGATGTAAGATACCCCTATGGAGCTGATCCCAGGGCATCTTTGTGGAAGATCAAGTGACCTTTGGAATATTAAAAATAGGCATGGATGCACATTAACTGTCAAGCTCATTGGTACTGTCAACAAACCCATCGAAATAAACTGTCAAAATTATCAAAAGGACATGTCAAGAGGACCTGTCAAGAGCATCAAGAGGATTTGTCACAAATGTCAAGAGGAGCAGTGAAGACAAGCTGTCAAAAGCACTGGCCAAATGACGTTGTCAAGGTTTTAAAAGTTCTTCCCTTTAAGTCTTCGAAAGAATGTCTGAAGTGTTAAAATAAATCTTTATTTTGCTAATTCATGCTACCTGTTGACAAAATTCTTAGGACTTCCATTACTGGCTTGTTGCTACTGCTGCATGACTGATTATGCAACCATCCATTATTCCAGTTTGATGCTTGCTATTTGATTGTCAGCTACAAATGGCTGTAGACTTTTCGAAGTGGGACTATGAATTCTAATTCTTGTTATTACAAGGGCTTGTACACTTAAATGAGATGTTTGTTATTATACAGTCTTATGTAATTGAAGAAATGTAAATATAGTCAACCTCTTTTAGGGAAAGGATGTTTTTCAATGTAGTGGTCTTCAATAGACAGAATTTTATTTTATAAAACTTTATTTTATATCATCCCTGCACTGTTCCTGGGGTCTGCTCATGGTGGATACGGAATAGGTTGGTATGATAGCTTTAAGGGCAAAGAGTGGTGGATGAGGGGGTGTCATGGGTTGCCATGAGTTGGCAGTAAGTTTGCCAACTCTTCCTTAAAACATGCTCTGTTGCCCAGGTAACCTAGTATTGGCCAGTCCATGTCGCACAGTAGCTTATCCATGTTGTTCTGCAAAATGGTTCCAGTTAGCCCAATTCTAACCTTGCACTTCAGGGACTCCAAAGCCTATGTGATCTGAGCTTTAGGATTCTTTACCCTATGGAATTCATCTACAAACACTGCAGAACATTCGAAACAATTGGTATCATTCAGACAGAAGTGAACTGTTTCACAGGTTGTCAGGGCAATTTCACACTTCCTCCATCGAACACAACTGAGGGTATGGTCTTTTTGAAGAGGTACAGGAATATAGTTTGACATGGAGGGAAAGGGAGGTATGGGGGCGGGAACATTGGCATAGGTATGGGGGCTATTGGTGAAGGCCACGTGAGTTTAGATTGCCATGAAAGATATGAGTGGACAGGGTGAATACAAAGACACAGGTTGGCATGGTGGGTATGAAGAATTATGGGGGTGGAACAGAACACGAGGGTGGCATGGGTTGACATGGATGATGATGCATGTAGATTTTGTATGTGTAGGAGGGGGTGGAAGGAAGGAGGCTGGTGAAGGGGTGTAAAGGCTAGACAAATATTTAATGTCTTTTCTTTATTTAAAAATTTTTGGTCACAGTGTTAGAGCCTCAAGACAGGTCAAGTACCCAAGCACTTCCACATCAGCATCATTCTCACTCCTTCCAGGATTGCTCGACCCAACTTCTAATTTTACCCATACTCCCAGAACAAAACTCCAATGCATGGACAGCTATTCTTAAAAGTCAGATTCCTAACTTTGTGCACAAACCTGCAAATGAAACCTAAGCCAAAGAGAGATATTGAGAGAAGATACCAGCAATATTTGAACATCAAAGAGCCATACACAGAGGGGTCAGGGAAATAAATAAATTGGCAGAAAAGGTGAAAGATTGAGCAAATAGGATGAGAAAGGAGGTGTTTTGGAATAGAGAAACAAATGGGAAAACCGGAGTAGAGATGGGACAGATATCTGTAGACAATGAGAGAGAGATTGGACAGCTGGATAAACCATAAGTAGTTGAACAGAGACAGTGAAACAGTTAAAAGGATACACAGAGAAATTATGACAACGTACGAAAGATCAACCAACTAAGGATTCATTGTGAGCAAAATAACTTGAAAGCTACTAATGTATTATTAAAATGAATATATTTCCTTACCTATAAATTCTGTGCAGTCTTGTCGATGTTGACTACGTGCATTCCCTGCTATATTGAAATTATCTCTGTAAGTGAGATCATTAGAATTTTCCCATTGAGAACATTTACTTGTCTTATTTCCGCAGTTTCCACCTCTATTTACATCCTTGTTGTCTGAGGGTTGCTAATCCTGTTTCCATTATGCCATTGTATCATAATTGGGTAAGTAGGAAAAAGCAAGCCCCAAGTCAGTATGTGCCTTTAGTATTAAACACTCCAACCACACGTGCTAACCAGACTTCAAGAGCATCTAGGGAATGGGCAATAAATGCTCACCTAGCCAGGAAAGCCCACATTTCTTGAATGACTTAAAGCTACAACTCTGAAATTACCCTATTAAAAGATAATCTTCTATTTTGTATGCAGTTACAGGTTTTGGCCATCAAGTGGCATTGTGAAGCAGATTTGTCAATTCTAATTCAAGAATTTTGTTCTGCCATTTTAATTTGTAACTGAAATATTTAACGTCCAAAACAAAATAGTTATGCATATAATATTAATCTGATTAATTTTTAAGAAGCAAAAAGAATTAGAAGAAATGTTTTAATTAAATTATCTTCTGTTCAACCTGCTGAGATTTTCCAGCATTTTCTGTTTTTATTGAATGACATGGGAGACCATGATTGCCAATGCCCTCTTAGGGAATTATACTCAAAGAGAGACAAAGAGAGAAGATACCGAAGTTAAAGTTTTTTCCCTGAAGGCATCAGCCATTCTAAAAGCTCGAGCTCTGATTTGATATTTTAACCAATTTGGACTGTGAATTTTAAGCACATGATGACTACTTGATTTTTTTAAAGGTTGGAATTTTTTTTTCAGTTTCTAGTAGTTCCTGCTCTGTTGTTTTCAAGTTTATTTGAACAAAGTTAGTAATAAATTTCGAAATCTTTATTGAGGAAAAATTTATATTGGCTGTTTGTAGAGGAACTGAGAAATAATTCACTGTATTTTATATGCACCAGTTGTAGCTATTGTTTTAATTTGCGTTTATTACAGTTTGAAATGAAATAATTATCTCCATTGGTTGCGAATTAGCAAGGACTTAAGTGAATGCATCCACTAGCAGGTTAGTGGTTCTAACTGCAAGCAACTAGGCAGTACAGAGGCATGCATAGTGATTCTTTCACACTTAATTCCTTTTCAAGGAAAATAGCCAGGTTAATTTTGTTAAATATAAATAAAGCGTTTTGAGAGAAACAGAAAGAACATATTGATAATATGTAAATAAAAGAAAGGGAGGAGGAGGAAAATATTTTGAAGAGTGAGGAGACTTCATGTTTCTTAATCCTTATGGGGTAATGAGTGGAATTTGTAAGTTAAAGATAATGAACCAACAGCAAAACAAAGGGAGGAAAAACATACGGTGGTTGAGTGTGTAGTTTCAAGTGAAAGAAATGATATGGCACTGCACATAAAAGATTGGTGGAAGAAGGAAGGAATGGTAAGAGGTTGAAGAGATAAGGGCATGATAGAAGTGAGAGCGTTTGGAAATATAAGATCAACTGGAGGAAGGAATAAAAGGAGAACCACTCAAAGGGATATTTTTCCTACATCTGCAAGCCGATTTGCACCCTTACAGCTGTTGATGGGTCTTTTCCATGCCACCCACTACGTCCTGCCCATAAGAAAAGAACAAGGAATAGAAAAAGAAACAGAAGAGAAATATAAAAAAAGATTTGGGGAAAGAAAAGCAGAAGAAAAAGACAGAAACAGAAGGGGAGAGACAGAGCAAAATGGGACAAAAAAAAGGCAGGAAACTGACTTCTCCATCATACCATGTGGAATATCACAAAAGATTGATTGACTTGTGTAGGAAGCACAGATGTCTGTTAGCATCCAGTTTGGCAAATGCAACAAAGTCAAATAAGGTATCAGTATCCAGTCAGGAAGGTAAAAACATGCTGAAAACTGTGTAAGAATCTAAAAGAACAATATTCAAAATATTGCATTTCAAGGGAAATATGTTCTAACCTGCTTTCTTCAATACCTGTACCTGTGATTATTGACATAGTCAGGCAGCAAGTCTCTGCTTTGTATCCTCCACTATATTGATAGTGTATTACACCAACATTTCTAAGAAAACATACTTCAAAACAAATCTGATCACACACCTGCAGCCAGGAACCTAGAGCAATAGTCTGAACTTCACACAAATGAAGTGGGAGAATATGCTGGAAAACTTCAGCCTGCTTTCCAAATTGAGACTTCATAAAGAGTGAATTTGGATCATCTATGAAAAACAATTGAGGTTCAGCTGTTGTTTGGTTAATTCTAGATGAATGCAAGCTGAATTCAAGTCTGTGAGTTGCTGCAATTCAGTTTGAGAACATGATGATTCTTCTCCAAAATAATTTATCTTCAGAGTATATTAAACAAAGTTTTTTTCATGCGTGGTTCATGTTTATTGCTAATACACACCAAGCACTTTCACACACCTTTTTTTAATCTCAGTAATTGATTATTTGGTTTTTCTTCACATTTTGATTTTTTTTGCAACATTTAAAAAATTCCAGTCTTCAAAAAAGCAATAACTTTCTTCATTTCATATTAGTTTCAAAAAATGTCAATTGTATGAATGTATAAATATTTCAAAATAATCCAAATGTTGAAATTTAGAGAAAGCTGCATGAATTGAATTTTTTTGAAATAAGAGTTTAATAAAAGTTAATTGTTCAATCTTGTGTGGCTTCACACATTATTCCAAAGTGGATTATGCATTTTAACTAATAAGAGCAACATCTGTAGTGTCCAACACTACAGTTTCAACTTGCATATGACATTTAAGTTGTAAATACACTTAAAGTTGTGGGATGTTATTAAGAGCGTGTGTGAATAAAAACACTGGGAGTGCTTGTAAAACAGTTTCAGGCCTATTGTAGGGGAGGAATAATGGATTTCTCAGAAGCCGTTTTGATTTTATGCATGTGCACTGCCATTGTGAAGTTGTAGCATTGTGCAGCTTTCAGTGACATCATTTATCATTTCAACACCTCACCCCACCCCTCCCCCCCAAAAAATCACACACAAAACACTTTTATCAAGACTTGCTTATGTTTCTTGCAAACACTGAGACAGAACCAATGATAAACTACAATGGAGTTTTGTCACTTACTGTGACATGCAGAAGATTGGCAGATTTATGCAACTATTGGTACTAGTCTTACTTTTCAGGAATAATATAGTGCAATTGGTTATTTGTTTAGAGTTTGATGCTTAAATCATGTGAACCCTGAAAGCAGATCATCAACGGCAGACTTTATTCAAAGATTAGAAATAATGCTATCACCAGAATAAAACATTGGTATCATACACAAGTCCTGACTCTATTGGAAAGGGCAAACTCTTTAAAGTCATGTTGTCCGGTTTGCTTTCATCCAGGCTGCTTCAAAACTTAGAAACCGAATGGTTAATATTGTGTTTCATTTAAGCACAAAGTGCATAGAATTCTTTCCTAACTGCTGCAATTTGGCCTTTCACTATATTTCAAACTAAATTATTCTGTGCAATATGGTGGACAATAAGGACAAAATCTTGATTCACTCCAACTTATCAGTCACAATTAATCAATCTTAACAATGGAAATAATGATGTGTTCAAAGAATCTGAAAGCTCTAGGTCATTTCTAGGGCAGCCTTCTTGTTTCTTTTTAGCTTATAGCTTTTAGAAAAGTACTGTTTTCTAAAATCTGACGAAAGAAAGAACTATAATCCCAACCATTGTTAATCGTTAGTAAACCGCAACATAAATTCGTGAAACTGGTTCAGATCCAAATTCTAACTATAGTTACATTTCTGTGCCTTCATGAGAAGCTTATTGTAACATTTCCAATTCCAATGCTAGCAAAAGGGCTAACCTGCAGCTTTGAGCTGGTTACACGCTTTAGTTAAGTGCTCCCACCCACTGCCTTTGGGTCTGTGCAAGGTCTGTGACCTGTTTAGAATTTTCAAGTGAAATGTCATGTTGCCCCTCCCAAATGGGAGTTTCTGCTCTCATTTGATCAACAAAAAACGATTGGGGATGGTAAAATCTGTGTCTCTGTATTGTAATGTGGAAAAGTTCACAAAAATGCACCATGCGAAAAAGCTAATACTTATTACATTACCAGTGAAATTCCCATAAAACTTTAAACATAGTATTTATCCCTTTCAAAACTGCAATATAAATATTTAAATGTATAGCAAATGCAAGAAAATGTAAAATGCAAGATTTTAAATGTTTTCCATTGTGAAGGTGTATTTTATTATCTTTATATAATAATTCATATCATTATGACATGATTATTCTGCATATTTGAAAACTGTCATGCAATTTATATATCAATGTTATTCTCCAGTTGTTAGAAGTATTTAATGTATATGTAACAAAGGTAAACTTAACCTTGAGGAAGAAATGTTGCATGCTAATAAAATCATTTATTTCCTAATTAGTAGAAAAGGATCTAACCAAAAACAGCCAAGATGATCAGCCAAAATCAGCCAAGATTATATTGAATCCCCAAGATACCATATCAACAAAAACAAATTAATTTAGTAAAGGACTTATGAACAGGAACAATTATCGTATCTGTTCTTATTCTTAAAAAAAAGATGGCCAAAATTGCTATATGGAGTAAACTTGTCATCCTTTGAATCCACTTCTGCTGTTCTGTTTACTTTTAGTTTATCAAAATATTTATTTTATAAATTGGAAATTTAATGAAGGTGACAAGTGTTTTAGTGATGCTTTTAATACACAAAGCAAAACAGGTGTGAGGGGTATTCTATCTCTATAAAGAGATAGAATATTTTAAAAATATTTTAAAAATATTTTAAAGAAATTTTTAAAATTTCTTTTAAAAAGCGGAATCTGCCTATCTCTATAAAGAGATAGAATACACAGATTTGGAAATTGAAATTTGCCCAGATTCTTTCAGGACTTAACAAAATTTTGAAATCATTAGTGGATTATGAAGGATCTTCCTGGTGAGTGAATAAGTTAGGTTTTCCTTACTATATAAAAAGGTACTGAATAATTTTGTTTAAATAAACTCAACTGATCAGTTCAGATGGCCATTTAGATTGGAAGCTACATTCTGAAGTGGTTTGTATCTGCCTAACTGAGCTCCATTATTGCAGAAACCACTTTTATGAAAGGTCTGTTCAGACTTTCTTCTGCCAAACCTAAGGGAGATACTAGCCCATACAAAACAGCTATGTAGATTGATATGCTGTTGTATTGGTTACATTTGCACTGAAGACAAAAATGGCAGTTGTATTGCAAGAGAGCTGTAAACCAACTCTGATGGCATGAACCACATGTGACATACATAAATAAGGCCACTGCATTAACATCATGAGATTGCCTAATGCTCTGTCAACACAGTGGTTAGAATTGCTGCCTCACAGCCCCGGGGATCTGGATTTGATTCCCAGCTTGGGTTATTGTACGTCTGGAGGTTGCACATTCTCTCTGTGTCTGTGTGCATTTCCTTCGGGTGCTCTAGTTTCCTCCCACAGTCTGAAAGACATGCTGGTTAGGTGCATTGACCTGAACAGATGCTGGACTGTAGTGACTAGGGGAATTTCACAGTAACTTCATTGCAGTATTGATTTCAGCCTTACTTATGACTAATAAATAAATAAACTTCACTTTAAATGCGATAAACAAATCTTTCATCCCATTCTTAAATTTTCCATTCTTTATTCCCACTCTTCTTGACATTCTTTCACTAGAAAACTTTATTAGTGATAATGTATCAAATTTGAAGACATCATTTTAGACCTAAACTATTGTTTTGATTAGGTCTTAGAACTAAAGCAAACATAATGCCTGTAATATATAGGAACATTAAGGATTGGAATGTCATTATTTTAATGAAATTTGCCTTGGTTTCTGTGTAGAACAGTTCAATTCCATGCATTAATCTTAAAACGGTTTTCACTTACATAACATACAGCCTCAAAGTGCTTCATGCAAGAGGAATTGCTTTCAAAGTAATTTCACTTGTTGGTTTAGAAGCAAACATGGCATCTAATTTATACACAGCAAGGTCCCACAAATAAAGAACCAGTTAACCTGTTTTGGTGATGTTGAGTGAGTGGTGACTGCTGGTTCACTACTGTTGTCAGTGCCCTGAAATATTTTTTGTGAAGAGTGCATGGGCTTTAGTTTATTGTATAATTTCTTTTAAAAAGCGGAATCTGCCCATTTTTCATTCCCTGACTGTTGCATTGAAACATCAGTCAGATGTGCTTAAGAGTTGAAGTGGGGTTTCAATATATATTCTTCTCATTCAGAAGTAAGATTTCCACCACTGTGCCCAGATAAAGTGATAATAAATATATTTATATTATACTTCCGTGTACAAATTTGGGTCTGCTGTAGTTACCTTCTTGGGTTCTATTTCTCTTGAATATGGTGTGAAATTTTATGAAAATTGATTCACAATGATTCAATTAGAGGCATGTAAGTAATCCCTTATGATCTGCACCAGACAAAAGTATCTTCTGTTATTCTTCCATCACTCTGAAAGCAAACTGAGCAAATAAAGTAAGCCGGATTTGGAACTAATCATGTTACAGCAAGCAACCATAAAGGGTAAAAGTTGTGATCAGCATGTGATGATTAATTCAAACAGTACAAAATACGTTTGTTTGATGGTTAAAACCAGTAGAGAGTGTGTCATACTTCTCAGTTACAATGGTTTAAACAAGATGTATTCTAATTGTCCTGAAGTTTAAAACTTTTCAGTTCAGCTAAGGCCCTCAATACTTTACCCATAACGAACCCCAATTTCTCTTGCAGCCTTCATGATTCAAAAATTTGTGATTTTGGCACGGGTAGATGAAAGCTTTCCATCACACTGCATGTGAGATGCTTACCTAAAGAAGCGAATATTTGCTTAGGAGGTCGTCTTTTGTATAAAACGACTTGCATTTTGTACATTAGCCACCAATCGACTGATGGATTTGCTTTACACTAAAATCTTATTAGATAATTAACAATAATGGCGCTCGTTAACATTTTGCATTTTTTGCCTTTAATATAAATTGACTATACAATGGAGGGCAATGGAATTCTGAAACGATTTCACTCAAGACCAGGGCCTATATAATCAAAGATGAGGAAGTTCCCTGGTGGGCTGTGAGCCATTCCTCACTTGCGGAACAAACAGCTTGTCTCGCTTTTTTTTGTCGACCGTTTTAAAACAAAAGATGACAAAGCACAAGATTCACTTTAAACGCTACCGCTTCTAAGTAGACGAGTGAAAGCAATTAACCATTACTTTATGAATCAGGATTAGTGGAACGCTCATGAAACTATCGAAAGTCTCTGACACCAGTACTGCCAGGTATTTCTGTACTTCCATCATGTGATATCATTCTTTGGTTACAGTGGCCTCTAACTTTACATTTAGAGCAAGTTTATATTGTGGATTTTGCCTTCTTATTGCGCTACATTAAGATAATTCAATATTCTGTCCACCAGTTTATACTCAGATTTTTTATCAGAAGGCTCAACTGAGTTTGAAATTAAAACACAGGACAAAGGCTATGACATTTTATTATTTGGGCATTGTTAAAAGTAACAAAGCATTGCTGTGATTCCGGCCGCTTTTTAAGAGTTGATTTTTTTGGATAGGGTCGTCTGCTCCAAATAAATCTTTTCTAACATTCAGAAAGGAAATATTTTGAACACTGTTATTTGATTAGAGAGCATTATGTATGAGACGGTATAACTTTGTATTGTCCCCTCACGTCACTTAGAAGGCACGTGCCTGTGTTCAGCCTCACCTACAGTGTAACCATAGACTCTTGTAATAATCACATCTGTCCTAGTGCACCAATTTAAATTGGATCCATAAGCAATGCTTTTCATACGTTGTATTTCCATCTTTCCATACATTGGTTATTTTAATCTTATTCCTGAAAAAAAACCTGAGAGAATGACTAATTACATCTTCTAAACAGCGTGAAATAACCAAAAAAAACTCATCTCTGTAATGTGATTGTGGTCCGTGTTTTCTTTTAATCTAAAATAAATATTGAGCATTTTCACTGGCAAGTGACCTGTGCTACACAAATTACTTTTGTGATCAGTGCCAAATTCATTAAAAATGTATTTGAATGTGAGTTAATTTTTAAAATGCTGGTATTGGATAAGAAACATGTTGATGTACACACACATGCACATTGTAAGCTACTTCCCAGTAATTCAAAAAAACCGTTGGCTGATGATTTCTTTCTACTTTTATTTGTTCACAGATCTTCTGATAACACGTGTTGATGAATAAGTACCACGGTGCTGGAAACCCAGCTCTCCCACTCCAACCTATAAGCTTAAAGTAACGAGGGAATTGTTAATCGAGCAGTCAATGCCAACAAGAGCCTTTTTTTTGCACATTGGATGGATTTAACTAAGAAATATAGACGGACGATGTCCAGCACAAACCGTGGAATTTTGCAACAGACTCTTTATAAAAATTAGTGTCGTTTTCTTTACACTCTGAAGTTCACAATAGGATCGGCATAATGGGCGTGTTGAAATAACTACAACCTCCACTTATGTTGTATTTGCATTCTTTTATCCCCAACTACTAAATTAAATGTTTAAAATTAAAACTTTAATGAGCTAAACATTAGTTACTAAAAATTCAGAGGATACTCTATTAAGGAAAGGCCTTCAACATGCATGGTGAAAACCTGTTGACTGTATTTTATAATACTTTTCCTCAATCTTCTTGCAGTAAGTCATTACGGTGATATATGCATTAAAGCCAATTTTACGCAATGATGGTGTCTGGACTGTTCATTTTTTTCTGAAAGGGGCTGTTATCACTACTTTGCCAAGTCATTTTAATATTCATATCCAATGCATCAAGCCCATTCGAAAACCGATGGTAATTTTTTATTTGTCGTATACACAGATGTTGACCCACTCAGATCAAACAACGCTAACTCTTTGTACCGAGAAGAATTTACACTGTGCCTACTCTCACTTTTGAAACAAAATGCTTTATTTTTCTCCCAATTGTGTAGTGTAACCGGTGGCGTCTGCTGCAACAGCAAGAAGGTAAAAGATGTTTGAAAGATTTGAATAATCAAACGCTTTGGTTTTCTAATGTGTTTGTCATGGTAAAATACAGCCCCTGTCTTTCACCCTCTCATAAATCAATATCCTCAGACAGAAAGTTTTATGGTGAGTTTAACACTAATTTAAATATTTAGTAGGGAACACTCAATGTTGTATTTTAGCACCTCTTCGAACATTGTCACAAAATTCTGTTTGTAAATTAGAGTCCTTCTTAAAACCATTTGCCCTTTTTTCCTATCGACAATTTCAAGTTCTTAACCATACGGAAATGTATCAATTCGCGTAAAGTTTCACCTGCATTATTTAACTACACACGATTTTAACCAGATTTTTAATCATACCAGACACAACTCAACACCTTAAGCTACAATAGCACTTCTGTAAAAAGAAGCAGATACACGATCACCTGTGGAAATGTGGATGTTTTAGAGACTCTAATTGTTTTCCACCAAATAAATCATTCACCCGGTGAATTGGGCTCAGTGGGTGGGGTTGGCTGGATTGATGACACTTGCTGTTGAACAGGGTCCTTGAGCTGCTCACAACCTGTTGAAATTCAGCGACAGGGTTAATCCCAATCGTGCTGGACCACTTCCCAGACCTGGCTCCTAGCCATTTCCACTAATCCTCCCTGCAGACCAAGTACCTCCACAATTAGACCAACCCAAGCGGAGATCTTTCAACAACATTTAGCAGTTTCCATCAACACAGGGTGGAGAATCTAATGGGCAGTAAATGACCTGTTGAGGAATTGGATAAGATAGGCCAAGCAGTCGTTTTACCAAAAATGGGACTAGAAGATATTTATTTATGAAGTAATTGGCACATCTTTTTAAAGTCTCAAACAATATTTTGTTCATTTCCATTAATGGCATTATTCCAGTAAGTCAACACAAAAAGCAATCTCCTTGTTCAGCGACTTTTCACAGTCTCCTGTTCTGAAGGGAAGATCCCCATGAGAATGAATCGTTCCTTTACACAATTCACGCGCTTTAACACAGCATGTATGTAACAATAAAGCTGTAAAAAAAGAATTTGTCTTCATCAGCGCTTATACATAACTCTCTATGTAGAATAAAGCTGAACAGTTAAAGCTTCACCATCTTTTGGCCAAAATTGAGGAAAGTGTGTGTGTATGAAATACAGTAAGCAATATGTCCGTATGTGCCGTATGTTCAATAGAAATAAGAATGTGTATACTTCCGAATGTAATTCGATCAATGCTGATTTCACAATGAACTTGAACATTCAACATGAACAATTTGGATAAGATATATATGGTGACAAAACAGCCATTATAGTTAAACATGCAACTCGCAAACCTGTATTTACTATTTATCAAACCAAACATGCTCAACTTTCACAGACTTTAATGTGGTCTTTTTTTGGAGGAGCTCGTCTATTCTTGCTTACCTATTTCGGCCTCCTGGTGAGGAATGCATTCATTGCTACTCGCAGCTGCATTAGTCTTCCTAAAAAAAAACCCTGCTGAGAAATGCAAATAATAAGAAAAAACAGATCGGTTGGATAGCGAAGTAATTAATGCCTTAAAGAGCTGAGGGTTGGTTTTAGTAGTAGTCTTTTGGGGATGAGAGGTAGCCGGTGAAAAATGACGCATGCTTTTGCACTTGGGGAGCTGGCAACTGGCAAAGCCCCCTACTTCACAGAGGTGAACAAAGGAGGTCGACTGGACTAGATAGGTTGTAACAGGTTTCTATGTGTCTCCCCCGCAACACACATTGAGTGCACCATGGATGTGCATGGAATATTTTCTGCGGAACAGTGTATATGAAACAGAAAACAACTTTTATCCGGCGCCTTCGCTTCTTGGAAAGCAAAGATTGAAAAATGAATTCAGCCCAAACAAGATTTTCATTTCATTGTTGCCAACGTTATAATTTTCCGAGTTGATTTAATGTTAGCGTGGTTAGATATAAATCTCGTCGGATGATATTGTTTAAAAAAACCAATTGGAGAACTTGCGACTCACTTTTTGGGGGGATCGATTTGAATATGAGTAACATATGTTGTGAGGCATCACTCTCCCTTTCTAAAAAAAATCATTCAAAACCTTGCTGGAAAAGCTCCTTCCAACTTAATTAGTGTGGTTGCATTGCTCCCTGGATACTGAACCTCTCCTATCCGTGCTGTGCATAGTGACTTTTAACCCCAGTTCGCAAGATGTGTCTGAAAAGTTAACAGATACAAAGATACTATTCTATAGCATTAACAAAAAAAACAGCTAAACACTAAACAAGATCTTCAACTTGACCTTGGAAAGGGGTTTTGTGCCTCTCGCTAATCTATCAAATCCACGATCCATGACAATGATGTATTTAAAAGTATTGTCAGATGAATGGTTTGATAAATTCACTGCTGAAAACGGTGGGGTCATTTGTAATGATATGTTCAAAAACTAAGTCTGTTCAGCAAAAAAAAAGTTTTGTGACACGATGTAAGGAAATGAATTGCCAAATCAGCACTGTAATATTGCTCGGGACCAAGAAAAAAAAAGCTGGGAACAATGATCCTCATATTAAACGCGATATTTAGATGCTTTGGTTGGGAACAAAAGTCATAGCAAGACGTCTTTATGGCTAATTCAGTCAAAGGCACATCCCTGGTTTTCCCGCAGAAAGGTCACTGTCGTTGTGTTTGGTCCACCGAGGGGGTGTTTTCAGATTGAAAACTGAGCCAGCTGTCTCTGTCATACTCTCGCCATTGGAGAGCACCAACTGTGCATGGTTGTTAGCCACATTCTACACCTGCAAAACCTACCGATTACCAACACTTTTCAATTTTTAACATTGCATAAACAATGCAAGCAGCGGCTCACAGCGTTTGACAGTGTAACAACTCTGGTAGGTACCAGTATCGCAATTGCGTGAGCTATCCATTGATTGGCCGTCAGCGAAGATCAAAGAGGGGTTTCAGACAAATGTAAAAAAAAGCTTGAAAAACAAACTGACCAATAACTTTTCAAGGCAATCTTTCTCCTTCCTCACTCCAGTTTAAATGTCAATTGTTTTACTTCTGAACTTTAATCCTAACTGCTTTGGAACAGTTGACTGATGAGCGAACTGCCAAAGTGTTTGCAATTAAATGCATATGAAACGTAAGACGCAATGTCAGAGTGTATTACTTCACACATTACCACGTATTGGGCTGCAAACGAAACATTTTTATATCTTAGAATGAAATTTAGGCTTTAAAAATCCTATTTTACCTGTTCTGTGCACCTAGTAATTCGCTGTCGGCTGCAAAGATTAGCTGCCATTTCTAAACTTCCGTTTTCTTAAGTAAATTTTTCACTGGAAGAAAATACTCAATGTTTCAATTTATCCGTGCCTTGTCAGATCTCATGGAAGTTAACCTGTGTTTGTCTGAAATTGTTCAATAAATCATGCAGATTCCTCAATTGCTGTATAATTGGATAAAATGTGGAGTGTAGCTGAAAGTCGTTATTAGATCTGAAGATGATTTTTTTGTCACTATATTTGTGCCCCTCGTGAGCCATTTCCATAGCAACGCAGTGGAAAGAACTTTAGCATCATAAATGGTTGAAGTTCATGTCTGATATTACACTACCATTTTCCTTAGACCTGCACCCTTTCCATGTTCAAGTTATCTTTTGAGCATCTAAAGGAACACCTAATCTGTCGTGAAATGTAAGTAAGATATTGCAGTGTCTGTAGAATTATTGCATTATTGGAATAATTTGTGAATTTCCACATTCACATTGTTACTGTTTTTTGGGGGGACTAGGGCACACAAAGTGGCACTGAGTTTGAATGCGCTTAGTTG